>JAWWNJ010000026.1:0-1200000 GCA_037176885.1 Favolaschia claudopus | reverse complement strand
TGTTGTTTGTGCTCACTCTTTCTCCTAGCTATCCCCTTGACAATACGGCTGATGGTCGTTTGGCTCCGCTACGTACATCTACCCTATGCTCGTTGACTCTGCTTGGACACGCTTCCGTCATCATTCCCCTTCGACCTCCGCCTTGTCTCTACGTACGTTTGCGGCTGATACCCGACACGCACTCTCCCGCTGAATCTACGTATCCCATGTCGGTATCTTTTCTTGACGGACCTTGTCTGCTCGCCCTGTTCTTTCTCCCTTTCATAGCGCCATCCCCCTCCTACCTACCCTCTTAGCTCTACATACACCCCAGCCCGACCTGCAGAGCTGCCTGCTTACCATGGGCCTCGGCACCTTTGGTATCCTCCTGTCTACTTCATTCCACAGACGCAGCAGGGCCGCGCACAGGGCTCGCTTTCCTCTTATCCCTTGTCCACCTCTCGGTACTGCTCTCACGTCGGGGTATCTCTTCGTACATCGTCTCCACATCTACCCCTATGATATGGATAACTCGACCTCTCTCTCGTCTACCGTCCGTCCCCGCAGCGTAGCTAATGCGTCGCTTGAAGTCTATTCTCGACGTCTTTGGCATGACACTGGCGAGGCAGCAGGGCACCATCGGGGGATGGTAGAGGGCAGTGAGAGGCCAGACGAGGTGCCGGCGGGTCGCATGCGTATGGAGAATGGGGAGCGGGGGGACTTGCAAGCGGGTGTGGGGCGAATCGATGGACGAGGCCACATGCACTCAAGCCTCTCCGTGCTTCACCTGGATGATGAGAAGCATGCTGGATACGAGACTGGACGACGAACTGATTGAGTGAGGGGGGTTGGGAGGATACGAGACGTCTCTTAAGCCGCATGAAGCAGAGCAAGGTGGAGCCATCTTGCGAACCTGGGACGAAAGAATGCACGTGTATCGGTGGCCGAGTTTCGCAAAGTCCTGCTTGCGTCGCGAGGCGCATGGGGATGAATGGCCTTTGGAGCTGGGACGGGAAAGAGCACTATGGCAATACAATGAGTGGCCCTAGCCGCCGATGGTTGTGGAAGGAGAAACAATGCTTTGCGAAATGGAAATGTGTTAACATGAATGTACTTGTCTACGTGTAACGAATGCTTTTTCATTTTTTCTTGTTTTCATACTGTACTAAACTGAGTCCTCAGACCATATCGTCTTCGGTCGAATAAATAGATGGCGAACGCGACTGTGGTGCGATGCTAGGAGGGAGAGGAACTGCATGCGGCGCAGGTCCCCAGCTCGCCGGTCGCGGCGGAGGGGTAATCGGCGCGGCAGCAGCAGCTGCATCGCTGCTGCTCATCAGCGTCACTTCAGGCGTGGTGAAGACGACGCCAGGTGGGATGGTAGGGAGTGGTATGGGTTGTGGAGCAGGACCCCAGCTTGCTGGCCGCGGCGGAGGAGATACCACGTCGCTGGCACTGAGAAGCGTCACCGCGGGCGTGGTAATGGCCACCCCAAATGAAGGCGGCGCATCGATTGACGGGCGCGGGTCGTCCACGTACGCCTGCTCGGGGTGCGTCGCAAGAAGGGGCTGCGCAATCGCAGTCAGGCTGGAAGAATGCGAAGAGTCTGAGGAGGATGCGTCGTCCGATGGCTCGTAGGGCGGTGGAGTAGTGGGAACGACGGTCCCAGGGAAGTATCTCGGGACAAAAGGAGCCGGACCCGACATGGGAGCAGTTGGAGGCGCATTGCCACGCTCGAGCCGCTCTCTCCGCGCGGCGAGCTGTCGACGTCTATAGATGCTGAAGGCAGTCCCAAAGCAAAGGATACCGAGAACCCCTAAACTGCCAGCGACTGCGCCCGCGAATGAGGCGCGCCCGGCGTTTGATGATTTCCTGGAATAAAAATAAATCTGCGAGAAAGCGGATCTCAAGTCGACGAGCTGACGTACCCATCACCAGAACTCGGGTTCGACAAGTCAGATGGGACGCTGGAAAGTAGCGGGAAACCAATTAGATTAAGGTTAAGAGGGGAGAAGTCCAATGAATTGACGTACCCAACGACGGAACTCGTTTGCGTTGGAGTATCATCGGCAGCACTGAAGCCAATCGGAATGAATAAACGAGAAGTAAGACAGAACAAGACATTCCACTCACGCGGAGCCGGAGGGACCGTCCTGTGCATTTTGTGTGACGAGGATGTAGTCCAAAATGAACACCGAATTCGGAGCCAGGTCAATCTTCAACCTATGAGGGCCATCCGATAATCCCTGCTTCGAGAGAACGTTGGACTGATATGCAAAGCCGGAGGCAGACGCGGATCCGCCATGAAAGAAGGGATTTTCCTGCACACCATCGACTGAGAACGTAGCATTCATCGTGGTAGGCAGGGTCGGGGAGGTAGACAGGCCAAGCGGCTGAATGCAGAACACGTATATTGCCGTCCCTGTCTACTCGTTTATGAGAGCATTCGTTAATCCCGAGTACGACGCACCAGTGAAATTAAACTGAGCCGAAACAGGTTGGTCGACAAAGCCTGGATCATCGGTGTCGAGTCGAGCGAGCCGAAAAGCATCTCTGCGGCGACGGCGATTTTTACCAGATTTTTTCTCGTCGGTGTCGTTGTCGTGTTCGTCATCGTCCTTGTCGTGGTCATCATCGTGCTTGTCGTCGTCATCGTGCTTGTCTTCGTCGTCTTCGTCATCGTCGTCGTCGGATTTCTTGTCATCCTCGTCTTCTTTTGGAGGAGACGAAGGAGCTGCGGAATGGGCAGGCGGAGACGTTGAAGACGGAAGCGCAGAAGGGGATGAAAAGTCATCTGTATCCAAAACCACGACATGTAGCCCCTTGTGGTACGTCTCTTGGGAGGCTAGCCGCACTGGAGGGTCATTGCAAGACGAGCACACCACAGTACTCGAATTCCAAGCACTCGAGGGCGAATATGCGATGGATGGGTCAGAATCTTCGACTGTAACATTGACTAGCGATCCATGAGCAGAGCAGAGCAGCAAAAACCAGAGGGTCAAGGCAGAATGTCGGCTATTAGATTCCG
Source organism: Favolaschia claudopus (assembly GCA_037176885.1). Taxonomy (NCBI): domain Eukaryota; kingdom Fungi; phylum Basidiomycota; class Agaricomycetes; order Agaricales; family Mycenaceae; genus Favolaschia; species Favolaschia claudopus. The sequence goes on along the minus strand of JAWWNJ010000026.1, from coordinate 1,196,993 downwards.
GCGTTAATACGAGTAGAACCATGCTGGATGTAGTGAAGAACTAGCCTCATTTTCACCACCTCGAACGCGTCGAGGAAATTGAGAGAGTGGGGCTAGATGAGGGGCTAGACGCAGGGTGTGGGGAAGACGTGAGAGGGAGATGTGGCCTTCCATTAATAGTCCCCATTTTGGTTTTTTGGAAAGTACACGCAGTAACATCGGTATTCGCGGTAAACGAGTACCCGTCCGCTTGGTGATGGATGAGGAGAGTAACCGAACTTGTCACGCGTGACATGATCACTTTCCTCTCACCATGACGCTCTTTTTCGGGGTATCGCTTCACACATCCTCCCGACCGCGCTGTAGCTTATATCTTTCGCATTCGGACAGCATCGCAAAACCTCGCGTGCCGTACTTTACTGGATTCGGCCCTTGGAAAGGTCTCCTCTTATTCTTTGGGAATCTTTTCACCACATTTGTCCAGTTTGGAGGCGAATTCGGCTTCTTCTGAAGTTCTATGCAGCCATGAAATCTCTATCTCCTCTCAAGATATCAGCTGTGATTTCCACGACACGGAACATATTGAAATAAGAAACATCCGGAACATACCAATCCCACAGCTGTCTCTTTGCTTCATCAGTTTGGTCGAATTTCGTCCAACCACGGCTCTGAAACAATACATGTGATGAACCAGGCATTTATTCTGCGTCATCCCGTGGCCAGTGAATTTTATGAAAGCTGCAACATGATGAGGACCTCCAATAGCGCCGCCGCACGCGTCGGTGCCTTTCCTCTCGTGGTCCCAGTTTTTGATCGGTATTGTTCTGGGAGCAGTCAAAAACATCTCGGGCTCCTTCCACGCACCTCGTGAAATTTCGCGTGACTTTGACCGCCGCCGACACCAACGGTCCCAAGTCCCAGCATCACCGCACGCAAGCAGTCGATAATTCCCTCCTCTGCAACTCCGCCCACCATTATCGCGTGTCTGGCGTGCGCGTTCCTGGATCACTCATAATTGCCTTCGCTCGTGGGATACACACGTCGGACGGCGGAGCTGCCCCTGGTGCCTCAGGCGCCGACTGACTTAAAAGTATTCAAGCCCCCCACGACAACCTTGTATACTCCAGCACCTAAACCATGGCAGAGGTGACGTCGCCCCCGACTTGAGGCTCCATGAAATTCTGAGTTTTTTTTCTTACGCGTTCTCAGGCTGCCTGATACCCGCGCGAGATACAATAGTACCGTGGTGAGCGGCGCATGTCAGTAAGTGCCTATCATTCAACAATTCGACCTATCTTTGTGATTGACCTACTTGCAGTCGGGATCCTCCGAATGTCTAAAACTTCGCACAGCTTCTAGAAGACATTCATGTATAGTGAGGTGAAAACTATACAGGCGGTGACTGCGGTGTTCGTAAGTGCCTCTCACCGCTGGGTACGAATAACTGTAATGAGCTGATTTGTTCCTCAGAATCTGACGAAATACAACGAAACCAGCAGCCCGATAAAGGTTTTCAACCAGACAAGTCCCAGAGCTCACAGTGGAAGTTTCTGCAAGTATCCTCAAAAGCTTAATGGCAAGTCAACTCCACTGACCCTACCCTCTTGGCATGTATAGCCGTGGCTTTTGCCTTTTCCGCAGCGTGAAGAAAAAGCGGAGCCAAGGTTTCCTTAGTATCCACTTGCCAAGGACCGCACATTCGCGAGCAAAGGATTTTCACGGGGATTCCCACTTTCGCTCGCCAAGCCGGTGAGAATGTGCACGAACAAAATTAGGTTTCGCATACCTTAACATCTGTCGACACGACCGAGGGCTGGAGAAGGAGTCGATATCGCTTCTTTGTCTCATGCATGGGTGAAAGTTGCTTGGCGATAACGTTTGTTCGACGAAATAGAGACTGGTTCTAGGTTCTTGTTAAAACAAAATTTTCAGAGGGTTTCACGGCCCAACTAGACGCGCGAATGTAACCGCAGGGGAAGAACGTTCGTGAGAGGTTCTATGAGTTTACGAAGGTGTCGAATGTTTAATTCACAAGTTGCTGCACCGGAAGATGTTCGATGCCGAGTTGATTCTCGAGGTTCTTCTCACTGTCGTGTCACTGACTGGCGTATCAACCAGAAATGCATGTACTAGAGGAGAGAACACATTTCTCGAATTGCTACTAGTAAAGTGGGCTTCCATTCCACTTTTGAAGCCATTTGCGGAGTTCAATATTCTACTCAAACTCTAAATTTTTGGCCCTATAACTTGAAATCAGCGTCCACAATAACTTTCGAAAATCACATAAAATCGCCGCCATTCAACTCTGGTCGTATTTGGGTAGGCAGGTTGATGCGTTACAGTGTGACTATCACACGTCACAACTTCTTCCCGAACCTTCATTCCCCGGCGCGTGGCAAGGCGGGAGCGCCTCCGTAGCTGATTGAACACCTTTCGCTTGCGCGTTATCTACCACCTTCTATATACAGCCAGATTGCTCAAATCTTGAAACGTGGTACTTATGACTCGGGGCACTCGCCCGAACTGTCGAGCGCTTAACTGACAACTGTACCCTTGCAGGACTGCAAGCGCCCGTGAACATTATCCGGTGGATCCACGGCTCTTTGTTCTGTGAGCTCATCCGCAATTTTCTGATAACTTCGCGACTTGGAGTGACTGTGGGAGTCGTTTGCAGACGAAAATAATATGGCTGTGAGCGGCTCACAGCCATTAGAAAATGAGGGGCACTTCGCGTTTTGACTTGCAGTCTGTCGTCTGCACCAGTCCCTTATAGTAAATTTCATTCTACACGAGGATTCGCCGCCACTTGATCAAATGCCGACATAGCTTCTCGAGCTTCTCAAGTGTCAAAAAGGTCGGCAGACAATCGTTCAGAGGTAAGGAGGTAGCAGTGAATTTTCGAAACGTGCCAGGCACGCGGCGCCGGCGAAAAACGAATTTTCTCGACTCTCTGCTTGCTGCGCCACCGTGTGTGTATAAATTGTCCCTCGACTCGCTCGTCCACCCCAAATACTCACTCATGTCTCTACGACTAGACGACGAACTTGCGTTTCTGGCGACTGCTTCTGCAGTCGACAACGATGTTGACATCCTTCATCATCAACTCATAACTTCTCCGCTTGTGACCTACTCGGCCCTTGAGCGGCATCCTCTGGAATTTCCGTCCCGGGCGCTGCTTGGTACCACCGCCGGCGAGAGAGTATATGTAAACACCAATTCTCCGAGCAGCGTGGTCATTTGTGGGGTTCAGGTCAGTCATTATCTCAAATCGCCGTCGTGCGTTCACTAAATCCGACCTTATCAGGGAGCGGGCAAGAGCCACACAGTTTCCTGCCTTTTGGAGTCCGCCCTCATCAAGGATCCACGTATCGGGACGTTGCCCGAACCGTTGAGCGCCTTAGTGTACGCCTATTCAATGCTACCTTGCAACGTATTCTAAATATTCCACAGTTTCCATTTTGATACTCAGGACGCGAACCGGCCTTGCGAGGCGGCGTTTCTCTCGTCCCCGGCAGCCCATCTGCAGAATGTTATTTTGCCGCAAGTCACTGTTTTGTGCTCGTATGTGCTGGATAAGTTCCACATCGCTCCTTCTGGTCTAACATTTGTCTCAATTCTGAAAGCCCGAGCAACATGACTCGTCGACGAAAGGCATACGCATCTCAACCCCAAGTCCGGGTTGAGCCATTGTACCTCTCCGAACAAGATCTAACTGCCGAACGCATGCTCACCTTGATGGCTTGCGACGATATGGAGGTATGTCAGCTTTTTACTAGCAATGCATTGCCTCATGTGAAGCACTTCATAGAAAATGCCGTTGTACATGCATACCGCTCTACGCATCATTCGTAATATCGGCGTCGATAGGTTCAGTTATTCTGGTGCGTTTATCTAGCGGCGTGTTGACTTGGAGGGTTAAAATATGCCGCACAGAATTCAAGCGCCAGATATACCTGGAGAATCTCGACGTGAAGCAAACGATGATGATTGAGCTCCGGCTCAACCTGTTGGATGCGTTCATCGGCTTGACGGCCCGTAAAGTCAGTTCGTATTTCTCTGCGGGGGGCGTTGTCCTCGTGGATTTGACCGACCCTTTCCTCGACGGTGAGCCACTTGCACGCAACCGCATTTCTTGGACCCACACTTATTTTCGGGACCACAGGGCTTACGGCCTCAGTGCTTTTTGATATTGTCCTCGGAACTTTCACGCAGTGGGAAGCGCCATGCGGAAAACTTGTTGGTGGGTCCAAAACATACGACTTCTAGCCAGCGTCATTCTAATCCTTCATTCGTGCATGCAGTTTTGGACGAGGCACACAAATACCTCGTGAACAGCGATTCCACAAAGCTCGCTCAATCCGTTAGTAATATCATACGGCTCCAGCGTCATTTGGGCACCCGGGTGGTCATTGCTACGCAAGAACCAACGGTTATCCCAGCAACTATCCTTGATCTCGCGTCGACGATCATCTGCCACCGTTTCTCCTCGCCGGCCTGGTGCACACACCTCGCACGACACGTTTCTACTGGAGCTGACTTGGACGGTGCTGGCTGGTTCCAGCAGGTGATGATGCTTCCCACCGGGCACGCTTTGGTGTTCTCGCCCGCAGCCGCGATCGCGGCTGATGAGCGCGGTGCCGTCCTGTTGGGTCGAGAGCACTTGCGAGTGAGGATTCGTCCGAGGCTGACATTGGATGGAGGAGCTTCTGTTCTCGCCGTTCGGCGCCCTGTTTCAATTGTTTCGGCAGCCGCTTCGACTTCAACCTCGACGTCGCAGTCGCAGATACCCCTTCCAACACCGCCGACGGTGGAGTTCGAGCTGCCTACTCCGCCTGCGGCGACGTCGTTCAATTTTGGGATGCCGGTCTCTGCTGCGGCGATTATACCTCCGACTCCATCGAAGAAAGGCAAGGCGCCCATCCTAGCCGGAGGATTGGCCACCCAGTCTTCCGCCGTCGCTCCGGCTTTTTCAACAGTCCCTTATCTTGTGGCTTCGAGTGCAGTGCCTCCTGCACAACCGGTCAACATGACTGGAGGTTTCGGGTCGATTGCGCAGCCTACATATACGCCTCCCGTTGTTCCTCTGGGTGCATCGGCTAGTGGTGAAGCATCTACCTCTTCCACCGGGGCCTCAGTCGCTCAGCCGGCGCCCCCTACATTTCTAGCCGTTCCAGCGCGACTAAAGCCTCTTGTAACATGGCTCAAGAAAAGGAAACCCGTTGGATCACAGGTGAAGCTTTCCGACGCGAAGACCGCGCTTTACTGGGTCGGTGCACAGGAGTATCCAACGATGCAGGGCGACGGATGGTTTGGGAGAATGCTGAGTGAGGCAACGAGGATAGGGCTGATCGACGTTACCAACCTGCAAACTTCGAATGCTCAGCTAAAGGCCAGTGGGCAAGAGAAAACGATGCGGTTCATCCTGAGGAAGGGCCAGGCCCTACAATATATCTAGTAGAATAGTGTCATACAGAGTAGTTTCCCGCGCTACAATTTGTATCTTATGTTTCGGCATCACCGATTCTTAGGGGTCTTTGATGGGATTTGCCATCATGACGCCACGATCACGTGTATGTTCGTCCTTTCCATTAGGCCTCCACCTTCCTCGGCGGCTCCTCCTGGCGCTGGTCGCTGAACCCCGAAAATGAGATCGCTTCTTCTTCCGATTCGAGTTCTCCGGTTCGAGCATCTCGACTGTGCGTATCTTTGAACGCTCCTTATTCCGCGGGTGTCAGAAACCAGTGTCTCCCACCGCCGATACGACCCTAGCAGCCGCATGTCGATAGCAGCCGCTGAGCCGTGATGTAGCGCCTACGGAACACTTGGCGCCGTCGGGTTAAGTAGTTCCATTTACCAAAAGGCGCAGATCGAGAAAAAACGAACAAAGGCGGAGGAAAAGAGGTGTTATGTAACTGCCAGTGTGGGCTGGCGGCCAGGGAACTGTTCTTTCTTTCATTCGTTACGTCTGCCACTAACTGCCCCTACAACTTGTACTTCCCCCTCCTCCTCGACTTCGCTCATCATGGACTCGGATTCGGAAGACGAACTGACCTTTCTTGCTACTGCAGGACCAATGGACGAACATACCGACGCGAAGATGCTTCGGCATCAGCTCTTGACCTCCCCGCTGACTGCCCATGCGGCCGTGAAGCGCCATCCAAAGGACTTCCCTTCGCGTGGACTAATTGGAACAAGTGCGGGTGAACGCGTATATTTCAATACGAACGCTCCGTCGAGCACAGTCATCTGCGGAGTACAGGTAAGTAGCATTCGTCGGCGCTCATGTTATGCATATTGGTTTATCGCTCATTCAAGGGCTCTGGCAAAAGCCATACCGTGTCTTGTATCTTAGAATCCGCGCTCATTACGGATTCACGAGTCGGAAAGCTCCCCGAGCCGCTGAGCGCTCTAGTGTGTGTGATCAGACGCGGCTGGAATACATGATACTCACCTCTCTTCGATGGCAGATTTCACTTTGACACGCAAGACAGCGATCGCCCTTGCGAGGCTGTTTTCCTTTCAACTACCGCAGCCCACGTGAACGATGTCTCGGTTCCTGGAATAACGGTTCTTTGTTCGTATGTATTCCATCTCCCTTGATGTTCTTCTGTAATCTTTGTTGATAAATCTAAGCCCGAGTAACGTCGCTCGTCGACGACGCGCCTATGCTGATTTGCCGCACGTCAAGGTCGAGCCGTTGTGCCTCTCGGAGAAAGATTTCACCGCTAATCGTATGCTCGCAATTATGGGCTGCGATAACATCGAGGCGAGGCCTTCGTTTTTGTCATATCCACCTTGATGACTGAGGCAGCGCACAGAAAATGCCTCTGTACATGCACACCGCCCTGCTGATCATTCGGAGGATGGGGGTGGAACGTTTCAGCTATCAAAGTAAGTGGATGCCAGAAATTTGGATGTCGAATGATTCACCTGATTGTTAACACGTCTCGCTTTTACTTAGCGTTCAAACGAAAGCTCGACGAGGAAAAGCTGGATTTCAAACAAAAGTCGATGATAGAGCTGCGACTAAATCTCCTCGATGCTTTCATCAAACCTGGTGCGCGGAAGATCGACTCGTATTTCAGTCCCGGAAGAATCGTTCTCGTTGATCTGACAGACCCGTTCCTTGACGGTGAGTGCACCCTCATGTCTATACTCATCTTCGTCATGACATATCGTGTCAAGGTGTGACGGCCGCATTGTTTTTCGATATTGTACTCTCTACTTTCACCCAGTGGCAAACAGGATGCGGGAAACTCATTGGTGAGCCGACGTCTCGACTTGTTTCTCCTTCAACGTTCTCACAGTATTCTGTTGACAGTGTTAGACGAGGCGCATAAATATCTCACAAACGACGATTCTGCCCGCCTGACCCATTCACTCGGAAGCACAATCCGGCTCCAGCGCCATCTGGGCGTACGCATCATCATCGCGACCCAAGAGCCCACTGTCGTCCCTGCAACAATTCTGGACCTCACTTCCACCATTATCTGCCATCGGTTCTCATCCCCCGCCTGGTGCACTCATCTCGCTCGCCACGTTTCGGCCTCAAAAAGTGGCAAGGACTCCGAATCTGCCACCGACGCATGGTTTGAGAAGGTGATGTCTCTCCCGACTGGCCATGCGCTGGTTTTTTCCCCGGCAGCGGTGATTGGTGTGACGGCGTCGTCAGCAAAGGGAGGAGGCGGAGCGATTCTTTTGGGAAGAGGTCATCTGCAGTTGCGTGTGCGTCCACGACTGACGAGCGATGGGGGAGCGTCGGTGTTGGCTGTCTCTGCCAAAAACTCGGAGTCGGAGGACAATTCAGATTCCGATGAGAGTTCCGGCTCTGCTCAGCAGTGGCAGACACAAAATTCTCGTCGACGGCGTGCTTGAGTCAATATCGAGTCGATACATGTACAGTCATGTTCTCTATCACAGACCGGTTGAATAATTCTCGATCTCCTTGCGCTGCCTTACAGCAAACACACGAAACCGGATAACCATTGCTTCCAGGTAGTCCTGAATATAGCTGATCTTCTACCTACGTCGAACGACTTTGAAACAGGCCCGTCGACTCTGTTACCGTCGCAGCGACGGAAACGGTCACCTGACCGTGACGGGTCGCAAATGAGTCGTAAATGTCAATGATGGGGATGATGGGGATTAGACCACTGACGAATTGCATGATTTTTTGACGAAGGGGAACCTCCCATTCGATTTTTTTCTTGGAAGCACTAAATATACTGACGAGATTCCTATAATTGCACATAGAACCAACATAGTGCAATACGTGGTAAGTATTAATTCGAACGCACGCCCGCCTCGAGGATCGCAAATTCGTCCTTGTCAGAATCCAAGCTCGCCAGTGCGCCGAAGGGAAGAGTGAGAATAGGACTTGTGTGTCCAATATCGACATGCATGAGAATGGGATACGGCGGGTGCGACGACAGAATCTTTCCTTCTTCTCCTTCAACATCAGGGCACAACACCTCCCTCACAACCCTCTCCAACTCCTTTCTCTCCGCCTCGCTATCGTATCCAAATGCCCTCCCAATTACTAGGCCCGCAGGATTGGCCAACACGCCCTGGGCAAGCAAATCCGCGATATTACGCTGCACGTTGTGAAGCAAATGCCCTTTCGACAGATCCTCCGCCATGGCGGTCTCCACAAAAACGATGTGATTGGACCAATCCGCAGGAAGGATGGGCTGCACGCCTGCGATACGCACAACGACGCCGAGGCAGCCGCCGTATAGCTGTCCCTTGCCTTTCCCGTTCCGAAGCCAGACCCAGTTCGGGGTCGGAGCGAGCTCGGGCGGGGAGGTGTCGTCTGGCGCAGTGAAGAGAGGTGGCGTTTTAGGCGCGTATTGCTCGCTTCGTGGGAGAGGTCCCGCAGGCGCGGGATTTGTTATGACTCGCAGAAGGTTGTCGAGGGTGAATTGCATTGGAGCTGGTGCAGCGCCGAGCTCGGATATGGCGGTGGGACCGTAGAATGTGCGGAGACCGATTTGGGAGGCGAGCCACCAGTGCAGGACGGTGATGTCGCTGTAGCCGATGAAAATTTTGGGATTGGCGCGAACGATCGCGGGGGTGATGAATTTTTGAGAGTCGGTTAAAGACGTAGGTGGGTTGAGGAGATATGGGAGTAACTCGGTTCCGTTGGCGCCGCCGAAGGTGCAGACGATGGCGCGAACGGAGGGGTCGGTGAATGCAGCGTGGAGTTCTTGGAGGCGATGAGAGATTGACTGGGAAACCGTAGGACGGGTTGTAGTCGGCGTCCAGAATATTTTCACTCTGTACCCGAGAGACTCGAGCGCTTGGACGGCGCGTGTAAGAAAAGCAGGGAGGACGTCGTTCAGGCGAGCGGAGGGTGAGACGAAACCGATGGTGTCACCGGGACGCAGAGCAAGGGGAAGAATGGGTTGGATTGTGGTCGAGGACATGGTCACTGGTGGTCTGAAAGTCTGAAAACAGCTACTTATTCGATGGGGGCCAGGGAGATGCTTGTTGCCGTTTTATCGATTTCATGTTTGGCTGAGTAAGTTCAAACAGAGACTGGGTACTTGCATCAAAGATCTTCGAATTCCGCAGCATAAGCTGACCAAAAACGGATCAATAGAGTCTAATCTGACTCGACTCCCCAGACTCGAGTCACTCAACGGGACCGACACTTCCAACGCAAACAAGTGAAGGACTGTACTTGTACATGTGCTCTTGCGTCAATATCATCTGACATGCTCAATATGCCGGGCAGCCATCATAGGAAGAAAAAAAATCAAGAACAACTCTTGCAGGACATCATAAAGCTCACGCGATGTGATTTTTGCTCACAGAAATGCATTAGGTTCATCATGGAGTGAGACAGTGTGGTTATTCGGGACAAGAGCCTGTCGAAGATGTCGCAAGGACTATAAAGATATTCACAATCTAAGCAGAAGAGAATATTTACCTACCTAATTCAGTCCTAGGTTACCGGTTTGGCCAAAATTAAGAGGGAGAAGGTGAGAAACTCAGAGCATAACACTTAAGTACCACTGAGACGCGTAACTTAGTTAAGAAAACGCGCTTTACAGTGGGTTATCGCGTCTAACGGTTGTCTCTCATTAAGCGTGACAAGGTGACGGGATGCTCACGTGCATTCCCGAAAAGGAAGCTTATATAATAACCCTCGACACCGCTTAAGATACTGTGGTAACCATAGGACTAAGTAACAGCAGCTTGACTTCTACGACGATGTCAGTGCACGGCGTCACCTTCAATGTGGCCTCGCATAAGGCCAATCCAGTTCGCAGCTATAACCCACAAGGACTGACCCCAAGGGAGCTCCTGGTTGCTGCATGCCCGCCTCAATCCCGTCAAGTCGGTGCGATTCGTGGAACGTCATTCTCAAAAGCAGGGAAGAATCCGTCGATGTCTGAATTCTCCGAATTTACTATCTCATCAACTTACATTCTACTCAGCTCTCTTCCAAAGATCGATGCACCGAACTCAATTGGAAAGAGTAAGAAGGGCTCAAGGCTGAGCCAGCTTTTCAAATGGAATAACTCGAAGAAGACCGTTGGCCCGGAGATTACTGAACCTGTTCCTCAACCTCAGCCAACTTTGGAGCGGGCCCCATACTGCATTGCGAATCGGCATGCATCTCAGTTCCCGAGCCCCAATGAAGCTTCTACTCGTTCCGCTCCAGACGCCGTCAAGAAAGTCATCCCTAAGCCCAACGGCTTCGTCGACACCGTGATGACTGCATACAATTACCATCACGCCCTCGTCATTCGCCCAGACGACGTCTGGCTCGCCATTCTCACTCAATTCAATTTCTTCCTCAACGGCTTCGGTCGCGCCGAGCTCTTGCGCGCCGCCTTCGTTTCGCACTCGGGCCAACAATCCCTCACAGTCGAAGGCGGATTCGACAACTTGGAGCGGTTGGCCGTCGAAATGTCTGACCTGATCGACAAAAACGTCCTCGACACGTCCCTCCGTTCGTGGGCGATCCCCAACTTCTCCACAACTACACCGACGGATAAAGCTGTGGGCGCTATGGTGCTGATGGCGACGCTCCGGGCGTATTTTGAATACGTCTACGACGCGACATGCTGTGGTATCCCGCGCGTCACGCTTCTTGGCACTCAGAATGATTGGAAAGATATTCTGGGGAGGGCGGAGAAGCTGAAGGAATATGGAATAGAGACGACAGCGTGGTATCACCTTTTGGTCCCTGTCCTCTCTCGATTTGCCGATGCTTTCGACGATCCAGACGGCCAGAGAAACATCGACTTTTGGAAGCAGGTGGCGCATTGGGAACCGCAGGGCAGCGGACCGGATTATTATTCCGGGTGGATCACGGCGTTTTGTGCTTTTAGTGACAAGGGCGCGTGGGTTGGTCCCCCATTGAATACTGTGAGTTTTTGAGTTCTGCTTTCGTTTCAGATCGGCTGATATACATATTCGACAGCAGAACCCACCAACAGAGGACCCAGGATCGCTTACTGCCGCACGGTTCTGGAAGGTTTACGGGCAGCAGTTGTATGGTATGAGCGAACTCATTCTGGACGACACGCGTTATCATCAGATTGACTGCGACCGGGTCCCCCCAAGCTATTCAGCCGTCGAGGTGCGGCTGATATCTGAGACGGAAGACACACGGTGTGAGGCCATTGCGGGGGTGGTGGGGACGATGGTGTTTTCGAGCGGTGATGTCGAGCTTTCAGCGAGCGGGGAGGACGATACGGTGAGGCCGGTTGTTGGGTGGTGGGTCTATGAGAAGAAGTGAAACATCAAGTCGGATGCGATGAGCTGTAAGTTGTTTGTCAGATAAATGTTGCCTTGTCGGTGTCGAGACCATATTACAATTGCTTTCCAAGGTATTTCCCGTTCAAGATTTTGAATCCCAGCCGTCGTTAGGCCACGGAAGGATATGTGGGTCGTAAAAAGAACCGTGCCGCACAGAAATGCCGCCCTACTCATCGCATCGCCGGAAGACTCAACTCGCGATCACGGACCTCGGACGTTCGGCCACCATATACTCATCGCTCATGACAGGGTTGTTGAATCTGAACTTTGATGTCGAACCCGATTTCGGATATTCAAGCCATGCTTTGGGGAAGTGGCGCATTTCCAAGAGTTTATTGGTCACTTTCCCTCAAGATAGGAAGCAACGAACTTTTAGTCCCGCAGTCCTCGATTTAATCTAGGCTCGTTACATTGCCCAGCAAGCCATTTTCCCGGGATCACCCTCGATTTGTGTGGTGTATTGAAAGGCATTCAAACCCCACATCCCGCCCCACGCCTTCGGATGTCTGTCTACTTTCTATACGTGCTATACTTGTGTGCGTGTATAGTATCTAATCCCGTTCTGATCTCCTGATGGGCAAACATCTCTTTTACGCAGAGAGGTTGACATTCTTGCAACGCAGATTGGGACGCAGAAATTATACTCCGAATTCGTGCCTTTTGAATGACAGCAAGAAAAGGGCAATAGACACAGAGAGGCAGTATAAATACTGCGAAGTTCAAACTCACTCAACTTCATCCGCTCGATCCACTTCAGCGAAAGAACCAACCTAACTCCGTCAACAACTCAGAAATGTCTCTCCGCACTGACCGTGTCCGCGCTGTTGGCCTCCTCCGCTACCGCCACCGGCGTCACCAACGAGGAAGCTAAAAGCCAACGGCCCTCGCCTCATCGAGACCATCAAATCAATCCCCATCATCCAGAAGAACTTGCTCAAGTACGAGTTGGTGAGTGCATTTCTTATCTCACAGTCAAATAACAAATGCGAACTCACTGTTCCAGACCTTCAAAACCGAGCGCTTGGGAACCACCCTCGCAAGCGACCTCGGTCTGCAGGAAGCCGACACCGGTGTCATGGTCATTGTTGAGGCCGAGACCCACGAGAAGATTCGTGAGGTGCGTTTTTCGCACTGCTCTAGTAGCATCAAAATTAAATTCATTTTTCCGATGCTCAATAATCGTTGTGCCAGGCGCTCACCAGCCCTGAATACCGCAAGATCATCGCTGGGGCCCTCGAAAATGCTACCACTATGGATAAATACCACTGGTTCTCGGCCGAGTTCGCGACCGTCATTGATAAGTAGATGGAAGATTGCTGTAATGTGTAGAAGGAATCAGGATTATCTGTTCCCGGATTGTTAGAAATAAAGTGTTTGTGCTCGACTCGACTTGTTCGATTTTCAACCAGGAATCATGTCGGCCATCTATATGAGGTGATCAGAGCATCCACAGACAGATTGTTGACTTCGAAACGCTCTCAAATATTGCGGAAATGGGGAGGGATTCATAGGGAGGGACAGAACATTCAACGGTGCCCCAAATATGTGGATGTGCGATTTTTCGCGGGTAAGAATATTCAGTCCGACGGTCATATGATATAGCCGCTATCAGTTCAATCATCAATTAAGAACGGCAAGCATAATGCATTCACAACGAGCCGTATACACCCAAAATTGCGAGAAGCAGTATCAAACCCAACTGAATCCCTGACAACAGCTCCAAGGAACTGGATACATCCACGGTCTCTTCGTCCAGCTCACCATTTTGTGTAATGCTCTCAAGTTTTTCATCCTCTCCTGCGAGCGTTTATTGAATCTGAAGTCCAGTTGTAAGAAATGCATGTTCTTACCTATATCCAGATTTCCCGCCTCGTCTTCATCCACGAGCGGCTCAGTATCGGAGCTTGACAGCTCCTCTATACGGGCTTCGCCGCCTGGCATATTTTCGTTCAAATAGAGTGTAGCCGACTGATATTGAATTAACTCACCGTCGACGTGCAAGGATTTTTCATAATCAGAATATAATTCATAAAGTGGGTGGCCCAGATATCGAGCGAGATCTTGACTATTGGGATCAAATCCCTTGCCTTGGTAAAATTGGCGGAGACCAGCATAGATGGTATCGCTCCAGACTGCAATCCGACACGCAATTGAAATATTGATGCATGGAAATCCAAGTTCAGAGGCCTGCTCCGCACTTAGTCGCTCCACTCCCGATGGATCGAAGGACCAGTATCCAACACATTCGGGGCATTTGAAAGATGCTGGACCGACCTGGAAGGACTTTGGTGGACATAGAAACAGGAATCCTTCTGATGAACGCCAATCAGTCGGGCGGGCGGGCGGAGGTTTCAAATCAACTTCAAAGCAGACTGAATGCAGCAGACCTAAAAAAACCGAATCAAATGACAGATTAACAGACATACGGTCACTTTACCATAATTATCAGTGTTTGAGAAAACACCAAGACAGTTGAAAACATGGTTTGCTTGACTGAGCCAGAGTTGACTCAGAGAAGGGCTCGGCCGTGCCACTAGAAATAAATGATTTTTTTCTCCTTTACTTAGCTCAGAAACCCGAAAACTGGTTTTTATTTTGAGATGCGTCATAAAAACGCATTTTGGAGATGTGAGGGTGAGTCTTACCGGTTCCAACCACTTTCCAATATGTGTGGGCCCACTCCCAGATATTGGGTCCAAGCACGATCCAAGCGATTATCCATGTTTAGCGTAGGGACAATAACCACTGGATTGCCGATATGGTGGTGCCCAGTAGTATGATACACCGCACTCAAACGAGCCGTGGTCGTGAGCGGAATTTCCATATATGTCCAGTGCGTGAACTGTGGCGCATAACAAATCATGTGGTACAGTTCGATTGTTAGAGTGTCAATGATGACTTGGGTGTCGATAGCGGAAAGCAAGCATTTTGGATAATAGATATTTCCAGCTCCAGTCCCGAGGAAAATGGGAAGGAGGGCTGAGCTTGGACTCTTCGAGATCGATATTGAGCCGCCCCGTAGAGGGACGCAGGAAGAGAGTAAAGGCTCTCTGATTTGCTCACGCTTGAATGTGGTTTGCGCAAACGAGCAGCAATTGAACTGACATTATACAACTCAGTGCCGAAGACTCCTTCAAAGTAGCGCGAGGCAGCCTGTTGTCATATGAGTATACCATAAGGAGTGTATATCAGCTCTCGGACCTCGAACTCGTTGGCCTGCGAAAAGTCAGCGTATAAATTATAAGTTAGAAACACTTCGAACGAACTATGGAAGCATAAATATAACAGGGCAACATCGGAGATTGTTGGCAAATTTGCTTAATATCATCGAATGGAATCAAAGCTAACGAAGACTGAGAGTCAACCGGCCTCCACTCAAACAAGTACAAGCATACCGTCGTAAAAGATGCTTGCATGAATATTTCCTGAATGGACTATTCCATAAAGCTGAAGGAAGGAAGGATGACTTTCACCGCCGAATCTCAATCAGGAGTACACACGAGATCAGACTCCGGCGTACCGAAACTTCATATATTTCGCCACCTCCCTCTTCAATTCCTGAGAATGTGACCCTCAAGAGACTACTAAAAGATTACATAAAGCTCACCTCTTCGGTGTTCTTCCCCTCATAGACGACTACCGTCATTTCCTTTTGGTTCTTGACTTCCGCGGTATGATATCTCCTGACAACGGTGGCATTTCCTCTGCGGCGCCAGCAGGGGTAGAGTCGTGGGTTATCCACGTACACTTCACGCTGTAGGTTTATGTCGTAGATCGAGATTGCAGGGGGAGCTGAGGGAGTCGCATTTTAGTATGTCCTCAAATCACATAGAAAGAATGTACCAGAATCGATTGCTGAAGCCAGAGTGCTTGAATTTCTCAGTGCGACCTATTACTTGCAATTTGAGAGTGAATGATGTTATCGGCGCCCAACAACTACCTCGATCATTGACATGAACAATCCACCCTTCGGCACGCGAGACGTTAAACGTAGGACCCTCGCCCTTGCCGCCCGTACCACCCTTCTGCCCACCTCTCCCGCCCTGACCTCCGATTCCACCCAAGACTACACAAGGGAGAACTTAGAACTTCGCGGGATGCACTGAACAGGTATCGTACCGTTGAGTGTAGTAAGGCCTGTGCCGGGTAAGATATCATCCAGGTCTGTAGATCTTTCTCGAGAGTCGTGTTCAAGCTCCATTATCGGTGCGGGGAAGAGAGAGAGGTCGCAATCTACAGCCTTGTGGGCTCGTTCGCTACTTGACACGGGCGAAAATAGCTGCACTGCTTCAGGTGCTGTCACATCTGTCGACCGGACACAGCAGATATTGATATGGAACGGAATGAACGTCGCTCAAGAAACATACAACCCATGCGAAAATCGGGCGCACAATGACCGTAGTGCTATTCAACATCTTGAGTTCGAAAGTCGAGATCAACGCGCCCGGAAAGCAGAATTTGACACAAAAGACAAGAATGAGAGAAAATCAGCAGCCCAGCGGCGTGGCGGAAGCAGATTAAAGATGTTGTTAGAGTCAAGATATTTCATGGACAGAAGAACTTGAAGAGATGGGTGATGTTCATAATATGATGATATGGGAAGTTGTCGTGGGCCTGGCGTGGGCGCTTCTTGGAGTTGAGGGGACAAGGAGCTACGGTAGTCATATTCGTCCGACTCGTTTGAAGTCTATATGCATTCGACGTTCGTCAATTCACGGAGAACTTCAAGTCTCGGGAGAGAATATTTCCCCGGGCCGCTCGAAGCTTGAGTCTTGACCCAGACTCTCAGGCTGTCAGACTACTAGTAGGGCCCGGGGCGAAGGATGAATCTATTGGGAAACCCGGTTTCTCGAGAAACCCTCCCATATAAGGAAATTTCTGAGAAACCCGCGGACAATCCTAATAAGAAACCCCACTTTGCCGTACCGGCAAACTGAGGCTGGTTGGAGGACATTTTGTCAACATTTTGTAGATAAAGAGGTTCAGTAGAAGCTCAGACACATACTGAAATGAAATTCTAGTGCATCCGAGCGTCAAGGATGGTCTTGCAAGGGTTAACTGGCATTGCCGTACATTGCCGCACATTCGATGTTGATTCGATCACCCTCGGTAAGAGCGCAACGACAGTGGTGTATGCTGAGCTTCAAACTACAGCTGCGTGTTGAGATTGGGTCCTTTAATTACTCTCCATGACTCATAATCAGAGTTCTCGAGATTATTCATTGCTAAATCCAACGAGGCTGCTCTAAAGGGCAATTTCGGCATTACGGCCGGCGCACAAAGTAGTTCCATTCAATATCTGAGTATCGTACTTTCAGACGTATATAAATATCCAGGAACTGAACAGAGAAGTAGTTCTCAACTGCTTTCTTGTATCTCCAACCACTGTGGGCTTGTTTTTGGGCCGAGGAAATTCATGCCGGGAACTCGGCCGTTGTAGATAGCATCAGTTCCGGGGGGCGGGGTTCCTCGAGAAACCCGGCTTCTGAATAACTTTTGAAATTACGGCAGGGGTTTCTCAAGAAACCGGGTTCCCCAGTAGATTAATCCCCCGGGCGAGGCGTTCTGAGTTCGCCAAAGGAGGTGATGCCAGTGCACGAAGTAACGGAGGGCTAGGGAATGGAGAACGTGACTGACCCTGATGAATTGGTGAAGAGCAAGTTTGTCAAGTGTTTGCATATGCTTGGTGCCCGCCATCAGATTCCGAGTCGGCTCGCCGCGGACTCTTAATCTTCTCTCCGTCCCAACTCAGCCCAACTCCATCCTTCTGTTGTGGTAGCGGCGTTGCTCGTGCTATTCTCTTCGATTCGGACGTTAAGCGCCAAGGCAGTCGCCTCCGCCTCCGCCTCCGCCTGCCAAGTCGCCAGGTCACCACTTGCTCTATACAGCTCGAAAATCGTCCCCAGAATCTTTTTCGATGCTCGACGACGTGCTGACTATCCATCCTACCGCCGATGCCGCTGCAACTCCTCAACACACTCGCCGTGGACACCACCATGCCCTCCACAGGCTGCAGTATCACTACAGTGCAGGTGTCTCCGCCACGTACGAAGAGCTAGCGCGAAGGAATCGATCTATTTTGCAGGTTTGATCTTCGTATTTCCCCTCCGCCGTCCATTTCATGCTGCTTTCATAGACGCCATGACACCGCGTTCAAATCCGTCAGCACCACCCCGACTCCGCCATCTACTCCCTCGCCTAACCCACCCGCCCTGCCTGCAAGCTATATCACACTTACCTCGGGTCTGCCAAATCTACACACCACTCAAGACGAGCCGTATCTGCCGCTCATCTGCTGCGTTTGCCAACAAACTGTCTCCGTCCAAGTATAAGCCGCCGAATTGCGAAGCAAAAGCGCAAGAACCAAGCAAAATAGATCATGCCCGGCCGTCGACAAGACCCCTCTCAAGATTTCCCCGTCAGTCTACGCTTCAATCTCCTCCGGCCATCCCTCTACTTGGTTATGCACCCCCGAGCGCTCGCGCGTGTATCTCAATTCCCATGTCTAAGCCTATAAGCCCGCTTCGCCTGACACGCACGGGCAGCGGTAATTACCCATAGATCCTAATACACTGTACATCAATTTCTAATAACGAATCCAAAACCGACTTGTCCCCAAAAAACCAGAATATTTACCGCGCGACGAATCAGATGTGAATGTGAATGAAGGAAACAAGACGAAACGAAACAGAAGGAAGAAGAAAACAGACCAAGAAGTCGAAACAAAAGGGAAAGGAACTTCCGACTCTGAAGTCCGAGCGGCTGCGCGCTTGCACTCGAATTTCCGTCGCTAGAGATCAAATCTACAATAAATGCTTTGCATTTAGGTCCCTGGCAAGGTAAAGGAGTAGTAGTATACATGTGCGTGGGAAGCAACGGAAGTATGGGTGAAGGAAACAGATATTCGAGGATAGAGTCATAGACGATTGATAGACGATGGAGCTCTACGCTTCCGAGACATTTCCCGGTGACATTGAAGTCAAGCGGGAGACCAAGGACGATACATCTCACGACGAGTACAGCGCCCGACTTTCGACGGCTGAGGAGATGATGCACTACATAGCATAGGTTCTAGGAATACTGGAACCAGAGGTCCAAGACTCGGCCCGGGAGGGGCAAGCACGACCATCGAGCAGTCTCGAGTGGTAGCGGTGGACAGGTAGGCATCGACACCTCCCCGCTACAGCCCTCATTGACCTTCGCACGACCCCCAAAGAACCGCCCGCATCCTGCCCGGGTGTACGTGAGCGCTGCTGGTGCGAGACGCAGGTGTGGAAGCGAGAGGCGGAGTAGCCTGACATCGATTGTGGTACCACTGGTAGTGATGGGACGAATGCGGGAGACGTTGGCACGCGTCACCTACGGGTGCGCACGAAGAGACAAAACAACCTGACGATGGCGCCGTCGTCGAGGGTAAACGCCGGGTAGTGATTCGGATACGAGGCGCTGCTCGTGAAGCGGGGTAGTACATCCCCGGACGTTATACGAGTATCGCAGACGTCGAGGCTGCGCCAACGAGCTTCCGTTCTGCGCCAACCCTTTGCTCTGCAGATCAGGCCTTCAATGACCGCAGTAGAACTGTAAACCTTGCGTCGATAGAGCATACCCAAAGCAGTATATGAGACAGTGGCGTCGGAAGCTGAGCTTTCGAAGCAGCGCGCAGAAGAAGGTGAGAGTCTGACGCGCGGCTACCCTGCTCACGAACTCCTTGTCACTGCAAGAGTCAGACATAGACCTTCAGAAACACGAGGTCGCGCCACACCTGCACCTTGGTTCCCCAGACCCGCCGCCTCGTCAAAAGCTACGCCCCACGCGCCAACGATAGCGGCTACTCCCCGCCGTCCCCGCAGTCTTCAAAGTATCGAGCATCCCCCATATCTCTACGCACGGATATGTCGCGATGCGCACGTAACGAGCTCAATTCGTCCATTAAATCGACACCGAAGCCCGTCGATTCCGAGGGAGAAGATAGGTACGCAAGACTCATGGAGGGGCCGACGGTGGGACTACACGAAGGCACCATTTCGTGTAAGGATAACGAAAGGTACGGGAAGCGGAAAGGCAGACGCAAGGGCGCAGCCAGATTTCGGGGGCGGGTAGACGACACCCTTCGAGCGTCAAAGGAGTAGAACCTTGACCCCTCCAGCCCACACCCACAGAAAACGACCCATCAGACGCGGCACTTCGCATGCGTCCAATCAGAAACGACCACGGTCCTCAGTACGACCACGCTCAATCTGCTCTCGATTCGGAATCGAGACGCAGCCCATCTTCACGCGCCGCCCATCGCCCATGTCCATCGGCGAGCGTGCCCCTCGTACTGTGATCCCAATCCAGTATAAACCCGGGTGCGCCGCTCTCGGTCTCACCGTATACACGCATGCGCACGAGGAGGATATGCGTGGCGCGTCGGGGAGAGGAAGAAAGCGGTGATTTGCTCGAAAGCGAGGAAGAGGAAGGAGAACGGAGATACATTTCTATGAAGAACTTAAGAATGAAGCACGCGGCCTTGCAGTCGACCCTCGCGTTGGGCACTTATATCCCGGCTAGATGACGAGGCGGCGAAGACGGCACGCGTTGCCAGTAACCCGCATCCATCCGTAGCAGCGCTCGCCGCCCGTGAAAAGCGGGATAGAAGAGAAGGCGGAGAGTGAGATGAAAAAAAGCGATCTTGAAGTCAAAAGCGTGGCGAAGGCGGCGGATGACGGGCGGAATAGCGAGCGGAAACCAGCGGATAAAGTCATTTTCATATATGAAAGACTTACAAGTAGAGATGGGGCGCCATACATGAGAGTCTGTAATTTAGAAACATGCCTCATATATGAGCTTAGAGCATTGACTTACTTGGACGTAGCTCCGGTTCCCGGGCTGATATTGCGCGGCGGCGTCGTCTGGGCGGGTATCGCGCGCGTGGCTGTACCCCGCCGCGCCCTGCCTAATATGGACGTTCTCCTCTACCTAGCGCGCACCTCTGTCTTGCGAGCGGTGGTTTAATGTACAGTGTGCGGTCGTCCTCCGTGATTTCTGTGCGCTTCTACCCGTAGTTTGGATCTCTAGGTGGTTGAGAACGATCGCCGTTTTGGGTGACAGAACTTTGTTTGTCGTTATTATTATCAAACACTTTCCTCTCCCCACCACCCGCTCCGCCACCTTCCCTGCAGCTCCCCCCTCCGTCCTACGCTCTCTGAACTAGGTAGAGCCTGTGATATGACTCTCCCTGTACTCTCCGCTTATTCTTGCTCTTCTCTAGGCTTCCTCCCGCTCCCTGAACGCGATACATATATATTTCATATTTTCCGCAATTAATACGCTCGCAGCGCTTGCTGCCCGCTCTTCCTCGCTCGCCCCCTCAATCAAACCTTATTTATATCCTACACCCTCTCTGCCACCCTCTCCGTCGCTTTCCCTTCATTTTGGCCAGGAATGCTTGCTTACCATCCGGTGCTCCTCGCCGGCGCCTGCCATTCCTTCCACGCGCCCCTTGGCCTCCGCAGGGGTCCCGTCGGGATCTGAATTGCTCACCGCAGCCCCAAATCTTCCTGAATGCCTCCTCGTTTCAGCAGCTCCGCCCCAAATCATTCGCTCCACCCTTCATCCCGGGCCCCGGCTCGCGCTTCCACGCGCACCTGCAGCAGCCGTCCTCGCCTCAGCAGCTTCGCACTGGAACGCCTCGCTTCTTTCCTCATCCCTCCCCCCGGATCGCGCCTCCACCTGCGCCTGCAGCAGCTGTCTTCGTCTCACCAGCTCCGCACCAAATGCCTCGCTTGTTGCCCCCTCCTTTCCGGCTCGCACCTTGAATGCCTCCTATTTTCTTCCCTCCCAGCTCGCGCCTCCATCCGCGCTTGCAGCAGCCTTCGTCGTCTCGCGAGCTCGGCATTGAATGGCCTTGCCTCTTCCCTCCTCCCGGCTCGCGCCTTAAATTCCTCCGTCCCGGATCGCGCCTCCGCCCGCGATAACCGCAACTCCTTTCACCCCAATATCCGCTTCTGAGGAGGAGTCCGAACGTCATCTCCATATACCGTCCCCCATTTCCGCCATTTCATCCAGCTTTTTTGCTCAATCCGCAGGACCCGACCCGACTGTGTAGCCTATTACCTATCTCATTGAAACTATGTACTCTTGATACACGTCCTACTCGATGCACTTATGTACTGTACATGACGCTGTAACAAAAAAAAAACCTTTCCTGGACTAAAATATTGCTGCTTCTTGTGTCGAAGCGAGAGTGAAGTCCTCTGTACTCTGTATACAACTCAAAGCTCAAATTTTGGATAACAAGAGGGTTTCTAAGCACTCTAGATTTATTTACCGTTTTTTGTTTCGGACTTGCACCCATGATCTTTAGGGCCGGTCTTGTCTGTCCTTGGGTGAATCAGCTCCAACTTTTCTTTTTTCAAATGACTGCTGATGTTTCGTTCGCAAAAGTAACTACAAACTTCCTACAATTTCGCCTTAACCGACACCGACTTATAGACTCTGTTGGAATTGGTGGTGGGGTTTTCATCGTCATTGCAGGGCATCAGATCTGGCACTTCGTCGTCGTCGTCGTCGTCGTCGTCTACAGTAGCACATTCAATGTATATTCCGTCGCTGTGGACCAGTCAGTTATTTAGGTAGAGGTATCTTAGATACTGGCACGCTTACACCAAAACATAGAGCTGAGTGGGTCGACGAAGGTCCGGAAAAAGGTCTAGGAGTAATAGGTTGAGGTTGATATTCCGTTCTCCCAGGTCGCGGTCCGGGACTGAGAAAGAATACGGTGAGTTCAATACTTGTGAAAAAGAACGGACGCACAGGTAGACGCCGCGGCAGGTTCACCAGTGTGGAGCATGGGTGTTGTGGTTAAGGAAGAGTTGGGTCGGCGATGTCCGAGAGTGATCGATATCAGCACAGCCTTCTGTTTGACAGAAACTGTCAGCAAATTGCCGACAAAAAAATCCATCTTTCAGCAACAGGATGGCCTATGCCGGAGTCGAACCGGTGACCGCCTGCATCGCAACTGCCAGACAGTGAGGTAACCCATACCGTTCACCCATAGACCCTTGATGGGGTACAGGGTATCAGGCTCAGGACATTACTACACTTTTTGTCCTTATAAAGTAGCCCTTGGTAAGTCATCGAAGTCCAATTATATTCATAAATACAACATATATGCTAGGTGGGCCAACATCGACAAAAAGCAAAGGAAAACCAGGGAATTACAACCTCCGTGTGCGCGAAAAAAAGCGGCTCTGGAGCCATCGCTCGCGGGCGGACGTCTCTTCGCGAATCAGCTCCCTTCGTCGCCGGGCCTCACGGGAGGAGCCCGCACACACGAAACCCTCTACAAAACATACGGCCTCGGTGAGAGATGGAGTTGAAACGATTTCAGGAAAGCGGCCTAAAGACTCTAACCGCAGATAGTGCGCTCGAGCCCGTTCCCAGCTACCTGCCACGACTCCAAAGCTAACGTCCAGCATGCTGCCGGCGGCGAATTCGCGCGCACGTACCGCGTAGGCAACATGATCCGATACTTCAACATCGAGATCAGGGTGAAAATCCTCGGCGGTCGCAAGAGGTTCTGCGGGCGATACGGAAGAGCATTTCCCACTGACGAGGGAGGCATCGAAAGTCGAGGAACAGTTATCTGCGAGAGAGAGACGGGGAGATGAATGACACGAGGTCGATTCCGAGCGGCCGTCGGAGGAGGTGGATGCATGATCCAAAGCAGGGGATGCAGATGCTTGGGGAGTCGCAGACGACGAAGGCGAAGACGCTGGCTGGCGGCGTCGGTCGGATGCATTGAAAGAGAGATCAGGCGCCATCTCCGACGCTAACGGAGAAGCAGCGAGTAGAGGAGTCACAGTGGACGAATGAACCGGCGATGAAGAGGACGACCGCGTCGGCGTCCGTGAAACGGGTGGGGAACGCTGTCGAGGAGGATGTGGGTGCTCCCCATTATCACAAGCAAGGTACCAAGCCATTTGTGCTTCCTCCCAGTGGCTGAACGACCTGCAGGCGGCATGAGGAATTCCGTCGCATTGCGCCACGGCGCTGCTCCTTCGTCGGTGCGGTCAATTCAGTCGAAATGTGCGATATCATAATTTACAGTAACGTACCACGATGTGTACACGCCTGCTTTAGCGACACCTACTCCAGTAACAAGACAAAGGTAACTGCTGAGAGTCGGGTCGTCGGAGTCGCCAGCATCGGGGTAGAAAGGAACGCGACAGCGAGTTTCGGACATGGGAAGAGGCAAGAAATCAAACGTCCAAAAAAGGAAGTTCCCAATCAAGACAAAGATGACTCGTTAACAACTCCAAGTCTACATGCTAGTTTGTATCCACAAGCCATCCAGTACACCGCCGCTACACCACCTCGTCAACGTTCTCATTCCGCTG
Organism: Favolaschia claudopus; assembly: GCA_037176885.1. Taxonomy (NCBI): domain Eukaryota; kingdom Fungi; phylum Basidiomycota; class Agaricomycetes; order Agaricales; family Mycenaceae; genus Favolaschia; species Favolaschia claudopus. Next base: position 1,172,862 of record JAWWNJ010000026.1, on the reverse strand, counting down.
CGCCAACCTCATACCAACGCCGTCCATTCTCGCCGCCGTCGCCTCCGTTTGCTTCATCATCTTCGCCACCCGACTTCGCAAGCTCCTACGATGACCAGACGACTTCGGAAGGCGGTTGATGTCTTGGGAGAGCCTTTCCAACCTGGCTTGTCTTTTTGCTATCTTGTGCCGCGCCCCCTTCAGCAAACTGCTGCCGCGTCTCGCAAGCTCCTCGTCGACAACGCCCCACATGCCGGGGGGGATGTTTTCTTTCATCGCGGACGCGTCAACCAAGGTCCGAAGATGCTCAAGGGCTTTGGCGTCACTCATGGCCTCTATGTTTGTCCGTGAGACCTCGCTTCTGATATATATGGTGGGGATACTGACCGCGTTTAACATTCAAAATCGCAGACGGCGCACTCTTGCCTGCTACCGTCACCAGCTGCACCGTTTCCTCCACCCTAATGCTGTAGTGTCTGTTGGAGATGCTGAGGGGCATTTTGCGTTGGAAGCTGACGATAGTGGGTGGAAAAAACAAAGGTGCGTCCGTCATATATGGTGAGCTTGAATTCTCTAACTCCGTAAATTACGCGTATCCCTTCTCCGTCTCCTCAGGAACCGGAACCCGGCATGCGTTTTCTATCAGTCTCAGTCTCATGTATCAGACCTTTCGACATTCGGGGTCTTCGTCGTCCCTATGCGCCCAATCAGAGAATCCCCGCACCCACTCTCGCCTATTGCCCATACCCGCGTTCCCGCGCAATCGCGGCCGCCTCTACAACCGCGAGCCTCACCGGCGCTAGGCGCTCTTCCTGGCGCATCCGCCTCCTCTCTTCCGCTTCCTCCCTTGCCGCCGTCGATTCCCGCAGCTGACTCTCCAATTCCGCCCACATTTCCTCCAAGTCGGGCTGGACGCGGCGAGCCGGCGCGTTCAGCTCAAACCATCCCTTGGGATCCTCGCGAAACGCCACCTCGTCGGCCGCCCTCCACCGTTCCCGCTGCGCCCGCGCATCTCCGCAAGCACAAAGTTCGCGCGGATAGATCTCCTTCTTGCAGTCCGCGCAGTCAAATATCGGCGGCATCTTCCCGTCATCTTTCGCCATGCGCGCCTTCGATGTGGTCGGATTCGGCGGCGGCTTTGGAAGCGAACGGGTTGGCGTCGAAGACTTCACCGTTGGATGGGGCGTAAGCAATGGCCATGGGATCCCACCGGCACGGGGGAGGGGGGCTTTTGTGTAGGCTGGGTATTCGGTAAGTCCGCCGCTCACATCCTCCCAAGCTGGACATCTTACACCGTTTTGACTGTTTCAGTTCTCGGGGCATCCGTGTCGTCAGTTCTTCGTAGTTTATGATCAAGGTGTTCGTCAAGTAGTGGTATGAGTATGCGATTGTATTTTGCATCAATTTGAATTCACATATATCTATCAATCGACATATTGCCTTGCGCCTCACGAGTCAAAGTACATTAACGCAGAAATTTTCTATCCTACACCTCGTTCTCCTCCGCAACATGCGAGGGTTTCGGCGCGTTCGTTGGAGGAGGTACAATTTGAAGCGGACCCCGCCGTCGCGCCGCCGAATCTTAAAAGTGATTTCGTTAATACCACCACGAGAAAACGGCGAAGGGAAAGAACGTACGTGTCCCGCCGCGAGGGAATGTCACGTCGCGCACATCATCCACCAGTGCGGCCCAATTACTCTCACTGAACGCCTGCATCTGTCGCTCCAACTCGGCTTCGGCGACACCTTCCACATGCCAGAGGCGCTCCCAGATGTGGTTCCAACTTTCCTCGTCAAACTGGTCGACAATTGCATTGCCGGCGTCGGCGTCGGACTCGGTCGTGCCTGGGGTCGATGGGGTCGATCTGTGGCTATAATTGCAGGTGAGCATTTCCTACATCTCGCGGCACATGTACGCATACTTCAGAACTTCTTTGATCCCTTCGTCAAGCGATTCGAGGGGATTTGCGGCATAATAGGCGGCGCGGGCGGCGGCGCGCTCGCGGCGGGCTATGAGTTCGGCCTGTCTGCGCGCGCGTTTCTCAGCCTTGTCGTCGTTCGGGATGGCGGGATACTTGATGGGAAGAACTAAGGGACAGGTCGGGACTTGTTTTTTCTGAGAGGGAATACAGGCGACGCACGAGAACGCGTAGTGCGGACGTTGGCATTGGTTTGCATGGTGGTACGTCGTAAGGAAGTTCAGACGAACGGGGGAGGGATGAATGTATTGCAATTACTTATATGGAAGGACATGGAAACGGAATAGAATATGCTTAGCTGCGGTGTCTGGGGGCGCATCAGGCTCAAACGTAAAGATCCCCCAACGCAGATCTGCGATCCGCCTCCAGCTCGTCCACTTTTGAAAATAAACCCATTGCCCATGTCCAGCGAGACCCCGGCTCCCCATCAAGCGCGGCAACGCGCGCAACACCTCCCGGCATTTCCAAGAGGGATTTGGCGGTGCGGAAGCCGTATTTAACCCAGCGGAAAAGACCGCCCGCCGCATATTGTGTAAACGAGAAACGCGACTCGTTGCGCTTGATGGGCGTGTTTCCGTGTTCCATGAACGCCGACGGAATCAGGGCGGTGGAGCCGGATGGGAACGGGATCAACATATTGACCTGTTTGAGGAAGAGTTGGCCGCCGTGGCGATGATCGTAAGGGCCCGCCGAAGTGATGGCGCATAATCCATGGGCACAGTTATTGAAGTCGAGATGCTCATCAGCGACGGTGTGGGGGCCGAGATTAAAGGTGGCGGCGGGGAATATAGAATTGCTGAAGTTGTGCCGCATCTCCGGCTGCCGTTCGAACAGGGAGGACAATGTGTCGATGTAGTACTTATACAGCTTCGGGGCGTACCGTGCAAGACCCGCTGGAGTCGATGAATGTTAGTTAGATATCATATCCGCGAAATATAAGGGGCACATACATGACTGGAAACCCGCCACGCGCTGAAGCGCGTCATCATTGAGCATGGTCTGTACCAGACGCCCGCGTTTCTTGCTTTGGCTGAGATTGCCCGGGCGCTGAAAGTTATAGGAAATCAAAATTGGCGGCGGCTACGGAGGCCATAACCACGTACCTGTTGGCCGCCACCGAAGGAGACGCCGCTCGCTAAGATCGCGAAGCGTCCTCGACGATGCGACAAATCTTTCGGGCGGAAGGCGCGCGACTTCTCCCCGGATCTCCTCACGCGATTGAATAGCTCGACGAGTCGGGCTATGACTTCGTCCCATTCATCCTCTTCCTCCGGTCGACCGAGCAAGATAGCGATGATGCGACCATCGCAGTCAAGAATGAGCTTGGGATTCCTTGACATGGGTTAATCATTCGTCCCGCGCGAGGTGCCTATTCACATACCGACCATCCCACAAAACTTCCAACGCTCCCTCGCGAATGAGTTGATCGCGGCGCAGGCGCCGTGGCTTTTCTGTGCGCTTCCCAGCCGACGCAACCCACGCGCCCGCCTGCGACGTGTATGCCACGGTGGCATTGAATTCGGACCTCAAAGGCGACTCTTCACGATGCGCCTGGTTGTGTTTGGAGCGTATCTTCTTGCCGTACGGGGTATGCTTTTTCTTTGCTGCATCCTGTGCGCGCTTGACTCTCCGATGTTGGTACCGGTGCTCTCGCTTTCGACGCTCATGCACGGAGAGCTCGCGCTTCGGCCCCTGCACGGTTGGCGAAGACTGAGAGGCGGACGCCTGAGGAGGGACGGAAGATGGCCTGCGAAATCCGCTCAAAACCTGAACGCGAAGACTTTGCATCAAGACGCACCGGTGTGGGGGAGTCGAGTCGACGTCCGACATAGGAACGTCCGAAAGAGGCGACGGCGCGCGCTCCCCGGGGTCATCATCGTCAGACATTGGGAGATCAGTAAGTGGCGATGGTGGGCGAGATTCCAACTCGTCCTCCCACTCGCTATCGTCGGCGAATTCGGGGCTCAATCCTGCTTCACGGGCAGCGGCGCGCCGATCGGAGTCCAAAATGGCCGCCTCGAGCGCCGCGCGAAGATCGATGTTCGTGGTGAGGACCTCGACATCGAGGCGGTGGGTGAACGTCGCGTAAACTCGGCCGGAGCGTGTGTTACGCTGCATATTACGATCTGAGAACCAGTTAATCACTACCGTATATTTGAAAAGGAGCGGCCACGCGGAAATGCACGTACCTCAGCGAATCCTCCCCGTCGTCTTGTCCAATGGGAGATTTGGAATTCTTGGCCTGAGGCGCGTCAAAGGACGCGCCCAATGAGTCCGTTACCTGCGGGGACGGTAAGTCAAACGTTTAGAGAGACATAGAAGTCGGGCACGCGTTTCCGTAGGCGCACCTGGGTGTGTATTTGAGCCAATGCCACCATAAAACACTATGGTAAGGTTTCGCGCATGACTTTGGCCCAAACGCACCCCCCAACGCGACCATCGCGGAAACTTAGGCCCCAGTAAAAGAACATACCGTTGTTTGTCAAATTTGGACGGAAAGTCGCGTTTTTGAGGTTGCCGGCGGGAAGCGAGGATGGAGGAGGAGAGAGAGAGCAAGTGTCACAACTGTGACAAAGTGACGCATACCTATTTTGGCCATCGGGAAACACCATTGTTCACTTCGTTCCACACCACGACAACGCGTTTTGCGACGAAGGACTTCAAATTCGTCATCACAATGCACAACCATATCCGCAATAGCTTGCAACTCGCGCACTCGACCAACAACATTTCGGGAAACCTGCCACCACCTCGCTCCACGTTCAACCATTCCTCCTTCCAAGAAGGTTCTGCTTGATATGAGTGTGTATTTGCAAGCCAAACTAATTAATATACAGTTTTCGAAACTTTCTTGAACAAAAAAATTAAGTCGAGATTTGAGTACCTCCATATTCACCAGTTGTCTACTCACGTTTACTAGAGAATCTCCGCACCTCTTACGGTCAAAATCAAGATCCACCTTCCGAGCTCAAACTCAAAAACTGTGTCCAAACCATTAAGAGCTGCAAGTTATCTCACAAATCACCCGTTTTCCAGGAACTACGGGACCGCGAGATGTTGAAGAGCGGGGGAACCACGGGTTCATAGGTATCACCTATCTTTGGTGCGATCGCATCACATTTTCGAGAGGCGTATTCTTGAATAGGCTCAATTCCAGGTCTACTTACCCATATACACCTAACGGGCATACCTTGGCCTCAAAGAGACTGCCACTGAAGGTATCAAGAATCCCCAGACCCCGACGCCGCACTTAATCGGGAAACCACATGTTGCCACTCGCTCCACAGCATGGCATACAATTTTGTCCTCCAAACTGGTAATATCAGATTCTCCTCTTAGAACCGTTTAAAGTCATACGCAGCGCAAGGTTGGCGACGGCATCGTTGAAGCTATATTGTCAACGAAATCCAAATCGGGGAATGCAAATTATTAACGCGTCTGCGGACCGCGCGACGCGTTTTCTAATTCAAAGTTCAGTTCTAAACAATGTTTAATGCATCTAATTTATTTTCTGCACCATAAGACGCGAGAGGGACGTGGAATACTTATTTTTTTCCAGGAGCTCAAATCCGACTCAAGATTGATTGGCGCCAAACACTTCAAATCAAATATCCTTCCTTGCCTTTACCACCACTACAATGGGTCGGCGACGCAAACGACGTCGAAACTCCGCAGATGACGGCGAGGATTATACCCCCAAGTAATGAGTTGTTTTCCCCTGCGTCAGCCCAATGTAACTTACTTCTCCCTCCAGTGCATCGAGGAGCGAGGAGGAGAAAGCGGAGCGTAAGCGCGCCTGTGGGCGGAAATATTACGCGCAGCACGTTCTCTTCATTCAACGCCTTCGGTCGCTCATCGTAGCTTTCAGACATCCTGAATACAGAGAAGCCAAACGCCTAAGGATGCAAGTTATCCGGTATGTGCATCTAAATCTAAGTTCATTATTCCTGCGCTACACTCTGCTGCAGGCAATCTCGAAAAGCCGCCAGGCGGAGATGGGACCCTCCAAAAGCCAGCGGCTACGCCGCCGACGCAGACGAAGCGTTGGATGAAGAAGACGGTTACGAGGCTTCACTCACCGCGCCAACTCCCCGTCTGGGACCGTCACCGACCGTCAGGTATGTCCTGAGATTTATCCGGCTCACCAGGGCTCAAGGTATGATTAGTGAAATTGTTGGCGAGTCGTACGATGGCCAGCTTCCTACCCTATGGCAACAAAAGCTGAATGAAATCCGGGCGCAAGACCACGCGGAGTCCGGGGAGCGCGAAGAATTGGAGGTAGACCGCCAGCTTGTGGAGAAGGAGCGTATCGCGTCGCAGGTGCTGTCGTCTTTGTACAAGGTGCGTTAACCACATATCAATTATTTTTCCACATCTACAAAACTTCTGCAGACCAGCGTCAGGGCACAACCTCCAACGCCATCGTTTGCCTCCCTCGCCGCGACCAGCCCTCTCCCCCCTCCTCTCCACCGCCTCTTTCGACGCCGGACCTCGATTTTGCGCCGCGCGCTACCGCGGCAGGCGACTGGACCAGCTCCCCCATGACTTCCATCCCAATTGCGACTCCATCGCCCATTCCACCGCCTCGACGTCGCCAGGCCGACGCACACGCCCGTCGGGGGCCGCTTCCACGCTGGAAGACCCCCGATTATGATGGCCCGGAGGAGATGCCGCCGTTGGAGCCACGAAAGCTTTTTGCAGATCTCTTGAGGGAAAGGCAAGCTCATCGGCGAGCTGGGCGGGGATAATAGTTGCCTTTTGGGGACGCTCGGGCATGTATTTCCGACTCCTTCTGTGCCAATATATTTGCCTTGTCGTCAGTCCAACCGCACTGCCCCAGCCTGAACGCCGATCTTTTCGTAATATCTCACCACCACTCTAACAATATCAAAACATCAAATATCTCATCAGTTCACACGCGTTGTAAATGCTAGGCACCGACGCACCGTAAAGTCAAGACGGGTTTATAGTCAGTAAGAGAGAGGGGACGAATGCTACGTACCGCCGTTCTCCGTATAATTTGCAGTCCTCCATGTATTCACGTATCAAGGGAGATCTTGAGCTTCGGTCCGAAAGAAATCAATCAGAAAACAGATATGCCCAGCCAGGTCCATCAGATCCCGCGTGGAGACGTCGACGACCGGTCCATGGAACCTGGTTTACCCGTGGAATCAAAGATTTTTTTTCTCCCATTTTCAGAATAACTCGCAAAGTACTGTCGGACGGTAGCGCAATGGAAAACGAGCAAAGGTACTTTCAATTTACACGCGAGGGGAGAGATGCGACAAAATTCTATCTACTACGCAGGTCCAACATCCTCCGCGCCCTCCTCCACCAGCTTCTTCACGTTGTGGGGGTAATTGTCGCGGTAGTGCTCGAGGGCAGCCTCGAAGCCCTGCTTCCTGAGCCAGCTGTTGTTCGGCACCCCAAGCACCTGCCTATTGGCGGCGTCTCTGTGAAAGATAAGTAAGTAAATCGACGGTGGATAGCGGCGAAACACGTACGCGGAGGGATAAAGGCCAGGGTTGCGCCCGACCAGAACAACCCAGTAGAAAGAGCCTTTGATCTGGTTCTCGTACCGGGCGGCGACGGTGCTGGGGCTCTCGGCCGTGCCCTCCACGAACGCGACCTGGGTGACGGCTACGGGGGTAATAGATCAGAGGGTGAGGAGGAGGGGATAGGCACGGCGAGGCTTACATTCACCGCCCAGGAGAGTAGAGAGATTGGCTAAAATAAAAGGTGAGCATCATGCGCGACATATCGAAGACGAGAGACTTACCCTGAGCCATGCTGGTGTGGCGGGCGATCGCCTGGAGATGAACGATCATCTCCGATAACTCAGCCTTCTTGCTGCCATCGGCGTTGAGGAAACTGGCGGTAGCGGGAGCGGACATGATGGTAGAAAGTGGGGGGAATTTTGAGGTGGATGGGTTGGGAGCCAGTGTATATGTGAGGAAATGCTGAGTGTAAGTGTTTGGCTGCAGATGGTCCACGCGACATACCGTATCAGCCATATCAGGGCCCCCGAATACATGTAGCACGCGAGGGACCGTCGGAGTTTAACCTCATTGGGATACACCGTCGTCACAGCCCCGAAGCCCCGAAAAGAGATCACGTCCGGCATGGAAATCTTCAGAAATGCAGGAAACGGGCAAAAAAAACATACCTTCCGCTCCCACTATCACAATCATGGCCCTCGCCGCTGGTCAATGGCAAACCCCCGCGCACACCGCCTTCATAAGTCGTTGGGTCGCCGTCTACGAACCGTTTCGAACGGGAAACAACTTACCTCTCTATTGGGAAACCATGTACGACGCGTATTTTGAAGAATTTTCCAGCGAGATCGACCTCACGATGCTGGTGTCGCAAATTAGCCGCTCGGTTTTGAGGAAGAGGCGGGTGAGTGCTTTCGGGCATGCTGCCATTATATCTTCTCGTCTGATCCAGCATGGCTTCAGCGCCTTTACAATTCAGTGATGCGCGAAGTTTACCTGGCGCGCGAACGTGCGCGCAGGCGCGCTCGTAACTTAATACTCTAGGGAATTTTGAGCGGGATTGGGACGAAATTATGGGTGGCCCTGGAAACATTGTCAGAAAAATATATTCGCTGAGATTTACCGCCGAAGTCAATGTGAATTGATCAAAAACCAGACATGAAACTAATCCCCAGCTTCGGATCCTGCAGCACCCCCATCTTACGCTCACACCCCAACAATGCCACCTACGTCTTGGACCACCAATCTGCAACGGCAATTTTTGGAGGCTTGGTACCCTGTGTATGTCCACGAACGAGCGCACGCACGCCTACGCGTATTCTGGAACGTCCTATTCACCCACTGGTTTCACGAATTTCCGTTGGAGGCTGGGGCCCTAGAGGACGAGGACGCGAGAATGATCGCGCATCAGCAAATTGAGTTGGAGATGCGGGTGAGTCGTCTCCCGGTGGCGCCATATACGCTGACTCGCAACTTCGCCTTCAGCGAATTCGCGCCGCGATGCGCCGCAGGATGGTGCGCGGTCGTTTTTGACGGAAACAGCCGGGAGTTGCGGCTCAGGGAGATGCGGGGAGGCGGCAAATCTTGCCGATTAATTTTTACAAATAACTGGGTCAAAAAATTGTGTGGCGACCGTACTTACATACATCCGACTCCGAAAATGTGCACACGGGCTTGTTTTGATTTTGATTTGACGATATCATCGGCTAGAATCTTGGCTGTATGGTCATTCAGTCGTCGCAATCCCCCCGCTTCCTTCCCGCGACCTGATAGAAAAAAAAACCCCTCCCTGTCCCCCATTCATGCCGCCAAAGCCTTGGTCTAGTCCCGAGCAGGACACATTCATAGCGGCATGGTTCCCTGAATACCTGCTGAAGAAATCACAAAAGAAACTCGACAAGTTTTGGCCGAAACTGAAGGAGGCGTGGTTCAGCGAATTTCCGGAGGAAACAGTTCTCGATTTACCAGTTCAAGGCATACCGCACGATCCCAATGCCACCACTCAGCCACGGTCGTTGACAGACGACGAGCGCGAGAGACTGAGTAACGCAATCGCAAAAAGATTCAAGGTAAGCTTCCAATTTGCGATATAGGTTAAGTAAAAGGCTTGTGCTTACCTTTCAATTCTTCAGCAACTGCGCGACAAACTGTATAATATCTACGCGAAGGCCGGCGGCCAACGCGGGGGGATTTCTCGCTCGGCGCACTCACTCGCCGGCACTCTGTTCAAGAAATATCCCAAGCGCCGGAGGCGCCATCAGGTACTCGAAGTGTATGCGAAGGAATATAAGGTAGAGGTGCAGAAAGCGCTCGATGGCGCGGGGTTTACCGAGCTCAACGAGGCCTTTATGTGCCGCGACGATGATGGTGCTTGGGTTGACGACAACGATCCTGATATCCGGAAGAAACGCGTTGACGCCGCGCGCTCTGACCGCATGAAGTTATATCGGCGCGTTTTGCAGGAATGTTTCGACGGCGCTAACAACGAGATTCAAGAAGAGATGAGGAAGAAGGCGTCAGAGGAGGTGGTGAGACCGAAGGTTGCGACCCCAAAGCTTTCAGAGGCCGAGGACTCGGAAGAAGGCGACGACGACGTTGAACGAACTCCAGAGGAGTATCAGCTGTGAGTCATAGGCTTGAAGCACTTATGGACGCTAACTCTTGAGCAGTTCTATAGACGAGGCGTTAGGGGTCTTGGAGATATTCTTCACGGTGTTCAGGCAGATGCTGGGAGGATGGGTAGGGTTTGTTTCGTGTATTGGACCGATTCCGCGATTGGGTGGGAAGTTAGGGATGAAGACGTGAGAATTTTCCTTATTCGCTTTTGCTCTCGACTCTGACCTCATCCCAACCGCTAGCCACTGTTTTGGGCGTACCACGGAGGGCCTCACCTTTGAAGACTATCACAGCAACTTCCATAAAGCTATCGCCTATCCTCTCGCCAAATTCGCTCGCCTGGCCATTCGTAAGTGTTTGCAGGTGAAGCCGTGAGATATTGCTGACCGACTCTTCCAGCTAGTGAAGTGCGGTTAGCTCGAGCGCTGTACTCCTTGGAAGACGAGCACGCCATCGATGAAGAACTCGCTGATGCTGAAGACCAAGATACCCCGGCTCCCAGCCAGCAGTCTGGACGCTCGCGCGAGAAAGCAAAGAAGAAGGATCAGCGCAAAGACAAGGCAAAGGAGAAGGAGCAGCGTAAAGACAAGGCAAAGGAGAAGGAGAAGCGCAACGCTGCTGACGAAACTTCTGGTGGCATCCTTCCTCCGCCCGTGCGTCGTCCTCGCACTCAAAAATCGGTGTCTTCTTCGCAAACTTCCTCCACCCCCATTTCGTCGAGTCCGACACCCGTCCCACCTCCATCCACGCATAGCAGCGCCCCGGAATCCTTCGACGCTTCCCAATCCTTTGATACTGCATTCTCTGAGTCGGGGCCCTCGGCGCCTGGTCCGATACCCGACCCTTCCCCATACAACGATCTCAGTGCCTCGCACTCATTCGATATAACTTCGGCAGCGTCTGGCACGGACATATTCCCCCCTGGATATGACTGGACCAAAGACCTGATTCCCAACGATGAGGTGGGCAGTTTCAATGTTGATGGCGCCAGCGACGAGCCATTTGGAATGCCTCAGCCGCAGCACGACGGGTATGCGGGATTGAGTAATGTCCGTTATCCTTCATTCAGTGATGACGATCCCCTGCATGGTATATATGATGGTGTAGGTGGTGGGATTTCAGATGCGCTCCGTAAGTTTCTTTCACGCATCTTACGCGTTGTGAATGCTTCTGAATATCGTCTAGTCTCCGACCATCGCTCCTCCAGCAGTGCTGGCGCATTGACAGGGACTCCCAGCAGCTTTTATCTGGGTTCTGAGGTCGATTTCCATGCCGACGCTTCCGTTTCGGATTTTCTACCTCCAGATTGGGAGGAAGGGCCAGACCTCGATCCCACTTATCGCCTGCCGTCAAACAGCCTCTCAAGCAACGAAAACACGGGCGAAGTTTCCCCTGCGTACGCAATTGCGCCTTCGAGTCATCCCATAAGCAATCCGGTGCCGATTGGCCCGACCGATCCATCGACTTCATCCGATAGTCTTTTGCAATCTCAAGCGCCGTTCAAAGCTTTCCCGCGGCCGCGTCCTCTGGATCGCACATTCTCTGGGCCCGTCGAGTTCGGCCGTAAGCCTCAATTCCGTTCGATTCAGTCCCCCAGCCCGGGTCCTTTTGGCCCGCGCTCCATATCTGCGCCTCACATTCGTTCCTCTCCGTTGACGCAGGAGCCGGTTTGCTCATCTCCGCCCCCTCCTCCCTCCAATGCCACCGCCAGTTCCACATCGTTTCCCCATGCCGGCTCCTCGCAGCCACCACATTCATTGGTGCTCGGAGCTGCTCGCACGTCGACTCCTCCATCCAATCCCACCGCTCCTTCCACATCTTTTCCCCGCGCGGTCCCTGCCTCCTCCTCCGAGCCGCCGCATTCGTTGGTGCTTGCACCTGCTCGCACGTCGACTCCTCCATCCAATCCCACCGCTCCTTCCACATCTTTTCCCCGCGCGGTCCCTGCCTCCTCCTCCGAGCCGCCGCATTCGTTGGTGCTTGCACCTGCTCGCACGTCGACTCCTCCATCCAATCCCACCGCTCCTTCCACATCTTTTCCCCGCGCGGTCCCTGCCTCCTCCTCCCAGCCGCCGCATTCGTTGGTGCTTGCACCTGCTCGCACGTCGACTCCTCCATTCCATCCCACCGCTCCTTCTTCATCTTTTCCCCGCGCGGTCCCTGCCTCCTCCTCCCAGCCGCCGCATTCGTTGGTGCTTGAATCTGCTCGCACGCCGCCTCGATCTAATCCCGCCGCCGGCTCCGTATCGCTTCCTCATACCACCTCGCTTGAAAGTCTACCTTTGCGATTACGCCGTATGTCGACCTCGCCGCTCCCATTCCCGAGGTCTCGCCCTCTGGCGAATCCTCCGCCACCTCCTCGTCCGGATCCACCAAGTCCGTCCACAGTAGCGCTCAGAATGGCGGCCGCGCGGCAGGCCAAAGCCAAAGCCAAACCGCGTTCAAAAAAAGCCGTCAAGGCGACTTCGTCGTCTGGGAAGTCGGTGAGCGGGTCCGCAAATCAATCCGCTGGACCGTCGGCTGCCGCTGGACCGTCAACAATCGTACCATCAGCAACAGCCTCACGAAGTGGTTTCAAAATCACCCTCCCCGCCGCACGCTCAACGGCCGAAACTGCGAATACCGGTCCGCCCGCAGCACAACCCGCTCCAACGTACGTCTACACCACCACCAACAACAATCGGCGTGCTGCGCAGGAAGCGGCAGCAAAGGAGAAGATGGCGAAGGAGGCGGCGGCAGCTCCGAAACCAGGGGACATTCAAGTTTCATATCCCGCCGCCAACGGCTACAACGCCGTAGTCGTCGTGCCCAGCAGCTCTCGTCCTCGTCGTCAGGTCTCCGCGCCTGCCAACAGGGGCGAAGTCATGACCCTCGCGGATCGTAATCGGCAGGCGCAGGCGCAGGACGCCGAAATGGTAGCGCGTTTGAACGGAAGTAAACGCAAGGCGGAGGCTAGTGGAGAGCTATCTCAGGAAACGAAAAAGTGAGTCCCTCACCTCCGCTAACTTTCCTCAAGATACTCATGTTTTTTGAATACATAGAAAAAAGAGATAGAGATCAAATCATGCATGTCGCATCGCGTTGGATATTGGCTGGCGAAGGCCTATAACTTACAATGTATTATACTATGCTTCATGTCCATGTCCTACTTTACCTAACCGTATGTACTGGCCCGCTCATCTTTGTTCTATGTTTTTTGTTCTTTCTATACAAGTAGATCAAAATTTTTCATGGTGGTGGGAAATTAATTACGTACCATTCTCTGGAGCAACGTACGTAATCTCGACCTCTCTTTCCTTCTCCAAATTCTCTTTATCTATTCTATTTTATGTCTCTTCTTCCTCAACACAACTATGGGCTCCAAACGCAAACTAAACGACACGACCGTCATGTTTTCCTCCGCATCTTCTACCTCAGAAAGCTCCGCTCCCTCCCCGGCCTCCAAGAGCAGTGACGACGAGAGAGAAGACGAGCTGGACGTCTTCTACGAGAGCAAGGCTGGCCGATTCGACGGAAAGACCAGCTACAGCGCTTCGTTCATGACTCTCAGGGCTCCCCCTTCCCCCGTGAAGTCGTCTGTACCCCAAGTCAGCCACGCGAATAATCCGGGAGGGAGTTGGGTCTACGACTTCGTGGATAACGATTGGGCTCTTCCTCAGCCAAATTCCGATACGGAAGATCTACCTCCTGTCTCTGAAATCGCGTCCAGTGGCTCGGAAACCGAAGGTCCCACAAAACGCGAACCCGTACGTTTTTATCAATTGATATATCATCGAGTTAGTCCACTGACCTGCTATTAAACAGTACCGTCCCGTCAAGAAGTGGAAGGATCGATACCGCAACGATTTTCTGGATGAGTTTTTGAGGGTCGAGGGGCGCGGGGATCATGTATACGCTACATGCATTTGTGGTCATCCTGAGTGTGATCGGGGGACGGCGGAGTTTCGATGCAAGGACTGTCACGGCTGTGAGCTCCTCTCCAAGGTGTGCATGCTGCGGGACCATAGGCGGCGTCCGTTGCATCGAGTTGAGGTATGCTCATATTCGATTGAATTTTTTTCTCACTGAAATGAAGATTTGGGACCAGTTAACGGGATACTTCCGCCCATCATTGCTGAAAGCCCTCGGTCTCAAAGTCTACCTTTCCACCGAACTTCATCACGACGGTATCTGCCCCCATTTTCGCCTAGCCCCTAACAAGAATTTCGTCGTCATTGACACGAACGGGCTCCACGACCTCGAGCTATACTATTGCGATTGTGGGAAGGGGTCGAGCTTTCCCGTGCAGCTATTACGCCGCAAGTGGTTTCCCTCCACCGGAAACCGACCTGGGACGGCGGCAACGTTTAACGTGCTACGAAATTACCACCTGATGTCCTTGGAATCTAAATGCTCTATGGGAGAATTCTACAACACGCTCTCGCGCCTAACGAACAATAGTGGAGATGCTCCAAAGGTATTTCAAATTTTACCGCCGCCGCATCTGATCTGACCGTATTTCCCAGTCCCGCTACCAAGAGTTTATCAATATGACTCGTGAATGGCGAAACCTCCAGATCCTGAAACGCGGCGCACGAGCTCATGAGACGGACGGTATCGCCAATACGCCGGAAGGTGCATGTGCGCTGGAGTGCCCGGCTTGTCCCCACCCTGGCCGAAATCTGCCGCCCGAATGGAAAGATGTGCCTGCTGAGCAAAGGTAACGGTTTTGTAACTATTCAAATCTGATTCTGAAGGTTTCCAAGATTTTTATACGCCTTATTTCTGGCTCTCGACGCCAACTTCCGCATGCAGAGGAAGGACGTATCCAGCGAAACCGCAGACGCGAATCTGGGTGACGGTCTCGCCTTCTTTGGCAAGGTGACGGAATATATGGAGTACTTGGAGAAGAATTGGGCGGAGCCGCAGCCGGTAAGCTCACATACGTCCTCATATTCTTCTGGGTTAACGTTTCATATAGAAAAGTACGTGCGTCGCCCACGACGCGGTGAACACACCGGACAGGGAGGCCCGGGGAACCGCTTCGTCCGGCGTGGTAACTGTAGATTGTGCCCGTCACAACATGAAGCGGCCGAGAGGCGTGGGCGACCTTCAGGCGGGCGAACGGTGCGTTCTTTTCTCGATGCTAGATATCTTAACGTTGACTGGATGTTCTTCATGAGCTTGGAGGGCTCCGACCTCTTGGAGTTCTACGTATCGTACGACATCGTCTGCCAATGGCACAAGAACATCTGGCACAGGCTCCGGCTCTTTCCCCGCCAAATACGGGAGGAATATAATAAACGCTACTTCGTTTTCTTGGTCCCGAAATTCCACCTACCTGCTCACATCGAATCATGCAACATCAAGTTCTCATTCCTTTTCACACCCTACGTTGGACAAACAGACGGCGAGGCTCCGGAGCGTGGGTGGTCCAACATTAACCCCCTCGCTTTGAGCACGCGGGAGATGAGTCCCCACCTGCGGCGAGAGACTCTCGACGACCATTTCAACCACTGGAATTGGAAAAAGATTCTTTCCATGGGTACGTGAGCTCTACTTCCTTTGAATGTATCATGAATAGTTTTACAGGGACGTATTTTTTGGACCGCATTCAGCATTACATTCCCGAAATGCTTCGGACGCGCCGCGAGACTTTGCAAATGGAGCGGACATTACCCGCGGAGACTCTGGAGGAATGGAAGGAGATGTGTGTGGCTTGGGAGGCCAACGCGGCTTGTCCGAATCCTTTCGAGCGCACGCAGAAGCAAATCGACCTTGCCTCGGTTCGTCTGCAGCTCACTGTCGAGGGAGGAGGCATGGTACGCGGGGAGATCAATTCTACGGAGATGCTGTCTATGGGAGTGAAGTTGGAGAGCGAACAGTACGTATTTACATTAACGCAAACGCTGCCGCTAACGCACTTCAGGCGAGAACTCAAATTTGATCAAGCCACCGTCGGACTACACCCCACCGTCACGCAAAAACGCCTCATGCTTGAGCGGTGCAGCAAACTGCGTCGTAAAGTCCTGTCATGGATGGAAACACAAACTCAATTCATGCCGTCGGTCGCCGTTGTCCGTGCGGAGGCTTCAGCCAAGCGCCAGAGCCCCATACAGCCTGCCGCCGGAGAGCTCGTGCAAGATATTCCTCTACTCATGCCTTCCACGCTGGCTCCCGATGTCGCCTGCCCCCGCGAACTACAGGAATTCGAGTTTCGTTTGAGGGAAGGACAGGCTCACGAAGCCTTGTATGAAATGCGACACCAGCTTCTAATCCGCACCCACGAGTACAAGTGGAAGGACGAGCAGAACCACAACGTCCGCGACGGCACACGCTCCCACACAAAACTCAAGCTAATTGAGGATAGGTTGACGAGGGCATCGACTACGTATCGGGTGGCGTGGGGCGCTTTGAAAGTATTGGGGTCACGTCTGGGGAAACAGGGATGGGAAGGCACACTGCAGGTTCTGGAAGATGGAGACGTACGAGGTATGCCCGAGGCGACCTTTCGCAAGCCGGGAAAGCGTCGTAAGGAAACAGCGTCGGCGAGAAAAAAGCGCAAGAAAACCCAAAGCCCCATCTCGTGGATCTGGCTAGCTGACGGATCAGCCGCGGACGCCGACCGCAATCCTGCGATGAACGAGGGTACGTAGGAGAATCATATAGGTGCAATAACTACTTACTGATACAAAACCAGCTCTACGAATTGAATGGGCGAAAACCCGCGCGCTGGGGATGAGGAACACGGAAGAGGTTGCTCTCCTCGAGGAGGAGATGCGCCGTGTTCCGGAATTCCTACGATGGCGTGCGGCGCAGTGGGACGCCGCCAAGGATCACTCACCGCCATCTCGACGTCCGGACTTGATCATGAACCCACGGCTTGGGGAGGGCTTTGATGCCTATGCTTCCCGCCAGGCACAGCTGATGCGCGACATTGCGACACGTTTCGAGACGAAGTGGACGGGAGCGGGGGTCAAGGTGCTTGTGGCAGATGG
The DNA here is from genome assembly GCA_037176885.1 of Favolaschia claudopus. Taxonomy (NCBI): domain Eukaryota; kingdom Fungi; phylum Basidiomycota; class Agaricomycetes; order Agaricales; family Mycenaceae; genus Favolaschia; species Favolaschia claudopus. Next base: position 1,155,816 of record JAWWNJ010000026.1, on the reverse strand, counting down.
GCGGACGCAGGTGGCAAACGCGGAGGCGGAGGCGGAGGCAGAGGCGGTGGCGCAGAAGTCGGCGAATGCGGAGGCGGAGATTCCCAGAGGCGACGAGGAGGAGGGTACGGATGCGGACGACGAGGAGGAGGACGAGGGCGACGCCGACGGGAGTAGTGACGGCGAGTAGGAGCTAGGATAGTATGTACAGTGAATGCGGCTTTTTTTTCCAATATTCCACGTGAGCTGGGAGCAGAGTATAGTGAACCTGAGTTCCTACAGTAAATCAGAGGTCAGTGGGCGAGAGGTATTAATCTCTCTTACCTTTGCACGAAGGTTGTGCGGAGGGCGTGGGTTCGATTCCCATCAGACCTATTGAATTGGGGGTATATCTTTTTATTTTGTTCCTTTCCTTTTCCTTTTTCGTTGGTTTGTTCGTTTCTTCCCTTTTTCATTGTCTCTTTGCTCACCTTTTCTTCCCTATAAGTTTCTTACATCTCTACTTAAACGCTGGTCAAGGTAAACACATTTTTTCCTATTTATGGTAATTTGTTGTGATATGTTTGTCCCGGAAGGCCCAACATGTTGATCAACGTCGACGACGACGTCCAGAGTGGCTCGTCGACGCCCGTGTCGAGCGCCGGAGTAAGGCCCAAGTAAGTGCATCCTCTAAGCTCATATATGAACCACACTTCTCATTTACCCAGTTTCATGTATGGCGCCCCATCTCTAATTACAGGCCTTCATATATGACCATGCCAAAATGTGGTGCGGAAACAAAGCGAGACGCTTTGTGAACCTGGCTATGAACGGGGGAAACAGAAAGGAAAGCGTTGAGACTTAGGCTTGACGCGCGGCCTGGACGCGCATTGCGGGGAATGCTGGCAGGCAAGTCAGCATGCGAGACGGGGATGATGGTGTTTATCTCACCACTCGCTTTTCCACATCGCCATAATCGTCGAATGCAGGGCGAAACGTCTTAGCCCCTACAGCGGCTGAGGCGGGTTGTGCCGGATTGGTGTCCTGGCCGAAAGGGGGCACAGTAACGGTACAGGCGAGAAGAGAGTTACGCCTTGGTTACGCCCCAGACGTAGATATCGTACCAGCACCTTAGTGGGGGGTCAGGATATATCAGGTGTTGGTAGTCAGCTCAAGGCAACGTTATATCAAAACCGCTCGTTTAGAGGCGATTTTGATATATCACTGCGAGGACCTTTTCAATATTACTTCCACTGCCCACCGCTGTACAATACGACGATCAAATCTGCCACATTTTTGATGAGCATCGATCAAGCGTGCTGGACGTTGCCATCAAGCGCGATCAAATCTCGTTGACATCGTCCACGACGACGCCGAGAAAATGAGCCAAAAAATTCCCGAAAAATCACGTAAAAATTGAGCGTCAGGGGCGAAATATTCGGGGCTGAATCGTCGCCGTGCGTAGGAGATTCAAAGCGATTCCCGTACAGTAAGAGACAAAAGACTAGAATTGCATGTATACAAAATTGTATGCAGTACGGTAGGATTTGCCGGTGTAGGCGGCGGGGAGGTACAGGGACAGGTGCTAGAAGAAGGTGTACCTATGTCTGAAGCGCTATGATTCACCGCCGCAACGGCTGGTCAGATTTGGATGACCGATCGCGTCCCCGCCGCAGCCGCCGGTGTATCGCCTGCACCACCTCAAGACCACAGGAGATACCATCGCGCCGTGGCACGGCAGGTACGATGTACGAAATCGCCGCGCTCGGCTGCGGCACTGTGCACGGTGCGTGCGGCTGCGGCGCTCGCGGCGACCCAGAACAGCATGCACCACAGATGCGCCGCGCTACAAAAGGGTGATGGACGAGGCTACGCGTGCCCGTATCGCAACTGTCCACCGCAGGTCCGTCTCGAGCTTCCGCGTGCAGGAGGCTGGCAAGCCGGCATCGGGGTAACCTCCATCGGCGGGCGGGGAACGCGTGTATGCAATGTGGTACGGAACGGGCGGTTGCCGCAGGGGCCAAGAAAGGCAAAGGTCGAGAGGAGAGCCGGTGTAGCGACGCGAGACGTGGTGCTGGAGGTGAGGCGTAAAACGTCGTCGGCCCATGGTCGGCGTTGACGTTCCCGATAGGGCTAGATGAGACAGCCATTTGGAACCTCATGGTCGCGTACAAACTGTAGAAGAAGAAGAAGTTGTTAGCTGGCTGGCCACGGGAAATGGATAGAGAAAAAAAGAACGGCTGTTTTCTCAGCAGAGCGGGGCTCAGCACAATGATCGCGTGGACACCGCCGCCGTAGTAGGACGGACGTCGACGGCGGTACGTGGCAGCGGTGGCAGCAATCGAGTAGGTCGTGGGGGCGCAGACGTTGTCGTAGGGCGACGACAACTTATACCAGAGCGAAGGGAAAAGACATACAAGGCGACGGTTCGCTGCAGCTCAACTTCGGGCCAACCAACTCACCTTAATTGAGGGAGATAAAATGAATGTTCATCGTTCCGGCGTGAACTCTGGGAGTCCCAATATCGTTATCCTGCTACCCTTTGTTCTTAGGTCGTCCAAAGCCTCAACTGATGACAAAGGGAGTATTGGGACCGGAGCGATGGGGACCAAAGTGATGTGACGGGCAGGGTGGTTATCAGTGTCATTGTGGGCGGCGCCAAAGACAGAGAGTAGGGAGGAAGTGGGACGAGGAGATGGAGAGGCAAGAGACGGCAAGAGGAAAGAAAGGCGATGTGCTGGCAAATTCACACGTCACCGGAACGAATCCGAGTGGCTCGGGCGTAACGGTGCGATCACCGATACTCAACGCCCGCGGCCTAATATGGAAATTTTCAGCAAATTTGCATCCCATGACTCCTGAATTGCATTTTGACGGGTCTACGGCTGTAGAGTATATATCCAAGATATTTACTGCCAAATTCTGAAATAGTTTGCGAGAAATACAATGTATTCAAGCGGTTTATACCGAATTATTGTTGGGAGCGTAAATCTGGTAATATAGTTGAAGTCGGGGGTTTGAAGACTCAGAGTGAGCGCCCCAGTGCCATTGGGACTATTTTAATGAACGTAAGACACATGAATCCGCGTCCAAATGCCCATTCTCTCGATTATACCCGGATTTAGCATACATTTGCGGCACTCATTGGGGGTGTATGTGTGGGGTTGACGTATTCAAACCACAGAAAGCATAGTTCTCAACTGCTCTGCTCCACTATATGTGAATTCCAAATCAAACGCTTGACTTCGAAAAATCGAAGGTTTTCGACATTTCGGGCATTTATAGGATCTGCTTTCAAGATACAAGCAAATGCATGGCCCAAAACAAGTCATAGCTATGCAATAAGGAGTTAAATATTGAAAATTGAGCTGTATTGATCATTTACAATGTGCGGTACACAAAATGTCGAGTTTGCGGTCCAGGTTGCAGTGTAGTACTCACTCTAGGTGAGGGTTTAAATGTTCAACTTTCAAAAACTCAACATCACAGGCAGCATGGAGCTGGAAACTGGATCAATCCCAAAGGTAATGTATTTCAGTGTTCAAATTAATATCTTGGGATGTTTCCCTGCTCAGACAAGCAAGTAAGAACGAGAAAAAAATTAGACACCGATTTTTTCAACCTTAAGCGCCCATTCGGTCCGAGCAACCCAGCCAATGAGAGCGAATACCGACAAGTCCGACTTTCGGCCGACTATTCATATGCCTGTATTTTCGTCGCGAACGCTAGATCGCTTTCCAGAGCGACAAGTTAGCCCATCGAATTTAATATTCTGGTTTGGCCATGAGTATACCACGTTTTCGCTTTACCACATATAATGTTTTGAACAGAACCTATCAATGCCGAAACCGTTTTGTATGTTAGTGCCTTTTGATGGATCTGTTGTCTACATGGTTTTTCACGACTCCTCGCCTTGGAATGCTCAGAATTGTGATTGAGTTTCAGAATTATTTTGACTTTACCTCGAGACGTATTATGGGACCTTCCATTTAGGTCGTGAGCTCGCTCGCAGACTACCTGCAACTCTGAATTTTGCAATCGGCAGAACCGGCACACGAGCACCGGATTACGGGCGCCGTGTTCAAATTGATGCTTCGGATCGCTTTGCTCGGAGAAATCCGACGGATTGATCACAGTGCCGCTTCACCGCCAGTAAGCCGAAATTCACGACACAATTCGCACTGAGAAGTTGTAAAAGAATAGATTGTATTCAGAAGTAGAACTACAGGTTAGATAGGCCGGTGGGATGAAGGGAGGCGACCCCACGATGGCGCTCGGCGAGGCAATGCAATCAAATGTTGGCGAGGGGGTAGCGGGTGCGACGAATGACGTCAAGAAGTCGACGACACCCGCTGTCGATGTCTCGATTCATCCGAAAGAAAGAGAGAAAGAAAGATTCAAACAGTCAGCGAGCGGAGGCAGGCTAAGAAACAGCCTGCATCCCAGAATTACGGCGCCGAGGCAGAATAAGGACAGGGTTGGTGGGGATACGGTCCAGAGGGTTGGGGATGATACAAAGAGAGAATCAATTAACGTCGGGGCGACCCGTGAGCATGCGGGCACGGCGAGGAGGCGAGATGACCGGAGGGGTGGGGGCGGCGGCACGTTCGGGGCTTCTGAACGACAAAACGAGGCATAAGGAGAAAGCAGATGGTTATCTTGCAGTCGGGGGACGGATACCCAGGCACGCAGCACCCAGGAGAGCTGCCGGAATGGGGTTAAAGCGGGCTGCCTAGGTGTAGCGAACGAATGACGACGGATGCGCCATATCAGCGTTGTTTCTGTATAGCAGAGCAGTTAGTAGGGCCTAGAAAGAGAGCACAAGCACGCACCAAGGCAGAGGAGGCGATCCGAGCCGAAAAAACAAGCAGCCGCTAAATCCGCCGGCAATGTGCGCACGGCCGCAAGAGCGATGCTAGAGTCAAGCCAGGCGGGGAGATATATCCCCCATAGTATGGTAGCATACTGTCAAAATTCTAGGGCGAACGCGCCAGCGTAAGCCGCGTTGCAGGTAATACAAGCCAGATATGGTGCGGCGGAGACCGGCCAATAGCGACGTTCAGCGGCATATCAGGGGCCAAAAAGCGAGCAGGTGATAGAAGGGACCTTGATAATCGTATACCCTGAGTTGTAGGACGACAGGGGAGGCGGGAGCGGCGGAGCAAGGTGAGGGAGGAGGAGGAAGTGGGGTGATGTGGAAGTGATGGGAAAGTAACATTCGCAAACAATTTCCCAAATGGGATGAGCGCGATGCGCCTCGTGCACGGACCATCAACGGCGCAAAGCGCGGGCGAGTGGTGGGCGCCGGTGCGGGTACAGGTCGTGGGAAGAAGGTGGTTTGATTCATCAGGTTGGCCTCTAAACGAGAGGGCTTGATATATCGTCACCGTACGCTCACCACCGATGGTCTGATATATCAAAACGCCCTATACGGCTGGTACCAGAACCTGCGCGGACGAATTTCCAGGTTACTAGGTGTGCGCAGAGGTACATGTCTGTCGGTGACAGTGATATTCGAAGCTTGCGAAGAACAATACCTAGAGTGCTGAGCCTTGAATTGAATGCTTCCAATATTATCGGTATCGGTTACTCACCGTATCGCCCTCACATCAACTCTCGGAGAATCTCAGATTACACACAAGCAGCCAGCCTCAACACGGCAAGCGTCTTCCAGAGTCCAGAAAAAAAAGGCTTGAGACCACAACTTGAACTTGTGACAGCGCATCGGATTTGGGCTGTGCTCGAACCGTGCTGGCAGGGATATACTGGGCTCTAAGGTTGAGAAGGGGAAAAAACGGGAGAATGCATAGACGTGGAGGCCAAGGGTCTGAATCCAAGGACCACGACGACTCGGCGACGGAATCTATCGAAAAGACCTATGCCGACTCGGCGAGACCAGCTTTGAGGAGTAACAAACAACAACAGAGAAACTCTTTTCCGAACGACCATGTTTGCTCTCTTGGCCTTTTCAATTGCTCTGTCTGGCTCGCCGTACTTGGCTAGATGCTCTTCTATTCTAGCCCAGGGTACGAATCCTCATTTTACCTGGCCCTTGATTTCATCTCGTGTCGATCTGGTGTCTTCAGGTTTGCGCCGTCTTTCAAATCGTCGTTCTGAATCATCACTCCAAGTTCGAACCAAGTTCAAGCTAATGATGTTGAACGGACACAATGATTCATACTGTAACTGTTACATGATGTCTGAATCCCCGAATCTGTCTCTCTCAAACCTCATATCGACATACATCCAGTACCAGTATCAACGAACTACTCCAGCGCCCGACACAATACACGTCGAGGAAAGCTCTATCTCTGGGCATCGGAGGCCAGGAATGTCCTGCCCTTATTCCAGTGCCGCCCTTTTGAGAAGACAATCATTCCCGAATTGTTCGGCGTAGGTTATCCACTTTCGTCACATTCGCAAGATAAATTTTCATCTACAAGTATATCGCATTCACAAGCCGTGCAAAGCCAAAACCGCGGCGAGTAGTATCAAGCCCAACTGGACCAGAGCCAGCAGTTCCAAGGATCTCGAAATCACTATGTTCCCCGATGTTTGTCTAGGTGCCCGTTTTTTGGAACGCTTGTACGCTGTCCGTCTTTCCCTGCGAGCGGTTATCGTGTAAGTACGAACTTGGCGTGATAAATGCGTGCTCTTACCTATCGCTAGATTCCCCAGCTCGTCTTGATCCACAGGCTCATCAATAACGGCGCTGGAAACTTCCTCTATACGTGCTTCGCCGCCTATTTTTTTTACTCGGAGTGTAGCCAACCAGTATGTATATGTGTGTATTGACTCACCATCGACGTTCATAGGGTTGTGATCATCAGAATATAATTCGTAAAGTGCGTAGTCGAGATGTCGAGCGAGATCTTGGCTATCGGGGTCGAATCCCCTGGCTCGGTGACACTGATGGAGACCCGTGTAGACACTCCCGAACCAGGAGTCAATTAACCGAAGATGAAACAAGGAGGGTGGGAAATCCAAGCTCAGAAGCCTCGTCCTCGCTCAACCGGTCCACACCCGATGGATCGAGGGACCAGTATGCAACGCATTCGGGGCATCTAAAAGATGCTGGGCCAACCTGGAAAGACTCTGGCGGGCAGAGAAATAGGAATACATTCGATACATGCCAGTCATTCGGCCTGGTGGACTGAGGCCGGAATCCAACTGATAACTCAATCGAGGTTAATAGAGCTAATAAAATAGAATCAAATGACGGATTAATAGACATATAGTCAACTTACTATAATTTTTAGCATCTTCATCACGTACATGAACACCTCGACATCTCAAAACATGATTTGCTTGACTGAGCCAGAGGTCTGAAACCCGCTCCCTCCCATATGCATCACGCAAGCTAGCATACGCCCACTCGCACTCCTTGTCACCTAGCTCGGAAATGGGAAAACTGGTTTCAAAGAGGGTCACGGAACTGCATCTACGCATGTGAAGACGAGTCTTACCAGCTCCAACCATTTCCCATTACCTGTGGCTCCCGCCAGACTCTGCTTACAAATAGGCGCCACGCACGAGTACCTGTGTCTAGCGTAGGGGCAATAGCAATTAGGCTGTCGCGACTGGAATTCCAAGACCCAGTAGATGCCATCCCAGACCCAGTAGTATCATGGTACACTGCGCCCAAATGAACCGTGGTCGTGAGCGGAAAGCTGATCTGATCGAATGCTTGGTTGGCACGCAGAATTTGATTGCAAATTTCGTGGTACTGTTCGATTGTTAGCGCGTCGATGATGGCCTGGGTGTCAATAGCTGAAAGCAAGCTCATTGGAGAAAAATCTCTAAATTCCTCGGCCGAGCCACTACAGCTAAACAGATTGTCCGTCCCTCCTTCGAGATCAATACAGAGTCGGCCAGAGGGACGTAGGAAGAGGGTATAGCCACTCTGGTTTGCACGAGGGTTAAATGCGAGTCACAGAGCCGGGCGAGAAGTGAACTGACAGTAACATAGTGCAACTCAGTGCCGAAATTCTCCTTAAAATAGTCTTCGGCAGCCTGTGGGCATATAAATATCCCACCAAGGAGTGCAGATACCTGCTTTCGTACGCAGTACTCGTCCAACTGCAAACAGAATGTGTATAGTTTACCAGGTGAAATGAGTGCAACGTACTACAGAGGCAGAGAGGCAATTGACCAACATCGAACACTCGAAGTGTTTATAGGTGCGACGACTTCTGTTGAGGTCTTCCCACGGAATCAAAGCTGATGAAAATAGAGAATCAACTAGCCTGCACTCGTTGATTCTCAAACAAGTTCAAGCGTACCCTCGTGGAAAATGCTTGCGTGAATATTTCCCGAATGCACTACTCCATAGAGCTGGAGAAACGATGCATGGCTTCTGCATCCGAGATCAGTTTGATCAACATACGATTCACCCTCCGGCGTACCGAAATTTCGTATATTCCGCCACGCCCTTCTTGGATTCCTGAAAATGTGACCGTCAAGAGAAATGATTATTGAAACCAAATATAAATGGTCACCTCTTCAGCGTTTTTTCCCCTCGTAGACGACTACCGTCATGATTTCGTTTTGGTTCTTGACTCGGACTTTCGCGGTATGATATCTCCTGACGGCTCGGAGATTTCCTTCGTGGCGCCGCCGGGAACAGAGTTGTGGGTTATCCATGTACACTTCACGCTGGAAGTTTATGTCGTAGATTGAAATTTCATGTGGACCTAGAGGTCCCACGCTTTGGTATAGTCAAAACCGCAGAAAAAGAACGTACCGTCGGTCTTGATATCTGCGATTTCAGATTTATCAAGTTGAGTCAAGAGCGCGTGCCAACAACTTACTTCTATTGTTGACATGAACAGTCCACCCGTCGCCACGCGAGACATTCAATGCACCACCCTCGCCGTTGCCACCGGTACCACCGCCCTGCCCACCTCTCCCGCCTGGGCCGCCGAATCCACCCGAGACTGCGCAGGTAGGAATTGAGAACGCAGAATGCACAGGAGCATTGAGTATCGTACCATTGATCGTAGTGAGACTTTGGCCTCGCAAAATATCGCTGCTGAGCTCTATGACTTCTTGGGAGTCGGTTTCAAGCGCCATTATCGCTGCTGCGGGGTGGGGGGAGCAGAGAAAGAAGAACGGCAACGTCGTACTAAGTCTACGGCCGCGTGGGCTTGCGGACTTGGCGCGGGCGAAAATAGCTGTAGTGCTTCGGCGCCGTCACGTCTGTCGAGCGGACATGGTAATTGCAAATATTAATATGGAAAGAAGGAGGCAGGAACGGACCTCGACCAACAATCGGCCCTTGCGAACTTGGCTTCGCCCTTCACATTGAGCGTGCATTGCTGTTCAACGCTTCGACAGTGCGAAAGTCGAGATTTACTTGCTGTAACAGCCCGGAAACTTGCGAGTCGATATAAGAGACAAGTATCGGAGACAATCGGTATCATCAATATGCTCCTTTTGGTCAAGAGGTTTTCCCGAGCCCAGTCCACGAGAGTTGCCCAAGAGCTGCCCAGAGTTGCCGCGAAGTTGCGAATCATTACTTATATTGTAACAAGTTTGTGGTAAGTAGTAAGCGAGTGAAACTAATTATTATTGTGTTGAAGTAGAAGGATTTACAAGCCGAAGACACACGTTGAAAGCTGAGCCGGCAGACATCGAGGGGTCAAATGAGGGTTTTGGTAGGTTTTGGTTAAACGGTGGTTCTGAAAGCGAGGTGTTTGGTCGTGCTTGGCCGCCATCTGATGGTATCCCGACACGACACGGCGCTGCCATCCCACCTCTGCATCTCCACTTAGTACTAGTACTATCTTTTTGCGTCGTCGTCGCTATCAGAGTATGACCCTCAGCCGCCGCTTTCTCGAACCCGAAGACTTACCACCATCGCCGTCGCATACTTTCTCCGCTGTAACCAGAGGCGCTTGAGTCTTGACGTTTGCGAGTGACAACGACGACGACAACGAGCAACACGGGTTGCAGTCGCCGCGACATGGATAATCCAGCATATCACCACCGTGACCACGTCTTCAAGATGTCCGGGTCGCGCTAAAACTATGCCCAATGTTCTGACGAAGACGACGGCCCGCCGAGACTGAATACTCGAGAGACGACGAAAAATTTCACCCCCGCGTCCGTGGTACACTCTGGCGCCTGCGATAGGCAACCTGCGGAGATCCCCTCAACAACTTCGTTCAGCCGGAGCTCCTCCTGCATGAATCCTAACCAAGTCAGTTCATCGGAGGTGTGTTTTCTTTGTCCTCTCGCTCTCGACCTCCGTTCTGAAATTGTCTGCAGCCCGCATCAGTCCCATGGTCTCCGGCGCCGTCCGCCCGGCTGCTTCCATGACCTTATATCGCCGCCGCCAGATCGCGCGAGCTTCTCCTCCTCACACTCTGTATTCTAATCCTTGTCCTTGGCATCCTCCACCTCTCATCGTCGCCTCCTCCACCACCTTCATTCAATTGTCCCCTTCACTTTCACACAACGGCGACCCCTTACGATTCTGTCACCATTTTCGAATCATCCGACCTGTACACGCACTCGTCTATGTCCCGCGTCATCTCAGGTCGCACACTATCACGCGATGGATCGCCGTTCCGTATCTCACAACAGCGGCGACTCTATCCGCAATATCGTCGTCACCACGCAGCGAGAACAGCCTCTCGCTTCGCCGTCTTTTTCCTACGCCGCGCCATCTTCGCCTTCGCGAACTCGTTTGGTCTCGTCGATGCTCAGTGTATCCGATCCGGCGTGGGTCGAACGAAGGACAAAGCACAGTAATGACACGCGCACCAGGAAAAGGACGTCTGGGGGAAAGGGATGGGGTAAGGAGGAAGAAGGTTGGTTAGGGCGAAGGAAACTCGTTAAGTGGGGTTGGTTTGGTGGGGTGCGGTGGATGCTTCTTCGCCGGCGTCGACGTTTGCGCCGCCTTTGCTGGCGGACTGACGGGTCGGCGGTGGTACGTGCGAATGGGCTCGGGTGTAGTATCGAGCAGGCGGACGCGAACGCGAGGACGATGAGAGGAGGGGTGAGGTGAGATGATGGCGCTGGATTTGAATCCTGACGAGGACGAGGAAGGTATGGGCGCACCTCCCATTGACAAGCTTTCCTTGCCATCGCACTACTCGTTGTCGTTCGCATATACACCCACCCCTCCTTCCTCCGCCGTTATACCTTTCCCATGCACCTCTCCGCCTTCCCCGCCCCTCTACCTGAATTCGCCACCCCTCCGAATACGTTCGCACTGCGCGCGTTATGGTGTTTCAGCGCCGTAGCAGCGACGCCCCCGTCTGTGTCTTGGCCAGATCCCGCGCCACGCCGCATTTCTGGCTTGGCTTGGTTTTCCCTATATGAACGACAGATCTTCCATCCCATGTGCTCGAGGTTGGTGCGGGCCACGGAGCTTCGTAGAGCTTCGTGTCGTTTTCGTCGCTTCGAGGTGGTTGATAGGCGGACGGGTGAGGATGATTCCGTGCCGCAATGAGCGCCCAGCGCCATCTCCACTTCCACAGTCCACTAGCTCCCCGGTGCCACCAGCTTCGTAGAACAATGGTCGACGACGAAGACGACAACGATGAGATGAGATGAAGTAAAGCTCGTCCGTTCACGAGGGGCGGTCCGCTGTTGCTCGACTTTTGTCGCGGACGACTTGGCGTAGGTTGTATGATTGAATCCATTCCGCGTCTGCATAGACACAAACATTCTACACAGAGGAGAAACAGGCTAAGTGGAGATGCGAAGGGTGATGGTGGATTTGCAGTGGCGGGGGTGTATGGACATTTGTTCTCGATGAAGGTTCTCGTCTGAATCGCTATTCGCATCCCCTTCACTTTTTCACTTCCGAGTCTTCCGTCTTCCATCTCTACCGCCTTACGCGACGTAAACTGCTTACCCGGCGATTGATGATACATGGGCCGCTGTTGCGTAGGATGGGTGGAATGCTTCTCGTCGGGGCTGTGGTGTCTACAGTTCTACTTTGACCTCAGCCGGTGGTGTATTGGCTCGTCGATCCTCTTCATGCGTCCCTGTCCCTGTTCTCAAGACTGCAGTGGCGCGGATATCCCAGATTCGGAGACACGCAGCTGGCGTGAATAGCCACCCTTTCGGATTGGGGCCCGCGCTAATATCTGGACTGCATTGTTAATTAGTCTCTCGAAAGCAGGCGTCCAAATCTGGACTTCATCGCGTTAAAGTGTGTCTGATCCTAAACTGCCTTTATCTGACGTTTCAGACTAGTTCAGTGTCGAGATACTTTAGATATTAACAAGGATCGCTGAACACCAAATCTGACCTTGCGTTCAAGTTCCATTCATGGCTCGGAACGCGTTCAAACTTCAAACTTGTCAGCTTTCGGCTGTCTCGGGGAGTCAAAGCCATTGCGCAAAAGCTCAGCCTTCAAGTTGTATATCACTTTCGAGATCTGAAAGGCTCAAACTCTGAACGATATCTTATGTGTTCGTTTGTAGCCTGAAGGTAGGTACTCTGACTTCTGGATAACATTTCGCTTTCCTCGTTAAAACACCTCTCCGGCGGCGGCAGCCAGGCTCTCTCGCACTGTTTAAAACCTCAGTTTGAAGGTCGCAAAAGGTACAAGTTAATCAAATCCTTGTATTCGACTTACAATCTAGTAACATCTCCTCGAACTGTTTGGCATACTCGTAGCGCAACAAATTCACAGCAAGCGGTAAAACAAAGCCAAAATCGCACTGAATAACATCAAGCCCAACTATATCCGTGCCAGCGTTTTCAAGAAGCTTGAACCCGCTAGATTCTCCGAATTTTCGTCTAGGTCACTGTCTTTGGGAACACCTTCGCATTTTTCTTTCACTGTTGTGAGGAATTATTGAATTCGAATTTTCTAAGTGTGATGCAAGCAATTTGTTCTTACCTAGATCAGATTGCCCGGTTGGTCTACATCCATAGGCTGATCGGTATCGGTGCTTGAAACCTCCTCTATATGTGCTCCAAAATCACCATCTAGCATAGTTCCGTTTCAGAATATAGCCGGCTGGTAGGTCTATGATGTGACTTACCATCAATGTCCATAGAATTATTATACTCTGAATATAATTCGTAAAGTGGGTGGCCGAGATGTCGAGCAAGGTCTTGACTATCGGGATCGAATCCCTTGCCTTGGTGAAATTGGCGGAGACTCGCGTAGACAGTATCGCTCCAGTGCCAGAATATCCCTTCTACTGAACTACAAATTTTGGGGAATCCGAGCTCAGCAGCCTGCTCCGAACTCAACCGGTCCAGGCCCGATGGATCGAAGGACCAGTATCCAACACATTCAGGGCATTTGAAAGATAGTGGACCAACTGGGAAAGACTCGGGCGGACAGAGAAACAAGAATGCGTCCAATGAATGCCAATCAGTCTGCCCGGGGGCGGCCTGGGGTTTCGGTTCAAGTTCAACTCTAAAGCGGACCGAATGCAGCAGAGCTAAAAACCGAATCAAATGACAAATTAACAGACATACGGTCACTTTACCGTAATTATTAGTGTTTGAGAAAACACCAAGCCGGTTCAAAATGTGGTTTGCTTGGCTGAGCCAGAGGTCAGAATTCTGCAGCCGTGCCCATAGATACAACATAGTCCCTGTTCCTGGCGATGTCCAACTGATTAGCTCAGAAACTGCATAACTAATTTTGAGGCGGTTATAGAGGCACATGTTGTAGATGTGAGGCTGAGTCCTACCGGTTCCAACCACTTCCCATTATAAGTGGGTCTACCATTGTAACTAGGTACCAATGATTAGAGCACAAGTGGCAATCAGCTGCGCCTAGCGTAGGGGCATTCAAGCTAGCAACAGGATTGCCAAGATCAGTGTGATACACTGCGGCCAAATGAACCGTGGCCATGGGGGGGAATTCATAATACCATGTTTCGTCTGTGAAGTATAGATAGTAAATTCCGTGTAACCTTTCGATTGTTAGATTGTCGATAATGATCTGGGTGTCGATAGTTGAAAGCAAACTCAGGCTCATTGGAGAGATATTTTCAGCCACGCTAACATTAATTGAACTTGCAGGGCCGTCAGGCCGTTCGAGATCAATACAGAGCCGGCCAGTGGAGGGACGTATGAGGAAAGTACAGTGGTCCTGATTTGCGCTGGGGCTGAACTGGGTTTTCGAAGACGAGTGAAAAGTGAACTGACGCTCTGCAATGAAGAACTGAAACGGTATTCAAAATAGAGCCAGGCAGCCTGTTGGCGTATAAGTATCCCACCGAGGAGTGCAGTTATGGGCTTTCATACCATGAACTCGTTAGCCTGCAAAAAGTCAATGCATAGTTTAACAGTTTCAAATAATGCACCGTACCACACAGGCATAAATGTAACATAACACCAGTGGAGAATGTCGATAAATCCTCCTAATATCCCTCCACGGAATCAAAACTGATAAAAACTGAGAATTGACTAGCCTACACCGACATATGCGAGCGTACCGTCGTAAAAGATGCTTGCATAATTATTTCCGGAATGCACTATTCCATAGAGCTGAAGGAATGATGGGTGTCTTTTGCATTCGAGATGAGCTTGATCAACACTACACGAGATTCAGACTGCAGCGTACCGAAATTTCATATATTTCGCCACGTCCTTCTTGAATTCCTGAAATGTAACTGTCAAGGGGACTGATCTCACAAAGGAGATAAAACTCACCTCTTCAGCATCCTGCCCTTCGTAAAGGACTACTGTCATTTCCTTCTTGTCTTTGACTTCGGCGGTATAATATTTCTTGACAGCTTTTCTCCTGCGGCGCCAGGGAGATTGCGGGTTATTCAAATACACTTCACGCTGTAGGTATATATCGCAAAGCGAGATTTTATGTGGACCTAGAGGTGCCAAGCTTTGGTCCAGTCACAAGCCGAAGAAGAAGAACGTACCGTCGGTATTGATATCTATGATTTCGGATTCATCAAGTTCAAGAGCGCGCGCTAACAACTCACCTCTATCACTGACATGAACAATCTGCCCGACGGCGCCAGAGACGTGGAATGTAGGACCCTCGCCCTTGCCGCCGGTACCACCCTCCTGCCCACCTCTCCCGCCTTGGCCGCCGATTCCGCCCCACACTACAGAGAGGTCAAAACTCACAACGCGGTATGCGTGATCAGGTACGTACCATTGAGTGTCGTACCCGACGTGGACGAGATATCGTCGATGTCTGTAAATGCCTCTGGGGAGTCGTTTTCAAGGTGCATTATCGCAAGCGGGATGGGGGCGGGAGAGAAGGACAGAGAGGGAAGCAGCAATCCACAGCCTCGTGGTCTCTTGTACTCAGTCCTTGACGCCGGCGAAAATAGATGCACCGCTGCAGGCGCCCGGTCACATTTGTCGACCGGACACAGCAAATATTAATAAGATGGAACGAACTTCGATGAAGAAAAGAAACATACAGCGATTGAGATTAAATTTGGCTTGGAATTGAGTGCACATTATTGAAGGATGACAGTGCATTGCGGTTCAACGCTTCGAATTCAGAAAGTTGAGATCACAGCCCGGAAAAAATTCGCGAGCTTAGCCAAGTGAAGCGGGATGAATGAGACGCAGTCGGCATTAAATATTGACGGCGGCGGAAGGGAAAATCAGTTATTTGGATACAAGCAGATTATTGATGTTGCAAGATCGACAAATGAGTATATTCGTTGACAGAACCTTTGAGAAGAGACATAACGAAGATCAGGCCGTTTAAATTTCGAGCGTGAAGCGGTTAACTCGTCGACTAAAGCGTAGATGGTTTTCCAAGGCATCGGGTTTGAATTCGGTTTAACAAACTCGGAATATACTAGTACGGTAGAAGGGGTCCATTTGATTTGAAAGACGCTCGCGTGTGGTATATCTTGATTTTTGAATGTACTCCTAACATCAGTCCGTCAGTCGTATTTTTCCGAATATCTTGGGTCGTCTGTCGTCCGCAGGGGCGGCTTCGTCAATGTCAAGAGTCAAGACATTGCAGGCGACGATCTCAGAGATGGTGGTGCGTTGATGAATGCGTCAAGCCAGAGCTGTGAGTCCATGATGTGAGTCCATGATATCGGCTGAGTTACGGAAGGGTTTGTATGTCGAGAATACAGCTCCCACCCAATGTATTTGTGAGTGGTCCCGGCAGCGAGGGCTCGGAGGAGGGTCGGAACTTGGAAGGAGGTTTTCAAGAGGTATTTGGACAGCCCAGGCACAGACGTTTTGATGACAAATCAAGCTTCGAGAGGGGGTAAATCGGGTGAGTTAAACCCCTCTTGAAGCTCTGGCGACAGCGTCGAGATCACATAATAAGGCTTACCTCCGAGGCCTTGCGCCAATTTAGGACCGCGCTGTCGTCGGCGGGCACGGAGCGGGTTATTTGGTTGTATTGACATGCGATCAAACCCGCTCTCTTCGTCTCCGTCGTTGCTCTGTCGTCGCTACATCCACCGCCTGCTCGCTCTCTGGTGCTAGGAAGCATCAATACTTTCTGGGCTGTCTAGTGCGCGCTATTCCGGGGCTTTTTGGGGCAGATGGAGGGGTACAACGTGTGATATCATCGACGCTGCTGTACGCTTGTATTCCTCAGCGTTTCACGACGGCAGGCCCAAATGACCTGGATATCTTACAGTAGCTCCTTGCTAGACTCAAGAATATGCATGCGAAGTATCAGGTCTCTAGCTTGCCGTTAACCTCTGCTGTTGTCGATTACCCGCCCAACGCACCTTGTTCTCCCTTGCCCCTCCCACTTGCCTTGCGGCTTTTAAACTGTATCAGCAATGTTTGGCAACTCTCTACTTGCTTCTACTTGAGTCTGCGGCCTCCAGCGTATCTCCTCATATCGCTCCGCCGCCGCCGGTTCCGGGCCCCTTGCCCCCTTCCATCCCTGGCAAAACACAACGGCAGCTACAACACCTTTGGAAACGTTGCCCCCACACCATCCGCAACTTTTGCGGCCTCCGCCGCCTTCGTCGCGCTTGCGCCGTCGGTCCGGCCCCTTCACCGCCGATTCTGCGCACACCGCCCTCCTCGCGCCCTGTAAACACTCGACGAAAGCGTCCCCATTTTCAGGCATGCTTCACCCTTCACCTCCGTTGCGTCCCTCGCCCACCCCACCCCTAGTCAACTCGGACTGCCGTTGCTGACCGCCGCCGTCGGTATCGCGTACCGCGCCTCTCGCGCACTGCCCAAACTGAATAGCAGCCCGGCCACGTCAAAGCGCAGCGCACCTTTGTCCTCCGCCGTTCTCGCGGCGCTCGCGTCTTTCCTTAGCTCGCACCGCCAGTCCGACCTTTCCGACATCATTTACGCGCATTCTCTCCCCATCCCAGTCCGCAAGAATCTCTCAGCAGCACCATCATCCTTGGGCACCTTGTCCCCTCTGCCGTCGTAAGCTTCGCGGTGGCCGCATGCTTCGTGCGCTCGCACCGTCGATTTCGCCCGCTGCCGTTGTTTCCGCATCATCCTTAACCAGAACCTTCGGGCACAACTTCAACCACCAAACCCAAACTCGGACTGCTATAATGCTCGAAGACGCCGCTTCTGCTGCATCTGCAGTGGCGCCGACGGACTTCTTTGCATCCACCTCCACTCATTGAAATCTGCCGTTGCTCTGAACCACCCTCTCTACATCTCGCCTACAGCTCCAATATCAACGCTGTCATCTCTGCAGCCAACATCTACGCGTCCTCCGCCGTCGGCTCCAAGCCTTCAAATCTGCCGCCGCCGTTGTTGCTTTTTTCGCCAATGCCCTCTATCTCGCAGATTGTGGTCGAGTATCTCGAATGTTATCACCTTTGTAGTGTATATCAACATAATAAATGGATTTTCGCTTTGTTTTCGTTCTTCTGAACTCCACTTTCGGCTTTCGCGCCTCTGCTACCGTCGCCTCCGTTGTCACTGAATTGAGTAGAAATGGTTGAATTTCGTTGAGATACCAAGAGAAACCCAGGTTCTTACGCATACCAGTTGTTTAGAGACCTGTGAGCATACAACCTTGATGTATTTTGCCAAACGGAAGACTGTTCTTGAAAATCATACTTGTGAGTGTAAGCTAAGCATGGATAGCACTAAGAACTAACCGTCTTTCAGTGTATTTTGTGCACTTGAGATGAAAAGTTGAAAAGGTACCGATATTTTTATATAGAAAGTTTCGGGCGAGTTATAGGAACATTTCCCGATGGTTATTGCAGAGACTTCCTTGGGGAAAAAAAGCACGGTAAGCAAAATCGGAAGCGGTCAGATTTATTCGGCTCACCATTGGCTGGCCTTACAGCGGCTCTTTACGTCTGTGGCGGTTCGGCGGGCAATACCGCGGGTGTCAAGACGGGCGGCGGAAGGTCGGGGCGCGATGCCGTCACCAGCCCGTACTTTTTGGCGGGGTCAAGGCAGGCTCAAAAACCCTTGTTTCTTTCTCGCTGAGTTAACATTTCAGTGGTTTTGAGTTCGCTCCGCCCTTTGATCACACATGCATTCCCACAATATGACTTTCGAACACGACTGACGCCGTCGTCTACACGTTGCCGATGCTTCTCGATGCGCCGCGCCGTTTCGCAACTTGGCTCTTGGAGGAGATTCAAGTCTTTAAAATGTAATTACTAGGCTAACAAGGTCTGCACAAATCGTCGGCCCCTTGTGGCAGAATACCGCCGTCACTTCTGACGTCCGGTGTTGTTGCTTCCGACGCCGTCGTCGTCACCCCAATACCACCGTTATGCCCAATCTTACAACACAAACCTGCTCACATCCCCGCCAAACCCGTCGACACTTCGAGGTTGCAACACCGTCTCCGTCATTCTTTTGGTGAAATGACGGAGGTGGAGGTGTTGACGACGGCAAGGGGGAGGGAGGTATGGGGTGGTGGAGGATGCGGGAGGCAGACGGTGTGTGCACCCATATCTGTTGGAGATGGTGACTTGAAATCGAGGACTCGGCTTGAGGACCCATCATGATTTTGGGAATGGTGGCGAGGGGGCGGCGCCACGGCGTTGAAGGGGAAGTCGACATCAGCAAAGGAGGTAAACAGGGGAGAGGGATAGAGAGAGCATTAGGATTTGTTGAGGGACAAAGTATTATCGATGTTTCTTCGCAAGCACAATTTTGCTAGTGCAGGGTGGTGACCGCGTCGACGGTGGTGAACATAAATGCATACGACGATGGATACTGGCGCAACATTCCAGCCATGTTTCTGTGACCTTCGGGGACAAGAAGTTTGAAATGCAGGAGGCGGAAGCGACGACGACAACGGCGACAGAGGCGCAGATGCCGAGGGATGTAAGGTGCTCCCATGGGCGTCTCGGATGCCAGATGAGGCTCAAAAATGCCAGTGGTTGCCGAGCCTTCTGGAGGTGAGGGAAGTGGCTGGATGCTGGGCGAAGAATCGGAAGGGAACGACGGAGAACACGGCGACCGTTGCAAAATTTGAGGCAACAGGAGCGATGCCAAGAGCGGGAGATTTGGTTCACTGAGAAAGGGTGAGAGGGAAGCATGAGTGAGACAGAGGCTGAGGCCGCGGCTGAGGGAGAGGGAGAGGCGGTGAGTAGGAGAAATTGAGAGCGTAGGCGCTGTCGGCGCCCCTGTTGACGGCATATCCCCGCCTTCTGGCCCAATGGGCCTGATATCCGCCGGTGACGGCATTTTTATGTGATTCCGACGCTGTCGCTAGGGGCTTCAAGCGGGGTTTTACCCACCCGATCAACCGGGTCTCCGAAGCCCGATTTGTCAGCAAAACGTCTGTGCCCAGGTGTATTTGGATGTGTTTGCCTGGCTGCCGGCATCAGCTCGTCGGCCCGCCTCTCCGACTCTATTTGATGACCTGACTATCGCGACCTTCCGCAACGGCGCTCACTGGCGTCTCCTCGACGTCGGCCAGTTAACCTTCAAGCTCTCGACCACGACCCCTCTTCCATTGCGCTGCTCTCTGCGGTACTCGTTGCTCTTGCTTTTTAGCACCGATTCGCTGGTCAACTTTCAAGTACCAGCCCAATACCAGCCTCCACAACCCCTCGAGGCTCTCTCCATCCCATCGATCCCGTCTACCGCCTCACCGACACCCACTGCTCCGGCTCTCGCTCCACAACGCCGGGTGTTATACCTCGGCGTCTGCCTCAAAGCCCCATCTTTTTGCGCCGCGATGAATCGAATTTTCTGGTCAAACCAGTCGCTACCGCGGCAGAACCATTGACGCTGGTGTGCTCAACGATGCTCAATGCCCGAACCGTCATCCCTCTCCGCGCAAGTCCAGCTACAATAAAATTCAGAAAGCATCGCCTGCTTCACCTTGACTCTCTCCTCATCGTCAATCCCTCATGCAGCCTTCAATCACGCTTCTTCTTTCAATCAAACGAGTCGCTTGAAAGTACGAAGAGTTGGCGTACGAATCGCGGAGAATCAAGTACGCATTTATAAAATTGTTATTCATATCTCCCCTCTACTAATCATCCCAAATACACCCACGGCGTCGCCCTCGACCTCTCTTAATAAAACCCCGTTTCCGTACCTCCACACCAGCCCCGCTATATCGCGCTTAGCTCTGCAACTCTGTACCCAACGAGTCCGGCGTCGCTTGCCCACGGCATTTGCTTTATTGCTAGGAAATCCTGCGTCAAAAAAACGACGCAAGAGCGCGAATTGGATATGCCAGAAGACGAAACGGAGGGGAAGATCGGAGTGCAAGTGACACCCAGAAACAAGGTGAAAATTTGATTCTGCATTTCTGGGTCAATGCTCACTTCGAGACTCAGATACTTGGCGCCATTTGAAAGCATGAATCCCTAGAAGATAGAAATTTGACGCGCAGCGCCCGTCTTGGCAATACGGTCGACACCTCACATCTGGCGCTTCGTCGGCGAGCCATCTACCAACGGATCTTGGTCGCTGCCGCTACCCCGCCGTACCTGTCCATCTTCTATCGAAGATCGATCCCGTCGAGGCCGCATCCGCGCAAACGGAACGAGCTCGACTTGCCTATTGCATCTACCTCGAGCCCTTGATTTCGAGGGAGAGGTTAGATATGGGATGATGACCGATCGCGGGGAGGAGGCAGTGGTGGTGGTCAAACCAAAGAGGCACGTACGGGGACCGGAAAGCGATGCGCGAAGATGGAGCCGGATGTCAGATGGGGCAGGCGATCCAAAGCCGACATGTCCTACCGCGACCCACCGCACCACGCTTACTGCTTGAGACACGGCTCTTTGGGTCAACGCGCACGGTCATCGTACGTGGGGCGCGGAGGAGGGCAGAAGCGAGAGCGTGATAACATACTCAACTTGAATTCTTCAAGAATATGGAAGAGCGCCGTTCGTCCCCTTCCTGTCTCAAGCGCGAGGCGATTCGTCTTTGGGTAGTATGAATGACAAGTTCGGGTGAGAGAACCGAGAGCTCTGACCTTGACTTGCATCGACATATCCCGAGGCCGCAGACAGGGTTGTAGGCGAGGGGTCGAAGCGGTGGATAACGCGCATCTCAGCGATGACATGCCAGCGGGAGAGTGCCAGAGACGGAGAAGAGAGAGGGGTCGTTTTCGCTCCACAGTTTCGACGAACGACGAACGGCTAGCGGGAGCTCGCAGTTCTTCGGTGGTGAAGTGACCGGAGGGTACATAGCGCTTCCGTCGAGCAGTGGAAGTGCAGACCACGGGAACGGGAGAAGGCGGAGATTTGGATGGCTGAAAGGTGAAGCTAGGCGAAGTCTCCGTGATCGAGTCTGTGCTCGATGGACGATACAGCTTGCGTACTTACTTATCCCACTCCCGCTGACCGGATGTTGACCGGAATATCTGGTATCCCTATTGTCTGAGACGCACACAGCCGTTTGCTTTACCATGGAAGGGTTTGTATGTCGAAAACAGGCGTCAGCATTTTGTCGAATATTTCTATGGCGCGCTGTGAGGGTCCGGACAGCGAGGAATGCGAAAATGAGGTGTTTGCGTGTGTTTGGGTACCGCCATCATTGTCGCGCTCACCCGACGAGTATGTTGCGAGTACGCGCCGTTCGTTGCAGGTATGTATTTGCATCGATTCGGACGTCAAGCATCGACGTCGGGTCCGAGCGAGTCATGTCGCCGCTACAGGTACCAAGTCACCCGATGCCGCCTTGCCCACCGCTACCTTGAAGCTCGATAGCCGCCGTCGGGTCAATCAACCTCCAACCTCGGGACCACGCCGCTCTGTTACGCTGCTCTCCGCGTACGTAGCGATTCCGAGTCGCTTATCAAGCGTTGGTCAATTACCGACGTCGCCGCCGTACAAAACGAACTTGGCGCTCGCCAGCTTGCCGCCAGCACAAACTCCACAATCCCGGAAACCCTCCGTACCACAGAACCCATCTGCTCTCACCAATTGATTAGCTTGTCGGCCGTGTCAACACCACTGCTTCACCGACACTGCCCACTTCTCAGGCCCATGATCCGCATATCCCTGCCATTTCCAAGTTCTCCAAGCGCTGTCCTCTCCCACCGCACACACGCTGTATACCGACTCGCGGCGAGCGCGTATTCGGAGCTGGGATGCAAAAGCTGGAGAATAAGTGTTCTACTATTGTCCTTACTTAAGTAATATCTGACGCGTTTCGAGCCTTTTCAGTCCAAGTCAGAACCGGTCGCCAACGCCGTCCCTGACTTCCACTCCATGGCCATAGCTGCCACAGCACAAGCGCCACATCGATACCGCCGCTGAAGCCCTCGACGCACTTCACGCGGGCGTCATCATTGCCTCTACTGCAGTACAATACTTGCCGGTAACTTAGCGCGCGAAGGATGATATTGAAGGTACCTTTGGAGGTAATCTTCGTCTCCCCCCTCTGCTGCCATCTCATCCTGCTACCCTCATAGACACCCACAACGCTATCTTTAACGATCCATCAGCAAACCTTCTGCCGTCTATCCCCTAGCCTAACCCACCCGCCACATCGCTTGCAAGCAGCGTCGCACCATATCTCGAATCCGCCAGGCCTACGCTCACCAAGTCTAGCCGCACTCGACACTTGTTTGCTTCGTTCGCCACGGGACCTGTCGCGCGCCTGAAAGCCACTGAATATCTGAGCAAAATTCCAAGAATCAAGCAAAATGAAATGTACCGCCGTCGATAAGGATTTCTCCTCTCAAAATCTCCCGCTCCATTTGCCTCCTCAATTTTGCCCACCATCTCGCCACTCGATTATACATGCACCCCGAGTGCTCAGCCCTGTATTCCAATCCCCATCTCCGCGCCTATACGCACGCTTTGGCTGACGCGAGCAAGCAAGCGGTGATTTGATTTCGTCCGATCGCCCATAGCGTTAGTGCACTCAGCACTTGTTGCGCGGGGCATGCCATAGATCGTACAATGTAAATCTTTGCTCATGAATTTAATTTGATCCTCCTTCCTCACAAAAACCAGAATGCTTACTGCGAGACGGATCTGATTCGAAGGAAACGGGGCGGAACTGAGAAAACGGAAGCAAAAAAGTAGTCAAAATGAATTAGAAGGGAAAGACCTCCAGCTTTTCGAAAACAGTTGGTTCGTAGTCGCACTCGAATCTCAGTTACTAATTAACAACCAACCCAGACCTTCGATTTGTAGTCAACACTTTAAATTGAGGAATACTTGGGAAGGTAAACGAGTAGTATGTGTGGAAGGAAACAAGTATTCGAAGAGGCATTCGGTCTACGAGGGAAGACCTGGGTGTTAAGTAAAAGTTTTTGCATTTCGGAGACGCGGTATCGTCGAGATGGGATGAGGACGACGAGTGCAGCTCTCCACTCGAGTCAAACCACCGTGAATGACACCCGCGTTGAGAGTAAACGCCAGGTATTACCAGGCGGTTTGGATACGAGGCAGTCTAGTACATCAACGGGCATTCTGCGAGTATCGCACCCGTCGAAGCTGCGCAGACGCACGTCCCACGAGCCTCCCTTCTGCGCCTCCGCGTTCCGCAGACCGTTGACCAAAGGTTCGGCTGCGGCAGAGTAGACTATGGCATCGAGGGCGCCGCCACTCCAGCAATCCAAAGTAACGAGGACGCGTGTCCCCGAAGGCTCGATAAGGCTGAGCTAGCTCGGACTGGCCCTATTTGACGCAAGATATGCGGCATATGGGGAAGAGAGTGGCGCTGGAAGCTCACAAATGCAGCTTTGAAAACAGTACGCAGAACGAGGCGAAGAGGTGACGCCCCCTATCTATATGCTCACTCCGTCGACAGCGCAGCTCGGACCCATGGGATCAAGCCCAGCAAATCCGGATGCCTCGCTCCTCCTTTACTCAGAGCCAAAGCCTCGTCAGAAGCGCACCAGATAACGGTCACCCTACGCCCACCCCCGGCGCCTTTGGAGTATCGACATCATTGGACGACAGACCACATCCACCAAAACTCTACGCACGGGTGTC
Source organism: Favolaschia claudopus (assembly GCA_037176885.1). Taxonomy (NCBI): domain Eukaryota; kingdom Fungi; phylum Basidiomycota; class Agaricomycetes; order Agaricales; family Mycenaceae; genus Favolaschia; species Favolaschia claudopus. The sequence goes on along the minus strand of JAWWNJ010000026.1, from coordinate 1,131,556 downwards.
TCGATGCGCAGACGGATTGGGCAAGATTCGCCCATTCATCTAAATCGATCCCCTGTGAATTTTGAGGTGGAGCACATATACGGGAGACATTACAGCGCCGGAGGGAGGAGGCAGTGGTCGGCTGCACAAAGACGTCGTCTTGCGGAAGCATAGCGGTATGTATAGGAAGCGGAAAGGCATGCGCAGGGCAAAGCTGGATGTCGGGGGGGGATGGGCAATGCACTGGTCGAGACGGAGAAGTAGAAGCATTGACTCGTCCTACCCGCAGAATATGTAACCCTTCGAGCCCGGGGTTTTATCTGAAACCAGCATGTGTCCGACCAGAACCGACCACGTTCCGCATCACCACCATGCTCGACCTGCTCTCCAATGTCGATTCGGAATGGCGACAGAACCTATCTTCACGCGCCGCACTCTCCGATCTCCGAAACAACGGCGATACACCGCTCTCAGCAGGACTTTCCGTACCGGACATGACATGTATCCGCATGCGCACGAGGAGGATAGGCGTGTCGGGGAGGGGAAGAACGCGATGGTCGCTCGAGAAGCGAGGAAAAGGGGATAGAGAGCGGAGGTACGTTCCCATTGAGAAAGGGAAAATGTCCATGACCCAGTGTACGCTGGGTGAGGCGCCCCCTCGTGTTAGATGCACCCCGGCTAGATGACGAGAACGCCGCGTACGGGCAACTCGGCGTACGACACGCCCGTAACCCCCAGCCATCCGTAGTATCGACGCTCGCCGCCCGTAAAAAGCGGGTTAGAAGGAGGCGGGCTGGCGGCGGCGAATATAACGCACATCTTGATAGCAGTCGTGAAGGGACGGAGCGTAGTGGAAAAGCGTACAGCGGGGCGGAGCGGTCTATTTATCGACGCGGATGTTGTGAAACGAGGGCATGAGCATCGCGACAGTGCTCGTGAAGGCATCGCCTTCGAACGGAGAGTGCACAGATGAAGCAATCTTGAAGTCAAAGCGTGGCGATGGCGGCGGAGGACGGGCGGAATAGCGAGCGAGAACAAAGCGAGACGCTTTGTGAACGTGGCTTGACGCTCGGCCTGTACGCGCATTGCGGGGAATGCTGGCAGGCAAGTCAGCATGCGAGACGGGGATGATAGTGTTTATCTCACCACTCGCTTTTCCCCATCACCATCATCGTCGAATGCAGGGTGAAACTTCGTACTTATTCCCTACAGCGGCTGGAGCGGTTTGTGCCGGATCGGTGTCCTGGCCGAAAGGAGGCACAGTAGCGGTACAGGCGAGAAGAGAGTTACGCCCCAGACGTAGATATTGTACTAGAACCTGCGCGGACGAATTGCCAGGTTACTAGGTGTGCGCAGAGGTACATGTCTGTCGGTGTGTGATATTCGAAGAACGATAGAATGCTGAGCCGGAAAGTCCCTGCTTTTAATTGCCTTGAATGAATGCTCCAATATTATCGGCATCGATTACTCACCGTATTGCCCTCGCATCGGGAATCTCAGATTACACACAAGCAGCCATTCTCAAGACGGCAAGCGTCTCCAGAAAAAAACGCTTCAGGCCACAACTTTTGACAGCGCAGTGGATTTGGGCAGTGCTTAAACCGTGCTGGCAAAGAGATACTAGGCTCTAAGGTTGAGAAGGGTAGAAAATGGAGGATGCATGGACGTGGAGGCCGAGGGTCGGAATCCAAGGACCACGACGACTCGGCGACGGAAGCGATCGAAAAGACCTATGCCGACTCGGCGAGACCAGCCTTGAGGAGTAACAAACCACAACAGAGAAACTCTTTCCCGAATGACCATGTTTGCCCGCTTGGCCTTTTCAATTGCTCAGTCTGGCCCGCCGTACTTGGCTAGATGCTCTTTTATCCGAGCCCACAGTACGAATGCTAATTTTACCTAGCCCTTGGTTTCATCTGCCATGTCGCCGTCGGCCGGCGGCGGCGGCGCGGCCTTTTCGAAAAGTTCGTCGGTGATCACTGCAAGTTGAAGCCAAGTTCATGCCAACAATGTTGAACGAACACAATGCTTCATACTGCTATTGCGATTTCCTCGAGAATTTGGATTGTAAAATCAGGATCTAACTGTTACATGATGTCTCCGAATCTGTCTTTCTCAAACTTCATACTATCAACACACATTCAGTAATAGTAGTACTATCAACGAACTACTCCTGCGCCCGACACAATATGCCCGTCGAGCATACCTCTGACAGTGGGTTTAGCTTGTCATGCCGTTCAGCGTTCGGAACGTGTTTCAATCTATCGGCTTTCGGCTGTCTCCCTGAATGAAGACTTTGCGCAAAGAAAAAAAAGACCTTGGATATTACTTCTGAAGTTCTCGCGTCTGGAATGCTCTATCTCTGAACATTGGAGGCCAGAAAAGTCTTGCCCTTATTCCAGTGCCGCCCATTTTCAGAAGGCAATCATTCCCGAATTGTTCGTCGTAGGTTATCCACTTTCGTCACATTCGCAAGATCAATTTTGAGCTACAAGTAGGTATATCGCATTCACGAGCCGTACAAACCCAAAACCGCGGCAAGTAGCATCAAGCCCAACTGGATCCGTGTCAGCACTTTCAAGAAGCTCGAAACCGCTATATTCTCCAAATTTTCGTCTAGGTCACCGTCCTTGGGAACACTTTGGCATTTTTTTTCCCTATTGCTTAGTGAGCTCAAATTCTAAGCGTGATGCAAGGAATTTGTTTTTACCTATATCCAGATTACCCGTCAGTTAGTCTAAATCCATAGGGTGATCGGTATCCGAGTCGGTGCTTGAAACCTCCTCTATATGTGCTTCAAAATCGTCATCTAGCATATTTCTGTTTCAGAACGGAGCTGACTGGTATGTCTGTATAATGGATTGACTCACCATCAACATCCATAGAATCATCATACTCTGAATATAATTCGTAAAGGGGGTGGCCTAGATGGCGAGCGAGATCTTGACTATCGGGATTGAATCCCTTGCCTTGATGAAATTGGCCGAGACCAGCATAGACGAAATTGTACCAGGAAAAACCATCACTGGCAACCGCCCACCTAACACGGACGGCAGGGAATCCAAGCTCAGCAGCCTGCTCGGCACTCAGCCAGCTCATACCCGATGGATCGAGAGACCAGTATCCAAGGTCTTCCGGGCATTTGAAAGATATTGGACCAATCTGGAAAGACTCTGGCGGACAGAGAAATAGGAATCCAGTCAATGAATGCCAGTTGGCAGCCGGCACGGCGGGTTGAGGGTAGAGGTATACAGTAAAGTTGACCTCAGTTGTTAGAACTAAAGGCAGATTGAGATGACGTATTAACTAACAATCATATGGGCAATTTACAATAATCTTCAGCGTTCGAAGAATTTTTGAGCCAGTTCAGAACGTGGTTTGCTTGACTGAGCCAGAGGTGTGGAACCGCGTCAGGTGTTTGTAGCTCAACTTTGAAGCCAATCATGTCAACTAGCTCAGAAATGGGAAAACTGGTTTTAAACAGGGTCACAGAGTCGCATTTTGCATGTGAGGATGAATCTTACCGGTGCCAACCATTTTCGGTTATGTGTTGCGCCTCGTTTCCCATTCCTACGAGGTGCCAAGCCGAAATTAAGCAAGTTCCTGTGTCTAGCGTAGGGGCAATAGCAACCAGGCTGCTGGAATCGTCAAACCGAGTACGATGGTACACTGCACCCAAATGAGCCGTTGTACATGTGAGCGGTAAACCAATATGGTTTCTCGCGAAATGGCGTAACGCTGTTTTACAAATTTCGTGGTACTGTTCAACTGTGAGAGTGTCGATAATATTTCGAGAGTCAATGGTCGACAGCAAGTATTTCGGAAAAATCTTTTCAGTTCGAGGAATGATAAGTGAGGGGGTCGAGCCTTCGTAAGCAATACAGATCCGGCCAGTGGAGGGACGTAGGAAGCAGGTATAGCCATGCTAATTCGCGCGGAAGTTGAATGTGGGTCACACCGACAAGTGGGAACTGGTACGAACCAAGGGAGAGCCGAAATGCTCCTTATGATGATCATAGACAGCCTGTTGTCTTATCAGTATACCACCAGGGAGAGAAGATAGGCTCTCATACTCCCAAATCATGATCCTGTGAAAAATGAGTATAGTTTGCAAGTTGCAAATAATGCAGCGTACCGAACAAGCCTCGATATAACATAGCACCATTGGAGATCGTCGATAAATGCTTTGAATATCGTCGTACGGAATCAAAGCTGACAAAAACTGAGAATCAACTAGCCTATGCACTAACACGTTCGAGCGTACCGTTGATAGGCCTGGGATGAAAACACCCCGTGTTTTCTCAATTTTCGAACATGTTTAATATTATATAACGCGTGTTTGAACTAAGAGGAATAAAGGGACATCTCTAGGATATATCTCAGAGGGTTAAAAGCGTACCCGCGCTGTTAACTAAATGATGCAAAGGAAAGCTAGACTTGTCTACGACTTATGATTATCCAGAAATGAATACTCATACACGGTAGTCGAGGATAACAATCCCTCTTCTAAGTCCAACCATTCTACCAATTGAATTGGGACCTAAGGGGACATCAAGGAACATGGGATAACATTGAAGGAATACTTAGGCAGCGCGCCTAGACCAATATCAAGGGATTCGAGTCGCGGAACGACGAACCAAAGGAAACCGAGTAGCGGCATAAGGATTGCCGAAGATGCCGAAGAGCGGATCATCATAGGATCAATGATCTTGAGGAGATTTCTCTACTCAAGGACGAATTAGAAGTTCTGGCAGGAGCCGGAAGGACCTTACCTCGAGGCGAGGCATTGAAGCAGGAACATTCGTATCCTCGAAAGGCTAGCCGCGATGAGTGGGATAGAAGCCAGTATCAAGTCAAGGATCGGGAGGATCCATCACGCACACGTGACCATCACGAGGGATCGACGCGATAGATGCGATAATGACTCCTCGTGTGTTTACACGTTACTCGCGCGTGCAACCACAACACACAGGCGTGACTTAACAGCCTCGTCTGCTAAATAAGGACAATACACGTACCAGGACACGTAGGTAGATACCCAATTAAGATGTAAATATTTATTCGAGCGTAGTATATAAAGCCTGTAAATTATTAGCTGGGCTCCAGTGGATTGCTCCCTCCTTGATTGTCCGTGTAAGCTATCAGCCGCACGTTCAGTAAAGAGTGTTCACATCCAGTGGGACAACCCAGGGAACTTACTTAGTTTTCTGTTTTGTTTTCAATCTATAAATTGGACTTGTGATTTGATCAGAGAATTGTTAAACGCGTGAAATAAGTGAACTTGAACGGGAATCAGACGCGTGAAACGGTATTCTGAGATAAGGGAAACGCGAGTACAAGGGATTAAGCGCGACTTAACAGTCTAGTGCCATATTCCATCGGATTGAAAGGAAACTTGAACAAGATAAATTACCTAGACTCCTACAACCAACCGACATTGCGAAAAACTAAGTCCTGAGTTCGAAAGGCTCAAATAGGATCGAGTCGCGCCAACTCAAAGCAAGTTTTATCGAGTCAAGACACCTCGAATTGTATAACATATATCCTCGGATTGGGGAATATAGTCAGATTGCCACAGTAGATACGTTACTGGAACCCCGACTCGCACGCGAAGCTGAAATTGTGGATTTTGTTTGAAGGGATTTATTATCTCAACGAATAAAGTTATACAATAAACATATAGCAAGCGTTTCATCTGGAGCCCACCGCGAGGGGTTCATTTGGCTATTACTTCATAGAAGTAATTTATACATTCAAGGCCTATTGGCTTTTGGAACTAGATTTGCTACAAAGGCGCGCTAAATTCTAGCCGCGACTCGGGCATATCCTTCGAAGAGCTCTTAAGGCTTCGAAGCGCGACTTGGACAAGAAAAGTCGCAACTGGATCTTAGATTCAGTAAAACTAGAACACAGACACTTTGTAACTGGAGTCTTTCGAGATTTCGGGAGACGGGGAACAATCTTCAACTGGTTTTCCAAAACCACTACACAGACGTTCCGACAGGCATAAAACTCCACAAGAGTTACCTCGCCTGCCTTCAAAGAAGAAGGCAAAGTCACAGACGCCTGCTGAACAAGGTAGAGCCGAAGTTAAAGGCAAAACCTCTGCTCGAGCAAAAGCGTATCAAGAAATAAGCACGGCTTCTTCCTCACAACCACAAGCGAGCCAGGAACCTATAATTGAGAGAAGAGAAAATCTCGACTCACAAAACAGTTCTCAGACTCTAGGTTCAGAAGATTTAAGTCGAGGCAGAATGGCGGATCAACAAGATAGAACGGAAAGACGGATCGCGAGTTTCAAAGTCCCTCATGCCTGGGATTCCAATGCTCCGAAATTTACAACAGACGACTATGAGGATCTTATGACCTTCGTGGACCATGTTGGACAGATATTCGAGTTAGGAGGAATCACGGATGACAAGGAAAAGAAACTCCAGATCACCAATTACTTGCCTAAGAAAAAGAAAGACGTCTGGCGGACGCTCAGTAAATATGAGACTGGTACCTACGATGACTTCCTTAGTGAAGTCTATCTCAGTTATCCAGAAATCAAATCGGAGCGCGCTGGAACTGTTGAACTTTTGAGGCAATTATGTCGACGCAACCGTGGGATAGCGGTTACCGAAGAAGGACGTCTTAGACGATTCGGCATAGAATTCTTGAGAGAAGTCAAGAAATTATATGTCGCGCCTGCGTTAATGACTAACCAGGTAGCATGCGAGCAATATTTGGGAACTCTAGAATCTAGCTTCGCTACGACTCTTAGAGGATCAATTGACAGTACTATGTTAATTAAGACTCAATTTCCCGCGCTTGCAGGAGTCGCGGACAAGGATAATGATGACCGCAAGGAGGATCCAATAAAATTGGAAGAGTTGATAAAACTCGCTGAGACATTGGCCTCCAAACAGCACAAAGCTCCGTCGTTGAAGATAGACTCGGAAGCTAGGCAAACGGCGATAACCCCAATGGTTAAAGTCGAGCCGTATGAAGAGAAGATCGAGGAGATTAATGGAGCCATCGCTCAACTCCGAGATCAATATGCTCTCATACAGAGGTCGGGAGAGTTGAGACACGAGGAAGTGTTGAAGACTTTACAGAATTATGTAAAGGACCCTCCCCCTCATCAAACTCAACGCGAATATCCGCGACAGAGTTACGCGTATAACACGCAACCCCAACCTCGACAAGGCCCACCGGGTGAAAGACAGGAACGTAGGGGTGAAAGTAAATGTTTCTATTGCGAGGAAACCGGACACTATTCGCGCGATTGCCAATATAAAGATGAACACATCAAGAAAGGGCATCTAGTAATAGAGAACGGAAGCCATAAGCTAGGAGACGGAAATTTCATTCCTCACGGACAAGGGAGTCAGAAACAGAGAGTAGAGAACTATTGGAAGAACAAGGTGGTTGGCCAAAATTGGCAAGCTACCTACGAATCGTTCTATAACTCCGAGAATGATACCTCTACCGGTTGGGACCAAGAGTTGGCTATGGACGAGATAAAGACTCTGAAGGTAAAACTTCAGAAAGCTGAACAACAGCTTACTGGTCAAAATCAAGTCCCACAGGTGGTTCAACCCACCTATATGGCCCAAAGTCAGTCAATGCCTTTGGCAGGAAATAATCTCGACATGAACGGGATATTTCAGACCTTGATAATGAGAGGTTTACAAGCAGGAGAGCTTCCCGCGACTCAAGAGCAATTTGCTCAGACGAGGAATCAGAGTCAAGGAAAGCCCGGACCAAATTTTTGAAGAGCTCAGGGATAGGGGCGAGCCATCAAAAATCCGACAGTGCTAAGCCCCTTGAGAGCCGGAAAGAAAAAGGTCGGGCTGATAAAGACAAAGATTGGAGAAGCAAAGCGGCTGAGGAAGTCGAGTCTGAAGATAGGCGCGACAAAGACAAAAGACCTGTAGAAAACAGAGCTTATGTTGAACTTCCTTATGTATCGGTTCCACCGGTTAGAAATCGAACAGAAAATCAACTGGTCGATTTAGAACAACAAACCACGGAAATCGAGCCGCGGGAGTATCAAGTCAGGGCCCCTGTCCAGAGAGAAGGTCTGGGAAGGAAGGTCGCGGATAAGATACTTCGTACAGAAGTGACCTTGGATGTGCGGGACTTAGTAGGAGTTTCGCCAGAGGTTAGGGCAAATATTAAACGCGACGTAACTAAAGTTAGAAAGCCAGTTACCAGGGACGCGGTTAAGAAAGTTATGTTCGCAGATGAAGTTGAGCAAGCCCTACCTTTCGAGGACGAGGAAGAGGAACCGCGACTGGAGTATGACGCACTTAGCCTGAGCGAACTACCTCCGTTGAACTCTGTGTTTATTCAAAACCAGACCACAGAAGAAGTACCACAAGGAGCGGTCACTGTGTTGGACCCCTACCTTCAATATTTGGAGAATCTCGAGCCGGGTGAAAGGCCTAGGCAAATCTATACAGACGAGAAGAGACCAATATTCGTAGCACGCGACTCTGCTAATTTAAGGGTAATATTCCCGACTATAAATAAGCAGGCGCGAGTAGAATGTGTTATGGACTCGGGATCGCAGGTCGTGTCAATGTCTCTCGAGACAGCTAATCTGTTGAAATTATCCTGGGACCCAGACATTATTGTACATATGGAAAGCGCGAATAAAAGTATTGAACGAACGGTTGGTTTAGCCAAGAATGTTCCCTTCAAATTTGGGGACATGACTGTCTATCTACAAGTACATATAATTCGAGGTCCGGCGTATAAGGTTCTTTTGGGGAGGCCCTTTGAGATTCTGACTGAATGCCAAGTAAATAATGGTAGGAATGATTCTCAGACGGTTACCTTGAAGGATCCCAACACGGGAAAGAGGTGTTCAATGCCTACGTTTCCTCGTGGACGAGAGAAAAGCTCATCAAAGCAATCTCGAGTCACGGTTGAGGAAGTCGAGGATGAGGAATCGGGTGGAACTGCTGACCCAGATAAAGCGGAGCAGGTTTTTCGCCATGCTTCGATGAATTAGTGCATCTGCAAGAACGAGGAGAAGTGGCGCTAAAACTTGGATTTAATGAGAATAAGGAGTTAGAGATCGAGGGATATTTTAAGCCGAGAGGGCTTACATTCGATGAGACGGAGATCCAGGAGGCGTATATTAGCGCGTCAACTGGATCAAGAGCATTAAAGAGGGATAGGAAGGCGCAGACCTTGTTCCAAGAGTTTAGGCAGAAGACCCGCAAGGGTAAGAAGCTTGAAAAGAATAAGACAACCAAGAAGTACGGTGTCTTTACTTGGAGTACCAGGGAAGGACCAGAAGTCGAGGTACAAGGGGAATCGAACATCCCCGAGAAGCCCGAAGAAGGTCCACGCACCAAAACACCAGTCGAGATAAGGAAAGTACACTCCTTTACTCAAGGGATAAGGTGTGGGTGTTGCGCCTCAGCAGATTTTATATCTCCAGAACCTTGTAGCACTTGTCCTGAGGAAGTCAAGGGAGAAGTACCAAAGGTTTCGGTTCTCGCGGGCAAGAAGTATAAACCAGTAGGATTGAAAATCCGACCAGTATATACGGAACTCCCGGAGAAATATAGAATCAAACGCGAGATAATTGGAGATCCTCTAGCGGACATGCCGCCATTAAATCCCAAACCAGCGGACTTCGTACCTACAGGAAGGTATACCGCTGAGCGTAAGGAAATAATAGACAAGCAGCATGAAGGGGATTTTCTTTGGGAAGAAGAGCGGAAACTCATGCACGACTTAATGATGAAGCAAGAGGCAGGATTCGCATGGGACGATTCGGAGCGAGGAAGTTTCAAACATGAATTCTTCCCTCCGGTTGAGTTCCCTGTGATCGAGCATGAGACTTGGGTAGAAAGAAGTATTCCAATTCCGCGCGGGCAACTCGAGGAATTTTGTAAGGTTATAAAGAAGAAGCTAGACGCGGGGGTCTATGAGCCTTCAAATTCCTCGTACCGGAGTAAATTCTTCGGAGTAGTAAAGAAGGATGGGAAGAGCATTCGCTTGGTACATGCCTTGGAACCACTAAACGCGGTGACCATTGCTCACTCAGGAGTGCCTCCCGCGACAGATGAATTGGCAGACCACTTCGCTGGAAGAGCATGTGGAGGATGCCTCGACTTGTACTCAGGATATGACCATCGAGATATCGCAGAGGGATCTAGGGACTTTACAACGTTCCAGACACCTTTTGGCGCGCTTCGATTAGTCAAGCTTCCTCAAGGGTGGACAAACTCGGTTCCAATATTTCACGACGACGTCACATATATTCTAAGGGATGAAATCCCGCATGTAACGATTCCCTACATCGATGATGTACCAATCAGAGGAGGGGGAACTCGATATCAGGATAAAGACGGAAAGTATGAAACTATACCCGAGAACCCCGGAATTAGGAGGTTTATTTGGGAACACTTCCTGAACTTGAACCGGGTAATTCAACGACTCAAGTATAGCGGAGGAACGTTCTCAGGTATGAAGAGTATACTATGTTGGGATGTCTTCGCAGTAGTTGGGCACATTTGCTCGTTTGAAGGCAGAAGACCAGGAACTGACCGTATCGGAGTTATTGTTCGTTGGGGTCCTCTCGAGGATGTCTCTGGCGTAAGACAATTCCTAGGTACAACTGGGGTTCTGCGAATGTTCATAGACGGATACGCAAAAATCTGTAGACCTATCACGAAGTTATTAAGGAATAATGTTGAATTCGTATGGGGTCCAGAACAAGTCGCGGCTATGAATGCACTCAAGGAAGCGATAAAAGTATGTCCCGCGCTGAAACCTCTGAATTACGACTGGGACTCCGATATCGTACTTGCTGTGGACACTTCATGGATGGCAATTGGGATTCAAATTTATCAACATGATGTACTTGATAAATTGAAGAAGTATTACGCTAAGTTTGCGTCTATCACTTTGAACCAAAGGGAAAGCAGGTTCTCCCAGCCGAAGCGCGAGCTGTATGGTTTAAAGCGAGCATTAGAGGCAATGCAATATTGGCTTCTGGGGTGCAGGAAGTTAGTAGTTGAGACTGACGCGCTCTATATTCAGGGAATGTTGAATAACCCTGGTATGGGACCAAACGCGACGATTAATCGTTGGATCGAGCAAATCCTGATGTTTCACTTCAAGCTTAAGCACGTCAGAGGAGTAACCTTCCCACCAGATGGGTTGTCGCGGAGAAAAGCGCAACCAGGAGACGAGGAATGGCCCAATACAGAGGAAGGGTTGGATCAAAATCCATCCCCGGAGAATCATGAAGATTGGGACTATAATTGTGAACAACCCCTCGACTTCGATGAGTTCAAAGAAGAAATCGACGAACGCGGAGGGTACTTCCAAGGATTGGAAGGAGCTGCCTCCTCGATAGACGATTTCGAAGATGAAATCACGGTCGCCCGGACGGAAGAAAAAGCCATCCAGGAAAAGGTTGTTCAGACTTACAAGGCCGAAGGACTTGTAATGCCACAATATATAGTATCGGTGGAAGGAGGAGAACCTTTACTCCCGGACCTAGAACTTAAAAATAACCCAGACAAGCGAGAGAAATATGTCGAGGATCACCGATCCGGGGCAGCATTAGCCCAGGACGAAAGAATCGAGATTGTGAAGGAATGGCTAAAGAGTCCTCTTGTTAGACCTGCTGGAATGGATAACAAGGAATTCAAGAAATTCATGAAATTCGCCAGATACTTCTTCTTGAGCAAGGGTGGAAAGTTATACAGGAAAGGAGAAGGTTCGATGCATAAATTGGTAGTCGCGAAGGAACATCGAATGTACATGATGAGGGCGTCGCATAATGCCTTGGGGCACCGAGGGATATACGCGACTCGTTCTCAGATCGAGCTTCGATTTTGGTGGCCAGAACTTGAACGCGATGTGACTTGGTTTTGCAATACCTGCAAAATATGTCAACAAAGGCAGAAAGCTCTGTTGAAAATCCCGCCAAGGCCTACCTTGACTCCAAGCATCTTCCAGAAGATACACACCGATGTCATGATAATGGGTGAAGTCTCGAACGGTCACAGGTATTCAATAGCGGCGAGGGATTCCTTGTCGCGGTATGTTGAAGGCCGGCCGATGAGATCCGAGGATGCCGAAACTATCGGCAAGTTCTTACTCGAGGATGTAATCTGTCGTTGGGGATGTCCAGAGTGGATTGTAACTGATAATGCCAAGCAATTCATTGCCGCGCTAAAATGGTTAAACTCGAAGTACGGGGTAGTTGGAATTAAAATCTCGGCTTACAATTCCCAGGCGAACGGAACTGTGGAAAGAGGGCACTGGGATATCCGGCAATCATTGTACAAGGCAACCGGCGGTGATGTTAAGAAATGGTATTGGTTCTTCCCTCAAGTATTATGGGCGGACCGTATAACTGTAAGAAGAGGAATGGGATGTTCTCCATTCTTTGCAGTATGTGGCGCCCATCCCATATTACCTTTGGACATCGAGGAAGCAACCTGGTTGGTAGAATATCCAGGCGCGCCAATTTCCGCTGCTGAACTAATTGGTTTGAGAGCTAAAGCACTCGCCAAGCATTCAGTACATGTGGAGGAAATGCGTGAACGAGTTAGCGAGGAGAAACGGAAGATGGTCAAGAAGTACGAGGAGGAAAATCGCGGGAAGATAAAAGATTATAACTTCCAACCAGGCGATCTAGTCCTAGTCAGGAACACGACTACTGAAAAATCGCTGAACAGGAAAATGCACCCTCGATACTTAGGACCCATGGTAGTAGTTAGGCGTGCCAAGGGCGGCGCATATATATGTTGCGAACTGGACGGTTCAGTCTTCCAAGGCAAAATAGCTCAATTCCGAGTGATACCTTTTGAACAAAGAGAGAAACTCGAGCTGCCAGGAACTATCCTAGACTTAATCGACTTGTCTCCGCAAAAACTTGACGAACTGGCTGCGATGAAGGACTCAGATGAATATTCGGGTCAAGATTTACAGTTCCGTAAGGTTCACGTTAAGTCAAGGATGGAGATACAGGACGAAGACGATGGAGAAGAAGAGGAAGATGAATTCGAGGAAGACCAAGTCGAGGAACTGGACTTAGACGAGATTCGAAAGGAAGTCTCGTACGAAGATCAGCCTCGTCGGTCATCTCGGAGAAAGGTTCAACCGTGAGATAACTTAGCGGTGATTGCCGAGAATGGTTCAAACGCAAAGTACCGCGGTAAAGACATATATTGCATAGGGCATAAGGCATAAAGAAATGAAACAGAGGTGAAGGAGTGTGCGTATCACGAGTTGGGCGTATCAAAGAGGATAGAACGGCTCGAGGAGATCAAGTAAAGACAGTAATAGGAGTTGGGCGAAGGGTTTGCATAGGTAAACTCGAAGCGTCTAAAATAAATTACTAGCAAAAAGCAAGGTGATGGCGAGATGTGTCACAATGAGGACAATGAGTAGTCTTGGAAGTACGACGATGGGTGCGATTGGAGGACTCGATGCTAATTCGAAAGAACTAGAATCAGCTGAAAGTCGCAGAAAAGCTAAAGCCCGAATAATAAACGAACTTTGGGTTCTGAGGACGTTCGAGGATCTCAAGTCGAGGGGGCTTTGGCGGAGCGGTCGTGTTGAAGGTCAAGAACTCGTTTGAGCTCATCGACGAGGAGCTGTCGGTGATTGAGGGTGTATCGAGGTTGCGAGTTGGCAAATCCAATCCGGCTCCTGAGGTCCGCCTCCTGTAGTCGAAGGGATCCAAGGTTATCATCGGAGGAGCTGGCTTCAACGAGCTTAGTAGCTTCGGCAACAGTTTTCTGGACTGCTTCGCTGTTAGTGGCGAGCTCGGTCGCTAAATAATAAATAAGCGCGACTTAAATCTGGGAAAGATGATAACACACCGGTATACTGTTCTGCGGAATCCTCATAGGCAAAGTTGGACGGCCGCGATCGCTTGCGAGGTGGTGGGACCGGGAAGTCCTCATGAACGGGTCCAGATACTGAGTCGGGGTCAGTACGGGCAAGAACAGCCATGGCCTTGAGATAAGGGGGAGCCCTTCGGTCAAAACCCTTCATTCTTAGAAATGAGAGGCGTACCGAGGAAGGGCGCGCACTACTCGACTGAGAGGCACGCTGTCCCGACGAATTAATCGAGCAAATTGCCCGAGGATTTTCAAAGTTTGAAAAGGGTTGCTCACATGAGGACGCTCGTCCAAAGACTGAGTCGAGCGAGAACCAGGCGCAGTAGCCTCGACCTGGAAAGCGCGAAGAGCATCGCAGAGTTGGTCAATAACCTCGAGTCGAGAGGCGAGACCTAGGTACATACCGGCTCAGTATCGACAATCATGACATCGTCGAGCTCACCGGTAGGGAGAGGCAGTTCGGAATCGTCGAAGGGAGAATCGTTGGGATCCTCGACGGTAGCCTTCGACTTCTTCGCCTTTGCCTAAATTATTAGACAAACGCGACGGATTTAATTCGAAACTCACCTTCCCCTTGCCTTTACCCTTCTTAGAAGGCTTGCTCTCTAAATCCTCAGCGACAGCGCGCGCTTCCTCGAGCTCAGTACGATGGGCTTGTTGAGTGGCAGTGGTGCCGGAACGAAGACGGTCGCGTTCGTACTTGATGCGAGCGCAGAGGTCGACGATAACGGGGTAGCGGCCACCGATGGCACCGTTGGGATTGGTAGCGGACTGGTGGTAACTGTTCTTGACGGCAAAGTAGGTGTCGTAGAGCGGTTTCTCCTTGGCAATCTCAGGGAGGAGAGCCGACATACCATCCTGAAAAATAATTGAATCGTAGAATCAGCAACAATGCGAATCCTAGGAATTAAGCAAACGCACCAAGAGGACGGTTTGCTGGTCAAGGAAGGCGCGCTGCTTGGAACGGTCGGGATAGCGAGTCGCGGCAACCTTGTCCCCAATAGAAATAAGGGTTTCATATTGAGCGGTGGTGAGGTGACACAATATACAGTCCATAATGCCCTAGATAGCAGGTCCCCTACAAACGATTAATGGCTAGATGATAGGGTTCCCCGAAATCCGCCGGATTCACAGCTGAGGCCTAGTGTCTAGGGTGATAATATTTTTTTCTCTGGGGAGTTATAATATTATGGTGCCTAATGTCCGGCTACCAGCTGGCCATGTATTGGAGCAGTAAGGGAGGGTGGTTTCTAAAAGAATAATGCCTCCAGATGCTAGGCTCCGGTGGTATATAATATTATTATGCCTACACAACAAAGGTCTGCTCACCTTACCCTGGACAAAAAAATATTTCTGTCCAAGCTGATCAGGTGACAGCTGACTACCCAGCGGAGGTGTTGGAATATTAATTCCTTGGAACCTCAGCATCTAGCTGATCAACTTGATGCAATACAATAATATTTCTTGGCCAGCTGAGTAGCTAACAGCTCACAGCCCATTGTAGCTAGTATAATATTAATTCACCTAGGTTGTTAGCACTCAGCTAGTTGATGAAGTTGAAAGCAATAATACTTATCCACCTGCATGACTGGTCTGAGCTGTTCAGCAACACAGAAAACGCCTTGCCTTGACAGATGGTATCAGCTGTCCAAGTGAATAATAATATTGGCCCTAGTCTCTTGGAGTCAGCTGATGGACCCTGTAGAGCTCAATATTATTCTTGCGGCTAAACCTTTGGCAAGAGCTCATTGCGAAGAAGAATATTTGTTGCCTGTGTGACTAGGGATGAGCTGACAGAGGTAAGAAATATTTTTGAACCTATGCCCCAGGACACAGCTATCAAAGAACTGGCAACTATGATAATAATATCTCCCTTACATAGCTGGTTCCAGCTTCCGAAACAGAGAATATTATTCAATCTGGGGGCTACTGTTCAGCTGACACAACTGTGACACTAGTAATAATATTACATTGGCTGTGCAACAAGACCCAGCTGACCGTTGGATATATTATTTCAGTGCCTAATTCACTGGCTCTGCTTGTTGATGTAGCAAATATTAGTTGCCCTACCTGGCCAGTCACAGCTAGTCAGACCGAACAATACTTCTCATCCAATCTGCCAGGTTGTAGCTCATGAACAATAATATTGATGTAGCTACATCTCTGGCAGAGCTTGTTATATCATATATTATTGGGCCTTGGACCGCTGGAATCAGCTTGCCAATAAAATTAATATTCCTCAGCTGTTCTCCGGATGCAATAATCAAGATAAAAAAAATGCCATATACCAGGATTCGAAACCTCAGCATCCTCTTAACAAGAGAACCTAAACGCCAAACAACTCAGCCATTATACCAAAGAGACATTGGTTTTGTATGTGTGGTGTGACACATTCGACTCCCTCCGTCTCCATAGTATCAGCATGGTACAATGAGCGGAATGCACAGCTTGCTTTTTTTTAATGTTCAATACCATTCTACCAAAGCAGGCAAAAAATATTATCATCTAACAGTTAGGCTCCAGCTCATCCTTATATTGCTTGTGCTGTATAACAAGTCAAACATGCTGTTTTCGAGCAGCCCACCTGGAAATGAATGTGTGTGTGCATTTATAACTTTTCTCGCAGAAACAATATTATTGTCCTAAATGTTTGGCAAAGCTCAATAATATTATCCATCCTTGTATCTAGAGGCAAGCTCAATTATATATTTGAGTAATTACAAAAACACCGTAGACATCCTTGGAACATGATTAAATGCAAAGGAGAACCCAGCACTGCTCTCAGTTGGTATTGTTATTTTCGACTCTACCACTGGGTGGTTTCCTTTTTAGGCTACTAACGCTTCCCATTTGAAAAAGGCAATTACACTACACCTCACATCCTAAAAAGGAAATTTTCAACATCACAGCCAGGCACATGTTAAATCCTGCATGTTTTCAACTTTGAACTTGTATCCAGCAGTTTTATTGTCTATTCTGGAGATTTGGAACATCTAATGCCGGTAATGGTGCCTGCCAACACACACAAAACCACCAAATATTTCTACCTTATGTACCCAAACATGATTCACTGTTTGACAAAGGAGCAATGGGCACAAAACACGACACTGATATAGAGTGGTACTCCTTCTATCACATGAGCACAATAATCTTATCATTTAGTCCTGAAAAGCCCGCATATGGTGTATTCTGTGAAAACACATATTGTGCTGATCCTGTACCTCCCTATTCATTGGTGCTGCCCAATGTAGGCCACAGTACTTCACTGAATGATATCTTTGCCTTTTATAACAAACTACACTATCAGGAACCATCCTATAAGATGATTTCATTGCAACAACAATCAAAGTCTGTCTCCCTGTTACCTCATCAAAGGAGTATGATGAAAGGTGAGACAGACTAGTTTAGACAATTTTTGGTCTGTAAAAAGGTTTTGTCACCAAACATATGCTACAATCTCGTCAAATTCTTGAGCTATACTCAAGATCATTTTTGACATTTCTGAATTGATCTGTGAATAGCCCTCTAAACATGGCAGATATGGCCTTGAAAACA
The DNA here is from genome assembly GCA_037176885.1 of Favolaschia claudopus. Classification (NCBI taxonomy): domain Eukaryota; kingdom Fungi; phylum Basidiomycota; class Agaricomycetes; order Agaricales; family Mycenaceae; genus Favolaschia; species Favolaschia claudopus. The sequence goes on along the minus strand of JAWWNJ010000026.1, from coordinate 1,114,151 downwards.
CTCAAACTGCTCTTATTGAGTTCATAACTTGCTCAAAATAAGTTTTCCTGGACAGTTACATGAATGTATGCTAAAATGACATTTAGTCCATGTGCAAGTTTTGAGGTGTCTCAATCCACTTTACCGAAAACACAACTTTCTCAGATCTTGGTCAATTCTCATGTAATAAGACATTTTTGAATGGGGATCAATGTTCTAAGTCATGTTGTATTCTCAGATTTGGCTGATATGCCCTCCTTGACACACAATTCATCAAATCATCCAAAACACATATTTGACAATATGAGATCAGAAGTGCACAAGAAGGTTGGATTTATGACAAAAAGAAGTTTTACTGATAAAGGATATAAGCTTTAATGACTTGAAGCAAGCTTAACAACAAGTGATGATCCTAGGATAAGGAAATATAGACATAAATGACATTGGATGAGATATCAACAATAGTCTTAGAATGTCACCCATTTGATATACAGACTTCATGCACAATCACCTCTGGAAGTGAGGGAACACATTACAAAGTTTATTTGTCCAGTACATGTACCATGATCACTGAGGCAACAATTTCCTGATGTAAGGTAAATTCATTGTATAGCTGCATATTAGATAGTCATAAACATGCTAAGACATTCAAGAATACTTCAATTATCTGGCATGACCTTATCAGAGTATATGGAACACTTCATGATAACTATATTGCATTTGGTAGATTTAGTCTGAGCATTTCAACAGTTTCACAGGCTTGCACTGCTGTTTTTCAAAGTTATAGAACTGCATTGGTCTCAAACACCATTCAAGAATTGGTATAAGCTGTTATCATCAACAGCCTACATTGGCTATGCATGAGTAAGGGCATTTTATCAAAAAATTCCTTTTTTGGGTGCTAGGAGTCAGTATCCAAAAAGGAATGTTGTGATTGAGGCTCGCAAAAGGCTGCCTGCTAGAAAGGAAGGCAGCCAAAGGTAAGGCAGTCTAATAGACGAATTGTGCCATGGCTGGTTGGTGTATTGGTAGCATATGTTCCTGTTGTTTGATACTTGTCAGATGATTGCTGGTTCAAACCCTGATGTTGGTGGTTTTTTGATTGCCTTAAATTTTGGCTCTTGTGCTCTGCTGCGTACTCTACTCTTCCCATGGACCATCATTTCACTCCACACTTGTTCTTTTGCTGTCACCTCAATTTCTCGGTGTCTGGAACACCCTACCAAAATATGAATAGCCTCTCCCTAGCTGACTGGCACATAATATTGTTATAGTTCTAGAAAGCAGAACCCTAGCCGCAAGGAGGATAATACTATATGATAGGCAAGATGATGTCATCTAGCGGGTATGCGTACTATGAGCTGTAATTCACCAGGTGGGGCAACCAATAATTGCTACATCAACAAGCAGAGCCAGTGAATTAGGCGCTGAAATAATATATCCAACGGTCAGCTGGGTCTTGTTGCACAGCCAATGTAATATTATTACTAGTGTCACAATTGTGTCAGCTGAACAGTAGCCCCCAGATTGAATAATATTCTCTGTATCGGGAGCTGGAACCAGCGATGTAAGGGAGATATTATTATTATAGGTGCCAGTTCTTTGATAGCTATGTCCAGGGGCACAGGTACAAAAGTATTCTTTTCCTCCACCAGCTCATCCCTAGTCACACAGGCAACAAATATTCTTCTTCGCAATGAGCTCTTGCCAAAGGTTTAGCCGCAAGAATAATATTGAGCTCTACAGGGTCCATCAGCTGACTCCAAGAGACTAGGGCCAATATTATTATTCACTTGGACAGCTGATACCATCTGTCAAGGCAAGGCGTTTTCTGTGTTGCTGAACAGCTCAGACCAGTCATGCAGGTGGACAAGTATTATTGCTTTCAACTTCATCAACTAGCTGAGTGCTAACAACCTAGGTGAATTAATATTATACTAGCTACAATGGGCTGTGAGCTGTTAGCTACTCAGCTGGCCAAGAAATATTATTGTATTGCATCAAGTTGATCAGCTAGATGCTGAGGTTCCAAGGAATTAATATTCCAACACCTCCGCTGGGTAGTCAGCTGTCACCTGATCAGCTTGGACAGAAATATTTTTTTGTCCAGGGTAAGGTGAGCAGACCTTTGTTGTATAGGCATAATAATAGTATATATCACCGGAGCCTAGCATCTGGAGGCATTATTCTTTTAGAAACCACCCTCCCTTACTGCGCAAATAGACTGTCAGCTCGTACATAGAAATCAGGCACTATAATATTATAACTCCCCAGAGAAAAAAATATTGTCACCCTAGACACTAGGCCTCAGCTGTGAATCCGGCGGATTTCGGGGAACCCTATCATCTAGCCATTAATCATTTGTAGGGGACCTGCTATCTAGGTCATTATGGACTGCAGGCACTGGAGGTGAGCGCGAATAGAAGGAGACATAGTTAATGCTACTAGAGAAGGGTAGTCGTCGAAGAGACTGGTGAATGGTCGAAAGAACTTGAACTCTTTATAGGAAGGGCCAGGCGTCATACGTGTTAACTGAGGACAGTTAAATTTTATGAAATGGGGAGGAGACTAGTAAATCGCGTCAAAGTCAGGCGGGACTTCATTGGTCACTCCCTAGACACGTTAAAAGACGTGGCACGAAGCCTATGGATACAGAGTCGAGATTCGACTCGCGCGTAATTACTGGGTTCCTGAGAAACGTGACCGCGATCAAAAGTCACGAGATTGCCTTGCCTACGCGGAAAAATACACCGCCTAAGGGAAGAAAACGTGATATATCGAGGATCTCACGTGCCTTAGAACCAGAACACGCAATCTGGACATCGGTTATAGATAATTTACAAAGCGGAAAGGAATCCGATTGAACTAAGAAGACAGAATTTGCGCGACTCGATCATAAGTCACGGGAAAGATCGACGGAGTCACGACTTCGATCGGACTTCACACGTCAATCTTGTCCTAACAAGTTCAATAAGGAAATTCCGTCGCGCGACGTAAATTTAAGGTGTATCGTGTACTAAGGGAGAAGTACAGGACTACATAGGTGCAGGAACAATGGAGGCTTGGAACATAATCGCCTGTTTCTCTACCAGAGTAAAATCAAAGTCAGGATGATCAACATGATCAACAAGGAACTGAACAGCCCAAGGGTCGGAAATTAAGGATAAGTGTCCTACAAATCCATCGCGGCGAAAGTTCTTAGCCTTAGGATTGGCTGCCTGGTCGAACGCCATGAAAGCTTGAAGAGCGTTGGCGTAGAACTGGATAAGGCCCTCCTCACGGTCTGAATTGAAATTACTTTAGTTCGACTCGAGAGACAGTCAAAGGAAGACGCACTAGGGCCGCAGAAATTATGAAGGAATTTCTCGCGTTCCATCTTGATGTGGCATAAGAATTCGGAGCGTTCTGCGAAGGGGCAGATGTTCCCAGTGTTCTTGCACTCGAGACATGGTTTGCCCCAGCCTTCGTTGTGACAAACGTATTTGAAGCCACGACAATTCGCGCACTTCTCATAGAACTGGAGAAATGTTAGCCTTGACACGCTGGAGGATCCTCTGGAAGAACGTACGCCATCGAGCGCGAGCAGCTTCATGTAACTCAAGAAGTTTGGGGCGCGTTTATAAGCAGCAGGATGGGCCACAGGCCAGCAACCAGGCGAAGAAGTAGCGTCAAAGATGTTGGGCGTATTGGGGGTGATCATGAAGGATTACTAGCCTAAGGAAAATCAAGTCGAGACAAAACTTAAGTATGAGTGATCGTGTGAATCTTTTCTCAAAGGAGTACCCGGAACAATTGGACCGGTTGCTCCCTTGATGGGTCAAACGTCATCGATAATCAAACACGCGAATTGGCGCGCTGATTATCTTTAGCGGCTAATTTGATTTAAGATAATCTTGAATTCACACTTTAAGTTCTGCAGGCAATACCGTTTATTGTTCGGCCTGCGCGAACGCGCGTACAAATACTATGGAAATTTAGCTACGGGATGTTTTCATCGTAGCGAGCAGCGTGTAGGTAAAAAGAAAAATTTGGCGCGATAGATGCGCGCGACGGACGGCAGTAGATATACATAAAAATTCTACTAAGACGCGTTAAAAAGGGAAAAGGAATAGGAAGAAGAAAGAGGGCTTACGCGAAGATTCACCAGCCCGCGACTAAGCCCTGTCTTCGTTCCTACCCTTGTTTCTGCGAGGCGAAACACGAACGGGACCACGAGAAGAACCGGCGCCAGGGTCAGAGACGGGACCCTGCGCGCGACGGTGAGCCTGAAGCGATTCCTCAGCGGCGCGAGCCAAGCCCACGACATCCTCCTCGTCGTCTTCGACGTTGAATGGAGAAGAATGTCTGGAAACCTCGGCCTCTGGCGCGAGAAGGTTTACACCTTCTCCCCAGGCACGCATCACCGCCTCACGATTCTCATCCGATAGTTCCTCGAGCCCCGGCACGTTCTCTGGGCCGTATGCGGTTATGTTCTCGCGAAGGCGATTTCCGACATTAGACCCGAGAGAGATCACCAACGCGCGCGCCTTGAGGAAAGGTTGGCGAAGACCCTCGTAGATCTCAAACGCGTCCGAAAACGCGTCGATCTCCGAGTTTACGCCTGAAAATGGGGTCAGTAACGACAAATAAGGAAGTTATAAAGAAATAACATACGGTTCATCGATAATCTGGAATACGGCTCGAGAGCGCGAGCCAAACCTTTCTGCTCCTTAGCGGTGAAGCTATGGTTGCAGTGCGAGCCATGCTTCTTAGCGCAATTGGAACAACGGGCAAACAGCCCGTGTTCGCAATCATCGCGAGAACTCTGCAAGCAGGGCAGACAGGCACCGTTGAGCTAAAGGATAATTAAAGTTAGCGCGAGTAGAAAAACGATTAAGTCGAGCGTCTTACCAAAATATTATCAGACTTGGCCAAAGTCAGGACGTTCGACAGTTTTTCGACCTTGATCGGCTCGGCGTCGGCAGGAAGAACAGGACCTGTGTTGCCAGTACGATGGACGCGCGAGGGCGGAGGGAAAAACGTCTCCTGGTTGTTGGCGATAATCTTGCCGTCTGAAAGGACCACGGTTTCGTCAAGGACGGCGGTGGACTTGCTGCGTCCCTTCTTCGAAGGAGACGGGGTCGAAGTGACACCGCGAGCCGAGGTCTTCTGGCGTTTTTGAGGACGCTCGTTGTCGGAGAGCTCGTCTTCGCCTTCGGAGGATTCAGAATCCGCAGGTGGGGGTGAGATTGCTCCTGCAGGGCCGTGCGGGTAGTCGAGGCCGACTTCAACAGACTCAGCGCGATCTTGCGACGACATGTTGATCTTGGGTCGCTAGAAAGCAATTTAGATTAGATAAGGATTTAATCAAAATGAGATCAGAAACATCTACTCACGGTTGAAGGAGCAGATGCAGGGCGCTTTTTCGAGTTACGAGGAACGTCGTCCTGCGACGAAGGTTCCTCGGTCACCACAGGAGGAAGGGAGACTTCACGAGAAGGCGTCGAAGGTTTCTAAGAAAGAGATCGTAAGTAAAAGAAGTACAAAAGATTCAGAAAGGAAAAACGAACCTTAAGAATCGGTTTGGGATTCTTTACCGCAGAACCCGGACGAGCGAGGGCAGGGATGACCACGGTGACGGAAGGCTGAGGAGACTTCAATAAAAGAGGGTCCTCCTCGGCTGGAGCGTGGTCGGAAACGGGCGAATCAGAGGGAAGAAAAAGAGGTTCTTTCTCCTTGGCCCGGAGGAGCTCATCTCTCTGTATTTTAAGATTCATCGCGATGGACGCGGGCGACGGTGGCTCAGGATGAGCAGACGAGTGGCGAGACCGGGTCTTGTCGCGCTTCGTAACAGAGGGCGGAGGGCTGGGTGGCTTAACCTCGCGCTGAGCCTCTCGACAATGGAACACCCAGGCATCCACGATAGGGTCGCCGTGCTCCTTCAGATTCTGCAACGGGAACGGCTCGCGGCTATAGCCAAACTTCTCGGTTGGGAACCGGAAGCCCACGGGCAAGAACTCTGTCATCTACGAGGAAAAGAAGGATTAGAAAGGGGGGAAGACTGGGAAAGAAGTTGCAGAAAGGGACGTACCTCGACTGGACGATTCTTGAAGCAATACTTCCACCAATACGGACGGCGATCCTCGGGGACGGCGTCTATGAGAGAGAACATCGTGTTGATAAAACGACGAGTGAACGACGACTCTCGGATGACGTGCTCAGTAATATTGAGCTATAGTAACACATAAGCCAAGCGTCGAAAATAAAAGGACCTAGACTTACGAAATCATCGCCCGCCTTATCGAGCACCCGGATAACGCGAGGCAAGTCGGCCTCAGCAACGGGAACGTTCTCGGCGCGGAGTGGGATGAGTTCGTCGTGCAGGAGGCACAAGTTATCCAGATTTTCGGTCTTGGCCTCGACGAGGAGATTATGCTCGGCGGGTGTGAGCAGGGGATCTTCGACGTGGTGGTCGCGATAATGGTCGAAAGAGTTGGCGAATTGGAAGTTCATAGGGAGGGGTTCTTCCTGAAATAAAGTATTAGATCGCGACAGGATAAAGAGATTGTAAAATGGTACTCACCTTAATCCACGGGCGCTCCTTGTCGTCACGAATAAAGGGAGGGAGCAGGAACTTGGACTCGACAGGGAGAGTCACGAGCTTGTTTCAACGGGCAATCTCGACAACCTGCGCGATCCCACATAAGGCTCGACGCAAGAGAGGCGTCAATGGAACGGAGTCGAAGTGCTTCTGACGAAAGTGGGTCTAGAAAAGGGAAGATAAGCACCTTTTGAAAGAGAAAAGGAAACGTATGGGACGCACCAGGATGGGGCGGACTTGGTCGGTGATGAACTGCAAAAAGGCGGGGCTGGAACGAAGAATACGGCTGCGATCCTTGATAAGGCCTATAAAGCGAACGACGATGGGGTGCTCGAGGAACACGAAGGCTTTGCGGTCGTCCGGAGACAGGCGAAGGAATGGGCCTGCCTCGAGAGAGTGAAGGGGGTAGTAGGGCGATTGAGGCGGCAGTTTTACGTGCTCTTCAGTGATTGGGAAGGGTGCTGAGCTAGCGCCGTAAGACGGCGGAAGGCCATACTTAACGCGCGCGAGGTCACGGACGGCAGGAAAGTCGTCGGTGAAGTTCATAGTGGGAGTTGGAAAGAGAAAAGAATGGGGAATTTGTCCTTAGTTGCGCAGCCAATACAGTCGCGCACGGACCATCTCCCACGGAAATGATAAGCTCTAAGAAGTCTTGAGCCCAGATTCTCTCTGAATTGACGCAGCTTCTTCGAAGCCGCGACAAATGAATATGTCGAGGAAATTCCAAAACTGGCCTAAATTTGGGCAAAATCAGCAAAGGGGCGTGGCTAACACGTGAACACTAGTCATATCAATGACCACAAGAGCAGAGGTGGCTCTGAAGTAGGCTTGCCTTGAGAGAGGACCGCCCCGCGCTGAAAATTAAGGAATTGGGATTAGCCGAGGCGAGAGTTACCATAAAAGTAACTAGATCAAAGTGAATTTTGGTTCCGCTCGGGTGACCTCAGGAGTGTCGGCAGTGACGTAATCAGAATTACGCCTCGAGATTGGAATAACGCGCGTGCAGAGTCGAGCGGGGACGCTCGAGATTTATGAAATGGGGAGATGATAGGCCTGGGATGAAAACACCCCGTGTTTTCTCAATTTTCGAACATGTTTAATATTATATAACGCGTGTTTGAACTAAGAGGAATAAAGGGACATCTCTAGGATATATCTCAGAGGGTTAAAAGCGTACCCGCGCTGTTAACTAAATGATGCAAAGGAAAGCTAGACTTGTCTACGACTTATGATTATCCAGAAATGAATACTCATACACGGTAGTCGAGGATAACAATCCCTCTTCTAAGTCCAACCATTCTACCAATTGAATTGGGACCTAAGGGGACATCAAGGAACATGGGATAACATTGAAGGAATACTTAGGCAGCGCGCCTAGACCAATATCAAGGGATTCGAGTCGCGGAACGACGAACCAAAGGAAACCGAGTAGCGGCATAAGGATTGCCGAAGATGCCGAAGAGCGGATCATCATAGGATCAATGATCTTGAGGAGATTTCTCTACTCAAGGACGAATTAGAAGTTCTGGCAGGAGCCGGAAGGACCTTACCTCGAGGCGAGGCATGAAGCAGGAACATTCGTATCCTCGAAAGGCTAGCCGCGATGAGTGGGATAGAAGCCAGTATCAAGTCAAGGATCGGGAGGATCCATCACGCACACGTGACCATCACGAGGGATCGACGCGATAGATGCGATAATGACTCCTCGTGTGTTTACACGTTACTCGCGCGTGCAACCACAACACACAGGCGTGACTTAACAGCCTCGTCTGCTAAATAAGGACAATACACGTACCAGGACACGTAGGTAGATACCCAATTAAGATGTAAATATTTATTCGAGCGTAGTATATAAAGCCTGTAAATTATTAGCTGGGCTCCAGTGGATTGCTCCCTCCTTGATTGTCCGTGTAAGCTATCAGCCGCACGTTCAGTAAAGAGTGTTCACATCCAGTGGGACAACCCAGGGAACTTACTTAGTTTTCTGTTTTGTTTTCAATCTATAAATTGGACTTGTGATTTGATCAGAGAATTGTTAAACGCGTGAAATAAGTGAACTTGAACGGGAATCAGACGCGTGAAACGGTATTCTGAGATAAGGGAAACGCGAGTACAAGGGATTAAGCGCGACTTAACAGTCTAGTGCCATATTCCATCGGATTGAAAGGAAACTTGAACAAGATAAATTACCTAGACTCCTACAACCAACCGACATTGCGAAAAACTAAGTCCTGAGTTCGAAAGGCTCAAATAGGATCGAGTCGCGCCAACTCAAAGCAAGTTTTATCGAGTCAAGACACCTCGAATTGTATAACATATATCCTCGGATTGGGGAATATAGTCAGATTGCCACAGTAGATACGTTACTGGAACCCCGACTCGCACGCGAAGCTGAAATTGTGGATTTTGTTTGAAGGGATTTATTATCTCAACGAATAAAGTTATACAATAAACATATAGCAAGCGTTTCACCGTCGTAGAAGATGCTCGCATAATTATTTCCGGAACGCACTATTCCATAAAGCTGAAGGAACAATGGATGGCTATCGCGGATGGATCTTAATTAGCAGCGCACGAGATCAGACTCTAGCCTACCGAAAGTCCATATATTTCGCCACGTCCTTCTTGAATTCCTGAAAATGCGATTGTCAAGAGAATTGATTACTAGGAGCGAAGAACATTCACCTCTTCGGTATTCTGACCCTTGTAAAAGACTACTGTCATGTCCTTCCGGTTTTTGACTTCGGCGGTATAATATTTCCTGACAACATCTCGCGGTCGCCGAAAACAAACTCGTGAATCATTCAAGCACACTTCTCGCTGTAAGTTGATATCACAGAGCGAGATTGCACGTGGAGCTGGAGGTGTCGCGATCTAGTCTGGCCACAGACCGCAGGAGGAGAACGTACCGGAATTGACGGTAGAAGCCAAATCTCCTGAATCTCTCAATGCGCCTAATTCTTGCAATTTCAGTGTTGGCCAAATTCACGAGCACCTAACGACTTACTTTCATCGTTGAGATGGACGATCCACCCTTCAGCACGCGAGAAGTTAAACGTGGGACCCTCGCCGTTACCGCCGGTACCACCCTCCTGCACACCCGTCCCGCCTTGGCCGCCAATTCCACCCGAGACTACACAGGTAGCAATTGAGAACGCAGAATGCACAGGAGCATTGAATGTCGTACCGCGAATCGTAGGAAATCTTTGGCCGAGAACAGTGCTGAGCCCTACAACTTCTTGGGAGTCGGTTTCAAGCGCCATTATCGCTGCGGGGTGGGGGGAGCAGGGAAAGAAGAACGGCAAGGCGCACTTTACTTAAATTTACGGCGCGTGGGCTTGCGGTATTGACGCGGGCGAAAATAGCTGTACGACTTCAGGCGCCGTCACGTCTGTCGACCGGACACGGTAATTGTAAATATTGATATGGAACAGATATGGAACAGAAGGAGTCAGTAACGGACCTCGATCAACATTCAGCCCTTGAACTTGGCTCCACATCCACATTGAGCGTGCATTGCTGTTCAACGCTTCGAGTTCGAAAGTCGAGATAACTTACTGTAACAGCTTGGAAAACTGGCAGTATCGGAGACAATCGGTATCGGCAATGCTTCTGTGCTCAACCTTGAAGGTTTTCTTGAATATCGGGACTTGGAGACGAGTTTGGGCGCCAAGCTCATCCGGATTGCTTTAGAATCACGACCAGACACGGTAATTGCAAACATTAATCTGGAACAGAAAGGAACGTCGATGTTAAGGATTGGGCCAGTCCTCAAGAGTCCGTTTGAAATCCGTTGGCGGCAAATCCCGAGCCGAGGTAAGTAGCGCGAAGCTTTACTTAATCGGCGAGTACCGAAGCGATCCAGTAGCGCGAAGCTTTACTGGATGCTTGAAGAGGGAAGCAGATAGCTTAGTTTGGAGTGCGCAGCACACAAGTGGGTTGAATGTAGATGAAAGATAATATTCAAGCGCTTCGAGTAAGGCTTTTATACATTTTAGGTACGTGAGACGTAGCGGGATCATGTCGATAATGATGTCAAGTCTAGGAACAAGGAGAATGGAGAGAGGGAAAGAGAAATGGAGAGTGGAATGTAATGTACAAGGTAATATGGAAATAGGAACAAGGTGAGACTTACGATCGTGGATTCCTCGTTTATCTGTAATCCATGACAGTCGATCAAGAAACGTTCGGCGCTTGCGAACTTGGCTCCGAATCTAAGATTAAACGCACATTGCTGTTTTGAACGTTCAACGCTTCGAGTTCGAAAGTCGAGACTGCTTACTGTAACAGCCCGAAAGCTTGCGACAAACTTGCGAGTCGAGACTCGATACCATACCAGAGCAGACAATCGGTATGCTTATTATGTATTTAAGCAAGACGTTTTCCCTTCCTCAAAGAGCCCAGACTTACACACACGAACGAGGAAGCTGAACCCCATTTCGATTCCTTCAGAATCACGACTCGGAGAGTTGCACTGGCATTCAAGACTCAAGTTTTCAATCCATTGTAGTGGTAAGCGAGTGCGACTAGTTGTTGAGGTACAGACACGCGTTGGGAGCTGACACAGACATCAGTAGATGCATAGTATGCGGAGCATGAGGGTTTGATGAGGGCGTCAAATGAAGGCTCTGAAAGCGAGGTATTTGGTCGTGCTTGGCCGCCATCTGATGGTATCACTCCCGCCCCGATCCCGCCGCTGCGTCTTCACTCTTTTTGCGTCGGCTAGGTCACGTCCGCTTTCTCGCCTGAACCCGACGCCTTGTCACTGCTACCAATACTTTTGCGGCTTTGGTGGCCTCGGCGCTATCGGCGCTATCGGCAGCATCGTCCAAATGGCAACCACCAAACGTGACAGAAGGCGCACGCTGCGCACCACGGCGCCGGGCGGGAGTAACTGCAACAACTGAGCAACACGAGTCGCAGTCGCTGAGACATTTAATACTCTAAACACTACCGCGTCTCCAAGAAGTTGACTAGATCCTGCGAAGACACCGAGAAGGCTGCGTTGGTGTTCTGACGATGATGGTGGTGGTGCGCCGCCGCTAATGCACATCTAAGGATGCTTTGGAGATGAAGACGGCGATACGACGATGACTGTTTCACTCCGCGCCTGTGCTACAAGCCGTTGAGGCCCCTCGTTCTCTTACTAGCGCCTGTGAGAATAACTGGCGGTTGACCGACGGAAATCACCCCAACGATTTTGTTCAGCTCCTCCTGCTCATATCCAGCACCTACGTCTGTTCATCGGACGTGCGTCCTTTATTTTCCTCTCGCGATTCCGTTCTGAATCCGACTTCCACTAGTTCCATGGCCTCGTACCCTCCGCCAACTGTCATCTCATTCACGAATCACCCTCCTCCACCCACCTTCTCCATTTGAAATGCCGTCGCCACATCTCGCTAGCTCCTCCTCCTCACTCTCATCGTTTTGTTTCGCGCCCTGGCGTCCTCCACCTCCATCGCTTCCCCGTCACCTTCACACAACGGCGGTCCAGAAACGATTGCTTCATTTAGAGTACCTTGTAAATCATCCGACCTCTACTCGAACTCGTCTATCTATCGCTCGATGGATCGCCATTCCGCGGGGTCGTATCCCACGACAGCGGCGGGTCTGTCCGCGATCATCGTACTCACCACGCGAAATGACGCCCACCACTCCGCGTAGCATCACCAACTTCCACCTTCACGCTCTTCGCTCTCCACCGTCATCCTCACCCTCACCCGTGCAAAGTCATCTCGTCTAATCGATCCCCTGTATACCGGGCAACGGTCGAGCGATGCGTACAGTAAGGTCAACAAGCACCGGAAGAGGACGTCAGGGGACCCAGAGGAGATGGGGGTCGGAGGAAGACATTGGGATTTTGGCGAAAGAAACCCGTTGGGAGGAGATGGCTTAGTGGTTGGTGGGGGTGGGGTGGATGCGCCTTCTCTAGCATCTACCTCTGTGCCGCCGTTGCTGGCGGGGTGGCGGTGGTGCGTGCGGATGGGCTAGGGAGTAGGAACGAGACTGCGAGATGGCAAGTGGAGGAGAGGAGTTGTCGTCCTCCTCTGCTTTTTCGTTGCCATTCCCATGTCCTTCCCCGTCGTCCGCTTGTACCCACCTCCTTCCTCCGCGTCTATATCTTTCCCATACGCCTCTTCCGCCCTCCGCCCCGTTGCTTCTCGGTTTGAAGCCACCATTCTGTGACGCCACGCCTTCTGAATAACTACGTTTGTACGCGCGCGGTATGGCATCGCGGCGCCGGAACAGCAACACGCCCTTCATCTTTACTCTGTATCTTGGTCATTCGGACTCATTCCTGACCCGCTCATCGCCTCGTCGTCGGACTACCTATCAACGCATCTCCCACCCCATGCATTTGAGGGTGGTGATGACGGTGTTGTGAGCCGCTGACGAGGGCTGCGGGGCTTGGTTGGTGTCACAGGCCGTGTCGCCTTCATTGTCGGAGACGTACGACTCGGACTCGGAGTACCTTGTATGCTTCATTGCGCCTCTACATACGTACACATTCCGCTCCGCTACCCGCACCACCACTCCCAGTGCTCCTCCGTGTTTCCCTCTTTCATTTCCTCGCACCCGCTCCGCATCGGCATCGTCGAAACACAATGGATTCAAAAAACGATACGGTAGAGTACAAATACCTCCGCCCATACCTCGTGCGCTTGCCCACCTCGATAGCTGCATCACGAGGGTTTGTATCTTATAGAGGTGGAATGAGAACGGGACGGGGAAGGGGAGATCCATGTGTATGCGGAAGCAGGGGTGGAGAGGACGTCGATGAGTAATGTGGCGAAGGAGGAAGTAAGGGAGGATGAGGTAGTGGTGTTTTTAGGGGACGCTATTCGTTTGGTATGATGGGGAGGCGCATGTGAGTTGGATGAAATAGGTATGGAAATAGTGACTGTTGGCGGTGGGAGTAGATCGGGGTGGTGGGGCAGGCTGTGAAGGCGACGATGTGGAGTTGATCGTCGGCGGGGGGCGGGAGGCGCCTGCGTTTTCTGCGTCTGAATCAGAGGCGGGGAAAATAAAAGCAAGAGCCGAAATGAAGATGCGAAGTCTAAGGGTGATGCTGGATTCGCTAACTGCGGTGGAGGGCGTCCGTCCGATCACTTTTATCCGTCTTCCTCCACCTCTACCGCGCTGTACGTACCGAGCTGCCTCACCGAGTGGTAGATGATATGTAGTGCAGGGTGCACTCTGGGTTGAGGGTACGGTGTTGAAATAATTTTACTAAGGATCGTCGAACGCCGAATCCGTCGCCCACGCGTTCAAGTTCTGTTCAGGGTTCTGAACACGTCCAAATTTACATACAGCTTTCGGCCGTCTCGGGGAGTCAAAGGCTCTGTGCAAAAGCTCAACTATGCCTAATACTTTCAATGTCTGCTATGCTCCCTCTCTGAACAAAATCCGGATGTACCATTGTGGTACTAGCTTGAAGGTACGCACTTTGCCAGTGCTTCCTCAGTAACATTTTGCTTTCCCTCTCAAAACGCCTCTCAAGCTCTCTCACATTTAAACCACAATTTCAATGTCACAAAAGGTACACTTTAATCAAATCCTTGTATTTGATTTACAATCCTAACAACTTCTCCCCGAACTGTCTGGCATATTCGTAGTGCAACAACTTTACGGCAAGCCGTACAAAGCCAAAACCGCATCGAATAACATCAAGCCCAACTAGATCCGTGCCAGCACTTTCAAGACGCTCCAAACCGCTATATTCTCCGAATTTTCGTCTGGGTCACCGTCTGACGCTTTCGCATTTTTCTTTCCCTGTTGTGAGATATGATTGAATCCGAATTCTAAGTGTGATGCAAGAGATTTGTTCTTACCTATATCCAGATTGCCTGGTTAGTCTACATCCATAGGCTGATCGGTATCGGTGCTTGGAACTTCCTCTATATGTGCTCCAAAATCGCCCTCTAGCATATTTCCGTTTCAGAACGTAGCCGGCTGGTAGGTCTATATGATAGATTGACTCACCATCGATGTTCATAGAATCATCATAATCTGAATATAATTGGTAGAGTGGGTGACCGAGATGTCGAGCAAGGTCTTGACTGTCGGGATCGAATCCCTTGCCCTGGTGAAACTGACGGAGACCTGCGTAGACAGTATCGCCCCAGTCTATACTGCTACCGGTGATCGAAGGGCGGATGGTGGGAAATCCAAACTCGGAAGCCTTAGCCTCACTCAACCGGTCCACCCCCAATGGATCGAGAGACCAGTATGCAACACATTCTGGGCATTTGAAAGATACTGGACCAACCTGGAAAGACCGTTGTGGACAGAGAAAGAGGAACGCGTCTAGTGAATGCCAATCAGTCGGCGTGGCGGGCTGAGGGTCAAGTTCAACTATGAACGAGATCTCCTCCAGAAGAGCTAAAGGCAAAATGAAATGACAGACTAACAGACATGTGGTCAATTTACCGTAATTATCGGTGTTTGAGAAAACACCAAGCCGGTTCAAAACGTGGTTTGCTTGACTGAGCCACCAACGGCTGAGGCTCGAACCCGATATTGGTGCCCATAGATACAATTCAATTTTTTCTCCTAGTTCTCTCCCAATTAGCTCAGAAACCGCAAAACTAGTTTTGGAGAGGGTTATAGAAGTTCATTTTGCAGATGTGAGGCTGAGTCTTACCGGTTCCAACCACTTTCCGTTATGTGTGGGTTCACATAATCATCTACGCGCCAAACATAATCGAAGCGATCTATGTCTAGCATAGGGGCAATAGCAACAGGATTGCTGAGATCGTGGTGCCCAGGAGTATGATACACTGCGCCCAAATGCACTGTGGCTGTAGGCAGAAATTCTATGGGAGTGAGCTTGCAGAATGCCCATGTGCTGCTGCAGCTAATTTTGTGGTACTGTTCAACTGTTAGAGTGTCCATGATGATTTTGGTGTCGATTGATGATAGCAAGCTCAGTGGAGAGAAACTTTCAGTGTTGATAAGGCCAACATAGAGCCCTGTGTAGTTATGCCCTTCAAGATCAATACAGAGCTGGCCAGTGGAGGGACGTAGGAAGAAAGTACAGCCAGTCTGATTTGTGCGGGGTTGAATGCAGTTTTCGGAGCCAAGTGGGAGGTGAACTGACAGAGTACAACCGCGACCTGAAACGGCATGCAAAATAGTGTGAGGCAGCCTGTTGGCATATAAATATACCACCAAGGAGTGCAGATACGTGCTTTCATACTTTGAACTCTTGGCTCTACAAAAGGTCAGCATATGGTTTGTCAGTTGCATGATGCAGCGTACCACATAGGCATACATGTAACAGAGCACCATTGGAGATTCTCGATAGATACTCTTCATATCCATCCATGGAATCAAGACTGACAAAAACTGAGAATTGACTAGCCTACACTGACAGATTCAAGCGTACCGTCGTAAAAGATGCTTGCATAATTATTTGCGGAATGTACTATTCCATACAGCTGAAGAAACAATGGATGCCTTGCACATCCGGATCTTGATTAACCAGTACATGAGTTCAGACTGCAACTCACCGAAAGTTCATGAATCGCGCCACATCCTTCTTAAATTCCTGAAAATGTGACCGTTGAGAGGACTGATCTCAAAACAGGAAGGAAAGGTCACCTCCTCAGCATCCTGGCCCTCATAAACGACTACCGTCATTTCCTTTTGGTCCTTGACTTTTGCGGTATGATATCTCCTAACAACATCTCACGGCTTTCGCCGGAAACAAACTCGTGAGTTACTCAAATACACTTCTCGCTGTAGATTGATATCCCAAATTGAGAATTGAGGGGGAGCTGGGGGGATTGGCATTCCAGTACGTCCCCGAGTCAGATAGGAACAGCTTACCGGAATCAATTGCAGAACCCAAGATTCTTGAATTTTTCAATGCTCCTAGTCCTCACAGTTCCAGAATTATCAGCTTGAATAAGACGTGCAGCTTACTTTCATCGTGAACATGAAAAATTAATCGTTCTGCACGCGAGAAGTTGAATGTCGGGCCCTCGCCATTGCCACCAGCACCGCCATCCCGCCCACCCTTCCCGCCTTGGCCTCCCAATCCTCCCGAGACTAAACAGACATGAGCTAACGTGGAATGTGCTGAGGCATCGAGTGTCGTACCATTAAACACCGTAAGTTGTTGGTTGAGCAAAGCATTGCTGCTGAGCTCTGTGATTGCTTCTTCAGAGTCGTTCTCAAAGTCCATTATCGCAAGGGGGTGAGAGAGGAGAACGGGGAGGCAAGTAGCAATCTACAGCCTCGTGGTCTCTTGTAGTACTTGACGCCGGCGAGAATAGCTGCACCGCTTCAGGCGCGGTCACATCTGTCGACTGGACACAGCAGATATTAATACGGATTCCATTCGAAAGTCAATCAAGAAACATACGGCTTTTGTGAATCAAATTTGGCTTGAGCGTACATTGAAGGAGAATTGATGATTGTGCGCTTGTTTAACACTTCAAGTTCGAAAGTCGAGATAAACAGCCCGGAAAAACGTTATTTAAGAATGAGACGAGGATTGGACTTGCGGCAACCCAGCGCCTAAAAGTGACGGCAAAAGCAACGGTTCGGATGGTTCGCCAGTAGATCGATGGTGCCAGGTACAAGGCAACAAACTGCAGATGCGGGACATCCGGAAGGAGACGACGTGGATTTCATGGGCTGCGTCAAGGAAGGGTACTGTATTATTGGACTGCCTTGTAATATTCCTAGGATATCGGAAATGAAGGGTGGCGGCGAGTGAATTTGTCTAGTTGAGTTCGTTCAATGGGAGGGAGACCACGAGAAGGAAATGAGGGGCGATATTAAGTAAGTAGAACATTGTCAAGTCGACTCCGAGTGTCACATACGTTGTTGATTACAGCTGTTTGCAAAGCTAATGGCACCTCTTGTTTTTTTATGAAAAGAAAGCATTCCAAACATCCCATCTTTCCTCTCTCATAACTCACTCAATATTCAACCAATTCATACAGTTTAAGGTTTGTTTTGTACCGGTTAGGGAGGGGCTCCTGGCCGCCGGCAAATGTCGGCCATTACCTCCCGAAATGTGATGGCATCATGCCGAGTATATCGGGACGACCGGGATGTGATTTGCCTCGTTCTGGCTCAATTTTGAACGGTTTGGGAGGCCATAAAGCTATAGGAGCAGGAGAACAAGGTCTGTGTTAGGTCTGCAATCACACCTTTTGGAAATATCTAGATACAATGGCTCAGTGCCGAGAAAGATCCCAGGGTGAGTGATTTCATTCTGCTGCTAGTCGTTTGTGGTTGTCTTACATTTTGAGCTTGCAGATCTCATTACTTACACAATGACTACGTAGTCTCAAAGATTGAAGTGATTCTGAACAAAAATGAACAAGTTTCCTCAGTTTCATTGTTCGTATTACCGCCGATGACCGGCAATGAAGGGACACAAAGGAATCAGATTAGGGGGCGGTTTGGGTATAGGATGAAAGCCCTGTCAAAATGCTACAGAATGAGCCTAAAATTATGCTCATTGGGATATAAGTGGTTGTGTAAGGAGCAATACAAGTTCGGACATTTAAATTGCTCTTTATGAACAAAATGATCGGAAGTGCCATTAGCTTTGCAAACAGCTGTAAAGTCGGCGTAGTGGGATTTGAGTCGAAGTCGAACCGTCAGCGTATGATAGTTTTTGGAGGTGAGTGAGCGATTGTAATTTCTTTCGTTGAGACAAATCTTTGAAAACAGTCTGAGGATCGTGGATTTGTGCCTCGGCTGATGAGTTAAACCATTTCAGCAAGGGTGATGGATTTGCGTGGTTGAATTTCTATGCAAGTCTTTGGACTTGAGTCAGTACTAGAGACGGTTCCGGGTTGAATAGATAAGATGCAGAGTGTCTCCTTGTCGTCAAAATAATGGTCGCCTTGGAGTCGTACGCTGTCGTACGGGCCGTATGAAGCAGCGTCAGAGCTATCGTCCAAGAAATTTGCAAGAGATACAAGACAAGCACGCGAGCGGCCGAGATTAGGCCAAAGACGCTCCGGGAATAGACTGTTTTGAAGTTAATAGCAGTGACTTTCTTCTTTGTCTTCGTCTCGGTCTTTCGAGCATCCGCCATTGAAATTGTCAGTAACCCGGTCCGATTAATAGCGTACGTGCTTCAGAGGTATTCCCTCGCCGTCTGGACTATTGCAGGGCGGCAACTCGGAGACGAGATTGAGCGCCGAGAACGTTTATATTTTGTAGAAGCATGAGAGTTGCCCCTGCCCAAGTGCCTTGCATTTTGCGAGTCGTACTTGTTTGCAATTCGCCGGTGGATCCAATGGTGGCTAGCTGCGTTGAGGTAGAAGAGTTTGGGAATCAAAGCCACGGGTTTAGAGCAGCGCACATGAGCAGACGCGGGCGTCGCGCCCAGCGTGAGGGTTCTGGGCACTGAAAACCAGCTATTTGGTCGAGTAATATGCCCGCCGGTGGAAAGTTCGCTGGCGGCCACCACTGGCCACCAGTGGACATTGGTGGACACTGCTGGACGATGTGACCCAGTGACGGCAGCGAAGTCCGTTGATCCTCGCTGTTTCCCACTGACCCACACACATATCCGCACTGGATTCTGGTGGAAATCGTCGGGAGTCAGCGGAGAGTGCTGGTTCATTCGGAAAATATCAAGTTTATAGCAACTTTTAGACTCATCTCAGAGGAATGCATATATGAAGTTGAATTCTGTGTGTCTGGCTCAAGTACCGGACGGTTTTGACCCTCGTTACTCACGGTTCAATAAGTTGGAAACCAACGCGAGCCCGGGGTATATTTTCTTGGTTGGACTTGTTCATACTTGGTTCTCTTCTATTGTCTATTGTCAAAATGAATCAATCCTCCCTCTGCTTTGCTTCATGATCTAGGGAAGACAAATCAGTTGCTGTATTTGCCTTCTTTGTTTTGAGTAGAAAAAAAGGATCCAAGTCAAAATACACTCGACAAGTTGTCCCTCGACTCGGACGCAGATATAATTCGAATATGCCGCGGTCGCTAAATTGTTTGAGCCCGGAACATTGTGAAAACTCGATGGACTCCACTGGATTACACTGGAAATTGGTGGGCAGCGGCCTTCAACGGCCTCCAATGTAATCCAACGAATTCCAGTGTAGTCCAGTGAAAGGTCCACTGGAGTCCAATGCCGGGTTGCCGGACAGCGTTGGAGTCCGGCGATCAACAGTGGAACTCAGCCGGTTGCCACTTCCGCGTATAAGTATTACTGATTTGGTCGTGCTTTGCTGCCATCTGATGGTATCACGGTCCCGGCGACCATCCCGCCTCTACGTCACGACCTTCCACTCCCGCCTTTTGCGCCTTCGCTATCAGTACGACTCTCAGCCGCCGCTTTCTCAAGCTCGACGATTCTCCGTCATCGCCGTCACCCCCCGCCTTGACAATTTCCGCGCTATCGGCTCCAACTACCAGACGCGCTTGACGTTGAGACGTTCGCGCCACGGCGGGAGTGACAACGACAACAACAGTGAGCAACACGATTTACAGTCACTGCAATATGCATACTGCAAAACATTACCACCCAAGAAGTCGTCGCGATCCTGCAAAGACGACGCGAATGCCGCGCCTGGTGTTCTGATGAAGACTGGTGACCACCGCCGCTGATGCGCATCTGACCGGATACTTCGACGACGCAGCCGACCCTCGCGTCCGTGGTCAAAGACATTCATGTTTCTTGTTCTCCCTCTGGCGCTTGCGATAGGCAATTGGCGTCTCAACAACTTGGTTCCACCTGAGCTTCTCCTGCTTATATTCATCGGAGGTGCGTCCCGCTTTCTCCCTCGCGATGCTGTATTGAATTTGACGCTACCCGCGACAGTTTCATGGCCTCTACCCCTCACCTGCGGCCATATCCTTCACCCTCCACCACCCCTTACATCGCCGCCATCAGATCTCGCGAGCCCTTCTCCTCACAATCTGCGTTTAGTCGCAGTCTCCGGCTTTTCTCATGATTGGTCGCCTCCTCTACCTCCACGCGCACGACTTTCACACAACAGCAGGCCCGAACCGGTTTCTTCACCACTCTCTAACTTCGCGAACTCGTCCATTGGATTCCCGCGTCACGTCGCGTCGCACACCCTCACCGGAGACGTTCGTTCCGTACCGGGTCTGTCGGCAATCCTCCCCACGCGAAGACACGCCGTCCGTGACTTCAGAGCACACCAGCAGCAACCTCCTGCTCCGCCCTCCTCGTTCTCCCTCGCCATCCTTACGCGGGCGAATTCGGTGTCCCTTTATCCCTAGTGCATCGTGCAAGGGTCAAGCGAAGGGTAAAGTAGCGTGGCAGGCTTTGAACGAAAGAAACTCAGAAGGATCATGTTTAGAGACAGGACATGGGGGAATGGCGAAGGAGGGGAGTTGACTTGGTGTGGTGGGGTGTGGTGGGGTGAATGTGTCTTCTACGGCGTCTACGTCTGCGCCGCCCTCACAAACGGGATGCCAGGTGACGGCGGTTGCGTGCGGATGGGCTGGGAATGCGAAACGATTATAGGAGAGGAGATCTCGTTTTCCTGAGGTTTTTCGTTGCCACTCCCAAGCTTCCCCGTCGTCCGCTTGTACCCACCTCTCGTTCCTCTGCCTCCCAGATCTTTCCTATACCTCCGAGTCTCTGCCTTTCCCGCTTCTTCCCCTCCTTCGCTACTTAAGAGAATTTGAATCCGCCATCCCGCCACGCCCTCCGAATACATTCGTGCTACGCCGCGCGGTATGGTGTCTCGGCTCCGTAGCAGCGACGCCCTCCTCCTGATTTGTGTCTCGGTCAGCTCCCGCCCCAAGCCGCCTGCTTATCGCCTCGCTGTCGTACTGTCCACCTTATGCGCTCGAAGGTGGTGGTGACGACGTTGTCGCTTGCTGATGTAGGCCGCGGGGGCTTCGTGTCGCTTTCCTCCTCGTAGTGGGGCGGTGGATACGCGGGCGGGCGATGATGATCCGGTGTTGTGAGGTGCTTCGCTCGCTCACCCAGCGCCATCGCCACCAGTTTGCCGTCTCCACTTCCACTTCCACCATCGCTGGCATCCCGGCGCCTTGCGCAACTCGGTATACGCCTCACGCCATGCCCGAATTATCTACCTCGACGGCAGCTCACGAGCCGTTGAAAGGCTTTGTATGTTAGAGATATGTAGCTCGAGAACAGGGTGGGGAAGGGTAGATGTGTATGAGGAAGCAGGGTGGAAGTCGACTGCGATGAAGGAGGAAGTAGCGAGAGGAGGATGAGCTGGTGGTGGTGGTGCTTTTGGGGGATCTGTTTCGTTTGGCGTACTTGGGTGATGTGAATGAAATGGAAAGGGGACTAGTTGCTGTGGGCGGTGGGAGGGGATCGGGACGGTTGGGGAGCTGACGATCAATTGAGACGGTAGGCGCTAAATTAAGAGTAGGAGGAGGAGGATGATGCGAAGCGGAGATGCGAAGGGTGGCTCCAGATTCGACGGAGGAGGTATCAATGTGGATATTGGGGCGTTAGTCGACATCCCTTCGTTTTCATCGCGTTTCGAATCATCCGTCTTCCACCTCTACCGCACCCCAGGCATCGTAAATTGCTCACCCAGTGATGGATGGTAGATCTCTGTAGTGGGTGGAATGCTACTCAAGGTCTACTTCGGGGACTATCTTTCTGTGCGCACGGGAAATGCGATCCCAGGCAGCCGCTGCCGGTGTTGTCTCGGTTCTCGTCGAACCTCTTCATATGCCATATGTCGCTCTGTTCTCGACACTGTTCCGTGGATACTTATTTCAGATTCGGAGACACGCAACTGGCGTGAATAGACACACTTTTGCTCTTGGGGCGCGCATTTGGAATGCATCGAATTTTCTACAGTATTGAGTCTCTCGAAAGCAAGCGTCAAAATTTGGACTCCATCGAATAGTGTGTCTAATCCTCAGGTGCCTTTATCTGATGTTTCATGAACTAGTTCAGTGTCGAAATATCTTTAAAAGGACCAGCGAGCCAAATTTGACCGCGCGTTCAAGACTTTAAGCTTCAAGTTCCGTTCGGGGCTCGGAACGCGTTCAAAGCTATCAGCTTTTGGCCGTCTTGAGGAGTCTGAGTCAAAGACTCTGCGCAAAACTCAATCCTGCATAACAGTTTCAACGCCTAATATACTCCATCTCTAAACGATATCCTATGTACTCGCTTGTACCCTGAAGGTACGCACTCTGTTTTCTCGGCAACAGTTCGCTTTCCTTTTTAGTAAAACGCCTCTTAGGCAGCCAGGCTCTCTCACATTTGAAACCTTGAACCTCGCGAAAGGTACAACTTGAAGTTAATCAAATCCTCGTATTTAACTTACAATCTAAGAATGACTTCCCCCTGAACCGTTCGGCTCATTCGTAGCTCAATTCCAAGTAACAAATTCACAACGAGCCGTACAAAGCCAAAACTGTGTTGAATAGCATGAGGCTCAACTGAATCAGAGCCAGCATTTTCAAGGAGCTCGACACTATCATGTCCTCTGAACGTTCAAGTTTGTCTAGCCTGAGGTCCCCGCTTTTTGATACGCCTTCGCACTGTTCATCTTCCCCTGCGAACGGTCATTATAAATCTGAACCTGGCGCAACCAATGCTTGTTCTCACCTATCTCTAGATTCCCTGGCTCGTCTTTTTCCCCAAGCTGATCAGTATCTGCACTTGAAACTTCCTCTATATGTGCTTCACCGCCTAGCAGATCTTGGTTTCAGAACGTACCCGGCTGGTATGTCTATCTGAATTAACTCACCATCGAAGTTCAAAGACTTTTCATAATCAGAATATAATTCATAGAGCGGCACGCCAAGATGTCGTGCGAGATCCTGACTATCGGGATTGAATCCCTTGCCTTGGTGAAATTGGCGGAGACCGGCATAGACAGTTTCGCTCCAATACCGACCTTCACCCAAAATCGAAACACTGATGGCAGGAAATCCAAGCTCAGCAGCCTGCTCTGCACTCAGCTGGTCCAAGCCCGATGGATCGAGGGACCAATATCCAATGCAATCAGGGCATCTGAAAGATCCCGGCCCAACTTTGAAAGATTTTGGCGGACACAGAAACAGGAATCCATCGAATGAATGCCAATGAGTCTGCCGAAAGGACTCATGATCACGGCCAAGATAAAGACGAAACTCGATAGAGTCCAACAGACCTGGAAACAAAATTAGACAATGGATTGACTGACATACGGTCAATTTACCATAATCATCAGCGTCGAAGAATTCGAAGTCAGAGCCAAGGCAGTTCAAAATGTGATCTGCTTGACTGAGCCAGAGGCTTGAATGCACTTGCGGGTCCAGCAGTTCCATTACACCGATCTCGGGGTGACATAGTAGGTCAGAAACAGTAAGACTAGTTTTGAAGAGTATCATAGAACTGCATTGGCATAGGTGATAACGAGCTTACCGGTTCCAACCACTTTCCATTACGTGTGGGGCCACTTTTAAGTGCCAAGCCAGAGCCTGAGGGAAGTAATTATCTGTGTCTAGCGTGGGGGCAATAGCCAATGGGCTGCCGAAATTGTGGTGCCCAGCAGCCTTACGATACACTGCACCCAGATGAACCGTGGTTGTGAGCGGAGATTCTGTTTCATCGATGAAGAACAAGTCGCCAAATGCAAAATGGCAAATTATGTGGTATTGTTCGACTGTTAGAGCATTGATAATGACTTCTCTGTCGATTGATGGCAGTGGGCTTATTGGAAAGATTTGCTCAAACGCACTCAAGAACCAAGGTGCTTTGTCGTCGTCGCCTTCGATATCAATACACAGCCGGCCAGTGGAGTGCCGTAGGAAGACGGCATATCCGACTCTCTTATTTGCGTGAGGGTTAAATGCGGTTTTCACAAACAAGCGGAAAGTAAACTGACCAACCGAGTGTCGAAAATGTCTCTCATATAGTCGTTGGCTGCCTGTTGTTGTATAAATAACCACCAGTAAATGCAGATACTTGCTTTCATACTTCGAACTCAGCGGCCTGCAAAAAGTCAGTATAGTTTTCCAGTTGCAAACAATGCAGCGTACCGCATAAGCATAAACGTAACAGGGCAACATTGGATATTGCTGGCAAAGACTCTCAATATCGCTCCACGGAATCAAATCTGACAAAAACTGAGAACCAACCGGCCTACACTCGGACAAATGCAAGCGTACCGTCGTAAAAGATGCTTGCATGGACATTTTCAGAATGCAGTGTTCCATAAAGCTGAAGGAACGATGGATGGCTTTCACAAATAGATGTTAGCTTGAATTAGTAGTATATAAGATTAGATTGTAGCGGACCGAAATCTCATATATTCCGTGACGTCCTCCTTGAATTCCTGAGATATGACCGTCAAGGGGACCAATCACTGAAAGGCGAAATAAAGACCACCTCTACAGCGTGCTCGCCCTCGTAAAAAACTACTGTCATTTGCTTCCGGTCTTTAACTTCGGCCGTACAATATCTTCTCACAAAATTTCGCTCGCCCCGTCGAGAATTGACTTGCGAGTTGACCAAGTACACTTCACGCTGGAGGTTTATATCGCAAAGCGAGATTTCACGTGGATCTAGAGATGCCATTTTCTAGTATGGTCATAAGCTGCAGGAGAAGAATGTACCGGAATCGATATCTGTGAATTCAGATTTATCAATTTCAAGAGCACGCGCCGACAACTTACTTCTCTCATTGACATGAACAATCCACCCTTCGGCACGCGAGAAGTTGAATGTGGGACCCTTGCCATTACCACCGGCACCACCCTCCTGTCCGCCTCTCCCACCATGACCTCCGATTCCACCCGAGACTACACAAGGAAGAACTTAGAACGCGGGATGCAATGAATGAGTATCGTACCGTTGAGTGTAGTGCGGCTTCTGCCGGCCAAGATGGCATCGAGGTCTGTGAATGCTTCTTGAAAGTCGTTTTCGAGCTCCATTACCGCCGGGGACAGGGGAAAAAAGAGAGAAAAGCGGGAGATGCAATCCACAGCCTCGTTCGCTCTCAGGTATTTGACGCCGGCGAAAATAGCTGCACTGCTCTGTGGGCCGTCACATCGGTCGACTGGACACAGCAAATATTAATGGAATGAAACAATTACACACCTCACCACCTCTCAGCGGGCAGAAGGGCGGGCCCATCACCTCTCCTCCTTTGAGAATCTGGCTCCAGATTGGTATGCATTGAAGGAGGATCGATGATCGTGCACTTGTTCAGCAGTTCGAAAGTCGAGATTACTGTAACAGCGCGGAGAAATCCTGATTTCATGTCAGAATTTCTATCCAAGATAAGCAAACGGTTGGCAGACACTCCAAGCCGTTCACCTTGCGGGATCCTTCTGCCCCTATCCGGCCAACGATATCGCACAGTATTGGGCGGCAGACGGGGCCCACGTTAACAGAGTTGTAACAAAGCATAACTTGAAGATAGCTGTTTTGGATTCTGGAACTGTCTTCCGGCGAGAGTCTGAGAGCGTAGCGTCTTTTTTGTCTTCATCTCTGAGTCCTGTGAGCAGTTGTCATTTGAATCCGAGTCAAATCATCAACTTAGCGAGGCCTTGCCGACTCCCAAACGGTTCACGACACCAACGGTGGTTAGTGGTGCTGAGGGAGAAGGAGTCGTACATAGTGGAAACGCGTGAACAGTAGAATCGAACATGTCGATTATCCGATAGACGCGTCGTGAACGTCCTGACCGAGCCCTGAAACCGGGTATTTGCTCATGCTTGGTCCGCCATCAGATCGCGGCTCACAGCGCTTTACCCCGCCACCATCCCGCCCTCTTCCCGACTGCTGTTTGTGTCGCCGCTATGCCGCTGCTCATCCACTTGAATTCAATGCCGGTTTCAGGCTTCTGAACTCGACGCCTTACTGCTCGGTACCATCGTCGCCGCTGGTATGTATCCTTTGGCGGTTTCGGCGCTATCGGTACCAACCACCGAGCGCGCCAGACGTTCGCGCACCACGGCGGGAGTGCTACAGAAACAACGAGCCACACGAGCTGCAGTCGCCACGATATCGGGCACGGAAAAAACACCACGTCTTTTAAGAAGATGAGCAGATCATGCGAGACGGTTCTGACGAAGACTGGTACTTGGGAGACGACGAAGCCAGCGACATTCAAGTTGACCACAAAGTTGCACTCACCTTTGCGTCGGTGCTACAACCCCTTGCAATAGGCAACTGGCGGCCGACTGACAACGAACTCCCTAGGTCAGTTCATCAGAGGTGCGTCCCTCTTTGTTCTCTTGCTTTTGACCTGTCCTGATTTTATTCGCTACCCGCAACAGTTTCATGGTCTCCAATCCCTCTGCCTGCTCGCATATCCTTTACCCTTCTCCACCCTTCTCTTTTATATCAATATTGCCGCCGCCAGATCTCGCGAGCTTCTCGTCTCCACCCTCTGCACTTTGAACCTCGTCCTCGGCACCCTCCTCCTCCACCTCTTCCCCTTCACGTCCATACAACGGCGGCTGCAAAAAATTCTTCGCCACCCTCCTCACCATCCCACCCCTACGCGAACTCGTCCAGGTCCCACGCCTCCTCGCGTCTCACATCATCGCTCGATGCACTACATCCGTTCCGTATTCCCGGGGTCTGTTTACAAGTCATCGTACTCAACGCGCGACATGCCACCCGCGACTCCGTGCAGCTTCCTCTTCATCCGACGTCGCGCCATCCTCATGTGTGCAAACACATGTCGTCTTATTGGGCAAGTTTCGAGCGAAGGGGAAGCGAGATTTTGGAACGAAGCACCAAGAAACAAGACGTTCGGGGAAAGGCGATGGGGCAGGAGGAAGAGGGTTGGGGTCGGGGTCGGGGACGAAGAAGAGGAGTTGGTTTGTTGGTGAGGTGGGGTAGATGCGATGCATCTTCGCCGGCTTCTACGTCTGCGCCGCCTTTGCTGACGAACTGACAGGCTTGCGGCGGTAATTGTGGATGGGCTGGGAGTAGGATCGAGAACGCGAATGC
This sequence comes from Favolaschia claudopus, assembly GCA_037176885.1. Classification (NCBI taxonomy): domain Eukaryota; kingdom Fungi; phylum Basidiomycota; class Agaricomycetes; order Agaricales; family Mycenaceae; genus Favolaschia; species Favolaschia claudopus. The sequence goes on along the minus strand of JAWWNJ010000026.1, from coordinate 1,086,687 downwards.
GGAGAGGAGAGGAGATCTCGTCCTCCCGAGGTTTTTCGTTGCCATTCCCGTGTCTTTCCCGCCGTACGCTTGTACCCACTTCCTTCCTCCGCCTCTCTATCGTCCCCATATACTTCTCCCGTCCCTCTCACTCGTTCATTTCTCGCCGACTTCGAATCCCCCCATTCTGTTATGCCACACCCTCCGAAGACGTATCAGCGCGCATTATGGCGTCTCGGCGGATGACAGCAACGGGCTCACAATCTTTACTGCTGTGTCTGTCTCAGTTTCCACCCCCTTCTTATCGTCCTGCCGTCGTACCACCAGCCAACGACACATCTACACCTCGTGCGCCCGAGGTTGGTGGTGACGATGTTGTCGCTCGCTGATGAAGGCTGCGGTGGCTTGATAGGTGTCAGGCCGTGTCGCTTTCGTCGTAGTGGGGCGCTGGATAGGCGGATGAGGGTGATCTCGTGTCGCGGTGGGCTTCGCTCGCTCATCTATGTAGCACCACCGCCACTTCCTCATCTCCACTTCTCCTACCCCGTCCACCAGCACTCCTGCCCTGGCGCACCTCGATGAATGCATCACGCCATGTCTAGATGACCCGTGTCGAGGGCAGCTCGTGAGGCATGAAGATGCTTCGTATGTCGGAGATGTGGAACGAGGAAGGGGTGGGGAAGGGCAGATGTGTATGGGGAAGTAGGGTGGGAGAGGAAGTCGAGGAGTAACGCGGCGAAGGAGGAAGTAACACGAGGAGCAGGAGGAGGGGCAGTGGTGGTTTTTGGGGATGAATTTCGTTTGGCGTGCTGGGGGAGGTGAATATGAAGTCAATGGGAAGGGGGATAATTGCTGCGGGTGGTGCAAGTGGATTGGGACGGTTGGGGCAGTTCATGAAGGCGACAATGGAGAGTTGATCGTGTGGTGGGGGCGGGAGGCGCGTGTGTTTGCTGCATCTGAATCGGAAGCAGGAAGACTGAGAGGAGGAGGAGGCGAAGTAAAGATACAAAGGGTGACGCTGGATTCGCTGGAGCTGGAGGGGGTGTATGGACATTCGTCACCATTCCCATACCCTTAACTTCATTGCTTTAGTCTGTCTTCCATCTCTACCGCGCCGTACGCATCGAGCTGCTCACCCGGTGATGGATGATATGTATATGTCTCTGTTGCGTTGGGTGGGTAGAATTCGACTCGGGGTCCTACCTTGAGTACTATTTTTCTGTACGCACGGGAGATGCAGTCTCGGGCAGTCGCAGCCGGTGGTGTCTCGACTCTTCGAACCTCTTCAGGCGTCACTGTCCCTGTTCTCGGAACTGTACCGTGGATTTTCCAGATTAATGCACTCGATTCGGTTCTAATTAGTCTCTCGAAAGCAGGTGTCAAAATCTGAATGGGATTGAAGGCTGTCTCATTCTAAGCCGCCTTATCTGATGTTCCAATGAACTAATTCAGTGTCGAAGTATTTTTCATAAGTTTTGTTGAACGCCAAATCTGATCGCGCGTTCCAGTTCCGTTCAGGGCTCGGAATCCGTTCAAACTTATCAGTTGTCGGCCGTCTCGGGGAGTCAAAAACTCTGCGCAAAAACTCAACTTTGTATACAGTACTACTTTCAACGGCTGAAATGCCCTTTCTCTCGCACTCTGTCTCCTCGGCAACATCATGAATTCACTTTCCTGATTAGAACGCCCCCCGAGTCTCTCGCATCTACTTCAAGCTCAATTTGAATGCCACAAAAGGTACAAATTAATCAAATCCTTGTATCCGACTTACAATCTAATAATTTCTCTCCGAAACCCATCGAAACCCTCTGGCTTATTCGTACTTCGATCTCAAGCAACAAAATTACAACGAGTCGCACAAATCCAAAACCGCGATGAGTAGTATCAGGCTCAACTGAATCAAAACCAGCATTTTCATAAAACTCGAAACCACCATGGTCTCCGAATCTTCGTATAGGTCCGCACGCTGTTCGTCTTCCACTGCGAGCGGCTATTATGTAAACTCAAACCTGGCGTAATAAATTATGCTCTTACCCATACTAGTATCCAGCTTCCCCGGCTTGTCTTCCTCCCCAAGATAGTCAGTGTCAGAGCTGGGCAGCTCCTCTGTGTGTGCTTCGCTACCTAACATGTCTCCGTTTCAGAATGTACCGGCTGGTATGTCTATATGGATCGACTCACCATCGACATTCAAAGATTTTTCATAATCAGAATATAACTGGTACAGCGGCAGATTAAGATGTCGAGCAACATCTTGACTATTGGGATCGAATCCCTTGCCTTGATGAAACTGGCGGAGACCCGCGTAGAAAGTATCCCTCCAGTAGCTACCTGCACCCCAGACCGAAATACTGAGCGTTGGGAATCCAAATTCAGCGGCCTGCTCCATACTCAGCCTGTCCAAGCCTGATGAATCGAGGGAGAAGTATCCAATGTGTTCGGGGAGCTTGAATGACGCATGAGCAATCTGGAGAGACTCTGGCGGACAGAGAAATAGGTATCCATTTGATGGATGCCAAGCAGCCGGCTTGGTGGAGTGAGGCTTGAGCTGAACTTTGAAATCGACTTCGTCCAATAGAGCTAAAACATACTCAAATGACCGGTTAACTGACATATGCTCATTTACCATAACTATCAGCATTCGAGAAGACACTGAGGCAATTGAATATGAAATTTGCTTGACTGAGCCACGCCGGGCTTGAATCGCCGTCATGCAGCACGACGAATAATCTGAAAGTGTATTCCGCTCCGTCGACTAGTTCAGAAACGTGAAACCTAGTTTTGAGCAGGGTCACACAACCACATTTGCACATGTAAGGATGACGCTTACCGGTTCCAACCAGTTTCGGTTAGATGTAGGCGCGGGCCCAGGTCTCCTGAACTCGACACAAGCCAATCTGGACCTAGTACTCGATGTGAGCTGAAACTAGATGTTTCTAGCACAGGGCAAATAGCAAGGGGGTTGCCGATTAAATCGCCAATGATAATGCCACCGGCATTGTGGCGCCCCGCAATATGATACACTGCACCACAATGGACAGTGGTTGTGGGCGGGATGTTCATCTCTATGAGGTACCCGAATTCTGCTTGACAAATTTTGTGGTATTGTTCAAGTGTCAGAGATTCGATGATAATTCGGGTTTCGATCGATGATAGCAAGCTCACTGGAGATATGTTTTCGGTTCCAGGAACAGGGGAGTCTAAGCTGTCCAACCCTGTTTCTTCGAGTTCGATAGTGAGGCGGCCAGTGGAGGGACGTAGGAAAAGGGTATAGCCCCTCTGAATAATGCGGGGATTGAATGCGGATCACACCGACAAGTGGGAAGTGAACTGACACGTCCCAACCGAGAGCCGAAACGGCCCTCAAGATAGTCCGAGGCAGCCTTTTGGCGCATAAATATACCAGCAAGAAGTACAGATACGCTCTCTTATACCTTGAATTCGTTGGTCTGTGAAAAGACAGTGTATAGATTGTCAGTGGCAATTAGAAACTATTGAAACAAACCATGGAGGCATAGATATAACAGGCCAACATCGGAGATTGTCGTTGCATGTTCATGATAGTCGTGTGACTCCACCAAGGAATCAAAGCTCATGAAGACTAGTAAGAATCAACTGGCCTACACTCGAACAAGTTCAGGCGTACCCTCGTAGAAGATGCTTCCATGAATATTTCCCGAATGCACTGTTCCATAAAGCTGAAGGAAGGAAGGGTGACTTTCACCGCCGAATTTCAACCATGAGTACACACGCGGTCAGACTCCGGCGTACCGAAATTTCAGATTTTTCGCCACGTCCCTCTTCAGTTCCTGGGAAATGTGACCCTCAAGAAAAGTGGCTACTAAACGCGAGGATAAAATTCACCGCTTCAGCGTCCTGGCCCTCGTAAAAGACCACTGTCATCTCCCTCCGATCCTTAACTTCGGCGGAATGATATCTCCTAACAACGTTTCGCGTGCGGAAACAGACTCGTGAATCATTCAAGTATACTTCTCGCTGTAAATTGATATCGCAGATCGACAATTCAGGGGGAGCTGTGGAAGCGGAATTTTAGTATGTTCCCAGGTCAAAGAGGAAGAGCTTACCAGAATTGCGTGCAGAACCCGGAGTCTCTGAATTTCTCAATGCACCTGATACTCGCAGTTTCAAAGTTGAATGATGAATTTGAGAAGACCGAAGGGCTTACTTCCATCGTTGAGATGAACGATCCACCCTTCGGCACGCGAGAAGTTGAATGTAGGCCCCTCGCCATTACCGCCCGCACCACCGTCCTGCCCACCTCTCCCGCCTTTGCCTCCGATTCCGCCCGACACTATGGACAGATGTAAACTCAATGCGGGAGCTATTTGGAAGGATTATACCGTTGAGCGTAGTAGTGAGGCTTTGGCCTAGTAAAATGTTGCTGCTGAGATCTGTAATTGCTTCTTCAGAGTCGCTCTCAAAGTCCATTACTGCAAGTGGGTGAGGGAGGAAATGGAAGAACGCAAGGGTCATGACCCGCAGCCTCGTGGCGTACTTGAGGACCGGCGAAGAAAATAGCTGCACTGCTTCAGTTCCGAACTGACATCTGTCGACTGCAAATTAACGTGGAATGGAAGCAACATCGCACAGGAAACATACAGCTTTTGCGAAAAAATCGGCGCACATTGACGGACGACCGTGCACTGCTATTCAATATCTTGAGTTTCCAAAGTCGAAATTAACGGCCAGAAAAATCGCGAATTGACACAGAAGACAGCCTGAGACATGGGAGACAATCGGGATCGGCAGAAGCGTACTGTGTTTAGTTATTGGACTGGGGTTACAATGAGATAGCGAAAATGAAGGGCGGCGGCGACTCCTGACTTTGTGCGCGAGTCAGTTCAAGAGAACCGAAAAGAGGTAACTTATGCCATCGTAGTAAAAGTTTTCAAGTCAACTTGCGTCAGACGGGGAGTCATGCCGTCCACTGTAGTCGTCGTCATAGCTTATGCAGAAGCCGGGCGTTTTTCTGAAATTAAAGCTCGAGGTGAAGGTCGGATATGAGTTGGGGAGGGGCTGGAAAGAGTATTCGAGTACTGAACATGGAGAGTGAGTAGACAGGGAGTGGGGGGTAGTTCGATCGACCCGCTTTGAGTTGTCTTCTAAGCCGCACGAGTTGTCGGAAGCATTATCGGAGCCATTGTTGGGAAACACAACACAAGTGAGCGGTCAAGATAAGACAAAAGGCCCGCCGGGTATGTTTTACTTCGCGTAGCGCCCCGGCAGACGAAACAGACGATAAGAAGCTGTTACGGAAACTGTTTTCGACGCCACCGGTCATGCGTGATAGTAGTGAGCTCTTTGATTTGTCTTTGCCTGGGACTTTCGAGGAGCGATTATTTGGGTCGTCAGAGTAACCCGGTTTCAGAGGTTTAGCGTCTGTTTTGAACTCTTGAAGAACAGCAACTTGCAGAGGACTTGGCGAGGCTGGCCGGCGACAACTTGGACTCGACGAGCTTGGACCAAGGCAAAGACACGCATTCAGAGCAGACTCGGACACAGTGGACACGTCGTGCGCAGTAAGTATGAGGGTCCTGATTGAAGCGTTGAAGTTCTGAAAGGCAGGTGTTTGGTCGTGCTTTGACGCCATCTGATATCGCGCTTGCCGAGCCTCTCCCGCACCATCCCCGCCGTCTTCACCAAGTCTTCACTACCAATTTCTGCGTCGTCTCTTTGCGCAGCTCACCCGCCGACTTCTCGAAATTACCACGGTCGCCGTCGCCGCTGGTGCTTCCTCGACGCTTCTGCGGTTTCGGCGTCATCGGCACTGTCGTCAATGGTCATCCAAACAACAGCGAATGTACTAACCACCAAACGCGCTAGAAGACGCTCGTGGACAATAACAACCAAATCACAACGGAGTCGCTCCCGCCTCAACATGGATCCTACAAACACTACCCTACTACGTTTTCAAGAAGATGACTAGGTCAAATTATCGGAGGTGCGTTTTTCTTTGTCCTCTTGCTCTCAATATCCGTACTGAAATCTTCCGCTGCCTGCAACAGTCCCATGGTCTCGACCACCCTCCTCCACCCGCTTTCTCCGTCTACATCGCCGCCGCCAGCTCCCGCGTCATCCCCCTCACCCTCTATGTTTAGATCTTCGTCTTTCTTACTCTCATTCGTTGCCTTCGCCACGTCTCCCCCTCAGTTTCACCCAACGGCGACCCCAAAACGATCTCTTCACCACCTTCCTCATCATTCGACCCCTGCTTAAACTCGTCCATGGTCCCGCGTCATGTCGCATCGCGCACCATCGCCCGATGGATCGCCGTTCCGTGTCCGACAATAGCGGCAGGTCTTCCCGCAATTCATCGTACAACACCAGTCGTTCGCGCCGCATCAATATCTTCTGCTCCACCGTTACCCTCGCCTGCGTGAACTCGTCTCATCTCTGCCCATTCCCAGTGCATCAAGGAACGGCCGAGGGAAGGGTGAAACCGAAACAGGCACTCGGAGGAGGATGTCTGAGGGAAGAGATGGGCGGAGGAGGAAGAGGGCTGGGTTTGGGGGCGAAGGAGGGGAGTTAGTTTGGTGTGGATGTGTCCTCGTCGGCGTCTACATCTGCGCCACCTATGCTGACGGACTGACGGGTTGGCGGCGGCGCATGCGGATAGGCCAGGGAGTAGGAGCGAAAACGCGAACCGGGGGAGGAGAGGAGATCTCCCCCTCAGCTCTTTCGTTGCCATCGCCATGCCCCCTCATCGACCGCGTGTACCCACCGCTCCTTCCTCCGCCTATACCTCTTTCCCATACGCCTCTGCGCCTTCCCCGCCTCCCCGCCTCTTCCGCCCCTCTGCCCCCTTCGCTTATCGCCGACTTTCGAATCGGTTACCTGTTGCACCACGCCCTCCGTCGTACTACGCTCCGCTTTATGGCCGCGACAGCGACGCACTCCTCATCTTTTATCTCTCTTCGTCAGCTCCCGCACCCAACCACGTTTCTGGCTTGCTTGCCTTCGCTGTCGTCATACAAATCAACGACACACTTCCCACCCTATGCGCTGGTGGGAACGATACTTTCGCTCGCTGATGAAGGCTGCGCGGGCTTGATTGGTGTCATAGCCATTGTCGTATTCATCGTCGCGAGCGTAGTGGGGCGGTGAATGGGCGGGTGAGGATGACTGGGTGTCAGAAGGGGATTCGGTCGCTCGCGATTCCCTTGCCCATCTCCACTTCCACAAGCACCTCGGACCTTCCCACCTCGATATATGTCTCACGCCATGCCCAACTTATCCGCCTCGAGGGCGGCTCATGACGCGTTAAGAGGCTTTGTATCTTGAAGATCGAAATCGAGAACGGGGTGGGGGCAGCTATGTGGAAGCAGGGTGGAGAGTTGAGCTGTCAAGGCCATGCTCAAGGGTTGATCGTGGGTGGAGCTGGGGACGTGCGCTGCGTCCGAATCCGAAGCGTCGACGGGAAGACGAAGATAGGAGGAGGAAGGCAAACTGAGAATGCGAAGGGTGATGCTGGATTCGCTGAGGGCATGGACGTCCGTCGCCGTCTCGTAGCCATTCGCATCCTCCTCCCGTTCATCGCTTGCGTCTGTCTTTCTCCACCTTTACCGCCCCCTACGCACCGAGTTGCTTACCTAATGATGGATGGTATGTCTCTGCGGCCTTGGGCAGGTGGGATATTGCCCGGGGGCCACGGTGTCTACTTCAAGTCTTTCTGTGCGTACGGGAAATGCCGTCCTAAGCAGCCGCAGCCAGTGCTGTCTCGCTTTTTGTCGCACCTCTTAATACGTTGCTGGCCCTACTCTCGGAACTGTATCGTGGATATTCCAGATTCTGACAAGATTCTGAGACGCATAATCGGCGTAAATAGACACACTTTCGATTCTTTGGCCGCGCTAAGTAATTAATATCTGGAATTCATTGCATTCAGTTCCAATTAGTCGCTCGCAAACCAGACATCAAATCTGGATTCCATCGGGTTGAAATATCTTCAATCCTCAGCCGCCTTTATCTGACGTTTCAATGAACGAATCAATGTGACGCCGAAATAGTAATTGTCGAACGTTAGATCTGACCGCACGTTGTAAGTTTCGTTCAGAATTCGGAGTGCGCGTTCAAACTTGTCAGCTTTTGGACGTCTCGGGGAGTCAAAGGCGTCGCGCAAAAGCTCAACCTTGTATATTACTTTCGAGATCTGAAAGACTTAGACTCCAGCAGCTCAGCTCCGAGTCTGAACCTGAACAATATCTCATGTGTTCGCTTGTCTACGTAGCATGAAGGTACGTACTCTGTCTTCTCGGTAACATTTCGCTTTCCTTGTTAGTAAACACCTCTCAGGCAGTCAGGCTCTCTCACATTTAAAACCTCAATTTGAATGTCGAAAAAGGCACAAATTCATCAAATCCTTGTATTTAACCTACAATCCAGTAACTTCTCCCCGAACTGTTTGGCATATTCGTAGTGCAACAAACTCGCGGCAAGCCGTACAAATCCAAAACCGCACCGAATAACATCAAGCCCAACTGGATCCGTGCCAGCACTTTCAAGAAGCTTGAAACCGCTATATTCTCAGAATTTTCGTCTGGGTCACCGTCTGACGCTTTCGCATTTTTCTTTCCCTGTTATAATGGATTGTTGAATTCAAAAATCGAGTTTGATGCAAGCAACTTGTTCTTACCTGTAAGTATCTAGATTGCCCGGTTAGTCTACATCCATAGGCTGATCGGTATCGGTGCTTGAAACTTCCTCTATGTGTGCTCCAAAATCGCCATCTAGCATATTTCCGTTTCAGAACATAGCCGGCTGGTATATGATAGATTGCCTCACCATCGACGTTCATAGAATCATCATAATCTGAATATAATTCGTAAAGTGGGTAGCCCAGATATCGAGCTAGATCCTGACTATCGGGATCGAATCCCTTTCCTTGGTGAAATTGGCGGAGACCTGCGTAGATCGTATCGCCCCATGTTAAACCAAAACCCTCCATTAATGAAATAGTGATCGTTGGAAATCCAAGTTCAGAGGTCTGCTCTCCACTCAGCCGGTCCACACCCAGGGGATCAAGGGACCAGTATCCAACTTCGCAGTCGGGGCATTTCAAAGATGCTGGACCAACTCGAAAAGACTCGAGTGGACAGAGAAACAAGAAGCCGTCCAAGGAATACCAATCAGTCGGCCTGGCGGACTGAGGTTCCAGTTCAACTACAAAGCGGATCGCATATAGCAGAACTAAAACCCAAATCAAACGACGAATTAACAGACACAATGAATCTACCATAATTATCAGCGTTCGAGAAAACACCGAGCCAGTTCAAAACGTGGTTTGCTTGACTGAGCCAGAGGTCAGATCCCTGCAGCTCTGCCCGTAGATACAATTCAAATTTTCCTTCTGGTCCAGATTCTCTCCCAATCAGCTCAGAAACCGCAAAACTAGTTTCGAAGAGGATTGAATAAGCACATTTTGCAGATGTGAGGCTGAGTCTTACCGTTTCCAACCACTTTCCGTTATGTGTGGATCCGCCGAGCCTACGGTTGGAGATAGGTACCAAGCTAGATTCACACAATCATCGATGTCTAGCATAGGGGCAATAACAACTGGATTGCCGAGATTGTGGTACTCAGTAGTATGATACACTGCACCCAAATGAGCCGTGGCCGTGAGGGGGAATTGCGTATATATAACGTCCCTCAAGCATGCTTCGACGATTTGGTGACACCGTTGAATTGTTAGAGCGTCGATAATGATCTGGGTGTCAATAGTTGAGAGCAAACTCATTGGAGAGATATTTTCACCCTCGATACGGCCAATATAGACATTTGAGATGTCAGACCCTCCGAGATCAATGCAGAGCCGGCCACTGGAGGGACGTAGGAAGAGGGTATAGTCAATCTGATTTACGCGGGGTTAAATGCGGTTTTCGGAGATGAGTGGAAAGTGAACTGACACCGGTGCCGTACAGCCCAGAGCCGAATCGGCGTTGAAAATAGGCAGACACATCCTGGTGTTCATTAAATATACTACCAAGGAGTGCAGATACGCGCTTTCATACATCGAACTCGTTGGTCTGCGAAAAGTCAGTGTATAGTTTACCAGTCTCAAATAATGCAGCGTACCACATAGGCAAACATGTAACAAAACACCATTGGAGATTGTCGATAGTTGCTCTTAATATCCCTCCACGGAAGCAAAACTCACAAAAACTGAGAATTGACTAGCCTACATTGACACGTTCGAGCGTACCGTCGTAAAAGATGCTTGCATAATTATTTCCGGAATGTACTGTTCCGTAAAGCTGAAGGAACGATGGATGCCTTGCACATACGGATCTTGATTAACAGTACATGAGATTAGACTGCAGCTCACCGAAATTTCATAGATCGCGCCACATCCTTCTTAAATTCCTGAAAATGTGACCGTTGAGAGGACTGATCTCAAGCATTGACAGGAAGGAAAGGTCACCTCTTCAGCGTCCGCGCCTTCATAAACAACTACTGTCATGTCCTTTCGATCATTGACTTCGGCAGCATGATATCTCCTGACAACGTCTCTCTTGCGGCGCCGAAAACAAACTCGCGAGTCAGTCAAGTGCACTTCTCGCTGTAAATTGATATCGCAGATCGAGAATTCAGGGGGTGCTGGAGGAGCGGAATCTGAATATGTTCCCTGGTCACAGAGGAAGAGCTCACCAGAATTGCCTGCAGAATCTAGAGTTCTTGAATTTTTCGATGCTCCTAATCCTCGCAGCTCCAGAATTATCAGTTTGAATAAGACGTGCAGCTTACTTCTATCGTTGACATGAACAATCAATCGTTCGGCACGCGAGACGTTGAATGTTGTTCCCTCGCCATTGCCGCCGGTACCACCGTCCTGCCCACCTCTCCCGCCCTGGCCGCCGATTCCTCCCCACACTACAGAGACGTGAGAATTCTTAACGCGGGATGCATTGGGCCATCATCGTACCATTGAGTGTCGTACCCGACGCGGAAAAGATATCACGAAGGTCTGTAAATGCCTCTGGGGAGTCGGTTTCAAGCTCCATTATCGCAAGCGGGGTGGGGGCGGGAGAGAAGGACAGAGAAGGAAGCAGCAATCTATAGCCTCATGTTCTCTCATGGTACTTGACGCCGGCGAAAATAGCTGCACCGCTTCAGGCGCCCAGTCACATCTGTCGACCGGACACAGCAATTGATATGGAATGAACGAACTTCGATGAAGAAAACTTGAAGAAACATACAGCCATTGTGGATCAAATTTGGCTTGGAATTGAGTGGGCATTGAAGGATAACAGTGCATTGCTTATAGGTTTCCGAGTTTCTTGAGCCGTATGTCGTCCGCAATGGGGGGAGGAATGACGAAAAGGGTGTATCATACCATACCAGAGACAAGTATTGGCAGTCCAGACAATCGATATGCTTCAAGTATTTAAGTCAGGCGTTTTCCCTTTCTCAAAGAGCGGGAACTTACTAGACACACGAACTAGGGAGCTGAACGCCATTTCGATTCCTCTAGAATCACAACTCGGAGAGTTCCCTCAGTGCTTTGTGGCATGATTCAAGATTGAAGACACTTGAAGTTTGCGATTCATTTGGAGCGGTAAGCGCGACTAGTTTTGTTTACAGACATGCGTTGGGGCCCAGACATCCGCGGGGACTATGCGGAGCATGAGGCCTGCATGAGGGTTTGATGAGGGTCAAATGAAGGTACGGAACGCCAGGGATTTGGTCATGCTTGGCCGCCATCTGATGGGATCACTCCCGCCCTGATTCCGCCTCTGCACCTTCGCTATCTTTATTTTTTGCGTCGGCTCGCTCAACCGTCCGCTTTCTCGCTCGAACCCGACGCCTTGTCACCGCTACCGATACCTTTGTGACGCTTGGACGGTTTCGGCGCTATCAGTATCGGCAGCATCGTCCAAATGGCAACCACCAAACATACCAGAAGGAGCGCGGTGTGCCATAGCGAGAGTAACAACCATGAGCAACACAAGTCGCAGTCGCTGAGACATTGAATACTCCCAACATTACCGCGTCTTCAAGAAGTTGACTAGATTCTGCGAAGACGACGAGAAGGCTGCGCTGGTCTTCTGGCGATGACGGCGGTGGTGCGCCGTCGCTAATGCGCATCTGAAGATGCTTTTGAGATGATGCCGTCGATATCGACGACGACTGTTCACCTTCGCGCCTGTGCTACAAGCCGTTGAGGCCCCTCGTTCTCTTACTAGCGCCTGTGAGAATAACTGGCGGCGACGGAAATCACTTCAACGATTTTGTTCAGCTCCTCCTGCTCGTATTCTAAGTACCTACGTCTGTTCATCGGACGTGCATCCCTCTTTTCCTCTCGCGATTCCATCCTGAATCTGACTTCCACTAGTTCCATGGCCTTTACCCCTTCACCGACTGTCATCTCATTTACCATCCTCCACCCGCCTTCTCCATTTGAGTTGTCGTCGCCACATCTCGCTAGCTCCTCCTCCTCACTTTCATCGTTTTGTTCCGCGTACGCCAGGCTAGCGTCCTCCACCTCCACCTTCACACAACGACGGCCCAGAAACGATTGCTTTACTTGAAGTACCTTCTAAATCATCCGACCTCTACTCGAAGTCGTCTATCTATCACTGGACAGCCGCTCCGCAAATTTGTAGCCCACGCCTTCGGCGGGGCTGTTCGCAACTCATCGTACTCACCGGCGACCGCGCGAAATGCCGCTCCTGACTTCGCGCAGCATCAACAACCTCTCGCTCCACTCTCTTTGCTCTCCACCGTCATCCTACCGCTCACCCGTGCGAAGTCATCTCGTCTGGTCGATCCCCAGTATATCGGAGAACGGTCGAGCGATGGGTACAGTACAGTAAGCAAGCACCGGAAGAGGACGTCAGGGGACCCAAATGAGATGGGGGTGGGAGGAGGACGTTGGGGTTTGGGCGACAGAAACCCGTTGGGAGGAGATGTCTTGGTTGTTGATGGGGGTGGGGTGGATGCGCCTTCTCTAGCATCTGCCTCTGCGCCGCCGTTGCTGGCGGGCTGGCGGGGTGGCGGTGGTACGTGCGGATGGGCTAGGGAACGGGAACGTGCAGGGGAGATGAGATGATGGCGCTGGATTTGATTCCGGACGAGGACGACGAAGGGAGGGCGGTATGCTAAGGGCGCACCTCCCAAGCTATGCTTTGGCTTCGCCATACCCTTCCTCGTCTTCCGCATATACTCGCCTCTCCTTCCTCCGTGTCTATACCTTTCCGCTTCTCCGCCTTCTCCGCCTGCCTGACTCGACTGCTTCTCGCCGACTTTGAATCTGCCACCCCTCCGAATACGGTCGCCCGATGCCGCCCGTTATGGCGTCGGCGTTCCTCATCCTCGTCTGTGTCTTGGTCAGCTCCCACCCCAAGCCGCCTGCTTATTGCCTCGCCGTCGTACTGCCCACCTCATGCGTTTGAACGCGGTGATGACGATATTGTGGCACGCTGATGCGAGCCACGAGGGCTTCGCGTCGTTTTCGTCGTAGTGGGGCGGTCGATAGGCGAGCGAGTAATGATGATCCCGTCTCGCGATGGGCTCTGCTCGCTCATCTAGCACCATCCCCGCTTCCCCATCTCCATCCCCACGCCCGCCTCGTCGGCACCGGGCGGCCCGACGCGTCCAGGGATGTTGCATATTGGAGATGTATAGAAGGAGGAAGGGGTGGGGAAGGGTATAGAGACGGGGAAGCAGGGTGAAGAGGAAGTCGAGTAACGAGAGGCGGAGGTGGTTTCGTGGGACGGTCTCCGTTTGGCTTGCTTGGAGAGGTGAATAGGAAGGGGCATATTGGCCGTGGGCGGTGCGAGTGAATCGGGACCATTGGGGAGTTGATGATCAGGTGGGGCGGGAGGCGCGTGCGTTTGCTGCGTTTGAGAGCAGGAGGACATGCGAACTGAGGATTAGAAGGGTGATCCTGCGTTCGTTGGAGGGGGTGCATGGATGTTCGTCCCCGTCTCGTCATCATTTCCATCCCCTTCGCTGTCTTCCACCATCTCTACCTAGCGTAAGCTGGCCTGCTTACCTGGTAGTGGAAGATAGGTTTTTGTTATCCAGACTGAGTGACTTGCGGAGCGAAGGTGTCGATGTCATGTCCTACCGCGGATAGAGTGGGCGCACTGCTGCTCGGTGGTCGCGGCCTTTGCAAATTCGAACAGGGAATATGGTCTTAGCGAAAACGGTTGTCAAGGACCCGTTTCTCATTGAATTAGGGAATGAGGAGCTACGGCCCCCGCTCTGCTCGTCAGATGTGACATCTCTCAGTCAGAAGTCCTCGATTTCGCGGGTCTACTTCGACGATATATTCTTGACCACATCTCTGAACAATTCAAGTTATTCATTCCATTCCAAGCACTGTTTGTTGTCTACGTGAAACCTCGAATAATCATTTGCTTCACCATACTCATGTTGCCTCTTTGGTTCCTCGCTTCCCTTGGGAAAATTCAAAAGGTCTCCCGGGTTCTCGCACATTCCAAACCCCAACTTGAAATTTGAATGTAGCAAAAGGTATGAATTCATCAAATCCTTGTATCTAACCTCGAATCTAGTAAATTCTCCCCGAACCGTCCGGCTCATTCGTCGTTCAAGTAGCAAATTCACAACGAGCCATACAAAACTGCACCGAATAATATCGAGCCCAACTCCGCGCGAACACTTTCAAGAAGCTCGAAACCGTTACTGTATATTCTCCAAATTTTTCGTGTAGGTCACCGTCCTTGGGAACACTTTCGCATTTTTCTTTCCCTGTTGTGAGGGATTATTGAATTCGAATTCTAAGTGTGATGCAAGTAATTTTTGCTTACCTATATCCAGATTGCCTGTTAGTCTACGTCCATAGGCTGATCGGTATCGGTGCTTGAAACTTCCTCTATATGTGCTCCAAAATCACCATCTAGCATATTTCCGTTTCAGAACGTAGCCAGCTGGTATGTCTATATGATGGATTGACTCACCATCAACGTCCATAGAATCATCATAATCTGAATATAATTCGTAAAGTGGCACGCCAAGATGTCGAGCGAGATCTTGACTATTGGGATCAAATCCCTTGCCTTTGAGAAATCGCCAGAGACCAGCGTAGGCATTATCACTCCATGTTTTACCGCGGCCATACACTGAGACATGGATGGTAGGGAATCCAAGCTCAGCAGCCTGCTCCGAACTGAGTCGGTCCTCACCCAATGGATCGAGGGACCAGTATCCGACGCATTCGGGGAATTTGAGAGATACTGGACCAACTCGGAGAGACTGTGGCGGACAGAGAAATAGGAATGCGTCTAATGAATGCCAACCTGCAGCTGCAGTCGACGTGGCGGACTGAGGGTCCATTTCAACTTTGAACCATATCTCGTTCAAAAGAGCTAAAGGCGGAATGAAATGACACATTAACAGACATACGGTCAGTTTACCGTAATTATCAGTGTTTGAGACAACACCAAGGCGGTTTAAAACGTGGTTTGCTTGACTGAGCCAGAGATGAGAAACCTCCGAGTCAAGCTGCGGCTCCGTCGCCGATAGATACAATTCAATTTTTTCTCCTAGTTCTCTCCCAATTAGCTCAGAAACTGCAAACCTAGTTTTGAAGAGGGTTATGAAAGCACATTTTGCAGATGTGAGGCTGAGTCTTACCGGTTCCAACGACTTTCCGTTACTTGTGGGTCCACCTGATATAGGTACCAAGCACGATTCAAGCAATCATCTATGTCTAGCGTAGGGGCAATAGCAACTGGATTGCCGAGATCGTGGTGCCCATTAGTATGATACACTGCACCCAAATGAGCCGTGGCCATGAGGGAGATTTGTGTATATGTAGTGTCCCCGAAGTATCGATCACAACTTGTGTGATACTGTTCGATTGTTAGAGCGTCAATAATGATTTGGGTGTCAAGCGTTGAAAACAACTTGAAGAATTTTGAAGTGATATTTGCAGTCCCAGAAAAGGGAGAAAGCAGGCCGTGAAACCCTTCGAGATCAATATTGAGACGCCCCGTTGAGGAACGTAGGAAGAGGGTATAGTCAGTCTTGCGCGGGGGTGAAATGCAGTTTTCGCAAACGAGCAGAAAGTGAACTGACATTGTACAGCCCAGAGCCGAATCGGCCTCGAAAATAGTCAGACGCGGCCTGTCGTGCATTAAATATACCACCAAGGAGTGCAGATACGCGCTTTCATACTTCAAACTCCCTAGCCTGCGAAAAGTCAGTGTATAGTTTACCAGTTTCAAATAATGCAGCGTACTACATAGGTATAGATGTAACAGAGCATCATCGGAGATTGTCGATAAATGTTCACGATATCTCTGTAGGGAATCAAAGCTACGGAAAACTGAGCATTACTTCAACATACAATGACACGTTCGAGTGTACCGTCGTAAAAGATGTTTGCATAGATATCTGCCGAATGTGCTGTCCCATAAAGCTGAAGGAACGATGGATGGCTGTCATGCATGGATCCTGATTAGCACTGCACAAGATCAGACTCCGGCGTACCGAAATTCCATATATTTCGCCACGTCCTTCTTGAATTCCTACAATGTAACCGTCAAGAGAACTGAATACTAAAAGAGACCATAAACTTCACATCTTCAGCGTTTTTGCCCTCGTAGAATACTACCGTCATTTCCTTTTGGTCCTTGACTGTGGCGCTATGATATCTCCTGACAGCATTTCGCCTGCGGGGTCGCCAGGAACAGAGTTGTGGATTATCTATGTACACTTCACGCTGTAAGTTTATGTCGTAGATCGAGATTGCAGGCGGAGCTAGGCGCCGCATTTTTAGATTTTTAGTATGTCCCAAGTCGCATAGGAAGAGCTTACCGGAATTGATTGCTGAAGCCAGAGTGCTCCGTGCGCCTAATACTCGCAATTTCAGAGCTGACAAATCAACGAGCGCTGAACAACTCACTGCCGTTGTTAACATGAAAAACGAACCGTTCAGCACGGGAGAAGATGAATGTCGGGCCCTCGCCATTGCCACCGGAACCACCCTCCTGCCCACCTCTCCCGCCTCGGCCGCCGATTCCGCCCATCACTGCAGAGAGGTGAAAACTCACAACGCGGGATGTATTGAGCCATCATCGTACCATTGAGTGTCGTACCCGACGCGGACAAAATACCGCCGAGGTTTTGAAATGGTTCTTCAGAGTCACTCTCATAGTTCATTATCGCAAGTGGGATCGGGAAGAGAGAGAAGAACGGCGAGGACGCAATCTACAGCCTCGTGGTCTCTTATGGTACTTGAGGCCGGTGAAAATAGCTGCACTGCTTCAGGCGCCGTCATATCTGTCGACTGGACACAGCAAATATTAATACAGATTCGAATGGAACGAACGTCGATCAAGAAACATACAGCCCTTGTGAATTAAATTTGGCTCGGAATTGCGCGCGCATTGAAGGAGGTTTGATAATTGTGCGCTTGTTTGACATATCGAGTTCGAGATAAACAGCCCGGAGAAAGGTGGTTTAGAAAATGAGACGAGGATTAGACTTGGAGACAATCAGCATCGGCAACCCAGCGTCTAAAAGTGACGGCAAAAGCAACGGTTCGGATGGTTCGCCAGTAGATCGATGTTGCCAGGTACAAGGCCAAAAACTGCAGATGCGGGACATCCGGAAGGGCACGACGTGGATTTCGAGGGCTGCGTCAAAGGGGATACTGTATCATTGGACTGCCTTGGAATATTCCCAGGATAGCGAAAATGAAGGGCGCGAGTGACTTCGTGCACAAGTGAGTTCAATGGCGAGGCAGGGAGGAAGGATAGAAGAGATCTAGAGGGGGAGACATCCAACGTAGTATCAGAACGTTGTCCAGTCGACGCGCGTCAGACGGGCAGTCACTGAGGTCGGCGTAGTTAGCTTCGAATCGAGTCAAATCGGAGTCGGACCGTTAGTGTACGGTAGTTTCGACGCAGAAGTCGGGTTTCCGAAAGAGCTGGCGGTGACGTCGAATTTCATTCGCGGAGGGGCTGGAGAGAGTATTTAGACTCGAGTAAGCACCCTTGAATACGGTTCTGGGAGAGTAAGTAGACAAGGTGTAGAGCGTCTGCTTTTCATCCGAATCGTCTGGCAAGCTTGAACAGAGCATAAGATAGCTGTCCTGGATTCTGGAATACTCCTTGTAAGTTGTCGCTTGTCGGTCCGAGAGGCTAGAGCGTAGTGCCTTTTTTCTTGCTTTTTCGTAAGAGACTCTGAGTCTTTGAGTCAAGCAGTTGCTATTAACTTGGAGACAACTCTCTTAAGCACCTACCCTGTTCGAAGTGGGGTTGCAGTAGGTTACTGTAGGAACAGTACTGTATCGTTTCGACCGGTTGTTCACTGGCCGTTACGCGTTACACCTTTTGTTCACTGGACCAATTGTTCACCGGCCGGTAATCAAAGAAAAATTACCCGGACTACTATGGTAGTCCGGCGTTAGCCGGACGGTAAATTTTGACATTTTCTTGCCTCTTTGGGACAGAAAATTGCCCGTTACGCGTTACGAGGTGCAAAATTGTTCAGTTCACGGGTGGCCGTTACCCGTTATGTGAACAACCGGTCGAAACGATACAGTAGTCCCGGGTTTTGGCCCTTTGGGACCGTTCACGAGTCACGACACCAACGGTGGCTACTAGTTGTGCTGAGGGAGAAGGAGTATCACGTCGAGAACAGGCGTGCACAGTAGAGTCCAACATGTCGAATATCCGGTAGCGTGTCGTGAGCGTACTGAACATAGTGAGAGCCGCTGAAAGCCGAGTGTTTGTTCGTGCTTGGTCTGCCATCTGATCGCGTATCACGGCGCTTGCGCCAGGCAGAGTCGGACTATGCCAAGGGTCAGAGTCTTCACAACCGCTTTGTGTATCTCGCTATGAGCCTATGACCTAGGATTAGGCCTCTTCGAGGCGGAGGCTGAACCTTACGGAGATTTCCTCTGTCACAGTAAACTCAGCCTCTTACTTGATATTAATGGCAGCCAGAATTAGACAGTGTATCCCTGGCGCTGGAAATTTCCTGGACCTTCAGACAACAGTCGGGAACAAAGCTCAACAAAAACAAGAAAAAACCATGCGGCTGAAGTATTGAATCTGATCTATGTGAGGCAGAATCTCGGTGGAGAAACTTAAAAAAATGGTACCCTCAAAAAGCCTGAAAATAAAGCGTGATCGCATTCCATAATTTCTGGATTTACACCAGCGTGTTCTACAGAAGTAAGATTTCAAGGCCTGAGAAACCCAGTTGCCACTACTGAGCTGCTCAAACAATTCGCGGACGAAAAACATTCTTGGATGGTCGGCAACCAATCGGCAACACACCGTTGTCAATATTCAGCGGGTATTCAGGGTTGCGGTGAGAAAGGTATGTGAGCCTTCAGGTGAACATGCCGATCAGACGCCGGTGTTCATTTATCTCGGCCATCAAGACTTCCTTTAAAACCGAGGAGGCCGGTAGAGGCCGGTGAGTTTCGGACCACGGCATCAAACCGCAAGATCAACACAATCCATCGAGTAGTATTGCAGTTGGCCGAGAAGGAGGATAGACCACCGCCTTAAGAGCACGCCAACAGCGCTGCTAATATCTCCACACCTTCTCTACGCGCTCACCCTGAGGCAAGCCTCAGCCGAACATCGTTCTTGGTACTGACACATAGAGGATGACGAATAGTGAGTCATTACAAATGACTAAAAACTGCACAAAACGCAACGTCTCCCCACGTATAAGTAGCTAAACCTAAAGGTTCAGCCAACGACCCAGCTCAGCCAATTTAAACCGCCGCTCCCTGAAGTCTAGAGGTTGACAGATTACCACCATCGCCGTCTCCCGGGTAGTGTTGCCGCGGCTCGGCTTCGGCTAGCTCGGCTCGGCTTTTGATGGCTCCAGAGCCATCACCGCAAAAGCCGAGCCGAGCTATTTATAACTGGCTGGCTCGAGCGGCTTGCGGCTGAGCCGCGGCTAGCCAACGGCTCAGAGGGGTTTTTCCAAAGCTGCATTTTGGACATCGTAGATGCACCCCATTACATAGCAATAACATCTAAACACTCTTCCTAACATTTTCTGAACACTCGTCAGCTATTTGACTGTCTCGACAACACCGCGGGCAACGTGGCTCGTTAAATGAATATTAAATTTATTTTTAAATTTTTCCCAGCGGTGACAAAATCACTACTGGGACGGCCCCAAACGCGAGGTATTCGGTCGAATCGTAAGAGGGGGGTGTAAGAGTGCTCTGAAGGTCGTTTGAAGCTCTGGCGCAATGGGCAGCGCGGAAATTAGAAAATTGTTCTGAGCTGCGGCTGAGCTGGGCTCAAGCCGGCTTGAGCTTGAGCCGAGCCACGTGGAGCCACCTTGGTAACGGCTGGCTCAGCTCGGCTTAAAATAGCTCGGCTCTATCGGCTCAGCCGAGCTGAGCCGAGCCGCGGCAACACTACTCCCGGGGCCCCCGGTATTTCCTCTAAGTCAAGAGTCGACGCTGCCATTTCACTTCGAGATCTATGTGCCAACGCTCACCCTTGATACACCGTCGACTCGCTCGCTACTAGTTGCGCAGAACTCAAGGCACTCATCCTGCCCCGTTCAACTTCTGCGTCCACCACGCTCTCCCCACGAGAGCACGTATATTCTCATCTTCATCTGCGATGTGCATCTGTTTTAGCCGCTACCTAACTTATTTAGTCAGCTCCCGATGGTGCCGCCGCCGACGCCGCCACGCCGACGCAGCGGCGCGCCAGTACTACCCCACTGACGTCGGTGTGCTCAAAGCCTTAGCCCCGACACCTTGTCAATGCTCCCTGCTGTTTAAGTACAGCTGCGCTACGAGACTTGCAATAGCAGTTCTGGTCTCACCATCTGCCGTCTCGCCCCAGTTCTTAGCGCAATCTTCAGAAACTTCCCAATTTGGCGATGCGTGGGGTGACGCGACGTATCACGTGGGCGCGTTTTTCCTCCCTCCTTCATGTCGTTGTCGTTGTCCCGACTGCCCTGCGCCCTTCGCGCCTTGGACTCGCTACGGTCGAACACGATCCATACGCGTACACTCTTCAAATCTGCGCCCAAACCCCCGAAGCCCAGTGCGCTAATGGCCGCGATGACAATGACACCTCAAATATGGGCCGATACCGCACCCACCACCCTCACTTTCTTGTGAGCCCGAAGCGATTGAACGAATCATACCCTTACCCGAATATCCCTGCAGTCACAATCCAGACAACCCCCTCTCCGTGTCCGCACTCAAGGCCCTTGAGGAAGCCAAAGACTTCTTCCCGCCCTTTGGCAAGCTCGAAAAACCCGAACAGAACCACTTTACAAAATTTCACGGCCCGCTGAAGCTCGACATTACAGTCAAGGAGCGTCCTCCGACCTCTGAAGAATTTTCTCGTATTCTCCGCATCCTCACCGACCGCCTCGGCGCGAAAACTCTCCACACATTCACGCATCCCAGTGTCTTGGCCGCATTGCGAGAACATCCCACAAATATCCCTATGCTCGCTCAGCTCGTTTCTCGTACGCCCGAGATCTTGCGCTGGCCCGTCATTATTGATTGGCACGGCAAGAAGTGTTCGCTTGGTGGAGAAGATTATAAGGTATTCATGAGGACGGCGGCGGTGAAGAGGAAGGAGGCTTTGCTGAAGGATATTGAGCGGAGAAAGAAGCGAGAGAAGGCGCGGGAGAAGGCGCTGGCAAAGGCCAAGGCGGAGGAGGAGAAGATGAGGGAGTCTGGGAAGTACTAGCCACTCGTGCGTTTTGTGTCGTCGTATTGCTAGTTTGCCGCTGATCAATGTCTTCTATCCTGTGTAGGGCCGGAAAGGATATCCCTCCTGTTCACACCACGCCCCAGGCTTCCGCCAAGCCTGCTCCGGAAAAGTGGCTTGTTGTTCTCCGGCATGTGGGTTTCTTACCCCCAAATACAAGATGGCACTCCAGAGAAGGGGATCTTTGAGACCTGATGTCGCCCAAACTGATCGTGAACTGGGTGATGCCCACAGGCTTTGCAGTCCGAGCACTCTGGCGGACTAGATTTTCGAGCCGAGGGTTTTTGAGGTCAGGATTGGTGATTTATCCAGAGCAGGCTTGAAAGGAGCTTCCTGTCGAGGTCGAGTACAAACGATGTGCGAATCGAATGCCCCCTTTCACGGCGGAACACTGACACGAGAAGAGGCTTCGTGGTTCTCAATTCCAGAGGAACAGCACTCGCTCACTCCACGACATGCGAACATTCCGGCGTCTCCCGTTTACTGTCACCATCGAGTGCCCGCCCAGACCACCATGTCTTCGTCTTGCCACGCACTCTCAAGCTTGGCACCTGTAGCCGAAGCCCTTCAAAAAGCCCTCCACTTGTCATCTCATCCCCTCAAAACATCATCGATCTCCTTCTGTACCCATCCATCCATCTCCCGCCCCCTCCACCGTCCGTCTGTCAAACAACCCTCCGCGAAGGCTTCCCCTCAAACTTTCCATCCTTTCCAGGCAACTCGGCCCACGCATACCCTTTGCCGCGCTGATATCTCTCATGTCTGAAGCAAATTTGGGATCTGCGAGCTAAACTCGGCGGCGTATGCACTCTTAATGCAGGACACCGTGCATCATGATACCATACGCCGTCGGATGAGAACTCGACGAGGGCTTACATACATAGTCGCAGCGGACGAGCGGAGCGACTCCCTTCCTTCCTTCGTTCGCACTCTGTTCTCCTTCCATGCATCGTCATAATCCCGCCTCACTCGTATTATTCTTTCTTTGCTTTCTTGTCCTCGAGACTCTCGCCGAAACAACACACGTCGTCAGTCCTCACCATCTCTTTCCTCACGCCGACCTAATTGACCTCCTCGCTCACAGGTAAACGTCGGCGTCGAAGGCTCCTTCTTCACCCCGCCCACCCTCTCCGCCGGCCTCAACGACACCGTCCTCTTCGTCTTTGGCGGGGACATCCACTCCGTCACCCAGAGCTCCTTCTCGTCCCCGTGCATCCGCCTCGCGGGGGGTTTCGACAGCGGGTTTAATGGGAGGGGTCCGAATTTCGACCAGCCGGCGCCGGTGTGGGCGTTGACGATTGTGAATGTGTCTGAGCGTGCGTGGTTGTTTCCTTTCGTCTCGTCGTTCTTCGTTCTTCGCTTTCCGGTCTTCCCCGCGCATTTGTCTTTTGTATTCGATGAATGTTTCTTTAGCTGATGAATATCCACCTCCAGCGATATGGTTTTTCTGCCAAGCCTCCCAGCCAACCTCGCACTGCGCGTCGGGCATGGTGGGCGTCATCAACCCTCCTTCAATCGCCATGTATCAACAATTCGTCTCCGCGGCGAAGCTCGTCACCGGTACCCCAAAGGTAAGCAATGGCGTTGCCTTTCTGTCGTTCCCTTCCATCCCACCCTATTCCCTTAAACTTCCCGAGTTCCTCCCCCGTTACCCTTTACAATACTCCATGGAGTCACAAGCTAACTCAAACTCACTTCCAGCCATCACCTTCGTTTATTGCATCGGGCCAAGGCGCCTTTGCCACCGCCGCACCCATGCCCAGCTCCATCCCCCTCAGCGACATCAGCTCCGCCTCGTTCACCTCTCCACAGCCTCCCTCACCTACCTCCACCTCCCCGAATAACAATAACGCTAGCGACAACCACCGCACCACCATCATCGCGGGGTGCGTCACCGCAGGCGGCGCCGTCCTCCTCATCGTGCTCGTCATCGCGATCCTGTATTATCGCCGTTCACGCCATCATCCTCCTCCTCCTTCCGCATACCACAACGGCGGTCGCGCCTCCAACGAGAAAAGTGCGCAGCAGCAGCACCCCCGATCCCCCGGCCTCGCGTCGACGGACAGCAGCGCGGCAACGGCGCTCACGCATAGCTCATTCACCCGCCGCAAACCTCCGCCGGCTGATCAGATCTCGCCTTACCTCGCAGAAGACGTTGGCGAAGGCGAAGGCGGGGGAAAGACCGAGAAGAGCGGGACGGGGCCAACCACCATCGAGGAGCCGCATTCGACGCCGACGCGAGGCATCCGACCCCTCCCTCGAACGCCTTCGCAAAGTCAGCTGCTTCATCAGCAACAACTCGAAGCAGGATCTGGTGGAGAATCGTCGGCGCGCTCGGCGTCCCCGAGTAGTAGCCCCGAGCCGCAGCAACAGACGATCGATCTGAATGCGCTGGCGATGGAGGTGGCGAGTGTGCTGTTGTCGACGCCGCCGAGACCTGGGGCGCGACAGCCGCCGCCGCCAGCACAGCGTACAGGGAATAAGGGCAGAGATAAGGGCAGAGGGCGCAGCAGGACCCGTGGAGGGGTATTGGATTTGGAGCGCGAGTCGGGGTCGGGGTGGTACGCTACCGACCACGGTGAGTACGAATACGACGGCGATGATGCGTCGGGGTCGGAGGAGACGAGGCCGCCGCATTATCGTGCGCGGATGAGTGGGGATGATGGAGGGTATTCATACTGAGCGAGGAACGAGAATATGAAACAAAAGTCGATTTCGATTTCTTGCGACAAGATGACAGACGAACGTCCGTTTATGTACAGTAGTTGTACAGTAGGAGGGTATATATTTTGGGTATACGTACACACATAAGTACCAGCGCAGAGGAACGATATTGTACATTGAATTAGTCCAAAAATGTCTTCCTTGACGATGCGCGACGATGGCGGCGACTTGAAGGGGGTTAGTCAGGTAGGTGTTATTGAGGGAAGAATGGTGGACCTACGCTTTATGCAACGAACGAGCGGCATTCTGAACAAATCTATCTGGCAATTCAGCTGATTGCGTCGCGACTGCCACAGCAACGGTTCCGAATTCTTCTTGTGCAGCACTGGCAGACGCGTCCGATACTGGCGCTATTGACGCGGCACTGGGGTCGACTGAGCCGATGGGCTCCGAGTCTGAACTGGGATCGGGATTGGAGTCGGAGGTGCTCTCAGCGGGCGACGAGGCACGCTTGCGAGATTGAGACGCGATGCCCTCGACAGTTCCGACAATGATGGCTGCTAGGACCACCAGCCCAACGAAGACGAGGACAATCGCTTTCCGCCACCCATGGAACCACGACTGCTGCGGTAGAGGCTGCTGCTGCTGCTGGGGCAGGCGCTCAGCCGCAATTTTCGCTTCGGTGGGGGAACTGCGACCGCAATTCTCGTCCTCTTTCGCCAGATCGACTTTGACCTTCTCCGAGTCGTATTCAGCACGCGTGGCACGTCGATTGGGTTGGATGAGAATTAAATGGTCGTAGCCTTCCTGTGAATCCAAAGAAAAAATCATGAGAATTGGAAAAACAGATCCAGATATAGCACTGCACACCTGCCGCTGTGCCTTCGTTGGGGGAGGGACCTGTGCGAGCAGACTCAGGTCGTATTTGGCGTCGGAGACGGGCAAGGAGCCCATCTGAGGCTACCGCAGCGCTGGGAGCGCTGGAGGCTGAGGAGAAGTTCGGGTTCAAGCACGAGTCTGAATGGAAGATGCCAGCAAGATGCCAGGGCGGTGATATGTCGACTGGAATGATATTAAAGTGTTCATGATGAACTGGGTTGATTTGGTCTCGTCGCCGCTGTCGCCCGCGACGACAAAATCTTGGGTTTCCGCCAATCCGAAATCGAGGAGGCTCGGAGTCGAAGGAAGAAGGACAAACGCGTCCACGTGCAATTTGATGCCAATCTTGAATCTGCTCCTCCACCTCCACCGCCTCCGCGCATGACCTTCTCCATCTTTACGCACGCAAGCCGATAAACCCCACTCCACTGTTGGCTAGCCGCTTGGTGTACTTGCAGTGGCTCCGATTCCCGCAGCCGCTATTGTTGGACCACTCGAGTCACTCTCAGTTCCCGCAGCAGTAGACGCTCTACTTCGCAAGCTCCTTAAAACGACGCTATGGCTCAATCTTCAGTCCATCGCTCTCCATCATGTCTTCCTATTTTCTCTCTGCGCAAAGTGCCTTCGGTGCTACAGAGACTAACACGCAAAACTCACAAAACTGGATGTCTTCCTTCATGGGTCTTTCTTCGATATTTGCTATTCTGGGCTTGGTATCTCAGTCGCACGTCGGATCGAGCCTGAAATTGTTCATTCTGGGAACTCTGATCGAAACAGGGCGGAGATCTTGTTACTGGATTGTGGAAAGATTCAGAATTCGTATGTTTTTTGTTTCCGTCGACAGACGCTGTTTTTGTAAAGCACTGACTTCCTTGCTTCCAGAGTATTCCATCACCGCCCAATTCAACGAAGGCGACCCCGCCTACGAATGGATACTTCTCTTCATTGCAAGTTGATCACTTTCGGTGCCTTTCATTTCGCTGACATTCATCTGCACACAAGACTCAAGAACGTGTTTGGAAGCGCTCCCGCGAATTTGTCGTCACCGCAAACAACTCAGAGCGCAAATGGGCTGTGAAGACTGCCTCCGACCCGACCGTCGTTGGGAGCGCCGAGTACGTCCCCACCTATCAAGCTCCTCAATTATTTCGATGGAGGGGACACTGGATGGAGATCAAACGCGGAAACGAGCGCGGCGGTAACACCGTCAATGGCGTTCAGCAGACGGCGCGCATCTACGTTACGTGGGTCAATTCTCTACAATTTCCGCACTCAATTCAGTGAAGCTTGAAACAGAATTTATACCTTGGACATGAATGTCCTCTCCAACCTCGTTGAAGACGCGCGAACTCGCTACGCTGAAGTAAACCGCCCGAACGTCGTTATTCATCTTATGAATACGGTATGACCTCCGTCTCACTTCTCTCAGCGTTGGTACTAAATCACTGTGTCGATTTAGAGGCACATGAACCTCAACAACCCCTGGAACAGTGTCAAACGCAAGACGAGGCGTCCGCTCGAGTACGCTCTTTTCGCTCAATCAGACAATATTGTGAAATGACATCCTTTACAGTTCGATCATCCTCCCGCCCGGACAGCTTGATTCTCTCGTTCAGGACGCGAAGGAGTTCCTCAAGTCCGAAGACTGGTATATCGGTGCGGGCATCCCGCATCGTCGCGGATATCTCCTCTATGGACCTCCAGGGACGGGGAAGAGTAAGCCAGGCCAGAATCGTTCTTTGCCACACCCCAAAACTCATATTTGGGTTTGAAACAGCCTCGACTATATACGCCCTTGCCGGAGCGTTAAATCTAGAAATTTACTCTTTGTCGTTGGCA
The DNA here is from genome assembly GCA_037176885.1 of Favolaschia claudopus. Classification (NCBI taxonomy): domain Eukaryota; kingdom Fungi; phylum Basidiomycota; class Agaricomycetes; order Agaricales; family Mycenaceae; genus Favolaschia; species Favolaschia claudopus. Next base: position 1,059,622 of record JAWWNJ010000026.1, on the reverse strand, counting down.
TCGAATAAGTCAGTCAGCCGTTCATAACCCTCTTCTAACTGTCATATATTGCGTCGAGCTGATCCCCTTCAAAGCGTCGACGACAGCTTCCTCCAACTCGCCGCGTCGACCGTCCCCAAGAACGGAATCTTCCTCATCGAAGACATCGACTGCGCCTTCCCTTCCCGCGCCGACGAAGAGGACGAACTCGCCATGCCGCTCCCGCTGAATCCAAATTCGATGCGCGCGCGTCCCGCCCGCGTGATCACGCTTTCCGGGCTGCTGAATGTAATCGACGGAGTGGGAAGTGAGGAGGGGAAGCTCTTCTTCGCTACGGTGCGTACGATTCCCCGTCCTTGTATATTCACTCAAGCTGAAGTGTTCATGACAGACGAACTACATCGACCGACTCGATGCCGCGCTCCTCCGCCCCGGCCGCATCGACCGTAAAGTCGAATACGCACTCTCAACGACGGAACAAACGCGTTCCCTATTCACACGATTCTTCCCCGTCTCGCGCTTTGGACCCGAATTCGATTCTGCTGAATCTGGAGCAGAAGACACCACGATCGAAACCCTAGCAACGCACTTCGCCGCCTCCGTTCCCGAGAACGAGTTCTCTACAGCGGAACTGCAGGGATATTTGCAAGGACATAAAATGAGTCCTGTTGATGCTGCGGGGGGTGTGGATACGTGGGTGGGGCAGGAAAGGGCGGATAAGAAGGCGAGAGAGGAAAGGGAGGAGGAGAGGAGGAGGAAGATACAGATGCGGATGCAGCAGCACCATGCGCCGGGTGGAGGTGGCATGGTCGTCCATAAGACGTGAGAAGGAGAGATTTGTTCTGGGATGCAATAAACGAGCAGCAGAGCCAGCAGAAGAGTATTACTTGTATCATTTGCTTTCAGGGAAACTGTAGACACGAATTGAAACAGAGTTCGTTCGAGAGACGGACCCCAGTCTATGAGTCGGAAGTGAAAAGAGGTAAGGTTTATGTGCGACGGAAGTAGTATCGGTAAAGCAGGAAAGTATCCGAGATTCCAGACAATGCGCGATGCAATTGGTATGAAACCGTTGTGTGGGTGGCACGCCATCCATCCAGAACGCCTCAAGACGTATCTTCGAAGTCGAGAAAACCTGAGAGGATCTTCCGATACGGCCACACTGGGGCTGTAGCTCCCCATTCCCAAGCATGCTGAGAATAAGGGCAGCGACGGAAGAAGAGGCTCGACGAGCCAGGGCCGCGTCTCCCGTACCCACAGGAAGAGTCGAAGCAGGCACCACGGCCCCCGAGTAGCATTCCGCCCACTCCGCCTCGGTAGGACTTGACATGGACACCTTCGCTCCGCGCCCGACCAGCCTGAGATCATCAACAGCATACTCATGATCATCGTGCCGGAGCGAGGAAACGCAGAGTATCCTCGAGGTCACACAGACACAGACACACGATACGCAGCTGCGGGAGCGGAGGGGGGATAAGCTGGCTGGGGGTGTTGCGGACGTATGCGATCTATAAGGGAGAAGATGCCGACATGCGTACAGGGCGGTCGACAAAAATGGAGCATGGTGACGCTGAGGGGAGTATGGCGGATATGGCATGAGCGGTAGAGTGCAGTGCACGACAGCAGATACTGGACCACAGTCTACAGACACGCAGCAGCTAGAAGTTTTTCTGATGCCCACACGCCCAACGGCATCCCTGTATTCTCCGTTCTGCAGACCATTGCTGCGGGACTTGTAGAAGAGTTGACCAATCCATGCATGTAAGCGCTAAATCCGAGAGCAGCACCGACGTCGTATCTTTGATAGTACATGTGGAGTCGCCTGGCGCAGGCCTGTGGATGACAGCGCCGGATACAACGGTGGGGCTGTCGAAGCGCACCAGACCGTTACGCACCCGGGATGCGCAAGGGAAGGTAGATGGCACCGGCAGGGTGGTCACGCAGCTGGTCGTACTCGCAGTGAGCGATCGGAGCGATGAAAAGTTAGGACGACAAAGGGTAGCACGACGTCCCGAACCAGCCGCTTGGTTTGAGGTGGACATACATCCGTAGATTGAGCCCGAGCCTGATCCTCTACGCTTGTCGGGCTCTAAGATTGTCTCGAGTCCAAACAGTTTCAGTCCTGCCAGTGTCTCCTCGGTGCAAGACGAGACGTCGTTTTTCGAGCCCACACAGCTTGGATGGCGGAAGTAGCCGCGATGACTAGATCGCAGAGCTTCACCAGCCACGCATAACGAGACCCATAGTGGTGTGAGGAGGATCAAGAGAAGAGAAGATACCAGACTCCTGTGAAAGCACTCTGACGCCGCATGTTCGTGACAGGCGCACAAGTAATGCCGAGTGTCTGGAAGCTTCGCCGTCGCGATTATATCAAGATAGCGGTCACACCAGAAGGCGCGAGGAGAGAATTATCTCGTGCCTCGTCTAAAGCATTCCCCATGTTCATGCTACCGCGAGCGGACCGAAGACATCCTCGGGAAGATGATTGGTGTCTGTGCGGTCCATACACATCTGCGGATGGTGTTGCAAGACCCCAACGCGGTGCAGAGTGCGGTCGGAGAGATGTCAGTACGCACAGGGACGACAGCGCCGAGAGGAAGCGAAGGGTACGATCGTCCGCCGTGCCATGAGACGCTGCGGGGCATGGGGTCGCGAACGTGCAGCTCATGGCCCTTCTTCTTGTCCCGCAGACCAAGGAACCGGCGGTTAGACAAAAAGTGCGCAAATATGCATGTAAGCGCGGGCACCCATTGCCCAAGCAACTCGGAACTAGCGCTGAGGCTGCAGCACCAGCTCAGCGTCGATATCAGTGATGGGGCAAGGCTGCAGAAAGTCGCCGTCTCATGGTTAAGGATACCCGCCAAGCGTACAAGATGCGCAAGGGGAAAGGGGGATGACCAGGAGCCGATTGCTTCCAAGTCTTCTTCCCTCGCGCCGGGTAGGTCGTAGCAAAGACCTGGCACCCGACGATGTCATTCATCAGACCCGCCGCTCTTTGGAGGAGCAGATACGCACTCGGCTACGGTGACAGCGACCGACCCCGGCTCGACTTTGACGCTCGTCCACCTTCTACCTTGAGTCTCATAGTTTGACTCGAGTCCCAACGCTTTCAAGCCCGCTCCTTTCGAGCCCTCGACGTGAGACGGCACGTCCTCCTTTCAGAAGAAACGACAACATCGAAAGAAATCATAACGAACTCGGCGCACGATGTATTCCCGCACAGGCAACGATAGAGACGACATCGGGTCGGGATGGGGTCCGATGAATCATGATTGGGAGGGAAGCAAAGATGGGCAGTCTTTGGGGGGAAAGCATCCCTAAGTTGCGTATCCGTCAGGAGTATGCCGAATAGCACTACCTCCTGAACGTTTCTGCGTCACGAGCATAACACGGTAGCGGTCCATGCCCAGCGTCATGGATGTGGGAAGAGATATTGTGTCCGCCGTTTAGACGTTGCTGGTGTTAACTTGCGGAGATTGTGGTATGCGCAAGGGCGCCAGTGAATTACACCGCATACCTTAGGCAAGATCTCGCAATTGAGACGCCCAGGAAGAGGCTAGGGTTGGAGTCAGCAGTCGATTCGAGTCATGGATCATAGACTATGCCTGACCCATGTAGCTGTGTGCTCAACGTCTTCGACGTCGTGCCCTCATGATGTGTGGCTTGGACAGACTGTGGTAGCTTGGCACTCGATGTCTCCCCCGAACTCGAACTCCCCACGCTAGAGTGGAGGCCCGAGCGCGGGGGTGAGATATTGGGGGGCACTTGCGTAAAACTTGAATGCTTGAGGGGGCGATTCAGCAGGTTGACAATTTTGGCTTCAATATATGGCCGGGTACGACAACTTTGCATCCGTCTCCAGAACAAAGACCATGAGCGTCGGGCTTTCGAGTGTCTTGACTCTTCCTCCTTCCGAAGATATTCAACGGGATCGCTGGACTACCTCTCCCACTGAGTTTCGAGTGCCGATCCCTACTTCATTGATTTTTCATTATTTTCGTAGAAGGAAATCTACAACAAATTACGCACAGCACCGTTTTCTCATCGAAAAAATCCACAGACTTTCACGGTCTCTGAACGGCAAATTTCAAGGATCCGGACGAGAGCACCTTCAGAGTCTCAGACGACGGCGCACCAGGGCGCGCCCAATCAAGCTTCAAGGTTCAGGGCCGTGTTCCGAGCAGCCCACAATCTATGCCATTGGGTTCCTGATCTTTGCCTGCCGCAGGCTCAGAGGTGAGAGGTGCGCGCGAAACGCAAGGCGAGACGTCGCATTATGATTGAGCGTCGAGCGACAATGAGCGTGTCCGTGTGGCCTATTTGTCCCGATATTTGGTCATGTGTTGGCTCCGGCATCGTCCGAAACTCCTCCTGTATTCCGCCCTGCGTCAGGTAACCGTGAACTTGCGTGAAGTCGGTCTTTCTGCCAGGCTGGACTGCGGTTCTATCTCTGTTACCCTCAAGGCTCTCAGTGGAAATCCTCGAAACGTTAACTTCTTGGTGGTATAGGTGCAATAATCCAGACGGCGATCTCCTCTCCGACTCCGAGTGACCGAGTCTACGCTCACAAGAGTCACAACGCGTCTACCGGATATCCGACACGTTCGAGCTGTATACGTGAACTTCTTCTACGTCAGCACAACTAGCTGTCGTTGGCGTCATGGATGGCCCAAAAGCATCCAGATTTATTCGTCGCCCTAACTTGTTACTTCTAAGTTCTGAGCACCAATACAGGATTCTCTTTCGCACATCCCTCTCGACGCAGATCGCTGCTCCTGGAAACATCATACTATGACGACTTCAGTACTTGATCTGAACCGCTGCGTTTTCAGCCACCTTTACGCGCTGGGTTACCGATGCTGATTGTCTCCGAGCCCAATCGCGGTCCCATCTATCAAATTGCGATTCTCCGGGCTGTTAATCTCGACTTTCGAACTCGAAGTGTTGAACAACAGTGCGCGACCATCAGTCTTCTTCGATGTTTGGAGCCAAATTCTCAACGCTGCATGTTTCTGTATCGACCTTGTGAGCGAATCCTTCCATTCCGTATCAATATCTGCTGTGTCCGATCGCCAGATGTAATGGTTGTGGAGCAGTGCAGCTATTCTCACTGGCGCATTAAGTATACCATGAGACAGCACACTATGACTCGCCGCTCTTCTCTTTCTTCCCGCCCACCTTGTGATAATGGACTTCGAGATCGACTCTGAAGACACATTTACAGACCTCAGTGACATCTCACCTCGCAGAAGCCTCACTACACTCAATGGCACAATAATTTCCAGCTTATCCGTGTTGCAAGTTTTAACCTCTTTGCAGTGTCGGGCGGAAACGGAGGCAAAGGTGGGAGAGGTGGGCAGGACGGTGGTGCTGGCGGAAATGGCGAGGGTCCTATATTCAATTTCTCGCGTGCCGAAGGGTGGATCGTTCATCTCAACGATGGAAGTGAGTTTTGGCGCTTTCAAACTTGCTAACTTTGAGATCACGGGTATCAGGTGCACTAAATAATTTAGGAAGTTTGACTTCAGCCGCCAATTCCGGTATGTTCTTCTCCTGCGGCTTGTGTCCATATTAAAACGTGTCACCCCCAGCTCCGCGTGCAGTCTCGCTTTGCGACATAAACCTGCAGCGCGAAATTTACATAGACAACCCACATCTCTCTTTCTGGCATTGCAGGGGAAAGCCTGCCCGAAGATATCATACTGCGGAGGTCGAGCATCAGAAGGAAATGACAGTAGTTGTCTATGAGGGTCGAAATGCTGAAGAGGTGAACTTCATTTCCCCTTTGGGCTGTCAGTTCTCTTGACAGTAACATTTCAGGAATTCAAGAAAGATGTGGCGCGATATATGAAATTTCGGTATGCATGAGGGCTAAATCTCATGTATACTGATGATTGAGATTTCAGATGTGAAAGCCATCCGTCATTCTTTCAGCTTTATGGGACAGTGCATTCAGAATATTTTAATGCAATCATCTTCTATGAGGGTACATTTGAACTTGTTGGAGGGGTGGCCATTTCGATCCTTATTTTTGTCAGCAATGATTCCGTTGAAGACTTTTCAGAGCAGCTACCGACGATCTCCAATGCTACCCTGTTATGTCTATGCCTATGCAGTGTGTTCCACTACTTTATAGCTTGCTACCGGAAAGTTCTATACACTGACTCAGTGTTTCTCAGGCTCACGAGTTCAGTGTGCGAGAGCCGATCTGCACGCCTTGGTAGTCTGCTTATGTGCCAACAGGCGGCTGCAAGCTACCTTTTCAGTATGTTTGGCCTTCTGTTGGGTCCATTGGTTAGTCCACCTTCTCGCAAGTGTGACCCACATTTACCAACCACCAACTTGAACACACACTCCAGGGTGACTATACCCTTTCCCTGCGTCCCTCAACTGGCCGGCTCTGTATTGATCTCAAAGGCAATCAGGGTTACGTGTCTCTCCCTGTTCCTGGGACTGAAAATATCTCTCCAAAATGCTTGCTTTTAACCCTTGACACCCAAGTCATCACCAATGCTCTAACAGTCAAACAGTACCATGAAATTTGTGATACAGCATTCATTAACCGGAAATATATCCCTTTTCCACCCACAACCACAGTGTATTGGGGTGCAGTGTATCATACGACTGGACACCACAATCTCAGCAGGCCCCTTGTTATTGCCCCTATGCTGCACCCAGATAGTATTCATGAGATAGGCTGGTTAATTTTGGGAACAATGATCTGGGCGGACTATACAACGGAAAATGGTTGGAGCCGGTAAGACTCATTCTCATCATGTGCAATGCCGTTCTGTGACCCTTTTCAAAACCAGTTTCTGCCTTTCTAAACTAGTTCATCCCTTGGACCACAAGCGCTTCCAAAGACTGACCTGCAACCTCTGGGCGAAGGCAAACACAGCTAGAGATACATGGCTCAGCCAAGCAAATCACATATTCAACTGCCTCGGTGTTTTCTCAAATCTTGAGGATTATGGTAAACTGACCTAATGTTCATTGATCCCTCATTTGATTATTTTTTGAGCTCTCTTGTATGACATCTGTTTCACAATCGGACTCCAGCCTCGGTCCCCCAAGCCGAATGAGCATCTATCAAATGGGTTCCTGTTTCTCTGTCCGCCACAATCCTTCCAAATTGGTCCTGCATCCCTCAAATGCCCCGAATGTGTCGGATACTGGTCCCTCGATCCATTTGGCCTGGACCCGCTAAGTCCGAATCAGGCCGCTGAACTTGGATTCCCCACCATTGATATTTTGATCTTTGGTTGGGGTAAAAAATGGAGTGATGCTGTGTACGCGGGTCTCCGCCAGTTTCACCACGGCAAGGGCTTTGATCCTAACAGTCAAGACCTTGCTCGACATCTCGGCCTGCCACTGTACCGATTATATTCTGAGAATGAAAATTTTGTAAATGTCGATGGTGAGTGAAACTACGTACATATACATCCCAGCTGGCTACGTTCTGAAAGGAAAATATGCTAGGCACGGAAGCACATATAGAGGAGTTGTCAAGCTCCGACACTGAACAGTCTGTGGATGGAGACAAGCCGAAGACTTGAATGTAGGTAAGAACACCAACTCATTATGCCACACGGCCCCACGCCTGGAATTCAAATTCAGGAATCCTCGCAGCGGCGCATGAAAGCCCCCCAAACGGAGAACAAGATGGAGACCTAGATGAAGTTGAAGACCCGGAGGACATAGTGGTTTCGAGCTTCTTGACATTGCTGGTTCTAATTCAGCTGATCTTGATACTGTTCCTCGCGATTTTAGATGTATACAGCTTGCTGTGAATTTGATGTAGTGCCTGTTAAATTCGTGAACCAAATTCGGAACTCATATGGTAATCAACGGTCGTCCACTCACCGTTGAACGTTGAACTCTCAAGCCGAGCACAATGATTCAATCAACCTCCAGCTTTTTCGAACCCGCCACCGTACAAATTTCTCCGTCGCACCTTTATGTAGATGAAAGTGGCTCGCGAGCATGGTCTCAAGTTCAAAGCTCTGAAAAGTCTAGAACCGTTTGTAGAGAAAGTCCACAGCGACCAAAGTCCAACTGAGTTCTCCTCTATTTCGATTTTCGGAATTGTTGTTTCCCTTGCTTTCTTGCAATTTTGGCTGACATCAGTCAGTTATTTATATAATTATTTGGGAAGGAAGTTTGGGAAGGAAGGATATCGATTTTCCCTTGACCATCTATCTACTTGTTATATCCAAGGTCTCGTCGTAGACGGCGGGGCGCACGGATTTCGTCTTGAGATTTTGGTTTCGCTGTTTGATAAACAATTTGGTGGCTTGAAGATGCACGGTACGGATTTGGTGGCAAACCCAACAGCAAGCGAACGAGCATGGAGGTGTCGGGTTAGGGCGCATGCACAGCAGCGAGGGAGGTGTGGCGATGTATCAGAGCTCTGAAGCAACGGATGGCGGGGATGCAGGGGATCTGAGAGCGGTGTTGGACGTGTCTATGAGATGGTCAGGAACAGGAGAGGGATGAAGATTTACGTGACATATGAATGTGTACTTGCCTCGATAAATCCTTCATGCTTTTTTCTTCGGATGACATACATATTCCATTGAGAGAGCAAGCGCAAGTAGACGGACGAGAGGAGCTGGAGTGGCGAGACGGCGGGAAAAGCAGGTAAGAAGATTGTCAGCGTAGTCGTGATGTAGATAGGCTGGAGCGGAAGGCCCGGGGATGGTGGTACTGGCGGCGGGCTCAGCATTAGCGTGGCCGCTGTAATGTGGAGAGAGCGGCATGGGGTAGAAGTTGGGCTCGACGTTGGCGGCTGGCATGAGTCCGACTTGACACTGAAAAAAGCTCAAATCGAGGCATATCAGGACGCGAGACACACGTACACTCAAGCTCTTTCTGGATCCTCCTAGGTTCGTATACGTGCAGCACAACGAGAGTCGGTATTGATTGGTGTCAGCGGATGGGGGAGGTTAGAAGCGCATGTCGGTAGTGGGCGTGAGCCTAAGTGGATGTCGATGAGGAGCGATGAGGCGAAGCGATGCTGAGACGGGTCCAAAGGGGATCTCATGGGCCATGGCCGCCGGAGATGGAGTCGGCGTATGGAGAGCTTCGGGGGGTGTAGATTCTGTGCTGGTGGGCGCATCTTTCGGCTCCAACGTCGTTACTTGACGACTCGGAGCGAATCGGTCGCACCGGCGAATGCCTACCACGAACAGCGCGTGGTCGGGGAGCAGCGTGCCGAAGAGGCGTCTTGGTCGAAAGCGCGTCGGCTCCGGATTTGTCAACCCGATGTTGGGTGTGCACCGCAGGGCGATGCTCATGCAAGAACGTTTTGAGTCTACGAGTGAGGCGGGTCGGAGGGGCGCAACGATCTGATGGCGGCCAAACACACACAAACACTCCTCTTCACTCTTTTCGCCGTCACGCCACACACAACGCGTTGGCGAGCTATCCGTCACGACGCCGACGCGTGTTTCTGCTGTATGTACAAGTCTCGCCGGAAAATAACTGGCCACCGATGAATTCGCAGCTCTGGAAGTTCGATCTTTTGGCAAGTCTTTTGGCAATTCCAAACTTGAATTCGAAACGACGGGCACAAGCTTTCCCAAGCTCGCTGCCCTGCTGCTCTCCCAACGGAGAGGGAGGTTCTAAAAGACCGAATCCGAAATCACAGGCTCCTCTGCCCAACAGAATCCCTGCTACCCACAAGAACAAAGAAAAAAATCATAGCTCTCGGTCCCGGAGGACCAGCCACTCCGGCGAAATCATCCACTTTATTGCCTTCATATTCCCCGCATACCGCCTAGGACGCTTTGCAAGATGAATTACTGAGTAGCAGCCAAATGACACATCTGGCTCCGTGGTGTTTACTGTTCGTGGAAGGACACCTTCAAGCTCCTGACATAGCGCGCCACCTGTCCCGACTCTTTGACGGTTTGATATCGACACATTCTTCGATGCACACTCGATTCGAAGCCAAATACCGTTCGCGAATCGCAAGGGCTGTATGTTTCTTGATCCACGCGTCGTTCGTATCAATATTTGCTATCGTCCGCTTAACACGGCCTCGAAAGCAGTGCGGCGAACTTCGCCGGTGTCGGTCACAAAAGCCCACGAGGCTGTAGATTGGGGCCTTACCGTTCTCCTTTCTCTGCTCCTCCACCCCGCAGCAATAATGGGGCTTGAAAACGACTCTCAAGACGTGCATACAGAGCTCAGCAGCGATATTTTGCTAGGCCGAAGCCTTACAACGCTCCATGGTACGACCGCAGTACATTCCCTGTTCAAATTCTCACTTGTGCGCAAGTCTCGGGTGGAATTGGAGGTCAGGGCGGGGAAGGTGGAAGGGAAGGTGGCACCGGTGGCCATGCCGAGGGTCCTACCCTCAATGTCTCGGGCGCTGCAGGTTGGATTGTTCATATCAACGATAGAAGTAAGTTATCGGCGCTCTCAAACTGGTCAATTTTGAAATTACAACTGTCAGGTGCATTGAGCAATTCAAGAACTCTGCGTTCGGTGATTGATTCTGGTACGGGGGTTTTCCTTCGCGACTTGTGAACTGCATACTAAAATGCGGTTCGCTCAGCTCCCCCTGCAATCTCGATCTGCGATGTCAATCTACAGCAAGAAGTTTACTTGGACTGTTCGCGAGTCTATTCTCGACCCAGGTCCAGCCTTCTCAGAAGGTACTATTCCGCCGAAGTCAAGGACCGGAAGGAGATGACAGTAGTCGTCTACGAGGGGCAAGATGCTGAAGAGGTGGTCTTAATTTTCTCTCTGGGTCATTTTTTGATAGTCACTTTCAATTGCCAGGAGTTTAAGCGGGACATATCGAAATATATGAAATTTCGGTACGTCTGAATCACGTCATGGCCGTAACTTAATATTAATTCTGACCCTGAAGCCACCCATCTTTTCTCCAGCTGTATGGAATGGTATATGCGAGAAATATCTATGCAAACATCTTCTACGACGGTACTTCGAATGCGTCAGTGTGTAGGTTGAAGCGATGCTCAGTTTTCGGCAGCTCTGATCCCATTCAAAAATATCGTGAACATGTTCCAACAATCTCCAATGTTGCCCTGTTACATCAATGCATCTGTAGTACGCTACATTGCTTCATTATCTACAACTGGCGAACTATACGCTGACGCTTCGCAGGCCAATGAGTTCAGAGTATGAAAACATGTATCTGCACTCCTTGGTGGTATACTGATACCATAACAGGCAGTTCAGGATCATTTTGAAAGCATTTTCGAGACTCGGTTGCATTTTGTCAGTTTATCTTCCGCTCATCTGTAAAATTCACGTTCAACCCCCCGCAAATAAGGGTCAATACAGGCTCTTTCTACGTCCCTGCACTGGGCGGCTCTGTATTGATCTCGAAGGGTACGACTACCCATGTTCTCCTGTCCCTGGAACCGAAAATGTCTCTGCAATGCGCTCGCTATCATCAATCGACACCAAAATCATTATCGAATCTCTAACAGTCAAACAATACCACGAAATTTGCAATACAGCACATTTCAGACACATCACATATATTGAATTCCCGGTCACAACCACGGTTCATCTGGGTGCAATGTATCACACTACTGGGTGGTACAGTCTCGGCAGTCTGGTTGCTATTGCCCCTACACTAGACATGGGTACGCACGCCGGCCTAGATCCCGTGTGGCAAATTTCAGGAAGCCAAAGCTGGCCGCTGCCACATACAAGGGAAAATGGTTGGGATCGGTTAGTAAGACGCATCCTCGCATGTAGATACGATTCTCTGACTGGCTTTGAAATCAGTTTTGACGTTTATGAGTTACAGGGAGACACTGAGGTGTTCGTATACCTAACGCGTGACAAAGATCCAAACCTGTGGCTCAGTCAAGCAAACCATATTTTCAACTGCCTTGGTGTTTTCTCGGATGCTGATAATTATGGTGAGTCGACCAGATACCCTTTGATTTGTTATTTGATTGTGTTTCCAGCTCGATTGAACGAAATCTGGTTTCGAGTTAGACTTCACCCTCAGTCTGTCCCGAGGCAGGCTGATTGGCGTTCATTGAAGGGATTCCTTTTCCTCTGTCCGGCAGAGTCTTTTCACGTTGGCCCAGCATCATTCAAATGCCCGGAATGCTTTGGATACTGGTCCCTCGATCCATCCGGCGTGGACCGGCTGAGTGCGGAGGAGGCCTTTGAACTTGGATTTCCAACCATCAGTATCTCGATGGGCGGTGAAGGACAATATTGGACCGATAGTGTCTACGCCGGCCTCCGGGAATTTCACCAAGGCAAGGGATTTGATTCTAATAGTCAAGAACTTGCTCGACACCTTGGCGTTCCACTCTATGAATTATATTCTGATTATCAAGAAAATGCAAATGTCGATGGTGAGTTGATACACATACCTATACATACCAGCCGGCTACGTTCTGAAACGAAAATCATATAGAGGAGCTGTCAAGCTCCGACGCTGAACAGCTTGTGGATGAAGACGAGCCGGGGAATCTGGATATAGGTAAGAACAAGAACTCCTTATAATTATGCAACACTTGGAATTCAAGCTCAAAGATGGTGACCTGGACAAACTTGAAGACCCGGAGAACATGAAGGTTTCGAGCTCCTTGAAATTGCTGACTCTGAGTCAGTTGAGCTTGATCCTGTTCCTGGCAATTTTGAGTATATACGGCTCCCTGTGAATTAGGTATCGGCATCGTGTCCGTACAATACGGTGTGAATTATGCTTTTACCTTTCGGAATGCAACTGTCGAATTCAGAACCAACCTCGTCGAACCAATATCGTAAAAAAAAAAACAATCGCAGGATCACGACGGTTGAAACTTGAACTGTAAGTTGAACACAATGATTAGCCTCTAGCTATGAATTCATTCGGCTACCTATGTGATGGTTTTGTCTGGAAGAAAAGATGTTCAACACGATACACCCAATGATATTTTTTATGATAATTTCGCGATGAAACATGCGTCAATCGATTAAGCGCCCGACACTCTGCCCACGTACGCACGCCGCCGCATTCAACGGGTTTGCGAAGGAGTTGTTGGACCAGGTTGAATGAAGCTTGGCGCCCGTGTAGGTCGATTGGTTTTGCTGGGTTACACGGGAATACAACCGAGATCGATGCGTATGGATTTTGCATTGGAGGTTTTCCATTTTGCAGTTTTGATAATGCGCGGTGGGGTTTGGTGACAAACGCGACCGGGGATGGAGTTGGTGAGTGCAGATTTATCGGGGTAGGTGAGATGATCATGTGAAGACGGAAGCGATCGCGGGCAAGGACCTGGTGGTTTCGGGCAGTTCCGGGGCGGCGTCGCATTCGTCCATGAGATGTGTCAGCAAGGGAGGGAGACGAGGATTTGCTGGATATATACGTGTATTCTTGCCTCGATACACTTTTCGAGTAGTCACTCGTTGTGCTTTCTTCTTCGGGTGATGCATTTGATGGAGCGAGGCAGAACCAGGAGACCGACGAGAGGAGCTGGAGCGGGCGAGACGGCGGGCGGTGCAGGCGAGAATGTGGTCAGCGCGGTTGTGATGTAACTATGTAGCGAGGCTGGAGCGGGAGGGATGATGGCGCTAGCGGCGGGATTGGGATCGGCGTGACGGAGGTGGAGTGGGGAGAACGGCCTGAGGTGAACTCGGGAGTGACGTAGGGGGCAGGGTCGGGTCTAACTCGACTGAGAAGGGTTCAAAACGAAGCAGACAAGGAGAAGAGAGTAAGCCTTTGCCTCCGGGCTTCGTCTACGCGCCTGGCAGCGAGGGTCAGTATGATCGTGTGGAGTGGGGGGTGGGTGGGTCTTTGAAGTAAATGCCGAGCGCATGTAGCCAGTAGGACGGGAGAGCCTGAGCTACCGAGCCAGAAGGAGCTCACATGGCGGCAGGAAATGGTCGGCGGTGTAGAGCTTCGACATTGTAGAGCCTGTGGTGGTGGGTGAGTTGTCCGGCTCGGAATTCAGTACCTGCGGCGGTGGCGAGGTCGGTACGTGACGAGCCAATCGGTTGCCGGTGCAAACAGCCAGAACAACGCGTACCCGCGAGCAGCGCTGTCGCCCCGGGAGCCTCGCTCGAGATTCAGGCGTCTCAACGCCCGACTCGCTCGAGCGGTGGCTCGAGCGCTTAGAATAAAAATATTGTATTTAATTTGTATTACCCTATATATGACCTTAGCTCGAGCGCACTCCTGCTCGAGCCAACTCCCGCTCGAGCCAACTTCAGCTCGAGCCAACTCCACCTCGAGCCAACTCCTCGAGCCAACTCCCGCTCAATCCCGCCACCCGCTCGAGCCCGCCGTCCGCTTAACCCACACATCCATTCAAGCCACCCATCCACTCGAGCCAGCCAGCCTTTCGAATCAACTACGCACTTGACTTTGTCAACTAAAACTCAATTAGACACCTCGATCAGCAATGTCAGGCTTTGCCACCTACCGGTAAGGAATTCGGTAAAGACAAGTAATCCACCTATGCGTCAACTTTCGTAGCCAGCTGATCAAGGCGTCATCAGTTACCTATGTGCAAGGAAAGAGAAAGATTAGGACACGTCGACGGCGTCGCTCGATATAAGTACTCAATAAGTACTTCGTCAATTTTGATGGTAGATAGCGGCTGTGATGGTGAAAGACTGAGTGCCCCAAAGATAGTTGCAGCGGTATCCTATCCAAAATCGCGGCGTAGAAAGACGCTATGGACGTTGCCGGTGAATCGGTGGTGGTGGCAGGAGGAGGGAGAGTGATGTGTGATGTGACATGTCACTATTACCAGCTATTACCTGTTTCGGTGGGTTTTACCGCATCGGCCGATCAACGTGAACGCGTCCGTCCAGTAATACACGCGGAGCTGTCAAACGGCTCATCGGCGCTGGTCGGCATTGTTGATTGGTATCAGCCGGTGGTCTTCATTGAGACATAGATGGCTTCTGTTGGGAGCCGTTGAGTTCCACCGGCTTCCACTGGCTCAAGCTTCACTGGGCGCCATTGTACTCCAACGGCTTCCGGTGGAATCCGTTGCTCTATTTTTTTCTTCAATCGTCGAGAAGGCTCGGGCTTGGCCGCTTGCAATGTTGAATTGATTCCGAGTAGTCCGTTGCGCTTCAAATCATACAAGTAGCATTTCACGTCGACAAGGTCGGCTACGACTCGGCTTGCGGGGTACATGGGGTACACTTACCCTAGTCTGTTGGTTACCACGCTCACTACCTGGTAGCCTGCGTTATTATATAAGCAGCCCGTTTTGGAACTCACGTGCAGTTGACATCGGCTGATCTCAAAGCCTTGACACGCCGGTCAGACGTGTTTTTACGCGTTTCAGCTGAGAATAAGACATCCTATACGATATTGAGGACAGATTTCGGGGAAAGCGGTATATTTGATCTCTCCAACCTCGAATTCAGTCGTTTTCCTGACCATTCAGCTGTTGCCGGCGCTTTCCGAGAAGCATCAATCAATGACAGCTGCATCAACTTGCCGTCACCACGCAAACACCTGCAAGAGCGATTCCTTCTATAAAATGTGCATGATTTGGGTGGAAAGAGGTCAGAATGTCCTTTTGAGAAAGTTTGGGACTGACACCCAACTGAAAGCCGCGTTGAAACGCGTCGAAATGAAGTATATAGGCGTGTTGTTTGCTCGTGTTGGGGAGCATCATGACGTCGTAAGGCAGGCTACCGGGTAATTGACCGCGGTAACCAACAGACTTTAATTCAGCGAACTTGTGAGCTAAGAAGAATTAAAGCGTCTGTCTAGAGAGACTACACTTACCCATCTAACCTCAGAATTATAGTTGATATCTCACTCAAACCTTCACTGACATGCTTCGGAGTTTATACTATTCAACAGGACGGGAAACTGAACTGAGAAATTTGAGCGGAGACATCTGAACAGAAGGCTATTAGCGCGAAGACTCGAGTGCTCGTAGAAATTATTATGCTTTGCACTGCAGCTGGCAGGGAATGCCTTCGAATCTTCCGTGATGGTCGAAACTGGCGGCTTCGGATTCACTAATGTGTACTGAATAAAGTTACATGCATGCTGCAATAAATTGAACAAAGAGCGACAAAGATTTCATGTCTTAATTCAAGCCTTTTTCGAGCTCGGAACCCACCAATTTCCATTGGTTTCCGATGGAGTTTGCCGTATTGACTGCCGCCGACGATCACTGGAAGTCAGTGCCGGCACCGGCGCACATCATCAATCGACGGCCGCCAACAGCCAACGGCGGCCACTGGTGGCCGCCAGTGACTTTCCTAGTGATGGGCGTATTACTCCGTCCGTCACAGCATGTCACTCCCTTCCGCCTTCCACCTCCATGTGCTCCCCCACCTCCGCTCCCGCCACCTTATACCTTACCCATACCGCATTCAATGACCCAGCAAATACCCCCACTATTCCACCGCCGCCTTTCGCTAGCAGCCGCGCCATCTTCGTCGACAAGCGCACCTTCATTCTACGCTGCTTTGACTCGCTGCCACCCGCCTCTACTTAATTGGTCTCTCGCGCCTCCCACCCCTCGCCCTCACCCTCACACTCACTACAACTTCATTCCTTGACCCAAACACCATACTTCGACGTGTAATCGATGTCACGTCTTGCACTGCGTTAATTCTTCGGTGCGTTCTAGATCATCCCCTTCCTTTCCCCTCTCTTTATATTCTTGAAGTCACCAATCAATCTAGACCCGTTGTAAAGATCCAGATATGCCTCTTCTCGACCACCGATCCTTCCAGCTCTTTCCCCAATAACAGTCAAACCCGATTGTCGCTAGCGTTCAAGAATCAAGATCGAAGGAACTACGGGTTGGGATGCTTGGATGTAGAGAGGTGAATCAGGTTATCAGTGCGCTAGGATTTCCTCATGTGCCCCTTCTTTTTCCTCCAAACTTCTTCACCCCATCGTTTCTCCCGCTCCTTTCAAGTGAATACTGACCTGTCATTCAGTGTCTTGACTCCACCGGCGCACTCACTTCGTCTATTCCGCCCGTTCCTCTCCACCTTTCACGTCCGCTCATGCGGCCTGGATACCCCAACACCGCCTATGCCAGCCCCTCCCGTTGTTTTCACTGCGTCCACCTACCTCGGCGCTCGCCGGTCATTTAATCTGTATTCCCTCTCACCAGCTATCAAACTCCGCTTCTCCTTTCTCCTCCACTCCAACCAGCACGTCCTCTTAGCTGCCATGCGTTCGCTGGGCCTGACCATAGGCCCTATGACGCGTTTCTGTCGAGGTGGATTTTTCGGATGGGGTGGCCCATTTCTTTCCACTACCGCGGCACGAATGCCATCGCTGTTTTGCCATCGTACATCATTGTAGCGTTCTTGGTTAGCTGACGGACTTGTAGCGAGCAGATGGCGGACCCGAGCGGGAAGATGGTCAACTTGAGAAGTTGTCTCGAGCGGGGAGTGGCTCGAGCGGAGTTGGCTTGAGCGAGTGATGGGCTTGAGCGGGCGGTGAGCTCGAGCGGTTGATAGCTCGAGTCGGTGAGTAGCTCGAGAATTTGGCTTAAGCGGACAGTCGGCTCAAGCTGGAGTTCGCTCGAGCGAGAGCCATGTATTATATACGTAGTAAATACAATATTTAATTCTAAATGGGATCGAGCCACTGCTCGAGCGGCTCGAGCGAGCCGGGCGTTGAGACGGCTAGGTCTCGAGCGAGGCTGAGCTGACTTCATAGCAGCGTGGCGGAGACATGCCGTCGAGAGGTTTGTTAGCCCGATGTACACTGCGTGAGCGCTGCCCTGCGCCGCAGCAACGACAGAGTCATAGACGGGCAATAACGTAGCCATGGAAGAAAGAGAGACTCAGACGGACCGACGATGATGGCGGCCAAATACATGCAAATATCCTCTCGATCGCTTTCAAGACACTCACCACGGCACGCCCAGTGGTAGCGCGACCCTCGGGAATGTGGCACAACAGGCTTTCCACGAAATGGCTTACTTTTTCGCATCTCGGCTGCTCGTGCGAGGAGGAATGCCGCTCAAATGGGGACAATTATAAATACTGCCCTGAGTGCCCTCTTTCTATCTTGGTTCTGGCATCGACGATTGAAACAAATTAAAGACGCCCAATTTCTACACTACTCATTGTCGTCCCACTTTCCCGAAAACGCCTTGGACCCTCGACTCCCGCCATTCTCATCAGCCTCGCCGCAAATCAGCCTCAATATAACTTGAACTTCGAGTTCCTCCGGGATGGCTTCCGACGTCTGCGTAAACAGTAACTATCCGGATTAACTTGCCATCCTAAACCACAGTACGAGATTCTCTTACGAATGATTCGAGTCCATATCGACTATCTTCGGTTGACATGGAGCATTGCATCTACTTTCGTTAGCGCCCCAGTAGGTCACGACCGCGCCCGCCGTCTTTCTCACTCGCACGCAAGCGCGCAATACACCGAGTTCTTGGGCTCCGCTTTCCGAATGAGTCAGTTCAATCCATATCTAGAGACTGCTGTATCTCATTGACAGATGGAACAGGTCTTGAGCAGTGCAGCTATTTTTGCCGGCGCCTTAAGTTCTAAGGCTGCAGGCCAAGACTCGCGGTGCTTCTCTTTCTTCCCCAGCTCACTTGGGATAATGGAGCATGAAAACGACACTCAAGAAGCAGCTAGAAAGCTCAGCAGCAATATTTTGCTAGGCCAAAGTCTTACTATGTTTAATGGTACGACACTCGATGCTCCACTGACAGTGCATTCCGCATCCCGAGTCCTTACTCCTCACCTCTGTTCAGTCTCGGGTGGAAGCGGAGGCCAAGGCGGGAGAGGTGGACACGATGGTGGTGCCGGCGGCAATGGCGAAGGTCCTGTATTCAACGTCTCGCGTGCCGAGCGGTTGATTGTTCATGTTAACGAAGGAAGTAAGTTGTTTAACGCTTATGAACGTGTCAACCCTGGAATTACTAGTATCAGGAGCATTGAAAGATCCAAGAACCCCAGGTTCTGATTCCGGTGAGCTCATCTTCTGCAGCTTGTGACAATGCTAGAGTTTGGCGCCTCCAGATCCGCGGGCAGTCTCGCTTTGCGATATAAACCTGCAGCATCAAGTATACTTGGATAACCCACAACTCTGTCGCTGGCGCCGCAGGGGAAATGCTGTCAGGAGATACCATACAGCCAAACTCGAGAACCGCAAGGAGATGACAGTAGTCATCTACGAGGGGCAGCATGCTGAAGAGGTGACTAACCTCAATTTTCTCTTTGGGGTTTCATTGCTTAACGCTCATTTTCAACCACCAGGAATTGAAGCGGGATGTGGCGAAACATATGAAATTTCGGTATGCTCGAATTTCTTCCAAGATTCAAAGACTACGGCGCACTATTGATCCATTTGCGAAAGTCACCCATCTTTTCTTCAGCTGTATGGCACAGTGCATTCGCAATATGTTCATGCAAGCATCTTTCATGAGGGTACGCCTAAACTTGTTTTAGTGTACACTGTGTACATGTAGATTCGTTGATTCTGAGTTTTTCTCAGCTTTGATTCCTTGCTTTGATTCCTTGGAGAAATATCATGAACATCTATCGACAATCACCGATGGTGCCCTGTTATATCTATGCCACTATGGTTTGTTCCAGTATTTCCTAATCACCACTGACAATGTATACACTGACATTCCACAGACTAACGAGTTCGAGGTGCGGGAACTGAGCTCCTCATACTATGTATAGTACTGATATGCCAGCAGGCAGCTAATGACTATCTTGAGCGGACTTTCGACACTGCATTGCGTCTGATTCACGTCAGTTCACCTCCCACTCGTCAGTGTGACCCGCATTCAACCCCCGCGCAAATCAGAAAAATAACTTTACCCTCTTCCTACGTCCCTCCACTGGCCGGCTCTGTATTGATCTCCACGCCGGGTCCGACTACCTATTTTTCCCTCTTCCTGGGACCGAGAATATTGCTCCAAAATGCTTGTTTCCAACGATTGACGCCCAAATCATCATTGACGCTCTAATAATCGAACAGTACAACGAAATATGTGCCAAAGGATTCAGAAACTGTAAATGGATCAATTTTCCGCCCACATCCACGGTTCATTTAGGTGCAGTGTACCCTACTTCTGGGAGACACGAGCTGGGCAGCCCAGTTGCTATTGCCCCTAGCCTAAGCCTAGGGATTTGCACAAAAAGTTTGGAGTGGCATTACTTGGGAACTGAACACATAGCAGAAAGTGGTTGGCACCGGTAAGACTCATCTTCACATCCGCAAATGTGGTTCTGTGACCCTTCTTGTAAAACCAGTTTCCATATTTCAGAACTTATTGACCGTCGCTTCCAAGATTTTTATTGCGAGTTCGATGTCGACTCCGATGTGCATATAAACACATGGCTCAGCCAAGCCAATCACATATTCAGTTGCCTCGGTGTTTTCTCAAATGTCGATGATCATGGTAAACTGACCCTGGCACGTTCGTTTATCAGTCATCTGATCGTTTTCTAGCTTTAATGTGCTGGAGTGAGTTTACAGTTGAATTCCAGCATAAGTCCCCTCTGCCAAATAGTCAATTATCGAATGGATACCTATTTCTCTGTCCGCCACAGTCTTTCCAGGTTGGCCCAGCATCTTTCAAATGCCCGGAATGCTTTGGATATTGGTCTTTAGATCCACTGGGTGTGGACAGGTTGAGGGCGGATCAGGCCTCTGAACTTGGATTTCCTGCCATCTATATTTCAATCAGCAGTGGAAGTAGATATTGGAGCGATACTGTCTACGCTGGTCTCCGCCAGTTTCACCAAGGCAAGGGATTTGATCCCGATACCCAAGACCTTGCTCGACATCTTCGCCTGCCGCTCTATGAATTATGTTCTGATAATGAAAAATCTCTAAACGTCCATGGTAAGTCCACACACATATGCATACCACTAGTCGTTCTAAACCGGAAATATGCTAGGCAGTGAAGTACGTATAGAGGTGTCAAGCTGCGACACTGATTCGCTTGTGGACGAAGCGGATGGAGACGAGATTGAGAGCTTGGGTGTAGGTGAGAGCACACATTCCTCAAACCATGCTGAAATCCAAACTCAATGATATTTTTTTCACAGCGAATAGTGAGGGATCCTTAACTCACCATAGTGAGTTCATCTGCATATGCATACCAGGCGGTTAAGTTCCGAAACAAAAATATGCTAGGCGGTGAAGCCCG
Source organism: Favolaschia claudopus (assembly GCA_037176885.1). NCBI lineage: Eukaryota > Fungi > Basidiomycota > Agaricomycetes > Agaricales > Mycenaceae > Favolaschia > Favolaschia claudopus. The sequence goes on along the minus strand of JAWWNJ010000026.1, from coordinate 1,038,521 downwards.
GATAGAGGAACTGTCAAGCTCCAGAGATCAGCTTGTGGATGAAGGGGAGCCGAGCATTCTGGATATAGGTAAGAACATGGCGTCTCTTACGCCACACCCAGAATTTTGAATTGAATGATTACCCACAGTAGAAGATGAAAAGTGTGAAAGTGTCCCAAAAAGCGGAGACCTAGACGAAGATTCGGAGGACATGGTGGTGTCGACCCCCTTGAAAATGCTGGCTCTGATTCAGTTGAGCTTGATACTACTCATCGCGGGTTTGGATTTGTACGGATCGTTGTGAATGCTATACTACTGTGAGCGAGCTGAAAGGGAGCGAAAGTCAATCACTTACCAGATGGACAAAGAAACCATTCGCAAACGAAATCGCCTTCGTCAAGATAGGCCGCAACGGTTCTGGAGATGAACAATATTGCGAAAGGTGATAATTTTGAAACCATAGCAGGGGCGAGGACGGACAGACTCTGTTCAGAGAGAGTCTCAGAGCATGTCAGAGGTTGAAAGTATGCAGGCTTGATTTTTTTTGCGCAAAGCCTTTGATTCAGCTAGACGGCCCAAAGCCGATAGATAGCATCGTCGTCCAATGCCACTGGCAGCGCGCCGCCAGTGCCCAGTAGAAGCCAAGTAAATATCGATGCCAGTCGAGGGAACCAAAATCGGACCAGGCTGCTACAGTGCTAAGCAAGATGAAAATTCCGAGTCGTATCCCGGGCTCCAAGGTCTCTGAGCAAGTTCGGCGAGCGGCAGAGCAAAATCGAAAACCGGCTAATATGGAAGTTTACGAAAGAATTTCTTGGTGTTGTGGTTTGTTGACTCGAGCCGATCCCGCCGCGTCGGCACATCGCGCGCTCAGGCTAACTTGTCCTTCTGAATCACAATGCATTGGCTGCGCCTCGAGCCTCCTCGAGCCTTCCGACATTTTGCCAAACCTCATAGTAAACTGAGCGACTGGCCGTCACTGCTACGATAATACCGCCAGCTGGGATGGCTTGCATTAAAGTCTCGAGACGGTCTGATGCACAGTCGCCTCAACCGTCCTTTTGTCTCCCGAGACGTTGCGGGCTTCAGACTGGCTGCCAGTTCGTATTCTAGATGCGAGGACAATACGGTGCGTAACCAATACCAATTCTCTCACCTTCCGACTCATTCAATATTCTAGAGCATGGGGGTCCGTTGCTTGTCTCGAGTGTATCTGCAGAATTCACTCCAAGATTCAGCCAAGATTCACGATCTTAACAGCTCAGCACTCTATCGTTCTTCGAATGTCACATATCGACACGACATCACCACTACACTGCCTCTACGCACACTCCATAATCAATGCGTATGTGCGGGTTCCAGCTATGCGATCTATACGTCTGGGGCGTCCTCTGTTCTCCGAGTCGTCTGCACCGACAGCGCCTCTGAGAGAGTCTGACCAACAGTTTGGACTCAGTTTTCGGGCAGGACTCCAATCTGGCACAGAGGGTTCCAGCTGCCGTGGGGACCCGACGTCTAATCCCTTGAGTGTTGTGCATTCGACGATGACGGTGGTGCGGAAAAGCGAGTGGTCAGATAATGCCATCATCCATGAATCTCCTACTAACTTGCCTGTTAGCTTTTCACGTTCCCATTCGCTCTGGCTATTCCGCGCGTAGTGTATTTTATTGATCTATCCGTTCACTGTCGACAGATATCGCTCTATCTCTGCGCTTTCTGCCGTCCCCCGCCCTGAAGGTGATATCAATACGAGTACCCCGATACTCTTCCCCTCTTATACGTCGGTTCGTGTTTGGAATGAACCCTTCGGACCACTCTACTCTCCACCTCCCTCCTCCCTCATCGAGATCTGCGCTTACTGCTGCCCGCTCTCGCGCTTCCAACCCGCTTCCTACGGACCATGAGCACTGATATGGATGGGTGCTCGCCCTGTGTCGTGTCTGGCGCCTTGTCCATTCATGGCGTTCTTACAGCCGGGACAGAAGGGGCTAACACGAGGCTCGACTCTCAGGGCAGGGGACGTGTGCATTTTCTTTTCCTCAAATGCGAATGTGCCTCCGCTCTCTCGACCAGTCATCGCCCTCTCCCCTCCCCGACACGCCACGCCTGCCCTCTTCGTGTGTATGCGGGAGCACGTCGTGTACGCTGAGCGAGCGGTGCAACATCGTGCTGGGATTGGGGTGAACAAGATGAGGCTCGCCGCTTAGAGATGGGAGATGGATGGGCGGCGCGTGAAGATGGGTTATGTCTCAGTTCCGAGACCAATTCGTCGAGCGTGGTGAGAAGCGTGGTGGTTTTTGGTAGGACGCATGTTCTCAAAGGAAGTCCCGGGGTCGAAGGGTTACATCCTCTGCGCGGGGGTGTTAAGGTTCTGCTTGCTCGTTTCGACCCGGACATTGCCCACTCCCACCCGATGTCCGGCTTCGCCCTTGCCCATGCCTTTCCGCTTTTCTTATGTGCCACGATGCCTTCGTGCAGCCCACCACTATCTCCTCCCCCGTGGCACCGTCATGCCTCCCCTATATATCCTCTCCCTCGACACCGACGAGGATCTGGGTAGATTCGATGGACGAATTGAGCGCGTTCTGTCTGGCGTCGGACCACGCGTCTGCGTCGAGATATGGGAGATGCGGTCTCTCGTCTAACGACGTCGATTCTTCAAGGGCAGCGGGGGTGGCGGGAAGTAGATGCTATTCGTTGGCGCGTGCGGCGTAGGCGGCGGCTCCGAGGGAGGAATTGGGGTGATGCCAAGGATCCGCATTTTGCTGGGCCCGAGTCCATGGCTGTAAACGGCGCCATCGATGGAGTGAGCATCGCCCTCGGAAACACGGGTGTCAGATCTTCACCTCCTCGTTCTGCGTGGTGATACTGTGCTTGTGGGCTTCTGCCTCCACTGTCACTTGTATACGCCTCGAGATGGATCCAATATCCTCCCCGTCGAATGCAGCGAATCCGAGCCACTGCGTTTAGCCTTACCGTGCCTTCGGAGATGCGCATCCGCGTCACTGTAGATGGCTTGAATGGCTGCGCTATCGACGCCATCGTCTACACTTCCGTTGCTACTGTGGTCAATGGTCTGCCGAACGGGGAGACGCAGAAGGGAGGCCTCTCGGACGTGCGTCTACGCAGCTTTGGCGATACTCGTGCCATGTTCGTCTACCACCCCACCCCCCTCGCGAGCGGCACCTCGTACCTAGATCGCCTGGCGATACTCGTCGTTCACACCTGACGCCGGCGCCATCGTGCTTGGTGTCTTCAAGACGATCCTGCACGTCTCCTGCATTCGTCCATTCCATTGCACTACAAACGCGATTAACCTGCCCCGCCTTCGCTTCCACAGCTCCGCATTCTAACAGCGGCGCCGACGTCGAGATCGATCGGCTCGATGTGGGGATGCTGGGCATGCGGGCGGGTCTTTACTTCACTCAAGCTTGTCTGTTACGCGTTGCGATGGGGAGTGTGCATTCAAGCTAGAAGGTCGACGAGAGGCGCGGAGGGGAGTCATCGGTGCATACTCGTACATATGTCCGCCGTTCCGGCTCGAGACTGCTCCTCGGTGGCGATGGTATCCCCTCCGAGTCTGGTACCTCTGGTTTCATAAAGACTATCCTACGTGGTGCATCATCTCGTCAGGGAGCTGTACTCGTCGTTGTATATAACGTCCTCGCTCTTCCGCTTGACTTCGATGACACTGGGAAGTGTCTCCCAAGCGCAAATGCTCGCACCGGTCTACGCTTCCAGACCTGATGCCTCTTATTGTCTCGGATATTCGTTTGCTGCATCCATATACATACTTCGACCACAGAGATGTACATACTTCTCTTTTACCTCCCTAAGTACTAGGTCCCCTCAATTCTCGCCTCACTCTTCAGCTCAGAAAATAAATAATTGTTTGCCGAGCTTTCGCGTATCGCTGGGTTGACAGGTTTCCGGAGGTAAGCCCCAAAACAGCGAGTCCCTCCTTCCACCACCAACTCTCTTCAACTCGTTGGCCTTCAATGTGGTGCACCTTTCCAGGTCTAATTTTCCAGGCCCCACAGCGGGTTGCTCACCGCGAACGCAAGGAAGGAATTGAGTGGTGGGTCAAGTCAGAGTTGCGGGTGGGAGAAATTCCGACTGGTTCTGTCAACGCAGCGATACGCGAACGTCGGCAAACAATTATTTATTTTCTGAGCTGAAGAGTGAGGCGAGAATTGAGGGGACCTACTAGTAGTTGATATCTGCGCATGGACGCATGGCTTTTGCAGAGGTGGAGTACGCAACTTCCGAATGATGATTCAGAATATTCGATGAATCCCACTCCAGCTGTCCCACTGGCACCCCAGGGACCATGTCCAATGAGTCCGATTACTGCAGTCGCTATCCTTGAGGAGAATAAGCATCTGCTCCGCCACAAGACCAGATTTCTCTACGCTTCGGCAGCCAAGTCGCGACGGCGCGCAATAGACGGAGCAATAAACCCGGGTCATCGTATGTGTACACCGAGCGCTTTAGCTGGTGAGCGCAAAGCAGAGCAATCGAGGCAAGTTCCGCGCGCCCAATTACTGTGAGACAAGGCGGTTGTACTCTTGAAAGTAGTCTCGATGCCAAAGATAGAAAAAAAAACCCACAACTAGTAGTCATTGAATAACCTGAATGACGGATTCTCCTGGCCCCAATGTCTCGTAAGGTTCTTTCTCCGCCAGATATCCCTCAGCATCGCCTCTTCCCTCCTCACCACAGCCGGCTTCAACAAGTTCTTATACCCCATTCCCCCGATTGAACACAAATTGAGCTCCCAATTGACAAATATGGGCCAGCGCAAAAGCTCTGGGTTCCGGGACGCGAGATCGAAGAGCATGCTGATGTTTGTGGGATGGAGCCCCGGCATGGGGTTGACGAAGGCGTGGATTGTGGGAGCGCCGACTGGGCCTGGGTGGTCGTATAACATGGGGAGTATACGGGTGAATTCTTCTACGGTGGGGGAGCGCTTCTTCACTACGACCTTGATTTTGATGGGACGGCGCCAAGGGAGGTACAATGTGTTCTCTTCGGGTTTTTCGAGGCAGGTGATTTTTTTGAGAGTGCGTACGGAGAGGGGAATGTCTGGGTGGTGGCTGCAAAAGGCTGCGCGTTACAGAGAATTCGTGCACGTCAGATTTGAGCTCACAAGAAAGTGTACGTCGTGGGTTCAATGTCTGCCCATATTTGAGGCGTTAATGGCATTGTGGCCAGTAGGGAGCGTGCTCGTGGGTGTCTGGGCACGTTTCGGGAGGAGAATGCATAGCTACGGCTGAGAGTCGATGTGGTTTGTCGTAGGTACTCAAAGGTACGTTTCGCGGCGCGAAGGGTGCAAGGTACTCGGGACATGGAATCGGCAGAGACAAGACGCGACCCGCAGGATACCGAGTGTTTTGGGGGTATGGTTCGGGTACAGGGACACAATAACGACCTAAACGATGGTGCAGGACAAGTTGTGGAAGAATTGAGCGATGCGATCAAGAGTTATGGCATCGGCGTCGTCGCTCCGGGACGTGTGAACCCGGTTTTCTTGGCATTACCCGACACCCACGCCTTCCGTCCTCGCTAGCTTCACACTTTCAGATTCTGCACTGATTGACGTCGTTGTGGGCTCGTTTTCAAGCCAGATGTCGCCGTAACTGCACCATATAGGCTTCCAATGGAATAACTCGATGCAATCGATACATGAACGTGGACGAGCGCCGGCCACCAAAAAAGTTGAAAATCCGTACCTGGTCTTTGGCCACCCTCCTCGCGGTCGACATATCGCTGCTATCGGCCTAAAGGTTGGAGTTGGCATTCCTTTCCGGCATTTCTTTCATATTAATAGTATGTCACAATTTATCTCCGCTACCTTAGCTCACTCGAAGAGGCATGGCTTTGAAGTCGTCGAAATCTGGAACCCACTTTGACGGAATTTTTTCGAGGGAAACATAGGGCCACCGCGGCCTTGAAAGTGCTCAGATCTCTTTTCAAATATCCAGGGCTAAGGTTACTAGCGCATTCGGGTCAATGAGACTGCACACCGGTAGGCAATGAGCGAGATTGCTACAGAAACCTATTTCTAGGGGTCCCGACCGCATTATGAGGTGGGGTTTACACCGTTATCCCAGGCTGTATACTGCTCACAAGTACATAGGAACACTCTTTCAATGTTACTACACCCACTGCATATCTTTGAAGCAAGGGAATTGGTCAAGAACTGAGGAAAATCGCGGGTGCCAGTGGCCGACTACCATCAATTGCTAATTTTGGCCAGGTCGAAACAAAATATTCGCTGCGTGCTCAATTCCGCGTGTATTTTAGCAGAAATTTGCTCAATATATTCTTAAGATACTATTCTGTTACTACGAACGTCCCTGGCACCCTCCTATGCCTATAGGCTGCAGCAGGGCAACACGATCTCTTAGGTGGCCGAGTAAACCCTCACATATAGTACCCAAATGTCACATTTCAATACTTGATGCGCACCACAATCTCGCTCAATTCGCACGGAAAGCACCATGTTTCTGATGCAGTTCTCTCTTCATAGCTCTCTGTGCCTGAATTCGGCACCAGCTTGACGGTCATGACTTGAGCAACTCTCCGAGTTCGCCGGCGACACCTCTTGGCCGCGATATGACAAGGACACACAAAAGCATATCAGTGTGGGCGCACAGCTAGTCCTATTGCATTTATCGTGCGTGTCGTATCTGGCTCATTCCGTGATCGGCATGAAACTTACTTACCAGCACAGGTTCTCACCGGTGCGGACACCGTATAGTATGTATTGCAAATCCCAATATCTACTTCCTTGGCTTTGGGTTTTTTTTCTTTCTCCCCTCCGACTTTTCGATGCTGCTTCAACTTTCCCTCGTCCTGTTTTTGCTCTTTTTCGTCGATCTCGCTCTGTCTGCGCCTACGATCACATCAACGTATGAACTCAAAAGTTTTCGTTCTGAACACCGAGATATTTTGAATAACTATTTACTACAGTCCGACCAACCCCATACCCTCTTCCTCGACAAACGCTGCCAGCGTCAATGAACCATCCAATTCCGACAATCGAGCCCTCTCGCCGGTAGTCATTGGATTAATCTCCATGCTCGGAGTTCTACTCGTCGCCGCCATGATCGCCGCACTCATATGGTTTCGAGGGCGCCACAACGGGACTGGACGGGGATTAGCCTGGGTAAGGAGAGGCTTCAAAAGGTTAGATGATAATTCGGATGCAACTTCGTACGCGGCCTATCTTTCAATCTCTTCGTTCTTTCATCAGTCTGGTACTTCTAGCCAAAGCATCTCTGCCCCATTGATTCTGAACCAGAAGTCCCACAATGGGATTGAATACGACGAGGAAGGCAGACCCAAGAGCGTATTTGAGGACGATTGAAACATTCGAAACCAGGCTACGCCCGCAATGTAATTTACACTTTGAATCCTAATTGGAACATGTCGTTCAACATAACAAGTAATATACACGTATCACATCTACATCTGTAATGCACGCATAAACATTCATTACTCCCAGATTAACGCGCATGTATCTACAGGTATCGAGAAAGAATCGAATGGACGATTCAGAGGTATCCTATTATGCTTGTATGACCTTGCTCAAGTAATGCGTCTCCAGAAACATGAACGAGACGAATGAAAACCTCAATCGGAATCATCAGAATCATTCTGATTCTCGTCCTCCATAAACCCACACCGCTTCAACTCCTCCAAGAACGGAGAAGTCACGCGCAGTTGAGCCGGCCCCACATCTTGGAAAGAAGAGCTATTGGCCGTGAGGAAGGAATACAGCATCGCGTTAGTCCTGAGTTTAGAGAAATCGCAATCAGAATTTTTCAAATTTATTTTCAAGTAGAGTAAGAAACTCACTCATCCGGATGCGTAGCATTCCCAAAGTGCGGCGCTCCATCGAGCGAAACGAGGTCCACGTCTAGCTCGGCACGGCGCAGGAGCGTGCAGAGCTCCTCCGCCGAAGAACGAGGATAGATGATGTCCTCGCTGCAGTGGACCACCAGAATTGGGGTGGTGGATTCGATGCGCGAGAGCGAGGCGGAGGCGTATAAGTCGCCCTTATCCTTGACATCCTCGTCGTCGCAGTTGACCTGGAAAAACTCGACGCTGACGGTGCGCATGACACTCAAAGCTTCCTCGGATGGAGACCAGTTCTGCACGGCAGCGTCGTAGGTGGCAGAACCAAGCCTAAATTCAAATGTGAGCGGTAGCGAAAATATGATTCAATTGAAGAGGAAGACACGTACGCTTTGGTGAACGACGTCTTGTTATCGCCATACGCCAACTGCGCGACTCCCAGCATGGCATCTGCCATGGCGCACTCGTCCATGCCGCTGTCCGCATCCTGGAAGGCAGACGCCCAGCACTCATAAATCTCTTGCCGGCCTTCAAGGCTCTCGATCGGCTATAGAACAAAATAGAATTTAAAGGGATCAGCTATATGGCTCCGAACGTGATGATGAAGGCGTACCTCCGTCTGCGGCGAAGGCGAAAGCAAGAACAGCGACAACACCTTCTCGGGCGCGATAGCGGCCATCTGTAACGCGATATTGGCGCCCATGGAGATGCCCACGACGTGACAGGCGGAAATCTTGAGGGCGTCCTGGAATGATCACGATAGGATTCAAACTGGGGTAAGAAATGGAGTCAAGGGGAAAGTGCACTTACAACCAGCCCCAACACGTCATGCGCCGCAACCTCCCTCCCATACGAATCGTTCACCGTAGCTGAAGTGTGACCGTGCCCGCGCAGATCCATGGTCATTAGATTGAAGCGTCGAAGCTTCGTGTCCGCAAAAATGGCTATATGAAGTAGGATAAATAAATATTCATGTACCGTAGCGCGCGAGGAAAACGAAGAGGAAGACTCACGATGGAATATCGCAGACGTCACATACACCGGATGCACGAAAAGCACCGTAGGCAGACCCGTGACAATCTTATCAGCGGAAGCATTTGTCGGCGTCGAGAGGGTGTAGGCGAAGGTTTCGAGGCCAGTTGACGTCTGGAGATCGATGGAAGGCATGCTGTCGAAGAGGTCAAATGGAGTGAAGTAGCGAATCTAACGAGAGAGGTAGGCTTGAGTTTCGACAACTTTTTTGGCGTTCATTAAATGCAGAGCGAATTCCATATTAGCGTGACGCTCGAGAACCGAGGAGTGTTCGAAGTCGGTCGCTCCTATCCGCTCATTAGAATGTCGATCGCAGCTTTGAGTCCGTTTGAGAGTGATGTTTTTGAATTATGTTCGATATGCGTTTGTGATAGTGGAGAGCCTCGAGATGCATGCAGGGTGGGGATGCAGATGCGGACGATGCATTGGTGGTATGATAGAAAGCGAAAATAGCCGTGTACTGCCCGGCCACAGAACATTATTGCTCGACCTGGAACGGTCTCCAGCACTTGAAAGCAAAAAGGAGTGAGGCCATAAGTCATCAAGATATGAAGCAGGACAATTATGTATTCCAAATTCCTCCAGCGGGTGCCGAGAGAAAGTTGTGATCTTCTGGCGAGTTCAAAGATTCATTCGCAAGCAAAATAAGGCATGTCTCGTTGTCGACAACTTTGCAAGATTCGACTGGAGACTCGAGAGCACAGAGACTTCGACACTGGGATTCAGAAACATGGAGGACGAAACCAGAGTGAGCCGTCTGTGCTTGATTGATTGAATACAGAAGAATGGCCGATACCGTTGTAAAATAATCAAGATCTTCGTGGATGCAAATCTTGGGCAAATCCAAAGGAGAGTCACAGTAACTCATCACTTAGTTGCCAGAGTTACGATGTCTCCCCTGAGACGAGAGATTTTGACGAATTTGGAATTCAGACGCATTGGAAGATACAGAGAGACAAAAACCTGAGCTTGAACTGAGGATGTTGTTTCGGAATTTCAGTGCGCCATGGCGGAGGAGGAAAAGCAACGGAGCGTGGGAGTCCATCATGTGACCGCGTATACATGTCTTCCCATGACTCCTTCGCTGTTTTGCGTGAATATCTTCAGCGACGAATAGACAAAGCTTTTGACTCCTGCATCCCCTCTAAAGAAAGCACTTCCACCGACTCCGGAGGCGGATTCATCGGCGGTGGCTTCCTCGTCGAAGAATCAGAGCCAGCGACTCAGATACCGCTCTCCGCAATTCCGGAGGCGCTTCAGCAGCTAGATCTCCCTCCAGACGACGAACAGGTCCTGCAGGTGTTCAAAAATGCGGCCTCTGGATGGCAGCTAGCCGCCGAACATTCGGAGGCAGCAGGCAGTGGAGATGGTGAGCAGTACGTGAGCCGCGACGATTGGCGCTCCGTGTGCAGCGTCCTCCTTGAGCATCGTGCAGAGGAGTACGAGGATAGTGATGAAATGGACGTGTACGCGGCTGCAGACCAGGCGGACGACTTTGATGAGGAAGACGCTCCAGATGACGAGTACGAAGAAAATGAGGAGAACGAAGGAGATTCGGATTCGGATGAGTATGTTGACGAAAGCCCGTCAAAAGCCCGAAGAAGTGCTCGTCCGAAGAAGACTCGGCGCCGCTCACCGTCATCGGATTCCTCAGACTCGTCAGCACCGAAAAAACTCACCGACAGGCAGAAGAAAACTTGTCTGGACACCTACGCGCTTTTCTTCCCTGATGCATCTGAGGCGGACCTTCCTACGCAACGAGTCACTGTGGCCGATATACAACGCTTGACGAAGCTCATTGGCGATAAACTCAAAGCTGAGGAGGTGGGTGTTTTCTTTCCTCTCGTATTCAACCGTTCACTGAACCTGTTATTATGGAGATTCTGGACATGCTGGCGGAGTTTTCGACTGCACCGGACAAATCGATGAGCTTGGAGAATTCCCAGACGATGATGTTGAGCGCTAGGCTATGCTGATATGAATGTATAGTATACATTTCACCTTCGACTCGATGCGAACGATCCCGCCTTCACAGAATCACGGCCGTCGCCGCGCTTGGAGTGCCCTGAAACTTGCCGTCATCAGTCATCGTAACCTATCAGCTGCTGACTTTGCTCGAATCGAACGATCCTCGGTTGAGGGAGGGTTCAATGACCCGGGTAATAATACTGGGTGCCACCTCATAGCGAATGATGACGAGTTAACCCGTTGGATTTTCTTCTTTTTTTGAGGGATTGAACTCCTTGAGCACGTCAAGGAGGGTGGATTTCATAAGAGAAGGAAAAGCCTCTGTGCGTGAAGTAGCTAAAACTAAAAGGCGAGATTCACAGTCTTTAGGTCCAGCCGAGCCTCCGAAGTTTCGTTTGCAGTGCGTTAACGCGTTGGTACAAAGGAGTTCTAGACAAGGGAGGGCAATATTTTCATTCTCGGTTGTGCTGCGGGTGAGGAGGGCTGTTTCTAGTAGAAAAAATTAGATACCGTCGAAGCCATCCATGACTTGACCCGGAGTTGAACCGGATTAGGTATTTTTCGAGGTAGATTTTTGACAAAGGAAAGGTTGAAGCTTACCGTTTGCCGCCAAGTCTTCGCGTCTGACAGCAGGGAAGGAAGGGAGCAGGGAATCTGACTAGGGACTCGGAATAAGGTGTGAAGCGAAGCAAAAAAGCCGCCTGGCATCAAGACTCGGAATGAATCAATGGACCGGAATCGAACCAGATTCTCTTTTCAACTCAGTCAGGCCCAGTATAGAGCAGGAGGGCAACTAGTCGGGCGCCGCCAAGTCTTCGCTGCGAAAGAGACTCAGAGTGCGGGTGAGGTTTTGGGGCAATCTTGAGTCACCGCGACAGCCCAGTGACGTGAATGAAAAATGGACAATTCACGAGCACGCAGAACAGTGATTTAGGCTGCAAATTTAAAGCGTTGAAGGTAATCTTGGAATCGTTGCCCGTTTGCTTTTGAGTTTTCTTTTGTGCTGAATTGTGAAAAGTTAAGCAGCATAACTTGAAGTAATATTAACAAGTACCACAGTGTTGCCGCTTTCGAAATGCGCAGACTCCGTCGTTACGGTTATCAGCTCGGGCCATCACCCCCACTTCGCGAATTGAGGGCTCAGATTAAATTTGGGCCTTGGCAGATAAAATATTCCATATTTGTTCCATATGGTAACATAGGGCGTAACACGGTCAATGGGGTGAATACGTTGACAACGTTAACTTTATGATGGTCGCGATAAGATGCGTAAAGGGCGCACTGTGTGCGAGAGCGACGAGTTCGAATGGATTCTGGAAGATAGGGGCACGACAAGGGCCGGGCCCGGCGCGGATCGGGAGTGTGAAGGTGATTACGTACACGTCTGACAACGTTGTGGAGTCTGGACGACAACCAATCGCCGATCGGGCTTGCTGCACGGCGACAAGCTGTACAACGTCGGCGACGAAGACTCGAACACTAGTAGAACTGTCGACGACGGCATCCTCAACGTTACATTCCGCATCTTCATCTCTCTATCTCTCCCTATCGTTCATCACTCCATGCACTCTGCTTCACGTCTTTTTGCACTGGGTAACGAGTTATCGAGTTTGAGTCTGTGCAAGAGACTAACTGGATCCCATGTTCGACCCATCCATGCGTCCCTTGTCGAACTGGCTTGGGGTATTGACGGTGCATAACAACGATGCCGAGGCGGATGGTCAAATGCACGCATTAGCCCGTACACATGCCCTGGTGGCTCCTGGTGGACGGCGCGATGTCGCTATCGCAGTCCAAGCTTCTCCGCCCTTTCTTTAATCGCAGTAACAAGATCATCGGAACTGAACGAGCTGCATCTAAATCCGCTTGTATCCTCTTTCCCTGTCCCTGTGTGGTGGTGGTCTTACTTGTAGTACGATACGTGAGTGAGTCATTCGTGCTCTATCCTCTCTGGCATTCGCATCATAATAATAGTGTGGACGATTGCGACCTTTCTCTTACTTCGGTCTATCTAGTCTTCCTCAAGGTCCCCCGCTTATCACCTTCATTAACAGGCCCTCGCCCTCCACTCCTCACATATACGTCACGTCCATCCTCGGGTCTTGAATATCAAGCACGCGCGGAGCGCACGCATATATAGCTCACCATTGGATTCGATCGCTTCCAACTCGACGACTTCCTTCTTCTCCTCCTTCCATCATCTCACACATATCATGTCGGATATCTACGTGAGTGAGTGCGTAGTCATTGATCGAGGTGGTGAAACTCTTCCCGGGTGGATGGAGGTGGTGATACCCTCCCGGGTGACGGGGAGGAAGACGGAAGAACAAGAAGGCACACTTGCTCGACGGCGTACCCCGCTGTCATCCATATAATACGCTACTCTCTTCTCTTCCACCTTTTTTGCCCCTCCTCCCGCCCCTCTTCCCTCGCTGCTATACGCTAACGCTCGTTTCGCAAGTACTCTTCCTCGTCGACCCCGCCAATCCAAGACGCATCGAAATTGAAATCACACAACGTCGGAGTCGAGGCAGCCGGCGGCTACGAAGGTGTGGCCAGGTCGGAGGTACGTGCTTCGCTTTTGTCCTTCTACTTTTCGTTTCCTCGTCCGTGGAGCTGGTCGTCGCGCGGCATCAGGTTCATGTCGAGGTGTCCGTCGCACCGTGGTGTATCCGCGCGTTTGAAGAGGAGAGGAAGAGCCGAGTCTCGGGAAGCGAAAACGTCGCAGGAGGCGTCAGGCGCGTAGGTGCTGGCAGCGACGGTGTCTGCTTGGCCGCTTGCGAATTGCTACGGGTCATTGCCAAGCGAGGCAAGGCGGGGCACGGTGCATAGGACCCGCTTGACTCTTTATATTCCGCGAGAGGAGACCATCGCAGCTTCGGATGAGGTGTCGTCTATCGCTGGGATGGCTTTGCGACGTCGATGGAGAGTGGCTGGATGCAGACTGGTGTGTTGTTTCAGGTCAGCGGACAGCGGCCCAGGGAGAAACTAGGAGAGATGCGGTCCATGTCGATGTCGATCCTCCCCCAGTCGCTGCTATGTATCGGCGTTCTTGATGTCTTGTGGCCTTGGCGCGACTGGGATGACGGTGCAGGTCGGGTTCGAAGGTCTTTCCTGTACACCAAATGCTGTCGGATCCTGGAATCCGGTTGTCGCTGGCGTGGTGTAGGATGGTGGCGAGCAGAGAAACGACAAAGCTGGGCTTGACGTAGAATTGACGATGCGAGGCGGGGAACTTGTGTACCTACCTCCACTGTCTCGCCTTGGTGTCGAGCGACTGCCATGGCCAGTCATCCATCCGACTCATTTGCTGGGCCAGGGCTACGATGGCGAAAAGATGGGGATGTGGCCGCCAGTCATGATCTTCCTTTTTGCGGACGGTTTCTTTTGCGTTCTTTTGTTGCTGCCTCGGTGTGCGTGCGTGCGCGTGTCGTCGCAAAGACGAGTGTGGCGCCTCTGCTGGTTCCCGAGACTTCGCCTGCCTCATATGGTGCTTGTGTCAGCTCCTTCTGTCCTGCTAGCGGTACCGTTGGACAGCACTAATGAAACGCGGGGTGAGGGTGGGTTGAGTGGAGGATGGAAGACCAGCGAGTGAGGGTGGAATGGGTGTATCCTCGATTGTGGGTGCGTCAGGCGCCACTTCAAGCGCCTCCTGGCCTTCGTCGCTGTCAACTAAAGAGACAGCGTCTTTATCCTTCTTGGCGACGGTGGGACCGTAAGCAGATGGGCCTCCGTCGTCGTCCCAGTCGAGTTCCTCGTCTGCCATGGCCGTCAATGTAGCGGTAGGCTTTGCAAGGCAAGGGCGAGTGTTGATGTCGGCGTCAGAAATCGGCTGCGTGCGGATATGACGGTCATCGCATGTATGTTGTCTCGCTGCTAGTGGCGTCGTACAGTAGTTTGTCGGCTTCCTTAGTAGCGGTCAATAAGTACCTCACTAGTGTAGTCAAGACTTAAAGGTCGGAGTCCGAACGCTCGCGTAGCTCCCATGTGGTGTAGACTAGAAGAGTTCTTGTGAATTATCATCGCCTGTTGCAAAGTCAGGGGATAGTCTGCAAGAAGTCCCGATTGAGTCCCGATTATCCGGAGTGGGCTCTCACGCATCTTGATTTGTCGTGACACCAATGTGACGCTCGTTCCTCTAACCTTTTGTCTTTTGAGACGGCCGACTGGAAAGTAATTTGAGCAAACAGCTAATATCCGAACCCAATATCTGGCATCCCAATCGGAATCCCTTCTTTCTGGCAGTCGAGTCAACTCTTTCCTAACCTTTTGCCTCGAAACTCTCCTCCTACAGTAGTCGCCAAATACACTGTCCAGAACCCAGATGGTATCGTGAACACGAACAATGTCTACCTTCTTTTGAACTTCGGCACCTGTGACCTGACGTCTTTGCTGCGCTCTGCTGCGCCGGGGATTCGTTTCCGTACTCTAAGCGCTGTGAACTCCAAATTTCTCACTTCAGACCCGGAACCCACGGACGCTGACGGCTAACTTGTACGTCGGAGAACCCTTACTCAAGGCAGTTGATTTTCAACCGTCACGGATCCTGTGGCAGTCGCGCCTTATTGAGTAGCGCTATAGCCGTGGAAAGCAAGGTACCCCATCTGTTTCTTCTTATATGTGGTTCTTGACCCAGATCAGTTGTGCTACCAGGCTGGGTGCAACCAGACACCGGATTCCTTCACGGGTCAGCGGACTTGCGAGATTGCATCATAAGCGCCGGGCATGGTACTTATAGCGGTGGACTACCTCACTGATCTGTGTTGTCCTTTTGAACCTACCCCGCCCATGGATAATTCCCTCAGCATCAGTACAACACTTCCGGAGATTAAAGTGACGAGGGATTCCCCAACGCCTCCTGAGCACGAGAATTCTCCAAATAAATCTAACACTGCCGATGCCGTCGAGACCGCGTTCCCAGCCGCATTTTCTTCTGCAGCGGTCACAGCATCGGAGTCCAGGCTCGATAAGTTCGGTACGCCGTATTATCTACCAAGAATTCCTACTAGTTTGATTTTAACTCATTCATCGACGTAGAGGATAAACTGAGCCCGTCGATTGGTCATGTACATGACGCCTACAGAATGCTCAACGACTACTATGCCGAAAATTCGGAGGCCATCAACAGTGCAGGCCACGCACTCGCGGCTAACTCAGACACAAAAGCGATCGAAGGCGCCTTGAGCAGGTTCATTGAAGTTTCTAAGGTTCTAGTCGATGGACTTGATCTCCTTGGCCGACTTCATCCTTTTCTTGGAGGTATGTCTGCATCGTCTGCAATCATATGTGTGGACTGAACACCCACAAAGTTGCAATCTTGCCGTTCAAGCTGATGATAACTATGGATTTAACTCGGCGAGAAAACAACAAGAAGGTTCTTGCCGTGAAGATTCAAATACAAGATACGATGAGCGTCCTTTTCCGGTACGTTTCATTTCCCTTGTTTATAGCATTAATTGAATCGTTTATTCGAGGCTGCGTCATACGCACGACGTCAAAGTCAAGGCTCCGGATGGGAACTGGATCGAGGGATTGTCGGACTTGATCAAAAATATCGCCGCCGACATAAAAATTTGTGGGGCTGCCTGTGATCAGTACTTGAACAAGGGCAGCTTGGGTACGTGATTCGCGAAATATATATTATGTGTTCCGTTTCACCTGTCGACAGCCAAAATGATCAAGTCGAAAATTTACGAAGGCCGATTGGAAGACTTCATGGGAAAGTTTGACCAACACAGACAGAAACTTATGCTATTCCTTCAAGCCCATATTGCAGTGTCAGTCGACGATGCCATCGAAAAGCTTGACGGGCAGACGGGTGAACTCAGGCTTATCAAACACATGGTCGAAGCCCTTTTCCGAAAGCTCGACACACCACGCGAGCGTGAAGTGCAGAAATTTATCATTGCCAAGGGTGGTGCAAAGGCATGCCTGGATAACGACTCGTATCTGAAGGAGCTCATTGAAAAGAGCGGTGAAAAGCTCTCTTCTTTTGACCCCAAGCAATCTGGGAAGGGTGATCTTGCTACTGCGAGAAAAATGCTGGACGCTGAGCTGAAAGAAGACTTCGACAAGGCTTTGGCCAAACACACAGATATCTTCCTTCGCAAACTCGATGCCCACGAGAAGCAATTGACCGATGTCATTGATGAGACCGGGGAGCATGTCATCAGCGTTGTCATTGGCTATCTCTCAGGAGGCATACATGCGAAGGTCAAAGATCCTGTAAGTGTTCTCGATTTCGATTCGATTTGATTTAGAAGTACCAAGTCATACCTTCGAACAGGATCTCAAACAACTCTGGGAAGAGCAGGGCTGGAAAGGGAGTGTCAACGCGCGAGGTTTTGTTCTGGCTTTGAACGACTACTACACTGAAAAATTCGATCGCTCCGGACTATCAGCTGCGAATAGTGTGGTAGGGAGCCCGACAAATTCTGCGGCGGGTTCTCCTCCAGCTACCCCCATTATTTTGGCGGCCCCTCTTGCATTTCCAGTGTTGACTAGCACGACGATAGAGGCGTCTGAAGATGAGCGCTGGGCGCTGGCATACATCAATGTCGCACATTTGCAGCCACTTCTCGACGTTATCGACACTGACGGTACTGGATTGATCAGTATCAAGGAGGCCAATCACTTTGCGAGATTGCGCCCCCGAACTTGGAGGTAAGCTTCCTTGGCTCTAATTCACCTTGTGCTTACACATTTTGAGTCTGATAAAATGGTTGGCCTTTTGGGCGGCCGGGTGGCATTTGACGGTTACCTGGTTCAAGAACATGATCTACAAGATTCTCTCCACCATGCTAAGCCTCATGCGTCGCGCAAAAGTCGCCAATGCCAACGCGATGTATGGTTACTTGTCTGGTCCTGGAATAAGACGAGTGGAACTTTTATTACGGTCGACACGTTCGGCGGAGGCTGTGTCTCCAAGCGCGTACCCCACCGATGCTCATCTTGCGCAAGTCGCCACGGAATTTAGGGTGACGGAAGCAGATAAACTCAAGAGGCAATTAGCACGCCTTCGATATGAGCTTGATAACATTACAACCCTTCGCTTGACAACAGGCTTGAGGCGAATTGAAAGGATCGAGCTTGTGAGTTCGCGACTCTCGCAATTTGCATGCATTCTGATACAATTGTCAGTATATCTTCCCATTGCTCTACCAAATCCTCCTGCGTCATCTGGATATCATGCGGCTTGCATGTCTGCACAACTTGCATGAATCCGAGTTCGACACAATGAGCACGTCCCTAGACAGTATATTCAGCGCGGTCGAACAAAGAGCAGCCCGTCTGGCAGGTAATCATCCCGAAAGCTTTTCTGTGAACGAATGGATTTTGACAGAACATAGTGATATATAAGTCAAATGCGCTCGATGGAAAGGAGGGACTGGGTCTATTCGCCTTTGGCATGGTACTCTTCAGTTTTACGCTAGTGAGACTCAAACTTACACTGTTTCAGTTTCAACTATTTTTGGGGCAGCATGAACCTGATCCGATAAATTACACACTGCGTACTTTTCAAGAAGAAGACGGCTTCGTACTAGAGGATTCAGATGAGCTTGGGCCACGGGACGAAGATGATGAGAACACAGCGAAAGCCATCTTGGAGAAAGTCGAACCGAATATCTTGCTGAATGGGATCTTGGCTGAACCCGAACACGAGACAGTTCTGGAGACGAAATACCTGCCGCAGGTGACGGGAGCAAAATCGCACATTGGGATGTGGACAGGTCATCTCACGTTGTCGGATGGGAGTACTCCAGAAGGCAAACTTTCCTTGGTTCTCATACAGAGAGGAGACAAGCTGCTTGGCGCCGCAGAGAGTTACTTGGCTATTTTGAATGTCTCCGGAACTATCGAAAAGCAAAAGTCCGTCATATTCACGATAACCTGGCCGGACGGTTATGCTGTGCTGTGTGAAGGCGAATACGATGCGGAGACCGACATGATCACAGGTCTCTGGAGTGTCAAAGGATATTCAGAAACCTTTTCCACCGTGGCAGGATCCGTCGACTCGGAATCTGCTTTCGTTGAAACCTCCCCACCAATCGCTATAACAGAACAAGATTCAAGCTCTCCCGCGATAACAGATGGGCCTCCTGCACGCTCTGTGAATTCGGATGGCGGCTGCGAGGATAAATCTGTTTCGGGACAGGCGCCATTCGAATTTCGTCGTTCGTTACTTGAAGAAAACGGTCGACTGACCACAAATGCATTATCAGCCCGGGAGCGATTCATCGAGCTCAGGAAAAGACAGATGGTTGAGTGGAGGGGTCTTGCCACATCGAGGCAGCCTTTGACAGCGGAAGAGGAGACAGAGTTTCTACAACTGAAGACTGAGGTTTTGCCCTCGTACTCACGACTTTACAACGCTGTCGCCGAGCTGGAGATTCGACAGCTAATAGCGCAGTAAGTTCTGACCTATGAACATGCCATCCGGTTTCTGAACCAAAGTTACAGTGCTCGCATCTGTGACTCTTGCTCTCACGAAATCTACGAGACGAGGTTTTTCTGTATCGAATGCATCAATGACCTGTATTCCCAGTGTATCGATCTTTGCATAGAATGCAAGGAGCAAACACCACGAGGGCTATATGACGACTTCACTCATCTTCGTTCTCACCTGCTGGTCAAAACGACTCGACACGTATATGAGGACGAGCTGAAACGGATCGTGTCTGTAGCCAGAAGCATTGCAGAACAAATCAAAGCACCGTCCAAGGCACCTGCAGTCACCGCGGCTTCCAGCTCTCACAGTGAGGATGTATTGCAGTCAAATCGTACTACGGGAAAGTTCCAGTCACAAGAGCGCGCTTGCTACCACTGCGAGAAGCCTGCAACATATCCTTTCTGGGTTTGCATTGACTGCAGTATGTCGCATGCTCTAAAGATTGATCACTATATGACCTTTATTAGCAGAAGAAACCTACATTTGTGCAGAATGCGAGACTAAAGGGGAGTCCGTTAAGCAGGATGGTGTTGAGACAGAACACAAACACTACCATTTGCTGGTGTTGCTCTTTGACAACACGCCCCTTCTGGACGTTCAAGTCAAGGATGTGACCCTACAAGAGTTGAAGAGCAAGATCTCTGCGCTGGAGTCGAAGTTTGCCGCGTTGGAAGTCAAATTGGAAGGTCGATTCGCGTCACTCGAAGCTCTTCTACAGAAGAAGCTTGAAGTTGTTCCAGAGACACCCGGGCCAGTCATTGGCAATTAAGATCTTTGAACGAGCCTTCAAAGAGATCCAAAAGAGATCGCGAATCTGTGGTACACGAGTGTGGTAAGTTTCGCCAAAAGAAATAGGGGTGAAGGACTCTGAGGAGAGAATGTTTTCATAATCAGGTGACCGCGTAATACTCCCTTACAAGTTTACAATTTCCGTGCAAAATTGCACTTCTGTGTACAATCTGGGCCACCAGCCCGGCGGAAATGATCAACTACAAGGACACTGCATTGAATGCAGGCTCTGTTCAGTCATATAGTTATCGATATTCCTCCTTTAACGTCCTCGTCCAACTTGCCATGCATTTCCTTCAGCACAATCGCCAACCTGCCACTCGCCGTTGCATCTATGAATTCCATGCTTTCCTTGATCAAAACACCATCCACGCCTCCTTCTACCTCTCCCTCGCCCGTGAACGTCAAAATCCACACCAAATCGTTCTCCACCGTCTCGTCCGAGCCCTTGGGCTTGAGGAAGTAACTCATCCTCAGCATCGCCTTTCGTTTATGTTCATCAATGATAATGTCCGTTAGTTCACCACCGAGTGATTCGAGATAGCGCCCAGTTGAGTGGAGATGGGCTTCGAATGCCGCGTTGTCTAGGCTCGCGAGGGTGAGATTTTTGGAGACGAGGTGGTTATGGCCCCAGGAGTGGACGGCATGGGGGGCCCTGAGGGCGAGGAAGGTGAGCAAATCCGGAGGGCTGACGAAAGTTTGGGAGAGTGAGTGCAGTTTAGCGTATAATGCCATGATGGTGGATTGTAGGAGGCGATACACCAGCGTCTATAGTATTTAAAGCATTCAGATACCGCGTACGGCGCATCATGATGGGAGAAGCTGAAGTCCGGAAGTTTTCCGACGAGCACCTGAGCGCTCGTCCCCGGTGGACCCGAAAGACAAGTCAAGATTCTTACGAAGCTCGGGAAGACCGACACTAATGCATGTTGAGATACACGATGATACGATCTATATTTGTGTTCTATTCCAGGGTTCAACAGCGCCATCCCTCAGATATACGGCGGTCCGAGCGCTGTACCGGATTCAGCATGATTCTCGATGGGTATAATAAAAGGTTAGACAAACACACCCTTTCTGAAGACGCCTAGCGTGAACTCAACGACAAGCAAGAGCACACCACCGCCCGGTGCTAGTCGAAGCACTTTCGGCACAAAGCCCTTGTACAGCGCAGCAGGACCCTCCTCACGGAAAATTGTGACAAGAGCCGGGTATGTCCAGTTGTACTTTGGCGTAACACCCGGCACTTTGTTCACGCTCTGGATGCGTGATTTCACGACCTATGGAATAACATGGTAAGTATCCGCGATATCTGGATCGAGTGCGGCATCGGAACGAACATCAATACTACAAATACAGGTTAATGATAGTCAGCCGAATTAGAGGAAGGACTCACGGAGTGTTCAGTATCGTGCCAGCAAGACCACCGATGGATCCAGAAACGAAATTGTTGAAAAGGGTTGCTTGAGGTGTCTGCAAGTATGTGCATAGATACGACACAGTTAGATGATGATATCCGAGGTAGCTCATACCTCAGCCTTAGGCATAAGCGACCGAACTTGGAAGATGCATCCGAAGTAGCCTCCATTCCACCATACATGTCTGCAGGGAAGTTGAGATGTTCAGAATATGAAGAGCAATAAGAGCGCCAGGCGCACCTCCAAAACGTGGACTCCATACCGGCATACAAACCCAACACACCGTTAGATCTGACTATGTGTCGAACGACTTCCATCGGGCCTTTAAATGTGCTGGTTTTGTCTTGCATTCTGGTAAATCGCAAATAGGAAAACGTCAGTTACTGTCTTTGAATGATGGTCTCTCATCGTGCGTACTTGATTTTGACGAGTTCGAATGGGACGACAACGAAACTTTCCTAAACCAAGTGATGAGACAAGTGGAAATGTGACTGCAACTGAAACGACGTACAGTTGCACCGGCGCTGCATCCCGTCAGAATGGACAGATTTTGGGTCATCTTGCTTTCGCCGGAATAATTGAGATATGTTTTGCCCCAGAAATCGTTCGAGGCACTGAATTATCCAGACTGGTGGGAATTAAGGACTAGACACATGTGGTAGACGTACAATTTTACAGCACGCTTTGGTGCTTCCAAGAGCAAGGGCGGTACAAGACCTGCAACACAGGGATTAAGTCCGGCGATGGTGAAAATCACAATCGAGAGGTATTCGCACCGCGATACAACCGCCCGAAGCTTCAACATAGGTGTTAGAGCAAACACAGATGATAGGACAATGACACGCACCCCTCCTCCTTTATAATCGAGTTAAAGGTCCCAAACAAGCCATGCCTAGCTTTTCCCGTCTCCAATTGCATGCGCGTTTTGACCTAGCACAAGACCACATCGAAATAAGTCCGGATGGAACTCCGAAAGATACCTACAACATCTATAGAAGCAAAGTTACTTCTCAGACGATTACAACGCGTCAAACGCCCCACCGAGAGGATAAAAAGTGAGAATCTCCGATATGCCTGCAATGGCGCCAGCGGCGAAGTTGGCGACGAACGGAAGGGCTGGGGGGGAATCAATAGGTCGCAGACGCGTGAAGCGTTGTTGACCGACGTTTTCTGTCTCCGCTGGCCATCGAGGTGGGAGGGAAAAGAGTGAGAGAGCAAGAGAGGTGTGATGTCACGCCTTTGCGGACGGGGCCGGATCGCAATCCCGAGTGCGTGTGACGGGTGTGACACCTCCCGCCTTACGACTCGCCAGCTCAATGTGCGATGGTGTACATCCACAGCTGGCAAGACTATCAAGATGCTGCTGAGGCTCTGTATACTAAATCACCGACCACCGTACGCTCCAATTTACCAATTCTCACCGGTGAAATCCATGTAGTTGCAGACCCGCTATTGTGTAAAATGGAAGTCGTCGGAGGGGAAATTGGTACTCAAAGTCACGGACAACACAACAGTGCGTGCAGCGCATACTTGCGCATCTTATCGGCTTTAAATTTCTGTGCCTTGCAGTGTATCAAGTTCAAGACCTATTCGTCCATATTCCTCAATCGATTCGAGGCTCTTAACCTGTCCTTGATGGAGAAAATGCAGAATCACCGCAAAATCGAGCCTCCAGCGACCCCGGAGCCCCCCGCAGCGTCCACCGCAACTGCTGAAGTTGCTACCGGCTCCAGTGTAACACCTTCAGCCTCCGGTCCGCCCACTGCAGGCGGCGTGAAGAAGAAAAAGCCGAAGAAAAAGAAGTAGAATCATCGGATGTCTAGGCTGCGGCCGGGTGGTCGGATTGGCTCGGTATTCGAGTACCGGCTCTTTTTCGGATACGGCGTCGTGGGTTGCGTTCGTTGAGATGCCAATCGATTGTTTAGCAGAACCTCAGTATGTGGCACCGTCCGGCTGGAATATGTCAGCTTTCAGAGCAATACTATGATAACTATATCCAAGCCAATCTTTGCACCACAACTCGCCCACACCTCGAATTGAGGTGTGTTGTTTTCGACTTTTGGAAGAGATGATCCTCACGCGAGTGATACTTGGCGAAGCTGAATCCCTTACCAAAATGCAACACATATGCCTTTGCTCTATGCTATTCTATGCTATTTTGAATCTGATGGCGGAACGTATTGTCCAGACGAGCCAGCAGTACTCCAACGGTACTCACAAACTTTTCCAACTTCCGCATCTGACATACAGCAATGAGACAGCCACAACAGGCGACCGTACACGTCTGTTGTTCATCTATTTTTGAAGCGCATCGATGGCAGCATCACCCGCTTCCGTGCCTCTGAGGTATGCAGCTCTTTTATCCAAGTTCCAAATTTCAAAACCAATAGTGATACAAATATATTGATATATACTTCATGTTCCGAGTCGCCTCGAGTCGCGTTTTTCAGACTGCACTGGGATAAAACACAAGTCAAAGACTGCCGGAAGCGCTATAGTCCCGCATACTTATCAACGAGCTACACACCCGCCCCACGTACTAGTAGGGCGGTGAGCGCAGCTCACCAACCCTCACTGTCACTGAATCTGACAGAGGTTGGCGGATGAGAACACGGACGCTGCCATGACAACTCACATCGCGCGGTTCTTCGAATCACACAGCCACATCGAATCGTCCACAAGTTTCAATACGAAAGTCTGATAAACGCATGTTCTCAGTATGTTCTCCAACGAAACGCTCATGGTTTTCTGACCGAATCTACGTCGCGGTCCATAGCGGTCCACCTACATCCATCCGCTCTTCCTGCGTACGGTACGGTATGTATGTTTCACATGCAACATTTCGCAATTGAAATCCCTTGACGCGCGTGGTCCGTTCTTCCTCGTCGTGATTTCCGCAACGTTTGTCATAGGCAAGGGGAAATGATGCCCAGTAATCTAGCGACAAATATAAAACCGCCCCGCTAGATTTTGTCTTTTCTTTTCATCCTCACGTTTGGTCTCCCCGTCCTCACCTCTATCCTCCCTCTTCGAGATTGATTCTCTTTCGACCTAATAACCCCTTTTTGAAATCAACACCTCACTCTCCTTCAAACGACAAAAATGCGTTTCCAAATCGTTATCGCAGCCCTCGTAGCCTCCGCCTCTGCCTTGCCCCGTGCGCCTTGCTTTCCATCCAAACTCTGCTCCGCTTACACTTTCCCTCCATGTCAGTCGCCGCTCGAAGCATCTTCGACAAAACCTCCACCATCAGCTCGACGAAGCACATCAACGCCCCCGTCGCAGACGTCGTCGCAGCCCTGCACGACTTCGAGCGCATGATCAAGCTCAACCCCCTTGTCACCAAAGCGGAGCAGGACCCGAACGACCCCAACACTTTCTCGGTCACGGACTCCGTCCCCTTGTTCCTGGGCATCAGCATCCCCACAACATACACCGCGAAGTTCCAGACTTTGCCGGACGGGATGAACACCGATAATGCGGTCGCGGCGGGTGTGAGTCTGCACAATGAGTGGAGGGCCGTGGCAAACGCAAGCGGTGGAACTGACCTCACGGAGACGGATACCCTCACTGTAACTACTCAATATTTTTCTATCTCGGCAATCCCTCCCTGACCGATCGACCATAGGCCAACATCCTCCTCAGCGGGATCATCACCAGCGAGCTCACGAAATCGCACGACCAGCTCGTTGACACTCTCGCTCAACAACTCGAAGCTGCGGCTGCAGGATCCGCCTAATTTTCTGTCGTTCTTTGGGAAAACTTGTGTCTTGTGCTTCTTCTACCGCGAATATTGATTCATTTTTTATAACACCAACGAACACTCATGGAGGCATTTACTGGCTCCGGGGTATCATAATTCTGCCTTCTTCCCAATGGTAACCTACACCTCGCCTTCGCCCTCTCGATTTGGGACAGGTGCAGATGGGACATGGACCGCATGTACCCTGTTCCCCTCGGTAGAGTCACCTCTGTGCACATACAGCTTCGTCCCCGTCCGTCCGGGCCGCTCCATTTTCTCTATGAACCTGAGTCCTCCGATGCCCGGAACTAGGCATCTAACTGCATATGTATTATGCATATGCACCATCATATCTTTTCCAAATGAAGCCAGCAGGGCGAAAGTGCGATGCTGTAAGTGAGCAATAATCTAACCTTCCCCCGCCTACATTGTTTGTAAGCCTCGTTTTTCGTTCATCATAGATTATCCGACACAGCGTCGAAGCAAAACCGATGGGCCCGGGAACGGAATATTTCCGTCCGCCTGCATAGCCCGTCGACCCGGGCCAAGGAAGGAAGGCTGGAAGGACGTACTCGTTAAGGATCAGTTAATGTACCTGAGAACTTGTCCAATCCGTTGTAGCCCGACGACAACGCGCCTATGCCCATTACAGACGACTCTTGGATTACTGCCTCTTCTCATTTCTTTCTGCCTCAAGCGAACTAGCGCCCCTCATTTGATTAGCCTAGGTGTCTTTTGGTATTAGTGTAGACAATTGTACAAACGCCAATAGTAAGGGTGTATAGATAGAGGCCAAGATCTGGACAATAAATAGAATAGATAGATAGATAATGTGGCTGACGCCCAAGCAAATAGATGAGATGAGGGGGTAGACGACAACGAGAGAGACAAAAGAGGGGAAGCAGCAGCAAAGGAAACAAACGACAGAAAATAGGTTATACGAGTAAGATATTAGGGTCATATAGTAAGTGGACCAACGCCGTTAGCGAGTGATGGTGCGCAAGAAATAAGATATAGACGATAGCAGGAGTATGTCGATACAGCGGCGGAGCGTTTTGACGTGATTAGTGGGCACCAAGGAATTCTTCTTAATGTGAATGATTAGCGTAGGGAGGAGAGCAAGAGGGCGGAGGAGTGTTGTCGAATTAGATGGTGCTGACATGCTGAGGATGCGTCGCATAGTAGTCGCCTGCTACCCCACCGGGCGCCGAACCGTATTCTGCATACAGACCCTGTTTGTCAAATTGCGCAGGGACTGTCTGCGCATGATGCTGGTGCGCGCCAGCATACGTCTCGTACTGCGTCCCGCCTCCAGGGAGGTCCGTCGAGTATAGGCCTGGTGACGATGTGAACGGTTGCGGCGAGCTCGTGAACGCTGCAGGTCCAGGGCTGTCAGAGCGGAACATCTCCTGACCTCCAGGGTAACCCGGCGCAGTCACATACTGAGCATCCGCGTCTGCGCCGCTACTCCCGCCCATAGTCATCATCTGCCGCATCTGCTCATTGAGTCCGCTCCCGCCGCTCCCACTCGCACTGAGATTCGAGTTGCGCGAATCCGACCGTCTGAACTCCGGCGCCAGAGGGATATTGTGGTACGACGGGCTGGAATGTGTGCTACCCGCGCGACTACCGGAAGCGGATCCATAGGCATAGGGATGGTAACCCCGCGATGACGGCGATGCACCAACACCCGGGAACTCGCCACTATTGCTAGTCAGCGGCCTCCGAATGGGCTCACCATTCCGCACGACAGACGGCGTCATGCTACGGTGTCGCCTGACAGCTCCTCCGCCAGTGCTCAGGTTTTCAAGCAATCCAGGAGGATACAGCGAGGCGTGGTCGAACGCCTGCTTGTGCGAAGGTGCAGAGATGGAGGTGACATACTCCTCGTACATGGAGCCGTTGGAACCAGAAGAATGGTGACGCGAGAACGGAGTTGGGGCATTGGGAAGGGTAGCGCGCTGGACAGGCGGCGGTGGCGAAGGCACACTCATCGAGCTATACGCAGGGCTCCCAGAATTCGACGAGCGAATGGCGGCCCATTGTTCGCCCGAAATGTTGTTGACGAACTCGCTCGAGCTATGATTGCTGCCGTACGGTCCACCAGCCCCAGTCGGGTGCGCCGCAGGGAAGAACGAGTTTTCACCCTGCTGCGCGGGTGGTCCACTCCGCATCATCAAGCCCTCCTCATCGCCAATAACCTCCTGCACATCTCCCTGCACCTCCACCTCGCACATCTGCACGTCCAGCTGCTGACCACCATACGACATATCCGCACTCAACCTCGACGTCCCCCCCGCACCAACACCGCCCATCCCGCCGCCCATCCCCATCCCAAGCCCCACCCCCGACGGCCCTCCAAACATCCCAAGCGTCACACCAATCCCACTCGGCCCCCCAATTGAATCGTCCCCCGCCAACTCATCGATCTCCTCCCCCTCCCCACCACTCTCATCCTCCTCCCCACTCGTCGCCCCCGCCCCCGTCCACTCCGACCCAACACCCAACCCATCCGCCCGCTGATGTGTCCTTACATGCTGATTCAGATTATCGCTCCTCGAAAACCGCTTGTTGCATTTCGGACACACAAACGGCCGCTCCATCGTATGCGTCCGCAAATGCCGCCGCAGATGCTCCATCCGCTTGAACATCCGCCCGCACGAGAACAGAGGGCACGCAAACACCTTCGTCTTCATCTCCCCAGGCGCCCCGCCATTCGTCCCCGCATTCGGCGCAAACGGCGTCCCCGCATTCGGCGGCTGAGCGAACGCCGTCTGCGCAAACCCGGGCGAATGTTGCTGTGCCTGTGCCTGCGCCGCAGCTGCAGCCGCCGCCGCCTGCTGCTGATTAGCCGCATACGCCTCCCGCATCGTCTCCTCATGACTCCTCTGCCTCTGCCCCGCGCCGGGATGCTGCTGCTGTTGCTGCGGCTGCTGCTGCATCACCGGATGGTGCTGCTGCGCCTGGAACGCCGCCAACATCTCCTGATGATGCGCCAGCTGCTGCACATGCTGCTGATGGGCGTTCTGCGCACCGTACGGACCGCCATACGAGCGCTGGCTGCCACCAGGACCCAGCTCGCCCCTCGCCTGCTTGATGAACATCTCCGCCGCGCTCAAGCCTGCAGTGGCGCCCGCCATCATCTCTTCTTCACCTGGGCCAGGGACGTATCGCCCCGGCGGCCGTCCGCGCCGTTCCTCTTCCTCAGCCGCGCCGTGCGGTCCAAGCCCCGACGGCTTGCCACTCTTCTTGCGGCGCTGCTTGTACGTCGGGCTTCCCTCAAACAGCCCGAACATGGCCATGAACGGTGTCGGTACGGAGGAGGAGTCGTCATGGGAGGCGTGCGATGAAACGGATGCATTCCGCGAGCCGGCGGGGGAGTTGTCGTCGTCTGGCTTGGACATGCCACGATTGAGAACGAATTGCTCGTACAACGACTTCTTCCCGTCGTATTTGAAGGACAGCGCGGGTTCGCCAGTGATCTGCGAAGAAAGTTCAGTGGCTAATACGGCGCCTTGCTCAAGATACGTACCTGGGTCGTAGGCTCCAACCCCATTTTCTCCCGCTTCAAGTCTCGCTCAAGCGCATCGAGGAACAGTCGGTCGTGCGGGACAGAGAACCTAAAATACAAGGTCAGTTTTGGGTGGCGACAAATAGCACAACAACTCACCAATAAAACACCTTCTGCTTCTTCTGCGTCCGTATACATTGGTACTTGAACAACAAGTCAAGGAAGGGAGACTAATCGAAAAAGTAGTCAGCATCGAGTCGTTCTAATCTCCAAAGGCAGATAGCAAAACGAAAACGAGAAACGAGAAAAGAAGCCACCCCTGCCGTAACCCGCCGTCACATCGTCAATATACCATCCAATACCCGAAACACGAAACGCGTCTCGTCGCCGTCCCCATCCCTATCCGCATCCCCGTGACGGTACTCGGGATTCGAATCGAACATTCGTTCGTTCGTCGCGTACGTGTTGTCGTACCCGGATTTCGAGATGGCGACATATAAATCCAGCGCGGGTATTCCCACATCATACCCCGCTCTCTCTCTCTTCTTCTCCCACTCCGCCTCCGTCTTCAACCTCAGCAAAACACACTCGGCGCGGACCCCCGCGCTACGGCGTCTGCGTCTGGGAGTGCCCTCGCGACCGTCGCCTCCGTCACAATGTAGCGCCTCAAAGTCAGGGCCTCCCAGACGAAGACTCTCCGCCACCGACAGCCGCCGAAAACACACACGAGCGACAAAAACGGCCAGCACAAGCTCATCCGTGCGCTTGTCTTTACGTGGCCACTGCAACGCCCACCCGAAAGCGACTCTCGAGTTCAGGAGCCCCCAGTCAAGCCATCATCAAGATGGCCTCTCTTTTTTTTTTCTCCCTGCACAAGCGCCCATCGAAATCGCAGAAGCCCGGATCCCCGCCACCCACGCCCGTCCCAAACAGCCCGCACAGGCGACGAGAAAGAGACACACGAAAACCCCAAACCAAGACGTCCCAGTCCGCTCTGGCAAAGCCTCTCCACCACCGACAGCCGTCATAGCGGGAGGCTACACGAACACCCAGCACATAACTCGTCTCGTCTGCGCCTGTCTCATCTCACTCTGTCCGCCTCCGCAGCCAACGCCGTCTCAATCGCACAGGACATCGGCTCTACCCACTCAAGACGACACCACGCCTGTGGCGTAGACGACAGCCCACGCCCCTCCCTCCTCCTTTGCGCATGCGTCCCCCTCCGCAGTCTCGCCACACCCCGACCCCGCCGCACCACAACCCCCGAAAACCCACGCAACAAAACCGCCACCAAAAAACCACCGAAAAGGAAGAAGATACGACGCAACGAAAAGAACCCACCTTCGGCTCCTCCAAACACGCATCCGCCCCCGGCTTCAAATTCCTCAAATCCGAAAACACCCCCTCCTCAAACTTCTTCATGTTCCGGACCGGTCGGGAGAAGGCCTGTGAGGGAGGTAAGCGTTAGCATCCTCCTCAATAAAAAGGATAGCCAAGCAAGAAAGCGAGATAAACTCGCTCGAGCAAAAAACAAAGAAAGGATGGGAAGAAACCCACCTCAAACCGAAACACCAACGCCCTCACAATATCCGTCCCCGTGATATGATACAGCCCGTTCCACAGCACGCATGAGACGTATTCCTGCGACGGCAGCAAGAACCTGTTCAGCGCGGGGTGGGAGGTCGGGGTGATTGCTGTTTGTGAGGGGTGCGAGTAGGGGTTGTTGTTTGAAGAGTGGGAAGAGAGGGAGGAGGGGAGGGATGATGATGAGGAAGAGGCGTAGTGGGATAGGTGGGCTGTAGAGTGTGTGAGTATCCAAGTTTGCGAGTGAGTAAATAGGTAAGATAAAACAAGACTGTTATTCCGGAACGAAGGGGTAAAGGGGTTTCCACAATCGTCGTCTCTGCAAGATTATGCGGCGCACTCGACGACATAAGAAACGAAAGAGAAAGCAAGACGAATTTTAAAAGCATTCGTCGGGATTCCCAGTCCGCCGCGCGTGGTCCTCTATCATCAAGACAGACTGACAGAACGAAAGCCGACAGACTCGCTCGCCAATCCCGGGACAAACCGACAGCGACGGACGGACCGACATCCACCTTACTCCCAGCACCCACAGACGCCGATGGCCTCCATCAATCCACGGTCTTCCGCGCCCGCAATCGATCGTCGGTGGGTCCACTCTCACGTCGCCGCCACCACCCCCGAATTTGCCGACGGCCGATGCCAATCGCACATCGCGCGGATCGTAGGGTATCGTATAGGGGCAGTGAAGTGACAAGGCGGAGATCGATGGCAGAGGGAAACCGAGGAAAGGAATGTGAAGCGAGGAGGGAGAGCACTCCCATCTCGTATGACCCCGGGAAAGAAACAAAGAAAGATGAGATGAGAAAGCCACTCACGCTCTCCGCCATCCTCATCGACGTCCCAGCGACTCGGGGCGGTTGCGAGAAAGAACTTGAGGCGGTCGAGGTAGGCGAGGCGGTCTGCCTCGACTTGGGTGAGGGGGCGGGAGAGCGCGGAGGCGAGTTGTTGGGTCGTTGGTGTGGCTGCGAGTAGTAGCAGTCAGTATCTAAAATGCAGAGAAGAGAGAAGGGAAGACAACGCACTCTGAAAATGTCTGCCCGGGGCGGAATCCTCCTCCGGATCCATCGTCAACAGCATCCCGTCGTCCATGTCCGTATCTGAATACGAAGCGGACGACGACGCCAACAACGCCGCGGGCGGCCGTTGTCGTTGTGAAGCCAGCACCGCGGGCATGGGCAGACTCTGCGCATGGAACGCCGCATGGTGGTGCGCGTTGCCCGGCCGCGCGGTGTGCTCCCCGCCACTTGCGTCCTCTGAGGAGAGTGATAACCCCGAGTTCGCTGCAGACGACGCAGCGGTAGACAAGCCAAGGGATGGCCGAGGGGAGGGGAGGGGGAGGGTGTGGGCGTGGGCGTGTGCGTGTGCGTGGATGGGGTGGGCGTGGTGCGTGGACGCAGCCATGTCGGAAGAAGGCGGGTATCCGCGCTCGAGTCGTGCGTTCTCGATGACGCGGGCGCGCAGGTACGCTTGAGCCGCGGCTGTCCTCTCTGCGTCGTCGTCGATGGTTGCCGTCGCCGTCGTGGTGTTTGTGTTCGTTGTGGTCGTCGTCGTAGTCGTTGTCGTCGTCGGTCGTCCCCTGTTCGTATGCAGAGATGTCGATGATAGTGGAAAGCAGGTACACTCAATTACATAACACATCAAATTGCCTTGGCCATCGCCCTCAAAGACATCTTTTTTCTGTTTACTCTGCTTTGCCCCGTGTCCGCCTCCGATCCCGTTTACCCTCCCCCCGCGCCCTTCGGTCAAATCGACGTCCACATGCAAAAACCACAGCATCGCAACATTTTCTTTCAAGGCTGTACTCGATTCGTTCCTCCAACCAGTGCTTCCGGCGTCTACTCTCTTCCCCTCCTCGTCTTGTCAGCTCCCCGACTCGGACTCGCGAATGGAATTGCCAACTACAAACACCTCTACTCCGAGTCAAAAAAACCCGCAGCTTCCGAACCGCTTCCGAATCGCTCACCCACCGGCCTTCGTGTTGCGCACACCGGTCTGATCTTAACTTCCGAGCCTCGCCCGTCGCCTCGACGGAGCGCCGATCCCCGGCGCCCACAGCGCCCCTCGGCATCTGCGAGAATTCTCTCCTATCATCTATGTACAGACTTCCCGCCTCGACCCGTGCCAGCAATTGCAATGACTCATTCGTGCTCTCCGACCTCACGCCTCCGAGTGATATACTTAAGTTACTGTACCTTCATCGATGGAAACAGAGACTCGGAAGCAAACTGTACGGCTCCCCCCTCCAAATTGCCTCTATGTAACAACTTCCAACTCTCACTGCTGAAAAAGCAGCCAGTCATCGTTCGCCCTCTGTCGTGTTCCAACTTCCCGGGCTAAGAAAATTGGTATGACAACCAGGCCCACATATGCTATGCATAATGCATTGCTTGCGTGGATGTCAACCACACCAGACCACACCGCTGTCAACCTGGCAGGAAAGTAAGCGACATCCTGCGAACGATGAACTCATAAACAAGTCCATGATACAGATCCTCCGACTGAATTGAACAGCCATGCGAGCGGCGGGAGAAGGCGGAAGATCGCCGTTCACTGTCATTCAATTCATGATTCAATTATGCCTTCAGCTTTCGCTGGCAATCAATCAGCACTGAACGTACTGAACCCCCGAAGATGTAAGATCAATGTAAGATACTCAGAATCCTCTCCTTCTCCCGCCCCCGTGTAAAACAGAGAATTCGACTTACCGCTCGCAAACGGATTCGCACGCATGATACATAAATGAGCGACGGTCGACTTCAAGGCTGACTCGCCACTAAATCACTCCGAAGGTTCCGTCGCTTCTTGAGAATCGAGATGACCCAGCTGCTACGTACGAAGTGCACTGAGTGAGTCTTAGTGAAACTAATCTCTCCAAGCCTCAAGTCCTGGGCAACAATACCATGCAAGAAATCAAGGACCCTCAAGCACCCATAGGACGAGATTGAGTACCCCGAGGAATTATTTCGTTTGAACGTATTTTCAACAAGACAGTTGGCTTCGACAATGTTAACAAGCTCTCCACACTTCCGTCCGAGTCAACGACTCGGAAGTCACCGAACTTGGCGGTACCTGGACTGGGTTTAATATGCGTTAGATTACTATAGCGCATCTGAGCAATTTTCCAACCGATTCTTACTGACTTGCGAGTCAAACCTTTACGCCTGGTGTATCATGATGGAATGATGAAGGTGGACAACCGGGTTGAATCGTCAGACAGACTCAGCACCTCTTTGCTGAACGTCGATCTTGATCTCTTTGCGATAATTTCAGATCCCACTAGCCTAAGCTGTCCTCTTATTACCGACGAACAAACCAAAAGTCAAGTTGATGAGGCCCGAATCGGGTCCCGGTCAGCATGGGATGGGATGATGCTGCCTTACTTTCCGGTCCTAAGCGACCAAACCTGGCAGATGGTCAATTATGCAACATCACAGGACGAGGGTGATCAGCACGGTTCCAACCGGAATGAGCCAGATGCGAAGAGTATCGCCAGAACGAGCGATACAAAGCTAGATACATGGATTGCCTAGTCGAGTGCCAAATCACGCAAGCGCCGTGGTCGGTTCCCTCCCTTGAGATGTTAGAAGGAGGTAGGTATATATTTCTGCGGAACTGACCTCGACGATCGAATCGAATCATTCGCAACGAGTCGCATGCTGAGGAATGTTCATTCTTGTGTGGCAACTTCGAGCGAGTTTGTGTTTGAGACTCTTCCTAGTAATCGGTGTATCAAAATACAAAATGCGAAGTGGCGGTATTACTTTGAACTCCGTCGAATAATTCCTCTGAGCAAAAGTTCAAATTCAATACCAGATCGTACACTCATATCAACATAGCTTCGCAGACAACATCATCGTTTGGAAATTCTCGAAGCTCATCGATTTATCTGGGGCAGTCGAAAACTCCCCGAGCATGTCCAAAATCTTCATAATAAAAGTTTTAGCGAACGGCTGAATATAAGAGGAAAGAAATCATCCACCTCCTCAGCCTTGAGCTTATCCCCAATGAGTTTCGTCAAGCGTTGTACATCGGCCATAGTAACTCGTTGAGTAGGAAGGTCCGCCTCAGAAGCATCAGGGAAGAAAAGCGCGTAGGTGTCCAGACAAGTCTTCTGCTGCCTGGGCGTGAGTTTTTTCGGTGTTGACGATGAATCTGAGGAGTCCGAGGACGGTGAGCGGCGGCGAGTCTTCTTCGAACGAGCACTTCTTCGGGATTTTGACGGGCTTTCGTCAACATACTCATCCGAATCCGAATCTTCTTCGGGCTCCTCATTTTCTTCGTACTCGTCATCTGGAGCATCTTCCTGATCAAAGTCGTCCGCCTGGTCTGGAGCCGCGTCCACGTCCATTTCATCGCTATCTTCGTACTCCTCTGCCCGATGTTCGAGAAGAACGCTGCAAACGGAGCGCCAGTCGTCGCGGCTCACGTACTGCTCACCATCTCCGCTACCTGCTGCCTCCGACTGATCGGCCGCCAGCTGCCATCCAGACGCCGCATTTTCGAACACCTGCAGGACCTGTTCGTCGTCTGGAGGGAGATCCAGCTGCTGAAGCGCCTCCGGAATTGCGGAGAGTGGTATCTGAGTCGCTGGCTCTGATTCTTCGACGAGGAAGCCACCGCCGATGAATCCACCTCCGGAGTCGGTGGAAGTGCTTTCTTTCGAGGGGATGCAGGAGTCAAAAGCTTTGTCTATTCGTCGCTGAAGATATTCAGGCAAAACAGCGAAGGAGTCATTGGGGGACATCACAAAGGGTACGCGGTCACATGACATTGTTTTTTCCCCTTTGTTTGTCTATTTTTCTTCCCTTGAATCTAAGTTCGCGGATCCAGGCAGCGTGTTGGGTACAGATAGCTCGAGCTCGCTCCGAAGACAGCCGCCAGAGATGAGCTCCTTCGACTTGCACAGTTTGAACCCCAGAACGCAATGGCACATTGGCATCAACGCAACATTGATCCATCAGCAAATCCCGACATATTCACACATTGCACTCTGTTGCGTTTCGACCCAAACTCCGACCACAAACCACTGTCTCAAAGCCTCTTGGCTATTTCCGCAGACGAAGCGTTCAGCTGATTGCACACGCGGGAGGTGAGCGTGTACTTTCAATTCTATTGAGCGCAGTCGCGAAAGTTCCTCCGCAGCTCAACGAGTCAATATACTGTACTATTCCGACCGGTTGTTCACTGGGCGTTACGCGTTAGCCTATTTGTTCACTGGAAACATTGTTCACCGGCCGGCGATCAAGCAAAAATTACCATATATGGAGCTCCGGCAAATGCCGGAACGAAAATTTTGATATTTTCTTGCCTTTTTGGGCCGAAAAAGTCGCCGTTATGCGTTACGGAGACCAAAATTGTTCAGTTCACAGCCGGCCGTTACCCGTTATGTGAACAACCGGTCGGAATAGTACAGTAAAGGCGGAGGAGACCACCAGATTTCCTGTCTCCTTCAGGTCACTTTGCCATGTCGACAGAGACGGACCCCCTCCTTCCTCGGCCTCGCTCCCCGCGTTCAACCTCCGAATTGACGACACCGGAGGATGGCAGCGGAAGTCGTAGTGAACGACACAAGTCAGACCGTTTACCGTCAGACCAGACCGCCTAACTAACTCAGGTTCCCCGTAGACTATACAGACTGCTACTAGTTGTGGCCCTTGCATCGACTTGTGTCAGTACGCCCACTCGACAAGCTTTGCTCTAGCTCACTCGATCCAACAGCGCGGAATATCTATGTTCTCTCGCGATTTCATTATATCCCGACGTACGCTCTTAGATTTTATCTCATTTGCTCTAGGCTGAAATTTGGTTCAACTGTAGCAGGGCCCATCCTCGACGATTGGCTACAAATGCCTGATTACTCAATTGGGCTGGACTTGTGTGAGTAACACGCATCGTGCTCATGAGCCACATCACTCATTCGGCCAAACAGGGTCAACCTGGGCATCCGCAGTCGTTTGCTTCGCAAGTATAGGATGGTGGAGTGCTTTATCTGACCGGCGCGGTCGTGTCCCTATCTTGCTTGTCTCCCTTACTGGCAGCGTTATTCTGTGCGCAAACATCCTTGGTAGCACAAGCTCTGACTCACTTCTTCCACAGCGATGTGATGTATGCGGCAGTCGCGAGGAAGATCTTCAGCCATGAAGGGATTTCCATTGCCATTATCATCGAAGGGGTTCTTGGTGGATTCCCGGCGTTTAATGCTGCTGTTCATGCGTACGTGCCTTGCCCCTCTGCGAAAAGTCAGCGGTTAACGACTTATCAGATATGCTTCTGACGTGTCGGGAGATGCGATCTCAAGGTAAGCACTTCTCCCTTGCTGTATTTCTCTGCTTTAATCTTCTTTGGAAGAACCGTGATATTTAGTGTCATTCAAGCCACTTACCTCATATTTCTTCGGTGCGGCGGCTATGTACGTCGGCTTCTACCCACTTTGTTTGTCCGCTAATTCCCACCTAGCTGGGTTGGGCCATCGAGAAACTCCTCGACAGCACAACCCACACTTCGCCGGAATTTACATACTTCTTGAGCATCCCGCTTGCGCTGGCGAATCTATATCTGATACATCGCATCCTTCCAGAGTCGTTGAACCAGCAACAACTACAGAATCCGCCTCCCCCCCGAAGCACTCTCTTAAAATACATATTCTCTCCTTTTACGACGTTAGCACGAAAAGGGCCTTCTCGGGGTAAAGTTGTGCTCCTTGCTTTTGCGACTTTCTTCTACTGCTGGACGTTGGTGAGTTCGCACTCTTTGTACCAAAGCTCGATTTACTATACGGTTTGTGCAGGCGTTTGGCGGGAAAATGGTATCTTTCACTTCGTACCAGGGATATTTCCGGGGGCTACCAGTAAGCTTCACATGCCTCACTGAAGTTCTGTTTGACCCTGGCACATCAGCGCTCACTTGTGCTTGTCATTCCTCTCTTAATAAATCTCTCGACGCTGCTCGGAGTCATCCCAGGTTAGTGAGAGCTGGCCCTGCCCATATTTGACTCATTCACGCATGCATCATTCAGCCCTCGCCTCATTCATTCAACGCACTTTCACCGAATCGGATTCGGACTCTGAGAAATCCGGCCGCCTCCTCGCCCGCTCTCTCGCACAAAACTCCGTCCTCCTCGCCGCCGTCTGCGCCATCGGCATCCTCGTCTTCGGCGGACCCCGCTCCAGCATACTCTACGGCATCTTCTTCTTCACATACCCTTTCAGCATCGGCGCCCTCCCTGCGCTCTACTCCCTCGCAGCCTCGTATTTCACCGCTCTCGGACGCAGCCGCGAATTCGGTGCTCTATTTGGAGCGTTATCGATTTGGGCTACTTGGGGCGAGTTTATATCGGTATGTCGGAGTCGCCTTGTTTCCTTTGTTGACTAACACGGACTCAATGGAAGTATTGTGCAACGACCGGCTCCCCTGGGTACCTTACTTACGCAGTGGACTGGACGGCTTTTTATCTAGTGGTCTCACTGCTCTTCCTGGTGCCCAACGGTCCACCGGTCGCATCAGCCGAAGCTGTCGCTGAATCTGGTAGGGACGAGTTGGAAAGTCGCGTCTAACAATATCATCTATTTATTCAAATGCACTTGTTCGCTCTTCTTTTGTCTGCACTTGAACGGGGATTCGCGGAAAATCAAGTGGAAATGAATTTTGATTGTCGTATTTTTGAAGACTGGCTGCATTTTTCAAAGAAAATCTGACTAGTTGTAGACTCGTGGTAACACTAGGCTTCCCTCACGCGGGCTGCCAGACCGAAAGCGGAGATCTACCCAGTCGACCACTCATCCTCAATATGTATGTCTCGAAAACCGGAAAATGTTGGTTTGTAGAACTAGCATAGCAAAACGCCGAGGTCCACTTTGGCCCAGGTGACAGGTGCTTCTCGTCTTGAAACTCACTGAAGCCGTCTATCCGCAGGACAATTGAACCTCAGTCAGCGCGAGTGAATCAATTGCAATACAGTCAGCATCTTCACTTCGTCTTCCTCATAACCTGAAGGAGAGTTGAGCATTTACATAAATTCGTATTTCACGAATGAGCGGAATGTCCACTCTAATTGCTTTCAGCATCGTAGCCGGTCCCAACGTCGGGTTCAGAAGGACACCAAGACAAGTATATACTGTTTGATAGATAATAGCTTATGAGTAGCCCCAGTGAAACACTACTTATTTCCGTTATATGATTATGAATTTTCAGGGCGAAGTGCGCATGAATAGTATTATTCGGGATTCAACTTCGGATGAACCGTACGAACTGTCCGGAACGGCCCGAATACGCGGTCACCTGATGAACACCTTGGTTCGGTTCGCGTTCCGCTTTCATTTCGCGAAATTCCGGCGTGTACAAGTATTAAGAACTAGCTATAAAAGGTACAATAATACTACAATAATCATCAAATGAGTCCGAGTCCTTATACACGTGAAATAGACAAAGGCATGCCCTTTTCCCCAGTCGGGAGAACGGGTATGAGGGAGCCAGAAAATCTCATCCGCACGGATTCATCCTCAGGAAGCGAAAAATACAGGTTTCGAACAAGTTCACAGAAAAAGACCTGCAGCTCTAGCACCCTACATTCATGCAAGTCAGTGACTCAGAACGAGCGTTTAAATGCACAGAATTTCAGAACTCACGCAAAGCGCCATCTGCGGAAGTGAGAAAATTCGAGTCAGAATAAATGAACTCTCAATCAGTTCAATGCATACCCAAGGCACACTCTCGGACCGCCGAGGAAGCTCATACTGAAAACGCGAATGAGATCGTGAATCCCGTCGAAGATGAAAATAATAAAGGCGAACAGATTGGCATAGGGACCAGTGGCTGGCGCCTTGATATCGTTCAGCGTTCCATCAATCCACCGAGATGGTCTGAACTTCTGAGCATCCTCTCCCCAGTACTGTTCCAGCCTATAAAACCGAACCGATTAAATACACAGCAGACTACTCAATGATATTTTCGAGTTCCGCGAACCTTTGATACGAAGCTACAGCCAGAGTCAGAACCTGTCCCTTCTGAACAGGCACATGGCTAATAGACTGTTGGGAGGCGGTGATGATAGGGTTGGCGAGGGGGATGACGGTATCCTCTACGGCGATTCTTTGTATGAGTGCTGCCGCTGGATACAGTCTGAGCACCTCCTGTAAAAGAGAAGTTATATAAGTAACGCATGTGTTGCCTTGCAAAGGGGTTAATACCTTGATGAATGCATTCAGTAACGGCATAGTATCATATGCACACATCTCAATTGCTGGAGTATTTGAGTGAATTTCGGCCCTGAGTTCTTCTTGAAACTCAGGATGTTTGGCCAGCTCCCACAGCCCAAAGGCCAGCGTATTTGCCTTTCAAAACAAGCATCAGTGTCAGATGAATGTCCAGCGCATTTCGGCATAATTACAGTCGGATCCTGCCCAGGAAAAAGGATAGCTGAAGTCTGCGCCGCGATCTCTTCCCAGTTGAGAGTATGTTTAGATTTGCCTTGACGGTATTGATCCACTGCAGATTGACTTAGTGGGTTCGATTAAGCAAATCAGGTAAAGACTCACTGAGCACTCCAAACACATCTGTGTTTATCTCCATTCCCTGCCGTTTCAGGTCTCGTTTATTCTGAACCACTTTCTCCCCGAGTCTTTCTGTGAGGTTCTTTGCGGAACGGATGACTTTGAAGGTAGCCGTTGGCATCTTACTCGCCAGCGTCCAAACCCATTTTGGCATACAAGCACCGATTGCAAAAATATGAGGCGCAGATTGACTTGATGAGAGCGATCTAGATGTAGTGTTTAGAATAACACAATGTAGAACCAAACTGAACCGAGGAAACTTACACAATTTTCCAGTTATTTCCCAACAATTCCTCGCTCAAATCGGCAGGTGAGCATCCAAGCCCCGCTTCAAACACCTAGCGTCAGGAAACAAGAATATTCGGGGCCGTAAAATT
Source organism: Favolaschia claudopus (assembly GCA_037176885.1). NCBI lineage: Eukaryota > Fungi > Basidiomycota > Agaricomycetes > Agaricales > Mycenaceae > Favolaschia > Favolaschia claudopus. The sequence continues at coordinate 998,258 of JAWWNJ010000026.1, read as the reverse complement.
CACCTTGTAGCACGGCATTCAGCGTTGCGTTACTGAGACGCGGTGATAGATTCACCGGAGTCGCCGGAGTCGCCGATGTTTGTTGCAACTCTTCAATTAACTTTAGAAAATTGAGTGGACATTCAATATCCATTACGTTCACTCTTAACAGCACTCATACCTCTTGCGCCGCTCTGACCAATGCAGGTTGCAAATCACGAACAGCGGAAGCTGAGAACCCGGCATTCATCGCAGCCCGAAAATGTTTGTGTGCCTCTCCTGCAGCAGCCACAATCATGGTTATTGTCACAGACTTAGATGAACGATCTAGGTTTCATGCTTACCTTTGGTCGAAACCACAGACTTCTTCCCAAATAGTAGTTCAATTATATTTTCTAGAACTGGACCGTGCTCGATAGCAGGACTATTGACGATGTGCTGTAACGCAACGGGATCCGAGATAACCAAAGAGTCTTCCTGCATGCCCGTTAGCGCGACATTACATGTGATATGAAACGAACTGGCCCCAAAACACCCTTTCAGTCGATACAACGGTCCGTACATCTTCTGCCACAAGAATTCATAATCGCCATACTCGGGAGCGAAAACCAGCTGCAAGGAATGTCCTGACGAACCAAGTAAGAGAAGTGCGTCAAGAATGAAAAGGCTAACTCAAACCAAAGACCCATGATGGCGACGGTGGACCAATGATATTCCGGACAGTGTTTCTGCGGCGACGGAGGAATAGGTAGTAGGCACCCAGAATTGTGTTCAAACCAAGGAATAGAACGCGATAACTCATTCCAGGAGTGGGGTGGGTTGCAGCAGAAAAGGTAACGGGATGCCAGAAAGTAGGCGCGTGTCTGCAGCGAGGTGAACGAGCTTTTTGTACCATATTTAACTGCTGTCGTTCCGGAACCGATCTCGTCATAAGATTAATCACCGGCTGAACTATTTTTTCTTGGAACCCTGGAGAGGAATGCTGAAAGCGAAGTCGGAACTCGGATCTGATGCAGAGAAGGATACTAATTCCAGGCCTAGCAGACTTGAGATAGCTGATTTTTCATCTGACCGGCTGAATGCACCTCCGAAGTAAGTGTGTATCAGTGATAATGTAAGTATCTCAGCACGATAGCAGCACGAATTTTGCCATATGCAGGCGCGCAACAGGAGAGTGGGCGCTTGACCTGTGGGAAAAGCCAAGTGAGGCAATGCGACAGCGAGCTTTGACGAACGGTTTATGCCCGGAAATGAGCTGCGATCGCGTGGAGCCGTAATCTCAACAGGAAGCTTGAAAATGTAAATTCGACGCAGGCAACACCAAAACATAGAGCCAAATCGGGTAAAGCCGGACGACTGCCCAAAATAGTCAAGATCGTCACTGCCCGGGCGGAAGAAAATCTGAGGGAGATGTACGGAGATAATCACAAAACGAGAGGATGCTGTGGCGAATGCTGGAAAAGAAGAGCAATTCAGAAGACGCGAAGACGGAGAGAAAAGCCATAGATCCGACCCTTGGTAATCGTATTCAAGCCAACTCCACACAATTCAAGTGATGACTGTTTCGAACCTGGTTCAGAAGTTGAAGATGTGATTGCAGCGTTTATGTGCTAAATTAGCACCGAGACGCCGAGGAGAGATATGGCGGCATAAACGCCCATACACCCAATTCCGGCACTCGCATCTACAAATTCTAGACCAAAACAGTAAGTGAATAAAAGTGGTTAGGTGGCTCGGCTGCAGGCGAATGAGTCAACCGACCTGTTAAGCGACAAGCGTATTCCAAAACATGACCTTGTGGATTAGTGCTTTATGTACACTCGACAGCTCTTAGCTATGTTGAGTTCGAGCTGTTTCACGAGACACATCGGGCCGCGACGGCTGCCAGAAAGTGGCATTTTGCAGGATTATCGACCGTCGTATCTGAATCCCGCTAAGGCCGTATCAAGAATCCCGCTACACGAAGTAACGCACCTTACTCAAGTTCACTTTAGACGGTCTTCAAACTCAGACCAACGTCACCAGCCATCGACATTCTTCACAGTAGAAGACCAGCCAGAACGACGAAAGAAAGCCGAGGCTTTGCTACATACCGTTCGAGATGGCTGCGCTCCGATCAATGCCGCCTTGACCACGCGAGACGGGTACCGGTACTATAGCATGTCCGAAGTTCTGAACAGACATATAGTATGCAAACTGCATACCCTACGTCCGGATCTCGGTCGCGTTTGATTGTAATGCACAGAATAAGTCCAGGAACCAGAGTGAAGGTGGTCCGGCGATGCGGCCCAGAAGTATTGTTGGAGTGTGATACAGTCTGTATCATATTACAGAGGACCAGAGAACGGACCGCGGATATGGCTGGATCGAAATCAAGCGAGTATATCCCCATCGACGAGACTGAGTCGACTTTGCGGCTGAAGCGGTGTATGACACAAATTATCGATACGAGGCGTAACTAATCGCCAGACCCATTGACGCCAATGATCAGACTGAAAGATCAGAAAGACAAGAAAAATCCTCACCTCAAACTCCCCAAGAGTCGGGTATGAGACACTTTGGGATCCCGGCTTATTTTTGTGCCTCGACTGAGAACTGACTCAGGATTCGCGGCAGTATGCTCCAGTGATAGAAGCCATTCGACAACGAATATACTTCTGGGAATTAATTCACTCGACTTCAAAGTGAGATGGCGATCAAACAGCACTCACTGGGAACGGCCTGGTTCGCAAGCTTCAAGTTTGAAGTTCGAACCTCATTTCAACCGGGTTGGCATTACTCCACGCCAATTTAAAGTCTAGGACATGAATCAATGTAATAGAAAAAGCTTCGAAAAAGCGCCGTTCTGCGACTCGGTGTTAGTAGCTTCCTCAAATGGCAGTCAAACACGCGCTGCAAAAGAAAGTTTGCGAGTTGATCGGTTGGAATCGAGGGATTCATGAGTGACCACTGACCGGAGTTGCCAGGACTTCAGCACGAAGCTTAGCCTCAGCCCTCGGTAAGGTCCCAGGGAGACTCACAGTAGCTATGGTTCGTGGCAGAGTTTGGGAGCTCGAGTAACCAGTATAGTTTTTTCGTGCAAGGCAAACGCCTTCTCAGACTCTTCTACAGCCTTCAAGTTGATACTATAGTAGACCAGTGCCCGGCAAGTGGAGGCGCCGACTTGGGCACTCAGAGCTCTTGAGCATTGTGGAAGTTGACGATGCCAATCAGACGTATTGCCTAGATTCTGCGTCGTAGCCATAGTGTTGAAGAGTTGGGGAAGGAATGGAACCGTCAACGGTCAAGTACGAACGGAGCAGAGTCCGAGCAAAGGCTCTCCGGAGAAAGCGGCCATCAGCCCCAAGCCTTTGCCAAGTACGAGCAAGCAACCGCTCTCGTCCGAAAAAGGAAGTTCGTCACTCTCCCTTCGATCTTTAGCTCTTTGCTTATACCCAGGTACGAAAAGGCAATACCTGTGATATGCAACAATTTTACCACAAATTACTTACCAGCAGTCTCTGTCAGGTCTGGCATCGAAACCGAGCGAAACGGCGTCGACAAAAATAAGGTTTTTTTGACTGTTGAATAGACTGACTTCAATTGACGCAGTAGATGTAGCTGTATTAACGAGAGAAGTCCTCTCCCTGGATTCTTAGCAATGGATTCGCTGGTCCACGAAAGAACCCGGCTCACAGGCTTTCAGCATCTAGAATTCAATGTTTGCAAGGGCTCTATGGCACCGTCCTTTAAAAGCAGGCGTCTGGGCTCTATCTCTTCATCAACGGGTAATTTTCCTTTGATTACCGGCCGGTGAACAATTGGTCCAGTGAACAAAAGGTGTAACGCGTAACGGCCAGTGAACAACCGGTCGAAATGATACAGTAACTGTGGGACGTGTGATGTCGAGTCCTCTGAGTCGCCGACCTCGACGGACTGACAGTCAAAATTAACCCTTCCAATAGAACAAACTTCCGTACGTACTCCTCAACGCAGCGATGCATATGGTACCTCGCAAGTCTTCATTCCAACTCAAATCTTCATCTCACCAACTCGTCTCCCGCAATAAGTATCAAAAATCGATATATTAGAATATTCTACTTGAGTAGAGGGTTACAGGGTACGTACGTACGTCTGCCATCCCCCCTGCTTCGCACGTTCGTTGATTCCCAACTCAGAGGCGCAAGAGGGGTGGGGTGGCGGGTTGAGGAGCGGCGCCCGTGGCAAGACTTAGGGTAAGGCAGCGTCAGTGGAGCGGATTCGGCATCTTGCGGATTGACTGGCGCGAGCGGCGGCGTGGAGTTTGCCGAATGTAGATTTTGAGGAACGGCGAGTCCGTGGGTCGGAGCGGCGGCGGCGACGAAGAACCATGAGAGCGGGGTGTGTGAGTGAGGAAGCGGCGGCGGCGGCGTCGGCGAAGCGGGGATGGAGAGGGTAGTGGGGATGTACCTTGTTTCTCGCTGTCGACATCTCCAGTGTCTGCAGCGATTCGGAGATGGGAGGATGGGTGAGCAGCATTTGTGTTGAGGAAGGGCGGGTCGGCTTAGGCGAGGGGTCGCGAAGCGGATATGTGGTATTTCTTGACGCGAGCTGGATGGTGGCGATGGTCGGCGCTGCTCAGGAGGTGGCGGCGGGTGGTGGTAGGCGCTGTGGGCGTCGAGTGCGTGAGTGAGCGAATAAGAAGAGAGACAGCGGCCACGCACCTTGGTCGTCAAGTGCCGCCTCGACGCCGGACGGTTAATTCCGTCGAAGCTGAGGTACTCGGTACGTAGTTCTGCGACGCCAACGATTCGAGAGGTGGAGGTGGGTCGGCGGCGTACACGTAGGATTGGCGCTGAGCTGGGCATGAATTAGGAAGAAAAAGAGATATGGTGACGACACACGACACACCTTGATTCTTTGTTGTTTCGTGCGAGTAGTCGGGGTGGTCTTGGGTTGAGTAGCAAAGGGCGAGGAGTGGAGGAGGGGACGTGTTTCTTGCTGTGGCGGCGATCAAAGCCCCTGTGGCGGCGGTGGAAGGCGGGCGGCAGTAGTGAGTCAAGGAGGGGAGGAGACAATGAGTAAGGTGACCGAGTGGGCGGCGCTTGAGTTGAGAATGGCGTGCCGGCTTGGGCGTTGGCGCGGAGAGGAGACGGTGATGTCTTGATACGAGGCGTGGGGCAGCATATGTGGGCGCGGCAAAGTGGGGGCGGCGTCGGCGTCATTGTCGGCGCCATTAACGCGTTAACGAGCGTCGAGGGATTCGTGAGTCAAGTAATGAGCAAAAGCGAGATGCGACGCACCTGTCTGTGCTCCCTGAGAAGGCGTTTCCGTGTCTGGTACGTAGGCGGGACCCGCGTTTGGTGTCGCGACTGATTGGAGGGAGGTTGAGGACACGAGTTAGCGAGCAGAAAACAGATAAAGAGACAACGACGTACGCTGAAATCCTCAGGCGAGTTTCGTTCACTGTCGTCGTCGGCGTCGTCGTAATCATAGCGTTTCTGACTGTTCCAGCGTCGTTTCGGAGGGTGTAGCCATGGGTTGCGAGAGCAGAGAGTGCTAGAGTTGAGGACCATGGTGAAGGCAGCCATCAAGTCCCAATTTGGCTCAGGTGACTGACGATCTTGCTCTTGACTTCTTCCAAAACCTTTGAACGTCGCACAGCATACTTGGGACGAAGAAATTACTGCGCTCAACATGCGCTGCAAAGGGACGCGAAAATCCCCAGCTTCGCGGACGAATTTGAGTTGATTCAAGACTGCAGGACCCAGGTTTCGAATTTCAAGCAGAAATCTTCTTGTCGAAAGTGGGACCACAGCCTAGGCGATATTGCACCAGGATACAACGATTCACTGGCAGCATCAGCCAGTAGGACTTGCGTGGGCTGAGAAACTACTTCCCAGCCTCGCGTTGCACCTTTAAGCTCAGGGCCGCAATACCAATGATAACCCCACCTCCGAGTCCCCGCTCTTCCCCCCGATTACCTCTTATGCAACACGCGTTGAAGCAATCCGCAAGTCTAATGGCTCTGAGACGGAAACGTGGCGAATTTCTTGAATACACGTCGCGTGTGTTTAGCGACGACGATCGTACAATGCTCTCTGTGTGGCCCGGACATCCATCTCAAAAGCGAGGTCATTCTGCTTGATGTCACCACAGGCAAGGGGCGCCTCCGCATCGTCGGGAACACCACAATGATCATGTGGGGAGAGACAAGCGCTGACGATAAATTCATCGCGACGTCGTCCTGGACTCAGACCGTGCGTCGCTGGAGTCCGGATGACCGTATCCACGAAACGCAAGCTGACCTCTCCGACGATCCCACTAAAAAGTACTACCTTGCGTTGGGTTTGCTTGGGTACGGTGAATATATGTGGTGGCGAAATCGCCGCTCGCGGACTTGAAATGTCCAGCGAGCAGCGCGCTCTGCCTCTACTTCATTGCTCGATCCCATGCTCAGCTCAACCAGCTCCCGCAAGCAATTTCTTTCGCGCAAACTGCGTCGGTGGAAGCTGCCGAGTCCGGCGATAAGGCGCTGCTCTGTCGCACATTGCGGATTACTGCGCGCTATCTCATGTTATTAGCTCGCCACGAGGAAGCGCTACCAATTCTCACTCGCACAGTCGCATGTGGCCATGGGCTGGGGTTTGCTATTGGCATCGCGCAAAGTCTCGAGCTTTTGGGGTATAATTGCGCAGCGCGGAGGGATCTTCCTGGTACGCGGATGGTGTACAAAGGAGCCCATAAACAGTTTGCCAAGATCGAAACCACTCGAATGGGGGGGCAGGGACTCGCTAGAGTTCTCGACAACGGGGAAAAGCTGAGCACATTGACGGAATCAGATGAAGACGGCTTTGCTGCTTTGGCGAGACCGTATCCTTGGTACCAAGAAACTTGAGGAATGCAGAGTTTGTTATCGTCGGTCGTCGGTCGATGCTGATCTCGGGAGTAGCGCAAAATCTGACAGTGAACGGAATATAAATTATCTTTGTGTTTGTGATCAAATTGCCTATGTTACAGCGGCGGTTTCAAGAAAGACGCCAATGCAATGCAATGCCAGTGAGTTATGCGAAAGTGCGAGGTCGGTAGAGTTCTCCGTCCGGGTTTCCCGATCAGTAGATAGATGAATGTGGGTGTCGCAGGCGTGAATGGAAAGCCGTTAGTAAAAGCCCGCCGATTTTTGCAATATTAGCATCCTTTCCCCTCCTCCTCCTCCTCCTCCCCCGCAACCTCCCTTGTCCCGCCCCGCCTATTTGGCGTAAGCACTTCTCACTGCTCCTCGCCGGCTTTCCTCCCCTTCCCCTTCTCCTTTCTCACTCGAATCTCCTTCCTTAGCCCCGGCAAATCGCGCACGAGGTCGACGGTGCTGCCCTCCGGCCACCGCGAGAGTGCCCATTCGCGCATGTATACGCTGACCTGAAGGGGAGGTCAGCATGGGAGAGCGCGCGAAGAGAAACGAGAGAAAAGAGAGGGGCGACACGAAAACGAAAGAAGAAGGTAAAGGGGAGAGGAAAGACACGAAGAGGGGGGAGTAGAGCAAAAACGTATACGGAAGAAAGATATACAAGAGAACCGTGAACACACCTTCATATTCTTCTTCGCCGCCCACTTCCTATAAAAAACACCATCCTGCTTGAGCGGCTGCACGATATACCGCAGCATGTGCTCGACGGTGGGGAGCAGTTCGCTCTCGCTGTACATCGAGTAGTGTGCGAGGTTGGGACTCCAGAGTGTGAAATGCGTGTCTGTGTCGTGCGTTGTCGCAGGCGTGGGAGTGGCGGGAAAATCGTCCGAGTCCGATGGCGCGTCTGTGGAAGGCGGTGGCGCGTCGGTAGAAGGTGGGGGTATCGCATCCGAATCCACTGCTACTTCGGTCACGCGCCGTACAGAGACCCAGTTTCCCTCGCCCAAGGCCACGCGCGCAAGCCACATCGCTGACGCGGCGAGAAGACTTGGGGGTGTCGCGACGAGGTGCCTGTCCATGAGCGCGATTTCGGCGAGGTATTTGGCCAAATTACGCGCTTGGGGTTCGTACCTGAGTGATAGTTAGCATAGATAGTCTAATATGTAGACCAAAACACGCACCCTTCGACCTTGCTCACTCTTCTGAGCCAATTCATTGGGTTCGGGTAGCTCAAATCCCACTCGAGGGTCTTCAAGATATGCTTCTCTGCATTGCGCATCTCGTCAGCCGTATACGCGTCTCCCGAAATCTGCGTGAAGTTGACGATAGCGGGGGACACCGTTTCCTCGAATTTGGAAGCTAGCAGGAGACACGCCATGCCGACGAGTTGAAGCTTGCCAACGGCGACGGCGCGCAGGGATAAAAAGCGATCCATGAGGTGCATGCAGAGGAAGAGCGTCTCGGGGAGGAGATGAAAACGCGCGTGGACTTGGATGAGCCAGTCGTTCATTTGCGAACGCAAGTCCCAGTCGAGGGCGGGCTGGGCGGACATATATGTCGGTGAGGGAAGGGTGGTGAGCTCGACCTGCTTGAGGTACAGTTGGATGTCGGTGACGTATTCGCTGGCCATGAGGGGGTCGTCAAAGTCGGCTGCGTCGAGATCGTCCCAGTCGGGGCCATTGGGCTCGGCCTCGAAGTCGGCGTCAACGTCTTCCTCGGTGAGGAGTTGGGTAATTTCGGCTTCGGAGGGTCCGTATTCGTCGTCGTCAGGTGCTACCGACGATGTGCGCTGGCGTTTCGCAGCAGGTTCTTCATCGTCGTCTACGTCCAAGTCGATGAGGTCGTTGCCACGCGCCACAGGGATGAGAGATCGACGACTGGTCAGTCTACGCACGGGAACCGCGTTTGACGCGACGGGTGGTGGCACGAACACCTGCTGCACTTCCTTGGCCTTCCTGAGAGACGCAAGCAACGCAGGAGCCTCTGATGCAGAGCCCTTGGGCAAACCGAGAATCTGACGCTTGCCACTCAACATCCGTTGCCCATTCGTAGAGCCCACCCGAATGTTCTTGCGCAGCTCCACCTCCTTCAAAGCTTCTCTCTTGCGGTTCCCCAAGATCGACTCGATCTCGGCGGCGCGCGTCGTCTTGCTCTTGGTGGCATCGGAAGTGCTTGCGACGGAGATTGTCTTGCGTTGGGAGAGAACGCCAGCACGACCGGTGGGTTTGGCGCGTGAGGTGACGGCGGTGGTTTGGGGGTTCTCGTTTTCGGCGCCGTGAGTGCGCGGACGACGAACCTGAGCGCGACATTTCAGCGGAATTGGAAGGATAAGCCCTGAAACAACTCACAGGTATCCTAGACGCCATTAAATCGGCTGTCTTTCGAAATATAATACAGGGAGATGGAGGAAGGTGAAGAAGAGTGGACGGCCCGTGATCGTGTCAACGTCAATAAATGCAAATATTTGGCAGGGTTTGGCGGGTTGGCGCTTTCATTTCTCGACGGCGAGTCGTTGTCTAAGGTGGGATTGTCCATGGCCATGATCTGGCCGGCAATATTTTGGAACAATGGACGAAGTGGACAATGGACGGAACTTGCTGCCGCAAGAGCTCTACCGCCGCCAGTGGACACAGGAATGTGAGTAGACAGCGAGAATCAAAATTCTTGCAAAATTCTAATATATCGATTTTATGATACAATTATTTGCGGGAGAGATGAAGATTTGAGTTGGGTTGGGATGAATACTTGCGAGGTACCATATGCATCGCTGCGTTGAAGAGTACGTACGGAAGTTTGTTCTGTTGAAAGGGTTAATTTTGACTGTCAGTCCGTCGAGGTCGGCGACTCAGAGGACTCGACACGTCCCACAATTACCACTAGGATCCGGCGACAAGCGCAGTCCTTGAGCTTTCCCTCAGACAATTCAATGCTACGATTCAGTGATGTTATAGCTTGTCAACGGCTTCAGATATCTGCTCGAACATTTCGACGCAGTAGTTGGATGTCACGCAAATTGTCTGAGTCGTTGCGAAATGTCCTAAATCGGACTTTGAGCACATTCACCGTCCTCTTCCAACAGCGGCCAACTCGTACTATAACGGGAGTGTCACGGAAACTAAACTTCTGAACTTACTGCCGGGTCATCTGTTCCACATCTTCCACGCCACATGTGGCGTGGGTCTCTCGACTCTCCGAAGTGTACAGGTTGTGCCAGTGGCCCGTGGGCGCCTCAGACCTAGCTATCCATAGGTTTAGGAAGTCTGATGTGGCTATCTCTCTGCTGCTCGCACGGATTATTTGTCTTTCGCCCACCATGGCTCCGCGAGATATCGCTGTCGGTGTGCTCGCTGTTTCGCTCGCCATCTGGCTTCGTCTCTACTACTCTCGAAACAAGAAGATGCACCTGCCTCCTGGCCCAAAAGGCTATCCTCTCATTGGCAATTTCTTTGACATGCCCCCGACCCAGTCGTGGATAACATTTGCCGAGTGGGGTCAGAAATATGGTATGTCTCTTGCCTTCGCTGGTGCCATAGTACTCAGTTAGTTGTATGTCATGTAGGAGGAATCATGTCAGTTACGCTCATGGGTCAGCCATTTATTATCATCAACGATCCGGCGATTGCGACTGAGGTGCTCGATCGACGCGGCAACATCTACGCTGACCGCCCGACCTTTGAAATGGCAAATCTTTGCGGTTGGGACCGCGTCTTGAGTAGGTTCGTGTCGGATGATATATGGTAACGTCCCTGGTTGAATTCGACAGTGCTCGATATGGCCCTAGGTATTTTCAGCGTCCTACAGACTTCGAATGCCTAACCTCTATTCTAGGTTCAGGGAATACAGAAAACTGATCAGCCGAGTGATTGGAACCCGTGGATGTATCGAGAAGTTTAACGAGATTGAAGAATATCAAGGGAACATGTTCTTGAAACGCGTCCTGGAGGACCCTGTAGCGTTTGAGGCGGTAAATCGTTCTCCCCTTTTCCCTTATCGAACTCAACTCGAATGTTCCAGGCGACCAGAAAGTCGGCTGCAGCCTTGGTTCTTCAGCTGACTTATGGCTACAAGATCGAGGAAAGGGGGAGCGATCCTTTCGTTGATCTTGCGGACAAGGTTCGAGTTCGGATACTCTTGCCACTGATTCCTCACCATGCATCCACAGGGCATGCTCGAATTTTCAGAGATAATGAGACCTGGAGCTTTCTTAGTTGAAGTGCTTCCGGCTTGTAGGTTTCGTTTTACTCGGAGGACAAATTCAAGACTCAAATTTACCGTATCTGCAGTGAAATATGTTCCCTCATGGTGCATACACAAATAAATTGCGGAATCTCTCGCAGATTTTCTCATTCGATTTTAGGTTTCCCGGAGCCGGGTTCAAACGCCTCGCGGAGAAGTACAATCGCTCATGTGATGAGCTTGCAGAGGCGCCTCTAGCGTACGTGCAACATCAAATGGCAAGTGATATAGCGTGTAGTTTTGCAAGCGAGTAATGTTCCATGACTGTAGGAACAAGGACAAGCCGGAAAATCTTACACTGCAGATCTGCTTTCTCAACCGGGTCTTTCTGAACAGCAATATTCTGACATCAAGTGGAGTGCTGCGTCTTTTTATGCCGCTGGTTCAGATACAGTACGTGTTTTGATGTCAAGATAATACTCAGCACCTTGACGCGTTCTCAGACCGTCTCAGTCATAACGGCTTATTTCCTGGCGGCGACAAAACACCCACACATTCAGGATAAAGCTCAGGCTGAGATAGATCACGTCATAGGCAGAGGCAGGCTCCCAACGCTAAAGGACAGACCGTCACTTCCGTATATCGATGCGCTCTGCAAGGAACTCGCTAGATGGCTACCAATTGTGCCGTTAGCAGCTCCGCATCGCGCGATGAGAGATGATCTGTACGGTGAATATCTTATTCCGAAGGATGCGTTTGTTATCCCCAATATCTGGTGTGTTTGATCTTATATTTAGGGCCACAAACTGACAGGAGTGTGAGCAGGAATTTTCTACACGATTCGAAGGTGTATCGGAACCCGATGTTGTTTAATCCTGACCGATACTTGGGACCCAACGCAGAGCCTGATCCAGCTGACATGGGGCTATTCGGGTATGGTCGGCGGTGAGATTCAATTGTTTTATATTGTACAATGTTTAATTCTTGTTTCAATTTGTGAAAGTGTATGCCCAGGTGGGGAAGAACACTGATTTGTATATCTCATTTTTCACACTTTTGAAGGCATGCATTTGGCAAACGTCTCGATTTGGATATGCGTAGTGAAGGCGGTTGCTGGACTCACCATCTCCCGTGCGTTGGATGAGAATGGTATCCCAATTGATCCGATAGCGGATGTTTCTGATGGAATTGTCTCGTGCGTATAATTCTTGGAATTTCTCCAATCCATACTCAGCCTAATTTATGTTGTAGGCGTCCACTTCCTTTCAAATGCACTGTCAAGCCACGATCCAAGCAGGTTTTGAAGTGGGTGGAGGATGCGACGAGAGACGCTCAGGGGTAACTTGATGTTGACTGTTTTTTTTCTATGGATGGCTTTGTAGTCCTTGAAGTTTTGACCACTCATTTTCATAAATGCTAGCAGACCCCGAAAATGTCGTTAGCATGAGATACTTTCTCTTTCTCGCGTGATCGAACATTGTGATGTTCGCTAATTGAACAACGTATACGTGATCGGAAATTTCGTCAGCTAGTTAATCTCGGAAAGAACAATCGGGGAGATAAGCACAAGTCGGACGAACTTCCTATTTCGGACGCGAGCGGTTGTTTACATCTGTTTCTCGTGGCTGTCACGATCTCCCTCGCGTTTTACTTATGTCCAATTTATGTCAATGCACCACCCCCACCGAAGCCTCCTACCACTTGCCTGAAAGGTCTCACGAGTCGCGTACTCGATCGCGGAAAGCCTTCTAATTTGTCTTTCGGTGAAGGCACAAGTCACGACCTCGAAACCAATTAACCCAAGCGAAACTTACTTACGAGTATCAACGATTTGACTTCAGGCAGACTTTCAGGTACCCGCAGCACATGACTTCACCCTCCGAAGTGCCTGGTGAATAGTCAGCAACAATGTGGTTCGGATCCGGTGGTTTCACAACCTCGAAGTCGTAATCTGTCAATGAAAGAAAAAGTCTTCTGTATTCCCCGACATGTTTAATTCCCCCCGTGAAGTACTCCGACCGACCCGATGAACGCTAGTACATCTGTCGTGGAATTCGCTGAGTCGGAATTCTGGTCGATCCTTTCCAATTTCAAGTTGAATGAAGAGTTCATGAAGTTTCCGCCATTCGATTCAGACCGTCCCAGATTTCGTACAGAAGTCTCCCTTTTTTCATCAATTTCTCTTCAGCCTTGTTTTCTGTGAATGGGAGCTGAAGGATCAGAAATTGTTAGTCCCCATGACGCCGAACAAACTCCACCAATATCAATCATAAATTTGAGATTGACTTGAGATGAACAGAGATGAGCCTTGAAAGCGCTGAAAGTTCCTGCCCGCACGCCCACGAACTACACAACCGCGCGTTCATTGAGCGCATACTCTAGAGCATCGCAGCCGACAAGGCAATCTATTCATTACACTAAATTGGCGGTCCGGCATCAGCCGAAGTCCCGGACTCACGCGATCCATCACAAAATTTCAAACTCCGCTCTCTTACCACCATCATCCCCCCGCTCCCCACATAGACTTAGACTCTCTGACCCTCCCTCTGCTGACATGGGTACCCCCAAGAAGACCTCGAAGAAGCTACAGTCTCAGCGTACGTCCTTCTCCCCTTTCCCCAATTTTCCGCGTTTTTTCGTCGTTTTTCTCGGTGCTAATGGGTCTTGCGTCCGTACAGTGCGGCCCCGAACGACGCGGTCGAGCAAGGCGCGGGTGAGTATGCCTGGCGGGTAGACCGTACGATGGGCGTGCTGACCAGACCCAGCTCCTATCCGACCCGATGGAGAACACCGCTATGCTGACTGAGCAACTGCGCTCTCTTGGCCTCTACGCCGCCAACACCATCGGCGACGGCAATTGTCTGTTTCGCGCCCTCAGTGACCAGTTGTATGGCTCCCCATCGCGTCATGCGCAGTTGAGGCGGGATATCTGCGACTGGATTGCGAGACACAAGTCACGTTACGAGCCCTTCGTTGAAGACGATCGCGGTATTGATGTTCATCTGCGATGCATGCGCGAGAATGGTGAGTGCCACCCGTTTTGTTGTTTTTTTCTCCTTTTTCCCATGATTTTTGGTTGTGCCACTCGACTTTTTGGTTGTGTCATTCCGCCTTGTGGTGCCGTGGCGGTTGCATACTCGTCTGAAGAGTCGACGTTGAGCAACTGCTAGGGAGATGTGGTGTTGTACGGCCGGAGAGATTCACCTTCCCATGCTGCATCCTCCCTGTGCTTTCCTTTTTCGGGTATCAAGCGTCTTTCACGGAGAGAGGATAGACGCCCGCCTGTGGCTGGTGAGCGTCTTCCAGCTTCGGCGCCGTTATGGGAGCCAGCTGTGCGCCTCTACCAATCAAGCGAATCGTTGACCAGAGGGACCCGATTACGGATTTTTCTTTGCCCTCGTCGCAGTCTTGATGTCGCATTTGTGTCTTTCACCTTTCCATGATCGCCTTGAAACTTCATAATTGGTCAAAGCATTTTTTTCTCGACGATCTCTTACCTGCTGCGTCGACCTGCGTGACCCCGCCCCACGCGCGGCCAGATGTGCGCCTCCACCAATCTTTGACGAGAGGGAACCCAATTATGGACCTTTTTATACCCTCGTCCCAGCCTTTATGTCGATGTCGCCTTTGTGGTCTTTCCCCTTCCGCGGTTGTCTGGAGCCTTTATCATTGGTGAAAGCCCCCAGTTCCCTTGCATATCTCCTACGTGTACGCGTACATGCTGTGCTGCATGGACCTGCGTGACCGCGCGCCTACGCGATGCACGAGGCGAGCAGAAAGAAGACACTAAGACCGTATACCTCCCGGAGGTATCGATCTGTCTTCTGAGAGCCCTTCTCGAAACGTGCCATCTCATATCATTCGTTTCTTCTTTCTATCTTGGTAGCATCTTCATTGTTGTCATTACTGACTATCTTTTTGTTTGCCAACAGCAACCTATGGCGGCCACATGGAGCTCTCCGCCTTTGCGCACCTTACCCAACGCAACGTCAAGGTCATCCAGCCGGGACTCGTCTACGTTATCGAATGGGCGGCCGGTGGTGGACCGCCATCCCCCACTGTGCCAACCGTGCCCAATTTAGGTATGTGTTCATACCGACCGGAGTAACGTCGCTAACCGGTTGATCAGGCACCTCCGCCTCATCGTCAAGTCTCTCGAGCCTCTCCTCGCTTGCCCCGTCCGCCTCGCCCTCTCCTGCGCCGCCAGCGTCTGGTTCGCATAGGGTCGATGCCATTGACGTGGACGCGGCTGGGGAGGATTGTTATCAGCTGCCGGAGGAGGGGACGATTTACGTCGCGTGAGTATCTCTTTTCCTCTTCTTAACCAAAAACTCAATTTACTCTGCAGATACCACGATTGGGAACACTTCTCTTCCATCCGCAACCTGAAGGGTCCACACACCGGTCTTCCCTGCGTACACGAAACCCCACCTTACCCCTCCCCCTCTACGCCCGACCTGCCGAACCCCAAGCAGAGCAAGGCAGACGCGAAGGAGAGGAAGCGGATGGAACGGGAGGCGAAGGAGGAGCGGAAGAACAAGGCAGGAGAAGAGAAACCCGCGAGTGGGGAGAAACGCTCGGTCCTCCCGAAGGTGCGGCTGAAGCTGTCGAGTGCGTCGCCAACAAAGCCCGTGGAGCCGTCGTTGCCGCCGTCGGCTTCGAAGCTTGGGGCAACGGAAGAGGGGGCAAGGACACTGCGGTCGAGTCGGACGACTGGTGCGGGTAGTAGTGCAAGCGGGAGCGGCAGGGTGCAGAGGAGCCCGAAGAGGAGCTTTGACGAGAGTAGTGGGAGTGCGGGGAGCGAGAGCGAGAGTGTTGCGAAGAGGACGAGGAGTGCGTATGCGTATTCCTCGCGGACGGCGTCGAGTTCGAGGCACCGAGATGATGGCGATGCTGATGCGCGGCAGGATGATGGGGAGGAAGACGAGGAAGTGGATGTTGATGTTGATGGCGATGGCGATGGTGATGTCGAGATGGATTCCGGGAGCGACGACGAAGACGATGGCGATGAAGACGATGATGAGGCGGAGGCAGGGGGCGCGGAGGAGAGTCGGAGCAGCGGGACGAGCGGGACGTCGCTTTCGCTTTCGTTGTCGCCACCGGCGCTGTCTTCATCGTCGAGTCTCTCAAGCCTCTCGAGCATGAGCCCTAGCCCGCCTCCAGAACCCGTTCCGGTAGTACCCACCAAGCCGCTGACGAGGCGGGAGCGCAAGAAGCTGGGGCTGCCGAAGACGAGGGCGCCAGCGCCGGCGGCAACTAAGGGTAGTGCGGGGAAGATCATTATTCCTGGAGGTAGGTTTGAGGGGACGGGGGAGTGGCAGCGGAATGGGACCGGCCGCGTTGACGTGCGCGGGTTTCGTGAGCTGAAGATCTAGTCGTTTTGTGTCCGCATCCTCTTCTTTCTGTTCATTCCACCATCATCTCTGCACGCATCAATCGCACTTGCATCTTTATAATCCACACCCGCACGCACATCCTCTCTGTTTCTGCACACGACTCTCTTTTTTGCACGACACGTTTGATTACTTTATTCTATGGTACACGACACGCACACATACGAATCCCGAATCAATTTACGACCACATCAACCAGTACTGTACATAGTCCGCAATTTGCATGCAAAGAAGAACAATTTTTGTACATCTTTACTAGCCACTAGATTTCATTCGAAAGCATTGATTTATGACAATGGGAAAGCAGCTTTTCGCAGCTCCTCGAGTTCGTGCCAATCCGCTAGATCGTATAGTCCTGGCAATCCATTCCAGAATGCCTGCCGCGCCAAGGCGTGAAGTTTTCTCGCCTCGGTGACGCAAGGTTTACACAGGGGATCCTGGGCGGTCTCTACCGCTTCCCAGAAGACCGGTGACCAGACATCGAGAGGGGAGGTGAGGACGAGAGGTAACGTCCGACGGCTCATAGCATGAGCTAGCTGCAGACGATTTTTGTTACACGTCTTCCAATCTTTGCACTGCGGGTCGTACTGCCCCTTTGCCAGGAAGGAGAGCTCGATGACGTTGAACATCTGCCTCGCTTGGTTCTGCGAGCCCAGGAGGAAGGGTCGGCGTTGTGCATCGGAGAGGGTGAGCCAAGCGGAAGAGGAGACGATTTTGTCTAGGTCGAGGCGGCAGATGTCGTAGTAGAGGACGGGGAGGAGCCAGGGGGCGTTGACTTCTGTGAGGGTTTGGACGACGGAGAAGAGGGTGGGGAGAGAGGAGGGGGTGGGGGATTTGTTCACGCCGGAGGTTGATGGGGCGCGGGCGTCGTATTGGGAGAGGGTGGTGGGGAAGAGGGATTCGAGCTGGGAGAGAGTGAGGCGGCGGAGGAATGGGACGTCGTACTTGTGGGAAAGGCGGAGGATGCTGAGGAATTCTGAGAGGTTGGTTTGGATAGAGAGGGAGAGGAGGAATCTAATATGGATCATCAGCATGTATCGCGTCACCTCTCACAAGCTTCTGCCCGTTCGCTCTTCGCTCCGTCTCGCGCTGCGCTAAGCCCTCGACCTCAGCAGATTACTCTATTCTTCAGTCTTGTGCGCCACCTGCTATCGCTCAACAGTCCAGCACGCCAAGAAGTAAACCATGTGTCAATACTTCGAGCGATACCAGAACGGTTTCCACCGAACCAGAGTCAATGTCAGGTCAATGTGCTCGACAAAGGAATCTTTCCGTCTAGGAGCGGATGGCGCGACTCGAGACAATACTCCACCGCAAAGATGATGAACTGAGCAACCCTTAGATCCGACTGAGGTACGTTGACAAATAGACGGCCTGTCATCGCACTACTTTCGGCCGAAGCCCCCAGACACGTGTAGAGAACTTGTCCTGTCACGCAACATACCGCACTGAATATCTCTGTTGTTTCTCGTCGCCCCGCCATGATTTTACTACTGAGAGCAAGCGCTCAGCTTGCCCTTTCTGTCTATACCCTATAATCCCGGTAAGGCCGACAAGCGGCAAAGCCCGCTACCTGGAGAAATTTTGGAGGTGAGCTCAATTCGAGTGTCGGGTTTGTCAAATTCACTCTATAAGCTCGTATTGGCCGTAGCATACATGGCGAATTTTAACGAATTATTCTATGTATGCGGTGAAAAACAGCAATTGCTATGAGGGCGGGTTTTCGGTCACTTTCAAAAGAACCAAAGAAATTGGCAACGGATGACGAAGAGCAAAGGCTTTCTGGCTCCGCCGCAAACGAGTTGAGATGGGTACGCGCATTGCTGCACGGAGTTTGAATCGCAGGTGTCATGTTCCCAAAACTTGACAGTAGTTTGTGGTCGGCATTTAGAAGACTCAAAATAGCTCGAGAAATGTCAGCGGCGGACTGAAAGCCTCGAGACACTGCTCGACATGTAGAAATCTCGGGTCGGGGGGAGGAAAAACACTCATGATTCAGTGGGTTATCAAAACATGTACCAGTGATAATATGATGAATTAGAGTGCATCGAAATTGAATCAGAGTCATATCCTGATGAGGGATACCATGCAGAGTAAGAGAATGCTGAAGGGCAGCAAGGTCGGCATGAAAAACTGAGGTTCGCGCACACGTGGAATGATGACCGAGAAAGATATCATGAATTATTTTAGAAGGAAGTACGGGTGTATTATTGAGTGGGTCGTTGGATGTAAATGCAGTAGATGGGTGGGGAGTATCAGAAGAGACACGAGAGTCAACACGATCTACAATCGAGCAGCTTGAGAGACAAGAAAAGAATGTAGTAGTAACACATACAGTTCTCGCTTGTGAGGTCATCATTGGCAATAATTTGGGCCGAATGGGGGACACCTTGCAAGTCAGGTAGGGAAGGAGCTAGGTGGTTGTGAGCAAGATATATTGCAGGGGAGAGAGTCGTACCAGTTGAGAGCGACGAGCGGCGGAAATCTACAGTCCCGGAAGACAAAACGAAGCAAGCCTCTTCAACAGAATCACGACAGAACTGCAGCCCGTCACGACCAAGTACCAGATCATAGGGCAGAGACGAGGCGACAGATATGTCGATGTGTGTACTGAAGACGGCCGAATTTATACAGGGGATGGCAAGCACGCCGGAAGCGACAGAGCGTTGAGAGGGAATCGCTTGGGAATCGCAGAGTCTAAAACGCAGTCCAGAGACAGTGGAGACCTCCCAAAGTTTTGGTTGTAAGTAGTCGAGAGAGGTACATTGCGGGAAGTGGACACAGCGGCGGCTATGGTGCATGGAGGTGGACGAGAGAGACAGAGGTGAAAAAGTACGGCAGTGGTTCCCATAAGGGAGAGAGCGTAGGAAACTGCCTTGTGAGGCGGAGAGGGAGAGTGTAGAGGGTAGGAGATGCGGTCTGCGACCGCTGTAGTAAATACTTCGCTAACGATAATAAATCGTGGAGAATAATCCTTGTGAGATGAGGTTCGGTGGGTGTGCAGGTGGAGTTGGGCTGGCGGCTCGATTCGCTGGAGGGGAAGCGCTGAAGCTAAGAAAAGCGGGAAGCGAATCGGGCGAAAGAAAGGCACACGGCCCAAGTCCAGTACGCACGGTTCTTGGGTCTAGGCAAAGAATACGACCCGAAGCAACCAAGCGTGAGAGAAAGAAAAGGAAGAGGAGTGGGTGGGCGGGCGAGCGAAATGTGCTTTAGGGAAGCTGAGGAGGAATGGCGGAGAGACGCGTCAAGCGCGTCTGAAGCAAAAGGTATGTAACGGTCACATGTCACGCGTCCTACCAACTACTCTCCCTTATCTCTCACTAAACCCAGCCGCTCGCAAGCTCGCGTGGGTTTAGCTTACACCAAGCTTTGGGAGTGGGGATGACAAGGTGGATTTGACACACAAACGGCCGGCAGGGCAAAAAATGAATTGATTACGCTCATTGAAATGACGAAAATGTGATCCACAGCCAAAACCTGGTTTGATCGCGACCACTATAATAACCCGTACCTAAAGGTAGCGGGAATTATCTAGGGCTTGGTCTTCAAATACTCGAGTTTTTCAAGGGCGAAGCCAAGCCAGTTTCTTTTACCTCAAACTGTCGCCACGGACGGGCTCGCTCAAGATGGGGCCGTCGGACCGTCTTGCCTGCGTACCCCATGCCAGAAATCAAGGTTTAGCTGTCCATGGGGCACGCAAAAACCCAAGGGATATGCCATCTATAAGGTGCCCCATGAATATCTAAGCTAATACTTGCCATGGGGCACACTAGATAATGGTGCGTAGATTAGATTCCCCAACCTGAAAGAGGCCGCGGACGACCGCACTCTTCTCTCTGCGGCCGGTCGCAACGGTGTTCCTATGAGAAGGCTCTGTCAACTTCGAATACCGTCTCGATGACGTTCCCGCCATACACAACAACGTCAACACCTCAGCCCGCCTCAACGCCGCCTTTGGCGGCTTCGTTGACCTTGGCATCGGCTCACCAACGTAATGCCGTGCGAAGGTGCGTCCTCGCCTTCATCGCCCTCGATATTTTTGCTGATAACTTCGATAAACTCGCAGATACAAAACCGCAAAGAAAACAAGCAGTGCGCATCACATTTCTCTCGGAAGCAGCGAGATGCCGCGCTTTCTATGTGTCTTTAATGTTAGAGTATTTGCCGGCGCGCAGCGCCGGAGGAAAAATTCTTCGTGAGCTAGTATTGAGCTTTAATTTATTTCTAACACCTTTCCTTGTAATCAATAGTGCCGCTCCCAATACAAGCATGTCGACAGTGGAAAGCGAAGCGGCACATGCTCCGCATGCGTGAATTCATGTCTTGCTTTGCATGCGCCGCTTCCTGATTCTGCCGCCCTTGCTGCTGGCACATGATTTGACGTATCGCGCCGCGGAGCGGCGCTACCGCAGATATATATATATATTCCCGATTCACGGCTTCCACGCGCTAATGTGCCAACAATTTTAAGGGTGGGTCTCTTAGACATCCACGGCGCGTAGCGGTAGCATGTGTGGCGGCGCGAAGCGCCGAAAGAAAATCGTTTCAAGGTGATTTTGAACTCATTTCATTTGCTCTGAACACAATCTATAGGAAAACACGGTCAATACTAATCTAATCATTTGAGCATACGTGCATCCTTCATTTACCCTCTATTTTCTTGATCCACCGCTTCGTCGCGGTTAATGTGAGTGATTATGTTCACTGAGTCGCAGTGCTGGACCGAAAAATCAACAGAGAATTACCAGATAGTGCAACACGTAGCTTCGGACAAATATAGAGGCCCGCTCACTATCCTGTATTTGAATGATCGTCGTCGAAGCTGCAGTAGGTCAATATGCGTAATTTCACACTGTGTTCACCTTGTGAAGCTACTTCTGCCTTCCCCTCATGCCGCACGACCCGAATCGACTCGGGAGCGATCATCAGAGCCGCACATCTCGGCTTGCGCGGTTCCTTGACACCATCCTTCGTTGACGTGTAAGATGCAACGCGGTCACGGGATAGAGAAACCAGCGTGTTCCGCTGGCAGTATGGGGTGCGTTTCAGTCTGAACTGGTGCATAGATATTTCTTTGAACAGCTATAGGCACACAGCAACCGAAATTGTTGGCAAAGCCGATTATTTCGAGGTGAAGTTGTAAAGATACTCAAAGTCATTGCTTGGGAGGTAAAATCGGCGGAATGCGACAAATATTCAGTACTTCTTACCTCTTCTTACCTCATGGACAAAGTCTTTGAGCTCTTACGAATTTAACGCGTCGAAAACGCGTGTCCAAGGCTGATTTCTCTTTCTCTGAGACAGTGACCCCTCTTACTTCTTAGGTCTCACTCTCCTTGTCAATCCCTACCATGGCGACCCAGGAAGCTCCCCCCGCATCCCAGGACCAGTCAAAACCCACAGATGAAGAGGTGGCTTTTCTTCGGGTCAACCACTGACCTCAAAGGTGGATTGATTTCCTTGACAGGTTGAAGAAGAGCTCTGCCTTTTGGACCTCGAAGACGCGGACTCCTTGTTAGAACATGTTCAAGAGCTTATCTCCCAGCACTTGGATGAATTCCCTGAAGATCAGATTGACGATGATGCCGCTAGATACGCCGCAAGGATGACAAAGGCTAGTATTACAGACGGTACACGAAATGGCCATGTGCGGTAAAGTCCATTTAAATTTCGTTCCTCTTCCCCGTATAGACCTGTCCTTCAGAATCATTCGCCACTACATCACATTTCATTTACGACGAACCAAGAAATGGGATGCTAAACAGGTCAATGAACAGACTCCTCGCGATATTGCCGCTTTCATCACACAAAAATGTGGGCCTCCGGAAGAAGGTTTTGAGGGTCGAAAAGTGAGTAAATAATGAGCTATTGTCGTCCAATCGTATTCTCTTTAACTGGACCACAGTATTCAACCGCGGTCTCAACACGAGCGGCACTAACTATGTGGTATAAACATCTGCGCCCAAACGAGAGCTTGACGGAATGGCGACTCGATTCGGTTACTAATACATGGTGCGCTTTGAATTTTTACAATGCCAATTATATCCAAAAGAGCCATCGTGTAGGAGAGGACTACCAACTCGCTCCCGCCATGTGTCACAATTCATGGTTGGGCTTGAGAAAACTAAGGCAAAGTCCGGGGAGGTTTCCTCGTCCGCACGAGCACTTGCGTTAGAGGATATCCATCGCCTCTATAAGCATTGCATGGATCCTAGCCTCAATCTGGCTCAACGGCGAGCTGGAACCGTCCGATATGTTCGTTCATCTCTTTTCAGTATGTTTTCCAAACGGACTTCTCATATATCTCCTAGGTTGCCTACCTTTTAGCTTGGCTCATGCTCCTGCGGATCGACGAAGTAATCAAGCTTCGATTCGAAAATATTGATAAGGTTCCTGGAGAAAGTAAGTGATGGCACCGAACTAGTGAGATGTCCCGATGATGCAACATTATTATAGGGAAATTCGTTGATGTCAGTTTGAATACGCGCAAGCAAAATCAAACTGGTGTTTTACACTCGTGGAGATTACATGCCAATGACGGCGATCCCATGATATGTCCTGTACGAGCATTCATTCTTTTAGGTTCCCTTTATGGCTCCGAAATCAAGAAATCTGGTCCGCTGTTCTTGCATGTGTCGGCGCAAGGAGCTGTCATGCAAAATCAACCTCTGGTAAGTGGTCGGAATAATATGCTAGTGTTCTAATCAAATTCTCCAGACTGCCTCCGCTTTAAGCAGAGCTCTGGCAAGGGACTTGCAGGGACTCGGCTACTCAACTTGGGCCCTCTATGGAACCCATTCTTTTCGTCGCGGCGGCTGTCAGTATCGTATCAAAGTCAAACGATGGTCTGCAGATATGGTCGCTGCTTGGGGTGGCTGGTCACAAGTCGAAGCAGTTACAATGTTTCGCTATTTCTATTCACCCAACGATAACCACGAGTACATGCATGAATATGATAGGAACTACTAGCTGTAGAATTTATACACTCTGAGCTTTACATGATTTCAAGCGGAAGTTTTCGACTTTTCATATCGTTCCTTCTCAATCTCGCGCCAAACCTCCCAACAGTTCATAGTCCCCCAGTGTTCTGCCCATCGTGATTCACAAAACTCGCCATTTAACCCATGATATTGCTCCTTCCGCCGTTCAACCTGTAGATCGGCTTCACACCATGGCACTGCCTCGACAATCTTGCGAAACGAACGGAGCCGGTCTTCATCTTCTATGACGCGCTTCCGCTTCTTTGCTATTTGTGGGACAGTGAAGAAGGAGAAGAACCTGTCCTTATTGCCTTCGAAATCCTCTGAGAGAATGCGATATAGACGCTCTCGTTTGGAGACGATGTTCTTGTATTTGGACCACAACGGATCTGCTGTTCCGCGGCGCCCATCTGAGGGACCATACCGAGACCGAATTCGGGCTACCTCCCCGGACTCGACTTGCTGTATGATGTCGCGAAGTCCTTCGCATCTGGACAGACCCTCGATATCCCTCGAAAGATCGTCTAGTAGCGCCGCCGCGTGTGGAGTTGAAATATTCTCGTGAGCAACATCAGTATTGGCGGAGGTGGAGATTGCGCTAGAGCTGGGAGAATGATTGTCGTCGGCAGAATGCACGGTGCCGTGCATCACTTGATTTTGAGTGACTAGAGGCTCGACTGGGTGGCTGGGAACGAGGGGAGGAACAGGAATATGGGAAGTCTATCGAAGCAAGGAATTGATTGTAAGTTACAGTCACCTGTAGTTTATGAACAACACAAACTTACATTGTCGGAATTCTCTCTGACAACGGTGTCAGCCTCAGAGACTGATAAGATTGAGGCATGTCCATCGGATGACTCTGTTCAGTAGAATATAATCAACCACGAGAATAGTGAACGAAGAATAAGAATAGTTCCTCACTTGAAGTGGTTAATAAATTGAAAATTCCACCCGCAGCGAGTGTCATTTTCCATTCGACACCCAATTGTACAAAGTCCGCCCATTGCCTGTCTCTAATAGCTTCATCTACTGTCAGTGCAGTCGCCTCATGTGCCCGTGGTACGACAGTCAAGTCAAAGCCGTAATATTCCGCAAGTTTGGTGCGTTGCTGATCTACAGTCCCGGACAGCTTGAGGACCTTCTTTTCCACAGCTTCGTTCGCTTGAATGATCCAGAACCTTAACTGTGCTCCCTTGGCGGAAATGAGAGCTGCGACAGTCAATCCCTCCGGCGGAATCGGCGGCTGAGCAGTAAACTGGGAAGAAGGCATTGGCGAGGTGGATGTAGAGCGGAAAAAAACTCCTGACTCAGAACCCGAAACGTGCCAACAATAGCCAAACAAATAACCCCCGAGGCAACACACAACAGACTACAAAAAGTGTGTTTCGACGCGTACTCATTATGAGTGTGTTATTGACAGCTGCCAGAGAAGGCTGCCAATCAGTGGCTGTAGTTGCTTCTAATCTTCCCAATCTTCTCACCACCAGCCGAAAGGCGGCACACATTGGATTCACTGTCTCGAGCACACAAATGTTGTGTTTTGTGGGTCCCAGGAGATGTTTTGATTGGTAGTAAATACAAGACCGATCGTCAATGTCACAGAGGAGAGGGTGGCCGGAGGGCCGATCGCAAACTTGATGATTGCGTGCCCCGGGGCACGCACATCAATCAGCACGTGATCTGACAGCCCAAACGTAAGGTACCCCACGAATACAAAGCTCACTCTGAATCAAAGATTGCTTTAAGAAATATCTCCAGCTGTTCAGGATCGTCGTAGACAGTCACCACAGGTACCCCATCCACAGTTTCGACGTCGCCAGAGGCCTGAGACGGTTGGGGAAAGGCAAACATGTCGGCGAATACAGAAGATTTTTCCTTCAGAATTGCGACAAAGACGCGAAATATGCGGCTCCCAGCTCGTAAAACTATCACATCTGAAGAGAACCACAGCGTTTCTGAGTGTTCTAACGCCGTTTCAGAGGGTGTAGCCATGGGTTGCGGGAGAGAGTGTTAGAGTCGAGGCCCATGGTCAAGGCAGCCATCAAGTCCCAATTTGGCTGGGAATCAAATTGTTATTTGCTCTTGACTAGCTTGACTTCTTGCACGATTGTACTATAGGTCTTTAAACGCTGCATTCTTGGGACGAAGGGATCATTGCGCTCAACATGCACTGAAAAGAAAAATCTCCAGCTTCTCGGACGACTTTGGGTGAACCCAAGTTCCAAGCAGAAAGCTTCTCATCATGAAAAGTCATGAAAGTGGGACTACAGTCTAGGCGATCTGCTCTAGGATATACTGTTTGACATAAACATGTAGGACAGTCAAGACTTGCGTGGGGTGAGCAAGCTGTTGCTCAAGTGGCCCAAGCTTCCGGATCTCGCGTTTCATGCATTCTTTAGTCTTCCTCCCCCACCTAAGGCACCTACGTTTTGCTTATGTAAAGCCCCTCGGAGAAGGGTTAAATCGTACAGTAGAACCCCTCTCAAAGAGCGGGCCTCCGGCCAAGGCTTTACCTAAATCGCGATTTGATCGGCGTCTTCCCAAACGGGAAATGACGTATGTCTTCCTCCAGCCTCCGCTCGCCTTCGTCTCGACCTTAGCCTGTCCTGACGCGCTTGCTGACCTCTGCGCGACTCCCCAGTGGCTGTTAGAACATCTTCTGCGCTTTTGATATGCTGTGCCAGTCTCCGCTCTGCCTCAGATCGTCCACAAGGAGGCCCTGAAATTCCAATCCAACTAGTGGCTCCTTGCCTTTCTACTTACTACAGCGCGCCGAATACGTCCTTAGACATGCTGCATCAGCTACCTCTACTCCTCTTTCTCTTCAAACTGTCGAGCCTGTGGCACTCCCGGTTCTCACGGGGTGGAATCGAATTGATTTCGGCAACCGACGGAGCCTCCGCGATGGCCTCCGTGCTCTCATCCCCAAAAACCTCGTTCACGATCTCCGTACAGCTCGCAGCCCCTCGGTTGTTTTTCAACTGCATCTACTGTCTACTGTCCACCCTCCTCGGCCTCTCCAACGGTCCAGGGAGCTTCACTGTTATGCTTGTGTCTTATAGTTCACCAGTAACCTTCAGCGCCACTCAAATCTGGTCTCCGCCATTCGATCCTATTTCCCTTGGGGCTTTTGCTACTTAGTCTACGATTGACATACAATTTTGCGTACTGAACTGTCTATCAGCACAGTGCAGGGAAATATTGTGAGTCTTATTCTTGCCACCCTTGTGAACTACAGTTCTATCTGCATTTGCTAGATCCTCCGTGATCATTGATGGGCCTTCAAAGCCTCTGCCGAAGCATTCGGAGCCTACATTGAAGCATTCGGAGCCTCCATCAAATTCTCCGGAGCCTCCGTCAAATCCTTCGGAGCCTCTGTCGAAGCCTCCGTTGAAGCCTTCAGGACTTCTATTACAGCCTTTTTGAAGTTCATCCAGACCTCTTGTTGCAATGTCTGCTAGACTATTTCCTTGAGCATACTATCTACGCTATTCAATGAAGCATATCCCTACTTACCCAAGACACTATACCATATATCAAGTTCATTGAGACACGGCATGCTCTTCACCATTGTACTTGTAAATCTCAAGAGGTTCAGTCATTTGCAAGCAAATTGACAACATATGTGCCAATTCCTATGGTATGCAGTGTAATTTCGGGCTTCAAAACCCAATGTACCTACTCACCGATGCATACATCGTGGTTTTATCATTATTCCTTCTTGTTTGGGAGTTTTGTCTTACCAGGGATACTCAGGGAGGTTATACTGGCTTTCAAATACACGCTGGTGGCCGTTCTTCTAAGCTGGTGAGCCCAGGAAGATGAATTCACTGTCTGAACATTATGAATTGTTCAGGCTGAAGGAGACTTCAAATTGACGGATGTGGACCAGGAAGTTAATGAGTTTGGAGTACTCGAGCAAATAATGGTTACTTAACTCAAGAGACACGATTTATAGCAGAAATTTAGATCCAACCCATTGTGTAGTTGAGGATGCTAATGCGAACTTACTTGGCTTTTGGGTCATTTGCTGCATTGGATTTTCAAAGCCTTCTAAAAATCTGGCTTAAAATCATAGCACTTGGGGCATCATACCAGAGTTGTTTCCGGTCAAATTGAGATGCTTTGAGGGAGACACGATGTCAGGGAAAAAATATTTCGAGTGGCTGACCGTTATAATGCCTCTGATTGGCTAAATCAGTGAGGTAATCCGAGGGGAAGAAGGCCTTCGGAAGTTGCCCTGGATCCTCGCACGGTTGAATTTAGTTGATCCAGAATCGGAACTGTCCGTGCCGACGAGTCTGATGAGCTTTTTCAACTTTACGACCACTTTGCCATTGCCGAAGGCTCAAACGGAGGCCTATGTTTGGCCTCCGTTTGGCCTCCGCCATCCATCTCAACAATTTTTGTCTGATCTTCAGTTGATAATGGGCAAGGGGAATGCATTTCATTGATGCGGATTCAGAACTACAGCGGCAGCGGTAATGTGTGATAGCTCTTGCGATCAACGAAGGCTCCGTGAAGGCCTTCGTCCCGGCCTCCGCAATCCTTTGCCCAATCAGACCTCCTCTGTTCACAAACGGAGGCAAGCTGGATGCGCACCAAGTACATGCATGATTTTTTACATTCATTTGGGTGAGTTCTATTCTGCCAGGGACAAAGAGATATCTGCGAAGGTCACGAAGGTGCGGTTAATCAAGTATTTCTTTGTGAATTACGTGTATTGTGTATGAATACCTTCGACCAGTTCTTATGCAGCATCATATTGATATATAGTGTGAGTAGGAAAAGAATTGCCTGGAGGTTTGGGGAGACGAAGAAGGTCACGGAGGCCATCCCGGAGCCTCCGTCAATTCCCAAAATTGCACCCATTTCACCCATAATCACCTAGTCACAACAAAATAAGTATTCATAGCATCAGGAAAGCCAATCAAGCACCCAGAGGTGCGGGGAAGACGGAAAGAGGTTGCGGAGGCCATCACGGAGCCTCCGCCGAATCCGAAAATCACACCCACTTCACTGAAAATTGACTCAGTCTGCAGAGTGTGTGTCCCCACAACATATGGGAAACCAATAGAGCACTCAGAGGCGTAGGGGATGTGAATAGAGGTCGCAGAGGCCATCACGAAGGCTACATCAATTTGATCACGCACAGAATTGAGTCAATTCAAGGAGTATTAGTGTACCACCTTAGATATATATGTACTCAAGCCACCCAGACAGCTAACAGCACACATCCCGGGCATATTGAGCATGCTACAAACATACAGAATGGTAAATCGGTAATGATTGGTGTAAAAATGTGCCAGATCTGTTGAGGGAGGGTGTTAAAAACTGCAAGGGCGGGGAGCCTTGTGCAGATAGAGGCTGTTGGGGTGGAGAGCAATACCATTGGGCATGCTTGGGAGACGGGGAGAAGTCCGTGAGGGTTGACGAAGGCCGGGACGGAGGTGGCGGAGGCCGTTGACGGGAGACATGAGGTGTTCTCCCGTTTGGGAAACCGATCAGATCATCACTTAGGTAAAGCCTTCGCCGGAGGCCAGACCTCAGAGAGGGGTTCTAGTGTACGAGAAAAGCCTTCTCCGAGGGGCATTACCTAAGCAAAACGTAGGTGCCTTAGGTGTCCTCCCCATACACCTTCCGCCCCGCGACGCTAGCCGACCTTCCCGCGCTCGAACAAATAGTACTGGCGCGACGCTCGGAAGCGGACATCTTCACCGGAGCCAAAGTTGCAGAAATGCTTACAGCGCAATTGTGTTACCTTCTAGTTGACCGTTCCGCAGCCTATGCCTCTCGCACGGACCATCTTCTCGAGCCGGTCTTCGTTCTGGAGAAGGAGATTGGTAATGGACACAACCGTGGTGCATCCACTGCTTTGGAACGGCGAGGGATGGCACTGAAGATGATACTGCGTGTGCAATTGAGCGTCGATCAGCAACCTTGGCTTTACCACCCCAATGCAGGGCGACTTCCAAGGGCTGCACAAGCGAGTTCAGAGCAATTCCGACCGCCGCCGTGTCTTCGGGCGGCTCACTCCCGATACGGAAACTTAAGACCTGCATGCAGTCGTGTGTTCGCCATCTTCTATTCTACTTGCCGCATCCAAGCCGTAAAAATCCACTTCGCAACATGGGTACAACGCGGCGTCGCTTCCAAGAACTGTGTGTGGGTCCCAATATGTCTCCATCTCTGATAAATTGCTCACTTGATATTCAGCTTTCTTCTGAATCTTCCTCCGCACTCGAGCGTCCCTTCTCTGCTGTACACTTTGAGTTGTTTCTGGTGCCCGATGATTGGGTGCCTCTCATGGCGGGTCCCCAAGAAATCTCTCCCTCCAGGGCTTGATTTCTGCGATGTACGTCTATTCTAGCTATTCGTGGACAGGTCCTTATTTGGATTTTCCAGCCCCCCTTCGCCAGTCAAGTGTCGCTAACGCCGACCTCCGCAATGTACGCAATAAGAGGAGGCAGGGCGTTGGCTGAAGCTCTGGAAGGCGTTTCCTCCCTTATCCCTCTTCCATTCCTGTCCGCGTTCTTGAACGTCGGGATTGAGATCCTGGAGGCTTGCGAGGTTGCTCCTTCCTAACGGATCCTCCGCTCATGGCTAATTGTCAGCAGCAAGCGATCACAATCGAGGAGAATGTGAGAGAGCTGCAGCAGCAGGTGTACGATCTCATGCTTGCGGTCGTCGAAACGGTGCCGGTTAACAAAAGGACATCTTTGGAACTGCGGGAGAAGATCCAGCGACTACAACGGTTTGTTCACAAGTGCAAATTCACCGCTGGGACTGACTCTGGCGTTAGTATCCTTGATGACGTCTTGGCCGATGTGGAAAAAGTCCGGGAGCAAAACAAGTGGCTACTATTAATCTTCCGCGATCTTAACAAAGATCGGGTGGACAGATGTGTCGCTCGTCTCAACGCTGCACTCCAACAGTTCCAGGTCTGCCTCAGCCTTTGGCACCTCAGTGACCTCACCTCGACATCGATGCTAATCTGTTCCCACAGATTGTTAGTCAGCTTCACGTGGAAGATCTTCTGGACAAGATCAGAGCAGATTGCTCTGCCTTTGCCGCCCAGGGCGACAGGATCGAAGCCGCGATGCAAAAAAGCAATCAGCTACACAACGCGCCTTCACCATATCCTCGTCAAGACATACCCCCCTCTCATCCTATCTTCCATGGGCGGGACGCCCTTATCAACGACATCGCCTCTCTTCTCGTTAATCCGACTACTTCGCGAGTATGCGTCAGTGGGGTCGGTGGCATGGGAAAGACCAGCGTTGCGCTCGCCGTCGCTGAGAGCCCCACAATAACACGCACTTTCAAAAAAGAGTACATATTCTGGATCCCCTGCGTCGAAGCGAAGTCCTCAGATATCCTCCGCCGCATACTCTACGCCCAGCTTCGTGTCACGGCCGAAACATATGACAGTCTCGACCTTCTACTCGCCGAGCTGGATGCTACGAAAGAACGACGGCTATTGCTCCTCGATAACTTTGAAACACCTTGGTTATCTGGCCAAGACCGAGACAAGGTGGGACATATTCTTGCGCGGCTTGCGGCGTTATCCCATATCGCACTCTTGGTCACTATGACATCCGGCTTCACTCCTGGGGACCATATTCAATGGCAACACCGTCCGCTTTCAGCACTAGATCTGGTCCCCGCGCGCGCCGTATTCCGCCAAAAGTATCGAGATGCGGCTGGCGGGCACGAGCTTCCCGATGACGAGCGCGAGCTCGACGAGTTTCTCGCCTCCATCGGCTACATGCCGTTGGCCATCACACTAGCGGCTGCGAGCGCAGGGCGTTTGAGGGCCTCGCCAGCTGATCTGCTCTTGGATTGGAGGACAGCGGGTACGGGGATGCTGTGCGGGAATGAAGTCACGAGTATGGACGAGACAATTCGCCTCTCGATGGAGCGGGGGGTGGTGAAGTCGAATCCCGAGGCACTAAGGCTGTTGGCCATACTTTCGATGCTTCCCGCAGGAACAACTAGGTACAATCTGCGCTGGTGGGCACCGAAGTTGGCATCACCCTCTGTCGCGGTACAGACTTTGCGTGCGGCGGCACTGGTCGAGCAAGGCGATGGAGCGTTCTCGACAGCCCGTATCTTCGTCCGTCCCACCATCCAATCGTACATGTATCAGCAAAATCGTATATCCACTGAAGTTCGAGACCAAGTGCACGAGGCTTGCTACAGATTCGTTCTCGACCACAAATCTATTCCGGACGATGGCAAATTCAAGGATGATTTGACAGCCCTCGCCTTGGAGGAGACTAACATCCATGGTCTGCTCGTGGACATTGATCTACAAGCTCTTCGTCCGCATGCTGTGGATGCTGCCATCACCTTCGCTCTCTATCAGTCGTGGACCAAGCCCAGTATACTTTTCGCTACGCATACTCTACAGATCGCGCGCGCCGCATATTCTCATCCACACCCCACCGATCCCGACGCCGCTGCGCGTCATGTCGCCGAAGCCCACCGATGCTTGGGGAAAACATTATTTTCTCTCGATCACTATGATAACGCTTGCGTTCATTTTGAGGAGGCGCGCAACATGCTCAAATCTTTACCTGGTGGTGCTGATCTGTCGCGGGCTGGCGAATGTTCGATGGAGCTGCTCAATACGTTGACCTTCACGGAGACACAGGACGAAGACGATCTACATAGCCTCGTTCAGGAAGGGCAGGCCGATCTTACTGCCGATGAATCCAGGAGATACGATGTTGCCCGAGGGTTGCTGGGGCTTGGATACTTCTCTTGGTGGTCGGACCGTCCGGATGAAGAAACTCTGGCAACACTCCATACTGCGAAGGCAATCTTTGAAGAACTAGACTGCCCGGCCAGCACAGCCCAGTGTCTTCATTTCATTGCCAGAACATATGCGTGTCGGAGTGAATTCTCAGAAGCGCTACCCATCGTCAGGGAAGCGTTGTCCAAAGCAGAAAAGTCAGGAGAGGTGGGACTGCTATGCCGGGTGTCGGGTAGCTTGGCAGGGTATCTCATCGTTTCGGCGATGTATGAAGAGGCTCTGGTCGTTATCACGCGTTTACTCACGCTTTGCCGCGCTCGAGGTTCGCCTCTGGCTATAGGGCAGAGCTTGGAGTTCCTTGCCTATAATTGTGCTGCCACGTCGGACTTTGTGCAAGCTGTAGCGGCATATACCGCTGCGCAAGCCCAGTATTCAAAGATTAGCTGTAGTCCTTTAGGGCGAGATGGGTTGACGCGATGTGCAGACAATCTAGAGAGCCTCGGATTGTTTTGCGCGACTGTCCAGGCCGCACCCTATCTACTAAGTCCGAATGCTGTTTTTTTGGCATTTTGCATCCACTTGTAGTCCTTTCCCCCCAATTGACGATTGGAATGCGTGTAATTAAAGAGAGAAGTCGTGCTACTGGGAGGCGCGATGTTTCGTCGGGCCAAGACGATGTCGAAGTCGACGACAACACCGTGTGACAAGTATCACATTCTTTCCCCGACTCGGAGAGGCTTATCCTTTTGCTCTTGTCTTCCATCTCACTGACCTCAAACTCTTCTTCGGGCACCACTCAAATGATGCACCGGCAGGACTGTCTCAAATCTTGACTCGGACTCGAAATCTGAAGACATGGAAGAGCAGGAAGCGACAGTGATTGGACTCTTGGAGAGACCTAACTTTGAATGTGTATGTTCTCATGCTCGCGGTCGTCGACACAGTGTCGGTAAACACGAAGACGTCCATGACCCTTCAAGACAAGGTCAGAAGACTACAATGGTGGGTCGCTGTTGATCCAATCGGACAACGCTGACGGTCTATCCAAGAAATGGCTGCTGCTGTTCTTTCACAATTTGAATAAGGACCGCGTCGACAGATGCGTGAGTTCATTACGCTGCGCTCGAGCAATTCACAGTGTGCTCGTTCTTTTCATATTATCGGCCCTCATCTTCTCACAGGCCGTTAGTCAGCTCCAGGTGGAAGATCTTCTGGACAAAAATCAGAGCAGATTCTCTGCTTTCGCTGCTCAGCTCAACCGAATTGAAGACGCGGTGAACAGGACTAGGCAGCCTCATAACGCGCCCTCAGCGCGCTCCCGCCAAGACATGCATCCCAACACTCGTGCGCTTTGACCCCCGCCGCTGCTCATGATGCCTTCAAATCCCAATATCGGGATGCTGCCGGAGGCCAGGAGCTATCCGAGGATGGGCCGGAGCTCGACAAATTCCTGAAGTCGTTAGGCCACATTCCTTTGGCGATCACGCTTGCAGCCGCTAGTGGTGGGCGTCTGAGAGCATCACCGGCCGATCTGCTCAGGGATTGGAATACTGCGGACATCGGAATGATGTCGGGGCACGAGACGCTGAGCATCGACGAGACGATCTGTATGTCGATGGAACGTCATGTGGTGAAGACAAATCCCGACGCTCTGACACTTCTTGCCGTCCTTGCTCTGCTTCCTGCGGAGACCACCGGTGGGAACTTGCGTCGATGGGTCCCTGGCCTTCGCTCATCCTCTGCCGCGGTGCAAACCTTGCGTTTGGCCGCTCTCATTGAACAAGAAGACGGACCATTCAGCACTGCTCGAATCTTTTTTTCGACCCACTATTGAATCCTACATGTCGCAGCAGAAACGTATTTCTGCCGACGTCCGCAACCTAGTGCATAACGCTGGCTAGCAAAGGCAACGATGAGCTCGAAACCCGGGTCTACGAAGCTGAGGCTAATCTTTCTCATGACGGGAATGAGCGATTCTATGTCGCTTGTGGCTTGCTCGGACTGGGAGAGTTCCTTTGTTGGCGTAAGCGTCGAGAAGAAGCTCTCGAAAAGCTTTCCAGTGCAAGGGCGAATTTCCAAGAGCTGAACCGCCCGGCGAGCACCGCGCAGGCTCTCTATTACATGTCAAGAACGTACGCCCGGACGAGCCTCAAGAAGCCCTTCTCCTCGCTCGGGACGCACTAGCGAAGGCCGAGGAATGCGGAGAGATTGGGTTAATCTGTCGCACTTCAAGGATGACTGCTCTCTGCCGCCTAGGCTCGGAAGCCTACGACGATGCATTGGCACCGATCGCACGGTCTCTCAACGCCTCACAGGAGACGGGTTTGCACGTCAGCATGGCTCAGAGTCTGGAACTGCTGGCGTACACTTGCGCTGCGAGACTGGATCTTTCGGGTGCTCGAGTTGCGTACGAGGGGGCAGTAGCTCAATTTGCTAAGAGGAAGAAGGGTCGAGTAGGGCGACATGGAGTAGCGAGATGTGCGGAAAACGTCGAAAAGCTTCGTGAATTGACAGACTTGGATGGAGGTTCCTTTGCTAATCTGATGAAGCCTGTTCCGTGGTCCTAGTTGATTGAGATTCGTAATTTATTGTATCATCTTCTACTTAGCAATGATAATTGTCAAGTTGAGGCGCGCCAAACCCAAGAAAAGCTCAGTCAACGGGCCAATTCATCGCGAGCGGCACTGGCAAATGCACAAGCTGTCACGGGTTCCTTTTCCGGGCATGTGTCACAAATTCCATTTTTCCTTGTTTTCTGTCCTCCACCGATATGTTGGCCAATGTCGTCCGAAGGCAAGCGCGGGTAGCTCTCACCGTCGCAGCTAGGCAGTCTACGCCCTCAGTACTTGCCCGCATCGCCCGTCCAAATTCCTTGGTTTTGCGACCCTTTTCGACGACATTTTCGCGGTGTAATGACACGGCGGCGGCAGATGCAGGCCAAAAGCCCAAGGTCCAGTATCCGCCCAGTCGCCAACTGTTTGTGGCGAATCTTCACTTTGACACCGTCGAAGCCGACATCCACGCCCAAGCCTCTCAATTCGGCGACGTCGAGGACGTCCGACTCCGTGCGTGTCCCGGTCTCTCTTTCGACCATTCATTTACTAAATCACGGCGTAAGTAAAATACAGTGACGGTTCTAACCGTGGCGCCGGGTTCGTTGTCTTCACCAACCAAGCCGCCGCCGACGAATGCCTCAGCAAAGGCCTCCAAGTCTCCGGCCGCCCACTCCGTGTGGCATACTCATCCCCGCCTTCCAATCAGCAGGCCCCCAACCCCGAAGTTTTCGTCGGTAGCATCCCTTTTAACACGAACGAAACTCGACTGCGCGAAATTTTGGAGCCCTTCGGCGCCATTGACGGCATTCGCATCGCTAGGGAGAAAGAAGGCGAACCACGCGGGTTCGCGCATGTCACTTTTGCGAACACGGAGGGCGCGATAAAGGCGGTTGAGGGTGTCAAGAAGACGCCGGTGCGTTTACTCGACCGCCAAATTCGTCTCGCCTTTGCGGCTCCTCGAACGATTGAGCCCAAGACCCCCAAGCCCTCGCAATGAACTGGGACACGCTCGCCCGTTTTGTGTGCGACGAGGCTGGCCGGCGCGTCGTCTCACCGTTTGTAGTTCCGCGATGTGTGCTATAAGCGTGAATAACCAAAAAACACGTCTTCTTATACTGTCAAGCGGGAGCACGCAGAAAAAAAATCACAGCGAGTATCTGACATCGAAGGCAGTGATGTTGATACACTGCGAGATGGTACGAGAAATCTAAACTGAAGTAGTACACTAGCAATGATTATAATAACTTGATACTGCAAGGACCGGACTGTGAGGCAAGATGAGTGTGTGAGGATCGTGCCGCCACCGGTGATCAAGAAATTGACGAGCGTCTCATAGACGAGTCCTGTGTGAGTGTGTGGGGAGTTTGGGTGTTCCGGCCGGCCGCAGTCTTCACGACCCGCCAAAAGGACGCGGCGGGGCAGAGTGTACTTGGTCGGAAGTAACCACCGAGGCACGCCGGCGAGAGAACACATTATCGTCTTGGTTCGACTTGGTTTCGGGTTTGGCTGGAGTAGCAGCGGCAACAGCACCAGGAGGAGGTGGCGCTACATTCCCCGCACGCTGTTTATTCTCTGTAGCACCCTCGCGCAACGAGTCAAGTTCTCCTGGAAATCAAACAATCGGCATCAGAGAAAGCAAAATATAATAACAACAAATCAAAAGACTCACCCATCCCACGTCTGACCCCAAATTTTCACCGCCTGCTCCCCACCCAAAATCCCAACAAACCTCTCGACATTCCTTGCGAGATCCACCGCGTCAGCAGAGATCATCCAGGCCGCGGGACCGTCCACGTCCGCAGGGGTATTGCGAACAGGCGTATTGGGGAAAGGGAATGTCTTCGGCAGAGGCGCAGGTGAAAGCTTGAGCACCATCCCAAGCCTCTGCGCCACCGCAATCCGTTCATCCGTGTAAAACAAGCATCGAGCACCTTCCAATCCGCCCTCGTCCATTCCTGTTCGTCATTCTTCGACGAAATCTGTCCTTCCTCCTCTTGAGATCCATCGTTATCGGACTCGGGCAACAGCACGCCCCTCGCGGACGCACGTCAACTCGTCGTCACAGAGCCCAAAGCGGATGCGGAGGCCGAACCAGAAGCCAAAGCGCTGGACAAGAAAAGAGGTAGAACCCTCTCCGCGCGACGGCGAGACCACACCCCGACTGACAACCTCCCTCTCCGCCTCCTCCAACAACTGTGTCGTCGTCACCGGCGCAGGGCTACCCGGGAAGTACACCCGCTCACCCACCACTCGCGCAGGTGTCCATTGTCGACGCTTCTTTTGCTTCTCCATCTCTATCTCCTCCTCATCAATAGCTCTCCCCTTACCCTTGTCCTCATGAGGTCCCCCGAGCTCATACGTACGCCGCCTTCCACTCGGCGATATCTTGCATCTTGCCTGGGGCGCTATGATGCGGCCCCGGCGTCCTACTAACAGGCGTGGACACCGCCTTGCTCGCTCATGCATACAAGCGCCTTCGGTGCTGGTTCCCAGTATCTTTGCAGGCGCGTGAACCAGTCATAGTCGTGCTAGAGTTAATGAAGGACATCATCAGTAAATTCTGTAACCCGAGAGGAACGAACGAAGAAAGAAGAGAAACCCACCTGCTTCAAGATCGCCGCAGCCCTCGGATCCGCACTCATGATCTTCGCCATCCCCAAGAACGCGGAGTCTTCCTCATCGTCCCCGTCGTCATCGTCATCTCCCTCATCTGCATCAACGTAATCCTCCGCTGCATGAACCGACTGACATCCTCACCAAAGGCCTTGGACGCGGGCACGACCGAGCCGTATGTCAAGGCCACTGAGGGTCCAGAGGAATGAGACGCGCAGCGGCCACCAAAGCGCAAGCAACAGAAGAGGTAAGGAGTGGGAGGGTGGGCGAGGGAAGCAACGCGCCGAGCAACAGCGCAAATGAGAGCCTGCGCCGTGTCGCCGACGCGAAGGCGCGGTGAAAGAATGACCAGTGAGCTTGCCTCTCGCTCAGGCCGGCTCGCATACTCGCTTGCCTGAGCTGTCAGCAAGTGCGTAATGACAATGGGGATCAAGAATAGATGTGAATTCAGAACCACTTCTTCCACTATACTCACGATGAGGCGAGACATCCGAGTCGCAGAGCTGCCTTCTTGGAGGACTACAGAAGTGGGGCCAGAGCGCTGAAGTTCCAAATGAGTATATACAACTGTTGGAGTTCAGTACAGACAGAAACCAGTAGATAAAAACACAGTACCCGCTAGCGCAGATTTTTCCCCGGACCGTAATCGACCCGCACCCTGCGCTGCATGATATACAACGGCTCTCCAGCACTTTTCTCGTATGCTCTAACTGCGTCCCCTTTGCTCGCAAATTGGACATGCGCAGTCAAACGCTGCGCTTCACCAATCTCGCTTCCACCTTCAGAATAGAGCCGGATGGCCCTGATGACGCCAAAACTCTCAAATCCAGTGTGGATATGATGCGGCTCGGTGTTGGGAGGCAGATCGCTTAGATGAAGGACATGGGAGGGGGGGAATGGGCCCAGGTCGCGCTTGTGGGCGTAGCCAAAACGGATTGTGCGGCCAAATATCTCCAGC
Source organism: Favolaschia claudopus (assembly GCA_037176885.1). Classification (NCBI taxonomy): domain Eukaryota; kingdom Fungi; phylum Basidiomycota; class Agaricomycetes; order Agaricales; family Mycenaceae; genus Favolaschia; species Favolaschia claudopus. The sequence goes on along the minus strand of JAWWNJ010000026.1, from coordinate 959,984 downwards.
GGGGAGAGAACACATGCGTCGGCCGCAGATTGCTTAGCAAAGGTGACATAGGCATAACCGCGGGTCGAGCCGTCAGAGGTTCGCACTTGGGGTTCCATCCTTTGAACACACAAAAAGAGGCAATCAAGGAAAAAGGAGACTCACGTATTCTGATACTTTCGATCTCCCCGAACGGCTTGAAGACGCGTAAGACGTCGTCTTCGTTGGCGGCAAAAGGAAGATTGCTCAAGAACAGTTGACGACGCCTTGGGAATCTCTGAGTCGGTGTGTTGGTTTCTACGCGTGGGCGTTCAGATATGCGAGGATATGCTAATTTGAGTGCGTGGCCGGAAATTTCGAGGCCGGCGTTTAGGCACTGGTCTGCAGCGGATTGCGCGGCGAAGTTGACAAAGCCATAGCCATTCATCATGCCATCGAGATGCCACACTTTCTTTCCCAATGTTTGAACAATGCAGCGGGAGAGGACAAAGAAAACTCACGTAATCGAACAGATTCGATTTCGCCAAACGGGCTGGCGGCGTCGCGAAGGTCGCTCTCATTGGCGTCTTTAGGGAAGTTGGTGAAGAAAAGTCCACGACTGGGTGGGTATTTCCAATGGCTTGCGGAGTTCGAACCAGTTTCTCTTTGCCTGGTTGATGTATTATCGGCAGACTCGGACCTGCTCTCTGCGCGACACAGTGTCGTCGAAAATGGTCGAACAGCCCAGAGATGCGAACGGGGAAGACGATGAAGCAGCGAGGGCAGAGAGATGCTCGTAGTAAGAGCAAAAGCTCGAGGCGCTTGCCTTCGGAGGGCATTCGCCATACTTAGTCGCAGAATCAATGCAAAATGCAAGAAACTTCGTGCTTACGTCACATTGTAGGTATTTGTAACACAAGCCTCCGGCATTACCCGGGCCGGCCCCTTGAGTGTACAGAGGTCACCGAGGGCCACTCTCGAAACTATTCGCGTCTGTGGGAAAGTTCTGGTTGTCTGTTATAGATCCGAGTTTTGCGCTGTGAGCCGGAAGATCGAGATAGCACGAACTCCATTTTCGGCAATTTGGGAGACGTTGCAAAATTACCCTTTTAGGAAGGCTCGGCCGCTTTATACAGTTACAGCCAGACAGAATCACCGTGCAGCTTCCAAGAACAGAAAGTTTTTGAGACGTTCATACCGAACGCTGCTTAAGAATGACCGGCAAGAGTTTCAACAAGTTCGATGTCCAATTTGCCAACAGAAACTGCCAAAGAGTACTTAGGAGTCGATTACATATGCTCCGTGCGACAAAACCCCCAATCTTACCTTGAACACCCGCAAGTGTCTCACCTGAACCTTCTTGGTATTTGGCGCGAGGAAAGCCCATTTGATGGCAGTGATGGCAGGCCTCTTGCCGCCCCGCCGTGAGACATGGCGTAACTTGTCTCAACGATCGCCGGTCCATCCGCCGTACCAGTCGGACGTTTCAAAAAGAAAATCCCATTTCCCATTTGTTCTCGGTTTGGGCAACCAGTTCCCATATCCAACACAGCAAACGGTCTGATCAACCACAACACCCACAGAGCACGCTCGTCATTGTTTCCTCCGAGTCCTACCTCCGACGACGTTAACGTTCAGGGGAACCTCCGGGAAAGTGTGTAAGCTTAGGTCCAACACAATTGGTGGGACGCATCACAAAAATAAATCAAAACCGCAAAACATTTGATTCAACAACGCGATATACAACATAACTTGGTCTATTTCCGAAATTACAAGCTCCGAATTCATTATGTTCGCTCTAAGCTACAAAGTCCCCAGGCCAATCAAATCATGCGAGTGCACCTCCTCCAAGGGCCATATACAGTAGTTCCTTCCAGTCAGAATATTAATTTAGGCACCAAATTTAAATTCCGATCCGACTACAGTTTTCCCGCACTGGCGCTATCTGTGATCCTACGAACAAGAGTTAAACCTCGCGATCCACTAAAACAAAGACACTCACGCATCAATGGACACGTATTCTCAAACGCAACAATAGCAGTCATCGCGCGGTTCAAAAACGTCCTCAGATTCATCTCCTCCTCTCGTGGCGGTCCACTATGTCTCGTTCGCAGCGTATGTATCTCTTCTAAGAACACACCGCACGATGCAGCCCAAACCGTCCCCATAATCGGGTTGATGTACGCAAAGTTGCGCAACGGGACCGCAGCAATGATGCCGAGGACTGCCCGGAATTGAGTTTCAAGTTCGAAAATGAGCTGATTCATACACACCTGACCGCGCCGCAGCAAGGCGCTTGCGTTTGGACGAACTGTCCGTGTGAGCGAACAAGCTATGTAGCCGCACGGTGGCGGAATGCGCTATGCTGTGTGCAACGACGAGCGTTCGTGTCATTGCAGATGTGGGGCGAGACATTTGATTCGGCGACACGAGTGAATCGCGCAGACGGTCGATGAGGGCGTCGAGGCGATTGAAGTCGTTGCTGAACGAAGCGGCGCTTTGCGGTGACATGCCTGAGGTTCGATTGTCAAAATACAACTTCGATACCCGGACGAGAACAGCATACCGGGCTTCCAAGTCCGCGCGAGCTCGTCAGCACGCTGCCACAAGATAGCCGCCTTGGCAAACATCGCGACGGTTGACATTTCCGTGTTCATAGCAGGCGCGCCGTTGAGAAAGTTCTGCACGGTGAGGCTATACCGGGCATTGGGCGGGAATCGTCCCTGGAATAAAATGCAGTGAGTATAATAAGATCTTCGGATTTGAGGCAATCGCTCATCACCTGCGCATAGTCATCGCTCTCCAGGGGCCACGGAGTATCTACCATCGCCTGGGACTCTCTACTTGCGAGTCCAGGCGTCTCGCAGAGGCCCACAGCCCAACAGGTGTCAAGTAGGAGCACCGTCCACCATGCATATATGCGCTCGCCTTCTTCGACGACGTCTGCCGCTGGGTGAAGCATCCCTGAGGATGGGCGATGCTCCGAGCGGATGAGGTGCAGCGACGAGCTGAGACTTAGAGATATGGCTCCAGCGGAATGATACTTTCCCTGTATCGTCGCCTTTCAGCATGAACATCTCGGCGAAGAACGAACGCTCACCTCCAACGCCCGACCAGACGCGAAAAAATAATACGACAACAACACCTCCGCCTGTAGTGTATGCATAACTCGATTCGGGTGAGGGTCGGACAAGCCTTTGCTGGTAAGATCAAGTGCACGAGCTAGGAATGTTGATTCTTGCGCCATTAAATTCGGTTGACTGGATAAATGTAAACCCCAGAGGTACACGGCGCACAGCAAAGCCGCCGATGGACGGGAGTGATGGCCAAGTTGTAAGGGTAGTAAGGCGGATTGACGGAAACGAGCACAGTTCAGGAAGAAGCCGAATTCTGATGCGTAAGGGAGGAAAGTGTCTATTCTGGAAGAGAGTGTTGAAAATGAATAATTGTTTGAGAGCAAACAAACTTACAACAGCTCTATCATTTCTCGAGACGGCTCGCTCCCGGTGCGTGAGTCTGTATGATGGTCCTGAGAAGTTGTTGGAAAGGAATGGAAATATGGAATTTACGTGAAGGCGTGGCAGACCGACTGGTCGAAGAGGCGGAACTATGTCCTGTTATATTGTAAGCTGGGATACTGAATTAAAACGAGACGATAAGTTACGCGTATGTCGTGGAGTAGGCGTCCGAGACAGAGCCGAGGGAGGGCGATTTGGATACGGCGAGCCGGGGCTATCGATGCCGGGCCTATGTGGCTGTTGCAGCGAGTGGATGCGAGTTTCGAGACGGTCGATATCTTCTTGCAGAATGTGGGCGAGACTGCGTTTCTCAGTATCGTTGTATTCACAGTCGTCTTCGATGTTTAGATGTGTGCATTGACCGCACGGTAGATTTCCGTCACATTTCTGTGCGAGAGGTAAGCAAACAACAAATTGTCGAGGGCACACGGTTTACCCTCTTACGACGTCTACAATTGAAACATGCTTGACCGCGAGGTAGCTTATTGTTGCTTCTGTCAGGAGAAGGACGCAAAGGCGAAATCATGAGAGGGGAGAGTGGTGTGCCGATGATTGTGGTGGTTCATAATAAGTAGCTCTCCTGCCTACCAGTCCAGCTCTTTTCTTTTCCCTTCTCGGCGACGTCGGGGCTCTCGGATAGACCTCGAATCACAAATTGAGGATGATGCCGAGGGGGAGAAGGATCGTCATGTAGATCCCTTTGAAACACTCCCGCACATTTTGGGTAATTCCGGCTTCCTAGAACTTCTTCAAGGAATTCTGATTGCAATATAGGGATAAATTGCACTCTTGCTCACGCAAAAAGCATGCCTGGGCAAATGTTGAGAGGAAAATCCCCACCTGCTATCTGCGACCGGGCTTCATCACAAACGGACCTAATTTTTACCTCCGGATGCTCAGTCACGACTGGCTACAGAGTAGGAAGTCGTTGCCGTGAGACAAGGCTGAGGTTGCACAAAGTCAGGGACAAACGACGGGACCGAGCGACCAAGCGTCGGAGACAAGTCGGAGAGGCGGTGGGCAGTGTAACACAACGGTGACAACCGTTGTGACCATTGTTGACCGTTGTGTGGATTGTGTGTGGATCCAGGTTTCCGGATCACCAGATCATTGATTGGTTGATCTCTCCCTCTCTCTCTCTTGCTCTTGACGCTCATCATCGACATTCATGCAAGACCGAACAGATGACCTCAACAAGGGCCATGACTAGGATCTTACCAGCTACCTTCTTCAGCAGATTCAACACGCATTACAAGTCGCGTCTCCAGACCAGTTTGGATCCTGTTTCAAGCCAACGAGTAGGCAGTGTATCGGCAAGCTTCAAGTGATGGCAGATCGGCGTATGCAAATGCAACCAAGTCGAGGCACAATGAATGTACAACCGGTATCCGGAGAATCCGTTAACCGGCTTACCAGATATCCTTTTGTCGCAAACAACTTGTCATCAACCATACCAACGCCCGCAATTAACGAAGGAGCCGTCGATGATCACACAAAAGGTACACAGAATAATTCGCAGCGGACCCACACGGAGTGCAAATCTCTCCGCTTGTTAGCGGCTCAAGTGAGTTCGGAAGTGGATACCGCGCGTTTGTTCAGCTGCGTCGACAAAAACTGACGCGTATAATCTCAAAGGAAAGCGCAGTTTCTTACGTTGACTTCTTGCAGGTGGAGATTCTTTCGCGCATTGATTCTCACCAATTCTGCTTTTCGGCGTGGAAGCGGACATTTTGTTATTGATATAGTCAAGCATCGAAGTTGAGATCCATTCAACTATCGGACTCGACATCACAGCCGCACGTCGATGACTGCAACCCTTGCGCAGTTGGAATTGGTGAGTGTTGTAGTGCTGTTAGATGTCCTCGGTGTTTAATGTTAGATTCCCTCCCAGTTCTCTGACTCACCAAAGGCTAAAGCTGTTTCAAAGTATGTGAGGTTGTTCAGAATTTCGGATGCACTAACACCCGGCAAGAAAAGGATCTTTTCGCCCATTAGTACCGCCAATTATATCATATAAATCAACTGACGATTGGGTTGTGCATCCTATTGATGTGTAATAGGACTTTTTGTACCAGGCAAAAGTGATGCGGTGCTTTCGGAGTCCTATTGCTCTCATTTTTTGAGCCTCAAGCATAAGGCCGATCTACTCGGGCCACGTGTATCTTGTAAAGTCTGTCTGCCTGCTGCCGGCCGAATGCAGTGATATCTGCATTTTTTTTCTCAAGCCTCAAGGCTTCCTTGATGATATTTCCGTGCATTATTATACAGCATACTATCGCATGAAATGCATACACAAAACTCGTGAGGTAGAGATAATTACCACTGAGTTAGTTCTGCGCAAAATAATCACTTAAAACACATTTTTCTACGCATCTCATGCTCTGGACAATAAGAGCCATCAATGTTCGGCGAAGCCGCATCAAATGATGGGCAAGAAGGCGGGTTCTGTGGGTCCGAAATCACTGCTTCTGATGCGCATCATTGACTTGCGAGTCACCCACGCCCACCCTGCTTGCGTCCTCCACTGATTTCGACCCATGGATATGTATGGAGGCTCAGGCGCAAGCTCCAGCCATACCGATGACCGCCATGCATTTTCTGGCCACCGCCACACATCTTCGCCCGGTTCAAGTCGCAACACGCCGGCGCCGCACGCCACTCTCGAGCCTGAGATACCCACGGCGCCACGCAGAAGGCTTACAGGCCCATTTTACCTTCGGAATATCTTGAATTCTGTGAGTTGCGGCTGATCAAGTTGTAGAACGACTTACCTTCGTGTCGACAGGATAGCGAACCCGAGGTTGAACCTTCATCATCGACCAGTGTCGCACAGCAATCAAGCGCCAGCAGGGACTTTGAGGAAAAGCAGAAGCAACCGGAACCTATTGAGGACAGCGATTCAGCCTATATCCGAAGGCAGCTCTGTCTCCCGCCGAACATCCCCGTTGACCTCCGGGCGATCGCAGATCCTCCAGATGGACAAAAACCGTTCGCATCCCTCCCCACCCTCATCAAGCTCGCAATCCACGGCAGTCCACATCGACGGCTGACTCTCCAGGGTATTTGCGATGCCCTTATCGTTCGTTTTTTGTGGTATCACGAGCACCGTCAGGATGACGCCTGGAAGGTTCAGTTCCTTCACTCCGCATGTTTTCATCGCCGCTTACGCATGCGCCTAAAGAATTCGGTGCGCCACAATCTCTCTTTGAACAGAGTTTTCCGCAAAATTCCGCGGGACGTAACGCACATGGGTAAAGGGTGTTACTGGCAACTTGACCTGTCTCGCGGGGAGGGGCACAAGAGGCCACGAAAACGACGTAGCAGAGCGCAGAAGAGGAATATGATCGTGCCACAAGGGACCGGATCCGAAGTTGATGAGCTGGAGAGTGTGGAGTCTGCGGATACCTCGCCGCAAACAGCTTCTCCGTCTTTGACTGCGTTCAATAGAGATCGCTTGCGAGGTCGTGACCGGTCGGTTTCTCTTCCGCCGCCGTCGCCATACTCGCCGCCTCCTGGGAAACATACGAGGGAAACTTCTGGTTGAGGCGGCCACCATCGAGTGGATTAGATTTGTGCCTCGGATTTCGAAGGATGTACGAGCGGTCGTGGACCTATTGGTGCGCACCCGTATATATGACTCGTCTGTGTGAGTGAATAGTAAAGTTTTTTCTCTGCGCTGGTTTCGTAATATTTCCGCGAGTGCCATATGCTTCGTGATGAGAGCTGCCTATTGCGAGATTGCCTTACCACAAATCAAGTCAAATACCTCTGCCGTTCAACGGAGAATGATTGAACCAATCTTGAGGTACAATGAAAGTTCTTCATGCCGTCTTCTAGAGAGATTTCGGGGAAAAAGACAAGAAACACAGAAAGTAGCCACTTACATGTCTTGGAAGAGATTTCCTCTTGGTTTTTCTTATTGGCTCGCGTTCAAAATCTTAATATCAGCGCAGCCGTGAAATTCTGGCATATGTCAGCATATGTCAGGCATCAGGTTTCTTCGACCCAATTCGGACTTACCAAAACAAGTCTAGGCGGGACGGCAATTCCGGGTTAGCTTCCTATCCTTGTGGGCGCCTTCCGATTCGGATGTATGCAGCTGACATCATGATCATTCAGCGACTCGTGAACTCGCTTGAAGCGATACATGCGAACGCGTTAACGCAGCGGAAAATGCAAACTTTCGTGCCAATAGATTTGATGTGGTTCTTCGTCCCCTTCAGCATTCGATGGATGGTGTTTTGCCTCTACACAAACCCGGCGACGGGGAAGTCGACACAATAGACCTTGACTCGGAGTTTACGAGAACTACGATGCTCGCTGCACGCTAGCTTGCGAGAGTCGTTGGCGGGTGCCAAATACTTATGCCACTCGAACTGTCGTGGAGAAGACCTCGGTGGGTCCACAGAACTGTGAAAGGCACAACAGGCTTTATTTAGAATTGTTTGCCTTTCGGGCCGAGATGCCGGACTTTCAACTTTTCAACCAAGTTCCCAACTCAACATCCGAGATGAACGAAAAGCCGTTGTTCATGATCGATCCACACATTTGATATTGAGGAAGATTGTTGGGATTATCAAGGGATCATGATACCTGATCAACGATACGAAGTTTGGAAAACTGTTTCCTCTCGGCCTTCAACGTTAGCATCAACGTTCAACTCCTTCAAAGTCATGGTTCTTGGAGTTCAGCCAGCAGCACCAAGCAGGATTCCCACCGTGGATTTTGGACGAAGAACAATATAACTAGTACATAGGAAGCCGGGAATCGCGAAATCAAATGTGATAAGACGGAGGTGGACCTGAGGTCTTGCTTAAAGTGTCCCATTGTTCTGTCGTCTGGTTTGAAGGACGATGCGTGCAGGGATTCGCTTCACTACTGGCCGGAGGCACTAAACTGGGTTCAAGCTTGCCATTGCCTCCCCGCGTTGGGATCGCAGTACCTGAGGTAAATTCTGGCAAGGCTCCAGCAGAATCGTTGTCACTGCCAATGCCGATCATTGGTCTGGATGGGTTATTCACTTCGGTGAAGGGAGCGGGTACTGTGTCCGGAGAAGCTTCGCAGATCGTCAGCCAGGCAAGTTCATTGTGATGAAGAGATATCCTCGTACCGAGCTGATCGCGGCGTCTTCGTCGCACACACAGAAACGCGATGAGTAGACCTGTCAAGAGAACGAGACCCCCGATAACCCCACCAATGATGGGAGCTATGGATTGTCTCGAGCTTGAAGGGGTTTGAGTCTTGCGAGAAGCATGCGCTTAGTTTCCATAACCTGAATAGCGACTACGGAAAAGGACTGACCTGATTAGGATCGGGAACATTTTCACTGTTAGATGCTGTTGGAGACGACGCAGATGTCGTTGAAAGGCCCGGTATCTGGAGTTGGTATATCATTGCAGAGCGGTTCATTCGTGCAATCACATACGCTGTTGATACCTGGGGATTGCGAAGGACTCCTTTTTGAACTTGAAGATTGAGACGAAGGCGGCGAATTGGGTGTGCCAGTGGTGGGGGTACTACTACTAGAAGCGATCTAAAACGTCCAACCATTGGAAATCATTGAACAGACACTCAAAGTTGGCATTAATTGAAGTAATTAACTCACTGCGATAAAGCGAGAGGATGCGTCGGTGGTGGATCCGTTTAGATTGTTTGAGGAATCGGAATTTGAACTAGTGGAGCTCTGGACAAATGTGAGTCCGAGCCACACCCACTACTCCGACACTTACAACTTCACTGGCAAATAGTGATAATTGGGCAGGTAAGTCCGGCGTGCTATCGGATACTGTCGAGATATAGACGGCCGCGACTCCTTTCATCTTCAATTGCGAAATTACCGATCTGTACGATCCCGTTGTGGGTGAGTTGACAAGTATTACAGATTGCTTGAGGATGGTTCCCGTCAAAGAATCAGGATTGAAAGACGCGTATGAATCTTCGTAAGTGTTTATCAGGTCCGCGATGGAAAAATACGCCGAGTCCGAAACCGATTCGCCGGAGTCTAAGCCAGTCTATCAAAGGGAATGAGTGATGATTCAATCTCGAACGACTCGTTATGGCAGACTCACAAAGGTAAAACCCTTCGATTTCGCGTGGGATATGTAGCTCTGGTATGTGCTTAACTGGTTCGTCGTCGGTGTAATACTGTCGAAAAATATCCCGCGGGGGCGCGATGAGCTTGGCCATCCGGCATAGGTGTCGACATCTCCAAGAACGTTCCCGGCTGCTGTATCTACGTATCCCATGATGACTTGATCAGACGAGACCGGTATCTGAGAGACACAGTCCTGGTAAAGCTGATCGAGTGCCCCTGGTCCGTTATCTGGGTTGACAATGATGTACCATCGTGTGTTGGAATTGACGGATATGCTGGTCCAGGACATCGATGGCAAGCCATGAATGGTGATGATTTCATGAGGGGGGAAGAGGAAACATACGCCTCAAAAGCAGAAGACCACGAAACACAGCTGCTGTCAGGGTAGATGTATAGAGGTAGCAAGATCTGGAATAGCTTTTCAGCCGAAGTCGGAGTTTACAAGAATCGGAGGAATGAACTGACTCCAAGCGCGTAGGTGCATGGTACGACAAAAAGCCAGATTGAAGGAATGTAGTGAGCCAGCATGGCGGTTTGGGAAAGGAATGGGAGTGAATGTCTTCCTTTCACTGCCAGGAACGGAAGTAAAACCATCCATCAACTAACCTTCGCCGGCATCATGACTCGGATGCTTCTTGAATGTTTCTCACCTTGTAGGGAAAATTGTCCACACAACACAATGTCGGGAGGGTCCTCCATACGACTCAAGCTGCTTTCAGTCTACTTCAAAATGTTGTAGAATGTTTAGCAATGGCTTACCTGCGCACATCTAATCGGACGGGAGGACTTTTTGCAAGTGAAAATCACTGGCATTCACAATGAAAATAGACCGTTCATTGAACAGCGCCCGCGCTCATGATTCAGATAGAAGTAGATCGGGTTCTCTGGCAGATGGATGGTAGACTGAAATAGAGCAGTCGAATTTTGGCGTCGCTTGAAGGGATAGATGTCGGACGTAAGCCTTCGTCCATGAAAACAAAATCAATCCACTATAATAAAGTATCAGATCGAAAAACAAAAAATTTGTACCACTGCAATAAGTACCACTGGCAATCCATTCCCAGATCTAGAAAGTCTCTCGTATTCGCCAAGTATTCGCCCCCGCTGATGACAACGACACATACGAGATGAGCATGCTGCAGAGGTTACTGAGCGAATCCACGAGTCACGACTGGCCGGACTCGGAACCACACACGATTCAAGTCCGTTCCAGATTCATCCTGTGGAGGAAGAAGTCAAGAACGTTCTATGTAAGTACTTACAGTGATTTGGCCTCAGGCCGGGATGCCGAAATTTCGTGGATTGTTTGAATCAGTTGGAGTCGAAAGTTAAAGCAGATTCGACTTAAGTAGATGGATGCGTAAAATGAATGAATCTCGGATAGTGTTGAATTGATTCACGAGGCAGGAGAAAACCAATTAATTATGATACGACGGAGGGGGACCCGACGTCCCACTAAAAGTCTCCCATGCCGACCCATATGTCGGCGCGGCGGAAATCCGAGTTGCCGTCAAATGCGAAGCACGGTGGGTGGAGGGCTCCGCAGCGGTCGTGGCTGAGATGTCCGACTCCGGTACCGGCGGCTTGACATCACGATTCCAAGATGTAGTTGAAGAGCCCGAAGCGAATTCTGTGTCTTCACTCTGTGCAGGAAGAGTGCTTGCTCCAGCGATACCGGTTATCAGAGTCGGGGTATGTTGTTGCACTTCGGTGAAGGGAGCTACTGTCTCGGGCGAGCCTTGAGTTTGAAATCAAGTCAATACAAAAGTCTATGGAGAAAAGCTATCCGCATACCAAGAGGATTACGTCGCCGTCGTCGCATACACAAGAAGCCAACGAGCAAGAGCAACAAGACGATCAGACCACCGAGAACACCGCCGACGATAGCGGCGATTGAGGGTCCATGATGACTCGCGCTTGCAGCAGCTTGAGGCTTGAGATATTTATTTATTTCAGTCCAAGTGCGAGTGTTAACGACCACAAATCACGAACTTGATTAGAATCCGGAACGCCTGAAGCACTGTTTGACGACGTCAGGGACGACGTGGAAGTCGTTTGAAGGCCCTGAACGCGAAACATCAGACTCAGAGCTTGTTCAATCACGAAATGATCACATACGCCTTTGACACCATTAGATTGCGACGGAGATTTAGAATTTTGAGATGAAGGTGTCGAGTTAGATGTGGCGGAGGTAGGATTGCCCTGAAACCAACATCAATTAGATGAACAGAACCACGAAAACTGAGTGTGATTTGAACTACTGACTGGGATAGAGGTAGCGGATCCAGAGTTTGGAGAGTTGTTTGAAGGAGTCGAAGGAGCGGCGGGGTTGGATGGGTTTGATTCTGAAGGAGGGGGGTTTTGAGAAGACCCTGAATTTCCCGAATTTGAACCGGTGGAGCTCTACGCGAATTTTAAGTATGTGTATTTGATCTGAATGAGATGTTCAAAAGGCTCGTACCCCTCCGACGCTCGCAACTTCACCAGCAAACAGCGACAACTGCGCCCGACAACTGCGCCGGTAAATCCGACCTATCATCCGACACGGTGGATATGTAGACGGCCGCTACTCCTTTGCTCTGCAACTGTGAGATAACAGAGCTATATGATCCAGTCGATGGTGAGTTGACGAGTATCACCGATTGCTTGGACATGGTGCCACTCAGGGAGTTCGGATTGAAAGATGAATATGAGTCTTCGTAGGTGTTGACGAGGTCTGCGGCGGAGAAATATGCGGAGTCAGAGACTGACTGCCCGGGGTCTAAGCCCATCTGCATCGAAAGCATAAACCCCTCCGAATAAATCAACGTGATTGCGGACGCACAAAGGTAAAACCCTGGGATTTCGCATGGGATATATAGCTCTGGGATGTAGCCAACTGGCTCGTCGTCGGCGTAATATTGACGAAAAAGATTCCGCGGGGACGTGAGGAGCTCGGCCACCCAGCATAAGTGTCCACATCCCCAAGAGTGTTCCCCTTGTTCGTATTGATGAATCCCATGATAATTTGATTCGAGGAGGAGGGTATTTTAGAAACACAGTCCTGGTAGAGCTGGTCGTTTGACCCTGGCCCATCGTTGGGGTTTATAACGATGTACCATTGTGCGTTGGAATTGGCGGAAATACTGAAGATCCGTGTTGAGGACGAGGCATTTCGGAATGAAGGAAGAGGGAGCGCACGCGTCAAAGACAGGGGACCACGCAGCGCAGTTGGTTCCAGGGTAGACGTACAGCGGTAGGAGGATCTGGGGAAGGTTGGATCCCAAGTTTCAACAACTGAACTCGGAAAAGCTCGTTAGAGTAGACCCACCCCGAGAGCATATGTGCATGGCGCGACAAATAGCTGGATTAAAAGAATGTAGAAGGCCAGCATGGCAGCATGAAGCCAGAAAGAAGGGAAGGTCTGTGGTGGTCGGCCGCAGAAACGGAATTTGGTATCTATCACATCATTTTTGATTGATGGTCTCCCACGATAACAGCTGTGATGTTTGAAATTCAGATTCTCGAGTTCAATTTGTTTTTTGTAGGCTAAGGGAAATTTGCTGAGTCGAGAACTTCAGGTGATTTGCTGACTGGTCACTGAAGATCTAATGCTTGCATTTGTTTCGATTTAAATGTCCAGAAACATAAACTGAACGGCGGCCGTTACTTATCGACGATCGTGGGCGAAGTTGCTCAATGCTGGCATGAGCGCTGACACCCAGTGCTGATGTTCCAGGGACTTCTCAAGCAGGACAGCACCTTGGCAGATGGATGCAAAAATAAAGACTTGTTGCGGATGATGTCGTATAGAACCCAAAATTCGAAGAAAATCGTTCAGAAGCGGAATGTGTCCAGGCACTTACCGCGGCAGCTACGGTGATAATACATGGTTGATTGCACAAGTACGATCCAATGATCCAATTTCAAAGCCGCGTCAGAAAAAATAGCAGAATATGGCGGAGGATTCTCAACGCCATCCTTTTAACTTAAGTATTAGTATCTACAGTACTATCAGGTACTATCCGACATCACTGACGATGATTCAGAATGAATCGTCCCACCCACTGGAAAAACATACGAGCTCGACTGCGTCGTTCCCACACACTAGTCATTGACGGTGATGGTGGTGGGACTATTATCCGACTCGTCCCGCTCTTTCCGCTCATCATCGGACCGCTTGTTACCATGCTGGAGGAGGAGGAGGAGGATTGCCTGCGCGGTCCCACATTTGAAACAGCAGGGGGCCGTACTACATACATCGGCGTGTAATGTATGCTACGGATGTCCTTCATCGCCGTCGTTATGAACAGCCCACTTATGTTTACTTACTTCCACCTGTTCCCGAGAAAAAGAGAGGCAAGAAAATAAGGAAACGTGTTACCGTCTCGCGACAATTGATGCTAAAGGACATGAGCGGGCACTGATATGAAGTTAACGGCATGTTTTATTGACTATCTGCTCGAAGAAGATGCGATGGGGGTACCCATATTTCCTTCGCTTTGTACAGCTCAAAGACATCATACACAAGCTTTGCTACGCGCGCCGTGAGATTGTGATTGGCCACCAAAGCCAGAAGGAAGTCGTAAGCCGGGACACTGGTAAGACGCCTCAGGTCCGGCTGCGACATGAATACATCGCGTAAAAAGTCGGCGCGAAGTCGGGAGAGGGAGGGATGGCCAGAGCAGATCAGCAGAGCATGACATTCGTCTTCAACGTCAGCATGACAGAACCGACACAACCGCAATTCCCTTTCAACATACCGCCACGATCGGTTCGCGTGTCGGAGCTCTTCTATTGCTAGTTTGTGATCCGAAACCAAAAAGCGCGTGTAGGCAACTCTATGGGACGGGTTCACCAAACGAAGATAGTGGCGCAATCCGAGTGTCACTCGTTCCCCAGCATCGTCGCGTTCGAGGCGCTGCTTGAGGAACCGTGTCTTGACAAGTGTTGAAACCTGCATCTGCAAGTCGCACTCACAAGCCGACACCACCTGGTCCATAACTTTCTCGATACTCCGCGCCGTGAGCAACGAATCCAAGGAAATATGAACAGGAGATGGAAGTGACGCTAGAACCCAGCGAATATCGGAGGACCAGGACGGGAAGTTCGCTACAGCCAGTCGAAAGGATTCTCTGAATGCTGCACGAGTTAGGTCGTCTTGTCGATCGATTCCTACGAGGTAGATTGCATAGCCTAGAGCAAGGATAGCACGCCGATACCGAACGGGGAGAATACCAGTCTCCGTGAATAGAATTGTAAGCATGCAGCGGGGGCTGAGATCAAGAAGACGCCGCAGAAAATGCTTTTGCGGGGTCTCAAGCTCGCCGACCAAGGAAAGATCCGTGTCCAGCACAATCTCACAGCCCGAGGTAAGGTGCGGGTCTACTCGAGCCTTGTATAGTTGTAGCCCTTCCCGTGGTGGTAGGACTCCAACAAACGACTCGGCGGAGAAGCTGGCATAGGAAACACTACGTGCTTTCGACGCCTTGACAGTATAGTGTTTAGAGAAGATATTCCGGGTTACAGAAGTGAACCAGATCCCAACATATTTGTATTCGGAGACCAGCTCGATGGGCGCAGATCCGACGTAGAGAGTAGGGACGAGGCGGGGAAGGGGACCGAAGAGCATCCACTGTGTCTTGAGCACGCTGATGACCATGAAGTTGGAACGACACCAGGAAAAGAAGGAGTCGACGCGACGCTGGATGCCGGCGGCGGTGGTAGAGAAGAGGGCGACGTCGTCCGCTTGCTCGACGTGGCACACCGGAATACCATCCAGTACCACATCGTCGGCATCGCGAGGAAAGAAGAGATCAGCGAAGAAGACGTTCCACAGGCCCGGGGAAGCCGAGTCTCCCGTAAGCACGCCGATGGCGGACTTAAACGCCGCCGAGTACTCTCCACCATGTCGCACAGTGACAATGTATACCATGCGGGCGTACAGCATGCGCAACCAGTCAAACAACGGCCCTGAAACCCCCGCCCGATACAACTTCGTCCACAGTGTCGGCAGATCAGTTGCAGGAAATGCATTCTTCATCAGCAAAACCTGGGCCTCCTACATAGTGCTGCGTAGCGCTCTGTAGTCCCATAGACCCTGTAGAACCTGTAGAGAAGGGTACCGTTTTTGTAGAGCTCCGTAGAACAGCTAATTCTACGTAGTTCTCTGTAGAGAGCCTGTAGAACCCTGTAGATTCTGCGCGCCACACCAAAAAAAAATTAAAATCAAAACCCATTCTCCACATCAAAGACGGGACACAAGACAGAAGCGGGAGAAGGGAATATATTACTACCAACATACGGTACATTATGTATTCAAATCATAGCAAGACAAGTATAAGCACTCAGCTCTGTATTCGGGGCGAGAAAAATCAATTAACAGGCTGAAATCAAAAGTACCAGGAACTTACTGACTTGAAACAAGGATATACCGAGGGTTCATTCGACGGATACTAAGAGAATCACATTGCAACTGTGAGACAAAGCAAGAGCATTCATTAAACAGGCTACGTTAACGAAGCAAAACGTACTCACCAATCGCAACCGTGGACTATCCGATTGGACCCGGGTCCGGCTCGTGCACATCGGACTCATGCACAAGCCTGAGAGCTGCGCTTTGAGCCCGCAAGTGCTGACATGGGCGGGGTAGCAACGGGATGGTGCCGCTGACAAGAAAGGTAAGGACGGACAGAGTTCAAAGAGAAGTTAAGACGCACTCGAAAGCCAATAGGAACATACTGCAAACGAACCAGATGATTAGTTGGATGTATATTTAAGAATATTTTTGCAAACGCACCGAAAAAAGGGCTAGAGCGGCGATGCCGAGGGCTACCATGGGCGTCTACAACTAATGAGTAAAGATCAAGGCAACGGCAGCGAGCAGCATATCCTCGAGACGACAGAGAGTCTAGTGGGTGGAGTGTAGGGCCTAGTGAAGACCAGGACTGGAAGATGGTTTTGAAAGTCAATAATGAGCGAGAAGAAGAATGCTTATAGCCGCACGCACCAAGAGTAATGTTGCCAATGACCATGACCAACGCCGAAGATAGGGATATAAGAAGGGTAGAGGAGGGTAGAGGCCCGGGGGTGGCGTCCGTTGATTCTCAGCGGGATTGGCGAAGAGGGGGAGTGGGATGGTGGAAGTAGAGGAAGAGCAGGGAGGACAAATATTTGTTCCGAACCAAAGTCACGAAGTCATGTGGTTGTGACTCGTCACTGATTTGGGGACTTGTCGAATTTTCACCAAGCTCCGTCAGTCCACATTCCTGCTCTGCAGTCTCTTCGTCGTCCGCCGCCGGCATGTTCTCTCTCCTTCGCTTTGAAGCGCCCCTTGAAGCGGCTCTTACTGCGTCTAGCATGTTAAGAAGCTTGTGAAGAAGGAGAAGATTGTCTCCATCGCTAAGGCGCCATTGGCTTTGGGCCTGCCAGCCACAACGCCTGCGACGGACCCGCTAGGCACTCAGAACAGCGCACCAACTCCCGATGTTTATCTCCCCTGCGTATTCTATGCCTGCGAAGCGGGCGAGCCGCTCATCGCTAACTCTCTTGGTGCGTCCTCCCATTCTCTCGCCCTTGGCCTCTGCATTGAAATGGCTGTAGGTGTCTTCCCCGGTGCGCGTGATTTGGCATCCCGAGAGCCCGACTGCCCCCGCCGCACTCGACGTTGTTGTCGTCTCGACCTCAGTCGCTACCGCTACCGCCGACATCAATGCAAGTACTTAAGTATCTCAAACACAGACCGCTCACTCGCCGTGGCTGACAACTCCCCTCGCTTTATCCCATTCCCCCCTGGTCGAACATATCCATCGCCAGTTCTGAGTTGGAGAAGTCCGTATGATCAACCCCGACAACGCCTCAAACAGCCTCACCTGGTGACGATGATGCTGTAGGGGCCGGGCCCACCCCCACCACCTTGTTCTCACCCGACAACATCCCCATCCCGCTTCCGCCCACCCTTCAAGTTCTCGAGCCCTAAAGTCGTCTCCCGGGCGACCTTCCCAATCACACGGCACCCACACCCAAACGCAAACCCGACCACCCCGGCATGCTACGGGAAAGTCGATCCAACGCCGACCGCTGCTTCATTACGCCTCCCTCGGTGCTCTCCATCGTCAAACAACTCGAGTCACGGGCTTGCTGCCCTCACCATTTTTCCGCCCATACACGATCATGAAGAGATGAGTGCGTGCGGTGCACACGCCGCGCGTGCTCGATTTCTGCTCCCCTGTCGCGGCGCGCATATCTCGCTCTGCTCAAGAGTCGCGCGGGCGCTCTTTTCCGCGCCGAGGCTCCGGGCTTCGCGTGCCCAGACTCGCCGTCACGCGCGAGGGCCGCAAGTCATGAACGAGGCATGTATGTAGACCATACCTTTGTTTCGTAGGTACTTTGAATGAATTAATGCTTTTTTACTGTTACATCGTTAGTTTCACGGCCCGTTTTGTACAACTACCGTTCCGCAAAACTGCTGGCTAAGACGTAGTATGACTGGGCGGCGGCGGCGCCTCACGGCTTGCACGGCAGTTGTGGCCAAGTCGAATTAGATGCACGGCACTCTACGGAGGGTTACACGGGCCACCTGGTTCTACAGAGGACTACAGAGATGCCGCGGATCTACAGACTGCTACGTAAATCGGCCTGGATCTATACCAGCCTACGGCTTCTACGGCAAAAACCCGGGATTGCTGATGCACTTGAGGTCCACGAAGACGACATACAGGGCCTTCCCTTCTGCTCGTGCCTTTTCAATCGCACATCGGAGGATGAAGGAGTTGTTGTTCGTCCTCTTGCCCTGCCGGAACCCATTCTGCGATTCCGGTACAATGTCGTTCTCTTGCACCCATTCAAGGAGTCGCTGATCAATAAGCAGGGTGAGAACTTTAAGCAAGCAGCATTCAAGTCCAATGAGTCGATACGAGTCGGGGTCTGTAGCGCGCTTCCCTTGCTTCAGTATACCGATGAGAATCGTGGTTAGCCACGCATTCGGCGCGTCCTGGTAGTCAATGCAAGCCTACGAAGTGGATTGATCAGACTCGCAATTATATGGAACAACCTCGAGCGAGCTGCAGACCTGAAACAGTTTGACTAAAACATCGTTCGGGATCTCAAGAATCTTCAGGTAAGCAATCCGGTCAACCCCAGTGGCGCTTTTGGCCTCGTGCTTTTTTATCCGTGCTTTGATTCTCTCTATATCGCTTATTGTGAATGGCCGGGAGAATATCTGAGAATCCCTAGGAAATTCCACAGCCCAGAGACAAAGATTTGGGCGTTGGGTACCCTAACCCCAAAGCTGGGGCAGCATTTAGAACTGAAAATTGCTTGTCTGCGAGAAAGTTTTATTTGAACCTTGTTTGAACTTGAACCGGCACGAGTATCGAAAGACTATTCACCCGCCAAAGCGCGTCCGATGCGGCTTTATCTGACATATATAGAACGTAAATTCGAGCCAGAAAACAACGATTAGATCTCCAAGGGACCTGTACACGAAGTCGAATCCTTCCAGGCAATTTTTGGGTTGAAGGGTAGATGGTTGCAAATGGTTGTGGTTGGGTTCGAATTCGTTGGCAATCAGCGGTCGTCGTACGGCAACGACTTGGCCGCGGCCACTTGAACTTTGTCTTGAATTCTCAAAAGCTCAGTGCGCGCGAACGAATGTGCCCATTTCTTCACTTCATTTCTACTACATTGCCCGGTAACACAACTACTACTTACGCATGACTCATGGTATTAATACATAAATACAGGTATGAGCGAAATTACTTTCAAAGTTCTTTTTTCTGTATCTTAAGTTAGTGTTGAGTAGGATTCGGCGAATACGGGGGCGGGTTCTGTTGTGCGAGCATCAATCTATCCCAGTCTTCAGAACTTGCCCCAGCGTCCGACGTTGCCGACGATGAATAGATCGTGTGCGCCGCAGGCGAACTATCAGAGGCAGACGGTGAAGGTGAGTGCGTCCCGCGTAAACTCTGATGCATTGAGGGAGGTGTGGTTGCGAACATCAGAGCTCGTTTTCCGCTCATCACGGGGTCGCTCGCGATGGATGGCTCGCCCGGGAATGTACCCTCTGAGCCCCGTGGAGGCCAGAGGTCCGGCGGCGCGTTTATGGAGGCGTCGCATGCGGGATTCGTAGGCGTGGCCACTTGGAAAGGCGTCATTTCTGCGTGCTGCGGTTGGAGTTCTTGTTCTTTTGTAGAGCCTTCCGCGTCAGATTCCCCCAATTCCGTGAGAAATGAAGGACGCACCGGAAGGATGTTTTCGTCTTCTCATACATAGAACAATGACAACGAGCACGAGAAATACCACGAGCCCGCCGAGAACACCTCCAACGATAGCTGCGATGGGAGGACTTGGCTTGGACTTAAGAAGAAATCAGTTGATCATGAATAGGATACAAAAACGAAGAAGAAGAATGAACGAACATCTTCGGCAGCATGAGAGTAAGACGTCTGTCCACGAAAGAAATACTGTCAGGATCCATTTTCGCGATAGAAGAAGAAGGTAGATAAATACGAACCTGGACAGAACCCTGAGAACTCGACGAAGCAGAGGGTCCGGACGAAGAGGAGGGTGCGAGGTTCTATATCAAGATTGAGAATGCATCGTGCCACGAGTATCCATTTACTTTGGCTGTTGCAACATCCCCAACGAACGCCGCGAAATTTGGAGGTAAACCGCTTAGCCCTACCGCCGTAGTTTCGTTTGACATGAACACAGCGCCCAATCCAGCTGCTCCTAACTGGTTCAACAATCCAGAGCTACTGCCGATGGTCGACGGCGAGGTGTCGAAAAGCCAAACGGACTGTTTTGAGATTGGCGTGGAATCGGAATTTGCCGATGATGAGAACGAAGTGGGATTGAATGAGGAGTATGCGCCGCTGTATGTGTTGATCAAGTCGACTAATGGAAAGTACGTTGCGTCGGCGGGGCCGCCGGCGTTCAGTCCCGTCTATGTATTTTGTTCGACGGGTCTGTGAGTACGACATCAAGGATAAGCAGAACATCTTGAAACGCACGAATGTGAACCCCTTCGATTTCGCGTGCGACACATATCCGCTATACATCTCGAGATTCTCCGCCGTTGCGGTGACATTGTCCAGGAAAATCCCGGTGGGGCGATAGGTAGGCTGCCATCCGGCGTATGTGTCGATATCGGCGAGCACCGTCGATGCAGACTTGGTATCGACGTAGCCCAAAACAATGGCGTTTGGATTCGCCGAGGGCCGAAGATTCTGGACGCAGGCTTGGTATCCTCCCCGAGGTTGGGAATTGGCTGTGCCGGGACCGTGATTTGGGTTAATTATCGTGTAGAATGTCGTGTGGGGATGGTTTTGAATTCTGTGTGTAGAGTAAGTTGACGGCGGTCAAAACGGGGACGAGAGGACGAAGGAGCCGACATTTTGGTATATGAATCCCAAGCGGCGCAGGTGCTGTCGGGGTTGTGGTAGAGAGGTGCAATGACCTGCAGAATAACTGTATGAGAGTCGGCATCTTGAGATGTGACGAGGCAAAGAAGCCGAACCGCAAGAGCGTGAACGCGCGTCGCTGACAGCGACAGCGCAAAAACGAGGGTACGAACAATGCGACAGAAAAACATTGGGAAGAATTCAAAGTTGGATGGACGGAAGGGGGGCGTGAAGCTTCGTGGCCTCACCGTTGGAGGTGACGGCGAGAGGAAAAAGCTACCGTTATTATGATGCAATGACCCGCACGGGTAAGGCACTAGCACGGTTATTATGTTTCGTTTGGCTTGCCGATATCGATAGTAATTGTCAGATTTGAATTGTGAATCGTGATGCAACAGTCTTAAGTTTACGGGCGAAGGCAACTTTGGGCTGCGGAAAATTTTGATAGGGCCTGTGGTCTGAACAACTTGAAGTAAATCTTGAGCAGCATCGATATATGAGAATCTTCAGAAGACAACTTCCAAGGGGCGAAATTTCCGACTGATTTCTCAGTGTTTACAGTACTGTACTAATCCGACCGGTTGTTCACGTTATGCGTGACGCCGGGTTGTGAACTGAACAATTTTGAACAGGGTGACGGGTGACGGGGACTTTTTCGGCCCAAAAAGGGCAAGAAAATCGAAAAAATCTCCGGCCGGCATCTGCCGAGCAATGCCGGACTACCATATATGGTAATTTTGATGTGATTGACGTGTTGTGAACAACTTGTCCAGTGAACAATTTGGGTGACGGGTGACACCCAGTGAACAACCGGTCGGATTAGTACAGTACTCGGGGTACATAGATGACTGGAGATGATGGCGGTTGACACGATCTGCACTCGGCGATTGATGGCCATGGATTGATCCTTGATGGTGAGACATTATTTTTCCCACTCTTCTTCGCCGTCCGCCGTCGTCCTCGCCAGCAGCGACCACACCTGAGCCTCAACGCACCAGGCTTTCCTTCCCTATTTCTGTGGAAAAAACCCCATTGAAGCTCGTTTGGTGTCTTGTGTGTCGGACCTGTTGCGGAAGATATTTAGCACCGTGCACGATGACTCAGAGACTGACTCTGCCAAGTAAATATGCCCGTCGTGCATTGCGAGCAATGTTAGGCTTCTCGTCCAATCTCGAAATCCGAAGAAGAAAAGCCATGGTGATGGTTAGGACGACCTTCCTTTTCCGGACGCGAGCGGTTGTTTGTACATATTAGTCGGCATCCTGCTCACCTTTACCAACCCTTTCTCCCAGGTCCCAAGGCGGTGGGCCTCGCTCCGGCTCATTGATTCGCAGTAGGGAATACACATATTATGTTCACGCTCTCTCTAGCTCTGAGCTCAGCAACGCCCTAAGCACTCCCATTCAAATCTCGGCAAATTTCTACGTCACTTTGTTTCTTGCGCAAGTACAAGTACCCAACCCTGTCCATTCGGTCATCTGGAAGGAAAGCATAACTTTGTATCAGCCCACGCATACAGTGCAGTTACCACCTCCCTGAGGTGAATCCAACGCCCAAATTATCCCCGTTTCTCTGCTCAAGGATTGGTAGAACAAGCTGACTCCCGTGAAAACACCTGCCACCATTCACGACATAACAAGACGGTAGCAGGGGGTAATAGTGTCAAGATGTTGGCTCAGCATGTGCGAGAATTGAGAAACGCGGCAGATTGTGAGTGAATGCAGTCTTATCCCCGTAGTCGACCGATTTCATTCAAATTTCGTAGCTAGTCTTTGTACATGCCGTCTCGTTCGTCAAGTGCTCTACGCCTTCACACAATACGCCTCCCCCAATAGCAAATTCGTGCAAGCGCTATTCAGCTGCGGGTTCCACGCGACGAGCTGGGCCATCGTAATACCAAACTGACCCTCCATCGCGCCGCAAGAATCGCCGCTAACTACTGTATGCCAAACGAAGCAGGCGCTCGTTGTTCCAGGGGGAGTGGGCGCCGGCGGTGGGACTGTGGTTGCGGAGCCGATACCCGAAGCCGAGCTTGTGGGAGCTCCATCGACGCAGTACGCCTCGCCGAGAAGGAGATTCGTACACCCGCTGTTCAGCTGCGGGTTCCAAGCCACCAACTGCGCCATTGTAATCCCAAACTGCGACTCCATCACCCCGCACGAATCCCCGCTCACAACCGTATGCCAAACGAAGCACGCGTTGGTCGTCCCAGGGGGAGTCGGCGCGGGAGGAGCGACCGTGGTGGACGGGACACCGCTGCCACTCGCTGAGCCGGATGTGGTCGGCGCTCCGTCCACGCAATAGGCGTCTCCGAGCAGCAAATTCGTGCAGCCACTGTTGAGCTGCGGGTTCCATTGCAGGAGCTGCTGCATCGTCGCACCGAATTGCGACTCCAAGACCGCGCATGTGTCTCCGCTGACGATGACATGCCACGCGAAGCACGCACCCGTCGTTCCCGGCGGGGTGGGTGCGGGCGGCGCCACCGTCGTTGTCGTGCCGTTGTCGATGCTCGTCGCGTTCCAGTCGGCTGTGGGGAAGACGCAGTAGTAGAAGCCCGGGACGAGGTTATCGCAGGCTTCATCGATGCTGGGATTGATCTCCTCGAAAAGATCGAGCGGGATGCTCGCGTTGACGGAGATGAGTTGGCAGAAATCGTCCGGCTTGACCTGATAGTACTTGCCGCATTTCGGGGTCGTCTTGAACGGCGTTGGGCCAGGGGGTGGGACGGTGGAGGTGGCGAAGAGGTCGGTTTTGGTTACGGTCGCACCAGCGATGGTCGTAGGCGTATACGTTCCCGCCGACGGAGAGAGGCAGACGTTGAAGCCCGAGAGGAGGTTGGTGCAGCTCGGGTTGATGGTGGGATTGTATCCAAGGAACGTCGTGACGGTGATACCTGCGGCGGCCGCAATGCTCCAGCACGTATCGCCGGGCTGGACGAGATAGGTCTGGCACGTAAGAGGGAGGCAGCTGTGCATCGATGATGAACACAATGGGCCGCAGACAAAATTTGAAAGGTACGTACATCTGTGCACCTGCAATCAGGTTACTGCAGTCGCGGAATATGTTGTTAATCGATTGCAGGGTACCCGTTGCGACGTTCTTGCTCGCAGCGATTGTCTGGCAGTTATCCCCGCTCTGGACCGTATAGAAGTTCCCCGACAAGCAGGTGTTAGTGCCGGAGGTGGTCGCGATGAGGGGGGATGAGATGTTCGCGATGGGGGGCTTCACGTCAGTCGGGAATGTGACGCCGCAAGACTGCTGAACCGCAAGGAAGTCGGCGACGTGGAGGGGGCTGTAGTTCGAGTACGCGGTGCTCTGTGCTTGCTGCATCAGACTCAAGACACAGGGGCTGCATTTTTGCGCCTGCGGTAGGCTGCTGACGCCACCGTCGATCTCGAGGGAGATGCTCGCGATGTAGTCTGCAGAAAGGCGTCAGTGAGTTTTCCTACAAGTCGTGATATTTCTTATCTCACCAGTGCAGTATATGTTTGTAGTCGGATCCTTTAGACAGGTTCTGTTGTATGTCGACCATATCGCATCGCTGGCCCACGTAGCGGGGATGCCCGTCCACGGGTTTGGATCGTTCGCGCATGCCTTGAGGACGTTATTATGGTATGACGCGAACGACGATCCACAAGTGGCAGAGCACAGCGCGTCCTGTGTCGAATTGTCTTGCAGAGATACGTAGAGGTCCGCAGAGGTCAGAGTAAGCCAGTAGGGGTCACAACTCAAGGGAGCATTGAGCGCGGTGGTACATCCTGTCGAGAGCGGCGCGTCGTTAAAGATTCCTCCCGAGTAGAGGGAAATTTGTGCCATGGTGGTGGAGGGTGGAGGGATGGGTACGAGTTAAACCCTTCGCTGACTCTTAGAGCCCAAATCTAATGCCGTTCTCAAGGGATTGCTTTTACCATTCTGATTCAGATCTGGCTAAAATTATCTTGTTCTATACTCGGCGAACATAGAATTCAATCGCGCCCTGGATAAACCCCGAAAGGCGTCAGTCCAGGCCAAGCCTTTCTCACCGAGTATGTTTGGCAATTATTCCAGAACCGTCGCGACCTGAACGCAACTCCGTCGAATGTCCTCGCACGGGGATCCGAATTACGCACTTTGAATACCCTCTCTCGACGTCCTCTTCCGCCGAAGCAACGCCAGGAACAAGAAGCCTTCGGGTCCGCTAGAATCTTAGTCGAAGTTGGTAAAGTCGGCAACTTTCCAGTTGAACTACCCCTTCAACAGATCCTTTTCTTTCGGTCTTCGCATTTATACGCAGATAGAAATGCCCATTGCACGCGGTTCCACATTTCTTACCACCATATATGGGACTCTCAACTCTTCTTTCTGTCTCGGCGAAAAATATACCAGGGTCAATCAAGCGAGGAAGCCCGTTGTTGAATTGCTGACTCGGCGAATGTCGGCGTTTCGGGGCTTTCAGTCTTGAACAATACTAGTATGCCATACCACGCCGGTCTCAAAATTAGTCCACCTCTTCGATGTGGCGTCCCGAAGTGATCGATTTCGTACAAGCATTCGACTGTCTCGATTCTCAAACTCTTAATACATGGCCATTCGGGCGACAGCTTCAGTCCGAGCCCTCGTATCATGAAGTCTTGCACAGTGCTTGCTTTTGCGGGGCTTGCGCTTTTTGCCTCTCTGTCTGCAGCTCAGGACTTCTCCTGTAGTCCCACCAAACCATGTTCTATTGGATGTTGCGGTAACAGTGGCATATGTGGCCTTGGCCCAACTTTCTGTGGTACAGGGAACTGTACATCTTCGTGCGATGCCAAGTCCGACTGCGATCCTGGATGGGGCCCCCAATGGTCAAATGCTGAGGCTTGTCCTTTGAATGTTTGTTGTTCCAAGTTCGGTGAGGATTGTATCCCAATCCATCTATTGTAGCTGATCACGCCGTAGGGTTTTGCGGAACCACCTCCGAGTTTTGTGGTGACCAGACCGTCACTGAGCCGTCATGCTCAGGGGGCACATCGTCCAACCAGCGAACCATTGGCTACTACGAGGGATGGGCCATCTCGCGTGCATGCGATCAGATGTATCCAGAGAACTTGCCCATCGGCGCGTATACTCACCTCAACTTCGCGTTTGCTTTCGTCGACCCGCAATCGTTCGCTGTGGCGCCGATGGATGACACTCAGGTCGACCTATTCTCTCGGCTCACCAATTTGAAGAATCGGAGCCCTGGCCTGCAAGTTTGGATCTCTATGTGAGACTGGCTTGCTTTGTACGTTTAGTATTATGAAATTGACGTGGCTTCAGCGGAGGATGGAGCATGAATGATCCAGATCAACCGACCGCGACGACTTTTTCTGACCTTGCCGGTTCGACCGATGCCCAACAAAAATTCTTTGCCTCCTTGATTTCCTTCATGAGCACATACGGTTTTGATGGGTAAATATATTCGCATGTTCATCTTCTATTTCACTCAGAGTTGTCGATTTCCAGTGTTGACATCGATTGGGAATATCCTGTTGCTCCTGAACGAAGCGGCCGACCTGCGGATTTCGCCAACTATCCGACATTCTTGAACAATCTAAAAAATGCATTTGCGGCCTCCGGACACAACTACGGACTTTCTATCACGATTCCAAGCTCGTTCTGGTGTGTATCTTACTCTTCTAAAATTCTCGTACCTGAATTTTCGATAGGTATCTGCAACATTTTGATGTTGTGAAGATTGCCCAAACAATTGATTGGTTCAACATGATGACGTACATCGAATTCTCTTCTCGTCCTACTCATATCTGAAATTTCGGCAGTTACGACCTCCATGGAACGTGGGACTCGACTGACCCTTTTATTGGTGCCATCGTTGGCGCACATACGAATCTCACCGAGATCGACCAGGCCCTCCAGCTTTTGTGGCGAAACAACATCGATCCTTCAAAAGTTACTCTAGGATTGGGCTTCTATGGTCGCAGCTTCACGCTTACTGACCCTTCGTGTACCGCAGCTGGATGTGCTTTCTCTAGTGGCGCCCCAGCTGGCGAGTGTACAGCAAACGTGGGAACACTGTCTTTCCCAGAGATTAACCGGATTATCGCGGCTGGTGCGAAAGTGACTTTGGATCAAGCCGCTGCGGTGAAAATCGTAACCTATGGAGGCAATAATTGGGTTTCTTATGATGTACGGTTCATGTAGTTCCCAATCTGACATCAGCTAAACTATGTCCAGGATTCCGATACATTCAAGCTCAAGATTGATTATGCGAACAATCACTGCTTAGGCGGGTCAGTTTTTCATCTATTGTTCTTCGTCGAATGTGGTGTCATTAATATCCACAGGACAATGGTGTGGGCCGCTAGTCTCGATGATAAAAGCGGTTCGGCGGCTAGTACTCTCGGCGGAGTCACTGGACGTTCATCACTTTCACTCAAAGCCCTCGCCTCAACCGAGGACCCCATCACCTCCTGTGTGTTCTCAGATTGTGGGCTGGGTGATAATTGCCCGGCTGGCACACGTCCGGTCATCATCGCCAACCATCCGGACAAGTCTGCTGCTATTGGCATTTCCGAGGGCAACAACGCCTGTCGCGACGAATGGAACGGCTCCGGCGACTCACGCTTTGAGCGTGTCTTCTGCTGCCCGCCTAATAACGCCCCGACGTGTCGATGGGGCGGTACCGCACCATTCTGCAACGGCAGATGTAACGACGATGAAATTCAGATTGGAACAGGAATCAACGGCGACGGGTCGGACTGTTGGACCGGTCATAAAGCTCTGTGCTGTAAAAAGACAACGGCCGATAAGGTACGCAAAGCAGTCGAAGACATCAGCGGTCCAGTAATATCAAAGTGTAGGATTGGGGTGCTTGTCAATGGGAAGGGTCCGCGCCGTCGTGTCCCAAGGCCGGATGCAAGGAGAGCGATCGACAACCGCTTGTGACAACAACTTGGGGTCAAGGCGGAGAGCAGCCCTGTAGTTTGTCAGGCGTCAAAAGCTACTGTTGCACGCAGCCGCCTCCGTTTACAGGTTGCGAATGGAATAAGCATGGCGATGACAACTCCTTCTTCCAGAACCCATTCGTGTGCCAAGGGAAGTGCCCCGCTGGCAAGCAGCTCATTGCTACGGATATCGGCTCGTGTATCTGGGGCTCGCAAGCATTTTGTTGTGATACGGAGGAAGGTGAATTACTTCCAATAGGCTCACCTCAGTTCGCCTGCTCACCTAAGTATAGTTGCAAATAACCCCGCGTTAGCCGACTTCCAAAACAAGTTGACTGCATTCAAGCAAAATCCCACATGCAGTGAAAGCACTAAGCGAGCCATCTCCGGGTTTGATAATGCTTTGGCTCTTGCGCCGATCATTGCGGGCTCGAGCTTGCGTACAACAGGTCTTGACCTCATTATCTCAGACAATTTTGACGACCAGTTTGGCAATGCAAACAGCATGCATTTCGACAATTTCATCACGGAACAGGCTCGTTTCCCTGGATATGACATTCTTGACCTCGTAGTCGATGCCCTTTGTCAAGGTTAGTCAACTCCGATCGGATTTCTCTCAGCGTTAACATTTTCAAGGTGCCTCTTGGGCCGCGGGATTCAACAACTACGGTAGTGCGCAGACAGGCGTATGCCAACTTCCTACGAGTGCTGGTGCGAGGAGAGCTCTGAACAATACAGTGGCCCTCAGCAACAAACGGAATTTCTGGGACAACAATGTTGTGAACAATGCTATACCTGGTCGACCCACTACTGAGGCTGTTATCAACGCAATAGTTGCTAATCAGCTTCCTGTTGCGTATGTTGCAGTTGAACGGCTGGGGGAGGGGACAACAAAATCACCTTCTCGTTGAAAGTAAACAATTCGTTCATTCAAGCTTTTTGTTGTCTAATTCGTTTCTTTTATCCCAGTTGTGTGGGATATTCGTAATTTCCCGGCCCTCCAAGAAACACCCGCCGACATCGTAGTTGCCATGCATATGCATGTTGATGATCTTGCGTTTGCGGATGGACACACCTATCTCGGTGTTCAATTCGCCTCTTTCTTCCACGCGCGGCAGTTCTACCTTCAGCGCGGAAATCGTTATCGTGCCGTTAATTGGAATACCGGCAACACAAATCAGGCGCTCAATGTCAATACGCGTGCTCGCGTCATTGAGTGTCCCCCGCGATGGATCACGACGATGGTGGGTAGGTCAGCCGAATGTGGGCGACCAGAACGACCCCGTCACACTTTTGGGCAACGCACTCGTTACGCAGCAGATTGTGAACGACAATCTGCTCGCGGGGTTGTTTAACCCGGCCACATACGCGGAGGATAGGACCGATGATAATGGCCCTTTGTTTGATACTTGGGGTTTCGACTGGGAGACTCCAGCCGCTGACTTGAGATTGAGAGATTCGTTCGCCTCCCCACCACCGAATTCGGGTGAATTTCTCCCGTCAGACTTCCCTGCTTCATCGATCTTGCCTCCAACTCCAGATCCATCGACGAATATACCGCCGTGGAGGCAGGGAGATCCCTTCAGGAAACGTTTATCGGGTGCGTGGGAACGGGCAGTCAACCTGGCAAGTTGGGCGTTGAGATCGTTGGGGAGGGTCACTATTGATTAGTTTTGTTTGATGAACTGTTATTGCTTATGAGGGTTAGACAAGTTGTTTTGATTTGGAATTTGCCTGACAATTGCCGTGTAAGCTGCACGACATCGCTCCAGGTTTTGTGCGGTTCAGAACTTCTTCAAGTTAATCTGAGAGGTGCATCGACTTGACAGAGCTTTTTGTCTTGCTAAGAAGCCTCCCAGCCCAATGATATCGTTAGAGGTACCGTCTAAATATACTTACCGGCGGACATCTGGCTCAACTGGAATTCTCGCAAGATGCCACACCCGAGTTCCCCACTTACACAATATATAGCTACATATACAGCATCGGTACATACGTACATAACTTACATCTTTCCTTTCACATACATACAACGCAGAACGGCAAGCCGTCCGTGGAGAAAAAAGCTAACTTTAGGCTATGAAGAAGATCGAGAATATGCCTACGCGTATCCCAATTTAGCATTTGGAGATTCAAGATTCGGGACGCTGGCAGTGCTACTCCATGCATCTTGAGGCACCTTGATGATCATCACGCCTTGGCTCACATTCCTGCCGTCGCTCGACCTCGCAGACATCCGAGAACCTTCATTCACGCTCGGGAGCGGACCACACCGATCCGCTATTGACTTCTTCGCGCCAACAATAACCAGGGTCGAGGTCGGATATAACGCCTGAAAAGCAACCAATCAAAAACATTTTCTTTTCATGAAATATTCAAGTGTACGCACCGCAACGATAGTCGTAGACTCCGCTATCGCATTCGCCGCAAACTGCACATTCACACACGACTGCGTTCTCCCATCGCAATAGCTTGAGGTGTACGTTATGATAGCAACGAGGAGCTGCCATGTCAGATATAATAAGCCCGTTTCGATGAGGAGGATGAGAGTTTTGTTGACGGCAGTGAAGGATTGAGTCGTTCGCCACGAATGGGGGTTCGTTCGTCGGAATTTCCTGTAAGGAATTTAAGTGGCTTGAATGTGGAGGTGTGATAAATGGATGAGGGCGCACCAAGCTTTCCATGATATTGCGGCGGTTGCGATGAGATTTGTTCCGAAGCTTAGGAATGATGCTGTGGTGGAGAGAATGAGGGCTCGCTCGAACGGTCCGTCTGCGGGCTCGCCGATGCTGTTGAATAAAGCGAGCGCTGTCAAGAAATCAGTTGTGAATCATTCTAATAAGAAAAATGAAGATGCTGCTGCGTACCACTGAATGAGAAGAGGAGAAACAGGATTCCAGCACGCAGAATTTTGTTCTGATACAGGACTAGCATCCTCCAAACGACGATTCCATCAGCGACGATGAGCTATTGTAGGTCATTCTTATCAGTATACCTCAGATGCACGAAATAGCAACTTTACGCACATTCATATTTCGCGGCCACATCAGAATGCGCGCTCTCACGCCTCGGTTGAAATAGATCCCAACGATCGTTCCGTCGAGGATGGTGGCCGTCCAGAGTGTGACGGTTAATACTGTGGACATGGCGAACATGAAAATGATGGCGGTCAGCATCACGAGGATGGCTCTTGTGAGTTGTTTGCGTCTACGACAGAGATCAGTGGTCCAGATTCGTAAAGCATACAAAGCTGTAACTTTGACTGACAGAAGAACGTAGAGCGCGGCAGGAAAGACGATGAGGTGCATGCCTGAGCAGATGGCGTTCATGATAAGTCATTTTTCTTTGAGGAAGACCCAGATTTACCGTATAGAAGTGCAACGAAACATAACGAAATGGCTGCCGGAGGGGAAATGAAGGGTGTGTCGGTTATCATGGCTGTGGCTCTGCCAGCAACAGGAAGAAGAACAAACAGAAAACAAGGGAAGAGAACCCAGAAACCTGAAGACGAAGAGGAGGAGGGAGGGAGGACTTCGCTCTCAAGAAACGAAAGACCTATAAGTATCATTGGAAGAAGAACGGCCAGGCGCCACATGATCGAAGGTACAGTTGGTTGTCAACCTTTGCCAACACGGAATCAAGATGAAGCCAAGGAGTTGGGGTATAGATGGGCGTAGTTCATATTGTGCCTCTCACGGGCGCGGGAGTCAGAGATGCAACATGGCCAATGTTCGTTGACAACTTGAAGTGAAGGTCTAAAGCTTAAGATGACCAACATGGCTTCTGGGCGGTACTCATGTCATTTTGGTGATTGCGCGCGCAAGGATTTAGAGGAGAAAGCGTCTGCGAGGGCCAGCACCCGGCGGACCTGTATCCAGTGTGCGAAAGGCTGAGTCAGTGCTGAGTCTGAGGTGAGACACAGCTTTGACCGAATTTCTCCGAATTTCCTTTTACGGGGATGTAAGCAGTGACAAACTCGATTTTCTGGTGAAATTTAACTTGTTCTCTACCAGCATGTCGGCCAGTATCTTTCGTGGGCAAGCACGGGTAGTACGCAACCTAGCTTTTCGACAATCTGCACTCTCATTGCTGGTCAATACCCCCCGTTCAAGTTCTTGGGCTTTGCGACCATTTTCGACGACCTTGTGTTGGTCCAACGGATCCGGCGATGCACAGCGCCCAGTCAAAAACACATCCACTCGGATACCGGGCACACCCACTTGGATGACGAAGACACCGCCTAGTCGTCAACTTTACTTGGGAAATATCCCCTTCAACGCCACTGAAGAGGACATCCGCGAACTCGTCCTACCGTTCGGCGAGGTCGACAGTGTCCGCTTACGTGTGTGTTTCTCCCTCTTCCCTTGTCCTTAGTTCTGAAACAATGCTCAAACAGTTAGAAATCCCGACGGTTCACATCGCGGCACCGGATGGGTTGTCTTTGCAGACCAATCCGCCGCCGACCGCTGCCTCGTAGTGGGCCTCGACCTCTTCGATCGCCCACTCCGCGTCGAGTACTCTAAGGCTAACAACCTCCGCGGTCAACCCCCAAGCCGCATCCTCTATGTCGGCAACCTCGCCCCTGGTGACCACGAGGGCCACGTCCGCGACGTATTCGAGCCTTTTGGCGCAATCCAGCGCGTCAGCGTCGCCACGAGCCGACGCGGCGAGCCCCGTGGCTTTGCACACGTCGAGTTTCTAAACGAGGAGGACGCGGTCAGCGCGCATGAAGAGATGGCGGTGACTCCGCCGCGCATTCTCGATCACGAGCTCCGTGTCACTTATGCGTCCCCTCGTCCACCTCTGGCGCCCCAGTCTTCACGGCGCTCGTGATGAGGGAGGCATGGCGGTCCTGGTGCTCACTGTGCCAGCACTCTGTCTGCCAGCCTCCAGGAGACGCATTTTGGAGTACAGCGCTGAGTGCCTGAGCGAACGGGGTTGTTGTTTATGGAATGGGTTGGACACGTCTTGGCTCAAAAGCTCCAAGCAAGCGACACCCAATAAATTAAAATCCACTGTGTCGAGTCAGAAGCGAAAATACTACTGGTGTTCTTTCTGCATCTTCAAAGTCACTGCATCAGGACTTTGCCTTGCCTATCATGCCACCGGAGCATGTCCCATCCGCCTTTTCGACCGTCCATGCGCCTTTTAACGCAGTCTCTCTCTGGCTGTTTTCGGCTTGAAACGTGGTGCAGTGTACGCATACACTTCCGGAGCACGAAGTACGGCGCCTCGAGTTCAGCTGGGTGAACGCAAACTCCCTGGCGCACGAAAGACGGGAACTTCGAGTCCTGGTGAGGATTTGGGACTTCGATGTCCCGCCCAAACAAGCCTCATATTGCATAAGTAATATACCGACGGAAGCATTCGACGCGGCCGCATCCGCTGCATCTGCTCTCCTCCCAACATCCATCACCCGAGAACGCCTCAACCTGCCGACCGAGTCGCTGAGCTCATGCCAGCGGGGAAGTCGTCCTCAAGAACCGATAGGAAGTTAGGAACACCTTTTCCGAAACGTTTGACGCGCGCGCGCCCGGTCGTGACTCGTGATACGCGGTTCTTCCTCTTCCTGACTCACACTGAAATTGTGAAACCCAAGGTCGAAACGCAGACCGAGCGGCCGCCACGCTTCAGCGGGCATACCGGCGCCGTCGTGTAGACCGAAACGAGCGCTGCATCGCGACGTCGTCTTGTGACCGGATGCTATCGCTCTCGCCCGACGGCAGCCTCGTCGCTGCGGAACGGGGACAATGGCCTTCGCGTTTGGCGTGGCAGTACCGGCGGGGGGCTCTTCCACACACACTACACTAGGCGGATTCATTCCCTGGATTCCACAGCCTCTGAATCTCGTTCTCACCCGATAACGTCTACTTCGCCGCTGGCGCTGCAGGCAGTACATTCGCGTCTTTGACACTCTGAGTGTGAGCAGAATCGTTGGGCAGCGGTTTGACACTTCGACGACCCAGATTGTCGGAGGAGTATGCATGCAAAGACGACCTGTTTTTTCCGGCCGACGGACCGACGATGCGGGTATCGAGATGGGTGTGCGCGGAAGGGGAAGGTGATTTCGAAGTGGCGAAAAACGAGGGTGTGCGGTGTGGCGTATTGAAGGACTGGACGATGTTGGGGACTCAGTGATGAGTGTTCAGTCAGGGTTTGTGAGATTCACCGACAGTATTAGACGCGAGAGATTTGGTCGTCGTCTTTTGCCGTGGAACGATTTTTAGCGTGTATTGCTCTTCGTAGTATGACGTCCATGGTTTCAACTTGAAAGTTCTTATATCTTTCGCTCTTATCGGCTATACAATGCGGTGCGGTAGCAGGGCAGAAATGGAGTGCATTTACACCGAAAATGCCATATTGCTGAATACATATCCCAAAAAGGCAAATTTACAGCGTCTCTCACACTGCCAAAAGGAGACATGTTCTATATTGGCCAACGGCTTGAATACTAAATTCATGGAAACTTCATCACCTATATGTAGATACGTGGGACAAGCATAACACTGACAGGCCATCGATTATATGCACCCGGTCAGACATGACTGAACGACCTTCCATCCCTGAAAACGATCATGGCCGGCGTGATATTACCAGGGTCACTCCATATCCGTTCCTCAAACAATTGGATGCCCGTAAGGTTGAGAAATATTGTGGACAAAAATTGCGCCACCGCAACTGGATCCGTCAGTGGAGAAATGCCGACATCCAAATCTTCCAAGGGCGATTGTACGACGTCGGGGTCCACCAAGAGTGCAACATCGCGCGCATCAAAGGCAGTGAGGCCTAGGCGAGCTAATCTCGGGCAGTGTTTCACAAAGTTTCTTGTAAAGGAATAATAAGTCAGCAACTTAGCCTGTCAATGGGCATCAATCATAATTGAACCAAGTCAGAATCCCTGTCCAGATCGCAAGGGGTTAACTCAAATTATCTGAGTGTTGATATCTTACAACTGCTTGAAGTGCACATTCATAGCCCTCTAAGCCTCCGCAACAGCTGGAAATTGAACTTCGGTTGAATTTTCCCGGAATAGCCGGCCCGATGGGCGTCTGGATTACGCCGAAGGCTTCCGATACAAGCTGGACCAAACCCAACTTTTTCTCTTCCTTCCACTATGTTGGCCAACGTCGTTCGGAGACAAGCGCGCGTAGTTCTCACCGCTGCTGCAAGGCAGTCTACAACTTCACTGCTGGCTCGTATTCCTCGTCCAGTTTCACGACCATTTTCCACGACGTTGTGTCGGTCCGACGAGTATGCGGCAAGAGCGCAAGCACCAGCCGGAACCCCATACTCGGACAACCCACCTAGTCGGCAATTGTTTCTGGGTAACCTTGCTTTTGAGGCCAATGAGTCCGACATACGCGACCTCATCAGCCAATTCGGCGAAGTTGAGGGTGTCAGAATAAGTCAGTAACTTTGTACACTCTTTTTTTAAAATTTGTGCTTAAAAGAACGAATAAAAAGTTCACAACCCCGACGGCTCCAGCCGTGGCTTTGCGTATGCCACGTTCGCCGAGCAAGCCTCCGCCGACCAGTGCATACAAAGCCCCCTCCAAATTTTCGGGCGCCAGGTCCGCGTCGACTACTCGAGGCTGCCTGTAAGCCCGTGTTTTGCATCCCTTCTACACCCAAGCTCACCCCGGCTCTGTTGCCCGCGGCGCTCAGCCCCCAGGCCGCATCCTCTTCGTCGGCAACCTCGCCCCTGGCGGCCACGAGGGCCACGTCCGCGACGTATTCGAGCCCTTCGGCGCAACCCAGCGCGTGAGCGTCGGCAAGAGCCCACGCGGGGGAATCCATAGCTTCGCGCACGTCGAGTTTCTAAAGGAGGAGGACGCAGTTCGCGCGCACGAACAAATGGCGAAGACTCCGCCGCGCATCCTCGATCACGAGCTCCGTGTCACTTATGCGTCCCCTCGCCCACCGCCTTCGCCCAAGTCTTTTTCACGCGGCCGTCTCGCTATGTGAGCATTCTGTAGAATGACACTCGATTCTCTAATCATACCATGGAGGTTTTCACGCCGCGTGCACGAACAGCGCTGAACTCTAAAACCACTTCCTCTCCGGCGACTGGCAGCAGTACGGCGTTCCGACTGTTGGGTAACAGAAACCACCATGGCCACGGAGGGTCACGATCGCAAAGTACGGGACGATACATTGTTCATCTCGCGTTGGGATTGAAAGTCGTATTCACGATGTAGCATTACGGCGCCTCGAGTTCCAGCCCGTGGACGCACGAAATACGGGAACTTCGAGTCTCGATGAGGATCCGAGCCCTCGATGGCCCAAAAACCCAAGCCGCGAACTGCACAATATGTCGACGCGGCCGCGGCCGCATCCGCTGCATTTTCTATCCTCCCAGCATCAGATACCCGAGAGTGCCTCAATCTGCCCACCGGGGCCGCTAGCGGGGAAGTCGTCTTCTTCGAGAAGCGATCGGAACACCTTTCCGGGCGCGCGTCCAGCCGTGACTCGGTTCTTCCTCTTCATGAATCAATCACACTGATGAGCTTGTGGAACTCGAGGTCGAAACGCAGACCCGGCTGGTACGCTTCATATAAACCGAAACGAGCGCTGCATCGCAACGTCGTCTTGGGATTGGAGTGGAGCGTTCTGGCCGGCGGCGGAAACGGGGTTGTACAAAGACGTTCGCGTTTGGCGTGTGTGTCAGTACCGGCGGAGAGCTCTTCCACACACTAGGCGGAGTCACTGCCGATTCCGCAGCATCTGAGTCTCGTTCTGACCCCACAACCTCTACTGCGCCGCTGGCGCTACAGACGGTAGTACACTGCGCGTCTCTGACGTCCGGTCAGGACTCTTGAGTGTGAGCAGAATCAGGGCAGCTTGACACTTCGACGAGCCAGATTGTCGGAGGAGTATGCATGCAAAGACGTTCGGCCGACGGAGGGACGATGTGGGTATCGAGATGGAGGTGCGCGGAAGGGGATTTCGAAGCGGGAATGGGGTAAGACGAGGGTAGGCGGTGTGGCGTATTGAAGGACTGGACGATGTTGGAGGCTCAGTGATTAGTGTGCAGTTGAGGTTTCGGCGATTCACCGACGGTAGTAGACACGAGAGATTCGGGCATCGTACATACCATGACGAGCAATACACGGCAAAGCAGGAAAGGTGTCAATGCAATTTCGGCCGAAATGTTATATCACTGGATTTCCAGAAAAGGCAATTTTACAGCGTCTCTCGCACTGCCAAAAGGAGACACGGTCTGTTCGGGCCAACGGAACCTGAATTTACGGAAACTTCAACATCGCCATTTTGGTAGCTTCGTAGCAGTGAGGAACGTATATGAGGGATCTTGTAAAATGCTGTGACAGCTGCGTGTGATCTAAATGAAAATTTCGTGTTTAGTGTATTTGTAACCTGTGCAAAGACGAGTCAAGATAGAAGTATCATGCATATGTAAGGATATTACTGACAGGTCACCGATCATATACCCCCGCATGGGCCATGAGCGCTTGAGCAGACATGACTGAACGACCTTCCATTCCTGAAAACGATCATACGCTGGACTACCGAAAGGCGCCGGCGTAATATTACCGGGGTCACTCCTTATCCATTCCTCAAACGATTGGATGCGCGTAAGGTTGGGGAATATCGTGGCCAAAAATTGTGCGACTGCAACTGGATCCCTCAGCGGCGAAATGCCGACATCCAAATCCTCCAAGGGCGACTCAGACTGTACGACGTCGCGGTCCACCGGGAGTGCAACGTCGCGCGCATCGAAGGCAGTGAGACCTAGGCGAACCAATTTTGGGCAATGTGTCGCAAAGGCCCCGAGGGCGTGTATCGACATGATAGCGGACAGATTTTCGGATTCCGCTTCCCACCGAGTCAGCAAGACGAGATGTTCGAGCTTCGGCCAGGCTCGCGCTATGTCCCACGCCGTAGCGTCGTCGATGAAGAAACCAACCGGGGCCTCGAGAGTGACGTCGGTGAGGTTTGTGAAGGGGAAGAGAATCGCGAGGGTCGGTCGATCGATCACGTCTGCGGCGAAATTAACCTGTAGAGGATTCGCATCGTAAGATGCCGGCTCGCCGATGTAGAGCGTGTGTAGGGAGGTATGTGATAGATGTTTGGCCAACGCAGTATACAGCTGCCGTGTTGTGAGTCTAGTAGGAAACTCTGCTGTTCCCAAGTGGAAGCTGAGAAGTCGACAGTTGGACAAATAGACACGAATTCGATGGCGAGTTTCAATGTGGTTTCGTCTAGACGAAGATGTTGAAGAGCGGGGAATGGAGCAGCGCCCGAGTGGGAGGCGGAACAGAGGGAGCCGGTATGGTGACCAAAGTCCTTCAAGGATGGTCCTAGCAAAGACAGTGATTTCAAGGTCTCTAGCTGGGAAATATGCTTTAAGGCTACTCCATCAAGTGACTTCAAATCAAGTTGTGTCACTGCTCGGAGAAGTAGAGCCATTCTAGAAGAGGCGGCAGAGGTAGAGTGGGAAGATGTGAAAAAAACTGTCCGTAATTTCGGATACTGGATTGGCAGATTGAAGAGTATGTCATCGCCGCCGGTGAAAAACGAACGAGAGACGCGGAGGCGGAGATCTACGACTTTTGGTCCAAGAAAGAGACGAGCCTGTGAAGCGAGGGATTCCTCCGGGATATCCAATGATATCGAAGTCAAATTGGGGAACAAAAAATCACGACTCGGAGGGAGCTTGCTGCTCATGCTTTCCGAGACAGAAGCGCACATCTCCAGTTGCTCGGGTTGTAAGCTGAGTTGGCGGATTCGGAGGGCATAAGACAATGGAATCTCCCAATCCGCCGGCTGAGTTGGTCCCTTTAGACGCTGTGTCGATGGAACAATAATCAAACACGCTTCGGTCACTTTCATCGACACTTACAAACACGCGCCGAGACCATCTGTGCGCTTCGGTCCCTGATTCCGAAATTTCCCAAAGATGCAGGGGCAAGCATTTCAACACATTGATGAGAGTGAATTGCTGCCGCCACAAGAAATTCAGCGCAGGGTCACGAAAAGTTGTACAAGTTCTCGCAAGGGCTGCCAGGGAGTTGCGA
The DNA here is from genome assembly GCA_037176885.1 of Favolaschia claudopus. Taxonomy (NCBI): domain Eukaryota; kingdom Fungi; phylum Basidiomycota; class Agaricomycetes; order Agaricales; family Mycenaceae; genus Favolaschia; species Favolaschia claudopus. The sequence goes on along the minus strand of JAWWNJ010000026.1, from coordinate 921,098 downwards.
CAAGAAGTCTCTTCATCCAGATACCAGTTGAGTGGATAGGATATAACTTGAGACAAGATAAGGTCGACGATTGCGCGATGCATATGGAAGCAACTTTGAAGCAAAAGCAAACACGAGTGGGAAAATCAGCAGTGATGATCAAGTTGCCGTTACTTAGTAAACCAGCTTTCGTCTTTTCAGAGTGCGAGTCAGGGCAAACAAGGCAAAGGCAGCGCGGCAAGGTGAACTACATCGTCTTCTGCCCTTCCTCGAATCTAAATTACACCAGGAGCCCGTCACCCACACCTTGACTATCATGGAGCATCATGATTACAGTATACCAGCGTAGGCGCCCGTACTGCACATATGACTCGAACGACTGCGCCTCTGCGTTAAGACTGCGCCTCTGCTTTAAAAACAACCCACCATCTCCGGTGAACACTGAACTCAGCCTTTCACCATGCCGTGCATGAGCAGCGCAGATTTCTTTGCCACATGGAAACACTCACTATCCGCCGACTTTCAGCAGGATAACGTCCCTGCAGAGTCGTCAAACTGGGTCACAGAAACTGCCAAAATACCCACCAACGGTGATCCCAAAGTCATTGCTCTCAGTGACGACAAGTCTCTGCTCGCTGCCGGTATCGCCCACCACGTCTACGTATACGATGTGCCGACTTCGAAGCTCATTCGTACGTTTCAAGGACACGTAGGGTACACCATATCACGCCTGGAATTTCAGCCGGGTGGACGCAAAATTGCTGCTAGCTCGGAACGACGAAGCGGAAAACTTGAATCTTTTGTTCGAATCCTTGATCTCGACGAGCCCGTTGAGCATGCGCAATACCTAGACGAAGCTACAAAGGCGGCGGTATCAGCTGCGTCTTCTGTCCTTCTGCACCACTGGTCCGAAGAAGACCTCCAAGGCATCGATCTGCACACCGGGATAGCAGAGATCCTCGCCACCGGCCACGTCGCCGTGGAAGAGCGCAACGGTCGCCTCTTGCGCGGCCATTTCCCCAGCTTCGACTCGTGTCCCTTCAGTCACGACGGGCGCACACTTCTCTTGTGCCCGGAGCGCAATGACATCGCCGTGCTCGACGTCGATACTCTGAAAGAGCGCTTCCACCTCACTGGCCACACCGACGGCATCATGTGGGCCGAGACGAGCCCTGACGACACAATCATCGCGACGTCGTCGTGGGATCGGACCGTGCGCCTCTGGAGCATCGACTCCGGCGAGCCGATCCGCGTCCTCGAAGGCGCGACGAACCAGAGCTGGGGCGGCGCGTTCTCGCCTGATGGCGCGCTCGTCGCTGCCGGGTCCGGGGACCAGCATGTGCGCATCTGGCGCGTCGAAACCGGAGAGCTCTTACACAAATTAAGCGGATTTACGCAGTGGATCCGTAGCCTCTCGTTCTCGCCTGACAATGCGCATCTCGCCGCTGGAGCCGCAGGCGGTACGCTCCGCGTCTTCGACGTGCAGTCGGGGGAGTGCGAACAGAATTGGCAGGTCGACACGTCCACGAGCCAGTTTGTCCGGTCGTTTGTCGAAATCAGCGGCGTGCAGTATACGTCGCGCGGGGATCTGTTCTTCACTTCAAGTGAGGGACGTGTTTTTGGGTATAGAGCTGCGGATAACGTCAAGTGGGAGTGCGGGGAGACAGCGCAGTACGTGAAGTTCCGGGTGTCGAAGGATGGGACGATGTTGATTGGTGCGTTGCGAGATGGAGCCGGGGTGGGGATATGGAAGATCGATTGATTTTTGGAAACAAATGTACGTTGTACTTGTGCAATGAGATACACGATGCTGTACCGCAATCATAGCATCTTGCTTCAGAGTTTTAGCTGAATTGAAGGGGCTCGTTGCGAGCATGTTCCGCACCTCTACGAATATAAAGTGTCGAAGCGTCGAAGGTGAATGCAAAGAGACTTCAGCGTCTGACAGTGCGACGAGAAACCCCCGAAGGTCGTGCAGAATTTGGTAGGAGACCGTACTGGGGGTGCAGAGGTTGTAAGAGAGTGATTCGAGCCGCCTCGGCGACGCACGCGCCAAATCCGGTGCAGTGAGGTCTCAGGTCATCCAGATGGAAGTCAAGTGAGGTCCTGTGAGGATCAAGTGAGGATGCGTCTAGCGAGGTCTGGCGGTGAACCCGGGCGAGGTTTCTGAAGTAGAAGATTGGCAGAATATCATTGCGAGGATGGGACCGTTTCTTCCACTTGACCGAAGCAACCACTCGATAGGAGGAGATCGGCCGAAAATTGCCGCAATGCCAAGTATGTCTCCGAAAAGCAATTTTGCAGCGTCTCTCGAATCTAAAATAGGCGATTTTCAAGACTATCAACGGGCTACTCCACTGACGTGTAAATCAGCAGCAAATAACATGCCCCGATATATTGATCTGACTCCTCGTGAGCCCATTGAGGGAGCGATCAGAGACGAACATTATTTCTACTGTACAAGGATGCAACAGTGTTACAGGCGTCACTGCTTTATCATCGTAAGTGCACAAGAAAAGGGCCGTACAAAAAAGTACAAAAAGATTCAGTTATGTGTTCAACTCGTAAGGATTTCTTGAACCTGCTTCCACGCCCTGCATTGCTGGTTTACCCCAAACCCATCGACCTGATCCGCTTCGTCCCACATCCATTCATCAAATATGGTAATTCTATCGAGCTTCGGGAACACTGCGTGCAAGAACAGTGCAACTGCAAGCGAATCCCGCAGCGGAGAAGTGCCGACATCCAGAAACTCCAGCGACGATTGCGAGACAGCGTGCATTGAATCTGCGATGAGGAACGTGCGTGCGTCGAAGGTGGTGAGAGTGAGGCTAGTGAGATCAGAACAGTATCGTGCGAAGGCGGTCAGGGCGTGGATAGACATGATGCCGTGTGGATTGTGACATGGTGCGCCGGCTTTTGCGGCCAAATGGAGGCGTCTGAGATGCGGCCAGGCACGCGCCATGTCCCATGCCGTCGAATCGTCGATGAAAAAACCGAGAGGTGCTTGGAGTCGAAGTTCTGTGAGGTTTTGGAAGGGGAAAAGAACGGCGAGGGTGGGTCCGTCGACCATGTACTCGGCGATGGAGGCTTTGAATGAATGTGAATCTGTGTAATCTGACGGCGTTCCAATGCGGAGATTGAGGAGGGAACTATGCGACAGATGAGTTGCCAACGCGGAATATAGCCGATGGGCCGCGGTTTTGCTGAGGAAGGGGTCTGTTCCAATGTCCAGACTTTCCAACTGTCGATGGGATAGAAGGGAGATAACCTCGATTGCGAATTCTGGTGTTACGTCGTCGAGATAAAGTTTCTGAAGAGCTGGGAATGCTGAAGAGGTTGGTTGAGAGAGAAGCGGGCCACTAGTGAGACCCATGTCCTCGAAAGACGGGTAAATGAGACACAGTGACTTCAATGTATCGAGTCGGGAGAGATGCTCAAAGGCTGCTCTATCAAGAGTGTCGGCGCTGAGGTGTGTGATTTCGCGGAGAGATGATACAATCTTCGAAGACGTGGCACAGGTTAGATGGAAACAGGACAGGGAGAGGTTTTGCAATGTCGGGTACTGGATCGGCAAATCGAGTAGCGTTTCGTCACTGCCGATGGTCAGATGGAGATCAAGATCTACGATCTTTGGACCAAGGAAGAAACGAGCGCGAGGGATAACAGATAATTGAGAGGCATTGAACCGAAGACTCGTTAGATTGGGGCACAGGAAATCGCAGGGCAGTTCTGTGCTGATTTTGTCAAAGACAGATGCATCACAGACCTCCAGTTCATCTGAGCGCAAGCGAAGTGTCCGAATTCGGGTTGAATACGAGAGGAGAATGTCCCAATCTGAGGGCTGGGTGGTACCCGTTATGCGCTTAGACTAAGTTAGGACAGATGATGGTTGATCGAGGAGGGAACACGCGGAGGTCAAACTCACAAAGACGTGGTGCGACCCTGACAGCTTCCTTATTTTTCCTACTTCACATAGATGCGAAGGCAAACACCTGAGTAGATTGCTGAGAGTGTATTGCTCGCGCCATAATACATTCAAGGCCGGGTCTTGCAAACTTTTGCAAGTTCTCGCGAGTGCAGCTAGGGACTTATTGCAAGGAATTTCGACGTCAACCAGTCGATGAGGGGTTGTGAGATGGTCCAAGATAAGATCGACGAGTTCAGCGACGTCAAGAGCAGGATGCATAGCAAGCGAAAACCTCAGGTCAGGCTCTACGCTCTACACAGTAGCTGAAGTTGTCGATAAGACTTCAAGCCTGATCGGGAGAGATTTCGAGCTCTAGAAACCAAGGCCGGGAATCTCTGGCGGCCAAGACCGTTGTATCTCAGCAACAAATCCGCAAAGCCGCTGTCTCTTGAACGTTAACGTTGGAGTGAAGAGCAAGTTTTGAGAGCAAAACCGTGACGGCTTGGTGACGGCGTGACCGGCAAGTGACCGCTAAATGTCAAAAGCTCGAAACGCCACATCCCCCACTTTCACACCGACCTCCCTCTTCTCCTTGGCCTTCTTGCCTTTTGGTGCTCCGTCGGAAGTCAAAATAGAGTACTCCGACTTTCCATGAATCTCCCGACAAATGTAGCCCCGTCTACCACGAAAATAACGCGCTATGTCGTCCAAAGGTCTCATACTGTTCTCGAGGTTTGATCTTTGTGCTCACGACAACCAGTTCGGATGTATTGGCCGATTTGAAGGTGAATGTAATGGTGGAAAACTCGAATAAGATCGTCTGGTACAAGGTGAGATATCTGTCTCTCGTGTGCTGGCTCGTCGTTCATTGGATTGAAGGAGCGATTCCTTGAAGATGAGGAAATCATCGAACATTTTGTTGTGAGTTCTGTCAGGCGAAGAGAGACGCTTATTGACGCTGGACAGCATAACGAAACGGGGAGGATATGTTGGACGATGCATCGGCCGCGAAACGGGTGGTACATCCGGATCCGGTCACCCGTGTTCCCGCCTGGTGAGTACTTCGAAATCGTATCCAATCGTCCACTCAACAATTTCCAGGCGTGTTCATTCCCCTCATCCCGCCATCCCCCAACTCCCCACATCCAACCGGCGCGCTTCTCTTCTCGTCGCGCACGAATATACCCCCCGTCCCGGACGTGTCTTCCGCAAGAGCAAGCACGTCCACGAACCACTCATACCCACCCACACCCCCGCCGGCGGTGGTCGTGCTTCCTCCTACACCCACCCCCGCTTCCGTCCAGGCCAGGCTCGACGAGCAGGGCCAACAACAAAAACGACGGCCACAGACCCAGGTGACCGAGTTCGTCTTGGCGCCTTACACCTCGGACCTGCAGTACCTCAAGCCGGAACAAGTCTCGTTTTTCCAGCGAGCATTCTCACTGCTCAAGAGCTCCGCTTCGGGGCCCTCGTATTCGTTCACTCTGGCTCGCGTTGGCGCTCCCCCGTCCGTCTTGGCGTCTCCGCCCTACGTCTCGGATACCACCCCTGTCACTTCGCCTGCGGCAGAGTCGCCGCTCACGTTGGCCACGCCCGCGGTGTTTCCGCCTTTATTAAAATTCCACGACCGCACGCCGGTGATGATGGTTAGCACCGTCACCGGCCTGATAGAAGTTGACCAGACGGAAGAGGCGCTACTAGGCGTAGATTCTAGCTTCTGGTTGGCTGTCGCCTTAACCTACTTAGAGTTCCTGCAGGAGAAAGAGGTGCGAGGATCATTCATTCCGTCTGCCAACATCTCGTCCCTGACTGTTACTTTTGTCCTTTCACTTTCACAGAGCTACCTGGCCGCCCTGAGTGACTGATGTATATGGAATGTATTCTCCCCGCTACCATATGTACGATTAGCAAATATATTTATGGTAACCCTATACTCTAGCGCCACCGATTGCGCTCCTAATGCCTCCGCTCATATTCAGCTGCCGCCGTTACTCCTATGTAGCGTTCTGGGCTCTACTCTACCCTCATCTCCCCACGTATCTTGGGCAGCCCCAAAACGATGTTCACCGACGACGACGAAGATGGCAGCAATGTCGCTGCACTGCAACAGGCGCTTGAACTGGCTGCGGGGGGCACGGAAAGCAAGGCGCATTCGAGGTTGGGTAGCCTTGATTTGGATCGCCAACCTCCTCAGCCTTCAATGTTTTCTTCCAATGGACCTCCCCGCTTCGAACCGCTGGGTCCTGATGATATTTTCGATGTGTTCGACCTCGAACTGACGTTCCATGTGGGCGGCAAGGTGCGTTTGTATTACTTCGTTCCTGAACTTCTTCGACTGCTAATTCGTGGGAGTACAGGAAGCGGGGATCGATGTACGATATCGGAGCAGTGATTCATCTAGCGCTCGGCCTACGTTTAAGGTTCAAAAGAAAACAAAGGCCCATTTTTTGGGCAAGAAAAATATGACTGTGGAAGTGTCGCGTAACCTCGCTTGGGACCCTGCCACCGCCACCGCGACCAACAACGGCTCCAAGGGATATAGTGCGTATAGTTTTGCTGTGAATGTGCTGCTGTTTACTTACCGTCAACGGGTTCGTAGCCACCGCGTTCACAGCCAAAGACCAGTCTCCGCGCAACGTCTCTCTGCTTTCGACAAACTCCGTGCTCGCCCACACAGCTGTTGGCAGCGTCGTCGACGTTTCCACTTCGTGCGGGTCATACGACCCAAGCAACGCCCCGCTCCGAGAGAATACTGCGCATCACTTCTTCAACCTAAAGCTCAACACCTCCTGCATGCCCGACGTTCCCTCGTCACAACAACAAAATTCCTCCCGCAAACGCGGCGGCAACCACGGCACCGCGACTCCCGTGCCCCCTCCCACACCCGCGCACGCCCGCCCCTACGTCGGGGGCGGACACTTCCTCTTCGACAGCGCGTCGCATGGACGCACTGATCTCCTCACGACGCTGTACTGCACCGGCTACGACCAGCGCCCCCACGCGCGGCCGGGTGACATCGCCGTCGCGGAGTTACGCGTGCGTCCCGCGAGCTCCGGCGGCGGGGGCGCGCCCGCGCCAGCGCCATGGATGCGCTTCTTCAAGGAACGCCATGCCTCGCTGCACATCGCGCGGCGCGGGCTCGAGGCGTGCATGACCGGCATGCATGTGCGGATGCAGGTGCCCAGCGTCGAAACGCAGGGGCGGTCGGCGGTGCTGGCGCGGGGGCAGGCGATGGAGATCGTGTTGGCGGTGTTTGGGACGGCGGTGTTGGCGGTCGAGCATGAGGGGATTGAGCATAAGCGCTGGGCGTGGCTTTTCCGTCCTAATGCGGGGCCGGGTTTGGGTTCGGGGGCGGGGCAGGGCAGTCCGTCGCCGTCGACGATGGGGATGATGAGGAGGAATATGAAGAATAATTCGAATTTGCCTGGGCCGTTGTTTGGCTTGGGAACGTCGCCCGCGCCGACGGTGGCGGAGGATCCGGGCTTGGCGACGCCTGATCCTGATGGCGAGGACGGGCATTCGGACGATTCGGCGCAGAGCCCGAGCCCGTCCTCGCCGCGATTTGCGACGTTCGAGCAGCACCGTGGGCCACCCCTGTTCCCCCCACCACCACCCAAAGGGAAGGTGTATACGCCGAGCATCTCAGAGCTCACCGATGCCCATTCAATTGGCGGACATGGGCATGGGCACGGCCACGGGCATGGACATGCGTATGGGGTTGGCGTTGGCATGGGTGAGAGGGGACCCGGGGAGGAGATGGCGGGGATAACGGACGATTGGGTCCACGCGGAGGACGACCCTCACTCTGCTCATCCCCACGGCGTCCCCCGTTCCCATTCCCGTACCGCCGCACATCCCCGCTGCGGCAGAACGCCCGCCCTCCCGCGGAGGACTGTGGTCGCGCAAAGCGAGCTTCAGATCGGATTCGCGGTGCAGCACTCGGGAGGGGCAGCAGCCCGTCAATGGCAATGGGCAGACGAAGCCTGTTAACGGTAATGGGCAATCGTCGCCCAAGCCTATGACGCCGCCGCAGCCGCAACCTCTGCAACACCAGCCGCAACCGCATTTCAAAGCGGGGAGCTGGCCGGAGAAGACGCCGTCGTTTTTGGAGCGCAGGGTCGTGATGGAAAGGACCGATTCATCTCAGTCGTCTCCGAATGGGCACCACAACCATCATCCTGTTTCGTCTGGGATGAATGGCGTGAATAGCGTTCAGAACGGCGGCGGCGGTGCTGCTCATAATCATCTTGGGGCGAATGGGAATGGGAATGGTGGTGTCGCTCCGACCAACGGCATGAATGGAAATGTCCCTGGGTCTGGAGAAGGAGCGCCGCCGTTTGCGCGTCCGGGGCCGTGGGCTGAAAAGGTGCAAGGGCAGGGGCAGGGGTAGGAGCAGGGAGCGAGAGTTACTGCTATTCATCTATTATTCTCCGCTTCATTTTTCACTCTTGATTCTATGATACCACCCGCACGACCTTTTTCCTACTTACATTTCAGTCGGATCTCATGTTCTCACCAAATTTGTAGCCACTCTCGCGGCTCGTTCATGTCGGTATAAGATACAATACTCACATTTTTTCATATATACATGGTGTACATTACTTCGCCCCCAATCGAATGAAACAGTCTACCAGCTGTCAGGAAGTAAAGATGAGAAAGCAGGCTGAGGTATGTCCCTGCTCGTTGGTCAAATAGCAGTCATCGTGATTCCATTCCCCAGAGGGAGAGACTGAGGTGGGAGTTCATTGCAATGAGATACTCTATGCACATGCAATGATTTTGGGGGTGTTAGTTGTCCTAAGTAAGTATGTAGTAGAATTATGTGACCAGTGAGTAAAAGTAAGGGTGAAGGAAGGAGGTCATGGAGACGGATGCATAGATAGATCAAAGACCACCAAGCACCACCGACGTAAAAGAAGCCGCCAACCACCGCCTAATACACTGGTCCTCTCCCTTGCCCACCATACCCCGAAGGCCCAACTCCTTGACCATACCCTTGCGACCTCCCCCCTGCATATCCACCCGAATACTGATTCTGCCCCTGCCTAGCATACGCCCTCGACTGCGACGGCCTCAATGAATCCCGCCTCTGGTCCGGGTTGTAGTACTGATTCTGCCCCGCCGTCCTGTTCACGGCGTACTCGAGGTTGAGGGGGCCGTAGGGCGTGATGGCACCGTTAACCTGGGCGATAGCCTGCGTGGCGAGGTCGACCGACATGAACTCGACGAAGCCGGAACCTGTAATTTCGCCGTTGGCTTGACTGCGTACTGTAAAAAGGAAAGCGTAAATCAGAAACTGAGTGCAAAAGGAAGAGAAAAACGACTGACGGAAATGCACCCGCTGGATACTCGTCTCAAACTCATTCAGCGCCGTCCTCAACGCCTCCTCATTGCCCCTGTAGTCGTAAAAGTAGAGCCGGTGCGAAGGCGGGTTGTTACCCGTGGGGCGCGTGGGGGCGTAGTCGACACGAATGTTGCGGTCGAGCATGTAGAGGGGCTCCTCCACGAAGCTCTCATAGCAACTAATCGCGTCCTCCTCCCGCAGGAACTCGACGTGGGCAAAACCGCGCGGTTCGCCTCCGGGACGGGTAGCGATGCGGATGCTTTTGATGGGACCAAAGGGCTCGAATTTCTCGCGGATTTCAGGCTCGTCCGTGCCGAAGGGCATGTTGCCTACGAAGAGGGTGCGGCCTGGGGGCTGAGCGCCGCGGGCAACAGAGCCGGGGGTGAGCTTGGGTGTAGAAGGGCGGTTGCTTGGAGGCAGCGAGTAGTCGACGCGGACCTGGCGCCCGAAAATTTGGAGGGGGCTTTGTATGCACTGGTCGGCGGAGGCTTGCTCGGCGAACGTAGCATACGCAAAGCCACGGCTGGAGCCGTCGGGGTTGTGAACTTTTTATTCGTTTTTTGAGCACAATTTTTTTTGAAGGTGTAGAAAGTTACTGACTTATTCTGACACCCTCGACTTCGCCGAATTGGCTGATGAGGTCGCGTATGTCGGACTCATTGGCCTCAAAAGCAAGGTTACCCAGAAACAATTGCCGACTAGGTGGGTTGTCCGAGTATGGGGTTCCGGCTGGTGCTTGCGCTCTTGCCGCATACTCGTCGGACCGACACAACGTCGTGGAAAATGGTCGTAAAGCCAAGGAAACTGGACGAGGAATACGAGCCAGCAGCGAAGTTGTAGACTGCCTTGCGGCAGCGGTGAGAACTACGCGCGCTTGTCTCCGAACGACGTTGGCCAACATGGTGGAAGAAACAGAAAAAGTTGGGTTTGACCCAGCTTGTTTCGGAAGCCTTCGGCGTAATCTAGACCCCCGGGCCCCGGCTAAGTACTGTTGCGACCTTGGCCGCGGCACAGTTCATGGCCCTGGTTTTTTTCAATGGGCGAGTACTAGTACTGGTTTGTACCGAGGATTTCTACGTTGAATTTTACGCCAAGAAGAATTGAAAATCATGAAGAGATACTTAATGTATATTTTTTCACGGCGGTACCGCAAATTACAATGTGCGCTCAGTATCAATCAGTATAAGTAGTTCAACACTCTTCGGCGGATGCTGGGGATGCTTTAAGTCAAGGCAAAACACGAGAAAGACAGCCTAGCAATTAGCGCAGGGCCCCGTACAATTCGTATTCATGTAATTCATAAACAGATGCGCACGATTTCGAATTCAATTAATGCCAAAGCTCTTCTATGATAGTTCGATAGATGCTTCAGATGAGAACGCTGCTTAAGGTCGAAGAATGGTGAACCACGTACCACGGGATCGAGATTGTCCTACAAGAAATTGTAAATCTTCGTCGCGGTTACCTCTTGATACAATTTACCAGACATCATCCCAGTCCGAATCCTCCTGGACAATGCTGCGACCGATGTCCTTGGGAAATTTAAGCAGGTGTTCCACCCACTGCCATTGCGTGTACTGCTCGTATTCTGATCGGTCGATACTCGGGTGCCACTTTTCAGGATCCTGTCTCTCGAGGTCGGACCACATCCAATCCTCGAATGTATGAATCTTGGCAAGATTGGGGAAGAGCTTGGAAAGGAAAGTCGCGACTGAATCAAGGTCGACGATTGGAGACTTCCGAACGTCCAGACAGGGTCAGTGAGGATTGTGAGCCTTGGGACTCGAAAGAGTCGTCTATCAATGGGACTATAGAAGCATCAAAAGCGATCGCGATGAAATCCAATTCGGGGCATGGGTAGCGAGGGCCCGAAGGGCGTTGAGCGAGAGTTTGGAAGGTGAATGCAAGGTTGTAGCCTCTGCTTAGAGGAGCGTCTGTAGCTTGGGCCAGGCACGTGCCATGTCCGAAACCAATGTGTCGTCCAGGCCGAAACCAACCGGTGCTTCGAGGCATACGCAAGTAAGATTCGAAAAGCAGGAAAAGAAGTGCGAGAGTGTTTCCAGGGACGATATAGTCCGCCATCACGTCTTCTGGAGGTGACTCCATCTCAGACTCACGCTCAGGCACAACACCAATGGTGAGGTTCTGCAGCGTCGAGTGCAACACATGATTACCAGACTGGTGTAACAGCCGATGAGTGGAGCTGCGGTTACTGCGTCCGGTGGGGTCCTGATCTCGAGGTTGGTCAAAGGCCACTTGTATGAACACAGGATGTTGGGTGGCGGATTCATAGAATCTTGCCAGAAATGCAGTTGACGAAGCACGGGAAACACAGAATGGCATGTAATTGCAGGGACAGACTGATTGGGTCTCCAATGCTGCGGGACTCCGAGCGTCAAAGTTTCAAGGGCAGGAAGTTGCGAAAGATATTCGATGGACGCTTGATCAAGGAGATCAATATCTAGATGCTTGATTTGGTCCAGACTTGATACGATCTCCGACAATGTATCCGAGTCCAGCGGCCGGTCACGGTATTGAATTGTCGGTGCTGCTCAGGTAGAGACGCTGTAGTTTCGAAAACGGAATCGGTAGATCGATGAGTAAGTGACTGTCCTCGCTTGGACGACAGAGCTGGACATCTACAATCTTGGGGCCGAGGAAGAGACTGGCGTATCGATGAAGGATTCGCGGGTGGACCGGAATCCGATCGCAGTGAGGTTCGGGCAGAGAGTAGTCTTGGGAGAAATCGGTTCCTAGGAACTCAAACAATTCCTGAGCAGGCCGGAACCAAATCTTCGTCGCAATAGAAATCTAATATCAAAGTTCGAATTCGGTGCGCATACGACGGGATACATCCCAATCGATGGCTGAAGGGGACGATGATACGCTGAAAGTTTTTTCAGTGTCACCAGTAACGGGTTATAAACGAAACAGAGAACCCACAATGGTGCTGCGGTTAGGCTCCAGGATCTTTTCTTCCCATCAGAATGCGAGGGGAGGCATTTTATCAAATTTACGACCGTCTGCTGCTCACACCATCAGGAGATTCAAAGCGGGGTTTTGAAGAGCTTGCAAGTTCTTGGAAGTCTAGCGAGGTCGCCGGGCCCGCGAGGATAGTAGTAATAACGGCTCCGCCCAGTCGTGTAAATTTATCGACGGGATGAGGGGGGTGGTACATGGTCGAAGATGAGATCAAGCAGCTCCGAAATTTGAAAGACACGGTGCATTCAAAGTTTCAGAGTGAGTGACCGCAGCGGTCTGTTGAGGTATGTAGCTGGACCAAAAAGCAAACGAAAAGGCGAAGGAAGAAGACTGAAGAGGAACGTTCTGTGACTGTAACAGTGTAACGTCGCGTCATTGACACAGAAATTGAAAATCCTGGAATTTTCAAAAGCCGAAAAAAAAGAGCAAATTCATGTCCTCAACAATCCGAGTTTTAACGTTTCTATCAATTTATTCGATTTGAAGTAACGATAACTTGAATAGGTCCCGGACTCGGCTAAACGACAAATTGACAAATCCAACTTCATGTTGATCCGGGTCGTTCGAGTTGCTCTTTTATTTCATTGCAACCAGCGTCCTTATTCGTCGGACTACATGAAGAGGTAGATGTATTCACGTAGTGGCCCGTGTCGCTTCCTCTATCCACTCGAGAACTTGCTCAGATCGCGGCTTCACTGTGCATCTGAAAGGCAGCGGGCGTCTGAGACGACTCCATTGAGCAAAATTTTGCTACTCTCTAGCAAAATGAATACGCACGACACGATTCCGTCTGTGATATCCACTATCGGGTCAATTGGGGCACCGTTTTCATCCAGCGCACGCGAGATAGTGAGACCAGCAACTGCTTTCGCGACACATATCCAGATCGACACATCGGCCAAATGCATGCCTTTGAAAATGGATGGTTGATTATACTATATTGAGCACGGTTTTCTTACCAGGACACAGACTGTTGCTGTTTGAGTCAAATCACTCGCAGAAATCATAAGGAGATCTTACCGCCGACCGTATCCGAAGAGCCCGTTGTTGACTGGATCAGGCTCCGGTTCGGGGTCCCAAAAATCGATCAGGATTACACAGGAAGGGTTTGCGATATACCGCAGGGTCGTGCATAAATTGCCTGTTGAACGCGTCAGTTGTGCTCGTTTCTGGGAAACGATGAATACTTACCAAACGTTAGGGATGACGATGGCATTCTTTGGAATGAAATATCCTCATACCACGTCGTCCTGCATAGCACGGTGCGGATGCCCAAGAGGCACAATCGTCAGCCATCTACGCAACTCGTGGCATAGTGCTTCGGTATATGGGAGGGACGCTCTATCATCGAGGGTCGGAAGTCTCGCTCCACCTACAACGCGATCCATCTCGGGTCTGTGCCTTGCCTTGAATTTCCGGGTACTTGGTTGCCGCGAGGAAGTAAGCTATCACAAGTGGATACTGTCTAGACGCAGTTCAGAGAACTGGGATTTGATTTTAGGGACATTAAGGTGACATACAGTATCTGTTCCGCCCATATAAAGGATGCAGCGCTCCATTTGATGTTGAGGTATTGTTCTTCAGATAGATTTGGTTGTGAGAGTAAATCTGCGGTGTATGATTGCCGGCTTTTCCTTGAACCTATAACTCCGGGACATGAATTGTCAACCTGCTGAGGATTGTGACTCTGATTGTATACACACTATTTGTTCTTTGAACGAAAGATAAGGGGGATATCGGCTCCCTCCGTACATGTACGGCGATACTTCTTGCGAGTGTTGGAAGCCAGCTCCGGGAAACCTTAAATAATTTACTCGTGGGATGAATGGCATGTACAAGAGACGTCGAACGAACCAGGAAGGAATATATTTCACTTCGGTAAAGGATTGTTAGTCCCTCTCTAACACTGGAAAGTAAATTGAGTCCTACATATCGGGAGGACGTCAACTAAAAATTTTCCAGGTCGCATTGCGTCCGAAAATTGGCGCATTCCCTATGGTTTCAAGTTTTGGACGCTACGGCAAGGTAATTTTGAATTCAAACCCTGTCAACCAGATCTACGATTGGGTCGCTTCCATTTTCTTTAATCCTATATCCGTAAGCTAGCTGAAGAATCAAGGCCCCCATAGATTTCCTGATTGCCTATGAGAGCCGAAGTTAGCGTCTTGTGTAGACATGCTGTCGTATGAAAGAATCACCGACTCGAAAGCCTCAGGATCTTCCAAAACACGTTTCAGGAGCATGTTTGCGTGGTATTCTTCCATATCATGGAACTTTTCCATGCTGACACGGCTTCCGATTACTCGGCCGATGAGCTTTCTGTACTCTCTGAATCTATGAAGGATGCTGTCGTTTGAGTTTTGTGCCGCGGATGTGAGAGGAAAAGATACCTGGGACCATATTGCAGGCTGATTGAGCATAGAATTAGTAATGAATTTGGCCATTATGAAGTTTCGCATATTACTGACCTACTCAGGACACGATCCCATCCACAGATATTCGCCATTTCAAAAGTCGGGCGGTCAGCGTACGCATTACCTCCTCCACCGAGAACGCTCGTCGCGATGGCCGAATCATTGATTATAATGTATGGCTGACGGAGTAGGGTAACAGACACGATACCCCCTTTGAAATGCAAAGCTTTAGCGATAATAGGGAAGGAGCGATCGTCGACGGCGAACCATATTTTTCTCCCCACTCCGCAAATGTTCTCCACGCTTGACTTGATGGCATGTCGAAGACGTTTCCTATCAACGGATAACCTGTAGGGCCAGGCGGGAGAGGGAATTTCTTTTTCTGTAAGTTGTAAAAGTAGAGACCAAAACAGAGTAAGAGGGCCAGAGCGCGACGACGAGGTCCAATAGTGTCATGGGTGGAAGGCACCGAGGGGATTGCGCTGCGGGGATGAAAGAGTCGTACCACCCGAGCACTCAAATAGGTTCACGTAGTGCGTGAAGGAGCCGTTAAGACGGATCCGCTCTGTATAAACAGCAGCACTTCTCGTCGTCGAAGAGTAGGGTAAGACTAAGGGTTGGGACCATTGGGAAGGCTCATTGAAAGCCGCGGCGCTCCTACTTCGGATAGACTGCGTTTCAGTCAGGATCGAAAATTAAGTACCTAAGATGGGGCTAAAGAAGGGCTGGAGCAAAATTTGACCGAATTCGCGCGACGCGTCAACGTTAGCTGTTGAAGACGTGAAGTTGAACGTCAACACGAAATGCCGGTGACAATCATGTGACCGTGGCGGTTTTTCCCACCGTGACCCGCCTTGACCAAGCCTTGACCCCATTGCCCAACGAACACCAACGAGCTCGGACCATGAGTAAGATGAGCGTCGGACGTCCTCCGCTGGCGATCCCCTCAGATGTCGCCATCTTCCGACTTGTATCTCCAGCAAAATCGAGCGGATCATCCGCGCTCGTTTGGCAGGGCAGCATGCTGGTCAAACTGTAGCAAGAATAAGCAGCAGATAGTCTTGACTGAAGGCTGCTGAGGGCCCACTATTCACCAATGCGGGCGTCGATTCCAGAGACTGCGAAGGGAATGCTCAAGGACATCGACGTTCAAGACCAACTTGGGTTCTGTACACAGCCCCAAATTCTTTATTTCCGAGTCAACAGTCGTCAGTTTTTCAGCATATTTCACCGTTACAAAGCTTCAATCTAACTCGTTTTCCATAGGTGTATGTGTATATCAAGGCGTATATAGAAATCGCATCTTGAGGATTCCACTTTACATGAAAAATTTTGGCTCGACCACAAGTCATTGCCGACTCATCTTAAATCAACCCTCAGTTCACCTCGATGCTTGCCGCCTTTAGGCTTGCAACGAACTACTGAGGGTCTCCGCCTCTGGGAAGAACTCGTCCGACTTCGCCTTGTCCTGACTATTTGCACCCTCTCGGCCCAGTTTGCTACCCGTGGTGAGGCATATACTTCGAGCCAGCCCACCCGAAATCCTCACCGATGGCTTGGTTAATGCTCTGCCGGAGGGGGGACGTTTGCGTTAAAACCCCTCACAACGCTGATTGTGCGCCAATGCCAGCTCACCGTGCATTTTTCTGTGACTAACACTCGTACCGTGTCCCTTTCATGTGAAAAAATGGATCTGGACGTGTGAGGTGCGAGGCCATTTCGCAGAGCGAGAACATTCATCAAAGCAGTTTCGCAACAGTCTCCCAGAAGTTCGCTGTCTTGAGTTTTCATAGACTTGCAGAGCTTCGATAATCACCTGTGGACAAACTCGGTGTGATCTTGGCAACAGGTCGACGTAGCTGCGTCGCCACATGGTGGCGGTCGGCTGGGGCGGGACTGTTGACCCATGGAGGACTTTCGAGGCACTTCGATAGTGGTGACTCGGAACTATGCCTGTTCGGGAACTACTGTGGCGGAAAACTCGGTGTAGTGACGGTGCCACTGTAGTCTCATTCTCGCCACGCGCGGTTAAGATGTGTACATTCGAATAGATGAGAGTCTGTGACTGTACTAGAGAATATAGTATGAGGATTTCAAATTTTACTTTTTATTACGGTGTCCGAGTCGGCAGCCCATTCCACGCGGCCGGCACATAACGTCTCCGAATCTCTTCCTCTTCTTTCATGCCACTTGATGCCACCTGGCCCAGTGTACAACTGGCTATGCGTTGCATCCTCTGCTTGTGATATCTTGGTACACGTCGCCCGTCTCAGGGCATCTCAAATTGCGTCCCAAAAGACTGCAGTCAACGGAATAAAATATGCCGCGGTCAAAACGCAAGATACTTCAAGTTCACGATTCCCGGAGCCCGCAACAGGGTCGGACACGTCTGGTTCTGCGTTAGGGAATACCAGGTATTCTGCAAAATCGGTCCAAGCAAGTAGTCTCCGTGTCCCGGCTGTAGAAGAGCGAGATTCGGCGAAGAATGGATCCATCGGAAATACGACGCGGGACAAATCATTCATCGCGCCCATTTCTTTGCCCCAGACAAGTAGGGTGCAGGCTCGGGAACACTTTCTCGCTGACACTGGAAAGGTGGATGTAACCAGAGAACGGGTACCGACTGAGGTGAATATGTGCCTTTCTTAGTCTCATGCAAAAAATTAAATGCATAGCCAAGCCAGTGTTCGCGATACTGGAAACTCAGGGTAGTGGGATTGAGACGGCTTTTATTGTGCGAGCAAAGCCCGTTTCCGATGTTTCCATCGAGCAGGCTGAGGGAATACCTACGACTATATCGAAGCCACAAGATGCTCCGCTACCAATGAGCGATTGGGTTGAGAAGCCGTCTGTTAACAATGGCGCTGGTTCTACGCCCGGGATTACCCGGGGTTCCGTAGATTCAGACCAAGGAAGTGCTCTACGTGACCCAGCTTCAGACCCGCCGGATTTGACGAGGAATGCATATATTGGAAATATGAGACGGGATTCCCCCGCTATCGCCCCCATTTCTTTGTCGCAGACAAGTAGGGTGCATGCTGGGGGAAAGCCTCTCTTGGACGCACCAGCTGAGGTGAATATACATCCACTTGTTATTGTTTCTTGCGGTTATATACGAGATCAAGCTGATGGATACTCAGGCTAGTGCGCTCAGCGCAGCGTCTGACGTGCCACAAATTCCCGTTTCCGATGCTTCTCACGAGCCAGATTCCCCGACACTAGATGCTCCGCTGCAAATGGCCGGTGAAATCGAGAAAGGGCCGAGTGAAACCGACATTGAACTAGAACGAGTTTTCGACGAGGTGAATAAAGCTCTTACTTTCAAGTTTGCGAATAACCATTTCCAGCGCAACGATGACACGCCCACGGCTACCCGACAACTCCAGTCCTCGAAAGTCCCTTCCTCGCGAATTGGCCGGCTATTCCACTACGGTGGTCTGGCGGCTTCTCTCGGATACGGCGCCGCCTCTGAAATCATTCGCCGCTCCTCGCAGTCTGCCTCGAACGATGCTCAGCAGTCTGTGATGATGACGGAAGCCAATGTGACGCGTCTCGTGTCCAAGCTTTCTCAAATGCGAGGTGCTGCGCTCAAGCTCGGACAGTTTCTGAGCATTCAGGGTAAGCACCATCTTCCCTTCATCTTTCATCTCGTTCATTCAAGTTTGCAGACACCCATGTGCTCCCCGCTGAAATAGACAAGATATTCCGCCGCGTCCAGGACAGCGCACACTACATGCCAGACTGGCAACTCGAGGTCTGTCTTCTGACATTTGACTTTCATCGTTGCTTGCTTATTAGATGAGTAGCAAGTCCTGCAGAACTCCCTAGGCGCAGAGTGGGCGCGCTCGTTCACGAGCTTCGATCGCGTCCCCTTCGCTGCCGCCTCCATCGGCCAAGTGCACACTGCCGTCCTCGCCCCGGACGCATCGCCCACCGGCGCCCCCGCACGCGTCGCCGTCAAAGTGCAGTTCCCCAACATCGCCAACTCTATCGCGAGTGATCTGGGGTACATCAACTTGCTTCTCACTGCGGGGCGTTTGCTGCCTAGGGGCCTCTTCCTTGACCGCACGATGCAGGTGATGAAGCAGGAGTTGGCGGACGAGTGCGACTATGCGCGGGAGGCGCGGTTTTTGCGTGCGTTTGGGGCGCCGGAGCATCTTGGTAAGGATGAGCGGTTCAAGGTTCCGTGGGTGTGGGATGGGAGCACTGATCGTGTGTTGGTCATGGAGCTTGTGGAGGGGAAGAGTGTCGGTGAATTCAACGTGAGCCAGCTGGATAAGCGCGACCGTGATGATGTACGTCCATCTCTTTATCGTGTTATGGTGTTTCGCTCTTACTGAGTTGAGGTGCCTACAGATTGCCGCACGTATCATCGAGCTCTGCTTGAAGGAACTGTTCGAGTTCCGCTTCATGCAGACGGACCCGAACTGGTCTAACTTCCTGTGGAACGCGCAGACACGACGTGTCGAGCTCGTCGACTTTGGCGCGACGCGGGAGTATGACAAAGCTTTCATGGACAGTTGGCTGCGTCTCTTGCAGGCTGCGGCTTCGGGAGACCGCGAAGCGTGTATACAGTGGAGTCTGAAGCTTGGGTATCTCACAGGCGAGGAGAACGAGGTGGGTTGCTTCCTCTTTCGTGGTATTTTGGCGAACGCCGCATATTCACAACATCAACAGTTAATGCTTGACGCACACATCAACTCGATGGTCCTCCTCGCGACGCCTTTCAAGGTCGGGACGCCGCAGCCGTTCGCATTCGGCGTCGGGACGCAGTGGGCGGAGATCACGGCAAAAATACGGGAGCAAATTCCAGTAATGCTGCAGCATCGCTTGACCCCGCCGCCGAGGGAGACGTATAGTTTGAATAGGTGGGTCTCTTATCATTGGTTGCGCCGTATGAAAGCGGCTGACGGAGAGTATCCAGAAAATTGAGCGGCGCGTTCTTACTGGCGTCGAGGCTTGGGGCAACTGTCGAAACGCGCGCGATCTGGGACAAGGTCGTGAGCAAGTACGAGTTTACGACGTGAAAAGTAGCATAGAACGTAGAATAATTGACTCTAGAGGATGGACAGACGTCTTGTCAAATTATCATATTGATACTGTCTAGAAATATACTTTTGACAACATCTATGCCTTCTTCAGGTTCTTGCGCTCCTGCTCCCGCTTCGTGTAAATCATGTCCGTGAAGGGTCTGTGTAGAGATCTGTGTGAGAAGCCAGAACGATAAAAATGGACAAGACAGACCCCTCAAAGCGCAGTGCGACGACATAGACGACATAGACGTAGAACGTGATTAACAGCCCCGCCGGACGCTCGTACCTGGATGGTGTTTTCATAATTAGTTTCAACATACTGAAGGATCGATATACTTACCATAATGCGGTTGCCGCAAAGGACATAGTGCTCCCCACATACATGGGATCGCGGAGCACGTTGAAGGGAAAGCTGTAAGAATGAATGGATCAAGCTGCGGGTCGCATGGCAACGCGACTCACCCTTCGACGCGATGGTCCATAAGAATACCGAAGTAGTCTCCGAGAAAGGTGCCGGTTATGCCTAACGCCCAGGTCGACGTGACGACAAAGGTTTGTCCCATAAAAAAGAGGGTTGCGGGGACAAGCGTGTCATATGGCGCGGGGAGGATCGCGTGTCGTGGTTGGTCAAGCAATGCGCGATGATATCTTTCGACGCGTCAAAAACGTGTCTTAGTTCAGGGACGAAAATAAAATATGTGGCACACGTACAGCGAGTCGCGCAACATCCCAAAGGAAAAGATGAGGAGTGCAAGGAAATAACACCCATAGTACGCGTTGCCTCTGAATATACGGGTGATAGTTTTGTTTCTATATTCTATCCGGACATGTCAAGCCGTGCAGAGAAGACTAAAATTGCTGCTTGCTGCTGTTGCCAACGTACCATTTTGGGCAACGATGTTCCATGCAACTGGGTTGAACAAAATGGAAAGCAGGCACACCGTTAGAGATGTCTGAGAAAAGTCGAGCAAGCCGTCTAGAGAAGACGCGTTAAGGGAAACCATGGTCACAGCCTTCGTCGGTCTTCAAAGTCGTTAGGAGCAGGTCAAGAGCCGTGAGTGTTGGCAAGCGCGAGGTCGAGGAAAGGTCAAAGATTGCCAGCAAACCGCTTGAAAGGCAGCACGACTTGCGAGGGCAAGAGGCGAACGGTTAGCGAATATGTATGTTAAGTGTTAGAATAACTAAATAATTAATATTGGCTGGAAAATTGAATTGATCATGCAGCACAGCCACATTTGCATCTCCCCGGGCCATCATCTTCATTTTGTGTTCATTATCCTTCGACGATCCCTTCATTATGCCTCCGGGATCGCCAAGGCGACGCGTTTCTATGTCCCGGAACGCGTTATCTCATCTGGCTCTGGAAGGGCTCCACCTAATCCAAAGATTGAAGTTGAAGCCTTATCTCCTTCACAACGACTTGTTTTTGGGGCCAGTTCTCTTCGGACTGGTGTATGTAGTACATGCCGGAGGTCACCAGGTTTCCTGAGGTACTACCACAGCCCACGGGGTCCACCACTGCACACTTGAGAGATTTCCCACCTCAGTTCGTCGCTAGAGGCAACCGGCACCGCTGGTAAGTAATTATAGAACGGAGAATTCATTTTTCGCCTAAATGTGCGTTCCATTTTGCAGACATTTAGCAGGTCCTGGTCGGCTCAACATACATAGTTTTGGCCCTTGTGCTGAATTCAACCAGCCCCAATTGGCAGGCCTTCTTCTCTGATATTTTATCAGTCCCATCACTACTCTTCAGTCACCTCTTGTCAATTTCTGATGAAGGATCGCAGTGCCTTCAGCAACTAGCGCTCGTCTCTTATTAGGCCTTTTTTGACCGCCACGGTCTCAATCCCACTCTTTACCTCTTCGTCATATTTATGACGCTAAATGAGCTTTCTTCAAGCCCCCAAGGCCCCGTCTGACTCGCTACGACGCGAGGCCAGGCGCATTCTCGCTCGCCTTGACCTCATCCTCGAATTTCACCCTTGGTGCGAGACAGTGTCTTCGGTTTACCCGCCAATCCTCATAGACGTTATGCAGGCTCAACTACATCAGGCGTACCAAACACCCTGCCTCGACTTTCGTTCTATGCTGGGAGACTTTTGCTCTCGGCGTCCCGCTAGGGACTTTGCTTGATCTTCTGGGATCACCCTCTCCTGGAGAACCTATCCGAGATTTTACCATCGACACCGACAAACCAGATCTTGGACTGGGACTCCCACACCGCGAAAAGTACTTCACCACCTTCATCCAGCGCGTTCAGCTGCTTGAGGTGCAACAAAAAATACCATATGGGGAAGTTTTGCGGGTACGTTGTACGGGTTTCAGTGTTAAATTCAGTCCTTGACGCGTAAGACACAGGTTCAGGACCTGTTCGGCGGGACTACCTCAGGTTTTGCAAAGGTGCGCTGCATTATATGTATATTGCCCTACTTTAACCCTGGCTGATCACCTTCGCAGGTGCTGAAAACGGTCGGACGCGTCCTCCATGCCCTCCAAGAGTCGTACCCGGGGGTATTTGCTCTTCCCAAGCATGCTTCTCAGTTGCGGGAAGACTACATTCAGCAACTCATCGAGACCGAGCGAGCGCACATTGCTACTCTGCGCATGACGGGCGTGAGTGACCTATTCAATGGGTATCTGATACGTGATGAACGACCCGTTTGATAGGACTCCGCCGAGCTGCTCTCAGAAGATATGCGTCCCATCAATCCCTGTCTGGACTGTCTCATCGTGAATCGGCCACCGCTTCGGCAGTACCATGATCGGGTTCTGCAACGGCTCGAGATGGCGGTGAAGACCACGCTGAAGGAAGACTGGGATCGAATATTCTCTTTCGAGGTGAGCAGGTCAGGTTTCTGTTGGGGGCACTGATTGACTGTCTGCAGACGGGAGCGAGGAACAACGCTATTGGCGCCTATCGGTCAATTTGCGCCATCTATCTACAATTGGCGGACATCTTGCAGAAATATTTGGATGGTTCTCAGGTATATTTTCGTTGATGTGTCGATTCTCGCTGTCTAAGCTGCATACCAGGCACTGTTCGCTAGTCACGCTCAGATGTTGCTCAACAACGTATCCATTCTTTTGACCCGAACTTCAGATTATTCTTGGCTTCTTGAGGTCAGTAACTCGCACATTGGACAGTATGCGGCTCACATCCTACTCAGAAAATCCTATCAGTAACCTCTCCCGCTGAATCACCCACATACGATCTCCTCTGTAACGCCGTCTTCTACTTGCGCGAAGCCTCTGAAAACCTAGACGAGATGGGCCGCCTGGTCCGCACCATGCGCTCCACGCGCATCTTCACAGGCCGCGCTTTCACTTGGCGTGCGGACATCGATCCCAGTCAACTCGGGACTCTCTTGTTGGACGATGTGGTCGGTGTTAACGTCTCTGGCACGCAGACCAAGTACTCCGTCTTTCTTTTCGAGATGATGTTCTTGTGTTGTACCGAGGAGCTCGATAGAGGACAAGCCGATGAACAGTCTTACTCTGAGTATCCCGTTAGAGCTTGGGCTTTTGGACCTGCCCTCCTGGAGACAACACCGTTGCACCTGGTACTTGCAATTCCGAGTTCACGCCTCAAGCTTCTGCGCACGTCTGAAGGAGGTACGTTACTTCTACTCTCGACATCCCGTCAACTTACGCATATTCTCTGCAGACATGTTAGAGCTCGATTACATTGACGAGATGAATGCACCGCAGACTCTGGAATTCTACGCGACTTGCGCCGAACAATACGATCAATGGCATTCCTCTCTCGAGGCGTTTGTTCCGACATTGCACGTCCTTCGTGATCCTCCAGATTCGGGGCGCAGCTCCCTCGAAAGCACTGATGAGCGAGCAGGTATACTTTCCGGTATGTATCGCACCCATTGCGTGATATCCACTAACACAAGTCGCCACAGAGGACGAAGATGCTGGCGGGCGCCGACGCTCCCATGCACGTTCTTGGAGCATCATTGCCCGCAAGGGCCCTCGGTCTGAATCGTCCTCAATTCTACTTCAAGAGACCAGCGACCAAGAATCCCTGCTCAGCCCCAACCTCCTCCCGCGTTTCTTCGGAGCTGGGTCTCAGGAGGTCAGCCCGCTTGCCATCAACACCACCTTTCCGCGCGGTCACCTGGGTGTCAATGAGGCGGTTAACGGTCTGGGATTCCTCGTCCCGCCGACGCCGCCCCCGGAAAGCGAACCATGTAAGGCTTTCGTTCTAGTTGTGTATCCACTGAGCTGAGCAATATGGTGGACCAGATGTCGAGGCGGACCCAACGACGCTGCTCGACTTGAGTGGACAGATTCGGAAAGAGGGCAGGTGAGCGTCCGTCACCAGTGATGCGATAGAGACTTGACTTCGGGGTTCAGCTATCCTCAAGCCCACGGAGGCTTCGCCGATGTCTGGAAAGGCGTTTGGGATCGACAGCCTGATAGCTGGGTGCGTGATGTTCCTTACCTCTTTCTCTATCGAAACTGACCAACCAATCTTTAGGTCGCGATCAAGGTGCTACGCTCACGGCTGGATGATACTCAGATGGAACGCAAGATGAACAAGGTCCGCCATTCTGCGCCCGGTGTGCGTTCCGATGCTGATCTAGCTTAAAGCGGCTTGCGCGTGAGCTTAGCGTGTGGAAGCGCTTGGACCACAAACATGTCTTAAAACTACTGGGTACTGTCTCGGATTTTGGACCTTACGACAGTATGGTCTGCCCTTGGCTTGAGCAAGGCAGCGTGTCGAAGTACATGGAACGGCGCGGTGACATCTTGTCTATGACGGACCGACTTCAGCTTTTGTGTGAAGTCGCAGACGGGCTCAATTATCGTCAGTCTTCTCTTCGAGTATTGTTACCCGACGCCTTACCCACTGCTACCAGTGCACGAGAATCTGATCGTCCATGGCGACTTAACTGGGGTTGGTTACACTATCTTCGTGGCAATTGTGTCGTCCTAACGTTTTATACAGTCGAATATCCTCATTGACGACGATGGCAAAGCCCAGCTATGCGACTTTGGCCTATCAAGCATCGTCGCGGAATTCTGTGGGTCTTCGTCGCTCACGTCGTGTATTGGCGGCGCGGTGCGATGGGCGGATGCATCTCTCTATTCTCTAAGCTCGGACGATGACGAGGAATCCCAAGAGATGCCTCGGCCAACGCCCCGCAACGACATTTACTCTTATGGCTCCGTTACCCTCGAGGTATTCACTCGTTCTCCACTCTTCCCATGAGCAAGCCTCTGACCGCACTTCAGATCCTCTCTGGTCGCATGCCGTATTTCTACATCAAGACAGACGCTCAAGTCATAATCGAGATTCATCGAGGCAACAAGCCCCGGCGACCAGCGCACTCATTCGTCACCGACACACAGTGGTCGTTCATCCAGCAATGCTGGTCTGCGAACCAGGTTGAACGGCCGATCTCAGCGGAGGTCCTACGCTTGATCAAAGCTTTACACCACGCGAGCTTGGAGCACCGTCGGCACACCTACGAAGAAGCGCCAACGCATCCTGCAACCACTCTAGACCTCCGTAGACACACCTTGGAAAGCCATAACGGACCCCATGCGTGGTCTATTGACGAGGAAGGCGCGAGCCCTTGATTTCATTTCCCTGTTACCTGAGCCACTGTTGACGCTCTACACATTCATTTGGTTTTTTTGTTGCTGTAACTCGCTTTCGTTGATCATACTCGTAAAAATTAGGAATGTACGCACTAATGTAGCACTAGTTGTAGGACCCCACCGCAAAGGAATACACAGATTATGAAACATCTTAATCAAGGCCAACCGTCAGAGTCGCGATTCGTTCATCTGGAGTGTTGTCCGATTCAAGCCCCGTGGGTTTTCTCTTTCATTATAGTACGTGTCTTGGTATGGGGAGAAGACATGATCCCTCAGTCGCGCACATGGTAGAATCGGGGAACAGGAATATACAAAGTTTCGCTCGGTCCATACAAAGGGGGATGTGGGTAGGTAACGCAAGATAAATGCAGCGAAGAAAGGAAACTAGAAGGAGAATATATGTACGGCGGCAACAAGCCTAACCAACCTAACCTCCCTTCCCCTCCGCAATACATAGATAAAAGGAAGCAGAACAACAACAACTCGAACCAATCAGTATGTTACCGAGTAGCGACAGACACACGCCCTCGCTCACAACCGCTTCAACGCCTTCTTCCGCTTCTCCGCCCCACTCGACGCGTTACTCGTCGCTGCGCGCTTAACCGCCTTCGTCCCAGATGACGGTACGTTCGCAGCAGCCACGACGCCGACATTGAGATCGACGTTCGAGTCGGCGGTGCTGAGTGGCGAAGGCGAGAGGTGGCGGTCCTTGCTGCTGGGCACCACACCGATGGCGCCGTCGTTCTCGCCGGTATGGCTGGCGGCGTTCGGCGAGGACTTGAGCGGGACGGCGTGCGTGGGCGGTGCGGGCGCGGGGGACGCGGATTTGCGGGTGATGATGGGGAGGTTGAATGCTGTGGCCGCTGATTTGGCGGCGGGTGCGGGTGTGGGTGTGGGAGAGGTGGAAGTGGAAGTCGAGGTAGACGCGGGGCTGGAGTCGGCAGCGGAAGGGGTGTTGAATTCGACGGGTCGCACCCTCGGGGTGGCATGCACGCTGGTGATGAGCTTGGCGCGACTGCAGTAGCTGCCGTAGTCCTCAAGCAGCAGCTTGCCCGCCTCTTCATCGAGAGCGGATTCGGGATTCGGGTAGATCAAGAGACACTTTACGGTGACGAGGATGTGCTCGATGCCGTAGGTCGACTTCCAGTCCTTCTTGAGGGTATTCACACAGATCTCTCCCGCGCCAGAAACATTGGGGTGGAAGATCTTGGTAGCGAACCAGCCTAATTTTTCGTCTTTGTTGTCAGGAGCCGATAGGCGACACTTGAAGAAGACGAAACTGACATTTGGGTGGCGCGGCGGGGAACTCTTCTGTAAACGAAAACTTGACCTTGAAGTAGCCACCGGCGTACGGGGTGCCCTCTGAAGAGTCTTGGTCAGCTCGTGTCTCAAAACGACGCGTAACCGCACTCACCTGGACCTTCTATGAGCCCCGTGAGGTCCAACATGTTGTCATCGTTGGTTTGGACGCGAATACCCTCCGGTGCTGAGTTTTTGAGCTGGGTAATCTCGCGCATGAGGCGGCGCACGACAGTGGGAGGAAGAGACTGCCGATTTGGGTCAATTCGGTACCAAAACACGCGGGGAAAGAGCCAGAATTCACCATGGTTGACCAGAACGACGACGGAGGAGGGTGGAAGGCAAGAGTTTGGCGGGAGGTGGCCGGGAATTAGCCGAAGGTGGTTGGTTTTGGACAAGGTGATTAACCAACTCCGAGAGCTCCATGCCAAACATTGAACCAAACAAAATTGCAAGAATAAAGAAAATATATGTATTATAGTTATTATAATTATCTGGGTGAGACTAACGTTGAGCGCTGAGCCCGTGTCCCTCAAAAATACAGGACACATAATGCCATGGTCTAGGCAATTAAATGACAACGATTTAGAGGCTCATGAGATTCCAAATTCAAGGTTTTCGGCGGCCACTGCAATGATTACACCAAATCGAAGACTCTGAGGACAAGTGAGGGAGCTGGTGAGCATTGATATGAGGGCGTTAGGCACCAAATCCTGAGAGGCGACCTCCAAACGAAAATCTGCGATGCAAGGATTTCAGACAGCATCGGACGGAGGACACAAATTTGAATGGGTTTCGCATCCTTGCACCGGTACAGTGCCGGAAATAAAGCTGTTAAGTTTACGCGCCACTCACGATGAGGTTGGTTAAGATGAAATCCGCGCACGATTGGGGCAGCTCATATGTGTCGCAGTGGACCTGGTCGTTTTCGGTGTCAAGATGAGCATTCGGTCGTTGAGTCGGACGGACAGTTACTGAAAAAAGAGGCTGCTGGCGCAGAATGAATTGGTTTGAGAAAAACGTCCTATATTGTCAAACGCAGAGAGAAATGGATCCGGAATCCTGCGGCCGGAAGGGATTCATGTGTCGCTCGTGCTATCACGCAGCAGAATGCGAGATTCTCTGACATTGCGTGAAGAGCCTCCATTGGAGACGACAAGGCAATCGTCTGTTCGCCTCGTCCATAAGTTCGAGACCCGCCTGTCTGTTCGCCTCGCTCTACATAGAATCTGTGAGCATTGGTTCAAGCGAGATTCAACTGTAGGCTCCCTTACATCTAAACTACAGCACCAATCCAAAAACCATTCTGCAGCCACACCGCCAGAAAGAGGCATGACACGATGAAGAGTATCAAGCCTGCTCGCTGCCACGCTGGGGGAGTTGGCTGGTCGAATCGAGGATCGTGCGGGTAGGCGATTGGACGGGGTCTTGTGAGCTTTTCTTCGTCGTCGGAGTCGTCGAAAGAGAACAAGGGAGAAGCAGGGGAGGGAGGGCTTTGAGTCTCGCTCTGCTCTGAGGCTAGGAGGGTGTAGCCGTGGCGAGGGCGTATCATGGTAAGCTTATGGTAGTTCTGAAAGAGGAGCTGCGACGCGTGGGAGTTCGGTCGAAACGCGATCCCGTGATCGCTTCGCGCGACGACTCCGACTCCGAGTCTGGTACATACGACAGCAAAGACGCTGAGAGACTTCGGGAAGGGCCAATTTGAATGGAGTGACCAACCTTGACACAGTTTCACAGCTCAACAATTCAGAAACAATACTTCTAATTGTTTTCATCTCGTTGGACGCGGGAGCGGAAAGTAGCCAAGAAAAGAGTCGCGGCCGACTCGTAATAGGATAGATGGACGACGCGAGGCGCCGTAATGGCTAAGAAGGGTAAATGGAAGGAAAAAGAGATGATGTGTAGATGGGAGGAGTTCGCGTCGTCAATGGCGGGCATGTATCATCGCTTGCAGGAGTGCGGGATGCTTCCGAATATAAATCTGGAAGGTGTTTGAGGCCCAGCGACCTGCGGCTTGAATGATGTGAGGAGCAGCTCCATCTTCGGCAAGAGCAGTGGCACCCCCTGCACGCATTGACTGCCCAGCAATTTGCGTATCGGGGAAAAGATGTCGAAGTCTCTTCATAAACCATGCCCTCGTAGGAACTTTCCCATCGCCACGGAGCCACAGGAAAGGATTCAGAGGGTGCAGGTGGTCGCGAGAGGTGATGTAGAGTTGAAAGAAGCGGCGAGCATCGGAGTCGGTGATGATGATGTGGTTCCCTTCGAAGGTGGAGTCGGCTTTGTGAGCAGGGAGCCAGAACTCGTACAAAGTCGGCGGTAGAGTCACAGAAGAGCGAAGGCTGTATTTTCGAAAGTTCCGAAGTCTCGGGTTGTCGGGCGTAGTGAGCTCTCCAAGGCGAAGAAGGGCACGAAAACCGGTGAGGAGTTGAGTTAGGAAGAGGAGGTCGTCGTGTGAGTGGGAGGGAGGTAACGCGGCGATGGCATCACGAAGGTTATCGCGCGACAGCGGTAACTTCCGTCGCACGGCGGTACCACGCAATCTCTTGCAACCTTGCAAGGTGCGTGCTACCAGCATGCTCTTCCTGATCTCGCGGACGTTGGGAAAGTGTGGCTCCAACTCGTTGCAAATTCCGGAGAGGTACGAGTCAACAGAGCGAGGCTCGATGTGGTGACACATAAAGACGACGAAGAAGCTAAAGGTGTCGGGAGTGGGTTCGATTGGAAAATTGTGGAGGCGGCAGAATTCAATGTAGGAGTTCAGGGCGGAACCGTAGGTATGAGCTGATGAGGTGTCAATTGCGGCACCTAGAGCAATAGCACATTTATGTACTAGCTGCTCCAATGTCCAGGCTGCGCGTTCAATGAGGCTGCCTGGACCGGACTCGAGAATGAATCATAATACTGCAGCCCCCAGCGGCTCTCGAGGGGGTTCAAAGGTGTCTATGACAAGACGGGGGGCAACTTCAACCGCGTTGGAGAACCAAGAGCGGGAAATTGCATCAGCCACGACGTTGTCGTGTCCGGGGATGTGCAGAACACGGAGATCGACATTATGGGCTAAAAGGTCATCGACAGCACAGCGCAGGAGCAAATTGTACTCGGGACTGGCGCTCAATGAATTGAATATGTCGACGGTGTTTTGATTGTCGGTGAAAATTGTCAACCGGCTTTTTCGCGTAGAAGGCCGCACGGGGACAAAATTGCAGTACCATCTCAAGGCGGAGACTACGCACAACGCCTCAAAGAAAAAGATAGTGTTCTTCGGCGGTTGCAGAGGAACAGGTGCATAGAAGCCTAGCAGGAGCTCAGGATCCCAGAAACCCATTCCCCCGAGCGAAGCATCACAGTAAATCGTCGTGTCGGCATCCGCGAAAGGATTCCAATCCAATGCCTCGAAAAGTAACACACCGTCAGATTGTCTGAGGTGGTGCAGAAACCAACGCAAGTCCGACTTGATTGCCGTGTTGATATATATGAGGGCGCGCTGATTAGATTTGCCAGACATCTTCTCGTAGACGTTCGAGAGAGCTGGTCTAAGAAGGAAAAACATGTTGAATGACCAGTTGATCCATCCTGTCAAGCATTGAAACTCGTGCAGCGTGCGGCGACGGGATGGAGTATCAATGAATTGTTGCACCCAGCTCTCAAGATCTGCTTTAGAGTCGGGAGGAAGAGTGGCGGTCATCGCGTTGGGGTCGATCTCAAAGCCGATGATGGGTAGGGATTTGCCGTAGAGTTGTTTTTTCTCTTTATGCGGAATGCCGAGGAAATCCCAAAGCTGGAGAAGTTTCACCTGCTTCGCAGGCATTTTCTTGTTGTATGGACGGTAGAACAAGAGGTTGGATTCCAACTCCCAACCGTAGTTGTCGTCGACATAGGCGAAGATG
Organism: Favolaschia claudopus; assembly: GCA_037176885.1. Taxonomy (NCBI): domain Eukaryota; kingdom Fungi; phylum Basidiomycota; class Agaricomycetes; order Agaricales; family Mycenaceae; genus Favolaschia; species Favolaschia claudopus. The sequence goes on along the minus strand of JAWWNJ010000026.1, from coordinate 890,628 downwards.
TCTTCGAGGTATTTGACAAACAAAGCGATCCAAATCACCAACCCCATCAACGACGCCCAGATTCGTGGTGAGCCACAGTTTCCGAATGTACAGCACCAGTCGACGTTACGCTGAACAGGGCCGCCAGATGTCCCTGACTGGACTTCAGTTCGGGTCGGTAAGTTCGAAGTGGCCACTTGTTTGATCTGCATTAACGGGTGAACAGGGAGGAGACGGAAGGCTTCGGACACGTCAGATTTCCAGACCACAAGACGCGCATTGGGATTCTCGCGACGAAATCTCAGCAGAGCAGGAATGAACTGCTGCATAGTGTCCATTCTCGCGCCCTTCGTCTTGGGCTTGTCAACCATTGTGTTCGGCGCAAAAGGACCGCAGCTCTGGTGTGATACCAGCCTGAGGTCGGTGGAGTGCGGTTTTGGGACGGCAAGGATGAGAGTGGAATACATGCCAGGAAGGAGGTCTGGTCCAAAGGTGCGAGAAAAACGACCCTTCTCGACTTCGACGTCTCGCTGAGCATTTATAAAGTCCCTCTCCTTATCACCAGCGGGTGGCGCCCAAGAGTTGTCCCATGTAGGGGGATAGGAAGCATGGTTCGTGTCCATCCACGGCCAAAATCCTTCTCGCAACCCACGCAACACGGATCGGACGAAGGCTTGATTCGGGTGGAGTCTCAGAAGGCTCTCGAGACGCTCAACTCGAATGACGATTGGGACATGGAAGAGGTCGGGATTTTCGCGGATGGTGCGCAGGGCAAGTTCGTTCTGGAACTCATGTGGTGCAGGTTGAGGCAAAGGTTCGTCTATCTCTGTGTATCGGGCGGTACGACTATAATTTAAGACTTGTTCATCATTCCAGCCCATACCGCGCATATATTTGGGCAGGAACGACGAGCCCTCGGAGTATTCCAAGAACTCCTCGTCTTCGTCCTCAAACCACGCTGCGGTTTGGTAGACACTCCGTTCCAGCAGCGTCGGCAGCCTAGCAGAAAGCTCAGGCGGTGCGACGTTGCTTGTCGGGGCAGTCCAGCGCGGAATGGCCGGCACCGTTGCATTCCAAACAGGCATGACGGTAATTGCACTGCCCGCCAGCCTTGCAGCGATTGCCGTTGAAGTTGCGGCAGATTTCCGAGGTGCGTTTGAGTTGCTTTCCAACGGACTTGGATTTTCCCGAGGTAGAAGGGGAACTCGCGACGACAGCGACACCTCCGTCGGTAAGGTGGGCATCAAGGACGTGTCGGAATTTTTGACTTTCGCTGAAGAGGATGTCACGGCGCTGGCCAACGAGTACTCGTGCGGCGCGATCGTAGTTGATGATGCGGGAATGGAGGGACACATGCCGACTGAGGAAGAGGTCGTTGATGTGATTCCAGTAGGTCCGTAATTCCAGACTTCGTCCGGGGAAGGCAAAGTTGACTGCATCTTCAAAGGCTCGGAAAGCATTGATCCATTGACCGTGAGTGGTGACCTTCGTAACCAGCTTCGGTTTTTTGACTTCCAAATAGGACTCGCCGACGACCAACTGCTGCGTATCTTCCGAGTCGGTTGTGGCGAAGGTGTTGGACAATATGGTATCGAAGTCGACGAAGCGGTCAAGGAGGACAGATTTCCAGAGGGACTCTGGGAGTGCAGGCGCTGCAGCAGAGTTGGTGAGGTCGCGAACGGCTTCTTTGATATCTTGTGAGTAGACCCCAACACGACGTAGGATTTCCTGGTGCTCTGGCGTGATTGCCATTGAGTCGAGGAATTGCTGGGCCTCCGAGCGCCAAGCGTATTGGGAGGTGTCGACACGGGCTGTCTTCCGTCCGCTGCGCTCTTCGTCCCCGTAGTCGCCGTCATCGACACGTCGTTTGGGGCGTCCGTCTGGCCCGACATCTCCCTCATCACCGCTACCGGGGGGATCACCGCTACCGCCTTCTGGGCCGGCAGGGCCTTCGTCAGGTTTGGCGGCGGCGTCGTGAGCGTCAAGTTGCTCCAAGTACGGGATAAGGAGTTCCGGCTTGTAGGTGATCTTGAGCTTTTGGCAGGTGGCGACGAGATGAGCGGAGAGCGACGCGATGGTGAGGACACGGGTGACACTGCCATCAACATACTTCTTAACCAGTTCCTGGAGCGCGGCGACGTCTTGCGCTTGGAATTCGGGAGGTGGTGCGACACCATCAGTCATAGTCAATGATAGTTAGATGGAATATATATTCAGGAAACAATCGGTGAGATACAGTGAGGCTGGCGAGACGAAGAGAGAACTCTTACAGTGAGGCTATTGAGACGAAGAGAGATTTGAGTAAGTAATATTTATGGGAACTGAAAGATAGTAGTGCTGACCTGGCGAGACGAAGAGAGAACTGATCTCTTCTTCGTCTCGCCGGGTTGAAGTATTGAATTGATGTTTCAGAAACAAAGACGAGTCTTGACGGCTGATCCCTGCTTTCGGCCAAGGAGGCGAGGGTCAGTGCAATGTCTCAGAGACAAGGCAGCGCGGGGAAAGTTGCTTACCCGTACGACATGACTACTTCCGACCCGGGGGGTGAGTCAAGTCGTGTATCCCACTTGCGACCTGAGAGGTGGGGATACTGGGTAAGCGCGAGGACGGGGTGAGTCTGTCGAGACTTGCCTCAACAATTAGACTTGAGTAAATCACCATTTAAACCCGATTATTCGATACACTTCTGCACATGATACACCACAGTTTTCATGCACATTCTACTAGAGGAGTTCGTACAGCATCAAGGTACACCCGCTGTTATATCGCCCCGATCAAGTTATGTCGCCCGTCCAGAACAGAGCTTGTATCGGCGGACCCTCACAGTGCACACTGCTCAAACTGCCACACAGGACCTCCGTTTAGGATGGAGCGCGGCGTGTATCATCAGCACAGTCCATCCACGGCAGCGATCGACGAGACCACGACGAGAGACGGGACTCCAAATGTCGAATACAGTCAGTTGGATTAACACCTGCCTCCTGGGAACTTTCTATACTTTCTGGTGTCAGATCCGGTGGTCGAAAGTTGAGGATTCGTATATGCCTACCTGCACACTAATACCAAGGGACCGGCTTCCTCAAATCCGCAAACGAATCTTGATTCAATTCCGATAATTCACGAAGCTTGTCAACATTTTCTGCACATCTCGCCACTCCCCGCCGCCCCAGCGCCGTCGACGTTCTCTTTGCAAATTGTGCTCGTGCCCCCTCATAAGCGACCCGGGCGCCCGAAAGGTCCATCCTCGCCGCGCAATAATACGCCATAATTTCCAAACTTTGAGCAACTCTATTGGGAGATCCAGCAGCCCGAGCAGCTGCTAAAGATTGCGTGATCGCAGGTAGGGCAGCGTCGTACGCCTCGGAACTCATGAGATATCTGGCGGTGATTCTTGAGGTGTCACAGATTAACTCTTTCTCGCCACACTCTTCTGCCTTGTCCCACGCCTCCCTGGCAGCAAGGAGACCTTTGGATGATCCCTCCAGACGAGAGTACGCCCTGGCCATGTAATATAGCGATCGCGCGGCACTGGCTGAACAATTGAGGTCCTCGAAGATTATCCTCGCTTCAGAGAGGGCATCAATAGCTGCGGTCCAACGCTTCCGCCACCAGAGAAACTCTCCCAATCCGAGTAAGCCACGCGCAACATGGTATCGGTCGTTTTCATTGTGGGAGAGGTTGGCCTGTGCTGCTTGTACACGGGGTTCGAGCTCATCGCCGCCTTTCTTCATGAATCTCCACATTTGCAGGGCGTCCATCGCACATTCACCCGCAAGAGCAAGATCGGGTAAGTTTTGGAAAAGACGAGAGGCTTCTTCAAACTGTTTGTAGGCCTTCGCATACCAAGACAAGCCAAAAAGATTCCGACCCATACAGCGATGAGCTTCGGCAACGTGGCGAGCTGCACCGTGAGGATCGACAAGATTGGGATCATCTTGAGCTGCCTGGGCCAATTTCAAGGCATGTGAAGCCAGCTTAGTACTAGGCTTCGTCCACGACTGGTAAAATCCAAAGGTAAGAAGAGCATCGAGAGCATTTGGACAGAGATTCTGAACATCCATGTCCATCAAAAGTCCCTGGATGTTCGTCCCTTCGGTCGCAAGCGCTGCCAAATCCTCCTTGAATTTGTGGTCGTCCGGGATAGATCTGTGATCGAGGACAAATTTATAGCAAGCGTCGTGTACCTGGTCGCGGATTTCGGGAGGGATACGATTTTGCTGAGACATATATGACTGAATGGTGGGGCGCACAAATATGCGGGCGGGGGGAAACGGCACATCATCTTGTTCGACGAGGGCAGCCGCCCGCAAAGTTTGCACCGCCGTTTTCGGCGACGAAGCGATGAAGGGCGCCCACCACCGCAGATTATCTCCGGTAGTTCCAGCGGGAAGCATCGATAGTATCGCTAGTAGTGTTAAAGCATCCGGATTCGACTGGACCACCCCGCGCTCCATTGACACGCGGATAGTTTCGTCCATGCTTAGAGTTTCGTGTCCCGACAAGATTCCTATGCCTGCTGTTCTCCAGTCTCGCAGGAGCTCAGCCGGTGAAACCCTTAGGCGTCCTCCGCTAGCAGCCGCAAGCGTGATAGCTAGTGGCATATGTCCAATTGACGTGAGGAACTCATCGAGCTCCTTCCCATCCTCCGTTAGTTCCTGGCCACCCGCCGAGTCCTGGTACTTGGCCTTGAAGGCTTCGCGAGCTGCGGCGGCACTCAGAGGCGCAAGAGGGCAATGGTGCCATTGTATGTCTCCAGGGATGAATCCCGAAGTCATGGTGACTAGAAGAGCGACATGCGATAGCGCCGCGAGCCGCTGAAGAATGTGATTAATTTTGTCTCGATCTTGACCGGATAACCAAGGAGTTTCAAAGTTATCCAGGAGGAGTAACCTTCGTTCTTTGGTAGCGTTGAGCTCATCTATGAGAGCATCGAGACTGTCGTATGTTTCAGCCGTGATGCGCAGTTGGGCATAGAGGATCCGGCGGAGGAGATCGGACGACTTTGCTTCGATACAGGGAATCCAGAATATGTATTCTTTTTTGAAAGTGGTGGTTATCGGGGTGCTCTCTACAACGGCGAGCGCGACACTGGTCTTCCCCATACCGCCAGCTCCGGTGATGCACACACGCGATGTGCTCTCGACGCTGAGAAGCGAGGCGATCTCGTCAATGAGAGACTCGCGCCCGAACAATCTCCGTGTTGTTGGAGGCATATCCTGCCGAGGGTACGCTGATGGCGCGTTATGGGGCTGCGTGGTCTGGTTAACCGCGTCCTCGATTCGATTGAGCTGAGCGCCAAAAGCAGAGTAATCTGCTCTGATCTTATCCAAAAGATCTTCCACCTGTAGATGACTAACGACCTGTGGGAAGATGAGGTCCGATAACTGGGTGTGAGACAGGGAACGCACGGTGAATTGCTCAAGAGCAGCCTTGAGCCTGTTGACACATCTGTCAACGCGGTCTTTGTTGAGATTATGGAAAAACAATAGCAGAATCTTTTTCTGTGCCTTGATCTTCGCAATGTCCAGCAGGATGTTGTCGAGGATGCTGAGGCCTGATTAGCGAGGTCCCACAGTACAATATGAATGACCAACGGGCATACAATTGAAGTCGCCTGACCTTGTCTTGAAGCGCTATGGAGACCTTCCTGTTTACCGGGACCGTATTGACGACGGCAAGCATGAGTTCATATACCCGATCTTGAAGATCCATTAGGTTTTCCTCGATGGCTGTCGCTTCCTACAGGCCATGAGCAACCCCCACACCCACAATCGAGAAAGGGAGTTGTCTGAGTACCTCGCAAGCCTCCAAAACCTTGATCGCGATGTTAACGAAGGAGGAGAGGAACGGTAGAGGAATCAAATCCGACACTCCATTTAGAGCGTCAGCTAAAGCCTTCCCTCCGCTGACAGCGTACATGGAGGTTCTTGGCACTGTACGATCCTTCTGCGCCAACGGAACCTTGAAGAGGAGTTATTTCCAGCGCATGTAGACGCAAGTGTCAAATACCTGCTGGGATGTCTGCGTCTTCGTTCCTCCAAAGCGCCAAGGTATACAAGCGGTCATGCTTTGCGATAGAAAGAGTCAGGTATGATCGAGGCCAGCGATGCTGCAGCAAAATGCAAGTCATTCGATGGATAGAACAAGGCGGAGACTTTATACTTGTGTTACCGACATCAGGTTCTTTCAAAACAATGTTCAGAAGATAACATCGTCGCCATGCATAGAAGGGCTGCCACCAGAATACAAGCAGCCCACGACCGGAAAGGCTTGATTGGCGAGATCCCATTGGCTTCGTCGCGTAACACATTCACAAGTCCCACGGAGTCCCACGGAAACATGCAGCAAACTGCAAGTCGCGAGAAGTAAGAATGCGTGGCCAAATGCCAGCACAAGATCTTCCCTGGCGCCCACAACGAATTGCAAGTCGCTGTTACCATCCGCGAAGCAGCCTGAATTGCTCGGATTGCGGAGGGATGGACGTGATAACGAGCGATGGTCTCGATCACTCGGTGTACTCCAAGTTATCTGCCCACACTACTCAAGCTCGTAGCCTCATGCGCCGTCATGGAGCAATGATCCCGCCCACCCAACCGCCACCATCGCGCAGCTATGTCGACCCGTCTACGAAAAGCCAAGACAGCGAACTGGAAGCCTGCTTTGGTGACTGTTTTCGCTCTGCGCGAAAATGGCCTCGCACCTCACGTCCATTTTTCAGGATGAAAGGGACACGGTACGAGTGGTACTCCCAGCGATTCACCGAAAAAATGCACGGTGAGCTGACATTGGCGCACAATCAGCGTCGTGAGGGGTTTCAGCACAAACGTCCCCCCTCCGGCGGAGGATTAAAAGCCATCGGTGAGGAGTTCGAGTGGGCTGGCTCGAAGTAGATGCCTCACCACAGCAAGCTGGGCAGCTGGGCCGAGAGGGGCATTGAAGACGCGCAGATACCTGGGACAAAGTTGAGTCGGATGAGTTTTCCCGGACATAGAGACCTCCAGCAGTTCGTTGCAAACCTGAAGGCGGCAGTCTCAGATGCTGAGGTGAACTGAGGGTTGATTGAAGGACGACTTGTTCTTGAAGAAATGAGTTTCATGCAAAGTGGGATTCCTAGGTGCTATTGTTGGAGTATACATTAGATCTATAAAAAACGAGTTTAGATTGAAGCTTTGGAAGGGTGAAAAACTGACGACCGCTGGGATAAAGAATCCGGGGCTGTGTATATGGTACCCAAATTGGTCTTGTACATCCATGTCCTTCCATGTCCCTGCCTTCCGAGCATTCCCCTCATCACCTCTGGAATCGACGCCCCTCTGGGTGAATGTAACGCAAGTACATATAGGCCCGCAGCAGCCTTCAGTCAAGACTATCTGCTCGTTGGCCCCCTCAGGTTACAGTGTGTGTAGTGTGTCCCACCGGCCGCCCGCCTTCCCAAACGAGTGCGGATGATCCGCTCGATTTTGCTGGAAATGCAGGTAGGAAGATGGCGACATTTGAGGGGATCGCCAGCGGAGGACGCTTGTCGTTAAACCTAAGCGTCACAAGTTGTGGGAATTTCGTGGGAACACGTCGCCACGGTCACATGTCGGTAATTGCCTTGACGCGTCGCGTTGAACTGCAACTCGGTATCTGATAGAGGGAGGCGGGCAAGGATGACTGCATCATAAAGGGTAAGGTGTGATTAATATTGTGATTCTCTCCTCTTTCTAGTGCACCCTAATTTTCAACTTCGAGGATTGGCTCCTCAGATTTCACGGGACGCCCGTATCATGATCAAGTTGATATTGGGTGGAAGTTCCTTCCCTGGTCCCATGCACCTACATTTCGCCATTCCATGCCCACTTGAATATACTGTATCATCGTAGTGGCTTTCCGGATATAGGCCTTTAGCTCTCGCAACCCGAATCGACGGCCTTATTCTTCCTTCTTCTGCATCCGAGTCGTTTCTGCGTCTGGTATTCAGCAGTGTTCAGCCGACAGCAAAGCTGTCGGGTCGTCCCGTCCTCATTTTCAGGTCCTTCCCATGCTCATGCCCAAACGGCCTTGGCTGACCTTTTGTTCTTTTTTTATCTCATCGACGGCCATGTTTGCCCTATACATCAAGCATCTTTGCTGTGGGACAGTGTGCACGATACTGCGCGACAGCAGCTTGAGATGCGTTCCCACAGGTGCTACGTCTAGTATATATATTTCAGGGTCTCACTCCGAGCTTCCTGCCCATCAAAATTCATTTTCCGATGAAGCTTGCACCCATTCTATCCCTCGCGTTGGCGCTTGTTCCTTACGCGTCCGGCGCAGGGCCTGCCGCCGCAGGAAACAGTGCTCGGCCGTCGTTCAGCTTCCCCGGCGACCCGTAAGTAGTAGCGATGCGCAATCGATTGTAAAATAAAACCCGATATTTCCCTCTGCAGCTCATTCTCTATCCCATTGTCGTTTTCCGTCTTCCCCTCCTCCTCTTTCCCACCCACGCCACCCGTCTCCGATTCAGCTGCGTCGTCGAGCTTCCCCGATTCCTCGAGCTTCACAGTCAAATCCTCGGGCTCTGCACCCGCGTCATCGAGCGCGCCCGACAGCAGTAGCCCCGTTCATACACCCCCTCCTTCCAACGCTCCAGCTTCAAGCTCCGCACCCCCGAGTAGTGCCACCACCCCTCCACCCACAGGACCCTCCTCGCCGATCCAGTCCCCACCGCCCACTTCTAGCAACTCCGCCAATGCGGCACGTCCTACAGCCATCGGCGCTGATATGATGGTGATGGGAGTGGGTGCAGGGATCTTGGCAGCTGCCTTGATTTAAGTTTCGTATGTACGAGTTGGTGCAGATACAACGGACATTCAGAATTATAGACTTCGCTGTGTACCGTACGGACTTTTCGCTTATATTTGGACTTGAATGGTACTGTTGTTACAGGTCTACGAGATCGTGAACGCCAATGCAAAATGCACTAATTGAATTCAGCCCCGATTTTCGCGTTCCTTGGCGAGGGATGCCCGAATTATATCCGCCGCTGCAGTCAAATGGTTGTCAGTGAATCAACTTGGTTTAGCATGAGATAGCTTGATACCTTTCTCAGCGATCACATACGCTGTAGCTACAATTCAGACGAGTCAGACCGACTGTTCAATCGTTTTGAAACAAACAACGAACCGTGCGTGTGGGTGGCGAGATGGATCGGGATGATACTGATGTCGACCACACGAAGATTGTTGGTCCCGTAGACCTGAACAGTACATAATAACCTCAAACCTGATAATTCGAGCGTGTTGGGGGGATGTTACAATACCTTCAACTGAGGATCAACAACACCGCCCTTTTCTTTTGGGAGCATCGAACAGCTTCCGACAGTATCTGACGAACAGTTATTTTGGTTCAGCTGTTTGCCCATATGGTATGTAGAAGCCTACGCCATGAAGTTCCATGGGTGTTCTTAATGTATTCTGTCCAGGGAAAATTATTATCAACAATAATCCATGTAGATGAATGCAAAGATTACCTCGAATCTCTTCGTCTGTCACGCAGTTAGGACCTGGGTCAATTTCACGGACGACACCTGATTTGAAAGGCTCTGTATCCAGCATCGTACGGACATATTTGACGTGTTGAACCAGGATTTCAAGATCTGTGGAAATCCAACATTCATTAGCAACGGCCAATTGAGAGTCATATCAAAAGTCCAAGTACCGAAATCCTTCTCAAAATAGCGAGGATCGATGGAGGGCTTATCGAATGGATTCGAGGACTTGGCATGCTGGTTTAGAATTTTGGAATGAGCGGGTTTTTATCAAGAGTGAGACGCCTGGTGTAGACTGACTATGGATCCGCGCGAGAAGGGGTGGTTCAACACCGCCAGTATCGAGATATAGCTCTTCTGAGGCTCAGGTAGCGCTGAAGAATATCAAGGACGGAGAAAATTCATCTTCGATCATTCGACTCACAAATTCTACGAGACACAATTTAAACAGACAATACGACACGATTGTGTTTTAAAACACTTACGGTGTGAAAAATCCGGGAAAAGCCACTATCTCCATATCAATGCCGTTTTCGCCATCCTTGAGACAAGCCATCTGGATGTCGAATTGTTCTTGAAGGCCGGCAGGCAGGGTTTCGTTAGACAATGTCAGTTCCTCATTCGCACGTTGGATGAGGGCCGGTGCTTCCGAGGTGGCTGCAGCTAGTGGGAAATACGCAAATGAGGCGATTCCTGCTCGTTGCGGACCTCGGCCTTCTCCGCTATAGGGTGTATCAAATGAGTATTCTTCTGTTGGTTGAAAAGACGAACTGCAGCCTCATTGCTTCTGTCTGATATTCTGGATCGCGCATTCGGTCGTAGGTTTCAGGTGAACCTGCAAGTTCAAAAGAGACTCCGATAAATCTGGATACCATGTTCAAATTTTGTGAACACGTTAAATAGAGCGACACCTCACGTATGATCCTGTACATTCTCTCCGATCCCGTCGAGTTGAAGCTTCAATTCAACTCCAATATCTTTCAGAATCTCCGGACGGCCTATACCTGAAGAATAATGAGTCGCTTGAAAGGTCGCGGAGTTGAACCAACTTCAAGCTTACCAGAAAGCTCAAGTATTTGAGGACTTTGAATTGTTCTAGTACAGTAGAATATTGTGAGATCAACGATGTCTCGAATTATTAGCTGAGTAAATAACGCACCCCGCACTGAGAATAACTTCATGAGCCGCATTTACATGATATGTAGATTCCTTGTGAATGAATTCGACCCCCGTCGCTGTTAAATTCTGACCATCAGTCGTATCGTCAAAGAGGACTCGCGCCACAGTCGCTTCCGTTAAGACCTAAGGAGAAAACTTTATGATGGTGTCATTAATCTTTGTTTCCGGTGACTAACGGTTAAGTTTGGCCTCTCGCGAACTGGTAGAAAGTAAGCAGTGGCCGCATATGAACGAGTCCATGTTTGAGGATCGTAATTTGCGTTGGCAATCCAAGTCCCGTTTATCTGCGAACCGTCAACGGCCAATTTTTATTGGTCGAGTTGGTATGACACACATCCCCAGCATACGCGTCCTCGACAGTTTTCAGACCTGTATTGACCAAGGTTTGTTGAAATAACAAGTCGACGGCATGGAAGATAAATGGGATTGTAGTCTGAACAGGACCGGCGCTACCATGAACTTCTTTATGGAAAGTGTGAGGATAGACATCCATTAGCTCTTGAGCCGGGGGGCGAAACCTGAGAGACGAGGTAAATTGGGTACGGCGAGCCTCAAAGACTGCACGAGAAACGTACGTTTCGCTTCGACGAGTATATTTGAGATACTCTTGCCAATTCCAACCAGGATTCCCCAGTTTTTCGATGGCGTCAACGTCTGCCGCCGGGGGTTTGACCCAAGCTGTCCGCCACTGCTGTTTGAGAAATTATCAAATGCGCTATAGTACAACCCACCGCAAAAGTTCAATCCGGAGCTGCCACCTGTATGAGCGTATATTTGAATAGTTGCGTTCTCGGAAAAGATGGAGGACGCACCAAGACCTTTCCCTCGAGACCAGATATGCTCCTTTCCGTTAGAGTGCTCTTGTTTTACTGTCGGAAAAGCCCAATCGTACTATGTGTCCCATTCATTTGGAATAAATGCCAACACACGCAATTGCCGACCTTTGGATTACCGAATGTTTTTCCGAACTGAGCTGGGATCAAGATGTTGGGATCGTGAAGATTGGCCTCTCCCGCTTCGAGGACGACCACCCTTACTGTCGGGTCCTCGGAAAGGCGGGAGGCAAGTGCCAGCCCAGCAGTCTGACAGATAAAAGTCTGCGTCTGGTATGGAAGTCGAAGAGTTGTAAGGTACCCACCCCACCTCCAACAATCACATAGTCAAAGGTTTTGCCAGAGATGTTCATGAGGGCAGTCTCGATGCAGGCAAGCAACTGACAGTCTTGTATTTGTAGTGCTCAGCATCCGAGAATTCATTGCGACGGAAATGGACGGCCGCTGTAAAGCCTTCATTCACTTCACATACCGGAATTGACTTGACTTGCCTGATTACTGCATAGTATGAATGGAAGTACCCCGGCGGAGTACCGTCGGGCTGACTTAGCTATAGACTGGGACCATTCTCTTTTGTTTTCTACAGCCGCAAGTCTCGGACGGTGACCTGTATGTCGGTGAACAAAATTTTGAGCCACATATCTCTTGGCAGAAACTAATATAAAACGGTCAAACCTTACACAGCAAGAGGAGATACTGTCCGCTGTGGGTGTAAGAATAGGTCCTTGGATGCCCGGGTGATCAGGATATTTATGAATCGCCGCTAAGACCGGTGGCGTTCATTCGCGTTCATCACACCTATTCAATATTAATGATTATGAGTTCTGGAACCATTCGCCATTTCGGAAGATGGCGGTGGCGTCCAAACATTGGCAGGAACATACGATTCGATGCAGACTGTCGCCAGCAAGTAGAACTTAACCAGAGCATGATCAACTCCGGATACCGAATTTTAATGTGCAAGCGAACCCGGAAACTTGAATGGGCCCCTCGGAAGGTGGGCCACTGGGACTTCCCCACTGATCCAGCCAGATACAGTATCTTCAGAATAGTTCAATTCAAGACATATCAAGGGGGGAGAAGCTGGTACAATGCCAAAAACCAGCAACAGACCAACGCTAGAAAAAGACCGAGGGCACTGGATGGCACTGATCAAGAGTAGGTCGGAATTTGCCGAAGGCGACACAGCACTGGCAATCTCATGTTGAACGCGATCACGTGACGCGCTTCTACGCGTCGCGGCACGTGGATCGCGGTGTCTAGAACCCCCCATACTTTGTTTATCCCTACAGGATACGCGTCTCATTCATCTTGCCAACCAACTTTCACAATTTTGTTCGCTTACCAATCGTCGGCTCCGTTTGACTCGTTACTGAGAAGGTGCGCACTTTCCGGCGAACCTTCCGGTGACTCATCTTCCTCAAACTTTTTTCAATGGTTTTCCGTTTTCCTGTTCACTCCGGCTCTTCGCAAGCTCAACCAATGGAGAATACCCAGGAGCTGCGGCGGCTGCTGGCGGGAAGGACCACCGTTAACCGTTGTATTGCGCAGGTGAGCTCCAGAATCAATTTCCAATTTCGTGCCAACAAGGCGACTTCAACTAGGGATCGGCACCGTAACCGTAAAATACGGTGTACGGCCCCGTACAATACGGCACCCGTAGCCGTCCCGTACAGGGTCTCGAGGCCCGTCCTTACGGTACGGGGAGGCGCCGTCACGACTACCGTATGAAGCCGTATTTGTACGGCCGTCTACGGCGTTGTACGGCCCGTACCCACATCATCCCGCGGGAGTGTGATTATCAGGCTTCGGCTCAGACTCGGATGTATCAACAGCTCGCATATCCTCTGTCGGCTATCCATTTGTCTTCGTCCCATCAATTCTTGACCCTGCGGCTGAATACTGATGTGCCGGGGTGTGCCGGGTGGTCTCTGGCTCAGTGCTTTCGCCAACAGATTGCATGCAAATACAGTCAGCGTCCACACAACAGCCCGAAACTGTTCAAATATCAAAAGCTTACCCTCAACTAGCTCCCCGCAGTTGAAATTGACCCTCCCAAAGCCAAATAAGTGGGTAAAAAATCGTACGGCCGTATGACCCCGTAAACACCCCGTAAAACATGCCGTACCGTCCCGTATAGGCCCCCAAGTCGACCTATACGGTTACGGCTACGTCCGGGGTAACCGCCGTAAAGCACCGTAAAGTGTACGGCCCGTACCGTATACGGTACGGTGCCGATCCCTAACTTCAACGCAGCGAAGAGGCTGCGTAAGTATGTCATGATATCAATCTTTTTTCAGGAGGTGCTGCTTATACATTGGCACTCGAGTCACAAAGGCTGTCTCAGATCTGCGCAAATAGCACATAAAAACGGGGTCTTTGTATACACCCCCACGACTCGCAGCTTCGAGCTACAGACAAAATGACCTCTATTCTCCCTCCGTATTCCCCTTCTCCCTCGGCTCCTTCGTATTCTCGCGAACCAGCCCACGACGAAGAGAGGATTCAACTTACTCCTCCTATGCATGTACGGTCCACCGGGACCTACACGAAAAAATGTGGGAACGACACAGTCGTTTTGACTGAGCAGGACTGCGGCGCAGAGTTCCCAAAATACGGGCGGCAAGCCTCTATTGACGGTTTCGTGACCTTTGAAGACCGCGAGACCGTGTGCGAGATCGTTTTGAAGCTCAAAGGAAAGATGGACACAATGAGTTCGGAGGGCGGTGCTCTCACCACGAGACTCATCGACAACAGTTACACGGTTTGGGCGTCGTCTGGTCCGCTCTGCCCCAGCGCTGTTCCTTTCTCGGTAGCCCTCCCCAAAAGCTTCGTCGCCCACGACCGTTTGTCGCGCCCATTGCCTCCCTCCTACGAGATCCCCATGACTACTATTCCGGGCATCTACTTCAAAGCTTCCTATACTCTCTCTGTGACCATCACTCGGACGGTCAGCCGCAAACTTCGTTTTCAAACCAAAAGTAAAAGGTATGCGGCATTATATTTCTCTTTCCCGGATTTAACCTTACGTTACTTTCAGTATTCGTGTGCCGTTCATCTACAAGCCACGCTTGCGGCCCTATAGACCCATCGTCGCATCGACGGATTTCTTGACCGACGTCAAAGCAATGCCAGAGGAGTTTCGCCAGGCTTCCTCCCAACTACAGCCAGCGCCAAAATCAAAAGCCGAGCCGCTGGACTTGCACGTAAGTTTCTCCTTATTCGCTTCACATCGTTTTATTCATGCGCTTTCTATACAGCTTTTCCTCCCGGCGGTTGAAATCTTCGGCCTCGACGACACGATTCCATTCCACGTCCAACTCTCCGGCTCCGTCTCATCCCTCCGCCAATTCCTACCCACCGACACAAAAGCCACCATCACAGGCAGCCTCGTTCGCCAGATAACTGTTGACATCAACGGCCGGCGAACGACGCGGCAAGTCCTCATCGGGGACGCCAAGATGATTCCTCGTCCGCCAGGCGCTACTGCCAGTGCGGACGAAATAAGTCTGGATTGGGACGGGGAGGTGCAGGCAAGGGCAGACACCATGGTCGGGATGTTCGATGCCGGCTGCGTTCGTTTGCAGGATTTCATCCTCATCGAACTCAAGCCTCTCGACGTCGAGGTGTTCTCGCAGTATGTCACGCTCAGACATTCGCATGCGATCCGACTTGTGTCGGAGTCGTGGGCGGAGAACTCGCTCGCTCGGGACGATCCAAGGTAGCCTGCGCCGCGTGCTGATGCATCGTGCGGCACGCCGGGTTCAACTTTCTAGTTATTATAACTATTAAACATCTCACCACCGCCATTCGATGGAGCGACTCTCTGGGCGAAATCCCACAAAAAATATCTCAGAGCGGTTGAAAATACTCCTTCGTTGCTGACGGAAGACTTTTCGATGTAGACTTTGATCAATGCAGCCTGTTTCGAGAACGCTGCCAAAATTCGTTACCCTAGTACTTACATCTCACATAAAGCATATCGTATGATAAGGATTTCACTTCACCGTTTTGTGACATGTACACGATACACTTTCGTGCTAGTTATGATAGCTTATAACGATCATCTTGTACATACCTATAATGACCACGACCATCTTGATATGCAAAATCGTTTGAGAGCTTCAATACTTGGATTCACCAGACAATTTTTTCCACATCTCTCGTGCCAGATTGCGCCCAGTTTGCTCGCTTGGGTGTAGTTCATCCCACCACATATAGGAATCGCGTTCGGCTAGCGCACAGTCTCCGCTGAGAACCCATCAGAAATCGTTCGATAGATAACTTAGCAGAAAGAACGACTTCAAACTCACATTCCGCATTGCCTGTAGTCGTTCGGGTCAGGACATTGATGGCAATGACCCGTTACATTCGCAGGTATGCTCCCGTTGAACCACTTTCCGGGATCGTTGTACATGTCGAGGAAGAATCGGTAAGTGTCGAAGACCTCGATAGTCGCACTGTTGGCTCCGAGTCCTCGATGCCACTCTGCCTCTAATGCAAGAACTCCTCCGTGGATCAACGCGTTCATGGTATGCACGAAGTTGAACATGCGTTTGTTCCACGCGGTGCCGTTGTGCGGAGCTGGGTAGTATATCGTTGGGTCGGAAGAGGGGCTGTAGAGGCGGGTTATTTGTAGTGGAA
The DNA here is from genome assembly GCA_037176885.1 of Favolaschia claudopus. NCBI lineage: Eukaryota > Fungi > Basidiomycota > Agaricomycetes > Agaricales > Mycenaceae > Favolaschia > Favolaschia claudopus. The sequence goes on along the minus strand of JAWWNJ010000026.1, from coordinate 874,482 downwards.
TCAAGGAATTGACGATGAAGCGCCGAGCGCCGAGATTATACAGGTTGCGAACTGTTTGAAGTTGGCATTCAACCAAGTCCACAAGTGATACCTGAGGGTCTTGGTCGTCCGTGACAAAGGAGTGGATTCCGACATCGTTTGTGCCAATGAAAATGACGACAACAAATTCGGAGGGATCCATGTTGAGTTTTTGATGTTGCGTGCCGTTGTGAAAGACATGATCTTGTATGAACCAGTCCGTTTGCCCGCCGATTAGGTCTGGAACGGAAAATAATGGAGTTCTAGTGGCATATAAGCAAGTCTCAGTTGACAATCTGCAGTATGAATTTTGGGGAGCCTACGCACAGAACATTGGAGCATACGGCACCTCCTACGGCATAGTTCCAGATCGTGTAGTTTCCATACAGGCCAAGATACCTAGAACGTTATTAGTGAATCTTGCTGATACAACTAGAAAGTCCAAATATCGTACCATGGCCACTGGACTCCACCATCTGCGGCTGTATCGACCTGCACTCAAATCATAGGCATCGGTGATCGTTTACTATCCAAGAATTGTTTCGTACCGGGGGAAAGACTTCTTGGTAGTCTTTTCCGGGATACGTTCCATTAGAGATACTGTGCGCGCGCGATTGATCTGACGCGAAAAGGTCGTTTCAAGACTCGATAATGCACAGAGGAAGTAATCAAACCTGTATACGAGTCACCCTGTTGGCAGGAATTTTAGCTAGCTCAGAGACGAAGTTGTGTCAGGTAATCAATACATACGAAGAGTACGACGGCTTTGGTGGTGCTTTTGGCGTACGAGGATGAAAACAGAAAAAGCAGGTAAAGCGTACTGCGAAAGGCCCTCATCAAGGTCGAACGCGTTACGAAGAATTGTTGCAGCTGCACTTGCTCTTATACTATAGCGACGCAGATGTCCGAAGTTTGTCCTATGTGATCATGATGTGGACTTGTGACTTTCAAGTTGGCGGTCCGCTGGGGATCTCTGTACCGGACGCAGAGAGTGCGCTCGTCCGACGTCGTAAAGTTACAAGTGGCCAGATTTTGCACCGACCGGAGGGCGCTCGCCTTGTATCATAGAGGCTAGAATTTTTATCATTCGTAGCTTGGGCGTCTGGCCCTCCGTCACCTGGCGTAAATGCGCAAAGTGGGGGAAAGTTGGTTGGAGTCCGCGTGACGTCACGTCACAACCTCTGCTTGGACCTGAACCACTACTATCTCATGGAACGGCCGTCCAGCCAGCCTTCTCGCGTTCTCAATGCACTCCTGGCGTCGGCGGACACGTCTATGAACATCAATACTGGCACCCCAGCGAAGAGAATGCCGCTACAGAACTCAAATACTCCGACTCCAGAGCCAGGTGGCTCAAATTCAAAGAAGCGCGCTAGAGTGCTTGATCTTGCGCGTCAAGTTCAGGAGAGAACACTAGGGGAACATGGCGCGCTCGTAGACGCGAGTTTTCTTTCTAGTTCTCTCGGTTCATCCCCGGCGGCGGGGGGCGGATTTGCACTCAATTATGACCGCGAGACACCGTTACGAGCGATTGACGTCGGTGGACATGATCAGGAACAGAAGTCGGCTTCCTTTTATCACTTTACTGTGCTCTGAATTGATTTTTCTCTTTCAGAATGGCCGATTTTGTGACTCACAGCATCGAAAATTTGAGTGATGGGCTCACCGTCACGGAGGCAAGGAAGGATCTGGGGCTCAAAGAGTATGTGAATCTTCGCTTCTCTTTCGCTGCGGCTCACTAATGACGCTTTCTTAGTACCATGGACCTCATACCTGGGATGGAAGTGCGCCTCTTGCCTCATCAGGCCATTGGAGTGGCGTGGTGCGTTTTTCTCTCACTTTGGTACCAACAAGTCTCAAGTCTGCTCAGGATGCTCTCACGAGAACATAGCTCTGAGAAGGGCGGTATCCTGGCCGACGATATGGGGGTAAGTCATTCATTTTTCGCCTAAACACAAATTTACAGTGACTACAGCTCGGCAAAACCGTTCAAATGATCGCCACGATGGCCAAGAATCTTCCTGGAAACAAAGAAGAAGCGCGAACCACGCTTATTGTCGTGCCAGCCGCTCTTCTTCAACAGGTGTGTACTTCTCTCTTTGCTGCCTCTCGAATTCATAGTGTCTTCAGTGGAAAGACGAAATCGAAACCAAGACGAACGAGATGTTCAACGTGCATCTTCATCATGGCAAGGACAAACTGAAGGTCTGTTGTCTCTAAATGACTCCGCCAATGCTGACCTTCTCGAAGAAACCGTCCGAAGTGAAAAATTACGACGTACGCGTGCTGTTCTCGTTGCATGTTAGTTGCTGACTCGCTGCAGGTCGTCATCACCACATACCAAACTCTGAGCATCGATTTTGCCGTTCCTCAGGACGTCATCGAGGCGGGAGAAGAAACACAGTACCTCTCAAAGCATGGGTGGGTTGCGTTTTCGAATCGACAGACAGTAGCCTGACATCACTATCAGCGGCGTTCTCGCGCGAAGTCGTTTCTACCGCGCCATCGCCGACGAGGCGCAGTACATCCGCAACCGCGGCACGAAAGCGAGTTTGAGTCTAGCGCATGTCAAAGCCAAGTACCGGTGGATGCTCACTGGCACTCCTGTCACCAACACGCTGTATGTTAGAATTCTCCCTTTGTTTCTTGAGATTTCAGCTGACGTCTGTCTCGCAGCGCGGACATCTATGGTCTCCTCCGCTTCGGACGGTTCCGCCCGTGGAACGACTGGAATTCGTTCAACGAGCACGTCGCCAAGGTGCAGCTCGCTGACGCGCCATTGGCGGGTCAAAGAGCGCAGGTGATTCTGAAACCGCTTTTGTTGAGGAGGACGAAGAACTCGACGTTGGAGGGGAAGCCGATTTTGCAGCTCAAGCCGAAGCATGTGGAGATTGTGAAGCTCAAGTTCACGGATGAGGAGCGGGAGGTATGTGCTTTCTATGAAACAAGTTGAATGTTTCCGACGTGATGTTTTTGTGGCAGATTTATGAGTCATATGAGAAGCGGTCGAAGATTAGCCTTAGTAGGTTTATTCGTGCTGGGACGCTTGTCAAGAAGTATGTGGTCTTGTATCTATGTTTCTCCGTGACCTGAGTTAGAATTTTTCTCGCAGCCATACAGCAGTTCTCGTATGTTGTTTTGTCTGGCAGTACATCTGACAGTGATTCTCATTGACGCTCCAGGTCATGATTCTTCGTCTACGGCAATTGTGCTGCCACCCGCACCTTATCCTTGTATGGCTCATTTTTTATTGCGTGTACATGCACTGATCATTCCTTCAGTCGTTGGCCGGAGGATTCGACGACCCAACACTCCTTCTCGGGAGCGACGCCGAGAAAGAGCGTGGGCGGGCACAGAAGCTCATGGGTAAACCTTGGGTGGATTCGATTCTGCGAAAGTACGTTACATTTCGAATTTTCTTGATTGAAGTACTCAATTGTAACATAGATTCCTCGTCCGGACCAGTGCCGTGGAATTTCTCGACGACGAGGATGAGGCGGAAGCAGGGTCGGAGTCATCAAATTGCCCAGTCTGCAAAGATGGTGCGTTTCTCTCCATCTTCCGTTCCCTCCCTCACCGTTTTACAGTTATCATGGGTGACAATGGCCGCGTGCTTCCATGTGGCCATGAGATTTGCTTTGGTTCGTACGCTTCGACTGCGCCTTGTCAATGCTCATCCGCGGCGTCGCAGATTGTACACTCGACTTGAGCAACTCGCCGATTGCGCACGACGGCATATTGTGCGTACATCTGTCCCGCATTTCACCCTTATACTGAATCTCTAAACCCATACAGCGGCGAAGGCAGCGAGAAGCAGAATCTTGCAGCAGAGAAGGTTTACGAAGAGGCAGCAGCCAAGGGGCTACGCCCGTGCCCCACATGCCATAAGATGACCGACCTGAAGGGCCCCAAGGTCTTCAAAGTATCTGCGTTCGAGCCGACGGACGATGAACTCAGCCAGCACGCAAGATCGAAGCGCGAGGCAAAGCGGCCGAAATATCGGTGGGGCGATGATGTGAAAGTGCGGGTTGAGCCCGAGGTGTCGTTCGAAGATCGGTTTATTGACTCGGACGATGATATGCCTGATGCACCGCTTTTGGGGTCTGTGCTCAAGAAGGAGGAAGAGGTTTGTGATATCAATGACACAGGGTTTGGATGAGAACCCGCGATATTGACGATGTTGCCAGGAAGAGTCGATTTCCACTGGAAAGCGAGGCAAGGCTCGGTCGCCTCGAAAGCGGAAAGCGGAGGACGAAGATGAAGATGCGATCGACATGCCCTCGGATGCTGTGATCTCAAATTGGGGTCGCGGTGACGATGACCTAGAGCCAAGCACCAAGATGCTGGCGATGATGGATATGCTGAAGGAATGGGAGGTCACTGGGGACAAGACCATCTGTTACTCGCAATGTGGGTGCCTTTTTTCGAGTGACCGCTGCGTTGTGAATTGAACCTCGTTTGCAGGGACCTCGATGCTCGACCTCATTGAGATTCTCTTTTCGCGGCATGGCATACGCAGCCTGCGTTTCGATGGGAAGATGGACCGGGCGCAGCGCGACGCTGTTTTGGCAACGTTTCGAAAACCGGGAGGGCCCAAGGTCATTCTTATCAGGTTTGTCTTACTGCCCTGAACGATGTAATTTGTTCTGATTCTTGAATAGCACCAAGGCCGGCAGTGTCGGGCAAGTGTCAGGATTGGCGTATCGCTGGCAAATACTTATCTCGTCTTTAGACTGAATCTTACTTCCGCGAATCGCATCATCAAGTGAGTGATCTGCCTGCCTTTCCTTCAATCCTTCTGACGAAGATTCTCCCCAGCATGGACCTCAGGTATGGTGTTCCTTGAGACCACCTAACTGCAGCTCATGGTATACAGTTGGAACGCCGCCGCTGAGACACAGGCATACGACCGCGCGCACCGCATTGGCCAGGACAAGGAGGTCTTTGTTAAGCGGCTCGTCGTCGAGAACACTATCGAAGAGCGGTAGGAGTTCCTGTCATTCCAGCATAGGCTGGCATAGTGGCTCATGGATGTACAGGATGCTCAAGCTTCAGGACGTCAAGTCCGGGCTATCTGACGCTGCACTGGGTGAGGGCACAGGTGGCAGCTTGCACAAGATGAGCGTAAAGGACATCAAGCAGGTATGGGTTGTCATCTTCGTGCCTCGCTCATTCGTTCTCTCAACGCAATTCGCAGCTCTTCGGAATGGCTACGTCGCAAGATGACAGATAGATGACCCGAATATTTCTTGATTAAATGGAGTACCTATACCTGCTGAAATGACCCAAGCTGGATAATTGGTCGGTCAAAACAACTACAAGGACGGGAACGATCAACAGAAACGTAGCAGTACATTATAAACCGCACAACACACATTGTAAGTATATAACGTAACTTATAATTCAAGAAATCGTCGAATACGACGACGCTGGCATTCTCTTACTCGGACTCTCCTTCATGCCTCCCTGAACGCAGCGGCTGTTCCCCAAGCCGCCATGACCACCGCCACTGCCATGAGCACTCCATCAAACAAGCCACATCGTCGCTCGAGCGCAATCTTCGCTGCAACTGGGCCGATAACGCAGAGAACGAAGGCGGAGAACGATCCGAGGAAAGCCACTGTAGGGCACCGGTCAGCCTCCTCATTCCTGCCTGCCAAGGAACGAACGGAAAGAAGAATGGAAGAGAACGCACTAGCTGCGCTGAATTCAGGCACCAAAATCGACACAGCAACGGAAAGCAGCGCCACTGCAATGCGCTGTATCACACTCAGTGTGCCTTTGAACGACACCCGCGACGCGCGATGCGGCTCTGCGAGCTTCGCTTCGAGCTCTTCCGGTGCGGCGATGGGACTGTCGATGCCGATGAGGATTTGGATCGCGGTGTTGAGGGGTTGAGTTGTGAGAGCGAATTTCGAGCTACAGACATTTAGGATTAGCCGCTCGTAGAAGGATGGACGTGGGGATGGCAGTGTATACTCACAGAGGACTGATGACGAGCATCCATAGGGCGGCTTGGTTGAGGACGGCGTTGTAGCCTGGGGTTGCAAGGAGGTCCATGCTTATCTGCGTGTTCATACAAGTTAAACCGATCCAGAGAAGAGAGAGAAAGATATCGCACCTCTTGGCTAACTGAATTGCCAAACATGATGTACCCTGCGCACCCAATGAGACCATAGATGAACGTGGCGACTACCTGCGAGCAATTTCGTTGCAAACCATGAAAAAAAAGACTAAACGGAAAAACGTACGAAAGCCCAGTCTATCATTTTGTTAAACTGAGTTGGGTCGGTCATGTCCCTCGCTAGAGAAGGGATTACCGCATGGCCGGAGAACTGCATGATACAGCGATGAGAAAATGACGCGTTCGGGACAATCTGGTACGCACTCCCGCCATGAATAGCCCAAAGGCAATTCCAAGATGATTCCAGTTGTCGATGCCCAACGACGTGTCAGCGGGGCTCCACAGACTGCCAGGCGACTCGGTTTTAGAGACCCCGTCAATGAGAATCACGACAACGACAAAAACGGTGGAGATGATGCCGAGGATAGAAGTGTAGCTCAATAAAGATAGAGGCAAGAAGACGGTTGGGATGAGCACGATGAGCCCCCACAATTTGTAGGTGTTGGAGGAATATTGCGGGAGGAGAGAGTTGAGCGAGTCGGCGTAGAGGGTGACGAGGATGACGCTGACGGCGAAGAGCTCGAGACAGAAGAGGATGCTGATGACGAGGGTTGAGCGGGGACCAAAGGCTTTGCGGCCAATGTCGGCGTAGGAGCGGAGGCGGACGTCGGAGAGGATGATGCCTGCGAGAATTTTGGCGCTGCGGAAGAGGGATCAGGATAATATTGAGGATGCAAGAGAGTGACTACAGACGTATAACAGCTGATGTAGCCGTAAAACGCGATTAGGAAGAAGCCCATGCCCCAACCTGCGTAGGCGAAGGCAAGGGGCTCAGAAAGCATACCAATGCCGAGGAGGATGGCAATGGAGTTGAAGAGCTGACCAACAGATTAGTTGAGATTTTTTGGCAACATAAGTCAAGTGGATGGGAGGCGACTTCACGTCGTAGTAGAAGCAGAATGAGGTTCAAGTGGTTACAGAAGCGGAGCTGCAACCACGCTTTTCAGTCTTGTAAGCTTGGTCGCGGAGAGCAAGTGCTTTTGTAATCTACCAGATTAAAAAGAAACTCGACGTCCGCGACCAAGCTTCTAAGACTGAAGAGCGCGATTGCAGCCCCGTCTCTGTAACCACTCTGGAATTCAATTCTACGCACCGTTTGCCCGAATGTACTGTGCCCTCCATAGTTGTATTTCATACTCCGCGCCGACGCAGCAGATGAACGGCGTCGCAATGACGGTCCTGCATGGGGTACCGCAAGATATTCGTTGTTATTTGCAGACGCGCGCCTCGGAACGGGAGTTTTCGTGAAAGAGATAGTCTTGCGCAAAAGCGGTGTTCGTTCAGTTTCGTTTCGTTCTCGTGGCCCAGGTGAAGGCGATATTTTTCGTGAAAATGGCAGAGCTGCCTTGGGCGTCGTAGGAGTATCTAGGGCGTCTTCATCCCAATCGAACTGGCCGATAAAGCCATCCGACGACTCTGGAGGGGACCGTTCTGCCTCGATAATGTCTTCCTCCTCCTCGATAGCACCGAAACCAGCCTCTTCGTCGTCCAGAGGGTCGGAATCGTCGGATACCGAAGCTACAGTGGACCCAGCAACGAGATATTGCGCTCGACGGTCTATTCATTCAATTTCAATCCGATAACCGTAGAACAAAGACATAGATACGCACATGAAGCAATAGCATCCCTAACGCTCTGCCCGCTGGACGCAGAGCCTACCTGGAAGCTCGTTGGGAGACTGGCCATGGTGGTTCGGTGTAGCCAAGGCTTTCTGCTGTCTTCTTATCGCAAATTTACTTCCGCTGATGCCTTTTTGTCGGGGCAAAATCCTAGCCGCTAGCGCTCCATGTGGGAACCAGGTCAAGACCCGGAAATTTTTTCGAGGGACGTTGAGGATGATAGAACTCCATGGAAGCAGTCAAGCACAGTATAGCCACGAGCTCCGGCCGCAAACAAGGGTAAAATAAGGATGTAGAATGGTCTAGAATAGTGGGCAAGAAACAAGGAAGAAAGAAGAACCTGACAGTCAGATTGAACTCGGGCAGAACTATGGACTACGCAGAATCCTCGCAGAAACGATATATTTCCTACTCAACCATCCAACGGTACTGCCTCATAGCCTTGCCTCTCTCGGCGCGGCCATAATCTATCTAGTATATTTTTCAGACGCTCCAATGCCGGAGAGCTTGAAGCACTTCTGAGATAGCAGCATGTCAGCGAGCGACCAAATTGAAAAAGACGAAGCACGGACCCGGCATTGAGACGATACCAGTAGGCCGCTAGACCGATCACCACGAGCGGTACAGCAAGTATCACAAACCAGAAGAAACCTCCATGGCCAGTCCGCGAACGCACACAAGGACGCCGTTCGCCGCGATCTAATCGCTCGCCGCCTTCGCAACTGGAGAATGCAATCTTCCGATAAGCCGTCCGATCGTACCAGAACTCAGCACCGTCACTACACGTCTCATCATTAGGCAGAGGAGACCTTCCCGTAGCAAGAACGCAGTCTCCTTCCGCATTTTTATAGTAATTAAATTCGCTGTCGGCAGCAGAATCAGTACCTGGTACGAGGAACGATAAGTCGACGATAGAGCGAACCATTCATAATCTGTTTTCACACAAGTGCAGGCCCTCTCGACTCGTGCACTCGCTTTGGGCTGTGTGCCCACATAGCAATTTGCCTCTCGCCTACGTCGATGGTAAACACTCTGGGGGATAACGGCGACAAATGAGTGATGAGATGTCAAGAGGTTGAGCTCGTCTGACCTGTCTGCCAAACAAACACCGCTCATCGCGCTCGTCACTCGGACTCCACAGCTCGAAATCATCGTGTCCAGGGTCCTCGATATCAATCATGCCTGTCAGATGTTATGAGCTGCGGGGTACAAGGCACGCAACAGTGAGTACAAACATTGTCGAGACGTCAGCGCCGAGAAATCGACGAAGATCGCAAGATCGGAGGACGAACGAGGCGCATGCCCAAACAGCAGGAATCGACGGCTGGTATCTGCCGGTATCGTCATTATCGACCGCACTCGAATCTTACTCTCCGAGAACTTGTAATGGTGCCAACTCATTCCTTCATCGGTGCTGAAAAGGACGTGGTCCGTCGGTTCTTCGTCGTTCGCGATGACAATGACGGAACCGGAGTCGCCAATCTTCCACAGATGCGCGTCCTTGTGTACCTCTTCCCATGTAAACCCACCATCCCGGCTCAGGAAGAGGTCGCTCTGGTCGTACGGCGCGAGAGACTCGCCGACGTTACCCACGGCCATGATGAGTCCGACGACAGACGAAACACTGAATGTCGCAGAGAAATCTCGACGCTCAGTGAATCCATGAACGTGAAGCGCACATTGACTGCAGGGGTACGAGTTGCCCAGAGAGTCGCGCTTCGGTGGAGGCAGGGACTTCCATGTACTTCCTGTGGAGCGAGGTGTGAAAGAATATGGTGGCAGTCAAGCAAGAAAATACCATCGTTATGGGTTATTCTACTCTGCAGCACTTTCCTCCCGGTGATGTGCGCCTCTTCAGTATTCGAAACGATGTTGATGAGAGCAATGCCATCCAATCCAGCCATCTTCTCAAAGTCGACGTAACCACGAGCATCCCGGTTGACGTGCTCAGCTGATAAGCCGAAATAAGTGCCATTCGAGTTCGACTTCAAAACATTTCCCCATTGCAGCTGCGGGTTTAAAGGTTCCGTCATAGTCATATGGACGAACAAGGACGCGGTGCTCGAGTCGAGAATAGTATATGCCTGTGAGAAACACTTTCAGCGCGGTGGACATACATCTATGACAGCGAAGCACCTACATGGGTCTCCGGTTTCATGTTATGGGGAAATTGTCCCGTAGCGAAATGAACGCCATCGAGCGACACCTGCAACTGTAACGAAAGAGGGTCACCCCGAAGCTGCATAGTGCTGAGCTTCAGCAATCATCCCTCAAGTGTAGGTTACCGAAAAGTTTCACCTCCGCAACGATAAGGAACTCGGAATACTTGGCAAACCCCACCACCTGGTCAAAAATCTTCTTCTTCGTCTTAAAATAATCCGGACCCTCAACAAGCGCCAGCGGATTCTGACCCATCTGAAACAACATTTGCGACCCAGTCTTATCAGTGTAAGATTCGCACAAAATCTCCCGCGCGTCGGCCGCCAATTTCGTCCCTATCGCCCACGCGCAATTCAGCACATATTTCTCCACGAACGCCCACGTCCGGCCGTTGTCCCTCGAATACTGCGCCTCAATATGACATTCGCGGAAATCCTTGCAGTCCCTGTCGCCCAGCCAAAGCAGGGTATCGGGGTCCGTATGGAAGCGGAGCGCTTGGACGCGGAAAGAAGTCGGCGGAGAGGGCGCCTTGCGGATGGACCATGTGCGTCCCGCGTCTAGCGTGAAATAGAACTTCTCGGTGTCGGTGACGAGGTAAACACGATCGCTGTCATATTTGTGGAGGTAGAACCGCGTGAAATGCTCTTCCGGGTACAAGCGCTTCCATGAAGAGCCTTCGTTGCTCGATTGCCACATGGAATGATCTTGGAGGAGGACAAGGATAGTCTGCAGAATGAGGCTTGTGAGGTGGCGAGAAGTACATTGGCACGCTAAGATTTACCGTTGAATTCTCAACATACTCGCGTTGGATGATTTTGCTAGGAAATTCGAACTAGGGAACTGGGTAAGGAGAACGAGGGTTACAGTACGGCGGCGATCAACGCACGGTACGGTGCACGACAGCGCCATCGTTAGGCTCTTCTGTTGGGATCATTTAATTCGGTGAGGGTGGCAGAGGTCGGCAGTGAAGTATGTACCTTGCTGACACGACTTCTGCACGGGAGCGTCCTTTGATCCACCGGTACAAGTGTTTCCTGGGATCTTCCTGTAACCAGAAGAACCCATGTACGTCTCCTCTACTGATTTGCACATCCCAGAAGGGATAGGCTCGGGAAGAGCGGCGACGCAGGTCGAACCATCCAAACGGAAGTTGTGCTCGCTGATTTAGCGTGAGGTGTAATGAAGAGGGCAGAGGTACACGAACTGACCACTCATAATCGGCATCCGAGCAACTGCAATTCCCTTCAGACGAAAGGAGTCCAGTGGTAGTAGACATGTCGCCGACATAACAGTCCCGATGCAGCTTTCGCCGCTTGAATGGTTGCTTTCGAGACACAACGGCGTCAGAAAACGAATGAGGTGCGAACCCAAACGACACGCATACCTTCGAGCCCATCAAACAACCCTTGACCCCGGTCGACGCCGCATACCATGTCTCAAAATCATCCGCCGAGCACTTGCTCTTGCGCAGGTCTGTAAAATCGAAGAATATATAAACATAATGGTCGGCCCACACCGGTGGCGACCGTTCAGCATGGAGGATGAATTTCCAGGAATCGGGTTCGGGAACGGTGATGAGCTCTATGGGGACCACGGTGATTCCAAAGTCGTAGTGCTGCCTGAGAAAACAATGAAACCGATGAAGATGGTATAAACGCACAAACGACATACCAAGTCGATCCCGAATCCAGGGAGTACTGCAGCTCGTGCACTGGGTGATCGTTGTTGATCATAACGAGAATGCTTCCAGCGTCGCCGAACCTATGAACGAAAGCGCCGTCGGAGAGCTTCGTCCAAGTCAGTCCGGCATCTGTGCTCATAAAAGTATCGCTCTGGTCTCGAGCTCGATGAGCGAGCCCGGCGGAGCCAACCCCGACGATCACCCCAGCGCTCCCTGATTCCGTGCGTGGGTATTCTCTGGAATACAGACGAGGGTAGATGTGTAGCGAGCAGCCGTCTTGGCTGCACAAATCAGGCCCAGCAGCGATAGGTGCCCACGAGTGCCCATTATCGTAGCTAATGACTGTCTTCAGCACCCTGTCCGCGCCACGCCCTATGACGTCCGCCGCGTTCGTCACGACATTCGCGATGAGTACGCCTGGCACGCTGGCAACCGCCTCCGAATCTACGACCCCGACGCGGTCCAGCCAGCTTGCCTTGGCCCAATTGGTATCCTTCAGGCTCTCGGAGAACAGCGCGCCGCTCTCGTCGCTCATATACAGCGTCCCAATGCCCTTTCCAGTGCTCGTGTACACGTCAATGCCCAGACTAGAGCCGGCAGAGACGAGGGAATACTGGGCGCGGGTGAACCGCGGAGGGATTTCTGTCTTGACCCACGTCTTCAGGTCCTTGGACACGCAGAACGTCACGTCGGAGTTGGCACCCTGGAGCGCAAACACCGCGAAATGCGACGTCGACGCAAACACATCGAACGGATGTGGGTTAGCCGTAATAAAACCCTTGGCTCCCTTCCCCGCGCACAACTCTTCCAGCTTCTTTTCTGTTTTGAAGAAGTCCGTGCTGGAGTACAGCCGAGCCGTGCCCGAGTTGGTATTGAATGGTGGCGCGTCCTGGATGCAGTATACGAGGTCCGAATGCACGCTCTGCGGCCGGAATGCCTGGCTGTTGTGGGCGAATTGGCATTTGATGGTGTTGTTGAGAAGGGGCTCCGGTGGAGAACTAAAGGCGTCCTTGGTGATGAATGACTAGAGACACAGCAGTGAGCTCAGCTGAGCAAATTTAGCGAGATAACACACGCGCCTCTGTGTAGCATTTTCGGCCGCGGCCGCGCTTGTCGCACAGTTCGCGCAAAAGAATGATGTGACCCCGTTTGTTTGGGTCGGAGTGGAATGAAAGTGAGAGGGGCAGGGGCGGGAACTCCAAACGCGTCCAACTCTGGCCACCATCATCGGTCCGATAATGAGCTTGGGCGACTTTGGGGTCGCGAGGGGTTGTGACCACGAATGCCTGGTCGAAGTCATCCCTTTTGAAACCGACAGATCGACAACATAACGCACCATACTATTATTAAATGGGTGAAAGATCACGTCGTCAACCATGCCCCCTGGCATACTGGATGGCCGCTTCCAAGACCTTCCAGCATCATGAGAGACATAGATATTTCGATCCGGTTTACTGTATCTAATTGCGGACTTGTAAAAACGCTGAATATTGGAAGCCAAAGAAGACGCAGAGATCTTACTGAAGAGTTTGGGAAGAATAATAGATTTGTAGGAATATCGCGACCCAGAGATGTTACTGTATTTTGCGCATTTTGCGCCAGGACGAAAGGAATGCAGAGAAAAAGGCAAAGCAGGAGAGCAGACATTTGAAGATCAATATTTCAGCTATCTAGTGAACATATTATGTCGAAAGGAGTGTCGTTGAGGCGGTTGGAATCGTTTCCGTGGTAGTGGCAGGGAGCAACCCAAATAGGCGTGACATTGGTCACAAAGTCACAGGCCTAGCTCATGCACTCGAACTTGATACGCAGCTACTCGAACCCGCCGAACAGCAAAGGTCAAGGCCTACGGAGGCCCGGATTCTGTGCAGTAATCAGAGGTGGTCTCGATTTTGAGCTTTTCAAGATTCAGGCAATACCAACTACAAATGTTGGAGTCGAAACTTCCGACAACGCAAATTTCAAGTTTCCGACTGAGGACTTGAAGCTTGGAGCTTCCAGCGTATGGAAAAGTCTTCAAATCTGGTAGCGCCTGAGTATGATTGATATCTCTACGGCTATGTAACCTTTGACGACGTCCTTTGTATGGGATACACTCCTTTTACCCCCCCCCCCCCCCCCCCCCCCCCCCCACGACAACCGGATGCGCACTGACCGTCGTGCAGGCAAGGCGCAAGTGAGTCAAGCAATATCATGCGTCGAGCTGGCTCATCACCCGGACCGTCTTTGACCACTGTCGCGAATAGATGCCAGCTGTAATGTGCCTTGGATGCCAGTGTGAATAAGTACGTTGATACAACAGAAGTTAACAACTTATCATAATGCATCTTCACGGGGAATCTTAAGAGTAAATTCCGTGTTCCTTTGGCAATTCCGATTGACGGAATTCTTCGATAATTCTGCCGTACACTGGCGTTGCAACTTGGAGACTACGATCTGTGGCATTTCAATGCATGCTCTTATAAAACCCGCAGAATTCAATGCGTTCGTATCCGCGCGCTGAGGCTGGAATTCGGCTCTTTATTCTCTTTCACCCTCACCTTTTTCTTCCAATCCCCCCTTCTTCATTCTCTGACCCACTCCGATGCATTCTTTCCACGTTTTGTGTATCCTCGCGGTCCTGGCGGTCCACGGCTTGGAAGTGGATGCAGTTCAATTGAAGAATATGAATTCTCGCGCCAATGATGGCATTCAGACGGCGGTAAGTAGGTATTTTCTGGATAGAGAGTCAGAGGCATTGATAACCACAAAGTGCGACTCCGGCGCGGTAGTAGGAAGCCTCACCCTGTCCGCAATTACTCTGGTCGACTCGATCCGGACGTAAGTTATCATATACTATCAATCCAGTCATTGTTCTTATATCTGAAATACCCAAGGGACGACCAAACTGTTAAGAACGATCTAGCCGCCTTGAAAGTTAGTAGCTTGTCCGCGAAAGTTGCTTGTCGTTGAGAACCGTGGCCAGTGGGTTTTGACCGCAACCGACAATTTTGGGCAACAAGTTCTACAAGCATGTGAGAACGCCGGCACAACCAACAGTAATGTAAGCATATCTCTGCTTCGAACATTTTTATACTAAAGGCTCCTATAGCTTAATGGAAATTCAAATGCGAATAATCCCAATGAAAACTCGAACAATAATTCTAAAGCCACGTCCACGAATTCTGCAACAAAGGTCACTGCCACGCAGTCCAACAATAAGGTAAGTCCACGAGTCGTGTTTGGTTAGGCTGGCTTGATTCCAAGTCGATTTGATAGTCGCGAAACAACGCTGCTATTGTGGCTCGTGCAGGCAACAACGACTTCCAGACAGTAGTAAGGGAGACAACTCATTTCATGAG
This sequence comes from Favolaschia claudopus, assembly GCA_037176885.1. NCBI lineage: Eukaryota > Fungi > Basidiomycota > Agaricomycetes > Agaricales > Mycenaceae > Favolaschia > Favolaschia claudopus. The sequence continues at coordinate 859,479 of JAWWNJ010000026.1, read as the reverse complement.
TCGGTACACTCATGCATGGCTCTAGTGCGACAATGCCTCAGTGGCTGGGAGCTTGGTTGGATCGGCTGTGACTCTAGCTGGTGCAATAAAGACGTAAGACACGCTTCCTCCTTTTTCAGATGCGAGATTGACTTGGTTTGCCAGAAATGATCAAACTGTCACCAAGGATCTGGAAGCTCTGAAGGTAAGGTTTCTTGTAAATTCTGAGAACCTCCAAGTTCATGATTTCCCTTAGGGAGTTTTGAACGCGACCATCAATTTTGGGAAGCAAGTTGCGCAAGTGTGCCAGACCGCAGGCCTAGTTAAAAATTAAGATCTATGTACGAATAATAGGTCAACGATCAGAACCAAGTCTGCTGGAGCATGGGCCTCTACCGTATCATGTTGTATGCTATATGGCCACTGAACACCTCCTAATAATTAATATTAGTCGGATAATTTCTGAACGTACCGTATCTCGTGGTTCTAATCCACCACAATGACTGCACACATAGGACAATTGCATTGTTGGAGGGAGGAGAATTGTTGTAGGTTATCAGCCTGTCATGTGCCATTGACAAAATTCAATCATCTAGCATTGCTCTCTCAATTTACAGGTCTAACCTGAACCTCTTTACGAGTCCTGAGGCCATTTCCTTTCGAACCACCGCAAAATTACCTGTTTGAGACGCAAGGAGTTGTCTTCGTGAGAACTTCCGTAATGACAGGTAATTGACAGCCGGCGGCATTTACAGCAAGAGATGACAAGGCGGTCCGCTCTGCCGAGCACTGCCTGACTGCACTGCCAAGTCACAACACCGTGTACCCACAGCACGTTCCCCCCAGCACACACCCCCAAGGTCGACTGGACCCTGCGGACTTATGGAGGCGGAGGCCACCCCTAATCCTAGAAAGGGTATCTTCACTTCTATCTCAGATTTCATATGGAAGCACGGGACATTCTACCGACTTCATCTGTCGTTTTTCACTATCGTTCCTTTGATTGCTTCTGGCATCTTTTACGGTTGTAATGGGCGCTTCCATGTTTCTTACCTCGATTCTCTCTTCATTTGGTATGTACTTCGTTTCTCATGTCTCCGCGCCCAATCTCAATAAACCTTATTACAGCTACAGCGCAATGACCGTCACAGGTGGCATAAAATCTGGTGTTCTTCGAGTTCTGAAACTGAAATCTCAACAGGGCTCAGTGTCATAAATTTGTCAACAAGTAAAGTCCCTTTCGCGACTCCAATTCTTATCTGAACGATACTTGTAGCCACTCCGTGGCAACAAGGTTCGTTGTACATTTTTTGGCATCTACACAATCTCACTTTATTCAAGCCTTGCTATACATACTCATGATCTTGGGGGACTTTACTACTGTATCTTGGATCGTGAGTTGTCTTTTCTTGTTTCACGGACTGCCATTCATGGCTGTCATAGATGGTCCTGGTCCGGAAGTATGCGTTCTGTCCTTCGATGATGCACCCCATTCTTAGGCCGATTATCCAGGTGGTACTTCAGGAAATACATCGAAAAGGACGTCATTAAATCCCGGTATAATCACCCCCTTCCCAAAAAGACCCGAACTCTATTCTTGAAATCTATATCCTCGCCGGTCAATATGTTCAAGCAAAGAGAGGAAGTTCCAGCTTCGGAAGTCAATCCTACATTCGAACTAACTGAACCGACCCCGCATGTCACCATGAATGTCTTAACAAACGATCCAGCCAGTGAAGACGAAGAACACTTCTTGGCCGATGTGCGGACTTTTTCATCCTCCCCTCAAGCCGGGAGCTTTGCGTTACCGCAAGAACCCACATTTTCTCTCCGATCAACGGGCGTTGCATTCTCCCCCACCACCGCCCACCAACCTCGCACCTTGACCATTCGAGGTGGGTTACTTTCACCTCCTCGTGCATTATATATCCCGATCTCGACACAGAGGGCGTCGCCTTTCCAAGAAGAACCGCCACCATTTACAGCCCCCACCGAAAAGTAGACCCAGACCTCAAAAAATTCGAAGGAAAAGGCGGTTTCCCTACGCCAACGACGCTTTTGAAGAAGTTGTTGAAACGAGGCGCTCCAAAGACGTACCGGAATCTGGAACGCAAGATGACGATGCCGTACACAGAGACGCTGACAGCCAAGAAGGTCCCTTGGCTGAGCTTCGACGGGCTTGTCGTTGGCCGTAATTCCGCTTTTCGGACAGAAACATTGACGGACGAGCAACTGGAGACCCTCGGCGGCGTCGAGTATCGAGCTTTGCGGTTATTGAGCTACCTTGTTCCCTGCGTACGTTCTTTCAGTGAACGTAATCTGCGCCATGCTCATTTCTCTAGTATTTTGTCGGAACGCAACTGTTGGCTTTCATTATATTAGCGCCTTGGTTGTCTGCAACCACGCGTTACAATTCAGTATTCGCTTCACAACCCAAAATGGTTCAGAAGCCATGGTATTCTTGTTCAATCTTCCATTCTGTGCCTCTGACGTTGACAATTCATAGGTTCTCTTTGTTCGTCATTCTGGGATCCTACTCCGGAGGTGGGCTTTCGCTGGTAGACGCGTAAATTCCAAATTATTCGACCAACGCTCGCTTTTGAATGTTGAATTCTAGTGGGATGGTCCCATTCCAGGGTGCATATCTCATGATCTTCGCCCTCGGATTTGTCATTCTTGCTGGAAATCACGCCTTGGTACGTCTCGTTTGTTCAATTAAGTGCCCCTCCATTTGACTCCATTCTCTTCCCTTCCGCAAGCCCATCTTGTAAGTCACCGTTTCACAACAGAAAAGTGATGAATAAATGGCTGACCGGTACATCCAGTCTGAGATTCATCATGTTGGTCCAACGGTCTCCGTGATTTGTTTGAGCAATCGCTGATGTTATCCGTGCAGATGGGTCTGGTATAAAATCGTGGGTGAAAATTCGGAAACTGGGAAAACTCTTTCATTTTTACTTCACCACCCAAGGCGGTACGTCGTTTCCGAACTTGTGAATGAAGTCCAAACCACAGCTGACCGAATGTCGATCAGATGCTTTTTATACTTGTAAGTCGCTCGCCTCAGTTAGAAATGATGACCGGAAAGCTGATCCCAACAACCTAGATTCCCAAGCCATCAAACATGGTTTCTGTTCATTTTACTCGTCGTCTTCAGGTAAGTGCGACTCATGGCACAGCAGAGTATAAATCTAACACACAACACATAGTATCCTGGAATGGGTTGCCTTCGAAGTCCTCAGTAGGCAGCGCGTCAATCATATGCTTCCGACTCATCTGTTTTCATTTAGATATTGGCCTTCCTTTCTTCGAGCAGATGCCTAAAGGCCCGCGTGTGATTGATGGCCTGTTCCAGGGTCTCGCAGTACGGGCTTCCGGCTTTGCTATCGTCCCCTTGGCCTCAGCTTCGCCGGCCCTCCTGTGCGTGACTTGATTTTCTCCATGCTACGCCGTTCGAACTCGCGAACAAATCAGATTTTTGTACGTCGTTATGATGTACATCGCGGTATGCTTCATGGTTTTCTGGTGGCTACCTGTTTCTTACGGATAGGATAGGTCTATCCGGTAAAACTGCTCAGTCTCTCAAGAGTTATACGTGGGTCAACTAAATCTACAGATCGCAATGACAATCCGGTCAACCAATGTGTGAGTTGATTCTTTCAAGATGTGATGGAATTGTTGAAATTTGCGCCCAAGATACGAATCCGAATCCCTGGGTGTGTTTGAGGAAGCTCCAGACGAGGAGGATGAAGAGCCTGCTGATCTACATAAATTGGAGCCTCGAGAGCGAATCGGACGCTATCTAGTATGTCCTGCAATATTTTCTCTGGTCCGCATCCTCACTAACCTTTCCCTAGCTTTGGCATCTGGACCGACAAATGTCCATTGGTAGTCACCCATCCCATTCGAAATTGTTTCAATCCGAGCTGACCTCGTTTCGTAGATATTTGGTGGCTCGTCTGGGGTATTTTCTTGGTTGCAGTGATAGAGCGAAACAACCTGCTGGACGAGAGTAAGAAGTGGTTTGATCTATTCAGAGTGGTTTTCGAGATGGTCTCTGCATTCGGCGGAATTGGGTTAACCCTTGGTCTTCCCACGGCGAGTTCAATTGATCTGCAAGTTGGAATTTGTACACTTACCCAGAACATCGCCTTTTAGGATAACTTTGCCGTGAGCCTTGTCTTGATATGCTTCTCCGTTAGCTTCGAAACTCATAACACACACAGTTCAGCGGTGGTTTACGGCCATTGTCGAAATTAGTGATAATTGTGATCATGTCGGTATTTCTCTCCTAGTATCGGACATCCCGCTGACTATGTGTAGGGTTCGCGGGCGTCATCGTGGATTGCCAGTCGGGATTGACCGTTCAGGTTTGAGCTCTTTCAAGGATTCGTGTTGCGAGACTGAGTTGCGAGTACAGTGACTTTCCCGCGTGAGCTCAATCCCAGGGCGAACGTGAAGAGGAAGCAGGGGCTCTACGAGGAGAATGGAAACGGAGTTCCTGCAGCGCAGGCTTGAGAATTTAGACCATACCATAGACGAATTTGAGACGAGAGCGTATTTACTTTGGATCTTGCTATATGGTACTTAAATTTAATTTAATTGCCGTAGCTCAAATGAGACTGGGCCACAATTACTGCTGTATATAGGATACATGATTGGAAATTGATCATGAACATTTCATGGACTGATTCTCTACTGCGCACTCGCTTCAAGGATTATCTGATTCAATGCTGACACCCTCCTGCCATCTAAAAAAAGTCAGATTGTTTTTCAGGTTCCCAAAACGTACAACCACGTACCGAAAAATCCATGGACGCCGTGAGGCAGGTGCGGCGGCTGCAGCGACTTGTCCTCTTCAATGCTGAACAAACAATTTGGCATTGAAAAATTCGGAGGATGGAATAGGACGTACACAAGATTCAAAGACGAGGTGATCTTTCTACCAACAGGGGCATCTCGGATTACGATCCCCTCCGCGATGAGAGCTGTGTAAAACAGACCGACGACACCTCCCTGTTAACCATCGTTCATAAATGGATACTGTACCGCGGAGAAAATACTTACAGCGACACCCTCCGAGCTAGGAACCTCGACTGCGCCAGTAAACTGGACGTCCGCGTTGACTTCTTCAAAACCCTCGCCCTGGAGTTGGTTCTGGTACTCGTCGCGGGAGACGCGCTTTCCATTCACAGTGATCGTGGCGTGTTTCGACAGGAAAGCATCGAATGCAGAGTCGAAGGCGGGTTTCGTTGTGGCCTTGATGATGGAGGACAGATGCTGCTCTGCCCAAGTCTTGAGCGGGGGTAGAACGAGATTGGAGACGGTAGACATAGACTTGGATGTGCTTGTAGGTGCGCAGCCCCTCTCCAGTCGAGAGGTTTATATTCACCAGGGCTGAACTATATTCAGCATCCGTCGGCATCGGAGACCGGTAGCATAGCGAGACAAGACTCGGAGACGGGTAAGGGCGCCTGGTCCAGAAATGAAGCTAGAGGTCTCGATTCCCCATGCGCCGAAAGTATATTGAAAGATGAGAGCTACTTGTACCCGAGTCACCCCGAGTAAAAGGAGATTGGTGCCGTTTGACGGCCGATTGAAGAGTTTGAGCGAGTTGATACCGTCCATCGCGGTACGGAGCAGGGGCTGTTCCAGGGCGCCCCGAAACCGACGAAAGCCGACGTTCAAAACGAGCAGAGGCTAGGGTATCTTTATAATAAGCATATATCAATAATTTTGGGTTTGATGAAACTTAGTCGTTGAATACTGATTCGGATGAAGGCGGCCATTAGAGATACTACTAGCCGTAGAACAGCTCAATGACTCAGGGATTGCTGCGTGGCGCAGTGTGTGGTCGTCATTCTGGGTGGTCGCTGAGCTTCAAGTTGCCAGCTTGAGTTGACAGTATTAATGAGCCGATTCCAAATTTCCATCTGAAATTTCGACCCGGTGGGTTGCTGGTATGGTGCTGGATTATTGTAAATATTCGTTCCGTTCGACTGCGATGTCAGGGTGAGCACAAAAGTCGAGATTGCCAGCATTCCACGAGTACGTTTCACGGTTGGATACTGTAGAGGTTTTGGGGTTTGTGATGGTCCGAATTAGGAAGTCTGTCTCTTCGTCATCAACCACATTCTCTCCTCCTCCTCCTCCCGGGAATCAGGCTCAGAGCTTATTGAGTTGTGTTCTGCCACCCCGACACTTCATCCTTGCATTTGGGCAGTACACCAACGGCCCCAAAGCATTGTTGGAATACCTGGTCGATGTCTGGGCCCAGGTCAGGAAACGTCGGGGGAGATAACACCTGGGGCTACATTAGCGCCGTATTGCTCTGGGGCTCGCGGCCGCAGTCGTAGCTCTATGTGTTATCTCCTGCTAAAGGGCTACATTGTCATAGCTCTGTAGATCGCTGGATTTTTTCCTGATGGCCAGCATCTCGAGAGTCGTGTTATCACTCTGCAATTCGTTTGCAGTGATTATTCTTTGTATCTTGCAAGACAACCAACATGGGCCAACCAGCAGTGTGAAGCCTCGGTAGCTCTGGACACTTTGATCGAGCCGACCATATCACTGGGAACCGTCAAGCCAGCCCTTCTCTCGAGCCTTCGCCATCCATGCTATCACGCCGCTTGCGCGTCCTCTCCCAATTGATTCGGTGGTCGGTCCCTTCTTCGAAACAAATCCTTGTTCCGTCCATTCATCCCGAGTCACCCGGGAGGCTGCCTCTTTGTCGTCCAGAATGCCACCCCCACACTTCCTCCCTTTGGCAGTACACCAACAACCCTAAAGACACGTTGTATTCGAGTCATCGGGTTGACTTTTGGGACCCAGCCAAGTACTCAGTCACTATGTACCTGAGGTCATGTGCTGTCGCCCTGGGATTCGTTTGCAGCGAATACTCTTTCAATCCTGCGAGACAACAAGTGGCATGGGTTGCGCAGCAGCGTGAAGCTCGGTGGATCGAGGTCTCTCTATGGAGCCAATCGCTGGTCAAGCTAGCCTCGTTTCTCAAGCCTTTGCCATCCACGATATGAATCCGCGCTTCCGGGCTACTCGTTCGGGGTCATTTCTCCTTCCCTCGACCTGTTCCATAGCATGCCAAGACGAACACGCTTGCCATTTTCTCACTCAACGCAGAGATTTAGAAAAAAAAACAGGGTGACGGTATTCATACTCCGCGACGCCTCCTGCGGCCAAATCATCCGCCTACCTCAGCGCTGATTCATATCCGGACACACTCTACAGTGGCGTATCTTCTCCTTGATTTTATACCACGCCTTGGCTTCCTTCTAGAGCTTGACCCAGAAAAATATCGGAACTTGTGCGTGGGGCGGCAGGTGTCTCCTTGTCTGATATGTCTCGCCATCAAGCCGCTGTTTCTGCTTGACGGCGTGTACTGCGGCAAGAACGAGGGGCGCGATTTCTCGGCCTTAGATTTCATATCGAGTGTGGCCGAGAGCTTCGCGTGGTGACTGGCAGGGCGGGCGCGGGCAGTCGTTCTCACGCGCGGGAGTCCTCTTCGAGAGGTTGGGAAGCTTCACTGGAGAAGATAGGGTTCTGCTGGGGATCCCAGACGGCTTGGATACCTCTCTGCGCAGGATAACGATCAAGGTTCCAGGGAAGGTCGAAGATGGTGAAGCAGATATGTGTATGAAGAAAAAAGAGACTGAAGTTCATGACCATTGTCGCATGCACCTTGCATCGGATCCATGCCTCGCATGGCGCGCGCTTTGTCGGTGACGCCGGAGAACTCGGAGAAGACGAGCTGTATGCGCATCTGTCGCTCGCTGCTGCAGATGGTGCCCAACCCGCTCTTGATTTCACTCTTCCTGCTGCAACCACCAAAGGCGCTGACCGAGGTGGTACACCCTTCGCGCAAGGGTCGATTCACTGAGGTGTGTCTCGCGATAGCCCCCCTCGTAGGCGTTGTCACGTAACATGCTATCCGAGGTTTAGCGCTGAAAATTCTATTCCCACCTTGACCAGCAGGCCTCCCAGCGCTTACAGATTCAATGGTTGCAATCTTTCTTGCGGGGAAACGGTTGTTGGTATACCTTCCGTGGAATGAAGCGCCCGCTGTCGTCCTCAAGGAGTACGGACCCTGGCTGCAGGGCTCGGGAGCACATCATGCCATCCACCTGAAAACCCGCATCGATGCATTGAGCTCGATGTAAATCGGGAGGTGCATCACTGAATTCCACTGTGAACGTGGTACGGATGTTAAGCCCGGAACTTTAGGGCAGACTCGGTGGATTAAAGGGGTGTGTCCCTGTACGAACGACGTGCCTTGCAAATCTTCTCACAGCCAAAGTCGTGCTCAATCTCGCCGCAGACCCCCCTACCGCTTTCTCTAAAACAGCTGCTGCGACATCCTCGCAGCATTATTCCAGGGCGCCCGTGGTCACAATGGGCGTTGGGGACGACCAGAAAGGGAAGAAATCCTACAGCCGCTGGTATGCTGCAATTCTGTCGGGTCACGATCTGTCGATCGGAACACAACAGTCCGTGTGAGCCAGCGCGCTCTTCTCAGCTTCTGTCGAGCTACTGGCGCACGAAATTCGCGCGTGTCGACACTGAGAGACACGGCTTTGAAGATCTTACAATCATCTGTCTACGATCTTCAGGCAAGCTTGGATTTACCGTCCGAGTCAGGAGCACTCGCCGTCGTCCCTCAAGCTTCTCTGATTATCCCGTCTATGGTCAAGTCTCCCCTGCCCCCAAAAGTCTACGTCCGATGTTGATAACGGGGCCTTGCCCAGTCCCTCCCCTTCCGCCTATTTCGAACCCCATCCCGCCTTGACCTCCTGTTCCGCCTGTAGACTATGAGCAATAGAATATACGAAATACATGTTGCTCACCAGATACATTCCAGCTTCCACGCTGACTGTTCGAGCTCATGGCGATCCGCGGCCCTACTCCGGGTCCGCCTGCGCCACCAATCTCTCCGCCGTCGCTACCGGAAACACCAGTTCTACCTGCGCAGAGGTTTATAGTCTCGAGGCACATTTTCAGGAAAAATATCATTTCTTTACCTCTAATCTGAGTGGTTGCTATCAGGGGATCAGCGCAGATGAGAGCATGGCTAGCCGCGTCACTCACACTCAGTGTCGCGCTTAGAAGTTGGCTGGGAAGCAGTTGAGATTCCATCATAAAATCAAGCTATGTGTCGTCTCACCTCAAATCCGTTCGGGCAAGCTAAAAGAGAATCAGTGATGGAATTATGTGTCCCACTGAACGAGAAAGCGTACTCGCTGCTGCGTACGAGGGGGGCTCAAGCGCTGAATTCCGGGAGGCAGCTTGAGAATTTTCGTGAGAGTCGGCGTCGTCAAACGATGAACGGGATGGTTGGGCACGAGAAGCGGAGGGTAAACGGCGCCGCCGAAAAGCTCTTCGCATGACGTTTTTCCAATATCGCAGGAAGCTGGGCATTTTGTGAAGCAAGTAGAGCCGGTAAATTTTGGGATGCAAACCAAGGAGATCACGGTTTTGTACCAGTTGATTCCGCGCATGAAAGGTGCTCTGCCGACATCCAGATTCAGAAGAGGAGCTGTGGTCTCTGAGTGGTGATATCTCCAAGAGCCGAAGGAAGGAAGGATTGCTCGCGAGGTCCCAAAGCGAACAGCTGGGCTACGTCATTAACGAAAATGCCAACTCAATAGACACATGGCAAATGAGCAAGGTTTCATTCATTTTTCACACACGCACTGTAAAATCAGGGTTGCTTGCCTGATATCAATTTCCATGTTCGGTCAAACACTTCGCGAAACGGGCAGGTTGGGTTTTCTCCTTTGTGCACTTCCGAGCTGTTACAGACTCCTGCAAATACATCCGTTATCCGGCGCAGAAAAATCTAGGAACTCACCATACGACGTCGTCTGGAATCTCGATCAGCCGGTGACAACCATACACGATCGCGACACCCTTGAGAGTCAAGATAGTAAAGCATGATGAGCCGCTGGGCCACTCGACACTTGATTTGGGAGAGCCAGATACGATGAAACTCTGACTGAATTCGGATGCAACATCCAACGACGCCACCACGCGTCGAGCTTCGAGGTTCGACATTTTCCTGGCAAGGCCAGCTTTGAAATGGTTCAGAAAAAAACGATATCAATAGGTTTTGCATTCTTTTGCAGGAATTCGGCGATTTTAGTGCGACGAATGACAGTGTACTTAGAGTGTCTGCAATGCACAGACCTGGCACCGGGGTTAGCCTTCATGATGAAAAAGTACAGACACACATACATACCAGCGATGGGCACAAAGAGAGAGTTAGTTCCAGGCATTTATGAGATGAGCGGCAGTGGCGCTATACAGTAAGCGTGCTATCTCAGGTTCGTCAGGAGGCTCTTGTAACAGCGAGCACTCAATGGCAGCGGTTTTCCGAGGGTCTGTCGCGAGGACCCGACTCTTATCCACCGGTGACAGCTGCAACATAGTGAATCTTGACACGCTTGGAGAAAGCTTACCTGGAAGGGCAGAATGGAAAAATACATGAATCTGATCATGACAGCGTCATCCAGGCTGAATTACCCGAGAGCGATGTTGCGTGATACACACATTTGACACAGAGGCGCTTACATTGAGGAGGAGGAGGAAGAATAACGGTCTGTAACGGTGCGCGAAGAAACCGGCGCTAATCTAATAAGAGTCTGAGCTTCATCGGCTATGTACTCAGATAACACGACATCTGAAAATCTTCTCCCGCGGCCGTTCGAATAAAAAGGAAGTCAACGAGCCGGGCAGCTTGGGAATAGAGTACGAAGGACAGTCGACAAGGAGTGGACAAAGCCCTAGTTTTTGTGTTCCGTTAAACCGCTTCGGTTTTTTTCACTGTCTCGAAAATTTCGATTTCGACAGTGGTCGAACAGAATCGGCGATCGTCTAAGGGAGGCACGGACGCACGAGCTGATAGAAATACAATCCTCTTGGCGGTACAATTCGGAGCTGTGCGAGGTAAGTGCTCCAAGCAGACGAAGGAGGACGAAGGATCTGGAAACGTTCAAAGTTGCTGGATAAACACGGCCGGTCCGGTCCCAAACACGCCAATGACTCAACATTGTTACGTCAGCTCACTTACTCCCTCCGAGTCTCCTTGAAGTCGGCACAAAGAGCAACTTGAAGTGGTGCACTGTATCCTGGTCACTCAAATCGGAAACGCGGACACAATACAGAACACTGGCATTCCGGAAACATGCGTTCAAATTGGTAGGCGGTACAGTACTCAGAAAGGATTTGTTACTGCTGAGTTACCTATCTCGAGCCTCCAAGTCGACTCGAACGCGAATGGTCCGATGGAAGTCCAAATCAATTATGCTGTCTATCGTGGCTCCGGCGCTCCGACTTGGCACTGGCGAACACTGACCACTGGGCCTTTCCCAGTTCCGCCCTTACCACCTACTTCAGTCCCTCGGCCGCCTTGCCCCCCAGTGCCACCTGTGGTCATCAGAGAAACAAATGCCGACAGAAAGAAGGCTCACCAGAAATACTCCCGATCTGACTGTGGTCATTGCTTTGGGGATCTATGCGGACTTGAGGTCCTGCGCCAGAGCCGCCTTGGCTTCCGATGCGTCCATCGGTACCTGGAACTCCGCACTGGCCTGCTTGGTGTATGTCGCAACGGAATTCATACCGATGAAGAATAATCCGCGGCTTACTTAAGACTACCGGCGAACGGAAGGGATGGGTGTGCGGGGTTTCATGCACGGTCTCTTTGCCTAGTGAGTCTTTCCTGTTGTTGCGCGGTCGCCTCTTGACCAAGGACGATAACCACGGCATTCGGCATATTTTCCGTGCAAATTTATGCACCGAGCGGCGAAGGCTGGACATGGTAGGAAGCAGCGAGGGAGAAGGATTTTTGTTATGGAGAGCAAGAACGGCGTGGTCTTTTGTTCAGACATCCGTGCATCTTACGTTTTTGAGGATATCGTCTCGTCTACGTCTACGATCGATCTATGGTCTTCGTCTATTGACTGCTGTTCTGAAATTGCCATGTTTGGGAAGCACTGGACAGTGGTGAGGCCGGCCAACTCTCCGCTATGCCAATTACTCCGGGAAACCATGACGACATCCAATATTTTTGTTTCTCTCGACGCGCTGTGAAGAACTGATCACAATTTCGAAGTGGCTGGAGTGCTCACAAGATGTCGACAAAAGCTTGGAAGCCAATCGGTCTGTGTCGTTGTTATCAATTGACTGAATAATCGGAATCCTTCATTGACTCGGTTGACCAGCGTGATTAGCGCTGGTACTATTATTGTGCTGAATATAAAGGAAGCTCAGAGCGGATCTGTCCAAGGATGATCATCCATCCCGCCCTCATCATCGCACTCTACGCCTTGCTGCAAGTTCCCAGATGCCTTTCCACCCTCTTGAATCGCAGCATCGACGATTTTAACGGCGACACAGTAACCGGCCAAATCCCAATATTTGCCCCACCAGATCTGTGGAATATCGTGGTGGTGGGAACTCTATCAAGTTATCCTTATGCAACGGCTGAGCAAATGCGAATAGGACAGCAATTGCAGCTCTTGTTTCGTCAAACCGGTGGCCAGCGAAACCTTCGACCGTACCTGGCATGATACCACTGCTAGAGATAATACGATTGTATACAGTGTAACCTTGCGGTTCACAGGTGCGTCTATCGGCCCAACGAGAGGACGAGTTAGGCGCCTCAGTTCTCTTCCCCTTGCTAGGCACGGCGGTATACTTCTTCGGCATCGTGCCCAACACCGTCCCAGGTACAGGAACCGTTATCAACACGGCTTTCAGCTTGGATGGCACACTGGCTGGCAGTTATACCCATAATCCCGACTTTTCCGATGAAATACTGTACTCCGTCCCAATGCTTTCGTTGGAAGGGCTCGCGAATATTCCGCACACGCTGGTCGCTCAGGCGCAGGTTCCGTCTCTCCTGTTATTCGACTACGCAGTGTATACGTGAGTCGTTATATTTAAATCCTTATCAGGTTTCACCTGGATGGGTTTCTTGACCGGAACTCTTCAGATTTGATGACGGGAAAAATCCAGCCTCAAGCACCAATAATCCAGGAACGAATTCGCCAAAATCGCAAGCTGCACCTCCCCCATCTACCTCGAATACTACACCAAGCAAAACTTTGCTCACAAGTCCTGGTTCCAGTTCAAGCACGAGCCCGGGATCACAGACCCTGAGCGCTTTATCAACGTCGAGCGGCGATACGGGGGGAACAGTCAGTATTATGACTGTCACCATCTCTACTGCCGGTCAAGACCAGTCGATTCAAAGTGCGGATGTTGCCAGCCAGGTCGTGTCATCAAAATCGCATTTTCCTGTCGCCACGGTAGTGGGGAGCGTCTGCGGTGTTGTGATCGTTGCGTTACTCGTCTGTGTTCTTCTGTGGTTCAGGCGGAGAAGATACAGAGCTGTCCCGCGCGTAGAGGCCTTTAATGCGGCGACAGTAGGTGCCACTCCGTCGCATCTTGACGATACGCAGGGAGTATCACCGTATACGAGCATGCGGCCAGAGATGAAGGAATTTTCCCCCTCTGAGTCGTTATACCCCTCCGCTACCGCTACCGAAGCCCCGGGCTCGAGTTCGGGGCCTCCGAGTCCAAGCGGGCCAATTCCACCACGAGCGCTTCCATCTACTCCTGTTCGATCGTTGACCTTCAGGACAGCCTTGCCGCCTTATTCGGCCAGGGACCCAGCTGACAATCCTAGCCGCTCCACTGCTGCGCTGCTGGGGGAAAAATCTCGAACTTTAGATGGAGCATAAATGATTGGAAGCTTCAAGCTCCGTCGTATACCTCGCTCCCGTGGACGATTGATTCAAGGCCTTGACAGAAACCATACTCATTGTTACAGTACTATACAGATTACCCTATCAATGCTATTTTCGAGCCTGAGATTGTGGTGAAATTCTCTGGAAGTCGAGCAACTTGAACATTGACGAAAGTGCTACTAAAGTGCTTCATTCGGCGATCGTTGGTCGGCATGCTGCGTACGAATTATAGGAAATACGACTGTCCTGGTGGTATAATCCGGGCCCGGGGATAACAGATGAAGGTGGAGAAAAGGGGAGAAACCAAGAAAGCCACACCGCAGCCTCCTGATGTGCTGCCGGACTAACACGGCCCGGAACTTACGTCAGCCTACTTACTCCCTCTCAGCAGCAATCCACAATCCGTAATACGTATGCGTAGTCCGGGTCGGGTTTGGCTTCAATGTACTATTCAAGCATACGCCAGGCGAACTGTTTCTGACGATGCTGGAAGCTGAGGTTTTCAGGATTTTTCTTAGTCGCTCAAAAATCCACAAAATGCCCCAACCGCGACACACAACGTACAAATTCTGAAAAGACGCATCCAATTTGGAAGACAGTACTCAGGAGGAACTCTCTTCCGCTTATCCATTTCAAGGCCAATTATGCTGTCTATCCCCAAAACTCTGCTTTAATTGTGGCCTCTGAAAATTGACGACGGGGCCTTTCCCAATTCCACCCTTCAACCAGCTCCTTCACCATTGGCTACCGATGCGTCCACTAGTACCTCGAGCTCCGCACTGGTCTGCTTGATGTATGTCGCAACGGAACCCGTACCGATGAAGAATAATCGGTCGTTTACTTAGCGAGCGGAAGGGATAGGCTTGCAAGGTTTCATACACGGTCTGTTTGCCTTGTGAGTATTTCCTGTTCGTGCGTGGTCGTTTCTTGACCAAGGACGACAGCTACGGCAATCGACATATTTTCCGTCCAAATACCTGCACCCAGCGAAAGCTAGACATGGTAGGAAGCAGTGGGGGAGAAGAATCTTGGTTGTTGAGGGCAAGACCAGGCCATTTCGCTCAGACATCCGTGCATCTCACCTTTCTAAGGATCTCGTCTTGTCTCCGTCTATGATCGATTTATGGTCTTCGTCTATTGACTGCTGTTCTGAAATTGTTTGGGAAGCGCTCGATAAAATAAACTGTTGAGGGCGGCTAACTCTCCGCCAGGTCAATTAATTCTCCGGGGAACCATGGCAACATCCAATGTTCTTATCTCTCCCAAACCATTCTCCAAGCGTCGACACACGGCGAGGAACTGGGTTCCAAGTGGCGGGAGTGCTCAAAAAATGTCGACAAAAGCTTGAAAGCCAATCAGTCTGTGTCGTTGTCACCTATTGACTGAGAAATCGGAATCCTTCTTTGACTCGGTTCACCAGCGTAATTAGCGCTGGTGCTATTATGGTGCTGAATATAAAGGAACCTCACAGCGCGTCTGTTCAAGGATGATCATGCATCCCTCCCTCATCATCACACTCTACACCTTGCTGCAAGTCCCCACATGCCTTTCCACTCTCTCGAATCGCACCATCGACGACTTCAACGGCGACACAGTAACCGGCCAGCTCCCAGTATATGTCCCACCAAATTCGTGGAATGCCGTGGTGGTAAGCTTGATTCCACTGAGTTGTTATTATGCAACGGCTGAGCATTTGCGAATAGAACAGTAACTGCAGCTCTTGCTTCGTCAAACTCTCGGCCAGCGAAACATTTGACCATACATGGCATGATACCACTGCCAAAGATGATACAGTTGTATACAGCGTAACCTTGCAGTTCACGGGTGCGTCTATCCGTACAACGAGGTTTCCGAGTCAGGTGCCTCAATTTTCTTCTCCTCGTTAGGCACGGCGGTCTACTTCTTCGGCATCGTCCCCAACACTGTCTTGAATTCACAGACCTACGTCAACACGACTTTCAGCTTGGATGGCACATCGGCAGCACCTTATTCCCACAAGCCCGACACTTCCAGCGAAATACTGTATTCCGTCCCAATGCTTTCGCTGGAAGGTCTCGCGAATATTCCGCACACGCTGGTCGCCAAGGCGCAGGCTCAGTCTCTCCTGCTATTTGACTACGCAGTGTATACGTGAGTCGTGAAATTTCACTCCTCATCAAGTTTCACTTGGATTGGGTATCTTACCGGAACGCTTTAGGTTTGATGACGGGGGAAATCCAACCTCAAGCGCGAACACTTCCTCGCAGACCATGAGCGCTTCATCAACGACTACTAGTGATATGGGAGGAACAGTCAGCATCATGACTGTTGCAACCTCTCCTGCCAGCCACATCGCATCATCAAAATCGCATTTTCCTGTCGCCGCCACGGTGATGGCGAGCTTCTGTGGTGTTTTGATCGTTGCGTTACTCGTTTGCGCTCTTATGTTGTTCAGGAGAAGAAGATACGGAGCTGTCCCGCGCGCAGAGTCTATCGATGCGGCGACAGTGAGTACTATTCCGTCGCAAATTGACGACATGCTGGGGGTATCACCGTATACGGATATGGGACTAGAGAAGAGGGAAATTTCCACCTCCGAGTCGTTTTATCCCTCTGCTGCTAAAGCCCCGGGCCCGAGTTCGTGGCCTCCAAGTTCAAGTGGGCCAATTCCACCACGACCGCCGCCTTCATCCACCCCTGTTCGGTCGTTGACCCTGCGGACAGCCTTGCCGCCTTATTCGCCCACGGATCCAGCTGACAATCCCGCCGGCTCCCCTGCTTGGCGACTGGGAGAAAGATCTCAACTCTAGATGGAGTAATAACTAGTACTTGAAGCTCGTTTGTATACCTCGTTTCCCTGGACCATCGCCTTGAAGCTTCGACAGAAACCATAGTTTTTGTTTCATCAGTATTCCTATCATATCAATGCTATTTTCGTGCTCGAAATTGTGGTAAAATCCTCACTGGTCCGGAAGGACATCGGATCCCCGTCTGACTGGTCACCGCCGACATGACCCGGCAAGAGGAAACCATGGGGTCAAGAATTGCCTGTAATAGCGCATTCAGAAAGATTAGCTGGCATTGAATGCTCCGAAGTTGGAGCTTTCCAAATGAACTTGGATCTACGGAGGAGCCTCGCAAGCAATCTCAGTTCAGCAGTTGAACATACTTGCGAAATTTTTTGCTCCCTTCGAGACTTTGCGCCGCGCGCGGTCTTGGTTCAGAAACCCACAAATGCAAGTCGAACACAGACAGATGCAGTAAGCACGGCAGAATATTTGCAGAAAAAATCACTCCATCATCTCGTAGTCCAAGCAGTGTCCAAGCGATTTGCGGCTATCTAGCCGAACGAAAGCTCACCCGGTCCGGGGTCGGCAAATCAGCGTGGGGAAATTGTGTGGGGTAACTGGCCATCAAACCGCCGCATCCGGATTTTCCCTAATCCTTTCTTCCTCAACCACCCACAAGGGTCGCTGGCATCGCCCATACCTCCCCAGAGGTTACCCCGTCTCCTCAACTATCTATTACCGCTCCGCATATTGCGTCGAGCCTTTCTTTCACTCTCATGGTGAGCTCATCGTCGGCGACGTTGTGGAGCGCATGGTTCACCAATGACTCGTAGCCGACACAAGTCCAACCACCGCCCCAGGACCACCACCACGATCTGCACGGGAAGAACGCGAATGCCCTTCACAGAGATGCCTTGATGCAAGCCCTTGGGTCGATACTTGCACCGGTGAGTCTGAATTCGACGCGTTGGGTGGAGTCGGCGTAGCTGGCGTCTTTGAGGATCAGAACAGAAAACTTCGCGAAAAAAATCGTGTCTCGCGTATTTTCTGGCCTGCTCTGGTCCGAGTACCACCGTATTCGCGGCCAGTAAGCTAAGGAGCGGATCTGGCAATTTTTCCTCATTTTACGACGAAGTTTTCGTGCATTGGACTAATCTACGTTTCAGAAACGACCCACAATGACGGGCCGCTCGTCCTCTCTGTCTACCGTTGAATCCTCTCGTTCATCGTCTGGTACAGCCAGTCCAGCGCACGAGCACCCATCATTCCCGCATCCTCACGCACATTCGCCACCACCGCCTCCTCCTCCCCCACATTCCACGCCCGTCCCTCATTCACACTCGCATCCACACTCGCCTCTTCACCCACATACCCACGCGCCTTCGCCGCTCGCCGAGTCTGCATCGGTGTCGGACGTCGAAGACCCCATTCAGGTCAGCTGTCAGCACCCTCACATTTTTACCCGCTGACCGCTCTTGCTCTTGGCATCCCAGGACGCTCACTCTGAACCCTCCCCCATGGCTTCGATTGCAGGGCCAATTCCACGCAATAAGATCATCGACTCACTCAAGAGCAAGAACAGTGCCTGGGATGCTCTTATCCACGGCTCGTTCTCGTAAGAAGTTTATCGTGATTCCGTGTGCCGGACAACGGCTCGCGATAAGTTAGCTCTGGTAGGATGTCTTTCTCTCGCTCCTGGGTAACATGGGCATCGAAGACCGCCAGGGATCGGCGTTGTATGTAGGTCGTATTTGTATGTAGATGGGTGTCCTGACTTCTGGATTGTCTCCCGCTGTACTACTAAACTCCCTCGTAATGTTCACTGTGGTTATTACTTATCTACCCGTCTACGCTGCTCTTCAGCTTCAAGCCAAAAAGAAAAGAAAATCTCGGTGTGTCCGAATTGGGCAATTACAGCAGAATCATAGCCACCTAATGCCACCAATCGGATCTCTCCAACTGTGATGTGCCGTAAAGGATCAAGTTGATGCGTCTCCCTCTTTGACTCGACTCATCATCCGAAAGAAGTTGAAAATGAGAAACTGCGACCAGAGGGAATCCAGGAACGCTGCTTCTTATCCATAATTCTGAACCGCTCCGGCTCTGCATGCTTCAGCAACCGTCTTCAATATTCAAACGGATTCAATTTGAAACGCCACTGTGCTTCGAATTCAAAGCCTCCGCGGTTGGATACAACATGTAAAAAGCGTTTACTCTAGAATCTCTAACGCGACTTTTTCTCCGCCGGAATCATACGGCGAACACAGAAGCAAGGAATAAGAACGCTACACCTCCGCATAAGTACGCTACCAATGACAGTCGCGACGGAAGAATGGGCGTGTGGTGTATGGTGAGGTACGAGACAATTTATATAGAGCGTCTGTCTACGAGAGACTAGGCGTGTGTGGGTTGTCGGGGAGCGAGCTGTTGTCGTCGAACCTAAATTCTCGAAAAAAAGTATGTAGCTCTGGCGAAATTCAAGCTCCGTGTCGAGAAGGGTACTCACGTATAGATCGCATAGTCGAATAGTGATAAAGACACCCCGATTGACTTCACTAGCAACGTGTGTGTGGTGATATATAACCAAATCTTTTCAAGCCAGATGCACTTAGGCTATATCCAACTGTCAGTGAGATATGCGGAAAGGTCTTGAAATTTGAAGAGGGTATGTTATAGTTTTACTGTGACTAAGTATGTTCTTCTGTAGGGGGAAAAACTCAGGTGGGACGCAAGACGCGACCTCCATGAATCATCATCATGCCATAAATGATATCTCTGAATATTGTCCACGTAAAATTCTCGTGAGTATGATGGTTCCGAATACGGACCACGCCAAAAATCTGCCTCCCAAGTAGTCCCAACACTGGCAGAGTTTGAAATGACCAGAGAGTTGGCAACCGCATCCGGGGCTCAAGGTGTGTATGCAGGCAACTCCGGTAACAGGGATCTGGGCGCATCCAACACAGTGGATGGTGAGGGCCGTTGCGACTGAATCTTTGTCCTCGAATTCGACGGTTGTGGTGGAATCAGCGGCATAGTTAAACTGGACGCTTCCTGCCCTGTCGTCCCCACAGGCACCCACGCTGAGCCGGATGTAACACCAAGTCGCAACTGAGCGCTCGTGGGAGGAGCGACAGGGAAAGCATCTATATTGATTTGTGGCGGCAAGGTTTTGCGTCTTCCGAGTCGACGCTTTAGGCTGAACCATAGAAGAGCACACACAATCAACCCAAAAATCGCGATACCACAGACACTCCCGACCACAATGGCAACCGGGAATTGTGAAGATGTGGACGCGCTATTTGCAGAAGATGTGGTGGTAATCTGAACAGTCACCGCGGGAGCACTGATCGTTCCAACCATATCACTGCTGATGGAGGACGAGGTGCCAGTCGGAATTTGCCCTTGGTTGTCAATTCTTTACATGCGTGAGTTTCAATATCACTTTCAAACGACGGCTACGTCGCCCACTCACGTATAAATTGCATAGTCAAATAACAGCGCATTGGGCATATTGGATTCATCGAACACACCCTTTATGCCTGCGACCAAGGTGTGTGCTTTATTGCTGAGGCTTTCCTTTTTAAACATCGGAACAGAATATTCCATCTCGTTGGTGCTGGCATTCGGAGTGTGAACGTATGTGCCAACAGCCGCTCCGTCTAGGCTGAATTGCACTCTGACCCCAAAATTGCCGCCGCCGTTGTTTGGAGCAATGCCGAAAAAATAGATCGCACTGCCTGGATTCAATATCAAAGAGACGCTCGTTCAAGGGGATTGAGAAGCCCACCTGTGAACTCTAAAGTGACGGTGTGCATTCCTTGGCTAGTGGAATCTCCGATGGTGGTGTCGTGCCATGTCCGATCGTGTGTTAGACTGGGATCGGGTTGGAGCGTACACTCAGTGCAATTACCGTTCTACAAGTATGTGCTGAGCAGGCCGTTCAGAGAGATGTGTTTAAACTTTACCAGTACGACCGCCCACACATCCGTCGGGCTGTAAACTGGCAGCTGTCCTGTTGACTCGTCGCCATTGAAGTCATCGATTGTGCGGTTGAATAGAACTGCAAGGGAGACTCTTGCACTCGCCAAGGTGTAGAAAGCGATGAAGAAGAGATGACAGAACATAGTCAAAGCTCCATATAGCATTGCGGTGGGTTAAATACCATGTCACACATTCCCGGTCAGAGATCAAAGATAGATATCTGAATTCTGTGTAAATTGGTGAATCCATTGCTCCTCGGCCGTTGCGCGTTCTAAGCTTGGGAAGTTACCGTGTAGCTTGGAGTGAGTAATGATCAGAGATAATCAGGCTGGAAAGTTGAATCTTGTTGCGCGAAAAGAACCATTGAGACGATCAACACATACGAAGTTTGAGGATGATCGATGCATAATTCAGTGTCCCATCGACACATTGTCTATTCGAACCCGATCACATTCAGGGTGGCTCAGCCCGGGAAGGACGAAAAAATTGAACCACTCAACGCGTGACCACTGTTCAACCTCACGGTTTCGCAATCAGATAATTGGCGATATCACTCGACTGCCAAGTTCCACTTGAAAAACCGCCAAGCTGTCGGGGAACGAAAGACACGATGAACCATCGATATCTCAACCATGGTTGAGTGAATACGCGGTGACTCGTGCCTCAGCTCTTGCGATTAGAGCTGCTCACTTTCCAATTTTTTGTTACACTCGGGAGCGCGATCGCACTCGAAAGTCTACTCAATTTTAAGTGACGGTTAGATATTGTTAAGATCGATGCGAAATCACCAAGTCACCTGCTGGCCTGCCTGTCAAGAGAGGATAAGGTGCGGTACAACACGAACCAGCAAAGGTGTTTACTAGATTTATACTAGTAGGCCCTTGACGCATTCGCATATTATACATGAAGTACATGCCGCCGTATCAGTCTCAATCGAACCAGGTGCCACCGTTTATTGAGATCTGGAGTAGAAGATGAGTAGGAGTAAACCAAGTAAAGAATGCATGGCATTAAAACTCACCGTCTGCCCTGAAACGATTCTCAGGATCATCGAAAAACAACATCCAATAAACGCACCCGTAATAAACGCCGACTCTTTGCCAGCTAGAAAGGCGACCAAGTCGGCAACTTCCTCCGGCATTCTTCCCAACTCGTCAATATACCGAAACAAGAGGAAAATGTCGCAGACCCTATTCTTTTGAGTGCGGACTTCTCTATACTCTATTGCTTAATTTAGTTGGCCAATTGATGAAGTTGTTTCGTGCAGCAACCTTCTGGATCATATCCGATGGGTCTCCATTTAAAGATGCCACACTCACTGAGGATAGCTCTAGTTGATGATATGAGATATGCGTTTGCGTTGAGAATCTTACGTATGGGAGTTTCAATACATCCAGGAGCATACGCGTTCACCGTGATGCCATGCGCGCCAAATTCAATAGCTTGACCCGTATTAGCGTCCATTGAGAGCTTTACTCGCCATACCTGCGGCTTGCGTTAAACCTCGAATCGCAAATTTTGAAGCACAATAAGGCCCTGGTACTCTTCCTAAATCCGCGCTCATTAATTCAGCATCTCAGAATGAAGATCACATTCCTTGTTTGCCAGCAACAGATGAGGCACCGATAATTCTCCCACCTCGTCCTTGGCTAATCATATGGATCCCCGCGTACTTGTAGCAGAGAAATGTTCCACGAGAATTGATGTTCATGACTCGTTCGTACTCTTCGAGGGGCACTGAATAAATATCATATCAAGTATTTTTACAAAGTAGAGAGAGAATCTTCACCTTCGTGAAAAGAGATCCCAGGCTTTCCAATGACCCCGGCGTTCGCCACAACCTAGCAAATATTTGATGCAGGAACTTGGTGAGACTTTCGACAGCCAAACCGACAACATCAAGTGCGCCGTACTGCCCGACTGTATAAGCAAATAACTCCTTCACTTGTTCCTCCTGTGACACGTCGGCAATATGCTGCGATACATTACGTCCCATTGCGCGTATCTCCTCTACAACTGCGTCCAGTTTCTCCCGGCTCGCGAGAACATCGTTGACGACAACGTCGAAACTCTCCGTTGCCAATCTGATAGCTATGGAACGGCCGATTCCCTGCGCTAACTTCAAGATGAGATCGTGCCAGTGAGCTAGAAAGGTGCAATACCGGCGCCGGTGACGAGAGCTACGCCTTTGTGCGATGGCGGCATGGTACAGAGAGTTCGGAACATTCGGCCGAGCCTGGGGACAAATGTGTAACAACAACCGTTACTGAACGCCAAACGCTCAAAAAGGAAATTTTTACGGCTGTTGATGCGAAGCCGGAACTGGAGACGATCATGGAACGCGGGCGCCGCTTAAATTTCCAAGCGTCGGATCAAGTTGCTTACTCGCCTCCAAAGCGAACTTGAAGGCTGCAAAATGAGGGGACTTGAGCTTGCGGTTATTCCTGCTCCAATATCCTTATATATAATCAAATGAAGCTATACAACCCACAACATTCCATCTACCAATGATACAGACTCAAAACTTGAAATACAATGCAGAATATCCGAGATGACAACAAATCCGAAATGAGAAAACGTCTACACGAGATCAGAACTTGAGGGTCTTTTCGCCGGCGGGCTAAAGAGGTGACGAGTCAGAACACTGCAAAGTTAATTCGATCGGAAGTGAAGCTTACACTCGACGTGGCCTCAGCCCTGTTAGCACCAGCTGCAGCAGTCTTGGCGGCCTATAGGGACTTGATTTAGCATTGTATGGCAGTGAATCCGAAGAGAGATACGTACGGCGGCTTTGCTCATCACGGATGCAATGGCGCTCTTGGCAACTTCAGATGCACTTTTTGCAGCTTCGGCACCTTTGGCAGCCTCACCACCCTTGGCAGCTTCAGCACCTTTAGCGGCCTCACCACCTTTGGCAGCTTCACCACCCTTGGCAGCTTCAGCACCTTTAGCAGCTTCACCGCCCTCAGCACCCTTGGCAGCTTCACCACCCTCAGCACCCTTAGCAGCTTCACCGCCCTTCGCCGCCTATTTCAAGAGCGACGTCAACGATGGAAGACAAGTCAGAATGCTGAGGCTCAGCTTACCTCGCCGGTCTCCTTGTTCTCGCCCTCGTTCTTATTTTCGTTCTCGTTCTCATTCTTGTTCTCGGCGTTCTTGTTCTCGTTCTCGTTCTCATTCTTATTCTCGTTCTGGTTTTCATTCTTGTTCTCGTTTTGGTTCGCGTTCTCGTTGTTGTTGTTCTGCAAAGGTCGAGGATGAGCTCCCATCACAAGGACGAAATCAGCAGAGAACACTCACTTCGTTGTTGTTATTGGCATTGGCGCCGCCGAGTCCGGCCTTCTCGCACGCTATTCCCACTTCCGCACCAAGTTTACCACCGGCCTCCAAGATTGCCTGACAACATACTCAATAAGTTATTTCTTCAAATAAAGGCAGACCGGCTCACCTGCACGGCAGCGAGTTGTGCCTGGACGTTGGCGTCATTGCTGAATGAAACTATCAGGATGCGAATAAAATGAACGATGGCCAAACGAGTTCGTACACTTTGATGTTCTTGAACAGGGTGATGCCGGTTGCAACCAATTGACCGGCAAGAGCACCACTGTCGCACTATTGACATGAAAAGTTATGAGCTAAGAGGAGGTAGAGGAGGATCAAAAAATACGCACCGCAGCCTTGAAGTCGGCGTTGGAGTTGGCAGCATTGCCGCCCTCGGCCGCGGTGGCAGTGGCGTTACCGGCTTCCTTCCCGTTGGCCTCCTCAGCGCGAGCCAGACGGTCGAAGCTAGTGCGGCTTGCCAACGGGGCCGCATTCGCAGTCAAGAAGGACGTCGCCAGGACCGCGAGAACGAAAGAGACAGAAAGACGAGGCATTATAATTTCAAGTTGTTGAGGGAGGGAGATGTGTGAACGAAGTCGAAGTGAGTGTAAAGTGCTGAAACCAGAGCAAGCTGGGTTTGTTGAAACAAGAAAGTGCAGAAGGAAGTGGAAGGAAGAAGAGAAAAGGGACCAAGCCTATCGAAACAGGCGGCTTCGTTAGGCTTTTAAGGAATCGGTATACATTGCAATGAATGCCATAACTGCAGCCAAGACTTTTGTCGTCGTCGAATAGATGCAAAAGATCGGAACGTTTGGAGATCTGCTCACACCCATACGTTGCGAAGCCGCTCAATAGTAACCCGTGCGAGAGAGCCTAAAGAAACAGTATCCGATCAAGTCCCGGTCCAGAGAGGACAGAGCGCTGCAGCCTTCCAGTAAGGGATGCGGAAATGCGAATTCGCGATACTTAGCATCCGGGCACTATGCATCTGGCCGAAGTCAAGGTACAGTAACAGTCTGTCGAAGTGGAAAGAATCAAACTGAGGTCGTCGCCGCCAAGCCAGAGATAGAGTGCCCGCAAAATGCGGCGAAAAGCCCTCGATGAAGGAGGATGAATGAATCATGAAGGAGATTCGGAGAATCGGAGCTGTTGGGATGCTCGGATCACACTGCCAAGCCTGATGTCGAGGTCAATTCTCGAAGATTATAGATTATGGCGAGGGGCATATCTGTCAGTGTCGCCGTCCTTGACGACTACCGATTCAATCCCCGCCCGACCGAGATATGTACTTGCAGTTTATCGGAGGCCGCCCAACTCCAACAAAGCGACCGTAATGCGAGAGCAATAAAACACTGGGGTTCCGCTAGCGCCGATGCATTGAAGATGACTTGTTGTAGTGGCACTGGATGCACGTCATCTGAAAACTATGGGGATGTTATTGCGGAGGTAACACAACTCGAGTTCAATGACCCAACCTTTCGGGCCCGCACCAGATCACCATCGAAACCACAGCGCTACTTCCGCTGTGCGTAGCGACATCCACGACTACTGGTTCTTGAACAAGGGTAGGAACGGAGGACGAGTGTTTCAAGTCGTGCGGGCCCGGCGTGTAGCGCGCTACCGTTGATCAGGGAGAATACTGTATAGGCAGGTATAGGCGAGCGGACAAGGGATACATTGTGTTTCAGTGCAACTGGATGCGATGGGTGGACGCTGAGCGCTGGGTGGGACAGATCCGGTGCAGCAACGCAAGCGGATCCATACAATTAGACAATTGCTCAACAATGGGCGAAAGCACGTCATGCGTATACGTACCAGCTACGGCTTTCGCAATTACTTCAGATATCGAGTGACCGACCAAGCAGATGTCATTCGACCACCGCACCCCCCGAGCCCGAGCGATGCTACTCGTGTGATGGTATGTACCTCCGCCCCCCAGGCCGCAAGCATAGCCGGCGGTCTTCCGTCTTCCCATCCGCCCACATGCCGCATGCCTTCCCTGACGTCTTTCTGCGGGACGACCAAACTACCGCTGCGCTTGCTTTCGCTGCTGGCGGCGGAGGTGGGCATGGGGATGTACGCAGAGCCTGGTATGAATCATGAGCGTCTATGCGAGAATACGGAGCCGTTGGGCGACTGCGATGGCGTTGTCGGGATACAGGAGCCGCGGCAAACCATTCCATAGAGCGCGGCGGGGCGTTGGTATCCTTGTTACAAAAGTAGCACTGTCAAGGCCAGAGTCGGGCTAGCTGTAATTTGAGGAGTACAGTGCGGCGGTCATGTTATTCCGTAGATAGCGTATAGGCAAGGGTACCGAACGGATAGCATCTGCACACACGTCAGAAGAGTCTACACATGGGGCGATGTTATCGAAAAGTAAACTGCAATACTGAGGTGATTTTGTCACTTTTTGTGAAGGTCCGGGGACGAAGGGCGCTCCAAAGTTCCTCCTCACAGATGCGTAGGAGAGCAACTGCATTCGAAGCGGACTCGGCCGTCGACGTTAGCGTTGCCAGCAGAGACTGAAGTAATGAGATGCAGAGTAGCAACGATAAGAACAGTGAGAAATGCCAGTGGCTTGAATGGGTACGATTGGGACAAGGGATTGTCCAATCGGCCCCGATGCCAGCGCAAGAAATTGGACATCCCAGACATTGCTCAAGCTTTCTGCCTGGCTTCAGAATGCGGTTTGTGAGAATAGCTAAGTAGCAGACTGAGTCTTCTAGTCAGTCGTGCTCGATGTAGTGGAAGGAGGTGACCCTAACCTTGCACGAATTACCCTAACCCTAATGACTCATGTCGCTTCTCCAGAATCTTTTTGGTATCTTTACCCTTTCGGAAATGCTAAGTTCAAAGCCTTCTTGCATTTTGTGCAATCCTATTCATACAGAGCCAGAACTATTTCATTATATTGCGCACTGTATCAAAGATCCAACGTACAAGGCCAAAAGTACAAGGAAAGGCGACACAAAAAGGGATACAGATGTACACTACCAGTAGCTAACGGGGCGGGGGTGACGCGACGGACGAACGGACGGATATGAATAAAGTAAAGTTAAGCAACAGGCACCTGGTCCTTCTTCGGCTTCGCAGCAGCGGTGGTGAGACTCTTGTGGATGAAGGGCAGGACACCTCCACCAGCGATCGTCGCGCGCACAAGGGTGTCGAGCTCTTCGTCACCGCGAATGGCAAGCTGCAGATGCCGTGGCGTTATACGCTTGACGCGGAGATCCTTCGACGCATTGCCTAGAAGAGCCCGAGTCAGGCGCAGTTGCGATGACTCGAGTGGCAAGGCACGCACCTGCAAGTTCCAGCACCTCAGCAGTCAGATACTCCAAGATCGCCGACGTATACACAGCGGCCTTGGCACCAATGCGAACGTTATGCTGCGTGCGCTGCTTGAGATAACGATGTATACGTCCCACAGGGAACTATCGATTCAAGCAAACCAAACATGAATTCAGATTGATTTATAATGAGGGGGGACGACAAAAGCTTGTCCACGCACCTGCAGACCGGCTTTCTGACTCCTCGTTTGTATCGACCGAGCGGCGTTCGGTGTGCCCACGGTGCCACTAGCCCCACCGGATTTCGACTTGCCGCCAGATTTTGCAGCAGGTGCCATGGCTTAAATTCTGATTGCCTTTTGCGGAGAGTCAGACAGGAAACGACCGCGTCGCTGGATAGACCGCTCACGCGAAGATACAGAGAAAAGTTGACTAGATATTTCTGAGTAGATAATATTGAGTTGGAGTCGAAAAGCCGGCGCTGAAGAGTGGCGTACAAGGGGTGGAGGCAAATTTGGGGGAAGTTGGATGTGGTTCCGGAGGAAGGAGCGAGAAATAAATAGAGGTAAATACCCGGATATACCCGGAATTCCCACCACCTTTGTCTGAGCGAATATCAACAAACATTTCTTTCGTCGTTTTGCGTCCTTTACTTTCCTTTGTGTGCAATCCAGAGCGTTTGAATTGCTCTTTATGGTCAAAGAACTCGTTTCTGACTTCTTTTTGACGCTTTCCCCGCAACGGGGGCATTCAACGCGACGGTTTCCAGTGGGTGATTCAACAAAGCAGATAGCTGCAGATAGAGAGTCTTTGAACTTTCTCTCCGGGGGCCATGCAGTCGAGCACTATTCGGAGGATGTGGTTCAAGAATCGAGCTTTGTTTAGCTTTTGGGGAACATGTGGTCCAGCCCAAAGCGACTTGGAAACAACGCACAGCAAGACACCACCTTAGCTTCGCCATTCACACTCATGTAGACCCTTCCAGTTATTATAATTCAGATAGTACGCCATTTCATCTACCTTCCCTCCGGAGTCGTTCAAACTCTAAGCATCCCTGCGCAGGACGACAGGGAATTCTCACTATGGACTGTACGATCACTCGACCGACATCGCAGCTCATCTTGACCCAATGCTCCTGAATTTCGGTCCAGTCGAACTCTCACGCAACACCCCAAGCCTGATGATACTCACTCTTATGTGTCAATTGCGTAAAATGCCAGAGGGCCTCGAGAGACTCGTATGAGATTCTAACGATGCCTTCGGTAGTTATATATAGGACGATCTTTCCCCTATCGACACACGCGTTGGTACTTGGTGGATATCCTGCATACGACCCTTACCCACCTTGTGTTAGATAACGGGGTTCGCTATACACGAACTTCTCCGTAATATCCCATTACACTGTTGCTGTGCTCGCTATAGAGAGGAACACCCAAATTGCTTCGACGGTGAGTCATCACACTTGGGCATAGGATGGGGAATTCTCCCTATGGACTATACGATCACCTAACCGGCATCGCAGCTCATCTTGACCCTCTATCGATTCGAGTCGAACTCTCGCGCAACACCGATTTCAAGAACGAGACTCACTCTCATTCGTCGGATATGTATTACGCAAATTGCTTGAGCCTCGAGAGACTCGTATGAGATTCCAACGATACCTTCGGTGGAAAAGTTATATATGGGACGATCTCTCCCAAATCGACACACGCGTTGGGACACCCACCGAACGTCGGCGACAGCGATGCACGAAACGCTGACATCGACTCGGACAATCTCGTCTTGTTTACCTTCAAGGTCCTTCGAGGCTCAAGTCGTCCCCGCATGCGCCTTGAAGAATCTCAAAACGCGATGAACTTGCCTAGCCAAGTTTCCCTGACTTTCTCATCGAGTGGCGAGTTACGCAGCAAATCATCCAAATTTCGCGAGTTCAATCTACATCTATACAATACGAAGCCAAGTACCAACAAATCAAGCATCGTATACCCAACGAGTCTAGTGTCTAGCTGAACTGAACCTGCGGCTCCTCCTACGCCCGCTTCCATCGGTCGCAGACCCATACTCCTCCTCATACCGCATCTTCTTCTTCTCCCAACTCCCGCCCTCCTCAAACTCACCACTCGACTTACGCTTCCTTCCCCTCCCATCATTGCCCTGCATCTGCACATTCCGCACATCCGCAAACACCCCGCGCGGCGTCGGCGATGCCATCGGCGAATTCGCCTCAATAGTGTCGTAGTCGTCGTCGTCCGCCGACGACTGCGGAGACGCCGTGTACAGGACGCCTTCGTCAAAGAACTTGCTCTTGGGGCGATTTGGCGAGCTAGCGTCGTAGGCCGCCTCTGCGATGGGAGAAGGGTACTTGGTCCAAGCGGGTCCGGAGAAGGTGTACGTGTCGCGATAACGCTCAGTGTTCCCGTTGAAGGCAGACGCGGCTTTACTCGTGGCACAGATGAAGGGATTCTCGTCGTTGCCGCCGCCGCGAGAGACTGGGAGCAACGCCGACGAGGTGCGACGGCTGGGATAGTACGAACTGTTATTGTGGTTGTGGTTGCGATTGCCGTCGCGGTGGCTGCCAAAGACCGACGGCCGTTTATTGTGCTGCTTCTTGAGCTTGGCGAGTTTCTCGTCCTCCTTGGATTCCTCGTCCCTCAACGACGCGAGCGTCTTCTTGAGGTCCTTTACCGAGTTTCGCTCTTTGTTGCGCAGTGCTTTGCGTAGGTCGACGAGTCGCTCCAGCTGGATAAGCTTGGCTTGGATTTCGAACGCGAGGGCGAGGAGGTCGTCGGGGTTGAGCGTAGGGAACGGCGGCGGCGGCGGCGGTGCGGGCGAGGCGGGGACGGGGTTGGCGCCGGCGGGAGCGATAATGTGGTTGCCGATTCTGAGGATGGTGTCTTTCAGGTGGAGCGTCATTCTCGTTGACGGCGGTGGGGTATGTGTGGGTTGCTAGAGATGGTGGTGGTAAGAGAGAAAGAAGAGTAAGAGTGGCTGACGATCGGTCCTCGCAGCTTTATCCGCCGGCCCCCCATTCCATTCTTGTCAGCTACCATATTGCACGTTCGCTCCCGCCAGCCTTCTCTCTGCCTCCTTCATCTCGTCTCGCCTCTCGCCTCTCGCCTCCCGCCACCTCGCTCGCTCGCTCGCCGCCCACCGTACCGCACTCGCCCATCCACCCTCGCATACCCTATCAATCTCATACACACCCCACTATGTCCACCGCCGCCGCTGCCCTCATCACCACACACATCCCCTATCTCGCCTCCCAGCTCCGCAGATACGACGGCGAGATCAACGACCTCCGGCACCAACGCGAGCATCTGCAGAGCGAGATCGAGCACGTGAAGTGGTCCATCCAATTCAAGCAGAAAGAGGTCGCTGGGCAGATTGAGCGCAAGGAGCAGCACGCCAACGCCAACTCGAAGGACGGATCACGAGCGGCGGCGGCGGGCTCGAAGCGCACAAGGAATGCGACGCGCGGTGCGTACATACGCGCGCGTTCTGTAGGGACGTTGTCGTTGAGCGAGTATGGCTAACCCGCTGTGTCGTTATTTGCAGACGAACAAGAGAACGAACGGCCCCCGTTGCGCCGGCGAGTCGAAGGCGAGCGTCGATTCCTATCCAAGGTGCTTCTCCTTCCCGAATCCCTTTCACCACTGCCGTCTCCCCTCCCTGCCCCGAACCACGCCAGTATACTGACTCGCCCGTTCACCAGAACGCCGACCTCCGTCGAACGGATTCGCAGGTCTCCATGGGTGCGAGGCGCAGAGGGCGGCACTTTACCAACGATGAGATGCGTAGGGCTACCACCACCAACACCAGCAACAACAACAACAAGACCAACAACAACGCCAATGCTTGATTTGTATTCTGCGGGTCCCGAATGTTACCACCGGTGATGCTTGAATATTGCCTTCCACCCAACTTCCACCTACATACAGACTATGTCCCGTCCGTCCGCGTGTACCCCGGATCCAAATGTTGTATTTTGACCGCGAATGAGGTTGATATTTCCGGGTAGCAGGGAGTGAAAATGTCTTTGCAGCAGCACCGGATGGGACCGATATTGAGAAATAGTTCATATCCGACGCATGAGAGTATCATTCTCGAAATAGGGGCGTTGGGCGAGAGGTTCGACTGAAATGTAGAATGATTGGGTCAAGATGAGCTGCGATGTAGTCTCTCTTGACAGACGCTTTATTGTTTCTAGCTCGTACCTCGCTCAATAAAGTCTGTTAGTTACCGCGCTCTGATAACCGGCGGCCTGCCTTATCCGTTTTAGGAAGCTTACGTGAACCAATTTGGGACGCGACGAGGACGCGTCCTAGGGCCTAAAGGGCGCAAAAAGCCGCCGGATGCCTTCGAACAGCAGTCTAATAGTCGGATAGCATTGATGCTCACACTTTTTTAAATATTTTCCGCCTAATACTCACCGAATTAACATCTCGATGTCTTATGGCCCAAAACGGTCGAAAATCCTATCCCGCCCCATTAGAACCAAGTTGACCTCATAAAGAGAGTTTGGTGGGCGTTCAAACACATTGTATGCACGTTTCGGACGTCTGCAGCGAGAGGAATGCATTGAAGACGCGTCAAGGCGCGTGTTGCTTACGATTTGTTTGTGCGTGCTTCTGTGATGCTGACATAATAACGCAGGCCGCCGGTTATTTGACGCGGTAACTAACAGACTAGCTGCGATGCGGGCTAGGTAGTCCAGTCCATGGTACGGATTTCCCGTCCGTTAGCCGCGCATAATGTCGAGAGAACAGGGAAAGTCAGGGAAGCGCGTCTGGGAAACCTCATTGAGTTTCGAGATAGGTTGAGGTGCTGCAAGTGCATACGGTGACGACCAGAGGGCTCGAAAAGCCTAAACTTGTACAAGATCGATCCACAACGACAGTCACGGAGTGTCACGTCACACTTTGAGTCCTTTTGAGTCTTGGACGTGAACGCCAATGCCATCTAAGTAGTGCCACCCCCAACGCTCTCGCAGCTTTCTGGTCCTGCGCTCTTTGCCTTCTACGGTGCTACCCTCGACTGACTGTTGTTCCCTTGCTGTTCCCTTCTTGCGTCGAGCAGTCGTGACTCGCTTTTGGGTTGATTAACTTGATTTTCTTTCCTGGAGGTTGTCTGTCGTATTGCCCACAACGACGACGTTTGGACTCGAGCTGCGAAAGCGCTTTATGGATCAAGTTTTTTCAGGCTCAAGATTCTAGCTATGGTTTGAGGTAGACATGTACTGTCAGGACCCTCCGTCAATTCAGTCGCTTCAGCAATACACTAGCCAGTCGACGACGATTACGAGGGAGCTTCTTCGACTCCATACTAGCCGGCAGTCGTAACCTCCTCTCTTCTAATGCCATTGGCGGCATCGCCCTCCGTGGCTGGAATTCTGCTGCAGTGCTTTACCCTTCGTTGAGTTGTCCTTCGTCAAATCTACCCCGCCTAAAATATGTCTGTCTTGGTTGTTTTGCCTCCAAGGCTCGTTGGACATGCTCCTCTTCCTATTTCAAGGTCTCGGATTCCTCCCACCGACTTGGGCGCGGCCTGAATGCCTGCGCTCAGTAGCTTCAATCCCTAATCTTCGCTCTTGCCTGTTGGACAAGAACATGTCTCTACTGCTACCCCGACCTCTCGCCAGGCTAGCCGAGCCCTCTTCCTGCTAGAGCTTAGTCTTGTGACGCTCATTCACAGCAGACCCTCTTTTCAATTTTGGTCTGCCCTCACCGAACTTGTGCTACCTTCGCCTTTCTCGATTTACTATTCAGAATTCTCGATATCATCTTGGGTTAAATGTTCTTTGCTACTCGCTTCATGGTACCAGAAGTCTACTCGCATCTATGACTGCAAGTATCACTCCTTCCCATCCCATCTGTACTTTTCGCTGACCTACTTACTCTTCTTCAAAGTCTTTTGCAAGTCTTTTGCCTGTTTTGGGGAGGACACCAAAAATAGCGTCATTATTTGGCTCTGCTTATATCGCATCCCGTTACCTTCCCTTTTCGGACTCCACTCACTCCACCGCATCCCAACTTGGGGTCTGACGCACTTATGATGCAACTCTCGTCTGAAACCACTATAAAACCACCCCGATCGTCTCAGATTCCCCACAATTCTAACCATGGCATCTGTACCCAACTTGCATAACGATAACATCACCAACACCACCACCACCGGTGTCTCTGAGCCTCGTCCGGAGCACCACGTGCACAAGGCTTCCGAGCCTCTCCCCGGCGCTCGTGGCGGCGCCCCCGCGGCTGATTACAGCGCAGACACAATGGAACGCCTCCCCAGTTCCGTCTGGCAGAACGCCGACCCGTCTCAGCCTACACGGGAACTCGATACGGACGAATCCGAGGGCCGGGATGCTTTCAGCTCGGAGCGTCCACTGAATACGCAACCACACCCCGAGGGTTTGTTTAGTTTTCTTGTTTCGGTGTTGCTCTGGATATTGATTTTGTCTTCATCGTAGGTGGTGTTGCTATTGACGGTGGTCACTCCGAAAGCATGCCCATGGGCAAGGCCAGTGCTGCTGACAAGCTCATTGGCAAGACCCAAAAGGTATGCTTGTATCATCGGCTTGTCGTACATTCCTAACACGCCTTGTCAAGGTCATTGGCAAAGTCACCAATAAGCCTGAGCTGCACGAGAAGGGTGAATTGCGAGAGTCCGGGGGCAAAGCGGCTGCCACGGGCGACGCGCGCGCACCCCACGACTAAACAATGGACGCTCACACCCCAACTAATAATGTAATATACTGTATCTACACCCGTGTATCAAATAACCATCAACGCGAAGTCTTCGGCCTTTTCTTTACTTGAGCCTCAAATCTGTTACGATGTCAGTGCGGTCGGCAATAGCAGACAAGGAAGCCTTCTGTGAGATCCCACAAAGATAGCAAATTTGACACGAGTTCGTACAGCTGTTGAAGTTCTTCTGTCCTCGACCAATAAGCCCTTTCGACTGGCGCTGAAAGTTCGCCAGAGGGTACTCTGTGGAAGTAAGCGCCGTCTCTCGGTAAGATAAATGCCCGACGTGCTGAAGATGGAGGCGTTCCTTTCACTGCATTCAGAGGCCCTCTCACCACCGGTAGGCCCCTTGGCGAGGATGAGTGAGCTAGCCCACTGGCAAGCCGAGACAAAGGGAGACACAGGGTTCAAGCCGATGCGAGGTTCAGCGAGGTGCTGCTGCGAGGAACGTGTACTAGTAGTGAGGTGCCGTGAGCTGCGGCTATCCTCATTGCTCCATAGCGTGCGGCGTCCGAGTCAGCGCTGCCAGCGGCCGGCTAGCCAATGGCCGCCTCGCCAGCCCTCTTGCTGGAATGCGTCCGCAGCTCGAGTTACGTTGTGACGAGCTTTAAGACGCAGTCAATTTCCCAGTCGTAAATGGTGAGTGGCGTCCGGTTCTGTTGACTCCCGCGCGCTAACACAGATTGTCATCCGAGTCACAGGTGGCGGAGAGGAGGTAACGCCTGGTTGTTTACAGGCTCCCTGCCAGAGGAACACCGAGGATATTGATTTTGTCCTGTTCGTAAGTAGGCGGCGTTGCTATTGACGGTCGTTCCTCCGAAAGCATGCCAATGGGCAAGGCCAATGCTGCCGACAAGTCATTGGCAAGATCCAAAAGGTATATTTCTGTATCTTTGCACCCTCAGCTCGTCGCACACTCCTGACAGATTTTATGAAGGTTATTAGCAAAGTCACAAACAAGCTTGAGCTGCACGAGAAGGGCGAGTTGCGCGAGTCTGGCGGCAAAGTAGTTGCTACGGGAGGGTGCGCGCGCACATCACGACTAAATGGACGCTTATACCCTGTTCCCTCTGTATCAAATAACCACGAACGCGAACCGTTCGGCAATTACTTGAGCCCTAATCCGTGTACGATATCAGTTACGTCGGAAATAGCAGACAATGGCAGACTGCGCAGACAACGAAGCCGTCTGTGAGACGGCGACCCCACAAAGATACCCAATTTGACTCGAGTTCGTCCAACTGCTGTGGAGCTTTTCTGGTCTCGACCAATGAGCTCTTTGGACGGGCGGCAGAGCTCAGTCGAGGTCCCAAGTGGACAATGACTCAAGGAAGTAAGCGCCGTCTCTCGGTGAGATAAATGCCCGTCGAGCTGAAGATGGAGTCGTTGCTTTGAATCCCCATGTACGGCCCAGGGTATAATTACACCGCGACGAGCTCCAAGACGCAGAGAAACTTCCCAGCCGTGACTGGTGAGTAGCTCCAGTTGTTGACTCGTGGGCGCGCTAACACATCGCAGGTGGGAGAGGAGGTGCCGGCGGCAAAAGCAATAAATATGGAGGCAGTGGCGGAGTGGGTGAAGCGCCCCGGATGGCGGTGGAATACGCGCAGTACTTCAGTGCGGTGAACGGTCAGTTTTGTTAACAGTTCCGAGAATCAGATCTTCCGATTCGCAGAGTCACCGCAGGCTGATGAGATTCTATCCGCAGGCGGGGACGGAGGTGAGGGTGGATTCGGCGCCGACCAGGGTGGCCTTGGCGGTGTCGGACAAGGGCCGAGATTTTCCCAGAAACTCGTGCCTACGGATGCCGCTGTGAGAGTGCGCATCCCGCGCGTCAGCGTTAAGGATTTCTGTCGGTCCTATAATGTCAGCGCCACGATTTGCAAGCTACTCAGTGACCAGGGGTTCGAGACGGCTGGTGCGCTGCTGGAGACGGATGATTATACGTTGAGTGATATTGGGTTCAAGCAGGGGCAGATTGCGGAACTGAAGAGGGCTTTGGGGCAGTTTGTGGCTTATGCTTCTGCTAGTACTAGCAGTAGGAAATGACGCCGCAGGCATTGTAGTATCAATGAGTTTGTTCTTGAAGATCTCTCTGCTTCTGCTCCAAAGTTGAAAGTTGACGAACGAAAAAAAAACTGAAAAAAACTTACTTACCTTCCAAGTTCCTCCAAACCACCTCCGGGTCTGCTTCACAAGGCTGGACAATTTTTTGCTCAGATTCAAGCGTTCGGCGTTCAACTCTAAGCGAGGGCGCCAAACTTGCAGTACACTGTACTCTCCACTTTCCGAAGACTTTTGGATTGAGGGTGAGTTTGACTTTGAGAGTTGACTCGGCTGGATCAATGCCGGCCCGGGCGCCGGCTTACTCGTACTCCCACGCCTCTCACCTTTCGCTACTTCCACCATGTTCCACGACCACAGGTACTCAAGTAGCGCCCGCCCCGTTAAATTGCGAACTGAGCTTGTGCACAATTTTCTTCGAGCCATTCAGAAGCAAAAGGGCGCTTCTCTAGGTTCCCAACCATAAAAGCCTAAAGCCATCGGCTTCATTTAACAACGACTCGGGGAACACTTAATCTTAATCTTGTTGTACGTATCAGCTTCCCCCCTTTTTGCTACATACTTATGTTTCGACGTTACTTTTTTCCTTCCTATGAACTAGTTTTGCTGCCACTGGCCTTTGGTTATCGCTCTGGATCGGGCACGCCATCCCATTGCAGCTGGCGTGGGGGATGTCCTCATATCATTGGCTGGTCGAGAGTTTCTGCAACCTCACCCTGCGGCAGCATCCAGCAAGCAACAAGTCAGGATCTCGATGCGTGACAACAGCAGATGCACATAAAATATGCAAACACACATTGTGCCCCTCTCGTGAGTACCATCTCAGGTTGTTCGTTAACGCACAAGTTCTTGATTATGTTACACTGCAACTTCATCTTATTAGCGAATCTACTGGGTTGAAAAAATATCGCGGAGCTCGGAAAGCCAAGGGTTTTCCAAACTCCACCTGATAGATGAAGAATGAAGTCTTGTAAGTTTTAGAGCTGCCGTCAAGTTCTCAATCAGGTCTTGCTCAACTATTCTACCGACCCTTGCGCGCATCTTTCTCGCGTGTCACTAGCTACCGATCTCCACCCATATATTATGACAAAACTAGCCCATCGAGCTTGATTAAAAGCCTTGTGCTGAGCCTGTGAGCGAGTCTCCCTCTTATAGAGTACGAAAACGGTCTTACTTTGAAGTAGATCCCTCCGGTCCTCTATGAAACAAGGGCTTGCACACAGTTCTTGCGAGCGACGGTCACAATGATTGTCCTGCAATCGTACAATAAGATCCTTGCAGGATTCATCTCCGATCTTATGGTTCGGTATCGTCCATTCGTCTTTTTTTTTTCTGACTGAAACGCAGTGTGAGGGAGCTCCGGAGCTCATGCTTCTCAAGAGCGTTTGTGGTCGTTTGATCACCCTACCTCATGTGGTATATCCGATATGCTTATTATAGGCTTTGAAACCGCTCCTGCAAGCCCAATCTTCATCGAACATTAATTGCGAGGGGCTGATCCATATACATCGTCTGCGCTAGTCTCACAAGCGCCCATTGCCCTGGGCCACGAAAAATTCCCGTCGAAGTCAATGGGGCCCATGGCGATACCGCTAGGATGGTACAATCGGTGGTGGCGGCGGAGTGGGCGAAGGACTTGAGCTCGAGATTCACTAGTATGATTGAGTCGGAATCATTTCTGGTGCTTCTCCACATTCAGCGCAAGAATGCGCCCGTCGCCCATCTTGACCACGATGCGTGGCTCGACGGACAGCAGCCGGATGTGCGCGCCGTGTAACATTCGTGCTTGGACCCCGGTGTCAATCCGCCAGACGCGCAATGCTGAAGCGCCGAGGGCAGGTCATTTCCCTAGTTTCGCTTGTTCATACATGCATGATTTACAGGTGGAACCGGCGACCAAGGTGTCACGGCCCGGTAACGACGTGGGAGGGAGGGGGAAAACAGGGAAAGTTCCCGTTAATAGCATACGCCGGAACTAGAGGCTGAGCTTTCCACTAACAATTGTCGATGAAGGGGAGGGAGTTGGGTGTGCGGTCATTGCCTCACGAAAAACACCGCGCCGTAGACATCGACGTGTGCGATCTCGCTCTTCCAGCGCACGCAGATTCCCAATATTCATCCCCGCGACTCTGGAGACTCCAGTGTCATTTCGAGCCAATACATTGCAATTTATCATAGGTATCGGAACAATGTCAAACGTTTGTCAAATCAATCCCAGTATTTTTAAGCAGTCATCTCGATAGATTCGTTAGATTTTGAGGAGGGGGGAAATGGTTTGCGCTCCGCGGAATACTACAAGCAGCACAGCACAGTTGTACAGGTCAGGCCATCATCCGAACTTCGAACGAAACCTTATCTGTCAAAGCAACCTGTAACGGGGAAGCGGGTTAGGATGTGAGTCTTACTATTCATTGTGATTCAGGGAGGGATAGGGTATACAAACTGAGAATTTTGGTAGGCTGGCATATAGCGGCCCCCCACGATATATTCAGTTAAAGTCGACAGTACCAGTTACTTCCGGATGCTTTATATGTTCTGACTGTCGGGGTATGGAGCATCGACGCGCCGGCAGTTCCACTGCTATAATTTAGGGCTTTAAGCTGTTCGCCGCTGTTGACAACCAGACGAACGAAGATCACTGGCGATATATGAAGACTGAAGACGGAAACTCGAGGTGCGCAGGCTGCTGGTGCGTGTCTGTTCAATGAAATACTATTATAATACATTATCAAGGAGTCACCTTTCCCCATAAATCACCTCTCCACGAGCAATATAAACTCACCGACTTTCCGAGTTATTTGTTCATCCACCACAGGATTCCTCTGTTGACTCGGATAGAATGGGTGGTTGTCTCTCCCGCTTCTTACCGCCATCCACCTCGTCGTCTAATGTGGAAGTTACTCTTCGCTCGACGTCCGCCCTGGAAACTCCATCGTTGTCGCTCAACACGCGCTGTACCTCGAGCGACGGCCTTGACGGACCCTTGAAGGACGCCGTCGAGGCTTTCGTCACCGTGGCCTTGGCTCGACACATTGAGGTGAGTAGTCTCAGTCTTATCTGACTCGATGGTAGTTTGGGTGAAACATCTTCGGTGCCAGCAAACTTCTGCCAATACACAATCCGTTCTAGTTGAAGTAGTAGAAAGAATACAGAAGCTCACATCCATTGTCGAAGAGTTGATCAAATATAATCTAGACAAGGGTCGCGTCATCGCCGGCAATCTTGAAATGTGAGTCGACTACTCAGATAAAAATAAGATGTCGGCCCAAATGGGGGACAGAGAACTGCGTACCATAACCAAGAGGCTGAAGACAAGTCATGGGGGCCGACGTGAGGATCATTACGCTGCAGTCCTCAAAGAGTGGCATAATACCACGATTATGCAAATGATCGTCGATTGCGCGGAGCTGACGGTACGATTTCGGCTTTTCTCCCTCGGCTATGGTGTGCTAACTCGAGGGCTGTAGCGCGAAATTGCCAATGCCCACATAGACCCTTACGAGCCCCATGTAAGTCCAGCTTCCGCGAACATGTTGCAACTTCTCATAGAATGGTAGCATCCCATAATCGATCGTCATTGTTTGCTCGATCTAACAAATTACATCGACGCTTTGAAAGCAGCCATCGCGGCGCGCGACATTCAAGGTGGGGACTCCGGTGCCTATGAGCCGATTACCACTAAACCACCACTTGTAGGCGAATACGGCGATACTGGGCGCCATGCTCACGTTGGCGGCGAAGGCGGTATAGGCGAAGCGCCTCAGCTGGATAGGTTTCTCAACATACTTGGTCATGTTTCGGGTGCGTGCCGTTGCACTTTTTGTTTTCGCCTGCTCATTGGGATCAGGTGGAACAGGCGGTGCAGGTGGGCCGGGAATCCACGGCGGCAACGGCGGAATTGGGCAAGGTCCCATCATCATCGTGCGACGAAGGCTTCCCGTTCATTCGTGAACCTCAGCCAAAAAGGGTCGTGGAAGGGAGGGTGATGGGGGACGATAACGGAGCCGGTGAATAATGAGATACGGCTGAGATGTACCGATCTATGTCTGCACAATAATTTTGTCGTAGCGACCTTGAGACGAAGCGCTTTCAGCAGCCACCTGCTAGCGCGGGAGATGTGGTTTAGCGCCGAGTGGAAGGTCACTCAAATAGGCATTGGTACACGCGCTGCATACTGCAGAGTGATGCAAATTTTGGACATGAGAAGGACAGGAGGATAAGACTAGTCCCGAAGACATAACTCGGCGGCGCGAGTCTCGTGTCATGGACTCGACGAGATAGCGCTGGCACGAGGTAGCCCGGGACCGATGAGTTGGGAGAGACGAGGGAATTACGATTCCAGACGCATAGCAAAACCGTTCCAGAAGCAAGAGAATTGACGCCGGTCGGGAAGTGGATGGCGGCCGGTGCGGGTTCCGGGAAAAGAGGGGGATGAACCCGATGGATGATACAAAAGAAGCAGCTCGGAAACCAGCTATTCCGTGTGCTCTGTGGGTCTGTGGTGCATCGAGCGAGCGCTGTCATGACGAGAGGGACAATGCAGTTTCGCTGACGCTATGCGGGATTGAGGCTGGGCCTCGCGAGTCGCAGATTTATGGCAGTGGACGCCCCAATGGACCAATGGTGCGGAGTGGAGAAGCTTTGTGCACTGGCAAGCATGGAAGTGAATCAAAGCAGGGACGAATTGCATCTGTCTTTTCTTTTCGAATTCCGAAAGCCCGGCTGCCCATGTAAGTCAGATTAAACAGTTTCACAAAAACCTCGAGTTTGCGGACGACGGAGATGGCGATCTCGATTCTCGCCGATGATAGAGGTGGCGACTTGAACAAATTTGCGCGAATATCATTTTTGCGCACGGCGGACACGTATGCAGTGAGTACGAGGCCTAGGGGAGACAGCCAGGTAGCGCCGGCGACTCCACATCGGACACTCTCGGACAACAATCGCTCAACTTGTGCTTCAAGTTGATAATTAAATCGATCCGAGTCTCCGTCGAATCTGTCAGTCATTCACAATCAGCCTCTCAGGTTGAGGGGGTGACTTGGGGTCGCTGAAAAGGAAATGATCGCTTGCCCTGGGTAGAACCTGAAATCCGTGCACTCACTTGAACACTTGCTCAGAATTTCGCCTGTACGGCGCTCAATTTAAGAGACCTCACTTGGTAGCTTGAAGGCGCGCAGAAGAACCTGAAGAGTCGGGAAATTCCGGCCAATTGATTGCAGTGATCCGTTTTTGTTTATTGCCCAAGTTGCAGCCAATGAAAACAAACTCCGTCCTTCGCCTGCTCCTAACTTATTATTATGGACGCCATTCACCAAGAATGTAACTAAGTTAAACCTTCTTCTTCCTCTATCTTCCTTTCTTCAAGGGTTCACTCACTGTCCCGGGATACAGAAGATCATCCATCGACATTGGACCATCCCTGAGCTTGCATCCGCAGGACTTGGGGCAATCCATCAGTGAGCTAGTTCAGACTACGATCGCAACATCTTGCCATGGTGCAACGTTATCCCAACGCAATAGTCTGCGGCAGAAATGCAGACGCCGTGTTCATGCGAAAAAACGACCGACAGCAAGATCGCAAAGCCATTGACATTCTCCTCGAATGCTCTCTTGATTGGTACCTCCCTCTCCCTCTCCGTCTTGTCCCAACGGGGCCACAGTACATCCATCGCCATCGTCACGGCCTCGTCGCCATACTGCCAGCCAGTGCGCTTCTCACCTCCGACGCACAACATGCTCGACTTGTACGTGGTATGGATATCCGGCCTCTATGATCGGACGTACACCAGCCTGGTCTTCAACATCCGGCACGCATCCTGCGCTTTCTCTACACGTCCCGCAATCTGAGGTGTAGACGAGTTATCTATCATTCAATGGTATAGTAGGAGATGCGCATGAAGGAAGGAGACCCCCGGCCCAGTCGCGCTTCTTCTGGTGGTGAAGCAGGAGAGAGAGGCGAGGTCCGGAATTGGTATGAGTGGAACCACCCAAGTCTGGATACCGTCCACCCACCCCACCGCAGAATCCTCCCACTTCAGCGCCTGCTACGCGTTATAACCAGAGGGATGCGACATCTGGGCTGATGTTCGTCTCGCAGCTGCACATGTCAGATGCTAAATTCCCTGCAAACGCTGGTCGTCTCATTATTGTCTCACTCGAGAGCGAAGGGTGGAATGGAGAGTTGACTGACGCGCTAGGCGTTGTACAGTATGGCTGAGGGGATGTTGAGGGTTAGGATTAGAAAGACGAAGGCACGAGCAGGGGGATCGAACGTGAGGGCATAGAAATGAGAACTCGAAGCAAATTTCATACTGCTACACTGTTGTGGGAGAGGATTTCCCACGTTCTATGTGATCATTCTGCGACGTGTACTGTACTAATTCGACCAATTGTTCACAGGGTGTCACGCGTCACCCAAATTGTTCACCAGACAAGTTGTTCACGGCGCGGTAATCACCTTAAAATTACTATATATGGAAGGCCGGCAGTGCTCGGCACATGCCGGCCGGAAATTTTTGCGAATTTTATGCCCTTTTTGGGCCAAAAAAGTCGCCGTCACCCGTCACCAAGTTCAAAATGGTTCAGTTCATGACCCGCTGTCACACATAACGTGAACAAGTGGTCGAATTAGTACAGTACTCTCGTGTACTATGGCAGCTCCTCGCGGTTTAATGCAAAAAATTTCGTGCCCCACTGGCAGCCACCCAGCCCTACTTAAGGCTACGTATTCTCTCGCGCTTGGTTGCTTCGGGCGTCCCTCCTCTCAAGGCCCTCCTGGAATTGGACGATGTCACGATATACAGAGAACTAGTTCACTGGCAGCACATACATTGTGAGACCAGACACATCTGAAATTGGGTTCCGTTTCCTTCTCCATCCGTCGCCGATTCGTTCCTTGGGCATCTGCACGGGGAGGCTTTCAGTTCCGAGTCACTGGTCGGAGTCAGCTGGCAGCAGTTCACTCAGAGGCTTGCCGTCTAAGTGGGTCGCATGACTAGAAGTGCCGTCGAGAAGCACTGAGGAGCTGGCCACATCGTATAGTGAGTCGGAACTACTAGTGGCCGCTGTACAAATTTTTGTTGGTGCTTTGCCGTGTCTGCTTGGAGTCCAAGTTGATCACTGGGGCACATTAAACTTGACACTGACCTCTTTCTTTCTTCCGTCCTTCATCTGACAAAATTTTGTCGGGCTATAAAGCTCAAAATTCTAGGCTTTGACGTGCCGTACAATCAAGTTCTTAACCGTGTTATCAAACCCAGCCTATTCTCGTTTTCCTTCGAATTCGCGTTAATGTCCTCAAAATACTCAATGTCCGTGTTGGAATCGTCTCTAATCGTCTCCGGCGAACATTGTTACTGACTATTCGATTGCTACACTGCTATTCTACGGCTCGAGTTCCGACGGTGACTCTGCTAGCTGGCGGTCCCTTTCCAAATCTTTGGTATTCCCGTCCTTCAATTGGTACCGATCGTACTTTTCCTGAACTTTGGGTCAGGTCAGAGGCCATAGGATGAAGATTATGGATCTTCCGCGTCTTTCAGTTCCCTTTCAAACGTGAGCCTTGCGAATGCACGCATTTCATTGATCTTCTGACTGCCACTGGCACTGTGCCACACCTCCAGTTACATATAGGTATATGTAACATCCGGCGCGTTCACCGTGACATGCTGCAGCCGCGAGATGTGTCAATAATGCCACAACCCTTCTATAAACCTACTCTTCAGGTGTGCACGGTAAGTCTTCATAACTCTTCTCTCTATCCTCTCGGAGAATGTTTCGAATGTGTTTTCGGCTCCCAGTCTTTCTTCGGCGCCAATTCTCGCGGGCTCGGAAATTCAACAAGGGCCCAACAATTATCGCCACCGACCGCTCCACGTTCTGTGCTGAAGAAACAGAATCTCATTCATCCCCTGGCGCTGGCAAAGCTGGTCGAACGGCGTGGAACGCTTTTTCATTGGCACTGACCACCCTCAGCTCTGTCTCGAGCCAAATACCGCTTGCTACACCACTGAGCGGGATCATTGAATCCGTGTTAAACTTAGCAGGGCGCATTGAGGTGAGTCGCCAGCCCGGAGCTCACGGGGTGATTTTGGGGGATTATATTCATATTTTTGGTTTCTAGCAAACTACTGCGAATGCAGCTGGCTTCACCCAATTAGCATCGAGAATAGAGCTGCTCACACCTGTCGTCAAG
Source organism: Favolaschia claudopus (assembly GCA_037176885.1). Lineage (NCBI taxonomy): Eukaryota > Fungi > Basidiomycota > Agaricomycetes > Agaricales > Mycenaceae > Favolaschia > Favolaschia claudopus. The sequence goes on along the minus strand of JAWWNJ010000026.1, from coordinate 815,370 downwards.
GATATGGCCGAAAACAACCCAAACAAAGGCCAGGTTCTTGTGGAGAAATTGGAAACGTCGGGGACATGTTTCTACGTTCTCGTGCTTTGGATAAACTGACAGTTTTCGTACTTTGGTAGCGAGATGCTTTCGATGAAAGAAGACTTCGAGACAGCCAAGACGGAAGGCAGGTTAGCCCGTTTCCTGAACAGCGGCGACAATATGGCGACCATTGCAAAGCACAACACAACGCTTGCTCAATTGATAGCAGATTCGACGGTGCGGTATTTAATCTATCTAAGCTTTCACTTGGCTTATGAGTCGAAGCTTGCCACCACGGCTGAGGTTCTCAAACATCTCCGCGAGTCTGAAGTACTTAACCCCGTTGTTTTCATGGTAGCAAGATGAGCTTACAAGCAATCAATAGAATTCTAAAGTGCAAGGTTCATTAGATCCTGAAGGTAAAGTGTCTGCATATCGTGCATGCAAATTGCTCTGTCTCACTGCCTCACAGCAACCTTTGTGATGGCAGATCTTGCCGGTAGAATACATTCCTTACTATGTGACGATCACTGTATAATCAACGCAGCGGCATAGGTGGATATGGCGGTATTGGCGGCACTGGTCGCATCGGTGGTGCCGGTGGATCAGGCGAAGGACCTCAACTTGACGCGGACCCGAACGATAAAATTCGTGTGGGCAATGTTTCTGGTCTGGATCATTGTTTTACTATATTTCTTCCCTCACTTACTGTATAGCGTACAGGTGGAACAGGGGGTGCAGGTGGGACAGGAATTGATCAAGGCGGGATCGGCGGGATCGGGAAAGGACCTGCACTCAATTTGCGACGGAATAGGTTTTTGACTGCTGTCGGACCTGCACAGACATAGTCAGAGGGGTCGCTCTTCGAATGACTTTATCCGTTATTCTAATCTTCCTGACATGTGTCTTCGACAGAGGCGCCGAGTGCCAGGATGCGCTGTACAGTGTCTGAGTGCAGAGCTTGGCGGCGGCTGAATAAAGGCGAAACATTACCGACTCGCTGGCTGTTTAATTTAGAGGTAGCGAAACATCTTGCAGGTCAAAACACATGTGTATTTACCCGAAATGACTTTCAGGCATACGAGCGGCCTCGAGTACGGACACCTACTAAACGGCGTGGCGCACAGTGAGCATGAGTATCGGTGACAAACGAAAGCATGTTTTCAGCGTGTTGGGTTACTGTCACAACCGCCGGGCAGCCTTTGCCCCATGGGCCGTATATAAAACCAGTAAACTACGACTCTGCACACAGTATGCTGGATGACCTTCGAAGAACATCACCGCCTCATATGTCCCCCTTCATACTTTCACGAGTTCCCCGCTTTCTTCTAATTTGCTGATTGCCGTGGCTCCAGGCTGTCGCTGTGTCTTCTGAGATCGGTATATTTACGCACCGAACGGCGGAAGCAAATTCAGATATATATTCGTTTCACTCTGGTTCAGTGAATTGAGTCAAACAAACGGCGCTTTATACACCCCAGGCACCTACCTTTTGGTGCCGTAATAGCCCTCTAAGGCCGGTTTCTACGGTCAAGTTAAACCCCCCTTAGAGGGGGTTGCCTCCGCGGTAGGTTAGTCGTATATTACTCAATTATCGCTCAATTAGGACACTTCCAAATTCGGCCGCAAAGGCGTGACCCTCGCGTAGCCTCCGTAGCCTCCGCCACTATCATCAGCATGCCGCAACAGCACAGATATCGACACGCACGGCAGTGGACACAAGCGGCGGCCACAGCTGGTCATAATAGGCACTGAACAATCAAATCTCGAGCTCGCTGCAGGACCTGGGGCTAGGACACGGCCCTCAAAATGCCGCCGCCGTTCAGCTTCTGTACGCGCTTTTTCACGGCGACGACCCTCCCGACGCGCTTCCACCTCCCTCGGGCCACCCTGTGGACTTCGTCAGACGCGCATATGGACAAGTGGACCCTCGATGAGGCGCCCGTAGTAGCATATCCCGATCCATCCTTCATATCGCCCACATCCCCACCTCCCTTACGTTGACAACCCGCTGGTAACTGCTCACCAGGAATCGAACAAGTTGTGATCGATGAGATCAACCCGTCTGTATACTGGAGATTCCGGCGGAGGTTCCGGCGGAGGCTACTCGCAACCTCCGCCGCGCTTCAGCTGCTTTCAATTCTGTTCAATTGTCTCTACTAACTACTCTCAAATCTCTATAGCCTTCTTCCCTGAGCTTGGCGGCACTTATTCTTCGAGGGGCCTGCCATTGCCCACAAATTTATGCAGCAATATCATTCAGAATGCTCTGTGAGTACCTCCCTCATCTTCAATCGACATCCAAACTCATTCTTGCAGCTACCAGCATGTTTAACATTGAAATGGGATATAGGTAGGTCGTGAGATGCACCTTCATTAATGGCCAGGAAGCCTTCGCGGAGGTCATCGTGGACATTTATACCTCCGCCATCACCTCCGCCAACACCTCCGCCGAACAGTTCCTCCCAGTTTAGTCGACTTTATATGGCGCAATTATTTCCACAATACAATTTCATACTTCGTCCTCTTGTTCCTGACTGCCGCAAGATCTTCGGTTGCAAGAATTCACAACTTTTGACGAATATCCGTTCAGGAATCTGCACAAGATGACTGAGTGCTGGTATTTTACCCTTGGAACTGGTTTATACTGTAAGCCAAGGGTTCGCATGATTGATACGAGGTATACTGAGCTTTCCCTTGTGAGTATTCGGGTCGTTGTTCTCCTCATTTGGTCAGATTTCTCCGTCCCACATGTTTTGTGGATTGGGGAAAGATACAACATGAATAAGGAGCGTAAATAAGCCCCACAGGTCCCATTGTGAATGATAATAGCGCCCGCACTTAATGTCTTAGTACTGAACATGTTCAGGGTATTTTGTTCACAATTATACACGAAAGAACTTTTGCTTTCAAGAGCTATGAAAATCGAAACGGAAAGCCATAGAAATGTTATAGGTGTGTTTAGGAGGCGAATATCAGCTGGATATACTCAAATCATCAAGGAGAGGATTTTATGTGCGTAGATATAATTCGTCTCAGTGTGATAGTTGAGACAGCTTAGAAGAACTTACTTGTCTTTTGGGTTGTTTCGTGCACAGGTTTTTACAAGCTTGTAAAATCATAGATTAAATTCAGACACCTTGGGGCAAGATACCTGTACAATTTCCGAAGGAAAACTAACCCACTCTGAGAAACAGTTGTGCTACAAAAAAATAACCATAAGGGTCGACGTCTATAATTGATCCTATTGGTGGACTCAGTGGCGCAATCCGAGGGCAACAGCACCCACTATTATGTATTAAGTAGCCGACTGTGTCGGAGGGCGGGTGCGGAGGAAGGGCGGAGGTCAGTGCGGAGGTTACGGCGAAGGCTCGGCGGAGGTCTTGGCAGAGGCTCGGCGGGAGGTCGCGGCGGAGGTTAACTTGAAGGATGATATACGCGAAGACGTCTGCGGTGGCCTTTCCCAACACTTCATTCTGCGAGGTCCAACCAATGCTTGAGATTGAATAGACAAACAATTGAGGTGGTTATTGGTACATACTTGGACAAGAGAGTCAGAAATGAAGTGTCGCGGAGGCCATGGCGGAGGCGGTTGGCGGAGGTTTGGCGAGATTTTTCTGCGTCTACTGTTAAGATTGATTCAGTAAATTCCGCAATTGAAAGTCGTGATGTATTCTCATACCGAACGAATGCCAACATAAGGTTGGCGGAGGTGCCCGCGGGCCTCCGCCAACCTTCGCGGAGGTACAGTACCTCCGCCAGAACCCTCCGCGAGTTACCTCTATAAATACCTTGGAATTGTTTTTGCGCAACGGAGACTGGGTACAGTACCTTAAAGACACACTGAATCTGTCACTTTGAGACCAGGATTGGCATGGTTCTCAGCCGGAGGAGATGGCGGAGGGTAGCGGATCGTGTACATATGTAGGTGTTGATTAATGTGCATTTGCTGGCAAGGAGGGGTATTCTGAGAGGAAACGAGTGCAAGAGGGGCATTCAAGCCATTGAGTCAATGCATCTGACCCTGGTTGAAGAAGTTTGGAGTCCGAGAAGGTGGCAGAGGCCACGGCGGAGGTGTGCACGGAGGTACGAAATTTTGATTCAAATATGTTGAGTTGCACATTTTGCATGCACTGACATGAGGAGAGAGAGGGGGGGGAAAAGTAATAAAGCGGCCGAAAGGATGGTGGGTCAACAGGCCGCGGGCGAAGGTTGGCGGAGGTGTGGCGAAGGCGAGTCGGGTGAAGGTACGGTCGATTTCCGAGCCACACAGCGGCTATATAGACTGTAACTGAAGGCAGATGGTGGAAGAGGATCTGTTCTACAGGCCGGGAAGTGCAGGATGGTTGACGAGTGCTGAAACGGAGGGTTGGCGGAGGGCGGAAGATGTTTTGGCGGAGGTTGCACGAACGTCACGAGGCTTACTTGGAGGCAATTGATCCGGGCATGATTAGATATGAAAAAGATTAGATGAGATGCCAGCTATTCACGGCAAACCTCGCCAGGCTTGAGCCAGCTTGAGCCTCGGAAACCCCGGACTATTACGTAGCCTACGGCGGAGGCAGGCCTCGAAGGGGGGTTTAACCTTACCATGAAAACCGGCCTTAGAGGGCTATTACGGCACCAAAAGGTAGATGCCTTAGGTGGCTTTATACTGGACTGTGTTTGTGAACCAAAGATGAGTGACCCAAAACCTTGTTTATATTGTTCAAGTTCTTCGCAGCTGCATGAACCAACGGTGGGCGCAATCATTGTTACTAATTATACAGCTTTCACAGCAATGAATGAGTCGGCAGAGGGCAAATTTAGCTGGATCGGACTTCTTCGTGTAATCGACTTGCCTGTCAAAGGTTGTGGGGCCCCACTGCCCAACTCTGCGTCGGAGGAATTATGCACCCGCGTCTTGGCTAAGAGTGCTTGTGATGTGCCCAAGTATCTGCCGATGCTTCATTTAGCCTCGAAGATTGTTCTTTCCCGACCATTATCGCGGTCAATCTAAGGGTCTGTGCCTGAGTATAGCAATGCCAGTGGGACTCGGAAAAGGATCCAGCCTGCGATAACGTCTATGATCTTTATTTACTCTGGCATTAACTGGGTAACTGCTTGCTCCGGAAACTCGCTTTGTTTGAACCTGAATTCGAGTTCGAACAAATCGACGTCGATGGCGCGCATGACAGGCTCTGATAGAAGCTATAGCGGAAAATGAGCAAGAATTTTTTGCGTTGCGTCCACTCACTCTTGCCACATAGGAATTACAGCTGAATTTGCTACCCTAACCCTTTGAGCTCATTTAATAGCGATTTTAGCGTCTTTGACGACACTGAAGTGCGTATTTAGTCAAAGAATAATAAAGATGAATTTGCAGCGAGACTATATGAGAAATCATCCTTATCTTCAACTTGAATATTCGCTCTCCGTACTCTTTCCCACTTTGGGTAGATGAAAATCTCCTTATTTGGACTTTGGACGAGTGTCAATTGGTTTGTTTGGTTGATGATGGCTTGATGATGGCCGTCACGGTTGTTGACCACTGCCGAGACCCTGTTTCTTGACCTTTTGGCGATGCGCATTTGCGTCACTTTGGCATTGCGAAAGACTACAAAAACTGTGCTTTCCTGGCGATTGTATGCATCCCAAAACTTGAAGCTACATTCTCCTGGCTCTGCCCCGCAGACTCCGCCGCATGCAGTGGTGGCGCAACCTCCTTGCCAGTGGTTTCATTCCGCCGTTCCTACAGAAACTACACACAACTCGAAGTCCACCTCTTTCCTCGCGCCACTCGAACAAATGGAGACCACTTCGTTCGCTGACAAAACCAGCTCGTCGCAGAGGTTCGCTGATTCGACGGTACAATTATCCTCCTCCAAAATCGAGTGTGAGTGCGGCTACTAATATTGCCACGCTATTTTGGCGCTCATGCTGTTAAAGCAGCTACGGTGGGAGATATCACAGGTTGGAGGAGAATGAGCTCGCGTCTCGAGAATTAACAAGATACTCACTATAGGGCGAATTTGGCGCTGCTGGCACCAATGGCTTGATCGGCGGTGACGGCGGTCCAGGCGAAGCGCGCCAAGTCAACACGGCTCAGCAGAGAAAATATCCGGTCGGCAATGTCTCCGGTGAGGCATCTTCTACTTAACGGAGTTACCGCGTTGTTTATAACTGGTTACGGAGAACAGGTGGGATAGGCGGCCCAGGTGGGAGCGGAGTTGACCACGGTGGGCAGGACGGAACGGGGAAGGGACCTGTCGTCAATCTCCGACGACGTGGGGTCTAGCGCTATCCAAGCTTACCCAGCTTATCAAAGATGCAAGATGCAGGTTATCTCTTGTATTTCCTCTGGAGCTTCGAGCTGTCAAAGGCTCGATGTCTGCGATATCAATCAATTTCAATCCAGTAAGCCGTTCATCCACACTGGAACATGCTATCCGCAGGACCTGGGGGCAATTCAGCATGCTCGGACTAAGATCGCATGTTACAAGGCACTTTGGTTTGAGGGCTCATCGTTTTGCCGTGACATCTCTCAGGTTGCCCACTGCTGTTGAATTTAGACGCCGGTCCGCTGTTACCGCGCGGATGGCGGAATTATCGTCTCATAGGCTAGCCCTAGCCGCCTCGACGTCTATAAGCTACTTCCGCGCGCCCAACGACGCCAGATTGTTGCTTTCGCACCCTGAAGCGTCATCGGTACCTTCGCTAAAGTCTCCCTTTCAGCCTTGAAAGATAAATTTCGTTTCCAATTACGCGGTGACAAAACAACAAAGGGAAGGGCTGTAAACACCGCGCACATTCGAACTGGGCATACCAACTACAAAAGCACGTCCATGCAGCTCGCCAAGGCTACAGTTGGTGAATCTTCTCTCTCTTTGCATGTCGTCCTCACAAGATACGTTTTCAGAAAGTACTTGCTAGGCGTGTTTCGCAGCTTAGCCTTCCGTCGATAAAAAGCTTCAAATCCAGGCCAGCAGCGTTGTGCACCTTGGCAGAACGGGAAGCCGCCGAAGAGGTGGCTCTGTCTGCTGAGAATTCCACGTCCCATCGTCGGGCCGGCACCGAAACTCGCAAAACAGCGTTCAATGCCCTATACGTGTCCTTGAGGACCCTTAGCGCCGTTTCGAGTCGCATACCAATGGGCACGCCACTCAGTGCCGTTATCGACCCTCTGCTGGATTTGACGGATCGCCTTGAGGTGAGATAGGCTCCGTCCGTATGAGCCGACCGTGTTTTGAATTCATCTATCTTTTCAGCAAACGTCTATTAATACAAATAACATCGACCAGATAGCCGGGGCGAATCGAGCGGCTCACCCCTCTGGTTGAGAAACTGACGGAAAATAATTCAGCGCAAGGTCAGATTTTTGTTGATAGTCTCAAAAGGTCAGCGAAACGTTTTGGCGGGACGAGTCAATGATAATCTCACTCTTACGCAGGAGAGCTGTATTCTATCTCAATGGAGCTTCAGGCAGCTCAAGTGGAAGGCAAACTAGCTCAATTCTTCAACGCTGACTATAACATGGCGATTATTGAAAAGCACAACATGGCTTTGGCCCAGCTGATCGCCGACTCGACGGTATGCTATGTGTCCCAATGCATATTACTGTGCTTAATGACAAGGTTAGTTGGTCACTGTTCACGAGGTGCTGATAAGTCTTCGTGCGCTCGAGGTAAGCCCGGCCTCGGAACCCTTGATAATCATTCACGATTGAGCAACAGCGTTCAAAAACAGAAGACCCATCGGAACTTAGATTTGAGTCCCATCCTCAATCTTCGAAGCTGCTAGGATCAAACTTCCAAAACCAAAGCACCCGTTGCGTATCCAGTGACAGGTAAAGAAATCTCGTTACTTGCATTAATCACAGTTTGAGATGCCATATATAGGCGGATTCGGGGAATGGGTGGTTATGGCTTTCATGCTGGGGGTGAAGGCGGTTTGGGTGAAGGGCCCAAACTTGACATGGACCTTGATGAACTACATCAAATACCATTCGGGAATGTTTCTGGTTTGGACCGTTTCCTGTAATTTTTTCTCTTCAGCTATGGTGTACAGGTGGTACAGGGGGGCAAGGTGGGAATAGTAGCAACGTAGGAGGAAGCGGCGGGACCGGCGAAGGCCCCGTCATCAGCGTGCGGCGGAATAGATTCTTGGCTGCAGTTGAGCCTGGGCTGCAGAAGAGAGAATTGATTTCATGACGATAGTGTCTCTCAGTAGTTTTGCCTTGTACAATGTACGATGGCTTCCTCATCCGTGGGTCATGTAGTCTTCAATGTTGATTTGAATCCAGTGAGAGACAGTTGACGTATCTTCAAATCAAGGTTTTGCGAAAGATCCAGCTTCTTCTTTCGTCGTTTGATGATTCCAGTTGTCAGTAGAGATGGTCGGATTCCCAAAACGAACAATCGTTTCCTCTTGAACAATTTGCTCCGAGGAGGAAATGGCTCGATTAGGCGCTTGATTGCTTGCTTTGACCACCAAACGTCATTGTCACTATGGTTTCATTACATTAACATTATGTAACTCGAACTTGTATCCGGCAAGATCCGGCACTTATCCACAAGCCACCACTTCACACCGCAAGACCGCGAATAACAAGGGACTTATAGTATCATTTTTATTGCAAATAATAAGGTACAAAAAAAGCTCCCTAATTAGGTAGTTTGTTATCACAAAAAACAAGCCGCTTGAAAGCTGGCCTGATATATCTGAAAATAAAGTCAAAAACAGGCTCCATCTTTTTTGAGATAAAAAGGCAGTTTATGAGTGACCCATTTCCGCACATTTTTCATTGAGTAACAGGCTGCTGATTTTCTTCCGTATTATTGCACATAATGGGGAGCCCATTTTGAACCTTATTTTTGCTGAAACAAGCCGAGAATTTCGGACCTAGATATCACAGATATCAGGCCAGCTTTTATCTGGCCCAATATCTGCCGTATCAGGCCGCTTGTTATTCAGCGGCCGATGATCCTCCGATGGTCCTCGGATCATCTGACGATCATCGTTTTACACCATAATTGGCTGTGGGAAGATGATCGTCAGATGATCCGAGGACCATCGGAGGATCATCGGCCGCTGAATAACAAGCGGCCTGATACGGCAGATATTGGGCCAGATAAAAGCTGGCCTGATATCTGTGATATCTAGGTCCGAAATTCTCGGCTTGTTTCAGCAAAAATAAGGTTCAAAATGGGCTCCCCATTATGTGCAATAATACGGAAGAAAATCAGCAGCCTGTTACTCAATGAAAAATGTGCGGAAATGGGTCACTCATAAACTGCCTTTTATCTCAAAAAAGATGGAGCCTGTTTTTGACTTTATTTTCAGATATATCAGGCCAGCTTTCAAGCGGCTTGTTTTTTGTGATAACAAACTACCTAATTAGGAGCTTTTTTTGTACCTTATTATTTGCAATAAAAAATGATCACTATAAGTCCCTTGTTATTCGCGGTCTTGCGGTGTGCTTGGCCACCACGCTCCACCCCGTCGATCAAGAGGTGAGCGATCTCTGGATCTGTCAATTTGATGTTCGGCATAAGCGAGATCAGTGATCTCCAACTGATCTCTTCCAACTCGCGGTATATTTGCAGGAAAACCGGGTCTGAGGCAAAATGTGCAGTGGTAATTGAGAGAAGTAACATTTGCTGACCACCAGCAAGGTTATTCGCAGTTTTTTCGTTTCTTTGTATAGTCGTCCTAATAATAGAATTATCTAGTGCCTGGGTGTGTTGAATTTCTTGCTGAGAACACAGGAGGAAGGGTCATAGTAGGGTAGTAGGACTACCCTGAAAACATTCTACCCACTGGCAGGCACAGCGTGGCGCCAAAACATCGTAGAAAGGACGATTTGCTTGAGGTGATGGTTGATGGCAACTGATGATCATTGCCTTTTCTGGGGGGGGTAGGTCGTGGGATATATTGGGTGATCCAGAGATCGCTCACCTCTTGCCGTCGATAGTACTGTAGTCCTCAGCTCGTCAGGACAATTCTGCCCTCAAGGAATAGGACGTGGCATTCTCTTCCAAGCTACGACGTGGATCACCTGATTCAGGCACTGCCTGTTTCGAAGACATAAATAGCCTGAGACGTCCCTCGCTCAAGGCTCAAGCTCAAAACGCCGATCTCATCTGCAGTTGAACAAGATGGTGAACGACACTTTATCACCAAAAACCCCTCAAAAAAGCTACCCGCGGCCTTCCCACCCCTTTGACTTCTCCCATCGTTTTCGCGGTCGTCGCTGCTGAGGAGTCCCAATGGTTTTTGCATGTCCTACTCACCCTGAACCCTCCATGGATTCAGCATACCTCGTCTGAAAGCTCTTCGACCCTGACGGACGTTTTCAACGTTATTCTGATGTGGGCAGGGGAATCAATACTGCCCACTAAACAATAAACCATCTACTTTGCTAGTTGCACACGTTCGTATGCTCAGGGCGGGAGACGGTGCTAGCAAATCGATTGGATGTGGACGTTTGTGGAGCCATCAGTTATCTAGTGCTGCATCGCAAAGTCTATTGATCATCGTAACATCTCCCGCTTCATGATTTCCGTCTCCAACTTTGGCAGCATCTGGATACAGCTACCACGATATATAAGGTTCGGCGGGCGCGTCGAGTCTCCCCTTGCTCTTGCCCTGGTGCCATGATTTCTCTTTCATATTCTAATCCTTTGCTATCTAACTCTGTGAATATCTTTTACGGTCGCTGCTCATTCATTCATTCGAACTAACGAAACGCTCTTAGTATATGAATGGTATGTATGGGCACTCTTGTTGAACACAGAATGATGTATTTCAGTTGCCTTTTTGACGGTCCTGGTGTGTTGACACTCTCATTGCAATTCGGTAAATTCAAAGCTGAAGCGTTGCTAGGTTTATGATACTGCTCTGAACCTCGATGTGGAGGTAATATTATCCTTCGAGCTTTTCGGTTGTTTGTCTGACAGTTTACGCCAGCATCGTTACATCTGGAAGTCAAAGTGGAGTTCGATCAAATGCCTGTATCTTTGGACAGGATACGCACCATTCGTTGATATGACTGTCGCAGTAATTCGTACGTGTCAATGATCAATTTTTTTCAGGCGATCAATATTCAACTTAACTGATTACTTCGCTACGTTGCAGGGCACGTAGACCTAGCTATAAATCTGGATCCCTCTGCATGCTTGAAAACATCTCAATTCGTTACAAGTAGGTTCTTCCAATTACATTGAAATATTTTGCTGAAGACAACCTACATTCAGTATTCTCGGGCACGGGTATTTGTATTGCTGAGAGTACGTTTCAAGCAGTGCAGTACAGTCCGAAGTTCAAACATCCAGCAGTTATATTGATGATCAGGACGTATGCGCTATATGAAAGTTTCAAAAAAATCCTCGTATTCTTCGCCACTATGTGGCTCGTATGTTCTCTCCGATGTCTTCCATTGTACTGCTACTGAGAAATGATCATAGGTGATGGGGAGGTTTTGCCTTGTGGGACGTCGGAAAACATTGGATGCCCTCCACACAAGGTTTGTAATTCAGAACTTCGCTTGGATTTGGAAGAATTCTGAGAAATCTAAACGCTGCCTAGATTCGATCGAACCCAATGTTTCTTGTGATCTACAGAGCGGCTCATACAACATTTTGACGCTGCTTGTGATGCCTCTTAGTGGCGGAAACAAGTAGGTTTTTTATTCTCAATCCTTGTCTTGGAACGTTGACCGCTAGCTCCAGTAATCGTACTCTTAACGCTGTGGAAAGCCTTTCGTTCTTGTGAGATCCGAAACAAGATCCACTTCTATGCTTCCCCCTGAATAACCTCGTTCAGTTTGTCGCGACTCCCATCGTGGCTGTCGTTCTTCTAACCTTGCTGCCAGCCTCTACCGAGATGGTATGTTCTCCACCCGTACCGTGAGCCAGAATCTGAAATTGCCTCTCAACAGGAGTATATTTTTACTTGGTGATGCTCTGTGGGTTTGATTTGGTTCATCACGTATATCGCGAGATGCTTAAATCCCCCGACGGCAGCGACTTTCATTGTTGTTGTTGTACTCCAAGTTGATGCTCCGGTACTCTCCCATCCGTTGATAAAACACTCTAATCGCAAAACTGATCATAAAAACAACTTTGGCAGGTAGCACTCAAGTCCATTGGAGAATCGTACGTACCTCGTTCGCACCAAATTTGATATTGACCTTCAGGTATTTCCTCAGGCCGTTGAGAGCCCTGCACTCCATCATGGCTTGTCGTTTTGGTTATTCATGTTCGTGCCCTTGCTTCCGGAAACGAGTCAGAATCACTACCAATCAAGTCTTCCCTTGTATTTGCAAAACCCCCCGCGTCACAAAACTTTCAAACTCAGGGAGCTGGACCGTGTTCGGAGGCTGGAACAATGAACATAGTTTGAATATAGTTGCGGCATAGGTAGAACGTTGTCTGTTGCAGTGTTGCTGGAAATTTGCGCGCAAATGTTGCAAAAATGAAGCGGAGACGCTCCAACTTTTGTGGAAGATGGAACAAACTGAACGATTTTTTCTTTCGTGCCGGTTTTTTGCAGAGTCGGCATCAGCATAGCTTGATTGAAGAGTAAATGGCATGCGATGCCGGGCTAGATCTGAACCGCAAAATCATGATTGTGTGATTTGATTGATCTGTTTACCAACTGTGTCTCTGCCGATCTGCTGGTACTCCTCCTTCAAAATGCACACAATCAGCATCGAGTAAGTAGCTTGTACCTAGCTCGACGTTGTATTGGATGCTGAGGTTCTCATGTGTTGAGTTCGATATGATGAGCAGGGTCGCATGGACCTTGGGAACGTGCGCCAGACAAATGATTATAATTATCGATGGGCAGGACTCTAATAATACGAAGGAAATGTTGCAGTCCACAGACATGAGCGGGTTTGGGGCGAGCGTGCATTTCGGCCATATACTTCAGCGGTCGCTCGTCGCATAACATCAACCACATTTTTCGGCGCTACAAGCCCAAAAGCAAACCTGATATTCTTATTCTGCGGAATGCACTGTAGATGTGTGCCACGCACTCACATGGAACGTTCAAGCACGCGCCGTTATGTGCTTCTTCCAGGTCAGCTCTATAAATTCGACTCGAGTTGGGAGTGAAGTCGCAAGTTGGACTCGTACATCATGATTTTCCAGAGAGCCGTTTTTGCAGCCTTGGTCTGCCTCGTCTCTGCACAATCCGGCAAGAAGATTGTGTTGACCAACGATGACGGTATGGCACTAGTCCCAGCCAGCCAGTTTGACTGACTCTCCCTGCGTTTAGGGTGGGCTGTCGCTCAGATCCGCGCCCAGAATGACGCCCTCAAGGTGAAGAAGGATACTTGTGTACTCTGCTTCTTGTTGTTGAACAAGTTCGTTCCCATAGGCGGCCGGATACAATGTACGTTTTCCTCTACCTGCTCAACGAACAACCGTGCTTATCTGCTTTCCGCCATAAGGTCGTCCTGTCTGGTCCAGCGGTCGACAAATCCGGCACAGGGTCATCTTCGACGACTCCAACGAAATTGAGTGGTCCTTGCGAGTTCAACTCGTGCCCTAGCGGATCTCCCGCCACGGGCTTCAATGCCAGTGATACCCGCCTGAACTACGTTAACGCGTTTCCAGGTTCGTATCTGACAGCCAGGCATTTGTAGACTGTGAATTATTCAATCCTTCGTACAGTGGACGCAGCTCGGTTTGGTATCCAGACTTTGGCTCCTCAGTTCTTTGGTTCAAAGCCCGATTTCGTTGTTAGCGGTCCCAATGTGAGCCTGATTTCCCCCCCACTATCTCGCCGCGAAATTTGAGCCACTCTCTTTCAGATCGGAAGTACGCCTGCTATTCTTTATCATTGATTCTTAGCACATCATTGACTTGCAGATAATCTGGGATCCACCGTGCTTATTTCCGGGACAGTGTTAGCGATCTTCCACCCACAGTAATCTCAGAGACTCACTTCGATTGTCTTACAGCGGCGCCGCCTCCGAAGCAGCCAAGGAAGGTATCCCCTCGGTAGCATTCTCGGCCGCAACCGGAGGCCAAGTATCCTACACCACCCTCACCTCCTCCCCAAGCTCCACTAACAGCAAAGCCGCGCTCATCTACGCCGCCGCCTCCGTCCGGCTCCTCAACGTCCTCCTCGCGTCCTCCGCGCCCATCCTCCCCTCCGGCATCTCGCTCAACGTCAACTTCCCGTCCACTAGCAGCTGCACCTCCGCTTCCGCGTTCAAGTTCGTGTTGACGAGGATTAACTCCAACTCGGGGGCGACGGACGTGCAAACGTGCGGGACGACGCACTTGCCGACGGAGTCGTCGGTGGTAGCAAAGTCGGGGTGTTTTGCGAGTGTTAGTGTGTTTGATGCGGGTACGAAGGGTGATGTGAATGCGGCGACGCAGGCAGTTGTGTTGGGGAAGCTTTCTTCGATTCTTACTTGCTCGTAAGTAGATGGGGATTGTGACTGAGTTTATGTTGATAGTCCTTTATTCTGTGCCTTGTTTGTGGGGCTTCCCTCAGCTTAGACGCCCTAACCTCAGGAGCTCGCCGACGATTTCAAGTACCGAGCTTAGGCAATTTACATTGAATGGCAATCGCAAGAACTGAAACAAATTCTATGGAACGTCCGTGAGCGTCTTTAGACCTTGAACTGTTTAGCGTCGTCCGTGAATCTGACAGTGACATAAGCCTAGGACAGACAAGTTGCAAGTAACTGAGAGGCACCAACCTGAACTCCCACTCCGCCTGGTCCTTGCGAGTAGCCAAATCCGAGTACACCGCGCCGTGCTGCGGCCCGCTCGTGAAGAACTTTGTGATATCCGAGAGAAAACCGCCTTGGTCGCCAACGAGAGCCCCGTAGTAGAACCTACAATTTGTCAACACCAATTGATGACATTATGACGGTACAAGGACCCACCGGATACCCTCCTTGGAATACGCGTTAGACAGCAGCTCCATCAAGCGCCAGACGGCGGTCTTCTCAACGTTCAGACCCATGACCTGCATGAATGTGGCGGGAATCCAGGGGAGGGCGTTCCCCGTCACGATGAAGGTCTTCAAAGCGTCCTTGTTGGCGGGGGAGCGGAATGCGGCGACGGCTTCCTGTGCTGCGGCGTACACCGATACCACGATGTCGGTGTGCTGCTTGAAGGCTTCGAGGGGGAGGGTGAGGGGGTCCGCAGGGTTGGGCGGGGGGACGGAGACAGCGGCTGGTAAATGAATGAAATTAGAATGGCGCATTCCCAATGTGTGATGAGGAAGGACATACCATTGAAAACGACTACGCTAGGAGGGCCAAGCTCCTTGGTGACCTGTGCGAACGCAGCCTTGATGCTTTCGGGGCTGTCGGCGCTGACGGCGATGGGGTGGTAGCCGCTCTTCTTCACCTCGTCGACGACGGGCTTGCGGGACCCGACGGCGACTTGGTAGCCTTTCTGCTTGAACGCGGCGGCCGTGTTGAGGCCGACGTTTTTGCCGGCGCCGATGATGAATGCGATGGGAGAAGACATCTTGATTGGAGGGTTGGTTTGAGTGCATTTGAGGTTGCGCGACGAGTTTAAATAGCGAGCTGGGGGACGAGATGACAAAGGGATGTCATTACGCTGACCGCTATCGAGTCGTTGCTGACACGATGAAGAGCTAGGGGGTAGAATGAGAGGACTATTGGAGGTTTTTGTGAGTCGATCCAGACAAATTGCTGTTCTAGGAACTCTGAGCCTAAATCGGCGGTCTTTCAGCGCGCGTTCTATGCTATAGAAACAAGAAAGCTCTGGTACCATCTGGTTGCGATTCCTAATGAGCTCTGACGTTGGAATTGAGATTCCTAATGCGTTCTGACCTTACCCTGACCTCCTTGCGCTGTCCTCGTCAGCGAAATTCCTAATCGGATTCCTAATGAGTTCTGGGTCGTCTAGTACCCTGGAAGCAGCCCGGAACAAGTTCCAAGGGGTCTTATCGAGTTCTGAAGAATAATTCCAGACGATGCGGCGCATAGACCCAGTGATACTGACACAAAAAGTTCTGGTGCGGGATCATCACAATTTGAAGAAAATCCTGGTTTTCAAAGCGTTCACATGTAGAAGGGATTCATTTAGATCAGGCGAGGCAAAGAGTCTGGAGGTTCGGAGACAGCAAAGCAGTACTAGCGATGGAATCTGCGGGCAGGCGCAGGTGGTTGCTTCAACTAGAAGGTTGGCTGGGACAACTTTAGATTCGGCGCCCCTCGGCCGATCGGGCTTAGGCGTGAATGTCATAATGCGGATTACGCTGTCCGAGCCCGCTTACTGCGCTTCAACCAGAGCCTTCATCTGCTCCCCCAGCTGCTTGCGCATCTTATGTCTCGAGAGTAGTTTCAAGCACAGCCAGACTCATTCAAAGTCGAACCAAAAAAACCATATCCGGGGAGCTATCTTGCCACTGGAATATCGTGAAGGAACTCCCAGTCTGGAAGCTTGGGTCATTAACTAGAAGGACTGGCAACTCGAAGAAGAGGATACAGTATTGAAGGGGGCCACGGAGAGCCAGTCTGGATCCCCCGTGCTGTTCTAGACTCATGATTGTTTTACCAAGGGGAAACGACTTAGGTGACTCAGTGACTATCTTTCTGAATGACTTGGGTCATTAAGCACTGGAAGCTCGCAGAAGAGGATGCCGCAGTATTGAAGGGGGCCATGGAGAGTCTACCTAGACTTTCCGTGCTGCTCTAGATTCATAACTGCTTTACCAAGGGGAAACGACTCTGGTGACTGGTGGTTTTCATTCTGAATGACTTGTCTCGAGATCTCGAACGCTACAAATTCAAGAAATTCAGCGATCTCGAGCTACTTCTCTCCCCAATGACTTTCTCCTCCTACTCGATCACTGCCGTTCTGTATGGTGGTGGTTGCAAGGCGATTTGTGAAGATTCAAGTATCCGTGAATTTACTCTTCTCCTGACCCTGATTTCTCTCGGATGCTTGGAAGAACTGTGCACTCGAAGTATCTCTATGCTCAGCTTGCGGAATCTGCCGCAAGCATATCGTACTTGTGTCGCTTGTTTTCTCAATTCAGAATCACAGCTGCGGGTTTTCAAATGATATATCTCTTCCAAGCACTTAGACTTCGTAAATTCTGCTATCTGCCGTCGCATTCTCCAGACATTTCAGTGGGCTTGTCGCATGAGTTGAATTTAGGTTCGTCGATCGTCAGCTGCTCGACTATTCCAATCAGTTAATCTCAAAAGAAATCAGGCTCCGTTCCGAGACTGCCATGCATCCGCCTAAAACATTTTCATCTCCATCTGCGTCCACAGCGACGTCCATTCAAGACAAACAGAAGAAAGATATCGACTCTGTGTTGCGTGAACGCGTGGGAACCACGACCGCTGATCGTACGTCATAGCAAATTTTGAGTGACAACCCTTTCTGCCTCGAACCACCATCTAGTCTACCCCCCTCAGAACTATACTAGCACAATGTCCCGCGCGTTCTGCATTCCAGGCATCATCTTTCTCACCGCCGCCCTCGTTTTGGGAATCATCACCTCAATTTCGTTGCCTTTCTTGCCTGCAATCGACTTTGTTCGGGTGCATTTTGGGAACGGTGTGGCGACTAGCGGCGCTGGAATGACTGAGCTTCGAGTGCGCACTTTTTCTCTATCCTTTATCTTGTCGACGCTGATTCGATTTGTTTTCTTGCAGTTCGGTGTATGGTGAGACAGCCTCGCATCGTGGGCTCCACATGTCGCTTATCCTTGACAGGGCACCGTGTTATTATGCCACCAATGGCGCCAGGACATGTCTCGATACTGGTGCGCCACCCGCCACCCGGTTTTGCACTCTATTGACGCGTTTCCAGGTCACGGATATTCCATCTCGATCTCTAACCAGCAGAACACCGCCAACGTCATAATCGGTTCATCGTGGACTCGTGGGCTCGCTGTGCACCCAGTTGGTGAGTTCGCCTTCCTCCTTGATAGTGGTTTATGCGGCTATGGCATGGTGTCGTGAAAGCCTCGGCCATAGTCGTATCATCCTTGTTCAATGTGCACCTCTAACTCGTACTTTCGCAGCGACCGCGGTCACATTCATCGCCTTCCTCTTGTCCTTCTCAACCCACACCACGGTGACGCTTGTGTCGTCGCTCGTATCATTCCTCGCCGCCTTCCTAGTACGTACACATTCATTATCCACTATCCAACTGCCAGTTAACCTTATTCATACTCCAGACACTCATCGCCTTTGCCATCGATATTGCACTTTACGGCTTCGTGCACCATGAGATTGGCAAGCTCCCTGATGTTGATGGCCGTACGAGGACCAGCGCTGGTAGGCCGCCCCTCTGCTACCCTCTATTTCCCTCTTGATTTACGAAACATGAATTCACAGCATTTTGGATGACATTCGTCACCCTCCTCCTGCTCTTGCTCGCAGGGTGCACCGTCTGCTTCGGCCGTCGCAGGGACCGCATGTCTGGCGCTGCCTCCTACCCCATGTCCTCCTACGAGAAGCCTTCGTTTTTCTCTCGCTTCCGCCGTAACAAAGTTTAAGGGATGCAGATATGGATGATAATGAGAATACGATGATGATGGACACGCAGAAAAAACAAGCTACGAACACCTTTCTCTTTTTTGTTTGGTTTTGGCACTTGCACGACTACTTCTAATACCACGTCCCTCCCCCCCTTCGATGCTCGATGATTTGATGTGTGTACTTTACTACATGAATCTGGAATACACTATATTGTTTCGATTACCCGGAGGATGCTCGGCTGGCTCGATTGGCAAAATTGAGTCGTTATTGAGAGCAAGCTCTGGTGGCAATCTAATACATTGGTGCTCGTACAAAAAATTCTCGCTACTCGGCGACCAGATACGACACTGACGGAAGAATTTAGAAACGAGCATCAATTACTGCTCGCAAATTCCGGCAGTAATGGAACGGCTGTCTCCTCCGACGCACTTCGTTTTCTGTCGCCGCTCTTCGAAAAGGCGCGGTCTGCAAGTTTCGAGGTTCTCTCGTGGCTGTTCACGTCGATACAATATCCTACTAGTACAAAGCTCTCGCACCGACTAGTACTTGACATTTCATTCCATCCAAAATCCCGTCCCTCCGCCTTTCAAATTCAAGCAAGCAACCCAACAACCTTCGACTCAAGTGCATCCACACCCTCCTCAACCCCCATCTTCGCCAACTCCCCCTCAACATAGCCCTGCGCCTTCTCGTAAATCCCCTCCCACGAATCGCGTTCCACCCCCTTGCCCAGCTTCGTCGAGAGAAACGCCATCGCCAGCACCGTCGCGAGCACCTCGTCCGAAGCACCTTTCGGGAAAACATCCCTCACAGCTTGAATGTCAGATTTCAATTTCACGACAGTGAGAACCTGCAGGGAGAAACAGCCGTTAAAGGATTGCAGGCGAGCGAGCGCCTCGAGAGGGTCCGCTGAGGGGGTTTGCGCTGGCGGCGGTGGTGGTTGCGCTGATGCTGATGATCGCTGCGCCATCTGCATCTGCGGCGCAGGAGACGACGAATATCCCATCGGCGCAGCTCTCTCTCGATTCCTTTCCCTCGCATCGAAAGCAGAAGCTATGGGGGCGGGAGCAGCCGCCATCAACGGCATCGGCGCAGATTGCTGCTGCGCTGCAGGCGCCCCCTTGCGGAGCGGACCAGCACCTCCTCGCAGAACTCCACCGGAAGAACCAGGCGGAGGAGGAGGAGCCGCACTTGCGCTCGCAGCGCCAAAGAAACTCCCGCCACCACCCCCGCCGATGGCGGAGTTCATCCCAGAGACCATAGCCCTCTTCGCAACCATCGGTCTCGGAGGCCCTCCCGAATGCGCAGCAAACCTCATAGCCGGCTGCAGGCGATGACGAGCACCCCCACCCCCCACGGGAACACCAGTAATATACACCGCCTGCACAGGCGGCTTATCAGGCTTCGTCTCGTCAATCGCAACGAACGAGGTATGCGTCGAGACAATCGAGTACGTCGTCCCGAGGCGCACGATACTAGCTTTCACCGTGCGTTTCAGCAGGTCCGAGTCGTCCGGTTTCGCAAGGGACTCCTTCAAAGCGTGTTTCCCGTCTTCCAGATCCTGGATGATCTTTCGCGCAGCCAGAGCGTGCAGGGCGGGCGGAGCGTCCGGCGTGTTTTGCAAGTGGCTGAGGGTGACGGGAACGGGAAGCTCGATGGAGGCGCCGTCGGCAGTCGTGCCACGGATGGTGACAGTTTTGGGGATAGTTTTGCCTGGAGTAAGGTATGAGTCACGCAGGGTGAGAGAGAGGAACAGACAGTAATGTACCTTGCAAGATAGCATATATATTCAACCGTATGTTCGGGAAAAGACTCTGGATTCTGAAGGGCGCTTGCTGCACCTCCGCGAAATCAGGGAGCACCACGGGAGGAGCGGGAGGCGCAGGCTTCTGATCGACGGCCATGGAGTCCTCGACGCTCTCGTCGAAGATATTCAGAGTTTTCTTCTCAACCGGCTTCTCGCTTGACGGCGCATCTTCCACAATCTCAAAGTCGTCATCGTCAGCAGCGCCAGCGATGGTCGACTTCTCCTTGGTAGTTTTCTCCTCGCGACCCCAGTCAACAGAAATATCAGAGATAGGCGGAGTCCTCGCAGCCTTGAGCATCCTTGCAATCTTCCCAGTAAACGAAGTCTCGTCCTCCCCCACCATCATACAAGTCCCATTCCCCACACGCGCCATACCCTCGCACATGGCAGTACTAGCGGAATTGCCGATGCCTAGCACCGAAACACGCACATACGCGTCCTTCGTACCCGCCGCAACAGCGCCCTTCACCTCCTCCAACACACCATCGACATCCCACGCATCCCCATCCGTCAGCACAAGCACACTCATCGGCCTATCCTTCTTCCGCGCATCGAAACAATGCTTGAGCGCCGCGCGGATTTCCGTCCCGCCGTAATCAGCGTTCATCGAATCGACGTGTCGCGTGCCCTCTTCGAGCGTCTCCTGGTTGTACGGCCGGCTGCCGTCAGCCCACAGCGTCGAGGCGCGGCTGCCGAAGGACAGAATCTGGAAGAGCGAGTCCTGGTGCGGCAGGGCGCGGAGCATGATTATGAGCGCTTTGCGAGCGGCGGCGATACGCTGGCCGCCCATGGAGCCGCTGCGGTCTACCATGAAGACGAATTCTTGGCGGGAGAGGTCGGGGAGTTTGAACCGTGGGACGAGAGTGAGGCCTAGTGCGGCGGTGTCGTGGCTGGGATGTAACTCGGCAACGCAGCGCGGAGTATCAAGGCCAGCAGACTTGATTGTAAGAACAAAGTCTTTGTCCAGCGGTGAGTCGGAAGAAAGCGAAACACGCGCGTAATTCGAGAAAGGAAGTTCCTTGAGATTTGGCAAGGTAGGGTCGGGACCCAGCTCGGTAGAAACGGAGTGCGATGGGCACCCAATTTTGGCGATCGGTGCAATAGCTTCGACGCTCATAGCCAGAGTCAAGAACGGAGTCGGAGAATTCGGGGCAATTAGAACATTGCGATGGAATGGGAATGGTTTCGGCGGCGACTTGGGGGAATCTCCATAGCGAGCACCAATGTGAACGGGAAGATGGAACCGTATGGAATCGGTGTCTTCGTCTTCTGAGAGTTCTGTTGAGTACACCAATTCGATTTGGACTTGCTCCTTGGACGGAATATTCCCAACTGACACTTCGAAGACTGGAAATGACTGTTAGCATAGAGATCGTTTTCACACGACGGTGAGACGCACCATCTGCACTCTGTTGGTCCATCAACGATGCCTGCTGTCCTTCTGCGACAGCGGCATCGTACGCCTCCTTTGCCTCCTGCTTCTCCTTGACGGAACCCACAATACGGGTCCCGTCCTGCTTGATCATGACGAAACTCGTCACCGCCGCACGGGCAGGACAAGGAAAGGTGTATTTCGCTTCAATCGGGAATGTCGCATCGTTTCCGTAGGTTTGTGTCAGCTTGACCTGCGCTGCGAGCTCCTTGATGCTGGCTTCCGCCTGAACGCCTAGCAAAGGCAAGGATACGCGACGGTATTCGTGGATATAGTAGAGACCGCAGATGAAGGACATGGTGAGCGTTGAAAGCAAGAGGGGGACTATGACGGTTTATATGCTTTAACTTGCACAGCATCGCCGGTACCGTCATTCGAGAACGAGTCGAGCCCGCAGTTATAAAATAGGTCGCAGCATTACCCTATTGGTTCATCTAGACATGTTTTTAGGGACGCTATCTTGATTCGAGCCTGCAAAGTAATTTAGATCAACAGAAAATTCGAAAAACGCCAGCATACGTCGAATTATTGCCACATTGAACGACAACGCAGTCAGTCGACTCCTATGGCCGGTGCAGGGGATTGAGAGGACGAGCCGACCCTCTGTCTCGTCTAAACGTCGTAAAAGTTGACAGACGGTTATATCATTTCGCCTGAGACTCGAAAGCCTGGGTAGAATCGACAGGTGCCGCTGTATACGCTGTATAGATTACAATAATGCAGACGCATCGCGGTGTAGAGATGTCGGCCCTTGTCGTTGTTGCCAATAATACATTTCGTGGAGAAGGAGGAAGCTCAAAGCAAGTTGTTCCAGAAACGTGATGTTGACGTTGATGTACGCGAATAAAATTTTGGATGTGGGAATTTCTTCAGTTGCGTATTTCATTTGAGATTGTACAGGTAATACAAGGCCAGTTACGTCCAGAAGCAGCGAGAGAAAACAAAGAAGAAGAAAATTCAAGCCAACAACTTGACAACTCCCTGCTCCAACTCCTCCGCAGAAATTTTGGCATCCATGCCAGTCAACACCTCCTCCAGATACTCCTTCGCCTTCTCAAACATCCCCTCCCATGAATCCCTCTCAACACTCGCATCCAACTTCGTCGCAAGGAACGCCATCGCTAGAACAGTAGCCACAACCTCATCCGACGCACCCGCAGGGAATAAATCCCTCACAGCCTGCAAATCCACACCATCCTTCAGCTTGACAAAATCAAACACCCCTTGAGCCGTGAATCGACCATCGAAAGACTGCATCCGCGCTAACGCTTCAACAGGATCTGTCGGCGCCATAGATTTGCTCTTCCCTCCTTTACGTGCAGAGCTCGTCGAATACCCACCGTCGCCGAATCCCATATCCATATCCGACTCCTCCTCATCCGACTCGACCGAATCGCAGACAAAATCGTCGCACATCTCCTCGTCCGACTCGTCCGCCAAATACGATGACATGGCGGCAGGTCCAGGTCGAGCCAGCATGGATCTATCCGCCGTGAGAACTAGAGAAGATATAGCGCCATAATTGTACGAGCTCAGATTCACCGCTGGGGCCGCCCGCCGGCTCGGAGGCGGAGGCGGAGGCGCAGGAATCGCAGCACGCGGAGGCGGAGGAGGCAGGCCAAGAGGAGGTCTGGGGGGTTCCACACGTTCACTGGCAAAAGGCGTAACCTCGGTCGTTTCATCAACAGCAACAAACGATGTATGTTTTGACGAGATGGAATAGGTGATTCCAAGGCGTACAATGCTTGCCTTGACAGTCCGCGCAAGGAGACCCGCGTCGTCAGGGTCCGAGAGCGTTGGCCGAAGGTCATGCTTCCCGTCTTCGAGGTCTTGGATGATCTTCCGTGCAGCGAGAGCGTGGATGGCAGTAGGAGCCCTGGCCTCATTCTGCAGATGACTCAACGTGACGGGGATGGGGAGCTCGATCTGTGCGCCGTCTGGAGTAGAACCTCGCAGAGTGACAGTTTGTGGAACATTGCGACCTAAACCCGAAGGTCAGCAAACAGCTCGTCAAACGAAGTGAAGAATGGATACACACCTCTCAAGATTGCATACACGTTCAGACGCGTGCCAGGGAAGAGGTTGCGTATCTTGAAGGGCGATTGCTGAACAGCGGAAGGGGGAGGCAATTTAACAAGTGGTGCAGGGGGCGGTGCTGTCTCTTCGACTGCTGTAGGATCAACGCTCTCGTCAAAGATATTCAGAGTCTTGCTCTTGCTCGACGCAGCCACCTCATCCACCATCTCAAAATCTTCCTCGACAACTGCAGGTTTCGCCGCCTCAACAGCCCGTCCCCAATCAACCGAGATGTTCGAAATCGGCGGTGTCTTTGCTGCCTTCAACAGACGGGCGATCTTCCCAGTGAAACTTGTCTCCTGCTCGCCCACAACTATACACGTCCCATTCCCCAACCGCGCAATCCCTTCACACATGGCGGTTGAGACGGAGTACCCTATTCCCAAGACAGATACTCGTAATGGAGCACTTTCCGACGCAGCTGTGACAGTAGTCTCCACTTCCTCTAACACACCATCAAGATCCCATGCATCACCATCCGTCAAAACGAACACAGCCGTTGGGCGATCGACTTTGCGTGATGCAAAACACTTTGTGAGCGCCTTACGAATCTCAGTCCCGCCAAAGTTTGCCATCATGTTATCGATGTGACGCGTCGCTTCCTCCAGCGTGTCTTGATTATACGGCCGACTCTCCTTCCACAAAAGCTGGCAGGTAGTCCCAAATGAGCAGATCTGGAACAGCGAGTCTTTGTGCGGAAGCGAACGCAGCATCACGACGAGCGCCTTGCGGGCGGCGGCGATACGATCGCCTTCCATCGACCCGCTGCGGTCGACGACGAAGATGTATTCCTGGCGCGCTACGTCCGGGAGCTTGAAACGCGGCACGAAAGTGAGCGCAAGCGCGACAGAGTCCTGGTGCAGCTCGGCAACGCAGCGGGGGGCGTCTAATCCGGCGGATTTGACGGTAAGAACGAAGTCTTTGTCTAGCGGTGCGGTCGAGGAGAGGGATACGCGGGCGTAGTTGGAGAACGGTAAATTCTTGTAGTTGGGGAGAGAGGGATCTGGCCCCAGTTCGGTCGACACCGTGTGTGAGGGGCAGCCGACCTTGGTTATAGGAGAAGCAGATTCGATGGTTGTAGTGATGTTGAGCGAGAAGGTGCCCTGAATGTCTGAGGGGTCGGCAAAGGGGTTTCTGGGGGAGAGAGCTGAGGTGGGGGCCTGGCCGTAGCGAGCGCCGATGTGAACAGGTAGATGGAAGCGGATAGAGTCGTTTTCCTCGTCTTCAGTGAGTTCGGTGGCGTACACAAGCTCAATTTTGACCTGTTGTTTGGCCGGAATATTTCCGACCGCAACCTGAAATACTGCAACCTTGTTAATACGTCTTCGGAGTTGAATAGCTTGCCAACATACCATCCGGATGTTGCTGCTCCATCAACGACGCCTGCTTTCCTTTCGCGACCGCAGAATCGTACGTCTTCCTCGCTTCCTCCTTTTCCTGCACCTTCCCAACCACCCGCGTCCCATCCTGCTTGATCATAGCGAAACTCGTTACCACCGCACGCGCAGGAATGGGGAACGCATAGACCGCCTCGATAGGGAAATCCGCGTCGTTTCCAAACGCCTGATTGAGCTTGACTTGTGCGGCAAGTTCCTTGATGCTGGCCTCCGCGCTGACATTGAGCAAGGGCAGCACAACGGGGCGTTGTTCCACGTAGTAGTATAGTCCGTATCGCATCGCAGTTCAGGTGAAGGGGGATGTGAGTGACTTGCCTAGAGCGTCCCTATATGTATCAGTCGGAGTCCTCGGCACCGACTGTCCATCAAGGGCAGTCATAATGACCTGCGGGCGCTGTCTGCGTTTGTTCAACTTCCAATCATGTAGACGTCGTCGCTTGTGCACGAAGCGACGCCCTGCGGCGTCGTCTCCATGAACTGCGCTATGAGTCTAGTATGAGTGCGCTTTCTGCCACGAGTCTTGCGGAAATTGAGTTATATTCTTGTATGACAGGTCTACAAGCGCACTGCGGTGGAAGCTGGAGCGCTGAAGAGTGTAGGATGCTTTAAGACCATATAGTTCTTGCTGAGTCTGCTTGCCTTGGGCTCGGCCCCGATGACAGTCAGAAGGACCCACGGGCGTTGCCTGCGTGCGGTTTTTGCCAAGTCTTGCGGGAATTGAGAAATATTACTGAGTCTTGGCTTGAATGAATTATAGTTCTACAAGCGCACTGCGCTCGAAGCTGGAGCGCTGAAAAGGAGATTAGATTGTAGAATGCCCCAAGACCGTAGAGTTCTTGCTGACTTCGAACCGCGCGCTGCACACCGCACACCTGCCCCAAATTCCAGAAACCCCAGGATTCTCTTGCGTTGGATCGTCCGATTCATCTCGAGATTGCCCGAGTTGTTGAGGTATACGCTTGTAAAAGCCAGAATCGTGGCAAGATCATGGTAGAAGACAAGATGTGTCAACCGGACTTGTTCCTTGCCACTATCTTCCTTGGGCTCGTTTCAGTCTCCCCAGCCTGTTGGACGTGAATCTTTGAAGATAATCGCTTAGATTTCTGTGCTAGAGGATTTAACGGCCGCCAATGAGCGTCAGGGCGCCGCGGAAAGGTGAGACCGACGAGCTCTTGGTCGAAACGGGATGGCTAGAATTGTTCTGCGTGCGACAGGTGAAAACTACGAGCTCTCTGTCGACCTCAATAGCGGATACGCCGACAAGCGCAAGGATGCTATTAAACGGGTTATCGCGTCGATGACGGTCGGGAAAGGTGCGTTTGAATTTGTATGTGTTCGGAGGACCCATACGGATGATACGCTGCACAGACGTCAGCGGGCTCTTCCCCGATGTTCTCAAGGTAGTAATGTATCGAGTTTGCTTGAGAGGTCTGACTTTGTCTTGGCGCAGAATATGCAAACAGACGACTTGGAGCAGAAGAAGGTTCGTTGTGAATCTGCGAAATGAACGATACCCACAACGGAATCCAGCTCGTCTACCTCTACCTAATGAACTACGCCAAAACACAACCCGAGCTCGTCATCCTAGCCGTCAACACCTTCGTCAAGGACGCCGACGACCCAAACCCTCTCGTTCGGGCTCTTGCGATCCGCACCATGGGCGTCCTACGCGCGGAGAAGATCATAGACTATCTTTGCGACCCCTTGCAGAAGTGTCTCCGCGACGAAAACCCGTACGTTCGCAAGACCGCCGCGCTATGTGTTGCCAAATTGTACGACCTCAAGCCTGAGCTTGTGATAGAGAACGGTTTCTTGAGTCAGTTGCGGGATATGATAGCGGATAGTAATCCTATGGTGCGTTGTTTGATCTGGGGAAGTCGGAATTCGGGAGAGTGGTTGTTTTTTCAATGGGTCCTGAAACTGCGGTTTCCACCGAAGAGCAGCCTAATCCATCCACAAATCCGTGGCAGAACTGTCTCGGACCCAAACTCGGAGCTAGATTGACTTATAGAGTTGATCTCAGTTCTCGTCACAGATTGCACAGAGTCGTCTGTGTCAACTCCAATCCGAGTTGATGCCGATTTTTTGGCTGCTTTTGTGGTTACAATTGGCTGCAGAATTGACTCCTCCATACATACAATTTTGACTTCCCCTCTCTGCTCATATTCATACTTGTACTGACTTTTTGAAATTTGAGGTCGTAGCAAACACTGTTGCAGCTCTAACAGACATCCACATCGCCGCCTCCGCACAACCCTCCAGCTCAACCTCCGACCCCGGCATCTTCGTCATCTCCGCGTCCATCCTCAACAAACTGCTAATTGCCCTCAACGAATGCTCGGAGTGGGGCCGTGTAGCCATACTAAACGCCCTTGCACGTTACGTCGCTCAAGATGAGAAGGAGAGCGAACATATCTGCGAGCGGGTGGGGCCGCAGTTCCAGCATGCAAATGGTGGTGTTGTGCTTGCGGCGATGAAGGTACGAGTCTTGGTCTCGCGAAGTGCTCACCTTGACCTCTGTGCAGGTCATCATGATCCACATCCGTGGCGTACGCCGAGAAGAGCTAGCGAAACAGCTTGTCCGCAAGATGGCACCGCCGCTCGTGACACTTCTCTCTTCGCCACCGGAGGTTCAATGGGTCGCTCTACGGAACATCAATCTGCTGTTGCAGAAGCGGCCAGAGATCTTGTCGTCGGAGATGCGGGTGTTCTTTTGCAAGTACAATGACCCGTTGTATGTCAAGATTGAGAAGGTGGATATCATGGTGCGGCTGGCGGGGGAGAACAACGTCGATGCGCTGTTGAGCGAGCTGAAGGAGTGAGTTCCTTGTTTTTATTTCTCGGTATCGCTAAACACCCTACCCAGGTACGCGTCAGAAGTCGATGTCGACTTTGTTCGGAAGAGCGTCAAAGCTATTGGCCAGGCAGCTGTGAAAATCGATGCTGCGGCGGATCGATGTGTGAATGTTCTCCTCGAGCTCATCGGCACGCGGGTCAGCTACGTCGTACAGGAAGCCGTGGTCGTGATGAAGGTCTGCGGAGTTCTTTCGCCAGGAATAAGTAATGACTCCGTTCCTAGGACATCTTCAGAAAATACCCCTCCACCTACGAAGGCGTCATCCCAACCCTCTGCTCCAACCTCGACGAACTCGACGAGCCCGAGGCAAAAGCCTCGCTCATCTGGATCATCGGCGAATACGCTAACAAGATCGACAACGCCGATGAATTGCTCAACATCTTCGTCGAGAGCTTTGTGGAGGAGTCGTATGCGGTGCAACTGCAGACGCTTACTGCTGTGGTGAAGCTGTTTTTGAAGAAGCCTGATTCATCGCAGGCGATCGTGCAGCTTGTGCTCGATAAGGCGACGAAGGATTGTGACTCGCCGGATGTGCGGGATCGGGCGTATATCTATTGGCGGTTGTTGTCTACGGATCCTGGGGCTGCGAAGGTGAGGTTTTGTCGTCCCTCCAAGTTTTTGTAGCTGATATGATCTGAACAGGCCGTGGTCCTATCGTATCGTCCACCGATATCAATTCCGCGAACGACAGTAGCTCCTGCGTTGCTGGAGGAGTTGCTCGGGGAGGTATCGAGTTTATCGAGCGTGTATCACAAACCGTCAGAAACGTTCGTTGGGGTGGGACGCGTTGGTGTGGACTCGGTGCAGCAAAAGGGCACCCAGTACGTCTTATATTTTCAATACTCTTTTCATCTACCCAATGCCGAGACTTCCAGCGCCAGCGCCAGCTTCACTGAGGACGACCGGTTCTCCGCGAAGAAGGCGTTGCAGACCGTCGCTGCGGGCCAGCAGGCGGAGAATCTGCTGTGAGTTTTTTTTCGGTTTCATTCCCATACGACGCTGACAGTCTTGTTTCCTTCAGCGACTTTGGCGACGACGAGACCACGGACGGCCAGCCTACAGGGCTCGCAGCGACGGACATCCTCGCACAGACGCCTGCAGCGGCGAACCTCATGTCGGGCACGTCAAGTAATCCGCTCGACGATCTTGTCTCGATATTCGGGTCGGCGAGTATGGCTGCGCCTACGGCTGCACCGGTGGATCCGATGGCAGCGTTCGGTGGTGGATTCGGAGGTGCTGCGTTGTCGCCTACTGCGGTTTCGCCGCCGCCTGCCCAGCGGCAGCAACCACAGGGGCAAACGCAGCAGCCGCAGGAGGACTTGTTGGGGTTGTTTTGATTAGATCTGTAGTTGTAATTTGTTTTCAATTTTCTACTTATTGCTGAGACAAGATTGATGCTACGCGGAGGAATGAGCATAGAAATCTCCTGCTTTTGCGTTAGGTGACGCTGCTGATCAAATCGTGACCTGAAATGGCTTGATCTCTTACCATCACCATCTCAAACTCTCCACTGCGACCCTGCCTTCCGCCGCTCAAAAGGCCTCGATCTACATTCACGCTATCGTTTGGCCTACTTGTAGTACTCTTGACAAGGGCTGAAGCGAATGGTCTACGAATATGTAGTCGAAATCCTTAACTTGTCAATGGGACTGGACCTTCAGTGATCTGGTGCTCCAGCGATTCAGCACGGCCGGAGCCGCCGGCGTTATCTTCGCCTCTCGCCGTTGCTATTACGCCCATTGCCAGCTCTGCTCACTGGCCCCGTGCTCGACCGCTATGCGCTGTTGTCAATTGCCGAGTTATATTCTGGCGCGTTCACCCACGCATGCTCATTCGGTCTTAGCGAACGGACGCTTTGTAGCTCAGCTCGGTTCCCTCAATGTGCTACCTTGCTAGTGGTAACTAGACACTCGTCGCACTGCATCTTCGACCGGTACATGTTCGCCCGCATCAATCAACGAAAGCCGGAGTGTTTTCGCCAGTTTCACTGCTAGCGGCTCAATAGCGGCTCATGAAGTACATACTACTACAGGCTGTAACCTCAAGTCGCGAGAAGAAGGGCCGTGTTCGTTCAGTTCTTTAGCTTCCCATGGGATTGTGCACTCTGACACGCATAGCGCGATGTGCAGACCCGGTGCCGCGTCCGCTACAGATGGCTCTTCGGACAATGACGGTGGCACGGTGCTCGTGGCTGCCGACTCGGCGTCTTTGTAACCTTTCGAGAGGTCGCTAGTACTGTGCTGCAACACACTGTCAACTAGCAAGCAAGAGGGCAACAAGAGAGGGCCCCCAGCGCTGTCTGGAAGATCAAAGACAGATTGGTCTGAACAACGCAGAAGCTTGGATACATTCAGCAGTCTGGACGCTCTTCTCGTCGACCTCTGCCATGGCCCGTCTTCCGTGTTGACCTGTCTTGGCTCTTTGCGGTCTCGAGAGATGAACTTAAATCACAAATGCTATTCCAACGTTGCAAGACGATCGATAGTCTTGGCCAGTACCGAGACCACTGTGAAGGACATCCTCAAAGTCATTGGGTATACTTACTATCACTGGGAGGATCAGTTAAACCCAATATCGGTGGCCCTTCTCCCGCGTAAGCACGCAGGCAGGTACAGAAGCGGCGCTACTTAGATCTTTGTTGTAATAATACCTTCCTTCAACCTTCCTTCCATTTATCCTTCATCTTAGTACAGTATAGAATGTATTCGCGGCCGCCGCAATTTAGAAGTGCGTTGGGTGTTTGGCTCTTATCGGCCGAAGCCATTTGTGCTCTTGGCTTCAGCCTTGTCAACCCTTGTTCTGTCCTGGACGTCTCTCTCATCTACTACATGCGTTTTCACTTCATGACCTTCAAACCCGGCTATGTTCTTCGCGCGCGTCATGTAGAGACTCTTGGAGAGTGGCTCCCGTGTGACCAGTGGGCTCATGATCCTCGGATAGTGCAGTTAGCAGAAATAGGGTTGACGGCGACGACTCGGACGATAGTTGCCAGCAATAGCCAGCAATCAAGGAGGAGCATGATACCGGGACCGAGTCGCGCGGTCGGGTCTACCAGTCGCGGCAAAATACCATCGAGATCGATCTTTAGAAGGTTATTTTCGCGTTTCCTACGTTGGGTCTTGTCTCGTTTGTTTCTGCCGCCGGAAAGCCGTCAGCCTTTGACCAGGGTTGATAGCAGACATGGTATATTCGCGGCTCAATGTGCTATGGCCAAATTATGGGACCGTCAAGACAATTCCGACGTTGTATATCACGGTGCTGTCGTGTTTCCTACCCTCAATTCCGGTTCTTGTTCCAGTTAGATGCCTTTCATAACTGCTTGTCTCCGAATGCCTTTCGACGCAAGCTGAGGCCGGATACGGTGCACTATTCGCGGGCAAACGAGCATGCTGCAGAGGACTTCACATGATCTGGTTCCGCGGGTCCTGTGATTGTTACAGTCTTCTTCCATATCCGGTCCGTCTATTCGCAGTGTTCTGAACCATATATGTTGCCCTCTGATGTGATGGGGCTTGCGGTACGGAGCTGGCGAAAACGCGGTGGTTACTGTGAGATCTCCAGGTGCGAACCAATGGCTTCGAATTCATCACAACTCATGACGCCGTTAACCTACGTCAGGAATATAAAGTAACGGTTGGTGCGTTGTGGAGGAACTTCTCTTGCCGCCTGGGCACTGCAAGGCGTACTCCTTATCACCTGAGGACCTCCTTTCTTTTGTCCTTTCTCGTTCCAACTTCCATCATCTCGCGATGCGCGCGCCCGCATTACTACTCTCTCTTTCGTTCTTGGTAACCCCCATTGCTTCGCAGCAGATATGGGACATTGTAAGCGCATTCGTCGTCTCACTCCAAGCGTGTGCTGAACGTCGCGTTAGTGGCAAACGACTTGGGACCGTTCGAAGCTCTTCACGTCGCTAGCGCCCTCCACGCCAATCAACTTCGGCTCGCCTAGTGGCATTGGCTCCGCAGACATCGATGTCGACGATACGCAGGTCTTCCAGGGCGTGTTAGGCGTGGGCGGGACTCTCAGTACGTTTCCTTCGGCTCGCCCATATCAAATGTGCTTAATTCTACTCCAGGTGACTCCTCCGCCCTCATTCTATCACAAATGAAGGTAGTATGCCATCTCGCGAGACGAGTACGACGACTGACGCGCTGCAGTCCAAAAACTCCGCCAACTACAACCAGCTTCTCACCTACATGTTTTCGCCAAAGGACGGCGCCAATGCAGCTGGTATTGGGTTCGTGATGACGTTCACTCTGTCGGCAGAATGCTTACCATCTCCGGTAACAGTTACATCCGAGTTCCACTGGGCGCGTCGGATTTCTCGGCGAACCGTGAGCCGTTGCGAGTTATACATACGCAGTTAACCAACCTCTATCCCAGTCTACAGCTTCGATGATGCGAGCGGCGACACCTCGTTCAACAGCTTCAATATCGGGAAGGCGCCGTCATACTTGTACTCCGTCCTTAAGGATATCCAAGCTGTCAATCCAGGTATGCATTGCATTGTTTTCGTTGCTCGTGGTTACCTGGGGGAGACTGATCGTCCCACGAAGTTCTGAAGGGTAAGTACGCTACCTCCGCTCGTTTCTTTGGCTCACGATTCCGGAAACAGTGCATATATTGCCATGGTCGCCTGTATGTCTGCTCAGTTCTAGCGTGTAATGCTAGCGATCTGACCTCCCGCTTCCAGCCCGGATGGATGAAAACGTCTGGATCCATGAACGGCGGTTCACTGCAATCGCAATATGTGTGAGCATAGAGCTTCTTCTCTGCTCATCGACTGCGATTAACATGATACCGACTACACAGGTCGATCTGTCCGTGTCACGCATTGCCTGACCCTCCTTCGCGACTGATGCTTTGTTCCAGATGCGAACTATCTTCTCAAGTGCCTTCAAGGATTCAAGTCAGAAGGTATCACGTCGCTGTACGCGATCTCCATCCAGAACGAACCTCAGAACTCGCAGTCGTCATACCCCAGTGCGCATCTTCCATCTCCTACCGCGTCTTTATTCGTGATAGACTGATGTGTGTGATACAGCGACATCAATGACTGCCGCGGTCGAGGCTCAGATTGGGATTGCGTTGCGAACGCTCATGAATAATAACGGGTTTTCGGCGATCAAGCTCATTGGATTCGAGCACAACTGGAACAGCGCGGGGTCGTACCCGGTTCAGCTGATGCAAGCCGCGCCGAATGCTTTCGATGGCGTCGCATTCCACTGTTACTCGGTACGTGTCGAAGCTCGGGAGGGCTTTTGCCATCGCTGACGGCTATTTCAGGGGACTGTGTCGCAGCAGGATACCTTCCATAACGCTTTGTGCGTTTTGTCTGTTTTGCCTGACCTCTTTTCACTCGACTAATGGCTGCTATCAAATAGTCCCAATAAGGATGTGAGTAGAAGACTGTCTTCTAATGTTTGGGCGCTTGCTAATTTAGACGTCTAGATATATTTCACTGGTGAGCTCTTCTTTAGTCGCTCTCGTGGCCGATCGAAATAAACCTGTCGGATTAGAATGCAGTGGTACCATCGGTTCCGACTGGGTACGTGGCTTTCTTCTTGATCTTCGACTGCAATGTCTAATATTGAAACAATTTGTGAGAACAGTGGAGCGACATCAAGGTACGCTCCCCTGCTGGTGCCTGACCGTTACTAAACCACATACAGTGGTATATGAGCAACCTTTTCACCGGTGCCATCACACACAATGCCCGCACTGCTCTGATGTGGAACATTGCTCTCAATAATGGTGCTCCCAAGCTGCCTGGCACCACAAGCTGCGGAGGCTCGGGCTGTCGGTCGATTGCTCAGATCAATAGCGACGGGAGCTACAGTCTCAACCAGGAGTTCTACGCCATGGCGGCGCTGTCGAAAGCTATCATCCCCAAGGATGCCGGTGGCCCCTTTGGCAAACGGATAGCTGTCTCCGTTGGCGGTGAACTCAATTGGGCCCTCGTCGTCGGCGCGTATGTGACGGACAGAGTCAACTCTGCTGATTGGTTGCGGTACTCGATTGTGGTCTTGAACTGTGAGGTCTCTTTTCACCGGCCGCGTCACAGATCTGACTGAGCGTTCCAGGGGACGACATGGTTGGCGGGTGGAATCCTCAGCCTGTGGAGGCTACGATTGAGTTCCGGGGCAAGCAGGTGTGTTCTTATATCGTCTGTGTCAATCAATAACAATAATGTGCTCATCATCCTGCAGGCGAAATATACGTTCGTGATAATCTTGCCATACTGACGTGACCAGGTCTGACTCTCTCTGCTCATTAGCTTCCCTGTCGGAGTAACGACTCTCTGGTGCGTCTGCTTATCCTCTTCGTTTAGACTTTCGATACTGATACAGCGTTTCTAAAGGTGGTTCGCGCCGCGAACGAGTCTGCAGCACGCAAATGTGAATGCAACGGCCAAGGAGCCGATTGAGGTGTATGCGGAGACTGATGGGAAGCAACAAAGACTGGGTATGTTCAAGTAATGATGACGGACACGGGCAATATTCGAGATGTACATGTATCTTTATTTTCTTACGGCCCTTGACGAGCATTACGATTTGTATATCTCTTGATAGTATAGGCTCTTACCAATAGCTATTGCGGCCTGACTCGGAACGTGCTCGGATGGAAGTGACAAACCGGGTCCTGACGGCACAGCTGAAGCACTTGAG
This sequence comes from Favolaschia claudopus, assembly GCA_037176885.1. Taxonomy (NCBI): domain Eukaryota; kingdom Fungi; phylum Basidiomycota; class Agaricomycetes; order Agaricales; family Mycenaceae; genus Favolaschia; species Favolaschia claudopus. The sequence continues at coordinate 780,631 of JAWWNJ010000026.1, read as the reverse complement.
TTTTGACCAGCGTGGGATTGGGTGTTCGGCCATCACCGATAGCTTTTCTTTTTGAACCGTAACGTTCATCTGCACCAAAGTCCAAGAACTGAAAGGCTAAAGCATCATCTGGGGCTTATCACAAAGCTAACAGTGCCCTAATAAATCTCGACACATGGCTTCCCAATCCGCCTCGAACCCCAACGTTGCTGATTCGTTCGATCCACAGCCTGCGGTTCAATCAGAACGATTACTGTTAACGGAATCCGGGGAGTCTGGGGCGCCTTCTGGAGAAAGTATTCCGAAACTACAGCCTGGGGGCCCCGCAGTGAAACTGGACGATCTAGGTCCACTGGTCGTAAACAGCGACGGGGTGAGATATAGGGACGCTCACGATCGACCCTAGATTCAACCGTCTCTATGTAATAGACGTTGTCTCGTATCGCCAATTGGTCTACCCTGACCGAAGCAGAGAGGGCAAACACCATTCGTGTTCTATCTAAACGAAACAAGTTGGTCATCTCCGTTATAATTTTGGAAACTGATTCACAAATCCCGTCCCGTAGAATTCGTCTCGCCAATGAGGAACAGAAATTGCAGACCGGGGTCGCCGATGCTTCGTAATGCCCCAGCGAATCCAAGATCCAAGCTGTTGGTGCAGCGGCGTGTAGGGCTGTAATCATAGACTCCAATCAATCTTTCAGCATTCCCTTGTCCGCCATTTGGATTCGATGCCTTGATTCCTTTCATATTGAGGCTGCGCGGAAATTAACTGCCGGCGAATGTGTGGCGAATTCCAGCAATATAATAAATGAGGCCGGCGGATTGGATTGCTGAAGCATCGCTTCATCCTTCCGCCTTCGAAACGAAGTGCTCGCCTACACCAGAGTCTGCTTTGCTGTGAGTTCAGAGATCTTTCTGACTTTCTGCTTTCTGCTTGAGTCGAATTCGCCCGGACCCTCAGATTATGTCCGAAAGCACAGTGATTGACTTTCACGGTCTCGCCCGGGCCTTGGCAGAGCGACCTTTTGACGTTCTACGAGGTCGATGGCAAAGGTCGCTGGACCGAATGGGATCCTTTCCCTTTGAAAAGCTCCCCATGGAAATATTGGTAGCTATTCTCAAGATCGCCACCACCAAGCCGGGCACCTATGCAGCGCTGATGCGCTCGTCCCGAGCCATTGCCGACATAGTACGTTTCAATTGCGTGCCCGACGTCGTCATTTTGGACAACCCCGTGGTCGCCATTTCATTCTTCGCCTGCATTTCCGTGCATCCTCGCGTCGGCGCGGGAGTGAAGCAGCTTTGGTATATTCCTGCCCTCCATCCGAGACAGGCAGCGGTGGTCAGCCCCGCAATAATTAACGCGTGTCACGGTATTAAAAAATTGGCCTGCTATCCCGACACCATTCTAGACATCTGCTTCAACACTGTCTTCCAACACACACCACTAGTTGACTTGCACTTACTGGATTCGACAATCCCCTGGGCACGCATGCTTGCCTCGCGTCATGGGGCAAAGCTTTTCAACCAGATCCAGACTCTACGCATCGCAGGCGGTACAGAGCCCGCTACCATTCCTGCTGGAGTCACTTTCAATAACCTGAGGGACTTGACGGTGAAGTCCTATACCGTCAACCAGTGTATCGGTAGTTGGTTGTTGGATCAAGTTGCATTTCCCTCCCTCGAACGACTCAGTGTCACTGTCCCATACCTGGCGTGGCGCGACTTCGGAATGGGTTATTTGATGTCTGCATCAGAGTTGAACACTGATCCGCGACTGGTCATCGTGCATTGTTGCAAGAAATGGAAGGAGTTGGATACCTGGAAGGATGGCAAGTTTGCCTTGTGGAATTTAGGCGCGACGGAGTGGACCGCGTTCGGTGGGTCGGTATCCCAGAGGCAAGTAAAGTCAACAGCTGGAATTTGTCGACTCGCAATTGAACTTTTACACACAGCAGAGAATTGATAGAATGATGTGCTGAATTTACAAACGAACAAATCTATAGAAAAGTCCGTCTTTCGGGCATGATTCCAACTGGTTTCAATCGTCCTCCTCCTCCTCTTCCTCTATGATAGCATTCATAGCGGGTGCCTGAAGTTTATGTTGCGATCGCGATTGAACTTGAATCTCAGGCGCCTCTTCTGATGCATTTTCTGACGAGTGTCGAACCACAAAAACGACTCGATCGTCTTGTGAGACCCAAGAGCCCTTTCGAGACGAGCATCAGACCGAAGATTTTTCACAAGGAAAGAGAATGGGCTCACCTCTATCTTCCATTCATTAACGGTAAGCCGTCGGAGTGTTCCATTGAGTTGCATGATCTCAGCTGTATCCTCTGCGGACACGATAAGAAGGACATGTTCGTCGATGCATACATGCAGCGCAGCCGTGTGGAGACTCTTCATCGTCGGTAGAACGGTTTTGAAAGCGGCCTGCACTGAAGGCTTAGAACGCTATTGCGGAAAATTCGACATACTACAGACCAAGCCATCCGGGTCTACCGCCATAACAAGCTCTTCCAGTTCGAAGCAAGTGCTAGCCAGTAACGAGATAGATGAATCGCTGATGAGCCAACCGTTCAGATCGAGGACCCGAAGCGTCGAAACATTGAACTGAGCCAGATGTTCTACCAGCCGGTCGAAGCATCGCGGTGCTTCGCTATTTATCGGATATTCGTCGCAGCAAAAATGAATCCTCTCAATGGGAGATTCGGATATAGCATGAAGAGCCCAATCACAGAGTTTGTCGACAAATTCCTCATCGTCGGAAGCGTCGTGGCATATAGTTAGGGAGGCTAGTCGTTTCATTGGCTCACTCGGTCCCGGTGGTTTATATTGCTACAACAAAGTCGGTGCGATGTGAAGTTGAACAGGACCACAACGTACTAGATAATGTCGAAGTTTTGCTTGCTCGAGAGATGGCAATTGACCGAGAAAATTGAATAGATCGTCGTCTGTTATTGAATAAGAAAGACCCCAAGAAAACGCGGTGATGTTCTCCAAGAGTGGGATCAACGACCGAAGGACTCCGGGAGTTATGGATCCACAATTGCGCTGAGTTGGATCAGTGACTGAATAGTTTTTTCAGTGGCAATACCTACGGTCAAATGCAGTTCCTTGAGGTGTTCGAGCCGATCAAGCCAGTCAGGTAAGAGTTGCAAGATGGTTCTATTAGGCCCTTCGAGCCCAAGTGCACGCAGTCCCACGAGTTTGTTCACAATTGGTGCGCTGATCTCGTCCATGCATGCTGCATTTATATTCAAATTGACCAGAGAAGGCCGATCCTTGACTAGCTCGTCCAGGATGGGAACGAATAGACCATCGCGACTTTGAGCTGGTGTAATTTGTACTGTGTGCAAATGTTTGAACTGCCTCACTGCGGGAAGGAGTGTTTCCGACAAGGAGTCCGGATAGCCTTCCGAAAATCAGGGTGCTAACATGAATGGGCACGGAAATGGTACCTGTAACGCGTAAAATCTTCACGTGTGGAGCGTTGGCCGGAAGGATGGCTGAGGCGAGTAGCACGTCGCAGAACCTCTCATATCTTGAACGCGGACGCGCGGCCGTATTCGAAGGCGAAAAAGCAATGACTGAGGGTCTAATGTTGAGGACCACCTCAGAATAAAGAAATTTCGAGGCCGCGCAATTGAACTCGCGATTGACCAGACAGCATCGGCACAGAGATATTCTATCTTCCAAAAGAAAATCTAGAACGCTCAACAGCAGATCGGTAGGGAACTGCATCAGGAAATCGCGGGACGAAGTTGCACGTTGAGGGTTGAGACTTGAGAGCCAGAGCTGTGACTGCCAGTGGTCACACCGCAGTGCGGTCATGCCCCGGGCCGTGGGTTCAGTCAAAGTTGAAAAAAAAAACGAAGAGTCCAGGATTCTGTGTTTTTTCAGATGGGGCGCTCTGCATTCAACATACCGCAGACATATACTGGTAATTTTACAACTAAGCAGCACTAGGATCCACCGAACGTCATGTTCGATATTGCAAACATGAACATCCCAAATTCATCTGCGGATTCCACCCATTTATCAGCACGTTCCTTTCTCCCTTTCTTGACGTCTTCCGTGCCATGTGGCCACAAATCCTCCAGCTGCGGTATTTCCGTGGGCCAATCCATGATGTGCTGCTCGTATTTCAACTCCCAATCATGTTTCGTAGTAGCTGTCCATAACTCTTTACTTGCCGGAAGAGAAAGCTGGCCCAGCTCCGTTCCAACGTACGAAGGCTGGCCTTGTGAGTAGTTGAAAACATGATCGAAGGTATACATTGTATACAGAGTCCGCCTCTTGGCTTCAGCGATAATCCAGGATTCCCATTCAGGAACTACCGAGCGATGTTGTGCGTCTGAGGTATAGAGGCCTGTTCGAGACAATGCAGATGAAAGCTCCTGTAGGTTGATCATGGTCGATGTATCGACCATACTGCGAGTGTCTGCGTCTCCACACAAGAAAAGGTGGACGGAATACAGCAGATATGCCTGACAAGCGCCGAGTAAAGAGACGTGGTCGTAGGTAGGGTGCTGAGCGAACACGTCAGTGCGTCAAGTGAGAATGCGAGAACCAATCAACCTCTTCAAACAATCTGTTCATTTCCCTCCATACGGTTTCTCGAGCGAGCAGTTCGCTTCCCGGCGCTTTGTTTTCCCACATGCGTAGTAGAGTGCGGCAATTAGACAGCGGTAGCTGGGATGGCCCAGCCGGGGACTGTAGCGCATGCGCAATAGGCGGCAGAATATTATTGTCTTTGATCAAGATTTTGGGATAAGATTTGAGAACACGCGATATAAACTGGATTGTGGAAGGATTGAAATTCTTCTCGAGCCTCCCGGGAGGAGGAATCAGCGCATCCAACCAGCGAGAGCCGATCCGCACGCTTTCTACAGTTGCAGGAGAGGTCGAAACGGAAGAAGCAGAGAAACCGAGTTCCTCTGTACCCAGTTCGGGGAGAGGCCGACATGCTTCTTCTATTGATGCGTAGATACTTGAAGGGGCGTCGGGCGGGTCAGTGGTGAACCACTGACATGATAGGTTTCTCCCTTGACATCGAGAGCAAATCGGTCGCTGAAGGTCGCAGCGAGCTTTCGCTTCAGCGCACTTCTGACAAGATTTCTTGCGACTGGAAAATTGACTAGTTGAAGTTTGCTTAGAATTAACGCGTTCCTTGGGCTGCTCTGATCAGGTGGTTAAATGTTTTGGACTTCTCAGAGTCAGACGACGAGTGAGTGAGACGTTGACGTACTCGAGCTGGATGTTGGACCAGCAGACATGATGGATGAGGAAGAAAGGTCAGATCGTTGTGACTCAGATCAATCTACGTAATCGTTCCCCGGTTCGAGTTCAATTTTAGTTTTCGAACGTCGTCAAATGCACCGGTTTGAAACATGAATGTTATACTTGATTGTCCGGGCTTATATCTACGACAACATTGGATGTCATCTTTCGTTCCCGGAATATCCTGTTAACAGCAGATGCGCGACGGTCCTCTTCCGCCGCAATCTCGCGGGCGTGAATTATCATCCGACAGACGAGCAGTGCATGCATCGTAAGTAGCGGGCTAAAACGCACGAACAGATTGAGCGGCAGAGAGTACTTAGAGGGGTTTGTTTACTGACCTGTCCAAAAGCTTACTGAGCCCGGGCTAGAGGAAGGAAAATATCGACATCAATTCAACCAGAAACCATAGTTCGACACGCACTCGTGAACTAAGAGTGATGGCGACAGTTGCAACTGTGAATGCTGTTGCAATTTAGGACACGGGAGACTTGCTGGTAATGAGACACTAACGCAGGATCGCAATATAGAACCAGACACCTGACAGAGCATGAGATTCACGAAGAAAATATGGGCAGATTAGTACTATACCATCCCGGTATAGGCTTTGCAAGAGCCCATTCATGTCTCGAGAAACTGAATTTCGATTCATTGCAGGTCAAAAAAGTGTAGATTTGACCGAAACTCACATCTCCGAATCACAATTCCCAAGGTTAGCAGAACAATCACTAGGTCGATTTTATGTCAACTCGTTGTCACTGAGCATATGATTTGTTTCTTACCAGATTCTCCAATCAAAAGCGATAGATAACACAAGAATCCGATACTATGTAGCCCGTCCTGAGTCGTCCAACATTCGAAGTTAGAATTTGCAGCTTTCGGAATGAGTGAGACGAAAACTATAGGGTAATTTTGTGAGCACACACCTATCGAAGAATTGCCTACACCAATCCACTTCGTGACAGCCCAAAACATGAATCCGCCTACGCCCTTGGTGGTTGACTTGAATGTTGGGTTCTGCAATGAAACAACGACGTACAAACCACAAGGCGAAGAAGAACAGGAGCAGTTTCTTTGATCGCTCGTAGAGAGTGTAGGTTCTGACCATGAGTATCACTAATAGTTCGGTGTTAAGGGGAACTATACGGAGAAAGAAATGAAGTGACTTGTGGTGACACTAATTGTCAGTCCGCCGAAAACTTGCATTCAGGTCAGTTCAGATACAAGGATGGGTGATAGAGCGTAACCTGTGAGGAATGTTGCAATTTTGTTGCAGGTCTATGATAGAGCGTCATTTTTAGCATCCGAATCTCACGTAGAATTTACTCACCGTCGAATTCGCCAGGGATATCAAACCGTTGAGGATAGCAGCATACCGAGTCCACAGGTAAAGACATTTGATCAACGTCCAGCGTGAGGTCCAGATATAGCGATACTACACGCATTATCAGTTGTTGCAAACGAGGGCTTGGGTAGGCGTACTTCTCCCTCTATCTGGAGCAGCGAATCATAGAGCTTCATATCAAATGGGTCGATCATTGATTAATTTCAGACCTCGCGCATACACACCAAGTGTAAAAGCATTTTTCGTTGTTTATTTTCTGGTGCTGCTCCTTGAATCTTTGTCCATAGTTTGGGCTGTCGTGGTTTGAGGTTTCAGGTGCTGATGGAGGTTGAGGTCTGAAGTCTCCGGTTAGCCGATCATAGCCGAATCGGCTAAAGTGATGATCAAGAATATCAAAATTCTCACGGTTCACGGAAAGAGCCTTACTGTAAGTTTGGGATAACTCAGATAAGTAGAGGTCTACCGCCCATTCAAACTCTGCCAGCAGTTACAGTGCGTACTGTTGACATTTCTTCTCAAAAGCTTTGTGATTATTGGAGTATGATGAGGGACAATAATTTATGATTTTCTTGGCAATACCACTGAGTGAAAATCACTTACAGCGGGTAGTAGAGAGGCCTAGGATGCATTTCTGTAGCAAATGCAATTTATCTGGGTTTGTAAACTGACTGAACCACCCCAGCCATGGCGAGTTTCGTAGAGAAACTTGTGCGAGAGATTTCGGACCATGTGAGATTGATGCCATCATCTGATCTCCATACGGCACGGACCACCCGGTCTTGGTTTACTATTTTTTGAGGGCTGTATAGGGGTCTGGCGACATTCACTACCGCAGGAACACGTAGTCGGAGTTAAAAATCCCCAGGATACCTCAAACTTGAACCTTGTCTCAATGCCCTAACCTCCGTCAACAACCTCGTTAGTGATCAAAACCACGGTTGATAACGACGTAAGCGGCCGAAACCTCTCAGTTCAACCTTCATTGCAAAACCAAATAATTTTCAACGATAAATAAGGTCATAACCAAGAGAGCGAAAAAGCCAGCTGTAGGCAATACCATTTACAAAGATGTAAGGACAGTGAATGTTCTGCAACTCGCCTTTAGCGTACTATAGGAAGTCATTTTCAGTCTGAGCTCGAAGAGAGAGTGGTTTTCGAGGACCCACAAAGACTGTGTAGATGTCTGAGAGGACTGTGGTCGACGACTCCATCACTACCAGAGGGAAGAAGGGTGGTGGGCAAGAGCTCGACCGCAAGACGTCTATAAGTATCGCACTCAAGAAGACCGACCGCACGACAGCGAAGATAGATGCACAGGTCCGCTGTTGGGCTGAAAGATGGGTGATATAGGGCCAAGTTTAGCTCATGGAAAGCAGCAGGCGGGCCAAAATCTCGAGCATAATGGAAAGGTCGGGAGAAGATTCACGTCGTCTCTAGATCGCGACTACTATGCACATGTCAGTGGCCACTGATTTTGGAATTTTCGGCAGTTTCAGGGGCCTGGGCAAGAATATTAGTACATGCTTCTGTTATTGATCCTGGGGGGAGTCGGGAAGATAGCATGATGATCACAGCAACTGAGCTGACAGCGAAAACCTGCGCAAGCCGTGAAGCACCGAACGATATCGATGTTCTGTCAATGATATGGCGCTGCAGCAAAAATGACGGGGATGCACTGGACTTGCTAGGACCAAAAAAAGAAAATCAGCGGCTTGTGGATTCTCAAGACACTTATAATTCTCGCGCATTCAAAATGCGATGAACTACTGACTACCACTGGGAAAGTGGCAGCAAATTGCACTTGCCAATTGCTGCTGCTTTGATAATTGCGATGATGGCGTGCTTTCCGGTGCATGCTGTATCTCCGTAACGTACGCCATTTCCATAATTCAACTTTTAGTTCGACTAGTCCAAGACGCCGCTGCTCCTCGAAGCGGTTCGCCTCGTGTGCAGTTGTGGTTGAGGATCGAGAGGGTGACTGCCAGAAAAGGCGCGTCACAAGTGTGAGCGTGACGGAGCCAATCTCAATTTTTTCCCTCTTACATGCTCTTCGCGCGGGCGTGCAGACGCGCGCTCCCTGGACGTGGTGGACGACCCGTAGGCCCGACGAGGGCGTCGTCTAAGCCCTACGCAACCGCGGCCGTCGCTGTGCGCCGCGATGAACTCCAATCTTTCCTGCAACGGCCCGCGTCGTATACAATCATTCCCCCACCACTACCAAGCGAGTATAGGTCGGAAGTAAACGACCTATTCTTCAGCGACTCTGCTACCCAGGACTTGCTGGCAGTCATGAATACTTGTCTGTTCAATCTCTACGACGTGCCGCGGGCCAAGGGCATATTCGACCGGTTACGGACTCAAAACAGCGCTGCGCTCGACCACCAAGTCGTCAACGCAATGCTCGAGGCGTACTTGAAGACGGCTGGGCAAACTGAGGCGGACTATTGGATGGAATCGTTCTGGGAACTCGTAGACTCCACAATTCAGCCCACGGCGAAGACCTTCGCCACTATATTCCTCGCGATGCATCGCTTTCCAGAGCACATACCGAATAATAGATCGTTCACTAGTCTTCTCAGCGAAGCAGTGCGCTCAGATATTTCTATCTCGACCATGGTAGCGGACCGTGTGTTCACGGACGACGAAGAGGCTTCCGAGATAATAACGCGGCTTTCCAAGTCCGCAATCGACTTGAATCTGCCGCTAGTTGTCTCTGAGCTTGGGGAGGCCCAGAGCTTGGGTGCCCAAGAACCGGAAGAAGACGCTGTACCGCAGGTCATCCCCGTCACAAAAAATGGCGAAATCCCTTTTAACCTTCTGACGTTGCGCAAACATCTTACGCGTGTTGCCCTCGCACGCCGTGTACTCCCTACCGATGTAAATGCGCGCCAAAAGCTGTTAGAGGACAGCGTGTACGAAGCCGCGAAGGAGCGTCTTGCGAAACAACATCAGGTTTTCGCTGAACTTGGGTTGGATGACAATTCACTTCTGCGCCCCGACCTGCAGCGGTGGATGTGGCAATGGCATCTAAAATTGCAGGTGCATTTCTAGCAATTTGTTGTAGAGTCTTCACGGCTAAAATTCTGCCAGACACGTCTCGAAGTCGAAATCAAGGCAATTGCCGCCAACGAACTTCACCTACGAGGCGCTGGGAACATCAAACACCCCGTCCTCGCGCCCTACCTCATGCTCGTCAAACCGGAAAAGCTTAGTCTTCTTACCATTGTAGAAATCATGCGGCTTCAGGGGACGGGTGGGGTTTCCGAGGGCATGAAGACGGCGAGAGCCCTCATCACCATCGGCAAAGCTGTCGAGACGGAATACAAGGGTCAAATGTGCAAATCCAATAACATCGACATTCCCAACCTGTCGCAGCCCCCGCGGGACTATTTCTCCAACATGGGCTACCGGAACCTTCGAGAGCGACGTGTGGCTGCGGCCCGTTTCATGTTGGACAATGAGGGCTGGACAGCGCCTTGGACGCAATCCTTGCGTAGTCAAGTCGGCGCCGTCCTGGTCGAGTGCCTGATGGATGTCGCGGAGGTGACGCGAACAGCCAAAAGCCCTCTCGATGGCTCAATTGTGTCAGTCTTCTACATTTCGGCTTACATGATTTTCAACTGATCTCTCCTACGCAGTTCCGAAAAACAGCCGGCTTTCTACCAGAGCTACGAATATCATCGAGGTCAAAAGCTCGGTGTCATCCGACTCAACCCAATGGTTTCCCAACGACTTTCCAAGGACCCAGTACCGATTCATCCCCGTCATCTTCCCATGCTGGTTAAACCCAAGCCATGGGTTGATTACAATGAGGGTGGTTATCTGTATTCCAAATGTAAGTTTTCCTGATTCTCGAGAGGACTCGATTAATGCCTGCGACAGCCAGTGTCATGCGGTTCAAAGACTCGATTGAACAGCGTTCTTACCTCAAACATGCGTCGGAGCAAGGTCACGTAGAGCTCGTGTATGCTGGCCTAGACGTGCTGGGCAGCACTCCTTGGCGGATCAACAAGCGCATCTTTGACATCGTGCTGGAGGTGTGGAATTCTGGAAAGCGGCTTGGCAAGATGCCACCAGAGGTATACGACGAGCCCGAGCCCGAAGCGCCCCCTGAACACGAAACGGACCTCTTTGCGCGCAACGTCTACCTCACCCGCATGCGCGCACACAACCAGGCGAAGGCAGCGAACCACAGCGACCGTTGCAGCGTCAATTATAAGATCGAGATTTCTCGCTCTTTCCTGGATGACGTGTTCTACCTTCCTCATAATGTCGATTTCCGGGGCCGCGCGTATCCCCTCCCTCCGCATCTGAATCACATCGGCGACGACCTTTCGCGCGGGCTGCTCATGTTCGCAGATACGAAGCCCCTAGGCGCGCGTGGGTTCCGCTGGCTCAAGATTCACCTTTCCAATCTGTACGGGTTTGACAAGGCCAACTTTGATGAGCGGGCGGCGTTCACAGAGTCGCATATGGATGACATATACGATTCCGTCTTGCACCCACTCGATGGACGGGGCTGGTGGCGGGGTGCTGACGATCCGTGGCAATGCCTCGCGACTTGCATGGAGGTTTATTCGGCGATTGAGAGCGGCGACCCGGAGACGTACGAATGTGCACTGCCAATCCACCAGGACGGGACTTGCAACGGACTGCAGCACTATGCCGCGTTAGGTGGCGATCACCAGGGCGCGCAGCAGGTGAACCTCAGTGCTGGCGAGCGCCCGTCGGATGTATACTCATTCGTCGGTGGCATGGTGGAGAAGATACTTGAAGAGGACGCTGCGAAGGGCGACCGGTATGCGATTATGCTCCAGGGTAAAGTCACTCGTAAGGTGGTCAAGCAGACTGTCATGACGACTGTGTACGGTGTGACATTCGTCGGCGCTCGCGACCAGATTGAGAAGCAGCTTAAGGACCGGAAGGACCTGCCGGAGGAGGAATGTTGGCTCGCTGCCAACTACTTGGCGAAGCGGGTATGTGTTTTCCTTCGTGTCCTTGTTTGATTGTTTAGCTCGTTTGCGCAGGTCCTTTCGGCAATCGGAGATCTGTTCACAGGCGCAACCGAAATTCAGACGTGGCTCAATCTTTGTGCGCGGTTGATTTCAAAGTCAATACCGTTGGAGCGTATCGAGGAGGCGCAGTCGCAGCACAAGCAGAGAAGGATGAAGAAGGGGAGACAAGGGCAGCGGCCGAAGAAGTTTGTTTTGCCTGACGGTCACTTGAAGAAGGAGCAGATGACCTCTGTCGTGTGGACGACCCCTCTAGGACTGCCGATTTGCCAACCTTACCGCAAGACTGCGCGCAAGCAAATCTTCACTGCCATGCAGACCGTGTATATCACCGACCCTGGTTCCCCTGCAGAAGGTCGGCGTCTGTTTTTCTGCTTGTATATCTGACTGACATGGCCTGTAGTCAACACGATGAAGCAGGCCTCAGCGTTCCCTCCCAACTTCATTCACAGCTTGGATGCGACACACATGATGCTAACTGCGATCGAGTGTCGGGTTCGTGCTTTCTCATCTGCTTTTTTGTACCTTTATTGAACGACCATTCATCTAGGTACAAGGCTTGACGTTTGCGTCAGTGCATGACTCCTACTGGACGCACGCCTGCAGCATCGACCACATGTCCGAGATCATCCGTGACACCTTCATCGCCCTCCATAGCTCGGACGTCCTGCAGAAGCTCCACGCTGAGGTTCGTAATCTACTTTCCATAGGCTGACTGCGTCTGATGCCTGCAAATATAGTTCAAACAGCGTTACGAGGGCTTCAAGGTCCCGCTTATCCACCTCCGCACAGGGAAGTTGATGAAGTCGCTTGCTGCCGCTGGTTCGCGAATCAAGGTCACACCGGACCAGGCGTACGAGCTTGCTGGCCTCAAGGAACTGCTTGAGGTCGAGGAGGATCCAGTACAATCTTCCGTGATGGACATTAAGAAGACGTATGACTCGCTCGACGGTCTTCTGGGACAGCTGGACGGGGAAGAAACCGAGGCTCCTGTCAAGCCGAAGCGGATACGGAGGACAAAAGCGCAGATAGAGGCGGATGCGGCGGCAGCAGAGGCAGGTGAGGCGGTTGAGGATGAGGGCGAGCCGGTGCCCGCGGAGGATCTGGAGCTCGAGGAGGAAGAGGAAGAAGCTCGCTTAGTGGTGAAGCGAGAGAAACTGCGGGTCAAGCAGGAGGAAGAAAAAATGCTCTTGCACAAGTTTGTCGACCTCGTCGCGCTCCTTCCACCACTACCGCAAAAAGGGTCCTTTGAGGTCAAGCAGATCAAGGACTCGCCATACTTTTTCTCCTAGATGTTTTCTTTCCGCTTTGCTCTGCCGCATTTTCGACGTATCTTATCTCATCCACTTGCATTTTTCATTTTACTGACACAAAACGGCTCTCCCTACTCACGCGTCGTAGCACTAGCATTAATGTATTTTATATGAACTGTAGAGGCGCGGAATAATACATGGATAGAAATTGGCTTACGAGGGATCGGATTTTGCATTAGAATGACACTACCGCGAAGTAACATGAAGGAGACTTGAAGGAAGAGAACTTAGACAAATCCATGATGACGGTCAGTCCACCCGCTGGAAGGATATTATAGCCGGCATTTCTATTCGAATAATATTTCAATCCTAGTGGTGCTCCTCGTGTACAGTCGCCTCGCACGCCTCTAGGAAAGCCTCTGCACCGCCGTCCGAAACTGTAGCGTGCTGACCGGCTGAAGGTGCTGCAGTCGCATCAGCCGCCTGAACTGGCTCACTAGCGTCATATGCAGACAGTTCCGAAGCAAGGTCGGTAGGGAGTGCCGGGGCCTTCGGCGTCGGGGGCATACTGTACGACTTAACAACGCCGACGTGTGCGTCTTTCGCCTGCAAAGATACCTCAGCAACACCCATTGGAACAGACCACTGATACGCACAGCTGGCGCCGGTTTGTACGCTTTTATTTCTCTAAGATACAGATCCTGGACAAAATCTGTGTGGCGAATTCAACTCCGAATCCGTCCCGCTGATACAAAAACTGACCTTTGCGCGCAACGGCGGACGAGGACAAAGCGCGCGCACAAGAAACGGAGCGGGTCTATAGATTCAGTGAGTTTAAGTTTCAAAAAACGCGAATATAATGGTACTTACAGCGCCAGCTGCTCTCCGCAGAATGGTCGACATCTCGGATGAGGTGGGAGTTTGGTGGTTGTGACTGTGTCACACGATGTCACACTAGCGCGTCAGGCCGGCGCGGCGAGTCCAGGCTTCAGACACATTTCTCCTTCTACCACCATGTTCTCCCGTCTTACTGTCGTTCGCCGCTTGCCCCAGCTCACCGCGACCTCCAAGCGGTTTACCTCCAGTCTCAGAGAGGGTTCAGTCGCTCAATCCAAGGGATTCAGGTAGGCACATTTTTAGTACTTCGCCGAGCTTTATTTGAAACTTACTGTTACCTGCAGCGAGAAGGAGAGAGCCCATGAGAGTAAGACGAACTTGGTTAACATCTTTTTATATTCTTACGTTCCCCAGATGAGTATGCTCGCCGCCAGGAAGCACAGGTGCTGGAGAAACTGAAGGCTGAGGTTTGTCACTCTGAGTTCTCGGTATAATGGTCGAACCAATCGTTGAACCAGATTGAGAGGAAAAAGACCGAACTAGTATGAGTCTCTGCTTATCGCTGTCTTTCTATGTGTATTAACGCTTGTCCTAGGATCAACTGCAAGCTCAGCATGATGCCGAGCTCCGCAAAGCTGGAAAGGACTAAATAATGTCCCCAGCCCCGCCCAAACTGTGCTGTCACAATTGCATTCCAGGACACTCTTGTATTAATAAATACGTTGTCTGCATTCCAAACCTTGCGCCTTCGGAAGCGTCTTGTCAACAATTAACGTTCATGCAGCGCAAGACTTCAAGCTTCAAGCAGCTCCATAATCAATTCGGCTATTGCCCGCCATCTTGGTCTGCGCCAGCCATATGATCTGAGTCTCTCGACAAATCCTGCTCCACGTCAATTCGAGCTGCGTCTGGGGCTATTCCAGTCTGTTCTGGCCTCGACACGACTGGGAGCTTCGAGACATATGAATGTAAACAAGAGATGTCACTGCGCTAGAGATCTAAGCTGAAAGAACTGCACAAATTCTGGGTTGGTGTTGGGGCAATGCTCTTTATTCGGTTCTTGACCAAACGCGTGAATACACAACCCATGGCCTCGCATCGGAAGATTGTACAATGTAAGCAAAGCAATAAATTGAAGGAGAGTGGTACAGGGACGAGCCGCAAAGCTAGACAACAAACTAAAGCTAAGGATCTTGTAAGGATCATACAATAAGGTACTTCAAGTGATTCTCAGCATGGGGTATGCATGAATAAATACGCGCTCAAATTCGTCGACGAAGCAACCAATACACATGCCTCAGCCTTCTTTACTCCTCCACATCACTAACGTCCTCAAACTCATCATGCGCACTCGCCTCCGCGAGGTTCATGGATCGCTGACGGACGAGGATGGGCTCGTCAGGCCCGAGGTACGCGTTAAGACAAGGCGAGGACTTGAGACTCTCCATGTCCTGCTTGATGATGTCCTGGCAGAACAGGTCGAGGTCGAGGTCGTTTTCGTCGTAGCCTACGCACGATGAGCTGACAGAGAAACAAGGGAGTGAGAGGGGTATGGACGAACCGAATGGCTGCTCGATTTCTTCGCCGGCAGCGACGAAGCCGAGGTAGATGAAGGAGCCGATAGTGACCTGGAAAATCGAGATAAGAGGCCGGAAGCACGGGAAGGAGGAGAACAGAACGTACGGCGGGGACGGTGTGCCAGCCGAACTGATTTATGAGCTGGAAGGGAAGCAAGAAGAGGTACAGCCAGACGGTGCTGAGTGTCGAGGCGATCAGATATTCAGCAGAGGACAGGGAGAGTGGGTGGCTTACTGTCTAGAAGATTATCAGGAGAAAGATTGTTTAGACGAGTTAGCAGATAAATAACAATGAACCGACCTGATGTGAACGGAAAATACGCTACAATGCGTGTGAGGAAGTACACCACAAGTAAGGAACAAAGACGTACAAAGGCAAAGGTGTAGTCAAAATGTGCTCCAGAGCTAGAATTTACAGAGAAACGAGAATCAGCGGATATCGCAAACGCAAACTTGGGGGAATACATACTGGCCAAGCTCGCCTCAAATGCAGTTAGGCAACCCATGATGCCGCCGACATTACCGCCAGGGACGGTATTGCGGTCTTCGAGAACGCTGCACCACTCGCTCAGGCAGCGCAAGATCTCCTCGGGCAGGTTCTCGCCGGTCTCGCGTTTAACCTTGAGGAGCTTGAGGTCGGGGTGGATAGGACCAGCCCACTTGCGCGGAGGCGGACCGCCGTTGTATTGCGGCTGCAAGAAAAGCCAGGCATTTATTTAGGTCCGACTACGAGGAGAAAGGAAACGAGACCCACAATAATCGGCTGACTATTCTTCTTTCCAAATCGCCTATAGAACCACAGCCGGATAGAAGAAAATACGCCCGCAAATGGGATGAGGTCCTGCTGGATATCAGAATGCACTTCGCCCGTGGGGTTGGAGCCGGGGAGGAGGGGCTCGTGATGTGAATCTGTAGAGTCCCGGGAAGAGCCGCGGCGGAGGTTGTGTTTGAGAGAGGTGCGGGAGCCGGTGCGCGAGGGGTCGAAGGTGCCATAGACGTTGTGCGCTGGGACGAGCGCGGGGCCTTTGGGCGGGCCGGAGGAGGTGGGCGGGGGCGGGGGAGTGGCCATGGGAAGGTGCGAGGAAGAAGTCACTCGGGCGGTAGGGCGGGGAGAGATGGCTGCGGCGGATTCGGCGTTGTGTCGCTGTTGTTGTTTCGCGGTGTGGGTGTGCTGTGGCGAAATTGAGAGGAATTTTGCGAGAATTGGGCGTTGGGCACGTACATCATGAAGAGGACGGACGAGGTGGTACAGATCGTCGTAGTATATGCCTAGCTCACCACGAATATGGTGCTTGACAGCCACAGCGAAACTGGGAGAGTCAGAGAAACATAGGAGACCGACAAAAGAAGACCTACGCAAGAACAAGATCGAGAGCCATGCGCTTCTCGGCCATGACCTTGTTCAGCTCCTGCTGAGTGCGGATAACCTGGCCGCTGGTGGTCTCCTCCGCAGTTTTAGGAGTGAGGCGCGGAGGGACGTGGTACCAGATGAGACGTCCGATAGTTCGAGAGTTTTTCATGACATCGGACCAGGCCGCGCGACCCATCCAGTAACGATCGTAACTGAAAGCACTAAGAGCGCGCTAGCAAATGAATTGACACGACTTACCCGCTCATAGCACGGTAAGAAATAACGAAACCGATCACCACACCTATTCAACTCGTTGGCAACACTTGTCGGCTTTAAGAGGAAAACACAAACCGAGCACGGTCAACATGACGTTCGGAATATCAATGTCGCGCCCTTGATACTCCCAAAAGAAAACCACGCCAACTGCAAAAAGGGTGTGCAACAGGACCGCAGGCCAGATGCTCCATATCTAAAACCAATTGAGCGAACTCCACGAGTCCCCCCGTAAGTAGCGACACTCACAACTGAGCCACGTCCAAAGGTCCACGCAACGAAGGTAAAAGTAGGAATTTCTGGCACAATCTTGACCGCAGCGGCAGGCTTCACTGCAGGCAGCAGATTGTGTGCACTGCGTCCAATGGAGTGATGAGGGGTCATTTTGAAAGGAAGGGAAAAGGAATGTGAGGGAAGAGGCAGAAAGCAAGATGCGACTGCCGAACAGAGCACTTAGGTTTTGAAGGACGGCACTTTGTATCAGCGATAGATGCGCCCATCCGAAGGGCGCCCAAGCGAGTGGCGGTGCGAGCTTCGTGATATTTCCACTCAGAATCTCCCAGATCACTCACTGCCAGAATTATTCCGCTCGTCGGTACCTGGGTCCACCATATCTGCCATGTCCGGTGGTCCAACAGTGACGAGCAATCGTTTTGAGCCCAGTTCAACGCAGCAGATCTTCGTTTTCTTCGGCTCAGAGCTTTCCCACCAGCAACTTGGTCTCCCATGGTCTCCCGAACCACTGTTTTAGATGTCTCAAATTGCGACAGAAGAGCGCCCAAAGCTGATGCAGCGTACAGTGGCCGATTCCTATCAAGATTTTGTTGGACTGTTACTCACTCAATTCACAGCGAAGTTGAACCATAATAATGCGTACAGAGTGAGAGGGAGCAGACTTCGACCATGGGGGGCCCGGGATCACTGGCAGACTCGGAGGGCATCGGCAGTCATCTGCCGGAAAAGTCCGACATGGCCGACGGCCGAACTAATGGCCACATTTGGGCGACACAGTCACTTCAAGTTCCTGCCAGTGACCATTCCCGACATTTTTCGGTTCAGAGTGACTGGCCGTTGGGCCCGTTTCTGGTTAGTACCACCGGCACTACTACTTGGCGAGTCCTTCGTGCTTCGACTGAAAATTTACAGTGAAAAATACTAGACGGATTGATCGGACGTTCCACAGAACACCCCAATTACTGTTGTCCCGTTAAACGACTCGGACCCCAGGACCGACGTCTGAGAAATGGATCTTGGTAATTGAAACGAATGTCTGCCATCGTGAATTTTCTGAGTTTCTCTACCAACGTCGGGGTCTTGACTCCTTCTAATTGTCTTGATGGAACTCAAGAGAACTCAAGGCGGTCTTGTTTCCAGATAATAGAACTACTTTTGATCATGATATGCTGCTACTAAACCCAACCCGAAAACAATAACGTGAATAAGGTCGCAGCGTTGCCTTGGATCTCTCCGTGATGTGCCGTCGTGCCGGGTGTGGCCATGAAACTACAAAAGCAACAGTGTAAGTGGACACACACCCAGTTCAAACCATTCTGACCACTACCATGGTGCAAATCAAGGTCGAAGAATCTTCACCCAACATTCAGCAATTTCCGGCTGCCGATTCGACCTTGCCAACCGATCTGGACACAGTTCAACATCAACTCGAGTTGTTTTACATTTACACCGAGTCGACTGGAGAAGCGCTAGGATGCAGTATCAAGCAGCTTTCGACTATCGACGGGGTAAGCCTTGCGGAGCTTTCGAAAGTGTGGTCATACTTATCTTGACGTCTTTGACACTGAACTAGGATCACATTCCCTCCTCGAAAGTGCAATCCCTTTCGGACGTCATCGGCAAACTGAAATCTTTATCTGAGGATCTTGCAAAGCTGAAAGGGTCTGTACTTACTATCCCGTCTGACTGAATTCCTTACCAACGACTAAACTGTCCTGAATAGAAACCTACGCGAAATCGACGTAATGCTTTCAAACCTTGCGCCAGACACACAGCAGCCGACTCGGAACGAAGAATCCGCATACGAGTCCTCAGACGAAGTAAATCTGAATTTCCAGAATGAATTTACAGCTTGGGCTGATGTTGATATTAGAGTCAGAGCCAATTCCACTTTTTCAATCATGAAGCTTTGCCCGGACTCTTCGGTAAGTCTTACCGGTTGGCAGCGAGATTATAGATCCCCTGAACTGAGCCCCGTCTTCGGAACGTCGAGATGGAAGAAGTGGCGGTCAATATGATAGCCCAGCTGACATCGTGAACCAACTCATTGGTGGTGGTGTTCTGACGAACATCTCCGGTATGATTATCTCTGAGCTCTAGACCAATTCACTCTGAATGAATTATGCACTGTAGGAGGACGCGGCGGTGACGGTGGGGCAGGGATTGAGAACGGGGGAGCTGGCGGAGTGGGGTATGCCCCCATTTTCACGGCGGAGGACATCAACACCTGGAGAAATACGATTATGATTGACTCCGACCAAGTATCAGGAGGAAGGGGTGGCGATGGTGGGTCTGGAGGAAGACGTGGTGGGAAAGGTGAAGATGGGCAAGCCGCTGTTGTCCAAATTGCGGGAGTTACCTTGCACGGTGATTTTCCTCAATTTCTGGTGGGAGCTGCTTCTCATGATCCTGGATATATAGGCGGTAAAGGTGGACGTGGTGGCAGAGGAGGGGTAGCCAATGGAAAGGATGGAATCAGCGAACAGTGGGACGCTTGAACTTGAAGCGAATCTAGAGCATGAATAATATAGATGCCCGGTCCTCGATTGTTGTCTGACTCTATAGAATGTTGTATCGCGTTAACTCATGATCTTCCGACTTCAAAATCGAGCAAGAAGCTGAGGAAAGCAGGCAGGTTCAACTTCTAATTAATTCAACCGTAGGATATCTAATGAACGCGATCACGGGACTCCCCATTGGCGCTGTTGCATACTGATTGATGTGCACGGAATACTGATTTATATTGAATTTATAATCGACTTCCACAAACGACGCTCTAGTTTCAGGGGTAGTCAGGCAAAGCATCGTCGGTGAGCGCGTGTTTTCCACGAATATTCATGAACGACCACTACAAAACAAGATCAGTTGTGCGATGAGCAAGAGTGTAACTCAACACCGTACCTCAATCACATATGGACCCTTGCGGAAGTTATTGGCGTACATTACATTCAGCTCTTTCCAATACGCTCTCAGTCCAGCGTCTTCCAGCATTATCCACCATTCTTGAAAGAGCGCGATGGTTTCCATATGATCCTCTGAGAAAAAATCGACTTTTGAGCATTTATAATCCGCAATAGCTACGTACTTGGATCATGAGCGAGATGAATCTCAATCTGCATCTGACCAAAAGGGAGGGGTTCCCCGTCGAACGACTGAATGATATCTCTGAGAGCCTGAAACTCCCCGCCTTCAATGTCGATCTGGGACGGCAAAAATCTAGCTCTGGATGCGGGTAACAATTTGACGGACTTGCCTTCAAAATATCAACGAAGCCATGTCCAAGCTCCTTCATCACCTCCACGAGGGTGTACTCCTTCGGCGAAGCATCGTGATTGTTGGCTCCGCTGAATTTATACGGGAAGAAATGCGCGCGGGGGTTAACAGCAGAGTCATCCCGGAGATTTGCGCCCCACTCTGATGCCGAGGGGTCGAAGCCTGCCAGCACAAATGAGAGGCAGATCGAATGATTTCAAGTTGGAATGTAGATCAACGCACCGTACACCTGGCAGTGATCGGATTGACTCAGCAGAGCTTGTTCGAAGCTTGATTGATCGTCAACGCCGATGGAATAGACAACACATTCAGGCCGCGACACTACGCGTTCAAATCCACAGACCCACTTTCCTATCGATATCAAATCAACAGTCAGTTACTACGCGCAGCATAATACTGGTGCTGACCACCATCTCCAAGCGTGCCTATCAAAATATCAGGGGACCATTGATATTTGAAAAGAAACAACTCGCCAACGCGATATACAGAAAAGGGACAAGAAAAGGCAGGAACGAAAAAGTCCCATATAGTGTACCTGGCCTGGCCGACGTGGTCAGGGTTGGGTATCCTACCAGCTATTCAGCAACGTGTCAATAAAAGTGAGAAACGCCATACGACGGCATATTTGGACCTCCAATTCTCGCTATCTCTCTCTGTCTCTCCTTGATTGCGGCCTGATAGCGCTTCTCGTTGCCCTCCAACGTCCGATTCAGGCGGCTCAACGAGCGAGCAAAGGTCCAGTTTTCGATGGTGACGGAGGGACTGTGATGTAATCCGAGAAGACAGAGAGCGACGATTACAGAGCACGCGACGAGAATGTGCCACGCCAGGCGTGCCATGGACTTGAGACTGTTTGGTTGCTTTTACGCGTGCGAGAAGAGAGGGAGTCGTATAATTCAGGTGCTGAGCACGCGGCGAGGGAGTGAAACAGAACGCGCTACTGATGAGGTGGTTGCGGAGAAGAACAAGTTGGGTTGCTTCGGAGTCGTAAAATTGCCTTATTGGGCGAGTCAGCTGACTCGACTTCGGCTTGCCTCCTGCTTCCACCGTAACGTGCCCACTCTATCTATGCCGACCTGTTAGTGTCTCGACGGTCGCATATGCTAGCTAACTTGGCTACTGGCTAGTTGCTGAACTGCGGGACAAGGCCGCCAAAGCCAAGGATGCTACCGTGAAGAAAGCGGTTGATACTAAAGACAGGCATTCAAGGTGAGTTCGAACTAGTGCCTGTTCATGTGGTATTGTCTATCACGACTTCGGCCAGCACACCCCTCAAAGAAACAAACTGGGATCCATACAAGTGAGTCAGTTTAGTTGTGTGGTGGTCAAGTTAAAGCGGGTGGACACGATGCGAAGAGACGGAGTCGATAACGCGGGCTGACGATCTACTTGACTGCTGTCTTGACATGTTTGGCCAGCGATCGAAGCAGTCTTTGCTCGATTAGTAGTCTAACGGGTTTGACTTTGCCTCATAAGAAACGATCACTCAAAGATCTCACAGCAAAGGCCGCGCTCCCCCTCCGCCTCCACCCCCACGAGCCAACAAGTACTCCAAGCCGCTTCAAAAATCGGCTCTTCCTCCCCCGCCGCAAAGAGGTGGATCCGCTTCACCCGCGCCAAGTGCCACTTCTGCGCCCTCACCACCGCCATCCCTTCCTAGTCGTCCTGGCTCCGGTCCTCCTCCAATCGTTCGTTCCACGCGACCATCTTCATCTTTATCGCCGGCAGCGTCTACCTCGTCTCCTCCTCCCCCGCCCACGCGAGCCCCCGTTCTTGCGCGATTCCGAGAGGAAGACGATACTACGCCCCCTCCGCCGCCGATGCCCGTCAGACGAGTCGCCTCACGCACCGCAGAGAAAGAGGTAGATTGGGTGAATCTGTCTGCAGAGGACAAGGAGGTGTTGTTCGAATGGCTCGATGAGTTTTTCTCGCGGTATTTGAATAGACCGATTGGATCTGCAGTGTAATTTCACGAATAGATTTTGATTTGCGCTCTATATGTTACGGATAATCCGCGATTTACTCGAACGTCCATCGTTGTCCAATATATGTAACAAAAAACATGAGGCGAGGTTGTCGCAGCGGAAGTTTCCTAATTAGGAACTTTTCACTGACTTGTCTTTGCCCACAACAACCACGCACTTGGGCGACTGTAATCGAGCACAGTTACCTCCAGAATGTTCAAAAAGCCACTAAGTACATTGAAAACCAGCGCTCCTCTCCGAGGATCGGACCGCAGGAAACTCAAACAGCGCGTTATTTCGTCGTTTGGCCTGTCGCCGGAAGATGGGGAGATACTTGTCCCCGATGGCCTTCTTTCCGTCAAATTCAACACACATCTGGATGAGCCTGGGGTAAGTTAAGTCGCTGCTCAAACGATTCGCTGCTCGGGATCTCATCGGACGAATGACTCGAAGACTGTATATTTGTCTGTGGATGGCGACCCACTTTGGTTCACCGTCGGCAAGGGCTCAGAAGATCTTATTCCAACTGTCTACACTATGTGGAAGCGACATACACTTCTCCCGTTTCTTTCGACCCCGGCAGCTGTGATCCCTGTCTTGGTTTCCGGGGCGGATTTAATGATTCCTGGAGGTAAGCTTCAATTTGGGCGTGGAGATATTGTATGATTCAGATTTTGTCAGTGATTCATTATCCGCCCTCGTCCTTGGAGGAGGGACAGCTCGTTTCTATTTCACAGTATTCCCATGGAGAGAATCCCACGTTGTCGTTCCCGCTCGCTGTCGGCCGCATGGCTCTCGCCAGCGATAACATTCGGAACGGACAAGAAAAAGGAAAGGCCGTATATATTCTTCACACATGGAAGGACCATCTGTGGGATATGGGTCGTAAGACAGATGTACCAGAACCGTTACCTTTTTCGTCAGCGTCCGCCGGCGACCCCCAGCCGGCAGAGAACGGCAAGGCGGAAAGTGAATCCGCACCGCTTGGGGCCCCGAGCGCTGATGCAGCGAGCCAAGAAAACGTAGCTCACAATGCCTCCGCTAGACCTTACACCGCGGACGAAATTTCTCTTCTTCTCCACACATCTCTTCTTCAAGCGCTCTCGACAGCCCTTTCGGACGCTTCAGCGTCTTCTTTTCCGATATCAGCATCGACGTTCTACTCGACTTACATCCTTCCCTATCGGCCTGCATTTCCGAACTCTGTTCTCGGCACTGGCAATGAGTCGCCCGGGGACCCGCAAGAAATTTCGGTCAAGAACTCCACACATAAATCATTAACTGCATTCCTGAAATCGGCGGAGAAAGGCTCTCTTCTGACAGTCAAGGCCCCTCCCAAGCATAGCCAGCAAACAGAGGTGGTAGTCACCGCCGTTAACGCCAGTCATCCCTCCGTGGAGGCGCACAAAACCCACGTCACCGTCAGTGCGTGCGCTTGATCTTGCGGATCGACCATTTTTGTTGATGTTGATCAGAGGATTTGGATACTCGCTCAGCTAAGAAAGCACAACGCGAAGAGCGCTTGAAAGAAGAAGAGCAGGAAAATGCTCGCTGGGTCGATATAAAACTTCTGTGGAAGCCTCACCTGAAGTCGGTCAAACTTTTTGAAGCATTCGGAGGAAGGTCTGTTCAATTCTTTTTATTTATTTTCGGCGCTATGGCTCATTTTAGCATAGCGAAAAGACTCTGTACGAACTTCCCGAAGTACGCGACATGCTCAATGGATACATCAACGAAAAGGCGCTGGTCAATCCTCGTGAACAGGCGTACATCAATCTAGACCCGCTACTTTCCGAGGTAGTCGCTCCGAAAGTTAAGAAAGCCAAAGCAACAGAACCCTCAGAAGCCATCGAGTTCATGAAAAGAGAGGAGCTGACCAAAAATGTTCTAGACCAGATGCAATGTTGGCATGAGGTCAAAGCTCCTGGAAAAGACCCCGTTGTCAAGTACGTTTCGTTCCCCTTCGTATACTCGGAAAAAAAACAGCACTGAGAGCGTTTCAAAGAAAGGGTCTGCTGAAGCCCATCCAGGTTGTCACGAAAATGCGTCAGGGACGGAAAGCATGCACGTTGATCACAGGTTTCGAGCCGTTTGTGGTCATCTCGGCGGATGAACTTGCCGAGGACTTGCGCAAGTTGTGCGCCGGAGCAACTTCCGGTATGAAAACGAGCTTCATTATCCATTTCGGTATACTGAAGCCGATCTTGGAATCTAGTTTCTCCCTGTGTTGGTGGCGTACCTGGCCTGGAAGTCCTCGTCCAAGGGAAGCAATCAAAGATCGTGCTCGAGTACCTCACCAACAAAGGCATACCGAAGGAGTGGATTGAAATCTCTGGCAAGAAATAAATGTATACGAATCTGACTGGCCAAATTTATCGATCGGTCATAACATCGAATGTGATACGAATTCAATAGGAGCTTTTCTCTGCGCAATTTCCGACGCGACGAAGGTCCGAAGCCTCAGTTGACTTTCGTTTGGCCGCTTGAAAGTCCCGCCGGCAAGTGTCTTACTACGACACGGGTCTTCGTGAGCTTCTGGAAAACACGGTTCCGACTTTACATCGACACTCTTACGCGCGTGTAATATGGCTCGAAGAAATGTTCAAATTCACCTAAAATGACTGGATCTTCGCTCAAACCGCCTGGCACATCGATACCGGCACTCTTGCCTTGAATTCATTGTTCTTCCCAATATCATGATGGTATGTTTCCGCTGATTGAGTTGTCCGGGAACGGCTTCCGATTGGCGTCAAATATACAAAACAAGCAGACATGTGGCCATCGTAACGTCCGGTAAAGTTCCAAAGGCAGGGGCTTCTCGGAGAGTCTCAGCCTGTGTCCAACGATAAGCAGTCGTGTGTTTTCGGTTCATGGGGAAAACAAGAAGACAAAACAGGACAATGTAATCGATGTGACTATGGCCTCTATAGTTGGCATAGATCCGCATGAGCACTCCACACGTCGTCGCCACGGTGCTGAGGTCTTGGCACGATCGACTAGTACTGCGGTTGCCTCCGATAATCGACGATCAGCGATCTTCTCTGAAAAAGAAAATTGAACACAGCAGCCTCAGGGTCCAAGCTCTTGTTTTCGTCAGCTTCTAGTAACGTATGTAATTTGTAGGCGCATAACGGCGTGACGATGCCTGTCGGCTCCACCTTTTTCTCACCCTTGGTTCGTTGAATTCGAATCATTTCTGTTCCTGGTGCTCGGACTAGTCGGAGAATTCGTGGAGGACTATAGGTACTATATTTGTAGGCGGCTTCGACGCTCGCAGAAGAAAATTATAGAGTCGATAATGTACTAGTTAAGATTAAAAACGGTTACAGACGGTGAGGTATATTGAATGTCGAGCAGTGTCGCTCCGAAAGCAAAGCAAGGAATCACAGCGAAAAGGCAGGTGCCGCAATTCGGGGAGCAGCATCAAGCCAGCGTCGTCAGCGGCGTGAGCGGGAAGAAGCTGAAGGCATGTTCTCCAGACAGGTCGGGCAATTTGTGCGATACATGTTGCGTATACGGGCGTTATTGGTGCGATACTAAAGCACTCCTAGATTAGAGTAATGGTGGGAGAACGAGGCACACGACTCGACGCACCGAAGCACATCCACACTCTGGAGCTCTGTGTCTATGCGCGGCTGAGGTCTTGCACGTCTCGTTTCCGCAATCAGATATGTTGCCTGTATCGTATAGGATTTCAAGATGCTAAGCAGCAGAAAAGTCTTGAATTTCCAATGAAAGTCCGGGAATGGACTACGCACTTGACAGGCTGTATACCGATCTGCAACCCTGAGTAATATGAGCTTGAATAACAGCACAGTGCAACGAAGACCGACACTTCGTAGAAACACATCTTGTCCGAGGTCGGAGGCAGGGCCTGCGCAACTGGCACGATGGAGGGGAAAGTATGCAGAAGAAGCAAGAGCTGCCGGACGCGAATAAGATCTAGGCGAAAGTGCACCGGCCTTTAAAGGAACAGCGGAGTTGGAATCCGACCAGAGCAGAAAAATTGTAAGAGTCTCAGAAAGGCAGTAAGAGAGCGAGAGCATGCGTCATTGTCACATGGCCAACGAAGTTGTATCTCTGGAAATCTACATCCGCGGGCGGCCTGACGAGACCCGTTGATGTCCAGGGACACGCAAGGATGAGAGAGGAGGGCCTTAGGCAGGTCTTCCTGACTTGAGGCTACTGTGCGCCGGGGTAAAAGAGTATGGCGGGCGAAAAGGGACGCAAACACATGATCTCGATGTCGAGTGGGGATAAAGATTGAAAGTCAAATAGCACTAATACAAGCGAATTAACATACGTCACTTGCAGGAGTCCTCTTCAATCTATTATACTAGCCTGAGATCTTCGAAATTCCCCAAGCCGCTGAATGTACAACTGTGGCTAGAGAGCAACTTGAAGACGAAGAACAAGAGAATCAACCCTATAACCTTCAAGCTGAGGCTATAGAGTGTTTTCTGTTTTCTCTCTCAGCTCTCTCCTCTTCACAGGACGATATTTTGCGCGAATCTTTGTTGCAGAGAGGATTAGAGCTAGCTCCAAGGAAATCCAGACGGGCAGATAAGAAGCCACGAGGCCAAGATCCGAGCAAGACTTGCATCCGGCCGGCCCAATTCGGCTGGATGTTGAAGGTAGGGTCGAGAATCCAGGCCAGGTCTGTGGTTGGTGGAGAGTTCGATGGTCGTTGATCCGGTGATCGGAGTTGTGATGGAACCAACAACTGAACATCGCAACATTATGCCGATCAAAAATATTTTCTTTTGTGGTGACACTCGAAAATATGCACAGCGATTATGTTGATTATCGGCTGGGTAAGCAAAAAAAAAAAAGCACAACACATACAGCCAGTTACAGCGGCGAGGAAGCCAGAAGATACTACCCGGTTAGTCGCTCATTAATCTCTGGCAGTTGAACACCACTCAGGAATTGCGTTCATGATCAAGCGCGAAATCAGAAGTCGGATCTACAAATGGCTTGAGATGAATGGGTTTCCTGCTCTCTACCTCATTGCATGATGGTCGAAACTCGTTCGGAGCTTGAGTTCATTAATATCTACTACGGGACTTGGACTCACAGACGGCTCAGATGGATTTGCTGAACAACGGCAGAAACTCAGCCTCCGATTCATGATTCAATCGATGTCCGAGGTATAGATCCGTGCCGAGAGTCCCGAGAGTTCTTTATCGTATATCGATGAAATTCCGCAGAGCAAACTTTTGCCTGAGTAAGAATGCTTCCTGTTTTGCAAGTGGATGCCTCAGGCTGGACGTTACACTACTCCGCGGCTTGTTCAATGAGGAGACATATTCGAATTCTCCGTTAATCTTCATACTGAAGCTTGTTTGTTCCTTGCAATTGTGCCCCTCGCGACCGGACTTGAAATCTTTTTAATGCATATATTCATAATACGTGCTCACCATTCATCGAATATTCATCTGCTACCTCGTATGAGAGTCAGTTGGGCAAGCAGTCTCGACATATCCAACCGGGCCCCTCTCCGTCGTCGGAGGCGTTGACTTTTCGGCTAAAACTCTTCCTCAGACTTCCTCCCAAACGGCGTACGATCAAGCAATTAGAGTCCGTACAATGGCGCACGGTCCTCCTAGGTGCGATACGGAACCAGTCTCACTGCCAGACAACCTCAAATTCGAATCCCGTACTACAAAAACGGCAACAAACCAAGGCAATGGATTGAGAATTGTTAGCAATTACAACCGGTGTTCATCAAGAGACGATCCGGTTCGAACATACTTCATCCGCTGCTCCCAATCGGAGTCCGAACATAAGCCCCACGAGTACAGTTGAACCCAAGCGTGGCCTGCTCGCCGGGAACCAGGGTCTCAGGGTCGCAAATGACAGTCGTCTCGGTGTACGGCTTCTCAAATGGATGCACCTTGATCCTTCCCACTGAAATATTCAGGGCTGATACAGGGATTTTGTTTGGTGAGAATCAAGCTTCCAACATAGTGAAAGAAAGAATGGACACGAACCAGTCCCTGGGTAGAGGTCAAATATGATGCTTTGCGTCGCATCTCCGCCTTCGACAAAATTCCAACATACGGGAGTAATGCAGGCTGAACACCCAGATTCCATCAGCGTTGTATTTGGATTGGAAGGATATGCTCACTCCCGTCCGCTGTCAAAGAGAAGAATGAGTCGTAATGTATGAGATATAATTTCGACGAACGTACTCCAATTTGCGTTTAGACCCCCGTGGAAATTTTTATACTTGAAATTCGAGATATGTGTGCTGCTGTTACTCGTGACGTTCGGCGGCGGGCCTAAACTCTGAAAGGGAATATTGGAAATCCTTTCCGGTCTCAATAAAAATGGTCTCTGTACCTGATCGAAGTAGCTGCAATTTTTCGAGTTCAGTTAATTTTCTGGGTGTCGGAGTAGATACTCAGCACTGACTTTTGAGTGAGGAAAATAGCCGTCGAAACGTTAACCAGCTTGATATCTTCCCAGGTGACGTTGTCCGCGAAGCCCGCGCCGCCCGTCCAGCTTTTGAACTACAAATTTTCAGTGACCTATGTATCGGTACATGGAAAAGAAAACTTACTCTCGCTCCATAGACCGCTCCGTCCATGGTCCAATTTTTGAACACGACGTCCTGTACAGTTTGGAATGACCCTTTGCTTCCAAGAGACCCAATACTCAGTCCATGAGATGAGAATCCGCAGAAGCCGTTTGTTGCGAAGACGTTTTGCGCGCCGTTGATGATGGAGATGCAGTCGTCGCCATTATGGCCGTAATACCTATGCATAATCAGCGATGCGTATGTATTCTCAGGAAACAGGCATTCAGTACCCATCGACAGTGACGTTGTGTCCCGAGATATTGATGCCTAGAACAAAGTAAACGATGAAAGTGAGTTAACAAGATTGTGCATGCCGTCGCTGATTTTCAAGAGTGTGGTTCAATAGTGTTCAATTGATTCTCATAACAGCAACTCACGTGTTGAAGGGAAAGCTCTAAGTCGCAATCATCAGCATCGTAACATCGAAGTTGCGACAAAGCGACTGACAACTGTGTTCCAGCGCGTCCCATTATCCGGCTTAGCGTCCACGAAATGGTTTTCAACTCGAAGATCCGTTCCAGGGAGATTCCAACCCCAGGCGACGGGTTTGATGACCTTCGCTAGATCAAGAAATTTTCTCTACTTCCAGTGCAGAGCTCACCTTGAGGTTTCGCATCAAGCCTGCATAATTACGAAAGAGATCAGTTGGGCCGTAAAACTTCCCATTTTTTGTCGGGGAGCACTTGCCATTGGTGATGTTGAAGGTGGCTAACTGGGGTCGAAGTGTCTGTATTCGCTGATGAGTGTGGTTCACTCCACTCGGTGGAGTAATTGCACGGACTCGAACTCCCAGGTCCCACCAATGGTTCCCGAAGCCGTAGAATCTGCCCCATTCGAATTCGGCAGAGCCGATGAGTTGAACATTGCTGCCTGGGAGAGAAACAGCGTCAACTGATGCAGTGCCGTGGACAACAAACGAAAATACCATGAAAATAGAACCAAGGTGTCGCATATGTCTGCAAACATCTTAGCCATCAACAATAGCCAGTCGTCAAGAGAACTAAGTACGCTGGGTTGATTCGTCGAGACATTGATTTTCCGTTGAACCTCTTCGATATTGTTCGGCAGCAACAAGTTTCCGTTCAAATGAATAACGACGTTGTCTGTTTCGTTAGCATGAAGTATAAGCAGTACGAAGACGAAACAAAACACACTCAATCGAGCGAGCGTAATCGGTGTGTAAGCAGAGTAATTTGCCGGCGAGAAAGTGATGACTGAGTCGGTTGCACAGGCAGTGAAAGCATGCAGAATGTTGGCAGAGTCGTCGCTGCCGTCATGGTTGTGTTTGACCGTGCAGTGTTTCCTGGGTGGCTGGGGGTGGTGGGTGGATCTCGACGTTCCTGGGACGGCGTACAGAGATGTGAGGAGCACGACGAGTAGAGAAAGAGACATTGTGATCGTTGGGGTCTAGGAATATGCACATCGGTCATGGAAATATAAATTACTGCTGTGCGGTCAGCTGAGAGCGGCCCGGTGGTAGGTAGGTGCTGGAGCGCTCAAGCTTGGAGCTTCGGCGGGCCGGATTCCTGCGGGCATTGAGACGTTCGGCGCAACGTCGGCGCCCGTCGTGGTGGGCTTGTGACGCTGTCATCGTCGCTTTGGCTTTCCTGTGGATTTTCGAGCAAAGCCCTGTTTGGTCCGCGATGACACTCGCGAGTGAGTATGTCTACCCGCATTTTGTCATTGTTGAGTGATGGTCGACAGTTTCGGAGTGGGCGCTGAGTAGAGTAGTTGATTCAGAGTACTCTGTACAGGTTTCATCCGGTTTCCGGTAGAGATAAGTTGACACTGGGCTTCGCCCAGGCAAGAAAGATCGCCTGGATCATGAAGGTTCCCTGGGTAGACATGTCTAGGATTACAACGTCGACGGAGACCACTGGGGAAAGAGCAGGAATGAAAGTGAACACAGAGACCAAACAGAAACTGGCAGAAAGTCGGAGGGTGGGAAAATCACACTTCAACGATAACGTGACTTGAATCCAACTTTTCTTTCCCCACCACCATCTGTTCCACCTTTCCTGAATAATCGACCACTCTTGACACCTGGCGATGTATATACCTGGATTGGTATGTTCTCACGACGCCAGTCGTCTTATGTATTCTGAGGTCCAAACCAGGATTCAAACATGTCGCCATGTCAACAAGTTGAATATCATGTTGTTCGGAACATGACAATGTTCCATCTTTCGGCCTCGAAATGGGTCACAGAGCTTGCTAGCAGTTGCAGCAAACGCTGGCTTGTTAGCGTGGTAGTCGCGGCTCGCAAAATGGTATGGCACGCCGATTGCCAATGGCCCTGACGTGAGATCATCGTGATCAATTGCCTGGGGTCCATTCGCAACGGCCGGGCCTTTGCCGAGCCAAGAGCTCAGCCCATTTCTCTTCTTCCCTTCACTCTCTAGGCGGTTGCTGGAGCCTTGACCACAGCGCTGGCGCGCGCTCATCATGACCTCCAA
The DNA here is from genome assembly GCA_037176885.1 of Favolaschia claudopus. NCBI lineage: Eukaryota > Fungi > Basidiomycota > Agaricomycetes > Agaricales > Mycenaceae > Favolaschia > Favolaschia claudopus. The sequence continues at coordinate 749,208 of JAWWNJ010000026.1, read as the reverse complement.
AAATTTCACCATTGATAATGTAAACCCTGCCATCCAGTACGCTCCCCCCGGCGCATGGAGGGAGGGCAGCAACTCCGATCCTTTATTTGCCTCGTCAGTCTTGACAATCCCCGCATGCCAACTGCCGCACTTTGACACCACTCTGTTCTTGCAGTTATTCCAATGGCGGAACCTTCACGTTATGCACAACCTCAGGAAGTTCCGCAACGTTCACATTCAACGGCACTCAAGTCTACGTTTTCGGGGCAAAACGACCCAACCATGGTCCATATTCTATCACTCTCGACGGTACACAGACAACGTTCGATGGCGGTTCCGCCAAGGACACCATTCCTGCCACTCTTTTCGCTTCCGACCCGCTCAAGCTAGGCCAGCACACTGTCACTATCACCAACCAACTGCTCGACAACAACAAACCGTTCTTGGATATCGACTTTGTGCGTTCTGGCCTCTCGTGTGATCGCACGCTAACATGCCTTAGATTACATGGACGGCCAACGTGCCTGATAATGGACAGTTCAAGAGCGTGGAGGACACCGACGCAGCGCTCAGTTATGATCCACCCACGTCCTGGAACACTGACCTTGCGGGTGCGCAGCTCACGGGTTTTTCGAGCAACAATGGACAGTACGTGGTTTTTCTTACTTCCCTCCGCGTTATAACTCTCGTCTTCCCAGTGTCACGCAAACAACCGGAGCATCCGTCACTGTGTCGTTCTCCGGCGGATTCATCTCAGTGTTTGGCCCCGTTGGACCGACAATTGCGCGATACAGTGTGCAAGTTGATGGCATAGACCGGGGTACCTTCAACGCGACGAAAGACGCGTATTCCCCACAGGTGCCTTTGTATCAAGCGACGGGCCTGGGTGGTGGGCATCACACTCTCCAAATGACCGCGCAGCCGGCTGTCAGTGGCCAGTTTATGGCCGTAGACTTTGTGCAGGTGTCGCCAAACTCCACTGCCTCGGGCAGCGCCGGTGGCGGCGGTGGGGGTGGGGGAGGAGGTGGAGGGAACTCTGACGATTCGTCGTCAAAGTCAAGGTACGATATTATTTCTCTCTCTGTGTGTGCATTTTTGCTGACGCGCAACCCTCTCTACAGTAGCATTGGGCCTGCAGTTGGGGGTGCCATTGGTGGTGTTGTCGTCCTCGCCATTCTTGTTCTCCTATTCTTCTTCCTCTGCCGTCGTCGGAAGCGGCGCCAGCAACAGGACCAGAACTCGATGATGCTTGGGATGGAGGACAAGTACTCAACCGCAGCACCAATGGTTGCTCCTGTGCCGATGGCTGCACCGTACTCCTCCTCCCACATGAGCGCCACGACACCCAGTGCGTATTCCGCGCCGAGTGCGTCTCAGGTGCACATGATCCCGAATATGCCAACGCAGTACGGTAATGCACCGCCGGCGTCGCCGCCGCTGACGAACCCGTACGGAGGAATTGAGTCGCCGCCTGGGTCGCAGGTGGGTTGGAACCCTGTACGTGGTGGATCTATCTTCTTTGCTATGTAACTGACTGAATTTGCGGCGTTCGATGCAGGCATACGCCGCTTCCGACCCTAACCAGCGCCGCACATTCCACACCGTCAACGACGACCCTTCTGGGGGCGGCAGTGGGTACGGTTACGGACACGCCTCCCGCCCCTCCCTCAGCGAAAGCACCTCCGTCGGCCGCTCCTCGACCATACACTCCGTCGGCGTCGCGGGTCTGGGTGCGGGCGGTGGGAACGCTCCGCGGCGGAAAGGCGCACCGTTGCCGCTGCCGCCGACAGCGAATATGCCGTTACCAGCTGGTGCGCAGCGGATGTATGTTGAGGGGAGGGAGCAGGATATGGGTCCGCTACCGCCGGATTACGAGCAGGCTACGGAGCCGTATCGGGGCCGTTCATAGTAATGTTTGATTGGATTCTGCTTAACCTTGTGTATTTTTTGCTTACTTTCTATTCGTGTTCGTCGCGCGCTTGCTAGGTTGGCCCCTATTGTTCCCCTTAGCTTCATCTGACTGTGTATTCGTCTATTCGCCATACCCTCAACTCAGACTGGAGGATGACCCAAATCATTGGTTGCGACCGATTTTCTTCGGCTGACGCAAATTGCCTTGCCCCTCTTTACCTTGCTCTCTTCACTATCTGCTCCAGACTCAGACAATTGGTGCCAATCAACCCCTTATGGCGTGTATCTTCCAGAGCACAGCGGCCTCCAATCTGGCTTGCGTCCATTGAACCCAGAAACTGAAGTCCTTTGGACCGTTTAGGTGCTCGTCGAGTCTCCTAGACAGACGTTACAACATACACTGGTCGTCGTGCATGCGGTATGTTGTAAGGTCTCCGGAGCCGCAAATTGGGATCCCTTCGACGATGTTGCCGCTAACTGGAATCGGTTTCATTCCATGTCGCCACCCGGATGAACTAAGCAAACCCTCCATTCTTGCTTAGGTAACGCCACTGTCAATTTTTATGGACACAAATCATCTTCGGCATCGGGTATGGCAGATCACAAAGAAAACCGGAATTTGGACCCGTTGGCCGGAGGGACTTCGGATCCCCTGCCGCAATGCTAAGGTCTTTCCCTTTTCTGAAACAGGACGCGTGTGCCCGTGCAGCACCGAGTCAACGAAGGTCAACGACAGGATCATCATTCCTTTACAAGATCAGGCCAATATCTTTAATCGTTCTCCACTATCAACACCCGCGAACGTTTGTAGCCGTTAGAATCCATGCCATGATAGTACCCCTCCATTTCGTGGCGAGCATTTCTGATTTTTACAGCTGTCGAAGCTGAAGCATGGCATTGGGGCTGGGCCTCCATCGAGCTCGTGAATAGGCAGGCTCTTTCGCCTTCGATGAGCGGTGCTGATTGCGGGCGGGCAGAGTATTCATCATGAGGTTTGATACAAAATGTTGCCCGCGCACCATTGAACGTCTATGGGCGAAAAAATGCAGAACTTTTCGTCACTTGCAAATAAGCTCTACATTTTTATCAACTAGCGGTTAACGCTATGGAGAACATGACTTGATTGATGCTGTAGAATCGACTCCCAAGTAAGTGCTACAACTTCACACTAAATTCCAGCTTAAACATACTCAGCCATAATCAGCTATGCGCTTTTCCGATCTCAACGAACTGCCTCAATTTCAAGACCCCGGAATGCAACTAACGGCTACCCCTGCAGAGAAAATGACTTCATTTATGCCGTAGATTCGACTCGCGAGTGCTACAACCCCGCATTAAATTTCAGCTCAAACACACTCAGCCATCATCAGCTAATGCGCTCCTCCGATATCAATGAACTGCCTTGATTTCACGAAACCAGAATGCACCTCCGTTAAGTTAGACCAGCGGACAACCGGGTCGGGATCGCGCACGGTTCGTGAATATATAAGCTACGCAAACTTGGAGAATTGCATCAGTTGAAACATGGCCACTGAAATCCAGACGAATGTGCTACAGCTCACATCCAATTTATTTCTTGCCCTTGGCTCAACCTTTTTTTTGACCACAGGTTCCCTCTCATGCCAAGGTTCTCGTTATAGGAGGAGGGCCGGGAGGAAGCTACACTGCTGCTGCGCTGGCCAGAGAAGGCATCGATGTTGTGCTACTTGAAGCCGCTAAATTTCCTCGGTAGGTTGATGAAACCTCTTTGTTGAACATTTCTTCATACAACATATTTCAGGTATCATATAGGTTCGTTGAGTCGTTTGGTTCAATTCTCGCATCTTTGAATCACGACCTGTAGGGGAAAGCATGTTACCTTCCCTCCGTCATTTTCTGCGATTCATCGACGCTGAACGCAAGGTCGAAGAGCACGGATTCCAAAAGAAGGTCTGCACTTGTTAGTCGGAATACATGCATCACCCTCATCATATTATAGCCTGGTGCGGCCATCTTGTTCAGTATGATCATTGTTATATGCGCCCTTTCGCCTTCCCATTCATGTACTGCAGATCAATGGAAGCGTGAAGGCTATACTTTCTTCGGTATGTACACAGGCGACACGAGTCATGGTCAATGAGCTGATTGTTGTTTATTCAAGGGCCAGATAACCATTCGTGGAACGTCGTGAGTAGTGTCCATCCACATTCTTTTGTCCATATCAGACGCTTTGTATGATATACCAGGTTAGGTCGGAGCTGGACGAAATTCTGTTGAGACATGCAGCAGCCTCTGGAGCCAAGGTATTCGAAGAACACAAAGTCACTGGGCTGCAATTTGCCGAGGGATCTGACCACCGACCAATTTCCGCTACGTTTACTGCCACAAATTCAACTGAAGCTCGGTCAATCCAATTTGATTATCTCGTCGATGCGTCCGGTCGCGCAGGGTCAGTAATAATCCATATTCAGCGGTCAAACAATCTTCATTTACACCTCAACCAGAATAATGACTACCAAATATCTGAAAAATCGGCACATGAATGAGACTTTAAAGAATATTGCGTGCTGGGCGTATTGGAAAGGTCCTGATGTCTACGCTCCCGGGACAGACCGCGAGAATTCTCCTTGGTTCGAAGCGCTCACCGGTGAGTTTGTTTCCTGCGCGGCCTCGAAGTTAGTAAGTAAAAGACACGCACTTACCGATTTTCTAAAGACGAAAGCGGTTGGGCCTGGTTTATACCTCTGCATAACAACAGTGTTTCGGTTGGGATTGTCATGGACATTCAAACGAGCGCAGCGAAGAAAGCTGCTGGCTCGGCAGCGAAAGCCGGCTCCGGAGGTACCTATACTCTCCAGGACCACTATCTCGACCAATTCGTGTTCGTTCCAAGACTGAAGAAACTTTTGGGAGGTGCCGAGCTCGTTATCGACACTAGCGGACAGAACGCCACGGTAAAATCTGCTAGCGATTACTCGTACACTGCCTCGGCGTATTCGGGTGATCACTTCCGACTTGTTGGTGATGCAAGCGCATTTGTGAGTTGTAACAGCCCAAAATCTCCCCAAATTAATGGTATATTGAGCAGATTGATCCATTCTTCTCGTGGGCGACTTCCCAAATTTATCATAAATATCTGCTGATACTCTCAGGTCCGGCGTCCATCTCGCTGTTGCGGGAGGTCTCACCGCAGCCGCGACTATTGCGGCGTCCATTCGTCAGCATTGTTCTGAGAAAGAAGCTGCTATGTTTCATGATCACAAAGTCTCTGTGTCATATACGCGGTCAGTTATTCATTTTCGGTTTGAATCCTCAGTCACATCTCAAATAAACCAACAGCTTCTTGCTCACAGTTCTGGGCGCATATAAACAAATCCGCAATCAACAGGTCGCATTCCTCTCGCGTTGCTCTGAGACTGCTGATCAGGAAATTTATCCAGGTCCCGGTGTTGAGCGACATCAATGAAACTAATTTTGACCGCGCGTTCGATCTCATTCGTCCTGTAATACAAGGCACTGCGGATGCAGGAAAGCTGACGGAAAATGAGCTTCAGAAAGCCATGGCTAGTGTTCTCTGATGGTTACAATATCTCGTCGTCCTAAACCTATACACCAGGAATTTGTAACCCACCTCTTTGTGCCGACTGATCCCGAAATGCAACAGAGCGTCGGGACTCGGCTTGGTGTGAACTTCCTTGCTCCCGGCACACCGTTGCTTTCCAAAGATGAAATTTCAAATCTGGCGGCTGGAGATGAAGACACAGAGTGGGTCTTGAATCAAGGTGATTGCGGTCTAGTCTTTGGATCATAGATTATCCTCATTGATGATCCAGCTAATGCGACAAAATCCGTCAACGATTTCTACACCGGACCTGAACATCTACTGGGTGAGGTCGTGAACGGTCTTGTAGGTAGCACTAAAGTTGGATGTCTCGGCCTCGTTCGTGTATCGGAGGACTCAAAATCCAGGATGCGGCGAAAGTAGTGGGAAGGATTTCCGATTTATCTCTATTGTATCCGTATGTAAACTGTTCGAATGTTCATTCATATTGTTTTGGTGTATGGACCCAAGCAGTCTATCCGCTGCCAGTGCAGCATAGACCGGTAACCGATCTCTCGTATGAAGACAATCGTTCATAGAGAGACCGGTCGATCTGGTATTTATTTACCGGGATGCCAGAGACGTCACGTTTCTGTCATGTCATCTTGCTTACATGATACCTCTCTCTTGCTAATTCCATCCTTTTGGCTGTCGAGTATGTAGGTGTGATTTCGTTTAAGAAACTGCATATCATAGAGTAAAAACATTTCATGGCGCAGGAGGCCCGTCAAGACAATGAAATTGGACAGAGAGAAGTGTCGTGTAAGCAAGATGACAGCAGTACACGTGCCAGAAACGTGACGTCTCTGGCATCCCGGTAAATAAATACCAGATCGACCGGTCTCTCTATGAACGATTGTCTTCATACGAGAGATCGTTACCGGTCTAAGTGCAGCAATGGCAAGACCCACGAACGGGCGCAAAACGAGATAGGGGCTCGGAGCCCGGCCCGCCGGCGGCAATTCAAGAATCCGAGTCAACTTCTTGCGTACGACGGCGGCGGACGCCTTCTTCGAGTTCTTTATTTTATGCAAAATAGGTGAGGTGGAGGCCTGGCTCATGGTTATTCAAGCGGCAACCCATTCTTGACCGAGACCAGTTCAAAAAGAGGCTCTGAACACACCTCACACCAGGCGAAAATTTCACCCCAGAAATTTGCAGCATGACCACTCCAGATCTCCCCCACCTAAACTCTCTCGTCGCCAGTCCTCGTGTGCTGAAGGTCCTCTCTGAACTTCATGCTGAAGCAACTGCAGAAGGGCCATATCTAAACCCCGCCTCGTCGCTGGACAAATTTGTTGCACTTGACACAGACAAATGCGCGTTTGTCTATCTCTTGCTTCGGAGCATGGGTGCTCGCAATGTGGTCGAAGCAGGAACTAGCTTTGGCCTTAGCACCATATATCTCGCTTTGGCTGTCGGTCAGAACGCCAGTGCTGCGGGTGCGTCGGGGAAGGTAATTGCCACAGAGCTAGAGGCACACAAGGCAGCGCGAGCAAGAGCACACTGGGCGCGCGCCGGTCCTGATGTTGAGCCCTGGATTGAGCTACGCGAAGGCGATCTTCGAGAGACGCTCAAGACCGATCTACCCGAGTCGATCGATTTTCTACTTCTTGATAGTATGTCGAGTTTATTTCGTATGATTGCGAACTGAGTTGCTTAATATCTATCTCAGTTTGGACGCCTCTAGCGCTTCCTGCCCTCAAATTAATTCAATCTAACCTCAAGAAGGGGGCGATTGTCGTTGCAGACAATGTGGAGGCTGCTAAAGATGGGTATCGTGAGCTTGTCGAGTATATTGAAACACCGGAGAATGGGTTCAAGGCCACTTCCATCACGTTCTCTGGGGGATTGGGATTCTATGTCTACTTGGGACAAGAGTGAAGGGGTTTAGCCAGTACGTGTCTCAACACACGTCGTCTGCCCACTTCCGTTCTCCGAAGCCTCTGTAAAATATCATTGCTCTTCATTTGCTATCCGATGCGTCTCGATCCGTATTTTTCCTTCCATCCTCACCGTCAAAGATTTTCGACAGGCTGGCTTGGTTCACGGAAGACGATCCAAAAAAACCCCCGCGGATGCTTAGCTCTAGTAACCAGTCGACTTACCAGACATCGCAACTAACGACGAGTCGTCGACGATCTGGATAATGCGTTATTCCAAGGACTGGTACCTACCCTTCGCTGAAGGGTTTCCGTCCCCGTAAAAAACACCAATGATTCCCTCTCGCCCCCACGACAACTTCGTGCGAGACGACAACAAATTAATTGAGGGTCCCGTAAATCGAGAAGACTACGCGGCAAGACCGGGCCTGCGTTCATTTACCCCACCGGAACCCGAAAACGTGGTTCGGTAGGCATGGCAAGGCATGCAGCAATGGTCGCCGGTTGCGCCCCGACAGTCGACACAGTCGTGTGCGAGAGACAGTTACTGTGAACACTGTGCTCCTTGTTTGCTCATCCCTGCTCATCCCCTCGGCGGGCACTTTCTTCATACTTCCCCAGCTTTCACGGAAGCTTCGATTGACTTCGAACGTCGTAAGAAAATTTCCCAAAGGAGATTGAGGGCGTTGTTACACCCAATATGGTCATCGTCACAGTGTGACATCCTTACCTTTAAATCCTTTTTGCGAAAATGTCGACACTCTTGTCCCCCGCCTTCTACTCGACATTCCAGGATAGCGAGGCCGATATGAGCACGCGAAGCCTCGAGGATGTGCCAGAAGAAGGCCCGCCGACCCCCTCGGGATCTCCCTCAGGTTTTCGCCCAACAAACGGTTCGCGCAAAGGCTCACCCAGTATTCGTACGCTCGGCCAGGGGCGTTCTACTTCAGATAGTAGTTCAATTCGGCGATCTCCTTCTGTGTCTTCTACGTCGACAATTGCTCCGGGCGCAGTAGTGGCCACGAAAGAGAAGGCCCCTCGGACGCTGCACAAAGTACGAAGCAGTCCGAAAGTGATACATGACAACGAGGTTGAGGCTGCGCCGAGTACTATGCTTTATTGGTCTAAAGCTCTGGTGTTTGGCGTCATTCCGACGCGTACTATGCGTGCGCATACCGTGACTTTGGTTGATACGACGGCTTGGTTATTTGGGGGCTGCGACGACAAGGAGTGTTCTAAGGATATCTTCTGCTTTGATACCGGTACGTTTTGTCCTGTCGAATTGTATTTGGGACTGTATTTGTCTGGGGCTACATGAATCCTGGCACAATTTTTGGATGGGGGGCATGCGGCGTCTGGCGCGCTGTGCGACCCCAGTTTTCGAATAATTGTTCGCGGAACTGCACAAATTCAAAGGCAGCCGCTGTTCAAATGTTGGCTCGAGAACTCCGCATTGTGAGATATGTTTTTGGCAACGCCCTCCGATATGGAGAAGGGGGCATTGAGCGACACCAACGTCCTTTCACGCAGCCGCTTCCATGTGTGCAGATACATTTTCCCTGCTTGATGCTTCCTTTCGCTATTCAGGCCTTGTTATTGACAGCCCAAGTCCGCAGAAACAATGCAATGGTGCCGTCCTGAAACCATCGGCGACTCCCCTCCACCCTCTCGCGCGCACACCGCCACGCTCGTGGATCGCAAGATCGTTGTCTACGGCGGCGGCCAGGGCTCGACCTACTACGACTCAGTGTACGTCCTCGACACCGTCACACGTCGATGGTCCCGCCCCAGCGTTGTTGGCCCCAAACCCCCGCCGCGGCGCGCCCACACGGGCGTCCTCTACCACGGCAAGATCTACATGTTCGGCGGCGGGAATGGTATGACCGCGCTCAACGACGTATGGACGTTGGATGTGTCGAATATGTCCAAGATGCGGTGGGAGGAGCTGCAGACGAGCGGCCGCAAGCCCGGGCATCGGGGCTACCACACGGCGAATCTCATTGGGAATGTGATGATTGTGGTAGGTGGCAGCGACGGGAAGGATTGCTTCAATGATATCTGGTGTCTAAATCTTGGTATGGGCTCCTTCTGCTGATTTATTTCTCGTACTAACTGTTTCGACAGATACCCTTCGATGGTCGAAACTGATCGTCGACACACCGCACCGACGCCTTTCGCATACGTCCACACAGGTCGGCTCATACCTATTTATCATAGGCGGACACGACGGCACACGCTACCGACCAGACTTACTTCTCTTCAATCTCGGTGAGTAGCTTGTCCCTCTCTCCATAGGCTCCACGCTCACACCCCGTCCTATGCATAGTCTCGCTCGCCTTTGAGCCGCGCGGTACACTAGGCAAATCACCAACAGCGCGGGGCTACCACGTCACCCTCCTCGCCGACAGCCGTCTTTTCCTCTTCGGCGGCTTCAACGGTACTACCCCCTTTGATGAGGTGCATATTTTGGACCTTGCTGCTGCGGCATACCTTCCACAGGTAACACACTTTGATATTCAATTACCGGATTAGAGATTGGAAGAGAATCAGGAACTTGGAATGTATATTTACTTGCTATTCATCTGTGTGTATGTGTGTAAATAGTTCAATTGTTACTTACCGGGATCTTATTACTGGTGTAGACTCGAAGCGGGCCATTCACCTGCTTTTCTGACTCGCTTGCGCCAGAATCTACCTATGTCGATGCATAAATCGCTCATCCATCACCAGTGTACTGTAGTAAAAACGTGAGAAAGTATTGCAAACTACCCTTTCCCCTAATCATCATGTCTTCTGAATCTCTGTCTATCGCTGCGTCCTTGGAACCACTTCTCACATCCAACAACGCCCCACATCCATCTCAAAGTGCTATTGTGGAACAAGTTCTCCGAACCAAGCAGACCGAGCTGTCCAAGCTCGAAGACGACATAAACTGTTTAGAATCCGCATTGAAAGTCCTCCGAATGGATCACGACAATCTCAAGACTGAAGTGGATGGATACAAAAGCATTCTCTCCCCCATACGTCGCGTGCCACCCGAAATAATCGCCGAGATATTTCTCTATTTTGTTCCATCCGCCGACAAGACTCATCCACATTATGATTCATTGGCGAGGATCTCCCTTCCTTGGAAGTTGGGACAGATATGCCGCCGATGGAGGGCAGTTGCTCTCTCCCTCAGTGAATTGTGGGCATTTCTAGATCTGGGACCGTTCCATTGCTACGACGTTCACTCGTCGTCGCGACCTGTGGACATGGACATAGACGACGATTTCGCGCTCGAGTATGACGATGCGAGAGGCTTTGGCGACCTCGCGCTGGGTCGTACCCGGATATCATGCGCCTCTGATCTTGCAGACGCAAAAAATGCGGATGCGGAAGGGTTCCGACTTCAAGCCGCCTTGGAATCTCTCGAGGGCCGTTTCCAGCGATGCGGAAGCCGGCCTTTTTCGCTGCGTCTTTCGGACCACGAGTTCACCGACAAAATCCTGTTACGCTATATCACCACACGGATTGCACTATGCCAGGAGTTGGTACTGCCTAATCCTGTCCCCGAGCTTGTGGACTGTATTTTCGATCCCGACGTCTCTTTGCCGAGCCTTCGCAATCTTGTATTATCGGCTCAAAACTTATACGTCTACACCAGACCCATTTTCGTTCATGCAGCGGTCGCGAATCTTACCCACCTTACTTTGATTTCTCTGACGATTGAACCTCCTGCTGCCGATAGTATCCCATGGTCTCACCTCACGGGGTATTGCGAAGTCCTGTGTCGTTGGATAAATTTTGTAGACGGCGACCAAGGACGACTAGCTGCGTATAGGAAGCTCACAAACTTGATTGATCTGCGCATGGACTTGTTCGACCATGTATTCTTTCAAGCCGCGGCAGTCCCCGTAGCACTCCCCAATGTTCGCTCTGTCTCGTTGCGACTGCGTGGGCTTTATAGGACCATACAGGCCCTTGACATGCCCATGCTCGAGGAATTCAGTATAGAGTATTCCCAAGCAATGCATGCTTTCTACCCATATGGAGCCATCCAACCCATGCTATGTCTGTTCCCCTACTGCAGCCATCCCCGCTCCCATTTAAGGGTTTTCCGGGCTATGACAGGACCGTTCGACCCTCCGTTCGATATCGGTTCAGCCCTTGAACAGTTCCCCGATCTCGTAGAACTCTCCCTCGATATTCCCAATCTCATCTCAAACACCTTGATTTCCCGCCTCGTCCCACACGACGGCAAAATGCCTCTGGCCTCCAAATTGGAGAGAATACATTTTCCCAACAAATCAATGCTGCACAAGGACTGTCTTTGGCAGACACTCGTCGACATGTTGTACGCTCGGTTCCGTCCTACGGTTCATGGTGTCTCTCGCCTTCATACTTTCGAGTTTCCGACGGATAAACGGAGCCATGATGTGGATGTCGTTGCGGGACTCAAGACGCTGCGTAAACGACATCACTGGAATATCAAAGTGGGTTCTGAGACCGTATTTCCGGCTTGGGATGAGTGGCGAAAGTAGTAAAACGATGGCTGTGAGCGTGTCCTGTATGAAGTCGAGACTTCGACTCTTGAAATGAATCTTTTTCAGGACGACTTGTGTCTGAAGGACAGCGGAAACTCAAAAGTATCATCTCTCACACCGGAGTGCACAAAAAATCTCGTTTGATTAATCAGTCCAATAATTAAAGCTAATGCGCAAGCCGTTGAACTTGTCCTGCAGTCCTTCGAGCCAGAGTCAATCCAACAGAAACCACAGGTCGTCTCGACTCCCACCAACCCTCTGGAAGCCTCTCCTCTCCGAACCACCGCTTCAGAGTATCTTCATCGATCGCTCCCGTGGACGGATTCTGCAGGACCAACCACGCCAACGCGGACTCTCCTTGGGCTATCTGCTCGTGAAAGCTGCTTAATGGTTGCGCGATACCGCGTTCGCGGCGTGCGTGGATGGCTGCCAATGCATCCAGCGTAAGTCCGCGCGGCTCTGTGCTGCGTGCAGACGCGAGGAGGTCTGAGACTAAGGCTGGCTCAGGGGCATGCGAAGGGACTCCGGAAGGATGGACGAGGGAGGCATCGTGCGCGATTTTGTTCCATCCTCGCGCCGAGAGGTCTGATAGACTGAGGGTCCACGACACCGATAGCCAACGGAATGTGTCAAAGGTCGAGGGCAAGTCTGCTTTGGATATGCCAGTGGGTCGGCTTATGGAGAGCCTTGCGCAGGTCAGGAAGCCGGCCAAGGTGAGGAGCAGTGCGAGGGGAAAGCTGAGGTTATACACGGCCTTTATGGTGCGCAGGAGTTGTGTGAACGTAATACATATCCCATCTCGCGGTCTGTGGGGAGATTGAGGACAGGTCAACTATAGGGAAAATGGACCCACAGATAGCCATGGTTAGCCAGAGCGTTTAGAGCTGGGCAAGGAGATCGTTTGTCCGATTGGTTTGCAGGGATAAATTCAAAGGCAGCGTCTTTTGACATAGTTGTGCGTGCGTACGGGGGATAGTTGTTGGATAGAATACTGAGACTTCATTACCTCCAGTGTCCCTCCTTATATAGCTTGCTCCAAGATCAGACATGGAAGTTGCCGCTGTGAGACATATCACAATCACCGGTGAAAGACGATTGCCTGTTTTAATCTCGGGCTTCGCACTCGACGCCCAACTTTCTGATTGACGAAGAAGAGATGACCAGTGCCCCTCACAACCTCAAACTGGGGGACTACCGCAACAACTTCCTGACATGGTGGCGGCTGCGAGACATGAGGGGATGATAAGTTGCGAGTCTGAGAAGCTTTATCAGGTACACAAACGCAGGGTGGCTGAAGATATCGTGACAATCAAGATGTGTCTTGTTGAACAGCCTTCACAGGAATTTACATCATTAGAATCACGCCGCAAACGCGTAGTCACGGGGTCGCGTTCTCGTTTCGGGCCGGTATTCCCGGTCCGTTCCGCCTCCGCCCTTGTCATCCCCGCCACATCGCTCTCGATCCTCAACTTGCTCGCTACCACATTGAGTCGCGCTCGCTCTACCATGATTCGAGCTCGCCACGGCTACACTCTTCTATCCTCCGAGCAGAGCGAGCCTAGTGGCTCAACGACCCCGACTTCCCCCTCATTCTTCGACGACGATGATGAGGAAGAAAAGCTCACTCGACCACCTCCAATTGTCTACCCACACGACCCTCGGTTCGACCAGCCGACGCCTCCAGCGTGGCAGCGAGCAGGGTTGATTCTCTTCATATTAACTTGCCTCTTTCTGGCGGTCTGGTTGCAGAACGGCTTTTGGATTGGGGCTATAGTTTAGATGTACGTTAGATCGTTTCTGGTTTCGTTCGAATCTCTGCTCATGAATTGAGTGTAGTTCTTCAAGACGATGAGTCGGTGGTCATAGCTTCCGGACCTTAGACGTCCTCAGTCTGCATCGCAGAGGCTGTATGTCCACTCGATACGAAATTGAAACCGCAGAAAACGCATCATCGGAATACCTCGATGAAACCTCCGTCTTTCTGGAGAGGCTCAACGAAATGAGCTCGCTACATACCCGTAACCCATTCCGGTGACCCGGTTATAAAATGTCGTACCGACGATCCTTTATTTAAGCAACGCCGCTTCTTTCTCCACGACCCATCCTTTCCTTCCGTCCGCCTTTTCCGTGCTGTTTGATTTCTTGTGCCAGAGGCTGCCAGAGGTTCTCGGAAGAACCTGCTTTTCTCCAAAAACTCAAAATGCGAGTCTCCGCGCTCCTCCTAGCTGCATTCACTTCGTCATTCATTCCACTCGTTCACTCGACTCAGGCGTCCGGCCATGCGTCAAATTACTCTACTTGGATGGCTCTGAGCATCATGTCCCGCGAGCAGGGTGTACTGGCTAGCTCAACGGACGTATCCGCGCTGCTCCAGGCCGGATTCACCCAGAAGGCCTTCACGCGGCTAATAAAACAATACCCGCATGCCAACTCAACGCAAACGATCGCACAATACATCGCGCGCAGCGTCGAGTCCGTTGTCGGACCCGTGGGCAATGCCCTGCAGGACATCACGTACCCCATGGACCGTCTCTCGAGCGGGAACGGCCTCATAGACTTATACGTGAAAACACAAGACGACGCTGACCTCGCAAGTCTCATGGCTCTCCGTGAATCTATCAACCTCAACACCCGCAACGCAAACGGCGGGATGTGGTATTACGTCTACAAAAATTACTCCTACCTCGACGGGATGTACTCCCTCGCCCCCTTCTACACGTCTTACACCATTCACTTCGACGCACGCAACCGGAGCGCCATCGCGGACATGATGCTCCAGCTCGACCTGCTCTGGACGCACTGCTCCGCGCCAAACGATACTGGTTTGCTGGTCCACGGGTACGACGCCTCGAAGACAGCCGTCTGGGCGGACCCCGTGTCCGGCGCGAGTCCGCACGTCTGGGGACGTAGTCTCGGGTGGTACACCATGGCGCTCGTCGACACGCTCGAGCTCCTCCCGCGCAAAGTCTATCCAAAAGAGTGGGCGTTGTTACTTACGCGATTCTCCCGCCTCGCCAGCGCGGTGAGCAAAGCGGTAGACGCGTCCTCCGGTGCGTGGTGGCAGCTCCTCGACCAGCCCGGACGTGCGGGGAATTACATCGAGTCGAGCGGGAGCGCGATGTTCGTGTATTCGCTGTTCAAGGGCGTCAGGCTGGGATATCTGGACAATCGCGAATCGGGTTTCACGGACGTGGCTGCTCGTGCGTATGAGTATATTGTGGATACTTTCGTGGTGAACAACGGCAACGGCACTTTGGGCTACAATGGTACTGTCTCGGTGTGCAGCTTGAATTCCACTGCAACCTATGAGGTATGCATGCCACTCGCGGTCACTTTACACGGCTGACCTCTTAAAATTCAGTACTATGTCGGCCAACCTATCAACTACAACAGTGTTTTGGGTTCGGCTGCGTTCGTCCTCGCTTCCCTGGAATACGAAAGTGCACGGTCGTTGTGATGGCTGGAGCTTCGACTTCACTTCAAGCTAGACATACAGCCATTATAGTTCACATTTTCCCTCTACACCTACATAATGTGCTTCCCGCGCTTAATACACCTTGTATTTATGTACTTAAATCGATAGCAAATAGCAGAACCCAGAGTCGTAAGAGTCGTTAGATGTTTCTGAATATCAGTTTGTCGTTCATTCTTCGGCGGCGTCCTCTTCAGCGTCCTCCTCCTTCTCTTCAGCCTCGTCGGCCTCCTTGTCACCGTCGTCTGCATTCTTGCTTCCCATAACAGTGGCATTGATACTAGAAGAAATTGTTATTCAATGGGTTTCACAGAAGTGTAGAATTATACGCACGTCAGCATCACACTAACTTTCTCCTTGTCTCCACCCTCTGGGTTGAGGAGCTCAATGTTAAGCCGTTTCGAGCCTGTCCACCCGTAGCTCCCGGTCTTGAACGACTTGGCTACGAGGGTGACGCTCCCAAGGTGCCCCGGGTCAGATTGAGAGACGGGGATCGTGTCACCGTCTGAAAGGCTCGGCGGTGTGTGGGTGAGGTTAACGTGCAAGGGGAGCGCCTTGCTCTTGAAGGCAGCAGTTGGGATCGCCTGAAGCTCGGTCAGCCCAGTGTATACACAGCAGAAGGGGTAGATAGCCACCTTCGGTCCCTTTTTAGCGCCGCCTTTCTTACCCTTCGATGAAGGTGATTCTTTGTCTGTTTTTGCCACCTTGGAGGCACGGGTGGAAGGACCGTCTTCAGCGCTGCGTTTTGTTCCTGTACATTGAGAATCAGAGAGTTTGCGCTTGCAGATTGTGGGGACGACAGACCAGCCATTGTAGATAATTGAAGTGTGGAAGGGGTGGTAGAGGATAGGTTGTGGTGGTGGTCAAGAGAGAAAACAAGGCGGGCTCAAGCGAGACCTCGTTGGAAATAAAGTCAAATAAAAGTCACAGATACCTTGACAACCGTCTGACGTCACGCGAACCTCGCGACGCGACGCGTGCGAAAAACGAAGCTGGGGAATATTTTTCTTGAATTTCGGGCAACCGGGTTGGACGTTGGGACTTGGAGAAATTTGGTGCACACTGCTTTTCCATTTCCCAACAGTGTTCAGAGCGGGGATGTAGAGGAGCACCCTATCCCCTACAGATTGACTCTCGGGCACACATGTACCGTACTACTTACTGCACGTACCGTACTACGGGGTGGAGCATGGGATGGGCGGATGTCTCGCCGCGACCACAAGTGCTCTGGATCCACCCGCAACGAGGACATGATGAATCAATACGGATCAGTGTACCCTAGCGTTTTCGAAGGCCATCCTTTCAAGCTCGTCGTACAACCTCAACGTTTCGCTGAGCTGCTGGTTTGAAGCAAGAAGATCGGCGAGCAGCAGTTCGTGGCCTGTCGGCTGGAAACTCAAAGCAAATGTGTTCTCTACGGTGCGGCTCCGCTCAGCGGCAGCAAACGCCCATTCTATCTGTGTCGAAAGAACCTCTTGCGAGTTGATGCATTTTTGGTAGAACTCCTGTGCCGGTCGGTTGGTGAGGCATGACAACGCGAATAGTGAAAGTCAACGCACCACAATAACAGCATCATCGAGTTGCTCGGGAGAGGCAACAGAGAGGGCCGCCGTTAAAATTCTAGCATTACCAGCCCCGAGTCTGCACTCAATGGACAAACGACGAAAATCCTCCTCCGGCGATATCACGTCGTCAAGAACGCCGGGGTCTTCTAAGATCGAGAGCAGTGGACTGCCGGAGGGAGATCTATTTGGTGGAGTATCCGGAAGAGGGGGGAGTGGACATATATTTCGGGGCGGCGCTGGCCAGACCAGCTTTTCCGCAACAACTCGAGTTGGAGGACGTCTTGCGAGACTATGTGCCCACATGCTTTTTACGAGTTGCCACAGGTCATCAGACATGGGTCGGGGAAGGCAAGGCCTTGCCGCTCTTTCGCCGTTGATGACTTGGATGAGAGCTGCGGGTTCTGAGAACTCGGAGAACGGAGGTTTCCCCGTGTACAGCTAGATAGCGGCGGTCAGCACAGCATGTATGCGGACGCAGCCTTGGGATGCTAGTTACCTCGAAGCAAACACATCCAAAAGCATATATGTCTGTGGCTGAAGTGCGAACGAATCCACCACCAAACTGATCAGGATCCAGCAATTCCGGCGCCATCCAGTATAGACTGCCTCGACGATTGGTGCTCGTTGTTGATGCGGTATTCAAGTCGGAAAACGTACTCAAACCAAAGTCGGCCAAGCAAGCGCTGGCGTGCTCGTTGACTAGGATATTTGACTGTAGTGAAGTGATTAGGGATTTGGCCATGGAGGGAGCAAGACACATACTCCTCGCAAATCCCCATGGACGATATCTCGTGAGTGGAGATATTCGAGTCCTTGGATGATCTCGTAGAGCTTCAGTTGTGTAGTGAGTGTAACCTCAGAACAGAAAAGCGACCGTGATACCAATTTGTCCACATTTGCCACTTGACCATAGTCCTGCAGATATGCGAGCACCGTGCCATTCTCCATCCACGGAGAAACAAGTCCGATGTCGGATGGAAAACTGGCTCTATCCATCCCGAGGAAGGGTAAAACATGTGGATGGTGTAAATCCTTCCAGCCTAGTGCTTCCCTGAAAAATCTCTATTTGGGTCAGAATATTTGACCTGTGTAGCGTACTCACCAAGCGAGAGTTGCGCAGGTCTGATCCAGGTAGAAAGCGTCGCATGAACTTGACAGCCACGATCTTCCGGCTTTTACATTCGCAAGCGCGATAAACGTCCGCGTAGCCTCCTGCGAAGCTTACATATTCCTCTCGTTGCGTCAGGTCGATGAGGAGGGAAGAAGGAAATATGTCGCATGCTTCGACCACTTTGCGGATTAGGCGGCGTGCTTTCTGATTATGTCCCCATTTTGACAGCAATCCCTCGTCCAGCGTCTAAGATGATGCATGAGCGAAGTGAATCTAGTCGATGCATTGGGTGCTCACATCCTGTACGAGATCAACGAAAAGCTGGCCTCGGTCTCTTGTGAGACGTAGAGCGTGTTCTTCGTCAGAGGAAGAGTCGAAGATGGACACGATGAGGGTGGCGATGCGTTCCTTGTCTGCTCGTAAGGCCGCCCGAAATTGGGGGTCATTTGCGAGACGGAGATTGATTGATATCTAGGATACTTGAGTTGAGTGAGGGGAATATCATCGCCAGCAACGTACTTCGGTCAAGGTATGCCGGTTAGCTTGGCTTTCAACGAGAGCGTCGACGGCATTAACAGTCGTGGTCGACAGTATATAGTCATTCAGCACTCTGCATGCCGCACTTGAAATAAACGTGAATGAGTTAACAACCATACGTGAAATGCAGCGACTGACTCTTGAACTCGCGTCCGACAAATGCCTTGAAGGAGAGATACCAAAGATTGGTAGACCAAGATTTGCTCATGTCCATTCATCGCGAGCCTGCCCTCAAACGAACGGTACAGTGAAATTCGGAGGGAAACTGAGGTTTTCTTGTAGTTATTACAAGCGGCAAGCCCTGGGAACCATAGAATTTGAAGAGCAAGAGGACGGGAATGGGTTATGTCGGTTTTATGCAGTAGACGATATATAACAAGCCCGGGTTTTCCACGTCAGTTGCAGTAGCGTGTGCATAGTCGGTATATCTTGGCCGGGAAACACGTTTCGAACAGAGTAGCCAGTGCAATATGAAGCAACAAGGTATGATTTCGCCACAGCAACAACCATTCACTAATCCTTCTCGGGCCCATCCATTCAGCAGCTTCACAGCAGTGTCTACAGCAATTTCCTTGAGCTTGAACGCTGCAACTTGGGTCGGCACACAACTGTCCAATGGCCTGGCGGGAACACCGACGAACAGCAACCATTCTGTTGGGTCATGATCACCACAAGGCCAGAACCTTCAACCGATTCATTCAGAGTTTGACGCAGAACCCGGTGGAGTAGCAAGAGGAGCAGAACGAAAAGATGAGATCAGGTGTACCAGCGCCGCTTCAAATATCGTTTGGGAGGTTATCAAGGTTTTATCGCACCTTCCGCAACTGAGAAAGAGAATGCAAGTACCATCCTTCGGCCCTTGTTCTGTATTATGTGTTCCGGATCCTCCGCACCCACCTCCGTCCTTCCGAAGCTGATTTTTTTCCTGGCCAGAGCGGCAGAAGGATTTTCGGCATGATGAACGGAGTTTGAAAAGTGGTTCGGCAGGAATTGTGCCGTTCGGCAATTTGCGTGGTGGGTCCGTGCGTTGTTGACATGCCGTGCCGCGTGACCCGGTACGTATTAACAGCCACTGCCAGCCCAGCCAAAACTCTCGCCCTCTCCCTCAGCCCGCAAAACCTCCCTGCGCTTTTTTTGTGGTAGCGGTATACTCTTTTATTCGTCTTACCTCTTCCTCCTTCGTTCTCCTTCCTCCGCTTCATATCTAGTGAGTTTCGTTTATTCTCCACATTCTGCCTTCAAAACATACTCGCTATTCGCCGCCGCCGTCGTCAACGGCGCGCCTCAGCACTGAGCGCGGCGTTGTGGCTTATTTGGCCCAAGACGCGTCGAGCAGTCGAGATATATCTCCCTGGGACGCTCTCCATCCTCATTTTTCGTCTTCTCCGGGCCTCATATCTGCTTGGTATCGTTCTCCAGAGTCTAATCGTCGCGTTTTGTCTGCAGAGATGCCCAAAGAAGCCAAACCGAAAGTGAGTTTCTCAAAGTTAAAATTTATCTCTTCCCATTCTTTTCCCTCTTTTCTGGCCTTTCTCTCGTCTTCGACGACTTCTTGGGGCTCCCCGCTGCCTTCGTCACGCGTCTTACTCGTGGCAGGGGCGCATCAGGTGGTGCGCGAGCCTTGATCTCCTCGATCTCACTCATTCTCCCCCAACCTGTTCACCTCCCTTCTCCGTGCATTGTTCGGGGCGTCGTCTACGACCGTCATGCGGGGCGTATGCCACGTCACGTTCTCCGAATATGTCCTTTTCGTGGAGTAACATACGGAGATCCTTCATATGTTTCTCTTTTTGCCACCAGCCATTCCTGCAACTCCTGTATCGGAGCACCAGTTGGGATACGGCGATGCTCGTTGCGTCGGGCGTTCACGCCGTCGTGCACGTCTTCCCAATATGTCCCTGTATATGTTCTTGCTTCTCTGGATGGGATAGTGTTGCCCAGCCCTTGCCAGGCTTCAAGCCTACAAGGGGAAAGGGCAAGAACGACGAATATGATATCATTCTACACCCGCTATGTTGCCTTCCATGCATCAAACTGCATGGTGTTCACAGACAATGTGCTGACTATTTGCAGCGCAAGGCTGAGAAGGCTGACAAGCCCGCCAAAGGACGTGGCAAGAAGGACCCCAATGCTCCTAAGCGTGCATTGTCTGCGTACATGTTCTTTAGCCAAGACTGGCGCGAGAGGATCAAGAATGAAAATCCGGAGGCTAGCTTTGGTTTGTCGTGCTCTTGCATCCATATCTCATGTCTCTGATCTTGCGCAGGCGAAGTTGGCAAGCTGCTTGGTGCAAAATGGAAGGAGCTTGACGACGAGGAGAAGAAGCCCTACGTCGAGCAAGCTGCCAAGGACAAGGAACGTGCAGAGGACGAGAAGCTTGCGTATGAGGTGCGATTTCTTCCTTCTTGACAAAACATGTGTGCTAACTGCCTCCAGGGTGGCGGCAAGAAAAGTGCCCCCGCAAGCGGCGGCGAGGACGACGACGACGAGTAAACGCCCCTTCCTTATCTCCGACGCGTACTTTATATCGATTACTGCTCTGCGATCTTTATGTATCGCCGTCCCTCGTTGTCTGCCTGCCTCTGTCTGACTTATTGCTCTCGTTTGACTCTGTCCTTCCTGCGATTATATACCTTTGTACATACTCTTACAAACTCGTTCTATTCACCGTACCATACTTTATCCCTGTGTGTCTCAAAATATAACCTTGCTCGATGTTGTATTATTTTGCGTGAGTGAGCCGAAAATTCTGAGTTTGCCTCTGCTTGGATCAGAAGCCCACACGCGCTTTGACGCGCGCACTGACAACTCGCTCTCAACGACGCGTCTAACCCCATGATATGGAAACCATAGACCGCCTTCGCTCG
Source organism: Favolaschia claudopus (assembly GCA_037176885.1). NCBI lineage: Eukaryota > Fungi > Basidiomycota > Agaricomycetes > Agaricales > Mycenaceae > Favolaschia > Favolaschia claudopus. The sequence goes on along the minus strand of JAWWNJ010000026.1, from coordinate 727,777 downwards.
GTGCTGCTGAACGTCGTGGGCCGCGGAGTCCAGCATGGCGAACACGAACTTTTCGATGAGCTGATGGTCCACAAACCGTGTCTTTTGAATCTCTTCGACGTCGGCGCAAGAAATCCGCAGGAGCAACGCGAACTTGAATCGGGTTTGTCTTTGGTAAAGCGCCTTGAAACCCTTTTAACCAGTTCATAGGAAAGACCGTTCTGAATGGTCGACCTGCGGCAGTAAACGCCGATTTTGCGCGTCAAGCCGTATTTCTTTCACAACAACTCGAAACCTCCGAACGCTATGTCGCGGGGGTTCTCCATTCCGTCACTGCAGGAAATCCCAACATCCAAGCCGTCGATTGTATCGAGGAGACTATCGCTGAATTCCACCAACGACACCGTCACCTGGTTGACTGTTTGACCTACATTTTAGAGGGTGCAGAAGCCGCAGACCCTTCAAGCAAAGCGTCTCTGCTCTGGAGATTATGGCAATTTGTCGACAAGGACCTGCTTCCGCCCGTTGGGAGCGAATTGACCCTAGCGCAACGGCTTGTGCGGGAAGTACAAAATTTGGGGAATCTAATAGCTAAGGCAGATGCGGCGAGGAAAGGAGCGCGGACGGCTACGGTTCCGCCGTCTGCTCAAGGTATGTGTTTTAGTTCCGCTGTTGAAGGGGTGCTAATAAATTTTGGATGAGCAGCAGGAACAATGCCTTCATTGGGCTACGACGTCCTGAATGCGCGGTATGAGTCACTGAAGTACGAGCGGCGCAGTCTTGCTTCGTGCCTCGCCGTCGTTGCTCGCCTAGGACATCTTTCGCACAATGAAATTAAAGCCATCGTCGAGGGCTTGTCGACGACGCCGAACCAAGCCATGACGTTCTACCTCTTGACTGCGCTCCTCTCTGCGCTCGACCCTGTCGACCCTGACCATTCTACGGGACCCGCTCGCTCCGGCCTCCCTGCAAACGCCGACATCATGGCTTTCATGACGAAAAAACTAGCGCCGGCAGTAGAATGGAAGGACCCCGGGCTCAAAGCTACCGTCTTGCTGAAATGGACGCTGTTTTTGACGGATGCACGGCATCGCGACTCGCAGCTGGAGCATCGCGCCGGATTCAAATCAGAAGAGCTCGAGACGCAGGTTTGGAACGCTGTGCAAGGCGACGCTTTCAAGTACCTCACGGTAGCTGCTCTGCAACTTGGGCGCATGCGAGGCAGTTCGACTTTTGCGTCCTTTGGACCAGCATTGGCGTTAACGCCTGAACAGCAAGAACAGCGAGAGATCCCCTCTGACGACTTCATCCCGCTGGTCTTTTCGGCATTTGAGATTCTCATTCGCTCCCTGATCACCCACGCCTCCTCTGAGCTTCGGAAGATCAAACAACGGCAGGAGGACCTCGTTCTCGCGAATGCTCGAACTGACCGAACGAGAGCCGGTCCCACACGTTTTGCACCAGAGGCCGATCGTCCCACTCCAGCCCCGCGAAACGATATTGCCATGTTGTATTCCTTCATTGGACTCTTGTATTCCGCTCTCCCACCGGAACGCGCGCTCCAGTTTTGGGGTTCCAATCCTGTCGGCGATTCACTTACGTACCTCGAATACTTGGAGTCGACTATGGGCAGGCTTCCTGCTTTCCTCCAGTGGGCGGTTTGGTCTACGCAAGTGACCGATATCTCTATGTCGACGGCCCTATATAGCATGTTGGCCGGCCTTGCCAATGGCCAGCAGTGCAGCGAGTTGGCGTACAACTTCATGGCTCGCGGAGGCGGCGAAGTAATTCCCGGAGGCTCATTGCCTTCGTCATCCGCCGCTGGTCCATCAGTGTCGTGGAGCGTAGTGTTCGGTTTATTAGATCAATGGGCTGCCAGCAATCAACATGGCACTCGTACAGCCCCGCCGGCCCAAGGGTTCGGAGGCAGTCTGGGAATGTCTGCTTTCAATAATCCTCCGTCGCAACCACAGCCGCAAAATCCTCCGATTGGTCCGAAGGAGGTTCTCCTTGCGCAGGCATTCCTCAAGCTGCTCTCGAATGTCGTCTCGAACTCTGTTGCGGTTCGAATAGCTGTCGCCGGCCACGCACATTTCCGGGCTATCCCTACACTTGTCTCTTTGATCCCTCTTGGAATTCCCCTCGAGCTAAAGGGAGCATTGTTCGACACATTAGCTGCGTTCTGCGAACCCGGCGCTGGGGTTCAAGGCGCGGAGATATGCAAGGCCGTTTGGACGTTGATGGAACGCCTGGAGGTCATCAACGTTCGTGTTGGGACGTCGACTGGGTTTTCGGTCAATCTGCCTCCTGTCAAAGGAGTGGAAATGGAGTTGGACGAGGTCGAGGCGTTGCATCGGATGTATCCTTCCACCATCCCGTTCTTGCGGTTGCTTAGCACACTGATCCACACACCCAAGCGGATTGCCCTCAAAGATCGGGTGGTGGATCCAGGCATCATCAACACCATCCCCGAGTCGCTCGGTCAGCCGTATCGATTGCCCGGTATTGGCCCCTTCATCGTTTTTGTCATCGACAATGTGTTTGCAAACATTGCCAACCGCGAGTACCTCCAACCGTCCGATCGCTGGGAGACGAACGATCTGTGTCTGTGTTTTATGGAACGCTCTTTAGCGAGTTTCGACCTGGAGTCTCTTGTAAGGGCTTCAGATGACTCTCAACTGAAAATGGAGTCTGTCGTGGCTCTTCTCATCCACCCCGGATACGAAGTGATCAAACGCCTTCTGACCAACACGGCATTGCAGACCAGCATTCTGTCTTACGTTGTCGATGGTTCGGCCGGTTTCGAGAAGGGGCTTGCGGATGAGGAACCCTATTTCGGCAGCACCATTGTGCGCGTTCTTCGAATCATCTTCCGCGTACTGGAGATACAAGACATTTTCCTTGACGTTCTGCTACCCCTCTTACACGAGTTCGATAGCGCCTCGTTGATTGGGACGGTACATCCCCGCTCGTATTTCACCAAATTTGATCAGGCTCTTTCATACAACGCGCAATATGCTCCGGCGCTTGCCGCATACGTGTCGTATCATACTCATCCGGAGTTGGTTTTGCTGTCTGTCAAGATCCTCTCGTCCCTTGCCTCTTCGAACGCATTTCACAACTTGTACACACTGGTTGAACGTAGCGACGATTCGGACCGGATAATGGCAGGTGATTGATTCGTATTTCGTTGTTTCAATTTGTGAATGTCTCATTTCGAATGGCAGGATATATGCGTATTCTCGCCTCGGAATCTACGGTCGACCCTCTTTTCGCAGAGAATGTCGCCGAAGAGTCCACTGGAGCAGGCGCGCCCGACGGAAATTCTAGCGCCAATACAGCCACCCTTCAACAAGCAATCAGGCTCACTGCTCTACAGCTGTTCATCAAAAACACAGAGGCTGGTCGGTCATATCCAAACATTGCACATTTCTTGCTATTCGGCGATGCCAAGACGGAACAGGTTATCCAAGATCCTCGTGCCCTTGGCGCTCGCCGGACGTGTATACACACGATTATCGACCTGGCGAACGAGGGAGTGCCTCGACTCGACGCAAGAGGCGACCATGCTCCTGAGTCTGACCCTCTGTTCCTGACTCTACCCGGCCTCGCAGAGCTTCTCTACCGTATCATCTATCACCTTTGCGTTCACTCCCGAACATCCGAGTTTGCGATGCGCTATCTTCGTACGCGAGAGGATTTCTTTGCGCGGCAGCTTGCGGGAGTTCCCTCGCAAGTTCCAGCCTCTGTTCAAGAACAGGGCATCGAGGTCATGTACTCCGATGGTGCCCGCATCATGACCACCGTTCCTGTCCTGAGCTCCTTCCTGCGTTTACGCTCCTGGATATTCGACCTCGCTGCGCTGGAACTACATGTTCTCACCGGCAAGGGACACTTCAAAGGGGTGGCCGAGCTGCTAAATATCCTCATGGGCAACGAGACCAAGTCGTATTCGGGAATGCAGGATGGGTTCCGTGAAGTCGGCCAGTCGCACCTGAGAATCATCGAGTCCGTACAATCCCTAGCCTTTGATTGGGCTGACGGCCTGAAGGTTGATCCGGTCGAGCTCTATTTTCTCGGCCAGCTGAACCTACAATCATGCGTACGGAGAGACGCTAGTGGGTGCGAGATCATCGACCGGACGGCTGTACTCTCTCTGCTCGACACGGCGCGCCGCATGCTTCATGCTCAAAACAGCATTGTGACCCCTGCACACGCAGACCAATTGAACGTCGAGACAACATATGTTCTCGAGAGTTGTGCCGTAGAGAACCATCGCCGTGAAGTCGCTCATGCCCAATCCATTGGTTATGAAGCTTGGAAGCGACTGCTAGACATGACATTGACCAAATGTTTCAATCGGCTACCCGACGACCACCGCGAAAACATGCTTTTCGACTTACTTCACGTCCTTCCTACAATCCTACGGTCCGATAGCATCCGGGAGTCGACTGCGGTATTGCTGAGCGAAGCCGTGCTTTCAGCTGTCACCAAGCTGAGGGAGGACCGCCGTCACCAGATCCTGGTGCAGTCAGCTAGTGGAGATGCAGATGCGGGGACTCTTCCGGCAGAGCGACTGTATACAATTCTTCGCAACATGCTGGAATGCATCATCGAAAACAATCGTATCGAGTTGGTTCGCGGGAATCTTTACGCAGCGATCATCAACTATGTTCATCTCATAGCACCCTCTGGCGGCATGTCCGACGAACGCCAGGGCTCCGGGCTGTCCATGTCTCTCTCGTCTTCTACTATGTTGACCGAGTCTTTACTGGGCGATTCTCGTGCGCTAGTCTCGGCTAGTCAGTTGGGACCCAACCGTTCTTCTCCTTTGTCGGTCGAGCTCGGAAGCTTGGCTCTCATGAAGCCCATCATGGAACGGCTGATTGCTACCGTTTCGCGGGATGCTATCGACGGTTCGGAAGTCTGGAAGACAATTGCGTTCATGTTCCTGGACTCTCTGGTCCAGCTCTCCGGCTTGGAGAAACAGCATGCCGTCCTCACTGCACTCGTGCGGCATGGGACTTTGACGAACTTTGTGCGCGGAATCAAGGAGTCTGATTTGCGACTGCAAGCGGTATTGAAGCCGGACCCTGGTGAGTTTCTTTTGGGTATGACTGGGCTTTCGCTGACGAAGCTGAATAGACGATCTGAATCCGTTGTATGTTTACGAAGCTAAAATGTCGTTGTTCGTCCGCATGTCGCAAACACGGCTTGGAGCTGAGCGGTTGTTGGAGGCCCAATTGATCCCTACATTATCGCAGTGCGATTATTTGGATGCACGGCCGGAGGCCGATCAGTCTTTCATGGGTCAGTACTCATCATCCATCCTCAGCGCTTTCACTCATCAATGTTGCAGACCAAGACAGTTTCTTGCCTTCGGCCATACATCGGTACCACCAGCTCTTTATGCCGGCTCTGCAACTGGTAGATGGGATGCTTGCTACGTTGGGCACCAAGCATGCCACTGCATCAAATCAGGTAAACCACCCTTCTCTACAGGTCGAACCATTCTCATCTGTTCATAGGCCCTGGATTTCCTTTCGAGCCACAGCTCGACAGTCGTCATACTTCTCAAAACGGACACGGAGCACGCTCCTCTTGCCCTCGTCGAGGAGATGCATTTGCTCGTGTCGCTTTGCGCAGGGGTCCTAACTCATGTACCAAAATCGGAGCTGGTGAGCTGCTTACCGGTTGTTTCCGTAGCTGTTTGCTCATTCTGTAGCTTTCACCACATTCTGGCTTTGGTGCCATACATGCGGCTGTGCTTGCCCTGGCGACGAAGAGTCTGGGGAGCGGACGTTGGTTGTCTGCTGTTCGCCCAGTAACAGATGCTGAGATGTTCAGTGCCAGCGTGATTGCACCAGGTAAGAGTTAAGCTCTTCGTCGTAGGTTCAGTCACCGACCCCTCTAAGGACATGACTCTGACACGAGATTCGACGTAACCAAGCGTCAGAAGGAACGCCTCATGCGCAAAAGTGTGGTCGAGTATATAGGTGCCGCCAGCGAGTTTACTGGTATAAAGCGTCCTTACCTTTGGACATCTCTCATTCAGCTCACTATTCGGCTATGTAGAACCTGAGATTACCCCGGTGCTCTCGCCTATCACCGCACCCTCGCGACCTGAAGAACGAGGTTCCCATTTCTTAGCGACTATCCCGACAGTCGGCGACGCACTCGATGCATTGGATGCCCTGTCCGGAGACCTCGCACATACATTGAGACAGATTGCGGAGATATCTGCGGAGTTGGCAGCCAGGGAGCACGTTAGCGTTGAGAACATTAGCGAGGTACGTTCTTGCTGTTTTTCGAGCTCATTGGAGACTTATATGGCGACGTAGTTGCTTCCGGATGCAGATCCCGCATTCTTACGAGGTCTAGAAATTCCTCAAAAACGCGCCTTGGTTGTTCGCGAGCTGGCACGGGAACACCGTGTCGCTGAGGACGAGGCGCGAACGCTCTTGGGTATGTATCCAGTATTCGCACCGACTCGTTGCTTACCGCGTGCGTTGTAGGCACGCTGGAAATGGTCTTACTTCTCCTTTGGCGGCATCTCGTATACTACGCCGAGGGACAGCATCTAAGCATGCCCCCCGCAGCGCCGAGTACAAACGGGGTATCGAATTTGCGGGGGTCTACGGCAAACGCATTACGCTTCCTCTCGCCGCCAGAACCTGACGCGTTCCGGACCGACGTAGCGCAGTCACTCACTCCGGTATTAGCCCGCGTAGCTGCACTAGATTTGACTGGTGAATGGTTGCGGAATAGTGCAGGCTACGTGGAGATTATGGGTCGGAGGTTGCGGGACAGTGCCGGGATTCTTGACGATGGGGGCGATGGAATGAGTGCTTGATTAGTTTGTACCGCACAAAAAATGTACTCCGGCAGTGTTGGGTGTCGGTGCAGTCAGCAGGATATATTGTACAAGGGGTAAATATTGCGCCTCGCGAATTCCGAGTATATGTAGGCGGCAGTAAGGTATCGATGAGATGTTACCGGGGCAGCAGACTGCTGGCGCTGCGGAATGCCGTGCTGCCTGCGAGCCGCAGCGTTGCGGAGCCGCCGGGGAAGTAGGCGAGGATGTAGGATATGAGGGCGAATATCTAGGGATATTTGTTCAGCGTTTGGACATGCCATGAATGGGGGGTTGGTACCTGTACTACGGAGCCGACCAGTGAGCCGATTTGTGAATGAAGCTGCGTTGAATGACGCGTTAGCACTCGCAGCACAGGAGGCAAAGAGACCAACCGCAAGAGCGAAATAGAGTGTGAGGCCCAGACTAGACAAGTAGACGAGGGTGAAGGGGAGGCGCTCGGCAGACACGAGGTGTTTTATGTGGTTTATTGGTCCAATGAGGACGGAGAAACTTCGAGGCAAGCATTAGTCCGGATCGCGTCAGAATTTGAGTATGATTCACCCAAACATAACTAGCAAGCTTCCCAGACTGTAGGGAGGTTTTAGCAAGCGCTGCAAAAGAACTATTTGAGAATGACGCGCCTGAATGAGAGCGCAAACTTTCTTGCGCTGGATACAACAATTATCGTAAATTGGAGGACTTTGTGGATTAGAATGGGAAACCGCACCGGCCAGGCAGGAAGAAGACTGGAAGCGTTAAGAAGGCCACGAAGAAACATACTGCAGCTCCAATGAGGCATCCGCCAAACCCTAATAACCTGAAATGCAACAGAAACCATTAGAAACGGATACTTTTCTCTCAACAACAAGATCGCGGCCACCGCAAACTCACCGCTCCCAACGTGACAGCGCGAACCAAGCTTCGTCTTCATTAGACCGTTCACTAGAGCGTAGAGGGATATAGTCTCCGGCAACAGCGTTGTAGAAACGCGAGAATGGGTTGCCTGCGGGCTGCGCAGGGGTGGGTGGTGGTTGGGAGTCGTCAGTGGTGCCCCTGGCCCATCGGAATTGGGATAAATTGGCTCGGAAGGCTGACTCGTTGGAGGGCGGGGGAGCAGCAGGCATACGTTCGGATGAGGTTTACAATTGATGCGCCGCTGCGATGATTGGCGGGGTAGAAACAGATGTAAGCAGAACCAAATTGAAGCTTTTGAGAAATACTCTTCAACGTTTTACATTGAAGAATATTGTTACGAGTACTCGACATGGCTCACGAGTCGGAGGGGCGTCCGGGGAAGCGTCAGAGGGCGGGCGAGCCTCAGAATACGATAATGCGGTCCAATATATGGCGCGACGGTCAGTCGAAGTTCGCGGTGATTTGCTGTTAATCTTAGCACTGACTTGATTCTAGACGGAAATATAGTCCTTATGGCGGAAAACGTCCAATTTCGTGTACATAGAAGTCAGCTCATTGTGAATGCATCTGGGTTCAGTCGATTGGATGAGCTCCAGTCGCCAAATCAGCATGTCGAAGGATGTCCGCTGGTCAAACTCCCTTATCCTGCTATCGATGTTCAGCATTTTCTGAGCGCATTGTACGACCCGTTAGTTTATATTCCTTGACTCCGAGTCTTCCGCTGCTAATCGCCATGTTTTCCATAGACTTTCATTCTCCGAACCGAAACTCTCTTTGTCGTTTCTGAGGGCGATTGTTCGAGTAGGTCGCAAATTCGATGCCAGGAAACTCGTGGTTGCCGCATTCCAACGCCTTGCCTACGAAAACCCACAAACCCTGGAAGAGTATGAAAATCTCCCGGGCCCAGTAAACAGAGAAAACTATAAAGCAGCAAAATATCTTCATTATCGTGGAGTGACTATGGATGTTGTGACCTTGGCACGAGAAAACGAGCTGCACACTCTCCTTCCTTGTGCATACTTCCGGATAGTCCTCTATTGTGATATAGTGAGTGTGGTTCTTGAAGCCGGTGATCACCTTCCTGATTTTTTTGTGTAGGATATGATCCTGAATGGAATCGAAAACCCTGAGACAGGGCGCTCACGATTGTCCTTCGAGGACCAGCAATTGTGCCTTACGGCCAAACAGCGGATTATAGAGGCGCAGTGGAGTTTGAACGAAGTCTGGACTTGGCTGAGCTCAGATGTTTGTGCCGAGGATTGCACCGCCGCCTCTGATAACTTGTGCGGCCTGGCAAAGAGGGACCTTTTTCGAAACAACGTAGCACTCAGTCATACGCTTATTCCTTTCCGACTGGCTGACAAGCAAAAACATCTTTGTGATGCTTGTAATCGCCGGCATGTACAGGTCATGGCGGACGCACGAAAGAAGTTGTGGGAGGAGTTGCCTCGGTTTTTCAAGCTTGCTCCTTGGGCTGAGTTGAAAGATAATATTTGGTCGGGAGAGAGAGAGATAGTCGGCCCACTGCGGCACATTGTCCATGCTTCGTAGCTGAGTGCTGAGTCTTACCGGCGTTGGATTTGGGGATCCCGGATGATGTTTTCGCATTTAATTGGTTGGGTTCAAGTCGGGATTGCATAATTTCCGGAATCCCTCTGATTATTCATCCATATTTACTCTGGTGTAGCCTATGTACCTCAGTGTAGAACTACTAGGCTCGTCCCCATCCGGTAATTCAGCACGTGCGCTTGCGGAACAAGCAACTTGAATTACCGGCTGGGCCGCCTCGTTGACAGTTTGGCTGATGGATTTTCGTCCGCCATTTGAAGGGTGCGGACTTTGTAAAAACCACTCGGAAAGCTTCAGGAAAAGTGTCAAAACTTCCTATATGAAAAGTGAATAGTTTTTGATTCTCTATCGAATGAGCCTACCTTGTTTTGGGGACAAATTTTCAGGTACATTGTGTTTTCAAGTGAAAAACTACGTTGAAGCGGCCAGAAGATGCCTTCTGATAGTGCTCAGAGTCGTACTCTAACTCTAGACAAAGTTTGGGAAACACAGCTTGCGAGAATGTAGCACAAAGCAGGGAAGAGTCGCAAAATCAGCTCCCAAACACGACAGAACACTGACAGAACGCGACGCGTAACACATGTCACAATCCGTGACACTCCGCACAGAAAACAGGAAGATATGCCTCTTTCTCTTCAGTTCGACCACATTTCGAGCGGGAAACTAGATGAGAACGTGTAATAATACTTAAAACTATGATTGCCAGGTATACAGCTCTTCATTCATCCCAAAAACCTCACAATTCATCAAAAAGCAACTTTTTCTCAATCGATAGAGAATCAAAAGTTATCCATATTTCATATAGCAAGTTCCGACACATTTTTAGCAGGTTTTCAGTGTTTTTCTACGAAGTCCGCACCCTTCAAATGGCGGGCAGGAATCCATCAGCCAAATTGGCAACGGGCCGTCCCAGTCGGTAAGGAGGACAACCATCCCGTCAATCACCAAATATTTACTCTCCCAAATATTTGTCTGATATGTCAAACCGGATCGGGATGGCGTCCTCCGCACCGACTGGTTCACGAGTCTATAGAACTACAAACACAATGTTGCGCTGTACCGGCCCTCGAGCATCAAGTGCGGATCAAATGAAGTAGAGCGCGATCCCTCTTATTCGGCATTATGTAATGTTCGTCGGCTTCATTCTGTGCACTGTAGTCTCCGTCCTGTCGACCACAATGCACTCAAGAGGCCTATAGAGAGCCACATATAACCTCTGAGGGTTGTCAGAATTATATTCTGATTTTTCTTTTGATTTTTGATAACGAAATCTGCATGTTTTGAACATGTTACGAGATTTTCTAAATTCCACAATTAGTCCCTCCTTTCGGGCATGGTGGGCTTGCTGCATAATATATTGACACTCAAAGTAGGTTAAAACAGTCCAAGACTCGTTGCTTTACCCCAGTTTGGCTTTTTCAAACAACGGGTCGGGTATGCACCAATTCGGCAGTTTCTACTTGTAAATCTGGATTTCGACATTTCAGTATTGAGATTTGACTATAAAACCTCCTTTACTAGCTCTTATGTACTATGAGTTCTCCACCCAAACACAAAGCGAAGGTCCCTCGACAGCCGCCAACAACCTGCACTTTGCCTGAAATAGGCGTATTGATCTGTGTTGCTCAGAATCTCCGAATTTTCTTCGGGAAAATAGCTCTTACAACACATCCATACCAGCGCCGCTCTGCCAATACCATCCGGAGGCTCAACTGCAAGCAAAACAGCCTGACCGAACGATGCCGCGCTGACTTGAAGCTCGGATGATCGGTGACTCAGCTCCGGACCGTTTGCCGAATAAGAGGGATCGTCCGTATTCTCGCGACGACGCGTTGGATTGTTTGAATCTCTACCTCTACCTCTATCCCCATGTCCCACTCGTTCGATGGACAAGCACCAGCGAAACGCCAGAGATTGGAAGGAGAGACTACTATAACGCGCTCGAGCACCTGGCATCTTGGCAAGCTATTTCTCGAACTTTCTGGATCGTCGCCTTTGACCTGAGGTGGTTTTAGATGGCAGCGTGGTCCTCCAAGCAGAAAGCACTCAGTATCGCGTTCACTGGAGCGTTCTCTCTCTCAACTCTACCTTCTTCCAAGAACTCCAAGGTCTACCTCAACCTCCAGATGAGCAGAAAGTCGAAGGTTGCCCCGTTATCGAGCTGCAGGATTCCGCTATTGACGTACAGCGTCTTCTGGATGTGTTGTATAGTCCGTGAGTATTACAAGGACCAGCACACTCGAGAACATCGAAGTAATGCCATACCCAGACTTCTATTTGGCGAGTCGAAACTCCCTCTGTCGCTTATTGGCTCAATCATACGACTCGGCCGTAAATACGACTTCAAGGACCTGTTGGCCGCCGCTGTGAAACGTCTTACATACGAAAACCCTCAGAATCTCGGAGAATATGAAAAGCTGAACAAAGAGTCAGGGAGCTACTTGACGACAAAATATATTTCGCACAAAGGAATAGCGCTGGATGTTATCACCTTGGCTCATGAAAATCGTCTTTTCGCCGCGCTTCCCTGTGCATACCTGCGGCTGCTACTGTTCCATACTCTGGTTAGATATTTTCGTTGCTTTGTTTTGCCAACAATTGTCTGACTGGGACTGCAAACGCTTCCAGGAAACGATAATCAAAGGGGTCGACGGACCACAAGGTCCAGTTCGGCTATCCATCGAACAACAACAAATATGTGCCGCCGCCAAACAGAAGATAAGGGATGCTCAATGGCGGGACCACGATGTCTGGAATTGGTTCAGCTCGGGTCTCGGCGCCGAGGACTGCACCTCCCTGACCAATTCTTGCGCTGTGAAGAAAACAAGTATCTTTCGAAACCTTGTGGCTGGAGATCAGTCTTTTGTTCCGTTTCGAATGTCTCCGAAGCAGCCCAATTTCTGTGGAGCTTGTAATCGCCGGCATGCGGAAGTCATGGCTGCGGGGCGGAAGAAAATGTGGGATGATTTGCCTACGTTTTTCGGCCTGCCTCCTTGGCCGGAGCTGAAGAATGATTTGTAGACGGCGAGACGGCGATGGTTTCGATTTACAGGTTGTTGTTTGCTCGCTATCGTATTAATTTCTGTAAAAAAAATTGACTGACGCAGTGTAGTCTGGGACAATGTACTTAGCTAACTCTATCGAGCAATCGCAGTTGAAAAATTTGATACGAAGTTTGACTTCATGATAGCACCGTCCTCCGGGAAGACCTGCTTACTCCGAGTAAATTCAGAGCACTCGCCCAGGGTTCCGCACAGGTTCCGCACCTCCAGCGCTTCATTGCTCGGAGTGTGAGTAGCATTTCTCCTGTCGAGGGTAGCGACTCGGGAGAATTCGGGCGGAGCGGATCGTGAGAAAGAAGTGGGATTTTTGATGGTTTTTTTGATGGTTACACTCAAAACTCCGTAACACAGACGCAAGCAAGACCATACGCGCCTCATTAACCATCATGGCCCAATTTCTATCGGACGGCCCCCCAAGCAAACGCCAAAGGCTAGACGACGAGGAGGAACCTTCAATAACGCGCTCGGAGACATGGCATGCTGGCAAGTTTTCCTTTGTGCCGTGGAGAATCTTGTGCTTGATGTTGCTGGGCTTCAGATGGCAGTGTGGTCCTTCTAGCTGAGAGAACGCAATTTCGTGTTCATTGGAGTGTTCTCTGCAAAAACTCCGCCTTTTTTCAAGAGATGCAGAGTCTTCCGCAACCTCCAAGTCAGGACAAAATCGAAGGCTGTCCGATTGTCGAGCTTCACGACTCTGCTGTGGATGTGCAGCATCTTCTCGATGTATTGTATGACCCGTCAGTATATGCCTCCAGTTTCTCGGATATTGCATCAATACCTCTCTGCAGACTTCTATTTAGCGAACAGAAACATCCTTTACCGTTCATTGCCGCGATCATCCGCCTAGGTCGCAAATACGACTTCAAGAACTTGCTTGCTGCCGCGATGCAGCGTCTTACCTTTGAAAACCCGTCAACTTTGGAAGAGTACAGGAAGCTAACGATGAAAGATGATAAATCCATTCCGTATAACCCGACAAAGTACCATTTCCATATCGGGACAGGCTTCGAGATAATTAATCTGGCTCGAGAGAATGGTCTATTCACCCTGCTCCCATGCGCCTATCTCCACGCATTAATAGTCTATGACCAGGTCAGTTGCTCACTTCCAGACTTGATCAAGGCATGACTGACCTCGGCTCGAAGGATGCGATACTCAGTGGCGTGAATGGACCGCAAGGACGTGTTACCCTAACCACGGAAGATCAACATATATTATTGACCGCACACCGAAAGATCATAGAAGTTCAATGGAGTCATCCAGAGCTTTGGCTGTGGCTGGGTCCCGATTCTTCCTCCGCCGAGGGATGTACTACGATTGTTCAAGGACACTCTTCTTGTGCTCAAAGAAAGAAGGGTGTTTTTCGGCAACTTTTAGTTCGCAATTACTCGCTCGTGCCTTTCCGAATGGGTGGAAGACAGAGTTATCTTTGCGATCCTTGCAATCGCTGCCATGTGAAGATACTGGCGAACGCACGAGAGAAATTGTGGGATGATTTGCCTACGTTTTTTGCCCTGCCGTCGTGGGCAGATTTGAAAAATGATCTATAGGCAGAGCCTGAGGCCTGAGTGACCAGGTCGTCGTGAAAAGTATTGATTCTGTTTCCTGTGTGTTTCATGGGCTACGCATTATTCGCACGAGTTCTTGTATATCTTGTACTACTCAGTATGTGCTGGGTCCTCGCGGCCAGTGCGTCGTGTAACGATAATGGACGAACAATCGCAATATTCTGTTGGCCGTAGAGCTCAAGGCAAAGTTGCTAGCACAGCCACCACTCACCATCACACTGATATTACTCACTTTACTTTTTACCAAGCTCCAAGTCGTTACCGGTGTACTGTCAAGACTGGGTAACTCGTACGGCGCTAGCGCGCAAGATTACTCGCAGGTCCGTGTCTACAACTTGCTGCCTGGTCCAAAGAATCTTCAAGCTTCAAGCTTCAAGTACTAGTCTCGTCGCTTCAGTTGTCCTCCGGCGACCTGATGACTCAATTCAGTCTCAATTCTGTCTTTGCCCGCCGAGTCCGACTCTTCTGATCCTGTCATTGGCTCTTCTAACACTGCGAATGACATCTCAACAAAGGCTTGTACTGCAGGAAGCTTCTGAAGCGCTTCATCTGTCAGGTCCTAGACTCAAGCAAGCTCTCAAACCCGCATGATCCCAGTATGGCTATCAATCAGTGGGTTCCTGGTCCCTTGCACTGTGCGCTGTTAGCCGGGCAAGTCTACGAAATTATGAACTCGTAGGCTTCAGACGTGTCTACGTACGAGGATCTACTACGCTTCAAAAGCTTTCAAAAGTCGACCCCGGTCCCCGAGTAGCCCCCGAAAATACGGGGTACCATGGCGTCAAATATTTCCGTGCCGCCCGTGACACAATACACTCGAATCACCGTCGCATCAAGCAGATCAGCGCTGATCTAGGATGATCTGACTGCGTGGGCTTGACCGGTACTCGGTGTTTTCCTCTTTTCGCTTTCGTTCCGACTTCGACGTCCTTCTGCGTCCTTCACATTCGTTTTTTGGCTCTCCTCCACATTGGACGCCAGTTGTCGGTGACGCATGCTGGGGGAATGAATTGGGTGATTATAGACGACCGAAGTACGTCGCAGATCACATACACTGGTCTATGGGCTGGCGGGGGCACGACGAACCATTATGACAATACGGCTTCTGCCTCTCGCGCTGCGGGTGCCACTATGTCGTTCTCATTTTCTGGTGAGTAGTGTGAAAAAAGTCACCGTTTGTGTGCTGTTTCAAAACCCCTTGAAGGCACTGCTGTATCGTTAGTCGGGAGTTTAGACCCGAACACATCGTGCACGGGAGCCTTCTCGCTGGACGGCAATGTCACGACCTTTTCTTCCCCCGCGCTCTCCGCTCCGCTGAATCACCAAGCGCTCTTTACTTCTGTAACTCTACCAGACACCGAGCACACCCTGAGCTACACTCTATCATCTTGCTCTCCGTCGTCTTCCGGTGACTCCTCGGGCTACGTCTGGTTCGACTATATTCTGTACGCCCCATCGACGAACGCCTCCACGAATGGCTTCGTCTATTTCCTTGATGATAGCGATTCTCGTCTTCAGTATACCGGAAATTGGACCGTAGAGACGACCAGAGACCAAGATTTCCAGCTCACGAGTCACGGTGGTATGGAGGGGTGTTCTTTCCAGTTAGACTTTGAAGGCATGTCGATTTCTGTAAGACCTCTCTGCGTCCTAATAACGCCATCTAGGCACATATGTTTCGGTGCATGGACGCGTTGGTAACGATTCTCTCAATACTGTCACTCAAGCGTCGTTTTCCGTCGACGGCGCCACGCCTGTAACATTCTCCTCGCCGTACCAAAGCACCATCTCCTATAACCAGCCCTTGTTCCAGTCAAATAATCTGGCGCAAGGAAAACATTCTCTTGTTGCTACCTCGCAGTACGTGTTGTTCTTTCCTGATTGTCTGCGCAGAGTTCATGTGATGATGTGCAGGTCCGGCAAAATGTGGGTCGACTATGTCCTCCTGAAGCCTAATCCAACGACGAATATCACATTACCGGATGCCGAAAAGGAACATACGAGTGTAGGCGTAATTGCTGGCGCGGCCGGAGGCGGCGCACTTGTCATGATACTTGGACTTGTACTCCTGTACATCTTTCGACGTCGAATTTTCAAAGCACGCCGACCAGCACTTTCAAGGCCCTTGTCCAGACCTCCCAATTTCCTTGTGTTTACCTCCCGAGAGATGAACGATTCTTGTGAGCATTCAACCCCTTGGTGATCCATTTCTCGCCTATTGACAGGATGCCAATTCTAGCACAACCAGCCGCTACCACATATCCACCTATTCGCTCATCCACCAGCATTCACTCCTCTCATCACCGCAATCCATTTGAAAGCCCTTTCGAAACTCCGCCGCCGTCGCCACGACCAATGTCGCACGTTACCGCGTCGTCTTCGTCCAATGACTCGAGGACAGGGCTGCTCACTGCCACCAAGACAGAGACGAAGATTGCACCACCGCCGTCACCTTGGTCCTCGTCTTTTGCCTCCTCGTCTGGACACTCGCGTAGAGCACCAAGCCTTGGAGGCGATGGGGATTCTGTGGCAGATTTGAAACGACGGCCACAGCTCCCTCCAGTGCACGATGATACCCTCAGTATCACCTCCTCAACTTACGCCCCGTCTAATGCGCCTTCACACGCTCCTTCCCATGCTTCTTCCCATACTCCTTCCCATGCACCGTCGCAGACTTCATCCATCCGCCCTCTGCCCACGATACCTCCCGAATCAGGAGCGCCGACGTACAACGGAGACGACCCTCCGCCAGTTTATTCATTATAATTATCTGTAGCCCTGTTCTTAATCGTGTACAAAACATCCCTCGGACCGTCACTATGCTTGAACATCAGGAGATCCAGGTTGCTGGCTTGTCTTCTTTTCGCCAATCAATCCTCGTCTTTCTTCGTCTCGGACTCAGGTATCGCCTCCGACTCTTGTATCTCCGAGTCGTTGTCAGCCTCAGCTAAGACGATATTTGCCACTGGGCCCTGAAAAGCAATCAGATGCCCGGGATAATGACTCGTTTCGAGTCGGATATGTACCTTGAACCAGTGTACGCCGCCCACGACAGGCGCGTAATACCACACAAGGGAGAGAAGTAACACACCCCCAAACACCACAATTGTATAGTTCATATTCTCTTCATTTGTTTGCGGGTTGATTGGGAATAGGAACACTGTAACGAAACGCGTAAGTATACGGGATAAGGCCGAGGATGAAAGCAACAGTATTTACCTATCCCCATGAACATCATGAAGAGAACGGATATAATGGCAACAGGCAGACTCTGTCAACTCGACTTTCAAACCCCGCATCGTCAACGGAGGCAGAAAAACGCACAAATACACCCAGAGTGAAGGGACCCGGTTTGAAGTCGTTCTTTCCTGCGAATCTGGCGACTATCGGGATGGCGTACGCGACATAGAGGGCAGTGACTGAGATCGCGAATACGGCGTTGATGGCTTGAGGTCCCGCAAAGACGAGGAGCCCGATAATGAGGGACATGGAGGCGTCGAAGATGACGGTGTTCACGGGCGTCCCCGTGGTCTTCGACATGCGATACAACCAGTTGGAATAGGGCAACGCGCCATCCCTAGAGAACGCATACGTCTACAAGGTGATTGGGATAAGTGGGAGGCATAGATTGCAAATCGCACCTACCTGGCGACTCGCGGCGAGCAGCATAGAAGAGCTACGAGCCGGTGTTGGCAGGACGGTCATAGAAGCGCATCAACGTGACCTACCCCATCATGTATCTAGAGCGCATGGTTGGTGGAAGTCAGTAGTGGAAACTGACGACGCACTGTACTATCACAACTACGGCCCACAGGGCCAAAGTGGGTCGCTTCTGTTAGCCATTCTCATCAGCAATTTCTCACGAGCGGAAAAAGAGAACAAACGCCAAAACTGTTCAAGAATATTACAGCCATGGGCTGATCGCTGTCATTGAGGACGTCGAGATTCGCCCCCATGCAAAAGGCGAGGGACATGTTGATAGCTTATGGTCCGTTAAAAGACATTAGCTATTGATTGGGAAATTCGCTTTACCCCATCCAAGCACACCAGCGATTCCAATCGCGCAAACAATAGCCCAAGGTACCGCCGTCGCAGCATTGCCTGCCTCTTCAGAGATGTGAACGGCGCTATCAAAGCTACAGATAGTCCATAAAGGGGCTAAGAAGCTCAGTATGAATGCGTATCCATCCGGCCAGCCGTTCACTAGAGATGTTTGTAGCAGGTTTTGGAAGAGGGCGGGAGGAAGACTGACGGTTTTCGAATTTGCCCAGGGCTACTGCGGCTGAATTTTTGAATGCTGCAGGGGTGGCTGCCGGGAGCGCGATGATCACCACAACACAGAGGAGAATATTGAGTATGACATAGACTGTTTGTAGCCTTGCGAGGATAGTGGTGCCGAGACAGCAAACAAGCTGAGAGGAGATGATATCAAGAGCTTGAACGCGTCTGAAACGACTCACCGTGTGCGTGAACAAGATAGCAGCGTAGACTCCGCTGGAAAGCTCGTCAGCCTCATACAACTACAAGATTCAATGAAGTAAACAAACAAGGTTTGCGCTGAAGTAGCTTCAAAGTTTCCGTCAGAACCTATGTTTGCGGCAGCCATCACTTGAATTGCGGCGGCCCAATCGATTGAAGCCACAGCAGAGATAGAGCCGATTGTGTTGGAGTCTAACGGGTTGTGATGCGACGTATGGATATGTCGGAGAAACAACCTACAACCCACAATCCAGCAGAGGAGGTTACGCCAACGAGGAGACGAGAGCGAGTATGTCCAGTAGTAAAGCTAGGGACCGTATGAGTATGCCATTTTGAGAAGACGAATACTAGCCTACTCCTCCAGAGGTGGGAGCCGCCGATGCGAGCTCTGCCATGCTCATCCCGACGAACAATATGAAGATACTTGCCACAGCCCACTTGAATCGCATTTTTTTAGCTTCAAATCCATATATTTGAGGAAGTCCACTCACCCCCCACACCATTGCTGGGCCACCACCGTTTCCCGTAGCATAGAATAAAACGGAGCCTATGGAGGGTAGCAACCCAATGATTGAAAAAGCGATTCCAAAAACCTTGAACGCGTCAGCGGAATCTCATAAAAGCCACACGCAACACTCACTTCAAGCGGAGTGAATGCCCGCTTGAACTCCTTGTAGATCGTCAGTAACAAGTGCAGAAGATTGCGCCTCTCTATTAACTTGTTTGTATCCAAGGCTTGCGAGGAGTTTCTCATCAGCGAGTCTGATGGTTTCACGGTCTGTCGTCGCATTGGCACGAGGCACAGAATTCGAGCTCATGAGCGGGAACGTCAAGACTGGGGAAGCGAGCTCGAGTTACACCAGCTTTTATCATGGAGCAGCGTGGGTGAGGACGTAAAAATAGACGATCCTTGTCGTCGTTCGTCTTCTTCCGACTCTTTAACCGAGGCTTCGCGAGAGATAATCTGAGCATTGCACTACTATTGCACTGTGCCGTGACGAAAGCGGCTAAGCGGAGGAGACAGGATGAAAACGCCGTCCTAAGTTTACACATTCGTAGAAAGCAGCAAAAGCCCATCCCGGCGTCGACGAGACGTGTTAGTGTTGAACCTAGCTCAGCCGGGAGTTCAATACAAAGCAATCGTGATATACTTATTCAACGTTCAAGGTAGAGTTGACCTGAAGAATCGAGGTTGCGGTCCGGGAAATATCAAGGTCCAAAAGGCGCATTCCGCTGAGAATCCAAGTTGACGGTACGGAAACGAGCGTAGAACGTATAAGAGGTTAAGGTTCAACTTGTTGTTCGCGTTGACAATATCTGCTTTGTGGCCGTCCCTTGAGCCTTCAGATGTACGCAGTTGGTGGCAAAAGCTGGCAAACTTGTTTTGATTCACCGGAGATTTCGGTGGATGATCCGAATCGTATCGCTTACCAGCGCTTATTCCTTTCGCTTGCGCCATTGCGTTCCACAAGGCACCCCGTTATTTTGTAAAGAGGGAGACCGACGGACACCCGTGTTTTCTATAAGTAAGGCGGGAGGGATTGAGTTGCGCTACCATCGGTTTCGGTCACTGGTCTCCGTCGATTTCCGCACTTGGCGCAAGTCAACGCGTTTAAGCAAGTTCAAGCATGTCTAGCGACTCGAAGGTGGGCTTTGTAATGGCCAACATCCTACTAGAAGCATGAAGATGGTATAGAACACGATCCCTGACCGTTCCATCCGTATCTGTGCAGATCGAGGCACGCGTTGAACGAAACATTATCTAATTTTCTGTATTAACCCTTCTGTTGTGCAGGAGGCACATTTTGCGACGTGCATGCGTGAGTCGTACTGGCTGTTGAATCTGCAGGAACCAGAATTGTCCAGATCGTATCCGGATCCCGAAAACCCGAAGGAGAGAAAAGATATCGTTGTGAAACTGCGTGAGTACAATTTCGGGGTTGTTCATATTTTTCCTGACGTCGAATGAAGTTTCACAGGATCCTGCCAACTACAAGGATGCTCCTACAGAAGGGATTCGTCGTGTTCTAGAGATAGTGTCTGGGACTGAGATTCCCCGTGGATCTGTGCTAGAAACCGACAAAATCGGTGCGTAAAGTAATTCGAATGCGAACATCCCGTTCATCTGCGTGCAGACTACATTCGGCTTTCAACAACCGTAGCCACAAATGCGCTTCTTGAGCGGAAAGGCCACAAACACGCCCTTCTCATCACCCGAGGATTCAAAGACCTTTTGCTCATCGGAAACCAATCGCGACCAAAGATCTTTGACCTTAATATCAGACGGCCTCTCCCTCTTTATTCTGCTGTCGTGGAAGTCGACGAGCGAGTTACCTTGGTCGGCTACACCTCCGATCCCAAAGCAGAGGAACACGCTGTGCAATTTGACGACCAAGGCAAAGTCAAGCGGGGCTACCGCGGCAAGGGATGGGATGGCGAGGGTGAGGCTGAGGGACCAGGAGAGGTAGTCCAGGGCTTTTCTGGTGAAGCCGTCCGCATCATGCGCACACCCGACCGCGCACCCGTCAAGCGCGAACTCGAGGCGCTGTACAGCGACGGCTACCGCTCCCTCGCCATCGTCTTCGCCCACTCATACACGTATCCCGCACACGAGCGGCTCGTGGGTGAGATCGCGCGCGAAGTAGGCTTCACGCATATCTCCGAGTCCGCGCAGCTGCTCCCGATGATCAAGATGGTGCCGCGCGGGGTGTCTTCGACTGCTGATGCGTACCTCACGCCTATCCTGCGTGAATATTTAGACGGATTCTTCAATGGGTTCGATGAGAAGCTCAAAGATGGTCGATTGCGCAGCCCGCGCGTCGAGTTCATGGGCAGCGATGGGGGTTTACTTGATCTCGATAACTTTTCGGGACTGAAGAGTATTCTCAGCGGTCCCGCAGGTGGCGTTGTGGGGTACGCGATTTCTCTCAAGTTGTACTTACGGCTCATCGCCCAATAGATATGCTCTTACCAGCTGGGACGAAAAAGATCGCAGGCCGATTATCGGGTATGAATACGTTCTCTGAATAGTTTCACTCGTACTTGCCTTACATGTCTCCAGTCTGGATGTAGGGGGGACTTCAACGTGGGTGTTCATCACTTCTGTTCGCAGCGTAGCTCAATGCGTTCCCCAGTGATGTTTCTCGCTTCGATGGGAGATATGAGGTCGTTTATGAGACCACGACCGCCGGGGTGACAATACAGTCTCCTCAGCTCGACATTAATACCGTTGCAGCAGGCGGCGGCTCTTGCTTGACGTTTCGCAACGGACTCTTCCTCGCGGGCCCGCATAGCGCAGGCGCGGAACCCGGCCCAGCATGTTATCGGTGCTTTCGATTTATGTTGTGAAAGAATCTAGAGTTTGCTGACGTATGCGTAATAGCAAAGGCGGGCCATTGGCCGTAACTGATGCAAACTTACTGCTGGGTCGATTGGTGCCAGACTACTTCCCGAAGATCTTCGGCAAGTCGGAGAAGGAGCCGCTGGATGAAGACGCGTCGAGGAGTGCATTTGAAGAGCTAGTGGCGGAGATCAATGAAAATAGTGAGAAGAAGCTGTCGTTCGATGAAATTGTTTATGGGTATGTGTGCTCATCGATGTCCTTTGACTCAACTAATCGAAAAATAGGTTCATCAAAGTGGCGAACGAAACGATGTGTCGGCCTATTCGAGCGCTTACGGAGGCAAGGGGTCATGCAACGTCGCGTCATGTGTAGGTGACTTGTGTTGAGCAGTCCGGCTCTACTTGCTGATATGTTGTGTAGCCTGGCTAGCTTCGGAGGTGCTGGAGGGCAACACGCGTGTGAAATCGCAAGTCTGCTTGGGATCAAGACCATCCTCATTCACCGCTACAGTTCTATCCTTTCCGCTTACGGCCTCGCGCTTGCTGATCGGTCAGTAGGCAGCTCGAGAGGCTATTCGCCAGGCACTGATCATAGATTATTCCAGGGCGTACGAACTTCAAGAACCCTCCTCCGCCTTCTACTCTTCTAGCACACGGCAGAGTTTGGCCGGACGGTTGGACAAACTGACTGCGGATGTGAAGCGGGAACTGGAACGTCAAGGATTCGAGGAGAATCGCATTCACGTTGAACGGATGCTTAACATGCGGTTTGAGGGTACGGACACGGCGCTCATGGTTTTGCCCAACTCTGGTGATGGGGATGGCGAGGAGGACTTTGAAGCCGCCTTCAAGCGCGTGTACCAGTCTGAATTTGGGTTCCTCCTGGAAACGAAATCCATCATCGTGGATGATATCAAAGTTTGCTCATTCATTTTTTCTTTCTTCAACCCTGGATAACATGCAATACAGGTACGCGGAATCGGCAAGACCTTTGACAATCTCGGACCCTCCGTATACTCCGAAGTGGCGGGGCTCAAAACGCGTCTTGTCGATGTGCAAGCCAAGGCAGAGCACGCACGGAAGTTCAGCGTGTACTTCGACCGCGTTGGACGTGTGGACGATACACCAGTTTTCCTGCTCGACAATTTAGAGATTGTACGTTGTTTGTTTCTGGGTCTTCGCAATCAATCTTATTGTTTTCAATCATGCAGGGCGACGAAGTGGAGGGACCCGCCATGATCATTGACAACACACAAACGATAGTACTGGTTCCTGGGGCAAAATCCGTTCTGACGAGTAAACATTTGTATATCACCTTGGAGTAGAGCGTCTCCCGCAAAATATAATCTGACACAGGACGATGCACCTGTGCTGCACCGTCGTATGTAGATGTACATCTACTTCCTCCACTAGCAATCTACTAGTACTTAGTTTTAGCTCGTCGTGAGAAACCAGCATGAGGTGTCACTTACGCTCATCTTGTTTCTCTTCTACCACCATCCTCTCGCAATGTGCTCCCTTCTCTATCCTGCTCGACAAACGCACGCCGTGCCGTTGTCAGCAGTCCCGCCGGACATTAAATGAGTCTTAATGACAATGCGCTATCAAACTGCGGGTGTCGAATCAATAACAGCCACCAGCTATAACTGCCTGATAATGACTTCGGATAAACAACGTGCAGGGGTTCTCAGCATCTCTTGTATTTCGCCATGTCCCAAGTCTGGGGCTTGTGTTACTCTCTGGGCAGGCGGTCGATCAGTTTGCCTTTGGTTCAGGTGAAAGTGGAGGCTACCCTCAAAGTGCTTGCTGCACAAGTGAAGATCAGCCAAACCTACGTGAACGACACCGATGAAGCCATCGAAACCGCCTATATGTTCCCCTTACCCGCACGAGCCGCGGTGAATAGCTTCGCGATGGTCAAGCAGGATGGCACTCGGGTTATCGGTCGCATCGAAGGAAAAGAAGAAGCTAGAGAACTATACAACGCTGCTGTGTCGCAAGGGAAGAGGGCAGCATTGTTGGAGCAACAAACTCCAGATGGTGAGCCGCCCTTGTCAATTGTCTCGCGTGTTGACGCCTTCCTAGTGTTCAAAATTGGAGTTGGGAATATCCAGGCCCAAGAGCGGGTTCATATCGAGCTAATATATGCCACTGAGCTAGCAGAAGACGAGGAAAACGGTTCGATTCGATTTCATATCCCTCTTCATATTGGCGCGCGATACGGAAGGACAGCCGACACTCAGCCCAACATGATGCAGCAAGCCTCAAGCGCATTTCTCGACATTTCCGCCAATATCGAGATGGCGTCCCCAATCGCCAAAATCAGCTCACCTTCTCATTCTGTTGCAACAGAACTTGGACCAGATCCCATTCTGCCCAATGCCAACGATCTACCATTCTCGAACTACGCCCGTGTATCTCTGTCCTCTGATTCGCCACTCGACAAAGACTTTGTGTTAACCGTCAAGTCCGCCGGACTTGATTTTCCCCGCTGTGTTGCCGAGTTACATCCCACCCATTGTACCACTGCTCTGGCGTTCACAATGGTACCCCGATTCAAACTCCTCGATCTTCTTCAACAGGAATTCGTATTCCTCGTCGACCGCAGCGGGTCAATGAATGGCGCGCGCATCGCAGCAGCGAAGAAGGCACTGGTTGTAATGCTCCGTTCTCTTCCTGCCGAGGGATCTTCTCTCCAAGTCGCTTCTTTCGGTGATCAGTGTACACTCCTATGGAAGGATGGGAGTCGGCCGTATAATCAAGCGACACTGGACCAGGCGACGCAGCATGTAGACAGCATACGAGCGGACTATGGAGGTACGGAAATTCGCCAAGCGCTTCACAGGTGCTTCGAGTCCCGCAAGGCGGACCGTCCGACAAGCGTGTTCGTGCTAACGGATGGCGAGGCTTGGGATCTCAAGGGTGTGATGGACGAGGTCAAATTGGCAGTCACTGCAGAGCCAGCGCAGTCATACCTGCGTATCTTTGTACTTGGTATTGGGCGGTCAGCGAGTACTGCGATGTGCGAGGGCATCGCACGCGTTGGCAATGGTACCTGCATGATGGTTGGGGAACAAGAAACAGATTTTACGGGCAAAGTTGCCAGACTGCTTAAAGCCGCACGTACGCCGTTGATTACTGACATCGCCGTCGATTGGGGTGTCTCGCCTGTTGCAGTTCCTTCTGCAACAGCGGAAGAGGACGAATTTGTGATGGTCGAGGATGAGAATGAGAGCAAGGGGAAGGGAGAGGTAGCTACCACGCTGGATGTGTTTGATGAGGCCGTGGACCCTCTGCAGATGGATGTACAGCCCCCTCCTCCTGCGCCTGAAGTGGTCCTACCCCCGTCTGCCGAAGTCCAGCAGTCGCCTTTCAAGATACGGACGCTCAGCCCTGGCAATCGCCTAAACGTGTACGCCATTCTGCAAGGTAGGCACTCGAAATGCATCTAGATCTCACAACCGTTTTGAATCGAAGCTTAGGGCAGAACGTACCTCAAAACATCACCCTCAGCGGAACGACAGTGGATGGATCCAGGATCCAGCTCGTAGTTCCTGTAACGCTCAGCAACCTTCCAAATGCTCTTGATACTTCTCCAGCCGTCCATGCGTTGTCCGCTCGCAAGATCATCCAGGACATAGAAGACGGGCAACATGCCATCACAACGAGCCCTGACGTTGCTGACTTGCTTGCGCGAACGACGAAAGCATTAATCGCGCGCCTCGGCAAGACATACTCGATCTCCTCGTCCCAGACCTCGTTCGTCGCGGTCGACGAATCTGGAACGCATTGCGGTGTGCCTACTGCGAGCACCTCTGAGAATCGGGGGAATTCTACTTACATAGTCCCTCAGTCGAGATCACGATATGCCTTCGACGTGAGTCGCGCTACCTTCGACCCAGTTCTGTCCTAACTGTTCTCGCAGTCGACTGGCAGCGACGATGAGCTTGAACTGGATACGATCGTCTTGGACCAACTTTTGGATCGCCTTCGAGCTGGCTCCGGACCGGCTCTGGATCAGACACTGCATCGGCTCTCAGCTGTTGACAACAAATCCACTATGCTCGACGCTAAGATTGCTGCCACCAGAAGGTCTAGACTTGTCTCTCTCGACCAGAGACATGCGTCCGACGCTTTGAAAAGCGAGGATACCGATCGCATGCTTGCTGGCCGTCCTCTTCCTCCCGAAAGAAGCATGGCCCGCCGCAAACTTGCAAGGATGGTTGGCCCACCCACGTCCGGCCTTCCTCTGCCACCTTCTGCCCCTCCACCAGTGGATCCGCTAGAGACACTCGCGCGTTTGCAGTCCTTCGACGGTCATTTTAGTCCGGGCGTCCTCTCTGTGGTGAAGCTCAATGTACCCGTCGGCGAAGCGCGCTCCACACTCAATGTAACGCAAGAGGTTTTCGTAACGATTATTGCTATGGCGTTCTTGTGCACCAAGCTGGGATCGGACGTTGACTGCGAGTCGTGGGCAGCAATGCATGAGAAAGCTCGCGCGTTCGTTGAGAAGGCGTTGCAGGCCGCCGGAGGGATGTTGAACGTGGACGAGCTTCAGGTCCAAACCATAACATATCTCGCGTAGTCCTTGTATTTGTACTGTCTGAAGCCTTGAATTTTCGTTTCTGTACAACAGCAGATGTATATATTCGATTTTACAATGGTATTGAGTCAAATTCCAGATTCCGACACCGCCCGGACGTAGGCATAACAAGTCAATCCATTCCGATTTCACACGTATCCAAGCTCAGCGGTCTCATGGTCGCAACTGCACTTTCCGAGCCGAAAGCGACTCGTCATCAAATTCCTGTTTTCCTTCTTCATCCTGTACAAACTATTGGTCAATTAGAACCATGATGCAAGAGAAAGCAGACATACCATCCGCCTCCTTTGTGCCTCCAACTCTGAGTCCGTGGGGTCCATCGTGACAATCGCAGTCCGATGTACCTCTGTGTCCACGTCAGTATGAGGCCACCGTGATGTAGAACAAGAGAGAAACTCACGAATTCCGTCCATAATAATGTTGTTATTCCCATTACCGCGGCTCTCAGATGTCTTCGACGTTCCGCTGGTACCAGGAGCGCGTCGAACATTGAAGTTCATCAGGAGTGTGAGTGTGTACAGTGGAGCGAAGAGGAAGATGAAGAACGTGGGAACTGTGAAAAATGAGTGAGCACTAGCCTAAAGGGAAGATGGCAGCGAAACGGACTGTTGCTCTGGGGGTTGTTCAAGAACGTGATCAAGAGTAGAATAGCGGTGATACTGGTGAGGGAGCCGGTTTGTATTGCGCCTATCATGACACGCTTGATGAACCTATGGTATTAAGCGCTAATGAGAATGGGCGCGCAGACGAAAATATTTGAACAGACGTGTTGGTGTGCGCGAAATTCGACTTCATGCTGTTCAATTTCCAGATGAGGCCAGCAGCGATGAGGATATCTGCATTGCACTGAACATTCAAATGGCAAGAAACGCGAAGATCGACATACCGCAGACAGAGAGTGTGATGAAGTTGATCATGGCACCTATCCGCGAGTTTTCACGCTACAAAGTTCCCGTTAGCTACGGCGAATCTTCAGAAGTGGGATGAAACCTACGTCAGCGAGACTGAAGCTGCCCCGCACGAGAGGGATGAAGCCCATCAAATAGCCCGCAAACTTAATGACGGAAGAATGAGTAAATTCGGAATGGGAACGAACTAAGATCACGTACTGCAAGCAATACAAGGGCGTAGAGGAACAGCGTTGCAAATATATTCTTGGAGCTTCAGCCGGGTCAACGATGATCGCAATGAACTGGATAGACAGCGACGCACAGAGAGTAGAATCTGTAGATCAGATAACAGTCCACGATGTTGGAAAGGAGTGTGTTCATTATCGAATAGAGTGGCAGCTAAAAAACGTCGTAAGTTGGTTCAATTTGAAGATTGAGAGGTCACAAACCGGCCAATACTGCAATCAAATAGGTGAGAAGGACTTTCGTAACAGCAGAAAGAAGCTCGACATACCACTTTCGCGAGTGCTTCAGTATTTCCTGTGAATGCGTGTGTGATGGTCAGAGGGAGCATGAACAGGATGCGGCGCAGCTTACCCCAATACGTGACTGTGGGCTGGAACAGAATTTTAGCGCTAGGAATAACGGGTGGTGAAACAAAACGAACGAGGTACGTATTTGCGTAGTCACCCGCCAAAGCTGCCACCGTCATGGCGAGACAGAGAATGACAAGGCCCTTGCGGCTCCATGGATCATTCGGGAACGCAGTAAAATATTTGAAGGCTTCAGCTAGCACCAGGCCGAAGAGGATTGAGGCAGCCCATGAGCCCAGAAGGAGAGCGCTGTGGTAAGAAGGTTTCGAGTCAGATATATTCATTGATACATCGAATCAGGACGTACCCAAACACATCGTCTAAACCCATTGCTAGAGGTCAGCTGTGTATCTTGTGGGGTGAAAGCAAAGGGGCGACGCTCGACATTGGCGGTTTTTTTGGGCGCGCTTTTGAACTCAAGTTTCGATCAGGGTATGGGAATGAATGAACAGAAATAATAGAGACAGCCCCTTGCCTCGTTGTATGTGAACGAGGAGGATGTTTAGGGGAAGGAGGACGACGACGAGGGGGGCAATTGACTGGTTGAACGCAGAAGAATCTGAATGAGACATTTGCTCCACCAGAGGGTCGGAATGAATTACTTTTAACTCGTGTAGATATGAGTCCTTTCCTTCATGGAATTTTACTTCCCCTTTGCGTCAATGCGAATTCTCTTGGCGTCAGGAGCGAGGAACAAGATGTCTAGAGACGCGCTATCCAAGGTTGGGCCATCTCAGAGAGTCGTTCCATGGAGCTTGAAGGCTCTTGAAGGGTATAGGTACAGAGAGCTCAACAAATTGAACAGCGGCAGTGCTTGTGAGGGCTTTCAGCGTGATTCAGCTGCAATATCTCGTTCTCTGAAGTAGACTAGAATTAAACAGTAAATTGGAAGTCATTGTACTTATAATGGGGGAAGGCAAGAAGTGGCGCGTCAGCGAGCGCGAGAAAGCGCCGTCACTTCTTTACGTAACAACGTAATGACTGTTGCAAGCGTTTCTTGACTGAATCCAGCACAAGGCGGGCGTGATTCCTGCTATCTCTCTCTGAAGACACCCACCACCCAGCACCTGTTTCTGGAGAGCCCTGGGTCATCAGTACCTCCTGCCCATTGCGTGTAGTAGTTACAGGGAGTCTAAGTACCTCTGTGCCGGCGGACGACGCGCGAGGAACAGCTGCTCAACAACGCCGAACGCCTGCCACCCCCACACTCGGGCAGGATCTTCTCGCTGAGGATCACACCGCACCTCAGAAAGGAGATTTGAAAGGCAAGAAACCAGGTTCAACAGTTGTTGGACCCTTTTTCGTGATTATACCATGTCTTCCGATTCCCTATCTGCTCCTGCGTCCCTGCTACCACTCCTCGCATCCAATGACCCCCCAACCACGCCCCACAGCGTTTTTGTGGAAGGAATCCTTCGAGAAAAACAGGTTGAATTGTCGTTGCTGGAAGACGAGATCAACCGGCTCAAGTCCGCATTGAAAGTCGTCCAAAGGAACCACTCCAACCTCAAGGCTGAAATGAAGGGATACAAAGGCATTCTATCTCCCTTACGTCGCCTTCCTGCAGAAATATTGGGGGAGATTTTTCTCTATTTTGTTCCATCCGTCGACAAGACTTGTCCACGCTACGAGCCTCTCTCCGCGCGGAGTCAATTTGCGAAAGTCTCCCCTCCTTGGCAATTGGGACAGATATGCCGCCGATGGAGGGCAGTTGCTCTCTCCCTCAGTGAATTGTGGGCATTTTTGGATCTGGGACCGTTCTACCGCTACGACGGTTACTCTTCGTCGCAACCTGTCGCCATGGACCTGGACGACGACGATTTCGCTCTCGAGCTTGATGATGCGAGAGGGTTTGGCGACCTGGCGCTGGGTCGTCCTCGGATGCCACGCGCCTCTGAACTTGCAGACGCAGAAAATGCGGATGCGGAGGGGTTCCTGATCCAAGCCGCCCTAGAATCTCTCGAAGGTCGTTTCCAGCGATGCGGAAGCCGGCCTTTTTCGCTGCGTCTCGTGAACCGCGGACTGACCCCCAAATTCCTGTTAGACTATATCATTGCACGGACTGCACTATGCCGGGAATTGGTGCTCCCTAATCCTGCCCATGAGCTTCTGGACTCTATCTTCCATCCCGATGTTTCTTTGCCGAGCCTTCGCAAGATTGTATTAACGACTCAAGGAGGCTACCTCTACATCACAGGCATATTCGTTCATACAGTGGCCGCGAATCTTACCGACCTTACTCTGGTTTCGGTGATGATTGAAACTTCTGCTGCTGATAGTATCCCATGGTCTCGCTTCACGCGGTATTGCGAAGTCTTGTGTCGTTGGGTAGACAGCGAACAAGGACGACTAGCCGCGTATAGGAAGCTCACAAGCCTCATCGATTTGCGCATGGACTTGGCCGACCATACATTCTTTCAAGCCGCGACCGTCCCCGTGGTACTCCCCAACCTTCGCTCTCTCTCGTTGCGAATCCATGCCATTTATGGGACGATACAAACGCTTGCCATGCCCATGCTCGAGGAATTCAATATAGAGTTTTCTCATACACGTCATCTTGTAGACCCATACACTGGCAATGCCATACAGCCCGTTCTATGTCTTTTCCCCCGTTGCAGCAGCTATTCAAGCTCCAACTTGAGGGTTTTCCGGGCAATCTCAGGATCGTTCTCCCCTCCTTTCGATTGCGCTTCAGCCCTCGAGCAGTTCCCCAATCTCGTAGAACTCTCCCTCAACGTTCCCTACATGGTCACAAACACCTTGATCTCCCGCCTCGTCCCACACGACGGCAACCTTCCTCTGGCTCCCAAATTGGAGAGGATCCACTTTCCCAATAGGTCATTGCTGCACAACGACTGTCTTTGGCAAAACGTCGTCGACATGTTGTACGCCCGGTTTCGTCCTACGGTTCATGGCGTCTCTCGCCTCCATACCTTCGAGTTTCCTACCGATTCACGGGGCTACGACGTCGACGTCGTGGCGGGCCTGAAGACGCTGCGGAAACGAAATCACTGGGATATCAGGGTGGGTTCCGATTGCGTGTTCCCGGCTTGGGATGAGTGGCGAATGTACTAGTAGAGGGTGCGCGCTTTTGGTGACAACGTATGGACCTTCATCCGTGAACTGTGTCTCTTTCTTCCGAGAAGACTTGGGTATAAGTAAATGGTGGTGTATGTACTACATAACGATCGTGGCAATTGCCACGCGGGGTCCACTTCTTAGTACCTTACATTCAAGTACTACAATGTATCAGAGCATTATAACTTGTCGTCTGAGCACTCAGAGAGGTCAGTATTGGGTGAGAACTGAACTTTACATCTTCGAGTCGTGCAGGAACGCGCCAAACTCGCGTTCGAGGCGCGGTTGCAATTACTTCCCAAATAGGCTGCTTATGCAATAACGCAGGACGCTCTCTACAGCTCACTGCAGTGACCTGGCGGTGACTGGGCCGTGGTGACCACAGAACTACATGTCTTTCGGTTCTCTATCTGCTCCTGCGTCCCTGCTACCACTCCTCACGTCCAATGACGCCCCAAACACGCCCCATAGTGTTTTTGTGGAAGGAATCCTTCGACAGAAACAGGTTGAATTGGCGTTGCTGGAAGACGAGATAAACCGGCTGAAGTCCGCGTTAAAAGTCGTCCAAATGAACCACTCCAACCTCAAGGCTGAAATGAAGGGATACAAAGGCATTCTATCTCCCTTACGTCGCCTTCCTGCGGAAATATTGGGGGAGATTTTTCTCTATTTTGTTCCATCCGTCGACAAGACTTGTCCACCTCCTTGGCAACTGGGACAAATATGCCGCCGATGGAGGGCAGTTGCTCTCTCGCTCAGTAATTTGTGGGCATTTCTGGATCTGGGACCGTTCTACCACGACGGTTACTCGTCGTCACGACCTGTGGGCGTGGACGTGGACGACGACAATTTCGCTCTCCAGCTTGACGATGCGAGAGGTTTTGGTGACCTCGCGTTGGGTCGCCCTCGGATGCCATGCACCTTTGGACTTGCAGACGCAGCGGATGCGGAGGGATTCCGGATTCAAGCCGCCTTGGAATCTCTTGAAGGCCGTTTCGAGCGATGCGGAAGCCGGCCGTTTTCGCTGCGTCTCGTGAACCGCGAATTTACCGACAAAATCCTGTTAGACTATATCCTTACCCGGTCTACACTCTGCCGGGAGTTGGTGCTCCCTAATCCTGCCCCTGAGTTTCTGGGCTCTATCTTCGATCCCGACGTTTTTTTGCCGAGCCTTCGCAAGATTGTATTAATTGCTCAAGGCTACCTCGACATCAATCCCATATTCGTTCATACAGCGGCCGCCAATCTTGTTGACCTTACTTTCGTTTCGCTGATGATTGAAACTCCTGCCGCCGATAGTATCCCATGGTCTTTCCTCACGCGGTATTGCGAAGTCTCGTGTCGTTGGGTAGCATCTCAAGACGGCGACTCAGGACGACTGGCTGCGTATAGGAACCTCACAAACTTGATCGATTTGCGCATGGACTTGCCTGACCATATATTCCTTCAGGCTGCGACGGTCCCTGTGGTACTCCCAAACGTTCGCTCTGTCTCGTTGCGACTGCATGGCCTTTATGGGTCCATACAGGCGCTTGCCATGCCCATGCTCGAGGAATTCAATATAGAGTTTTCTCATCTTTCTCACACAAGTTATCTTGTCGACCCATATGCTGCCTTCCACCCCGTTTTATGTCTGTTCCCCCGCCGCTGCCATTCACCCTCCCATGTAAGGGTTTTGCGGGCCATGTCGGGATCGGTCTTCCCTCCTTTCGATTGCGCTTCAGCCCTCGAGCAGTTCCCCAATCTCGTAGAACTCTCCCTCAACATTCCTTACGTGGTCTCCAACACCTTGGTTTCCCGGCTGGTCCCCCACGACGGCAACCTTCCACTGGCTCCCAAATTGGAGAGAATTCATTTTCCCAATAGATCGTTGCTGCACAACGACTGTCTTTGGCAAAACTTCGTCGAGATGTTGTACGCCCGGTTCCGTCCTACGGTTCATGGCGTCTCTCGCCTCCAAACTTTCGAGTTTCCTACCGATTCACGGGCCTACGACTTCGACGTCGTTGCGGGGCTGAAGACGCTGCGGGAACGAAACCACTGGGATATCAGGGTGGGTTCCGATTGCGTATTCCCGGCTTGGGATGAGTGGCGAATGTGCTAACAGAGGACGCACGCATTCGGTTGGTGACAAATCACATGCATGGACCTCTGTTCGTGAGCTCAATGTGTCCATTCTGAGAATACTTGGGTATAAACGACGTGTAGCAAAACGAGCGTGGCAATTGTCGCCCGGGGAGAGGTTACGACTAGCTCTTATTCATTTACAGTCAACTGTTATAAAGTACCAAAAACATCATGAACTTTCCAGTTGGAAATTTTCCATGATTCTGATTATTTTTATCGGAATGGGGCTTTTTCAGCTTTCAAAGTGACGCAAGGTGAAAGGGTAAGATTCAAGATTCAAGAAGATCCAAATTTCCCGAATATGGAAACGCCGATGCCAAGGCTTTATTCACCTTGCTTCCGGCCACATACCCGCTTACTCTCATGAAGGTCCTCTACGCCTCTGCTTTGTTCTTGCCTCTTGTATTGGCCACAGATTACACGGTGGGCGTTGGCAAAGACGAAAACACCGGGTTAGGGGACTCCAAACGACTGGCACAACCGCGCTGGCTCATTTCGTTTTCAGAAAGAAAGGGCTGGGCTTCGACCCATCTTCAATCCATCCTATTGCGGGAGACGTCATTGTGTGGGAGTTTAGGAGCGGAAGCCATAGCGCCGTTCGTGAGTTGCTTCGGTGCAAACTTGTTCCAAAAACAGATTGCTTGAATACTCGTCTTTGCAGAGTCGACTTTCGATAACCCTTGCACGCCGAAGGAGGGAGGTTTCAATTCGGGTGTACAAACTGTGAGGTGCTAGCTTAGTTCTATCTGCGTTGTGTTCACGCCTACAGGTTGCCGACAACCTCGAGGTCGACGCGCCCGGTCTCCCGACTGTGCGACTCCTCGTAAACGACACTGAGCCCCTCTGGTAACAAAACTCCCCTCTCCATGCACACTAAGACTTACTCGTATTCCCCAGGTTCTTCGACCAAGCCGGGGGTCTATGCAACCAAGGCGCCGTGATCTCCGTCAACCCAAGCGCATCGCAGACAGACGCTGTTTTCAAAGCCAACGCCGCGAAAGCTCCTGCTTCTTCTGGGAACCCTTCTTCGAATTCTGGTGCCCCGCCTCCGTCGTCCGCCGGAAACTCTGCATCCCAAAGTCCCTCAGGCTCTGCGTCTGCTCCCGCCCAGTCTCCAAGCCAGAGTCCCAGCAGTGGTCAACAACTGATTGCGGGATCGACGTACGCAGGCGCTATCTTGGCTGCACTGTGGGCTTTGATTTGAGGGGATGTGATGAAGAAGAGTGCGGGAGTGGCTCTGGACATTTTCTGGACTTTATGTAGTGTAGTTGCGATCGTTAATTAATGCACCGTCGTTTGAAGCTCGTTGTTCGAAGCAAGTTCGAAGTCAACGGCGGCGGCGGCTGTGAACAATCAAAGTGATTCTCTCTCTCTCTCTCTCTCTCTCTCTCTCTCTTCTTCAACTTTGATCATCTCGATTCTACAGTCTAGTGCTCCCCTCTTCGAACGGACGAAACTCAATCACATTTTGTCCTCTGCGATGTGATGACTGCGTCTTCGGAATCACTGTCAATGCGTGCTTGTTATGCGAATGCTACGAGACAAGCAACCAGACAAGCAACACCCGCTACCAGTGTATCTTCTAGACGACGAGCTTCTGGCCTAGTAGTACTCGACACTCCCATCTTCGCACTAAAATCAAGGAATGCAAAAGCATTATCTCTTCCGTACCACGCTTCTCCCTGCGGAAATATTGCGGGAAATCTTTCTCTCGCTTCAAGTGTCGATTGCATCGCATGAACATTGCGAGTACTTTCACTATTCATACCGGCAGTTAATCATGAGGTTGAGAGGAGCACTGG
Source organism: Favolaschia claudopus (assembly GCA_037176885.1). Lineage (NCBI taxonomy): Eukaryota > Fungi > Basidiomycota > Agaricomycetes > Agaricales > Mycenaceae > Favolaschia > Favolaschia claudopus. Next base: position 692,914 of record JAWWNJ010000026.1, on the reverse strand, counting down.
TCATCTCTTCGTCAATCAATAAGCTCTTGATAAGTTGGGCGTCGAACGCGAAGCCCGAGATTTCAGCAGGTAGTTATCTTTCGGCGGTGATTGTGATATGTCTCACAGTGGCGGCTTCCATGTCTGATCTGGGAGCAAGTTATAAGGAGGGACGCTGGAGGCCACAGAGTCTCACTATTCTATCTAACAACTATCCCCCATACGCACGCACAACTATGTCAAAAGACGCTGCCTTTGAATTCATCCCGGCGAAAGAATCGGACAAACGATCTCCGTGCCCAGCTTTAAATGCTCTGGCTAATCATGGCTATCTGTGGGTCCATCTTCCCTACAGTTGACCTGTTCTCAGTCTCCCCACAGACCGCGAGATGGAACAGATATTACATTCTCAGAACTCCTGCGCACCATAAAGGCCGTGTACAACCTCAGCTTCCCCCTTGCACTGCTCCTCACCTTGGCCGGCTTCCTGACCTGCGCCAGGTTGTCCATATCCCGACCGACACCCAAGACAGACTTGTTCTCGACCTTCGACCCATTCCGCTGGCTATCGGTGTCGTGGACTCTCAATCTATCAGACCTCTCGGCGCGAGGATGGAACAAAATCGCACACGACGCCTCCCTCGTCCATCCTTCCGGAGTCCCCTCGCATGCCCCTGATCCAGCCCTGGTCTCAGACCTCCTCGCGTCTGCACACCGCTCAAAGCCGCACGGACTTACCCTGGATGCATTGGCGGCCATCCACGCACGCCGCGAGCGCGGTATCGCGCAACCGTTAAGCAGCTTTCACGACCAGGTAGCCCAGGGAGAATCTGCGCTGGCATGGTTGGTCATGCAGAACCCATCTACGGGAGCCATCGATGAAGATACATTGAAGCGGTGGTTCGGAGAGGAGAGGCTTCCAGAGGGTTGGTGGGAGTCGAGACGACCTGTGGCTCCTGTTGGATTGAGTCTGGCTCGAAGGACTGCAGGACAAGTCCGACGTCTTGCGCATTAGATTTAATCATTGGATTCATTAATCAGACGAGATTTTCTGTGCCTTCCGGTGTGAGAGATGATACTTTCATGGCAGGTTGCGGATAAATGTGTTCTACTCACACTTAGTACCAAGGGACTGGCTTCGTCAGATTTGCGAACGAATCTTGATTCAATTCCGGCAGTTGACGAAGTTTTTCGACATTTTCTGCGCATCTCGCCACTCCTCGGCTCCCAATCCGTGCCGACCCTCTCTTAGCAAAGTGAGCCCGTGCTCCCTCGTAAGCGATTCGAGCGCCCGAAAGGTCCATCCTCGCCGCGCAATTATACGCCATGAGTTCCAAACTCTGGGCAATGCCATTAGGGTAACCCACAGACCGAGAAGCGGCCAAGGCTTGTGTTATTGAAGGAAGGGCATCATCGTAGGCCTCCGAAGCCATGAGATAGATTGCAGTAATTTTCAAAGCGCTACAGAGTAAACCAGTCTCTCCACACTCTTCTGCCTTCGCCAAAGCATCCCTGGAAACAAGGAGAGCTTTAGATAATTCTTCCAAACGAGCGTACGTCCTGGCCAGATAGTGTAGCGATTGCGCGGCACTGGCCGAACAGTTAAGGTCCTCGAAGATCTTACTCGCTTCATAGAGGGGTTGAATAGCTTCGGTCCGCCGCTTCCGCCACCAGAGGAATTCTCCAAATCCCAGTAAACCACGAGCGACATGATACCGGTCGTTCCTATCATGCGAGAGGTTAGCCTGTGCTTCTTGAACACGGGATTCGAGCTCGTCGTTGCCGGCTCGTTTCATGAATCTCCACATTCGCAGACTGTCCATCGCGCATTCGCCCGCAAGAGCAAGATCGGGTAGGCTTTGGAAAAGACGAGAGGCTTCTTCGAAATATTTGTAGGCTTTGCCGTACCGATCCAAGGCGAAGAGATTTCTCCCAAGACAACGATGGGCTTCGGCAACCCGACGAGCCGCAGCGCGAGGGTCTGACAAATCGGAACTCTCCTGAGCTGCTTGCGCTACTTTCAAGGACTTGTGCGCATTCCGCCGCAACGTGCGCACCCGATAAGGGAATTTGATGAGAGCTGTGTTGATGGCAATCATTCCGGCGAAGCTCGGCATCCGCTAAATCCTTGTCCTTCATTTGCGCGAAGGGGACCAACCATTCGCGTCCCCTCCCCTCCCTCGCTCCGCTCGGGGGGTCCCCCAAGCCGGGGCCGCTCAGGTTGGCACTCTAAAGCCTCGTTCGCGCGAATCCTTCTGTTCCTCACCCCCACACCCCCCCGAACCCTAACCACTAACCCAAACCTTAACCCTAACCAGGTACTAACCGAGTAATCTTTTGGCCTTCGGCAGTCACAAAAGTGGGAGCAAACCCTAACCACCTAACCAGTGACCTTTTGGCCTTCGGCAGTCATAGTATAAGTGAACCAAAAAAAAATGCAAACAGAAAGAATTGAACTCGCCACCTCCATAATTCGAATCTCCTATCACCACCCACAAACCTCTATACTACACAGCAATTGGTTGACCCCTTTCTCTCAGCACGACATTCTGCCCTCGAGGCTTGACGACTCACATTGATCTAGAGTGAAATATATTTGATCGCCGAAGATTCTGCCGCAATCAAATTCCCTTATCGGGTGCGCACGTTGCGGCGGAAAGTCAAGAGTGCTTTCAAGGCACGGGAGGCCAAATGAGTGCTAGGCCTCGTCCATGACTGGTAAAAACCGAAGGCGATCAGTGCGTCAATGGCATTCGACTGCAAGTTATGCACATCAACGTCCATGAGCAGTCGCTGTATATTCGTCTCTTCCGTTGCCAGTGCCTCCAAGTCGTCTTTGAATTTTCGGTCATCCGGAATGGATTTGTGATCAAGGACAAATTTAAAGCAGGCGTCATATACTAGGTCGCGGATTTCCGTAGATATGCGGTTCTGCTGAGACATGTACGATTGAATGGTGGGGCGGATAAATATACGGGCAGTGGAGAACGCTCCCTCATCTTGCTCGATGAGAGCGGCAGTACGCAGAGTCTGCAGAGCGGGAGATGGTGAAGTGAAGGACGGCGCCCACCAGCGCAGATTATTTCCGGTAGTACCAGCGGGAAGCATCGATAGAATGGCTAGTAGGGTCAACGCCTCAGGGTTCGACCGCACCACTCCGCGCTCTATTGACACGCGGATGGTCTCGTCCATGCTCAGCGTCTCGTGCCCAGACATGATTCCGATGCCTGCTATTCTCCAATCTCGCAAGAGATCAGCCGGCGAAGCCTTCAACCGACCTCCACAAGCCGCCGTTAGGGTGATGGCTAAGGGAAGATGCCCGATCGAGGCAAGGAACTTGTCAAGCTCACCCTCGCCCTCAGCCAGCGCATGTCCATCAGCTGCATCCCGGTATTTCGCCTTAAAGGCATCACGAGCTGCAGCGGGCTCCAACGGCGCAAGGGGCCGATGCTGCCATTCAATGTCGCCCGGCGTGAAGCTCGACGTCATGGTGACGAGGAGCGCGATATGAGGAAGGGCCGCCAGCCGTGAAAGAATGTGGCCGACTTTGTCTCGGTCTTGACCAGACAACCAAGGGGTTTCGAAATTGTCGAGGAGCAGCAGCCGCCTATCTTTTATCGCGTCCAGCTCGTCGAGGAGAGCATCGAGAGTATCATGAGTTTCGGCCGTGACACGGAGTTGGGCGTAGAGAATCCGGCGGAGAAGATCGGACGATCTGGCTTCAACACAGGGGATCCAGAATATACGATCCTTGTTGAAATTTCGTTTAATGATGGGGCTCTCTGCGACAGCGAGCGCAACGCTCGTTTTACCCATACCGCCCGCCCCGGTAATGCACACCCGCGATGTACTTTCATTGGTGAGAAGCGAGGCGATCTCATCGATGAGAGACTCCCGTCCAAACAATCTTCGTGCGGTTGGAGGCATATCCTGCCGAGGATATGCTGATGGCGCGGTATGGGGCTGCGTGGTCCTGTTCACTGCGTCTTCGATTCGGTTGAGTTGAGCGGCAAAAGCAGAGTGTTCTGCTCTGATCTTGTCGAGAACATCTTCCACGTGTAGATGACTAACGACCTGTGAGAAGATTAGGACCGATAACACAGCGAGGAATAGGGAGCGCACGGTGAATTGCTCGAGGGCACCGGTTAATCGGCCGACACATCTGTCGACGCGGTCCTTGTTCAAGTTATGAAAAAACAATAACAACCACTTCTTCTGTGCCTTGATCTTGCCAACATCGAGGAGAATGTTATCGAGGATGCTGAGACGTGTGGTTAGCGCACCCCAACTGAGCGAGCCGGCAAAGCTTACGATTGAAGTCGTCTGACCTTGTCTTGAAGTGCTATGGACACCCTCCTGTTAACTGGCACCGTGTTGACGACTAACAGCATGAGATCATACACCCTTTCTTGGAGATCCATTAAGTCTTCTTCGATGGCGGTTGCTTCCTAAGTACTCTGAATCAGTTCAATTAAAACTCAAAAAGGGAGGATTGAAATACCTCGCAAGCCTCCAAAACCTTTATCGCAATATTGACGAAAGCTGAAAGGAACGGTAGAGGAATCAAATCCGACACTCCATCTAGAGCGTCGGCCAGCGCCCTGCCTCCGCTGACAGCGACGTCGCCACTGGGCGATATGCCCGGCGATAACCGATCGCCATATTGCCTGGCGATATGTCTCTGAAAGTCAATCGCCATCTACACTAGCTGTCACAGCGTACATTGAAGTCCTTGGCACTATACGGTCCTTCTCCACCACCGAATGCTTCAAGAAAAGTTATATCCGGCAAGCGCAGAGGAGAAGGATGCTAAATACATGGGTGGACAACTGCGTCTTCGTTCCGACGAAGGGCCAGGGTAGACAGGCAGCCATAGTTGAGAGAGGTGAAAGAACAAGTGATGACCCATTCGATGGTGTTCGGTGGAGGCTTTATATCTGCTTTGCGGGGTGCACAGCACGCGCGTTTTTTCTCGATAACGTCGCGGCCATGCACAAAAGGGACGAAATCTGCCTGAATATGGGCAGTAGAGGACCGGAGCGGCCTGATTCACGAGATCCCATTGGCCTTGTCGCGTAACAATTCAACACTCTGAATCACACGAAAACACGCAGTAGACTGCAGGTCGTCAAGAAGCGAAGGTGCAAGATTGGGATAGCGCCGGCAATGGACTAAAATCCAGTGGAACGGTGATTCGCGTCCCCTCAAAGTTGAGATTCCTTCGAGTTGAGTTGACAGATCGTGAGCCTCCGTACGCAAGGTTCCAAATTCGAGCCTGAGTCGGTATCTTTCAGCGATACAATGGTTTCGCCGAGCAGTCCGCTTCAGAGAGAATCAACAGAGCAGAGTACAGAGAACATTCAAGCAGAGGAGTTGTATTGTATGGAGATGACTTGCTGCCAGTGTTCATGGTGGACTCCTGAGATGGCCGCACAGCGTTTTTACAAACGTGGACTTGATTCATTTCTTTTGATACACCGAGCGCAGTACCGTATTGAAACTCAGAGACCTGCGAAAGTGGTCAGCTCGATTTCTCGTCCGAAAAACTAAGAAGAGAAGGCAAGTACTTGGAGGATTTCGACCAGTGACGGGGCATCTGATACGCCGGGTTCTGCCGGGTTTCCTGATCGCTCACCACCATATCGCTCGAGTCTCTTCCTGTAGAAATTCTCTTGGACCTCCCACAACATTTGCATGATCTAGAGGATCTCTATTCCTTGTTTTCGACGTCGCGCACTCTATACCGCGCAGTCGGAAATCCATCTCCAAGAGCCGTACCCCGACTTGCCGCCAACTCTGGCCGCGTCTTCTTCCGACCCCACCCCCATGTCCTCATTGCTGCTATGGCCCGCAGTCTCTCAGACTGGGCAGTTAAATCCGATACCAATCGCTATCTGCTAGAGTCCGCTATTCAAGGCGGAGTAGACAAAGTTCTGGAACTCGCAACGAAAGTTGCAGAGTTTTCCATGGTCCAGGACCATGCAAGACGTTCGCAGATTGCATGTCTACAAAAATGACGTGTTGAACCCGCTCAATAGGCAGCTGGATCTGTCCGCCGGTCCTTCCAGTACACAGAATGACGCCTGGACTGTGTGCAACGATCCTGAAACCACGCTACTTTCTTGGGCTACATATGGGGAGCTATTCCACCATACCCACGAGCTCGCGTATCTCCCGTTTCCCCAGCACAAGCCGCTCAGCACGATCATCCGATACAAATGGTTTGTTTTCTGCATGCCGGACATCAATAGCTTCAGGGCGTTTAACATCACTCAAGAGGAAACTCCCCGATTTTCCGGACCAACTGATATGTGCCAGCAGCTGAGCATGGAATGCGCGAATCGAGACTTTTTTCGAGTGTCTTTTCGGAAGGCACTGAAGACCTCTGCGTCGTGTCAGGCCACAGCTGACGAGAAAATCCGCCGACTATTCGTCGATTGTGCGATGCACATGGGACTGCGTAGTCTAGAGCTTCTCATCCCTGGCGGCGTCGAGAAGCTATCCGGGGACTTGGAGCACATCATGCGCGGCATTCATCAGCGTCGAATTGAGAACGACGAACTGGGGGGTGATTCTGTCGCCGAGAAACAGCTACTCAAGATTATCGGTGATCCTTGGCTTTTATCCACACACATCACGCTGGAGTTGGATTTACCATTTACTTTCGGGGGGAGTTATGGTTTAGACGATGAGGAATACGACGAAGTGGTGGAAGCCGAGGTAATAGCAGCTGTTCATGAGCCCGCGCGAAGACCGATAGCGGATGAAGCTATATAAGCGTTTTTGGCCCGAGATCAAGTTCGAGTACCAGATGTGTACTGGACAATTGCTACGTAGCATAATATGATTTTCATTCTTCGAACATGTCACACAACTTGAAGTGCGTTTTTCAGTTTTGCACGCCTTTACTGAATTCCAACGAGCGTGTTCTTTTCGATGACGTAACCCCCAAATTTTGGTTCTAAACATCATGTTCAACTGTTGAGTGCGAGGACTATTTTCGTGTTGGCCGCGCCGCTGCCGGGCCTACGCTTGCTTCCAGTGAGTCCACCATGGCCTCCGGCTTCCTCTCCCCAGGCGTCTCATACATCCTCAAATTCATACCCAAGTTACTCTTCCCTCCAGGTCTCGCGTATCTAGCTTGTACGAATGCCCCCACGATCCGTACTCTGTCTATTCCGCTGTGGGGAAGGATATTAGCAGCTGTGCTCGCCCCGCCTGTATGGGCCGCAATCCGCGCCTTGTATGTCCATGTTCGAGAGGAACGCGAGATTAGGGCGTTGGGTGCGGTAAGGGTTCCTGTTGTGAAAGGTAAATGGTTGTGGAATCTGGATTTGCTCTTGGGGAGAATTAAGCAAGGGAAGGATGGGTATCCTTGTAAGGTTCATTTCGAATGCTGCATTATGATTATACAACTTTGGATCCAGTTGATGTGGTGGAACCGATGATCCGTCGCTATGGGAAGACTTTCAACACAAGGATATTGGGAGAGGATCGGGTAAGAGAAAGAGCGGAACCGCCATTCTAGCAACTCATATTTCCGTTCAGATCGTGACTTGCGATCCTGCTCATATACAGCGTATCTTTGCTACGGATTTTGAAGGTTGGGAGAAGGGTTTGTAATGAATTTTTCTGCCATTAGAACACCATTCAACGTTTTACTTTCTAGGCGACAATTTCCGGAGCAGTATGGGAGCCGTATTCGGGACGGGCGTATTCACCAGCGACGGAGATCTATGGAAGTAAGTTCAGCCTCCAGTCTAATTCTTCTCTGTTGAATCAGAAAAACACCAGATTCCATCGCCAAATGACCCGTCCGTTCTTCAGTCGAGATCGAATCAGCAACCTCGACATTTTCTCCCGCCATTCTGAAGACGCTTTGAGCATCATCAAATCGACACAGGGCACCCCATTCGACTACCAGGATCTTATATTCAGGTTCACCCTCGATTCCGCCGCCGAATTTCTCTTTAGCGCGCAGGTCAACTCATTACGTGGTGATGGGACGACGCACGAGCTTGGCCCCGCGCTTTCTCGACTTCAACATAGAATGGCGCAGCGCAGTCGTACGGCGCCGATATGGCCTCTTTTAGAGTTGATGGGAGACAAGACGAGAGATGATTTGAGGTTGGTTCATGGGTTCATTGGTCCGATTATTGACGCGGCTTTGGAGAAGAAGAAGAGCTTGAAGGAGCTTGGTGGAGACGATGAGACTTTGCTCGATGAGTTGGTGAATGTTACCGATGGTACATTGTATCAATTTCTGCCTTCATTGACTTTTAACTCTTGTTACCCAGACCCGAAAGTCATCTTGGACCAAACTCTGAACGTTCTCTTCGCCGGTCGCGACACTGTAAGTTATTCATTGAATTCAACTTTGGGCAAGAATTTCAACATGGAATCGTGTAGACTGCAGCTACGCTCACGTTCCTGACATACTGTCTCGCAACCCACCCTCTGTTCCTGACCCGTCTACGTGAAGAAATCAATGCACAAGTTGGCGAAGCGCGCACGCCAACGTACGATGATATCAAGCAGATGAAGCTTCTCAAAGCTGCGATAAATGGTCAATCTCATGTCGCCTTTACCTCACAAAACGGAGTCCAACTATTTGTGCAGAAACACTTCGTCTATTCCCGCCGGTGCCGGGTAATGTGCGGTAAGACGAAGCTATCATGATACCCGTCAGACTGACAAATAGCAAAGGTATCCAATCAAGTCGACCACTCTGCCATCGAACGTTCCAGGAGGGAAGCCGTTTTATATTCCGGCTAAGGCCAAGTGAACTTGAATTTTGGTTCAAGCAAGTTTCACGAATTATTCACGCGTTTTGTCAGGGTGCCGTTGACAATCATGACGATGCACAAGAACAAGGAATATTGGGGGGAGGATGCTGACTTGGTAATTGCAATGAAATTGGGGAATTCATGGTTGACTTTCGCAACAGTGGGACCCTGATCGGTTCTTGGATGAGCGTAATCAACGAGTGATTTCCAATCCGTTCATCTTTTTGCCTTTCAGTGCAGGTAAGTATGCATCGAGTCTTTCGTCCAAAAATGTCTTGCCCATTCTCGCTATAGGCCCTCGCATTTGTCTAGGACAACAGGTACGCAGCAACAATTTCAACATTTCAACCAATGCTGCAACTTTTCCAGTTCGCGTACCAGGAAATCTCATTCTTCATCATCCGCCTCCTGCAAACCTTCCAATCTCTCGAGCTTGCGCCTGATGCGATGCCTCCAGACGCGCGTCCGCCGGCGTCGTGGGCGGCGGGAAAGGGTCGGAAGGCGACTGAGAAGATACGGCCGAAGTCAGATTTGACGATGTCCGTGGAGGTGAGTCGATATGCTTCGATATGCTTCTACTGGGCTGGGTGGTGCGGAAGATATTGAAGTTATCCGTAGGGTGGGCTGTGGTTGAAATTGAAGATGTCGAAAGAGAGTTCAAGTTGAATGAAATTGAGGGAGGTTGGAGGGAAGCCGGAATTCCAATTTCTTTCTGTGCTGTATAGGTTTATACGCTCTAGGCACTCGAATTTTGTATGTATCACCTCTGCCTGAACAGGAGGGAATCGGCCGAATTCCCAGGCAAAAAATTGTAAGGTTTACTTAAGTTGCCAAGTTGTTGCCAAGAATGGCGCGTGCGCCATAACGTAAGATATCTCAGCTATCGATGCAAATGTTTGTTTCCTCCTTCCCTCAAGTCAGCTACGCTACTAGACGGGTGGCAGACGGAATCCCCGGGACGAGACAGCCACGATGGAAACAAAAACTTGAAGGGGCTTTTACTACCGTTGGCGCTCCAATGGGAAAAACTTCAAGAGACATCGATTTTTGTGTGGAATGGCGTCGGCATTGACAGCGATGTTTCCACTCGACGTCTGCAAGCACCCGGAGAAGGAAGCGCCACTGTCTGAACTTGAATCGCGCGCGATTGCTGCGAGGCTGGCTGTCGTTCCTGCGGATGTCGCGCCACGCGACTCGCGATTTGGAGACAGAAGCTCACGTTCGGGAGTATGTTGAGGAAGACGTTCCGATGGATGAAAATGAAGAGCCAAGCGGCTTGAGAAGCGGAAGACGGAGGGGCTCTAGGATATGCTTTCGCGGCTCAGTTCTGCTATGGACGACGTCCGGCTCTTGGATGGCCGTCTGCATGCTTTGAGTGCGCGGCTTGGTCTCACTGTCGTTAGAAGTTGAAGGCAAATTGCAGAGCTCAGCAAGTTTGTCTCCAAGTGCTCTCAATCTCAGTCCTCTTATTCGTAATTTCGTTCACAGCGCATGGGAATAAGATTTCAAAAATTTACGACCTCCCATTGGAGACAAAAAAATGCCCGGAGAGGTCCAGAATGCTCTCTCGGGGATGGCGGACCCGCTACTGAGACATGCGGCCAAAAAAATCCAAATGTCTCATTTTCCCCCGAGATCTGCGAGCTTCGAGCTGACTTGCGATGTTTGGCGCAAACCTCAGAGCATTCAGCAAATTGGGCTAGAAATGGTGAGTGAAATGCGTCAATTTAATTTACGTTCGATGATTTTTGCTGACTAGGCTTCCTCTCTACTAGTTCTGCCCGATCACTCAAATGGTGAACTTTTTCTTGTCTCGTTGTCTTCGGTAGATTCGGTGTCTTCGGGCGTACTTCTCGTCGGATTCAAGTCAGACAAAGAATCTGGACTGCACTCTGGACCGATCCAGAGTAGTGTCTCACTGCAAGACGCCGAAAAAAATCCCAGACACGAAGAAGTATGTCTCGCCCCCTATTTCCTTTCTTGGTATAAATACCTCTGCCTTTCACTTTACTTCCTCACTTCGCTACTCAGCCTACATCCACACTCACAAACCCATCTTCACCTACCCATTCACCTCCATCTAAATCTACAACATGCCTCCTGCTCCCGCTCCTCAAGTGACCGATGGTCCTTACACCTCATTCGACCCTTTCTACTGGGACCCGTTCCCAATGCCCACCTTCCTCGTGACGCCCTCGGCCGCGACGCCTACGTCGTCGAATTGGGTCGACCCTTTAATCCAAGGCGTCCCCGCCGCTCCCAAGCTACCCGTCTGGGCCATTGTGCTCATGGCGGTTTCCCTTGGAGCTGGGTTCCTGCTTTTGTGTTATTATGCGCAGAAGAGCAGTAAGGCCTGGAGTGTGGACTTGCCTAGCAGGTCAGATGTAAGTCGTGAACGTTTTCGTTCGTTGGGCGCTTGACTGATGTTGTATGATAGCCTAATAGGAAAAAACTTTCCTTCTCGCAGACTGTCGAGAAGATGATGGTCATAGAGATGGAAACGAAGCCCAAGCCGAAATCGATCCGGGCTCCTCCTCCTGCGTATACGGGAAACAAATCTGTCCGTTTCTCTTCATATGTCTTTCTTTGATCTAGACTCATTCTGTATCCAGGTCAAAAAGTCGTCTGCTCGTCAGCCACCGCCAAAAGACGAGGTGCCGCGTAAATCCTCTATCCCCCGCGTGATTGGCAAGCTCAGCGACCCACCCGCCTACCTCACCTCGATGGAAAAGAAATGGTCTGGCTTTGACGAAGCCGCCCTCCGTGAATCCATAACGCATGCCAACACGCGGCACAACAAGCACAAGGATTCTGATGTGCCGAAGCCATATATCGCTCAGAGCCGGAAGAAGTCTGCGCAGGCAGCCATCGATGCGGAGCAGGGTTTAGTAGTACCTCCCATCCTCCGCCCTGAGGGGGCGCGGTGGTAAGCGGTCTCGGCCTCTGGACCGTGGAGTGTCGGCCCCAGTGTTGTTGGGTTCGTGGTGGATGACGTCGAGGTAAGTGTTTTTGCTGTTGCTTTTGCTTTGTTATTCAATTCTGACGACATTTCAAAGGTACGAGCTTGACGTTCTGAACACCACTGGCATAGTACTCTGGATAACAAATTGACATCTGAGCCATGTCTTATGGTCCACTCATCTGGGCACTGTCGTCGGCTGTGCTTTTCGTTGCGTAGAGTCGCCGCACGACCTACGCTGGATGTCGGGATTGAGAGCAAGGGCGAGCTCTTCCAAACGGAAGTCAGAAATTTTCCGAGAGAGATGTTTATTATAATTATACCTGTACCTCCTCTGAGCTTTCGAGGAATAGATCCAAACCTTGTCGCATTTCGCTCGATTTTTTGAATGTTTTCTTTAGATGTCGTAACGTATGTGCTCTGAGTCAGCATCCGGATACGGAAGACAAACCTTTTCGTCTTACCATCATCTACCCTCCGAACTAGCCAGTCCTCATTTATTGAAATCCGATGGAATCTCCTTGGGACGAAACAGCAACATCGGAAACAGCGACTGAAAACGAGTGGGCCAAGATATCCTCAGATTTCACCAATGTATACAAAATCCATCCTCCACCTCGCAAAGGATAAACAAACCATTGTGTAGGCGGGGTACCGCGAAGGGATCACTGCTGGTAAAGAGTCCGCACTGCAAGAGGGCTTCGACTCGGGCTTCGCTACCGTCGGCGCACCACTGGGAAGAGACATTGGCTTCTTGCGTGGAATGGCGTCGGCATTGACAGCGATTCTTCAATCCAATGTCTGTGATCACCCCGAGAAGGACGCGCTATTGTCTGAAGCGCGGGATATTGCTGCGGGTCTTGCTGTCGTTCGATATACGGATGTCGTGCCCCGCGATCTGGAGGCGGAAGCGCACGCTCGGGAGCATCTGCAGGAAGACGATCCGATGGATGAAAATGAAGAGCTTAGTGAGAAGCGGAAGATGGAGGGGCTGGAGGATATGCTTTCACGCCTCACGGCTGGGGCCCCCATTGCGGATGCTGCGCAGAGAAGTCGCCCTACTATGGACGACGTACGATTGCTGGAAGGCCGCCTGCATGCTTTGAGTGCGCGGCTTGGCATTCATGTCGACAGAAGTTGAAGGCATCACAGAGTGAATATTCATTTTATTCAAGTCCGTTTCGCTCGATTGACGATGCATCTCGTTTAGTGCACCGGAATCAGGTCACCTCTGCTGCCCGATCTGCGCACGATCGTGTTGTGGTGCATGGCACGCCAGGGGAATCTTCCCTCACAGGATATATGCTAGTTAGGTGAGTCTTTCTGCCCCCGTTCCACGTCTCTGTATTCTTACATTGTTTCTGCGGGCTCAAGGAAACCGATGAATGCAATGTACACCGCCAAAGTACCCCCACGTAGCCCGCAGATGAAAGTCTCACCTGGCGACAGCTGTGCCGTCATTCGATACCAGCTTGCCACAACATCGCTGACAGCTGCATTTTCCACATGCTTCTTCCCACCATCATCCCAAACACAAAACGCGCCGTAGTACACACAAGGCCGAGAGACGAGGCCACAAAGAGCCCAAAGTCCTCAAGCTGGTGACACGAGCCCTTAAATGTGCCGGGAGATGGCTGGTCAATAAAAATTTTACTTCTACACAATAATCGATGAGTCTACGACATCCACTCCGTTACGCGTGCATCCAGCCCAATTTCTATGCTGCGACACTGCAACTCGCACACGGACCTTGGAATTGTCTATTCTCACTGTATACTCTGGGTCATGCTCATTGCTTCTCTGGTCGTCGCGCCCCACGCTCCGCTCGAAGTCTTCCTGCATAGCTGCTTAGTCAGATAACACCGCCACATTGATGACTTCGGTGATGATCGGACTTTGGATTACGAGAAATAATTCTGCGGATCTGGCTGAACGTCTCTTCGAAAATCTCTTTTATTGGCTGAACCTTTAGGTTGAGCTATTTACGTGTGGAGAAGACGGATTGATCTTGGCTGTTTTCTGCTACATGTACAAACAAGATTTAGTCATTTTTAATCTGTCATATCCCTGAATCCATAACCTGGTTCGAATTAAATGGTGTTTGTGGCTGCCTGAAGTGGGCTCTGAAACTGGCTCACAAGCTCCTCTGGCTGCGAAGCTCTATGAACATTGTATCTTGTTCTTTAATTTTTTTCTGCCATGGCCGGTTTGTCATTATTGCTTTGTCCGCTCTTTGGTCCGACACCCACGCATCTGATTATGATCCCATCACTATCCGGACCGTGGTCCGTAAGGTTTTCCTCAAATTCCTCTTTACCATCATGTTCTCTTCTGCAAGGTTTTGCGCCCTCCCCGTCTCAGTCTGTGTTAAAGCCAAGCTTCCTGCCTCTCGTCTTTTCTCAGGTTAGGTCATCAACAGTTGTCTGTCTACTGGTCGAATGTGAAGAGGACTGCATGTCTCTGGCGCTGCTTCACCACCTTCCGATCGTGTTTTCCGCTCGAACTGGCTGTAACTCTCTAGCATTACTTCACTCAGCTTTCCTGTGCAATTCTGGGCTCAAGCGAGGGGGTATCTATCTGATAAGTACTTTGCTTTCCGGAGGGGTGTGCCATGTCGACAGACGAGGTATTGCTTTCCCCCTTCCATCAGACATGTTCGTCGGATTCATGTCGGCCATTCGTGGCTGGGTTAGGCGATAGATTCAACAGCGAGGGTTCGTGTCTGGGTTTATCAGCCAGGCTTCGGCCTCCCCTCTACTTTAACAACGATACATCTTGCTCAGTGTCTACTTTACTTTCCAAATGCAAATAATTCTTCCTGCGCACCGTCTGTTGAGCAACACACCAATGATGGTTTTGTTTGGGTTGTGCTTCCCTCTCTGTTCAAACTGAGTGCAACGTTGCTTGCAATCCGTGAGCTTGGATGGATTTGTTTTCGGATTGAGAGCAATGGTAACATATGTACCATAGAGTCTAGACGATCAGCGATAGGAAAAATAAGCTACATTTGTATGCACAGTGTTGAGACAATAACTCAACGAGCACCGCCGTCCTTAAGCATGCCTGATTTTACAATCGGCAGCTCGTTTAGTTGGCATAGAGTCAGACTCTCTCTGCTCGCAGCAGTACGAAAGGCCGAACTCGATCTAAATTTTGTGCAAACCAAGTCAAAGAAACACCCGCCCTCATAACTTACACGGGTCATATGTTCCGACTGTCAAATCCCACAGGTTCAGCCACCCGCCTCGAAGAGGCCTAATCCAAGTCATCTATCTTACATCTCTGAGGCACGCACCATCTGGCACTACATGGAACCAGAACCGGGATTCAACTTACAGCACTCTGAGTCCAACAACGGAAACTCCCGCTTTGCGCTGTATTGACCCGGGTCGGCATCCCACTAGATGGTTGCATCTAACGGAAACTGCGATAAATCCTCGTTGGATTAATTGTTCATTGAATGCTCCCACCCAACTCAAGTTTGCCTCTGGCTCAGCCGCTCGCAGCTATCATGTCATATTTGGGAACAGCGCGAACAAGTGTCTTTCGAGTAAACAATTCTCGAACTTCTCTAAGCAATGACGTGACTGGAGTCATACCCGAAACCAGTACCGTTCCGCACATAGCGCGAGGTGCAGGGGGAAATAATTTCAAACCATGATTTAGGGTCGGGACTTGGAGCGAGAAACGCCCGGTCACAGACGGTGCTCTGTTTTCTCCAAAATTGGGAGTTTTTCTTACACCAGCCCTAAAAATCATGGTTGAGCTCCAATCGTGCACTGTTAAGTTAAGTTCCTGAAATGCTTGCTCTTTGGGGTCACAGTTTCTCCGTATTGCTTCTCACTCTGCCTTTAGTTCTACCGCGGTGCATCGGCGGATGTGATCGTGAGCTCGGCTACGGGTGGTTTGAGAAGTCCAGGGACCGTACAGTACAGTAGTGCCCCTGTATTGTCTGTTACTCCCTGGGCCCCGGCGTTCCTAAGCGGGACCGTGCCGTGTAATCTACCTACCTACCTACCTACCACTGGAACGTCCAGCTGCCGATTAAGGTATTGGATCCGAATCATCCGAGAGTCTTAATTTAGCAAAGCAACAAGAGCTGCACCAGACTATGGCCGGAAATTCCTGGAATACACTACTGAGCTGCAATACACTTCGCAGTATTCAGTGTAAGGGTTATCGAAGCCTGAATCGACTTGAAATCGACACCCAGATCACGATTTGGCTGGCGTGAGAAATCAAAGGTCCGTGCACCTTTTGACAGCTCACGTGTGCGTTGACTTGGCTTTTTCGCTTCGTTTCTCTCTTTCCTTCCACCAATGTCCCCCTCCAGCGCCCCCTCTCGAATCTTGGTCTCCTCCTTCAATGCTGCTCCACGGTGGCCTTCGTCTTCTTTCCAAAACCCCCCTCGTACCGCTTCGTATGCTGTCTAACCTCCGTGTCGCGTTTCGCTGCTCGCTACAACCGACCTCAAGTACCCTCTTGAAGATGCAGCAAAGGTGGTCTACGATCAAGTTATTATGCGAGCCTCTGGCGCAAATCCTCAAACATCCCTCAACGCCAATTCAAATACAAGCCTCTCATACGAGCTCAAGTCTTCAAGTGGCCATGCTGGAAGGCACTTCAAGTGATAAGCGTAACTCAAGGTCAATGTTCAAGGAAAACTCTTTCAAGACCTTGCTGCAACCTCTATCAAATCCTCATCAAGCCTTTGCTTCAACCTCGCTACTACATATTACTATTGGTCACTTCTCAAGGCTGGCGGTTACAGCGACTGGATATGAGAGTTGACAGGTGACAGGTGCGCGTATCTCATTCGACGTTCATTGTTCTTCGTTAATCGTGGTTACCAGGTCTTCTTTCACATCCACGCGTGTTCGAAGCTGTCCCGCGATAATTGCGCCATGATAGTAGTGTTGGGGTGCTATGGTGAGGCTATTCTGCTGTCGGGGACGGGCCACAAAGGTATGGTTTCAGTCATTATTGCTATAGTATTCATTTATGTACCATTGTATGTTATGTGAGCTCAATACAATTTATTTACTATCCCGGTCCGTTCCAATGTGTGTCAAATTTACGAAAGAATGAATGCCAGGTGAGCCCGCAGCTGGCGGCCAGCTCCCGAGTGGCTCCACAATGGATCCATTAGCGATCAAACCTGGATACCAGCTCATCGCCAGCTGGCCACCACTCTTACTCGACATGTGAACCACTTCTGGACGACATATGGGGGCCATGTGTCCGCCAATTGGCGGTGTAACCATACCATGTACTACCAATATCCTGCTTTGCTTTATGAGAGCTCAGGCTAGCCGAGCTTGCGAGTCAACCCATCTGCATCTATCGCCCGCACCCCATCCCTACTTTTCAGAGTTCAGTCTCTAATCTCTTTCATCAAATCGCATTCTGTCTCCTTTGGCTCTACACCGGTCTCTCGCTGTTCCGGTTCTGCGTCGTTTGACGCGCCCTACAAATCTACCGCCGGACCGTGACCACTCCGCTTGACACTCTCCCCAATATCCTTTTCCGAAACTATCCCACCAAACGATTGACCTGGCTGCTCGTGAAAGTTCGGCTGCTCGACTCTGCATGCAAGCTCGCTGTGGGCCCTGTTGTCATTGCACAATAATATCCACATGCAGGCTTTCGACGCTGAGCTGACCTATACAATGACCATTTTCACGAAATTTTTACTCGTTTCATTGTCCCGCACCTATTCTACTATCTATATCATGCTTCGCGTTCTAGATAAGTATACGCCACACAACGCGCCCACAAGAAGTTGATGTGATACTCAATTGCTGTGCACGCCTTTACATCTCATCCTCTCCGTTCTCCTTCTTTGAGCTTCCCCCTTGTACGATCCTCACCGTTGCCTAATCTGAAATGTCCAATACGGAGCCCTCCGTCCCCGAACTCGAAGATGCACCCGCAGCACGTTAGTCTGCCAGCTCATTTTGCGCCACAATCGGTAGTTGTAATATTCTCGACAGCGAGAATACGCAGCTCAGAGCTCCCCGAGGTCGAGGATGTCGATCCCCCTCCTACTCTAACTCAGCCTCCTCGTGAGATCACAGAGGATACGCGTGCGTTCTGCCATAGACCGTCTTTGAAGTTGGGACCTTTCATGATGCGCTATTATCATCCCCAGCCCTATCATCCCTCAGCCAGGCGGAAATCGCCGCGTTGACGGAGGTGTGTAAGCCCTGCAGCTCCCAGACTTACTAGTATTCAGCTTAAAATTCCAAATGAACCTCAGAAAATGCTCAACGACAACCCCGACACGCGCCTGAAGCTCATCGCCGAAATCACGCCCATATCCGAGCTGCGCGCTGAATACCTCGACGGCTCGCAGAGCTTCGTCCGTCAGATCGATTGGCTCGATGCTCACGGATACACTCAATTTCGACGCGCCGCGAGGGACGGGAATTGTTTCTACAGATGTGCGTACCCTCCCAGCATTCCAGAGAATTTAGAGAGTTTGCGGTGAGGAAACCGCCTGGCGGCTCGCTCTGACGCCGATGAAATGCGGTGTGGAGCGGCTCGTTTGGTGGCTGGAAAGACGAGTTGAATCTGCTTTCGCAAGCAGCTTCTGTACGCCCCAAAACTCCTCACATCGAAGCATACTCATAGAAAGACTCTGATTCTGATCAATTTTTCACAGCCGTGGCGTTCTCCTACCTAGACCGCCTGCTGCACGCCCCCAACATCCCCGACACCGTCGCGCGCTTCCGCCAAGTCCTCGAGTCCAAAGAGGCCGGCTTGACCATCGCATTTCAAGACGATGTGCACAAGGAGTTTTCAGAGCAGCTGCACACGCTGATGCAGATTATCGAGAACTTTGGGATCGCGCTGTCGACGGAGGAGTTGTTGGAGAGGCTGTTGGAGGGTATGTGGTATGTTTGTGGTCGTGCTGCTGATTTGATCTTCAGACAGTCTCCGACTACGTCTCGTACTTTTTCCGACTCATTGCCGTGCGTATCCTCCCTCCTCTCCCTCCTTCAAGTCATTTCTTCCTCCAAATAGTCAGCCGAAATCCGCACCAACCCGACGCCATACCAAGACTTCATCTTCGACCAAGACATCGCCGCGTTCTGCCAATCCCAAGTCGAAGCAGTCGACTCTGAAGCTGGTGGGCCTCCTTCCACTGCTCTTCCCCTGGGCCTTATCGTAACATAGACCACATTCCAATGATGGCGCTCTGCAACGCCCTGCGCATCACACTCAAGCTCGCTACACTCAGCAGCCACGGCCAGGGACCTGTGCAGGAGAACGATATCTTCACGATCATTTCGCCGGACGATGCGATGGATAGAGATTTACCCCCGATTTTGTTGCTTTTCAGGTACGTTGTTACTCTTCAGTTTCAATATTGCTATGAGATTACCGACTTCACTCTAACCGACTCTAAATACTGTAGGCCTGGACATTATGACATCCTTCTACGTCCCGAGCCTGAATAACGAATAAATCTACAGTCTACAGCAAGGAACAGGGTATGTATGTACACTAATTAGCACAGTTTTGTAACAAGTGAGCGGTGTAGTAGTATGAGTGAGGCGTAATGTATACAGACAACATGTTTGATGTACAATTACAGCTGGAAATCCCGCTGAAACCAAACCCGGAAGAGAGGCGCAATCTACTTTTTTACATGTCGATATCTTCTTCCTCCTCTTGGAGCGGTGCATCGACACGCATACCGTCGTCGCTCTGGTCGCTGCGCTCCGATGTCGACTCATACTCGTCCAGTTGCTCTATCAACTTCGCTTGTTGCTCTGCAGAGTAATCCTGGTTACTGAAAAAAAAGATGGAGCATTAGGAATGGAATGAATATCGAGGACAAATCGCGACGCACAATTTCCGTGCAAAAGCCGGCAATTCGGAGGGATCATGTATGACCGCCATACCAATGAGGGCTTTGATACGGCCCTCTGAGCTCTCAAACCTGTCCACGACGTCAGCTGGTGAGAGGAGGCCAAAGAAGAAAAATGCGCAGCATACTTGCGACGCTTTTTATTCCACTTGTGCACTCGCGGTGGTGGCCACTGCGCAGCGGGGGGCGAGTCACGCGTCGAGTCAGGTTTTTTGCGTTTTGTTCGCGTATTTTTTGCCCGTTTCTGAAGAAGGGATGATCGATGAACGGGAGCAGGCGGTCAAGATTGTGTTGTTGTATCACCTCAACGAGCTTCTTCGCCCTTTCCTCCTCAATCTTGCTCGGCACCAGAAGATCTGGATTCTGATGCGTATACATTTCTTTGAAGGCGGAATCGGGCGGGAGTTCTGCAAAGCATCGTCGTTGTCATTGACTGGTGAATCTATTGTTCTCTATGGCTTACCCTCGTCGAAGAGCAATGCTCCTAGCCCCTTCATGTCACCCTGCGGAGCACGATGAGCTCAGTGAAGAAGAGAGTAAAATCAAAACCCTCACATATTCCTTATCCAGTTTGCCTTCGGCCTCAATGACATCGTCATTGTCGCCTTTCTTCCGCTTGCTGTTCGCCTTGGGCTCCAAACTGCTCAGTGCCCAATCAAGTTCCGCTACCTGCGCCTTTTCGATCTATGGCGAAGAGGTGGGTGTGTGAGCGGGCGAGCAGCAACAATCCAGGTCAAACAACTTCACCGTATGTTTCGTTGCAAGAGCGGTCTCATGCAGTTTGAATATATTGTTCAGGCCGAACAATTCACCCTGCTTCGTCTTGTCGCCTTGAACACCTTCAAAGTAGCTGGATACGGAAGTCAGTAGAAGCGGACAGCGAATCTTCGTTAGCATCGCACCGAGTCTGGATGCTGGCATTGTAGCCGATGACCATCTGTTGCTGCTTGTAGATTTGCCGAGCATAAATCAGCTCTTCAATCGATCCAGCTCCGAGCAGGCGGACAACCGAAACATCTCGTGTCTGCCCGAACCTGAAGGCGCGGTCCATAGCTTGAAGATCATGGGCGGGATCTGCGTCGCTCATTAGAGACGATTACGATACTGCACGAGTGAAAGGACGTACTCCAGTTGGGGTCTATAGTACGCAGCAAAGAGCAATGTCAGACTATGGAGTGGCATGGCGCAGGACCCATACCGAAAATGACCACTTTATTGGCACCTGCAGGATGACGTGAGCGTCAATTTTTGGAGGAAAAAAAACGGTATACCTGTCAAATTCAAGCCTGTCCCTCCTGCCATTGTCGAGATGAGGAATACGAAGACATCGCGATCCTCGTGGAACTGATCGATCAAGTCCATACCTAGTGATTGTCAGCCTGTGAATAGTGACCGTTCACGAGCCTTACGGTCGCTTTGCTTGGTATTCCCGTCCAACTGAAGGAAGCCATAGCCTATGCATTGTATCGTCAGTGCGCAGGCAGCGGATGGACGAAACAACGACTTGCTTGCAATCTTCAGCCGATGGGCAAGCATGTCGAGTAGTTTAACGGATTTGGTGAAAATGAGAACTTTGTTCGTCGTCTTTGTGTCTTGCTTCCATTCCTTCAGAAGGTCGAGCAAAACCTACAATCAAATTGACATGGGAAAAGAGGCAGGCCGGGATCAAGCGAAATCACTCACTTTCCACTTGCCGCAATACTTCGGATCCATCATGGCTATGTTAAACGATGGTGCATTGCCGTTCGGGAAGGCGACGGCGGCGAGTTCGCGGTTACGGACCAACTACGGGGAGGATGAGCATCACACGCCGGGATCGATCAAATGACTCTAACCTGTTCCTTTGTGTCGGTTGGAGCTGGGAGAAATCTCGTATCATTGAAGGCGAAGCAGCACAAAGAAAAGCACTCACATGGCAATATAAGACCCAAATGATTGGACAGCTTGATCAAAATCGACATGAATTTGAATGCGGCCTTCGTATTGGCCGGCACGCAGCATTTCATTTGTCTGTGACGGAATCGCATCTGCATCTAGTTAAACAATAGATGAACCTGCACCTACCTACGACCAGATCCACACGGGCACGGATCGTTTCTGTGGAGCATGTTTTGGAGCTCGTCCATTGTGATAACCTGCTTATACACGCGAAGTTGTGCAGGGGTTAACGGGCAGAACACAACTTGATCAGTTTTCTTCGGTAGCTGGAGGGGCGTGAGCGAGGTACCAAAAGCGTCTTGGAATTCAAGCAAACCTGATCAGCTATTATTTGCTTGGTTCTACAGAGATATCAGAGTCAACCTTTTACCAAAAACAAACTCCAAGTCGTACCGTCTAATGAAGAACTTGGGGAGCAGGTTATTCGTAAATTTGTCAGAAACGTCCTGGACATGGATTTGTTAGCTTCGGACATTCCACAGCAGCAACGAGTAACACTTTTGCCCTGGCAAGCTCCTCGTCCGTTGCCTTCGAAGATTGGCCAGCTTGGAGCGGTTTGGAAACAAAGCTTCGCCATTGCCTGATACTTCCTACGGCTCCAGGACTCGACCAGTCCAAGATCGTCCAAAGTTCGTCATACGAGTTCTGAATGGCGGTGCCAGTGAGTCCGAATCGGCGGATGCAGTCAAACTCATTGAAAGCTATGCTCGTTTTGGACTTTGGGTTCTTGACTGCGAGTGCAAGACGAGGTGAGATGAGATGAAAATGAGCCTATGAAATCAGGTCTCACCTGTGTGGACCTCATCTACAAAGACGCACGACCAAGCTAGATCCTGAAGCTCGACAATGTCGCGACGAGCGATATCCAAACTGGTAAGAACTACCAATACACGTCAGTCGCTGTGCCTATCCTTGTGGCCAGAAATCAATACATACCGACATCTAGCCGCCCCAGCTTGAATTCGTTCAAAACCGCTTTGCGTTCCGCACCAGTGTAGCAATCCACTAACGGAGGTCAACTTGGGAATTGAACCAGGAGAAAAACAAACACACCCTCAAAGTAGCCCCACTTCTCGAACTCCCGCGCCCAATTCAGTACGACGGTAGACGGGGCAACAATGAGACACGTCGGCCACGTCGCGTTGGGAAGTGGCATATGCTTTTTCCAGTTCTTCCGCTCCTGCAGCTGTGCTACGTGTTTGTAGCGTCGGCGACGGTCAGTCTTAACGCCATCCTTCTTCATAATAGCAGATAGGAACGATATGACTTGTATGGTTTTGCCTTGGAATTTGTCTTGATTAGCCACGCAGCAACTGGAGGTTCCAACCAGCTATGTACCTAGACCCATATCGTCACCAAGCAGACCACCACGGCCTTCATTATACCGTTCCCAAAAGAACTTGGCACCATCCCGCTGGTAATCTCGCAAGAACTGATTGATCGCTGCGGGCACCTGGATGCCTTGTGCTGCGTCGAGAACCATCGGACCTAGTAATGGCTGATCATGAAGGACGGGGAATCCAGGTTTGGGAGCGAGCTCCTACAACAGATGACTAGTTTAGGGCGGAAATTGGAGCGATTGAGCGTACGCACTTTTGGCGGATAAGCGTCAATTCGACGCGCAGACGGACTTGGATTGGGTTTGTTAGGAAGCAAGGGGAATGCGTCGAAATCCGAATCCGATTCTGTTTCGGAGTCGGGGTCGAGGTTGGGTGTTGTTTGAAGCGATTTTGCCGGGGCTTTGGAGGAAGCTAGAAGGCAATTCTAAGGATATTCGAGCAAAGAAGGATGGGATAAGTGGACTGACAAGGTTTTGTGGGGAACATGAGTTCCGGAGACGAATCCGACTCGGTGACATCAGAATCGGCCGATACTGCAAAAGGTTAGTAAAACAAACTCATGTGCGGCCTGTAAACCTACGTTTAGAGAGTTTCTCAGAAGAAGGTTTCGGCTTCGGAGCTGCTGCCAAAAGATCGTCGCAGGAGTCGTCCTCTGTTCACATCAGTATGATATTTCCGCGAGGTAGAATACGAAAGAAAGCACCAGTGGTATCACCTCCATCCGCCGGAGGAGCGGCCGAGGTCGAGGGTTTGGGATTCGGATTCACATACGCGGCGAATTTGTTCACTGGTGAAGGGCTCGGCGGAGTTAGGGTATACCCCTCCTCTTGCATGTCCATATCCATATCCACATCCACATCCCCATCGCTCTCATCCTCGTCTTCTCTGGCATCGTATCCCGAGTCCTCGTCGTCCTCTTCGGTCCCTGGAGTGAATTCGGATTCTGTAGAGAAAGTTGTGGCAGGAGAATACAAGAGACCAGACCAAAGAACTCACTGAAGAATTCAAGTAACGGATTCCCTGGGTTGGGCGATCGACGTTCTTGTGGTGGCATCGTCAGTCAATTGATAAATCGCGTATGAAATCCACCGTCACTCACTCGCAGTAGTCGTCCTCCGCTTCTTCTTTCGCGGTCTCGAAGATGCATCCGACTCGTCGTTCTCCTCCTCCGACTCTCCCCGCTTTCGTGTCTTCCGTTTAGTCTTCTTCTTTTCTTCTACTTCGACAATAACTGGCCCAGCATTGAAGTCAGAGTCGGAGTCAGTGTCTAATAACACGGACGTGAGCCGTCTCTTGCCACAAGATAATAAGACAAATAAAATTGCTCACCAACTGGAGCAGCTGCTCCGTTTGAATTGCCTGTATCATATGGAAACACATATCAGTGATGCAAGGAGAGCATAAAGGCTGACTGAGTTACGCTTGGAATACGCAGAAGCCTTCTTCTTCTCCTGCTTTTCCATGTACACCGCGAGATTGCGCGAGTCCTCAACAGAACTCAGGGGAGATGGTGGGAAGCGGAGGTTAAGCGAGGAAAACTCACGTGAACGCGAATTTTCGGTCTGAACCGGCCGGTGGCACTGCCACACCGACCTTCCGGCTTCAAGAATTTATTCCACTTCACGTCTTTTGCACGTCTTCCGGACAATCTTGTGCACAACAGATGATACTTAATGGGAGGAGGTCAACCCCAGATGTACCCATTATCAGAGCAGAACTTATCATTAGACGTGGAGCATTGATCATGAGGATGATGGCAAAAGCGAGAGGTATGTACTTGAAAACACAGCAATGGAGGGACGACCAGGAATACAATAATGAAAAAACGAAAGAACGGCATTCAGTCAAACGCCTCCTCCGCACTCCTTCGTACGAGGCGTCGGACCTTCTTCCTGTACCCTACAATGAATAGTAGCTGAGCGCTCGGCACACGACCGGATATGATGATTTGACACTCACCGTCGATATCCTTGCGAACCTCGATCGCAGCTTCGACATTGGCCGGAGAATCCGTGTTGGGTGTGTCGGACGACAGAAGCGAGATGACGCTGACAAGCTGGATGTGGGGCAACGATCGATTAACCAGGGTAACGCGATATTCGGGGGCGAGAGACGCACGATAGACTCGACGGTATGCACAGGCATCCACCTCTCACCCGCATCTTCATATCCATACTGATCTTCGCCGGGGGCGTGCTATTTAAAATATCCGAAAAAAATCAGAGACCATGAATTGAAGACGGTGCGGGAAACTGACGAGAATGGAGACGCAGACTATACCATCGGGATAGACTAGTTGCCGCCGATCAGCAATAAATCGACGCGCGTTTGTTAGGCCGACTGACTATTAGGGTGCCACATCGGAGTGATGAATCGCATCTTCGGAGGAAGAAGCGGGAACTCCTCTGGAAAGCTGAGCCGGGCTTTGAAGAAACCGCCTTCACTGTGGTCCATTAGCTAAAGCAAAAGACGGACGTATTCCTGCGTACTAGAGAGTGTCCGGGGGACTTGAAAGAACTCAGGACGACAGCATTCGGGAGAAACACATCCACGTACCCGATGACAAGGATTTCCCATTCATACAGATTATCGTCGTCTACGAGACCTACACAAGGATGAGGGGAAGCGTAGGAGACAGGAGTGGCGAGCAAACCGGCTGAGAAGCCCTCAACTGGACGCTTGGTGAGCTCGGTCAATTGACGACGGAGAAGGAGTGTGTTAGATGAAGGAGTTCCTGGCTTCGACATCGTGGGCTCTGTCGAATCAAAGAGTCAAAAGTTGAGCTCAAAGGAATCCAAGGTCGAGGTGGTGGTTAAGGTGCAAGCTGTTTCGCGGAAGTAGCCGACTCGGCACGTGCAAAGTCTCCGCCTCGGGAGCTTCTTTCGCGGTCCTTGATCTTCTCTACTCTTCTCTACTGCGACGACTCATTTTGAGGAATTGTTTACCTGTTCTGATTGGCTCAGACGGTGTGCTCCATGTGTGGTAGCACATCCGCCTTCTTGCCAAGCAGCCTCTTTTAAAAATTGGCATCTAAAAAAACAGTTTTTAAAAACTGTATTTCGAAAAGTCCGATCTCTTCGTCGGCGATGGAGAATCAGTAACTAAATTCACATACCCACAGCTCGTTTGAAAGCATCGAATCCCTCATTCGCGGCCGAGGTTCCGTGCTCATAGACCATGGTAGGATAACGAGACATCTTTAGCCAGAAGTTTCTCTTCATCAAACTGCAATCGAACTTGCAATCCGGATCTACGTTATTTTCGTTGCGATTTTGACGAACTCTATATCTTTTGAGCTCGTCGGGTATACCGGCAAAATATCTCATCCTCACCGGATTGAGCCCTCTAACCAAGTTACCGCCGTTCCCCGACTCTGTTGTTCTCGAAGACCGTCGGCAACTATACTTTGGCTGTAAAATCCAGGCATGCAAAATCGAGTTTCAGTCAGGGCTGCTAGTTTCATGCTCGTGTTCCAATGTCTGACGCCAGACTTATATGCCTCTTGAAACGGCCCTCCTTGTGTCCATTATTCATTTCAGCCCCGAATTTTTGGAAGCTAGGGAACCGGATCCTGTGTGCGTCTGTGTCTGCCGAATATACACGTAGTTACACCGGACTATATTATCGCTCGACGCTGCTACAATTATTCTGTCATTGCGGGTGTACATCGCAAATGAACTGACCGTCAGTATAACCATTTGACTCGATGCCACAAGGCGCTGGCGAGATTCTCAATTTGGATGCATGACCCCAAGAAACCAAAGATATGTTGACAAGAGGCCCACTCCAATTATGGCCCGGAGGTTTTCACGGAATTTTGCTAAATGCGAAGCTCCCGTTTAAGATTCGGTCTACTTCTACATAATCATATCAGAGGGAGTTTGGACGTACAAGTCTACTACAAGACAACGATCTTCAAGCTCACGGTGTATGGCAGTACTGTATATGGCAAGATTCAAGAAATAGGAAGTGAGGTATCTCGGAGATGAGGCAGTAAGATGCTATCGCTAAAGGTTTCTAAAGAGTGTCGCGAATCTGACATGCCTCTATCGGAGGCTGCTACGCACAAGAGTGAACGCGACGCGCTAATTAATTTTCTCAGCCGATGTAATCTGATCGCGTGACCGCATGAAGATGGCACGTGCGCGATAACTTCTTTACTTCCTCTTCCGCTCGAAAGTTCAAGGCAGCGCGTTTACGGTGGTTGTGGTGTCTAGAAGGGCTGCGGTTTGAGTTCAGCTGCGACTCTTGCTCGTTAGATGGACCTGGCAGAGGAAGAAAACGAATGGAATCAAATTACAGGCGCAAATTGGCATGGTCTTGGGCTCACAGATCCCATTAAGAACGTCGAGGTCAACCAACAACCTCCCGCCCTCGAATTTAGGGTCGCTAAAACTACTTTTAGGATAAATGGCTTTTGCTCCCTGCTTTCTTAAAGGTCAAAGGACTCGTCAAGCAACACATTGACTCATTCAACTATTTCGTCGAGACCGACATCAAGAATATCGTCAAGGCAAACAACAAAGTCACATCGGACGTAGACCCTCGATTTTGGCTCAAGTACACCGACATCAATGTTGGGCTGCCCGATCGAAATGAGCCTGACGCGATCGACAAGCGAGTCACTCCGCACGAATGCCGCCTCCGCGACATCACCTATAGCGCTCCCATCGTCGTCACTATACACTATACTCGCGGGAGGAACATCGTTCAGCGAAATGTCAATATTGGACGACTCCCAATCATGTTGCGGAGCAGCAAATGCGTTTTGACGAATAAATCACCGGCCCAGTTGGCGAGAATGACTGAATGTCCGCTCGATCCTGGTGGTTATTTTGTAGTGAGGGGCACGGAGAAGGTCATTCTAGTTCAGGAGCAATTGAGCAAGAATCGGATTATCGTGGAATTGGATTCTGTCAAAGGCACTGTCCAGGCTTCATGCACATCGTGAGTTCGATACGTATTTCTCCGACGAAAAATGTACTCATGTCTGGCCTTCACAGTTCAACTCATGGTGGTCTGAAATCCAAGACATACGTCGCGACGAAGAAAGGGAAAATCTATCTCCGTCACAATTGCGTTCACGAAGACATCCCCATTGTAATTGCGCTCAAAGCCCTCGGCATTCAGTCTGACAAGGAGATTCTCCTCCTCACCGCCGGCAACACGGATTCATACAAGGTTGCATTTTCTGCCAACCTCGAAGACGCCGCGAAACTTGGGGTATTCACCCGGCAACAAGCGTTGGAATACATCGGGAGTCGCGTCAAGGTTAATCGCCGGGTGATGGGCCCTCGTCGGCCTGCATGGGAAGAGGCGATGGAAGCTCTTGCCACTATCGTTCTGGCGCACGTCCCAGTCAATGTCCTTGATTTCCGACCCAAGGCGATATTTGTCGCTACGATGACTCGTCGAGTGCTCATGGCAATGGAGGACGAAAAGATGGTCGACGATCGGGACTATGTTGGAAACAAGCGTTTGGAGCTGTAGGTCCCTATCTCTTGACTGCGTATACATTCTAACGAAACTTGCGCAGTGCCGGCCAACTTCTTGCTTTGCTTTTTGAGGATCTTTTCAAGACGTACAACGCGACTTTGAAGACTGCAATCGACAAAGTCTTGAAAAAACAGTCACGCACCAACGAATTCGATGCCTTCAATACCATGCAATTCCAAGGCGATCATCTCACCTCGGGCTTCTCGCGAGCGATCTCTACAGGAAACTGGTCATTAAAACGATTCAAGATGGAGCGTGCTGGTGTCACACATGTTCTGAGCCGACTGAGCTTCATTTCCGCATTGGGTATGATGACTCGTATCTCTTCGCAGTTTGAAAAGACCCGTAAGGTCAGTGGTCCTCGAGCACTGCAGCCCAGTCAATGGGGTATGCTATGCCCCAGTGATACCCCTGAAGGCGAGGCGTGCGGGCTAGTGAAGAATCTCGCCCTCATGACGCACATCACCACCGATGTCGAGGAGGGGCCTATCATTCGGATCGCATTCATGCTAGGCGTCGAGGGTATGAATTTCAATTAATCTAACAAGCTCGGCTAACTTGATGGCGCTCTCCAGACATAAGTCTTGCTACTGGTACGGAGATCTACGGCCCACATACATTCGTGGTGAATGTCAATGGCACGATCATCGGGCTCACCCGGTATCCTACACGCTTTGTTTCGCAGTTCCGACGACTACGGCGGGCGCGCCGTATCAGCGAATTTGTGAGCGTCTACATCAATCACCATCACAAGGCAGTCCATATTGCCAGCGATGGCGGCCGCATCTGCCGCCCTATGATCATTGTGGAAAATGGGCGGCCCAGAGTCACTTCAGAGCATGTCGCGGTAAGATCTTTCTCGCTGGCTCTCACCCTCCCGCTCCTGCTGACTTCATATGAATGAAGCTGCTCAAAAAAGGCGCAGTGACCTTCGACGACTTCCTCCGAAAGGGATTGGTCGAGTATACAGACGTGAACGAGGAGAACGACACCTACATCGCCTTGTATGAATCCGACATAGTTCCAGCTACAACACATCTTGAGATCGAACCGTTTACACTCCTCGGCGCAGTCGCCGGACTCATCCCATATCCACATCATAACCAATCTCCCAGGAACACATATCAATGCGCTATGGGGAAACAAGCCATTGGTGCGATCGCATACAACCAGCTGAATCGAATCGATACGCTGCTATATCTGTCGGTGTACCCGCAACAGCCTATGGTGAAGACCAAAACGATTGAACTGGTCGGGTACGATCGTCTTCCGGCCGGACAGAATGCGACTGTGGCTGTGATGAGCTATAGTGGGTATGATATCGAGGACGCGTTAATTTTGAATAGGGTGATTCTATTCTATTCTCTTTCATTCTACCTGCCCCTTGTCGTGAAACTGAATCTCGGTGATAGGCCAGTCTTGACCGGGGCTACGGCAGATGCCAGGTTCTTCGCAAGAATGCTACCCTCATTCGCAAGTACCCCAATGGCACGTGAGTTTGCGCTTTTCTTTCTTCGGACCGAGCATGCCATTGTTTTAACGCCGACGCAAAATAGGTATGATCGCCTGGCGGACGCGCCTCCAGACGACAATAACCCGGGACAGGTAGCCAAGAAATATGATATTATTCAGATGGACGGCCTCGCGGGTGTCGGCGAGCGAGTGGACCCGGGCGACGTCTACATCAACAAGCAGACACCTACGAACGCGACAGACAACTCGTTCAACGGCCAAGCGGCTACCGTGCCTTACAGAAACACGCCTATGACATACAAGTCTCCCGTCGCAGGGAATATCGACAAGATTCTGATCAGCGACACGGAGAATGATCAGACGCTCATCAAGGTGCTCATCCGCCAGACACGGCGTCCTGAGCTGGGGGACAAGTTTTCTTCGCGACACGGACAAAAGGGCGTCTGTGGGTTGATCGTGAACCAGGAGGATATGCCGTTCAATGACCGAGGGATCAATCCTGGTATGCATAATATATCTTTGAATCTGGCCCAGAGTCTCGAGGCTCACACCCGATATTTTCAGACACAATCATGAACCCTCACGGGTTCCCTTCACGAATGACGGTTGGGAAAATGATAGAGCTTCTCGCCGGCAAGGTGCGGGTTTAACCTTTTGGGTCCCGCGTTTTTTTGTGTCTGATGACCGGTCGGTTGGTCGGTGTTCAGGCTGGCGTTCTTTGCGGGAAGCTCCAGTACGGAACCGCGTTCGGAGGCTCGAAGGCAATCATCTTTCATTTTTGTTGAGTGATACCTCGGAATGACAAGTTGCCATTTGCGGTTGCAGGTAGAAGACATGAGCCGGATTCTCGTGGAGCATGGGTTCAACTACGCCGGGAAGGACATGCTCACGAGCGGGATTACCGGCGAGCCCCTCGAAGCCTACGTGTACTTCGGGCCCATTTACTATCAGGTATGCAGCGCCTTTCGTACTTAGCTGTATCATTATCATGTCATGCGCTGACCCTGTGCACAGAAACTTAGTGCGTTGGCTTCATTATGGTGGCATCTGTTGTGACCTGAAACAAACTCATCTCTACGTAGAACATATGGTTATGGACAAAATGCATGCCCGCGCGAGGTTAGTATGACCTTGTCGGAAGTCTCCGAACTCATCCTGTTTTGGTAGAGGCCCCCGCGCGACATTGACGCGGCAACCGACGGAAGGTCGATCCCGTGAGGGTGGTCTACGACTTGGCGAGATGGAACGCGACTGCCTCATTGGTTATGGCGCGACACAGCTGCTGCTCGAGCGGCTGATGATCTCGTCCGACAAATTCGAGGTGAACGCCTGCTCCAAATGCGGGCTGATGGGGTACAATGGCTGGTGTACCTACTGCAAGAGTTCCAAGCAGATGGCGCAGCTGACTATCCCGTATGCTGCTAAACTGCTTTTCCAAGAGGTTTGGTTTCCGCTTTTTGTGCTGCAGAGGTTCTGATTGTGTTGGATTAGTTGATGGCGATGAATGTGGTCCCTAGACTAATTCTTGACGATGCGTGATGTCGGATGATAGCACTATAAAATGTATTCTACGCATGTATTTCTATTGAGCATCAAATAAGCATTTAGGGTGGGCTGTGTTTGTGCTTGTATTGTTCCCAGGATATCGCCCTTTGCTTTGAACTACGATGAACTCTCGGAGTGCTAATAGCGCAACAGCGCTTCGGCGGCTTATGACTGAATACAAGCAACTCACTGCCGGAGGTTCCGCCGCTGCCTGATTCAACGTATTCGCGTCTCACAATACGTTTCATCCATCCATTCAGGTTCACCCGATGGAATGTTTACCGCCGGTACATCCAAACCACATTGCACATCTTGATTTGCGCACACGTTGTAACAACATCCCCCAAGGCCCCATCTCTGAATCCGATTTCTTCACGTGGGAAGCCCTCATATGTGGCCCGAAAGATACGCCCTTTGTAAAGTGTTATATCCGTTTTCCATTCCTATCACTCAACAACGAGCGTCTATCTACCAGGAAGGAGGCGTGTTTGCCGCAAAGCTGACATTCGTATGTGTTGTGTTCCCGTGAACCAAGTTCCGGTCGGTTTTTTCCGTCCGTGTACATACTGACGGAGTTTGCCTTGCCTCCAGCCAACGGACTACCCGTTATCTCCTTTCAAAATGAAGTTCGAGCCCCCTCTGTTCCATCCCAACAGTACGTTGTCTTATTTCTATATGTGCCGTACCTTTTCTTTTTCTTTCCGACAACACGCGTGCGTTTCAATGCTGAGCTCGCTCGCACGCCGCATCACTTGGCCGTCTTTTTCCATCCCGTTATTCTTGGCCAAGTCACCGTTGCGGTTCTCCGCCCAAGTTGCCCATGCATTGAATTCATCGTCAACTGCGACCCTGTCGGTTGCCGACAAATATCCGGATCCTACACCACATTCACATGTGGATGCGAACCTTCCTCGTTCCGCTTTCTCTTGGTTCATTTGCAATCTGTCGCAAAATGACGACAACTGTCGTTCCTAGATTTACAAACACCACGCTCCCCTCCTCCACCTCTCCGATCATTCCTCATCAGTTCTGGAGTACTGACGCGTGGTCCATACAGTCTACCCAGACGGCACCGTCTGCATATCCATCCTGCACACCCCCGGCGATGATCCGACAATGTACGAACAGGCCTCAGAGCGGTGGAGTCCCGTGCAAAGTGTCGAGAAGGTCATCCTGAGTGTCATCTCGATGTTGGCTGGTGAGTCATTCCAAGCTGCTTGCCAACGATTGATTTGATCCTGATGAATATACTAAAGAACCGAATCTGGAGTCGCCCGCGAGCGTGGATTGTAGCAAGCTCTATCGGGACAATCGACCCGAGTATGAGCGGCGCGTAAGAGAGTCGATTCGCGAGCAGTTGGGGCTTTGAGATGCTTTCTGTTGAGAGAATTAGTAAATGTATTGGCTTTCGCATGTATTTCGACATCTATAAATGGGAATCTAGGAACACCTACTTGTATGCTCTTGAATCTTCCTCTTGATATGACCTACCTGTGCATGCCAAGCAGTTATCGCGAATGCCTCTCCCATAGCCTTCCTCCACCCACTGTCTCAGAGCGAACCCTTCTCTCCATCTTTGGAAGTGCAGTAGCGGCTCAGTACACCGTCCTCGTTCATTCGTCTAGAAGCGCGTAGATTAAGCATTACCTCAAATACATAATTACTGTATTTATATAACGCATACTTTGTTTCTACTTAGATAGTTAGTTAGTTTTGACCGCGTCCTCGTCTCTGTAAGTCCGACCGACGCGTTAAATAACTTTTTTTGTTTCTTTCCATGGAGGGTTTTCGGCGTCCTATTGATCCCAGTCCGCATGAGCTTCAATGAGAGACGTTACCGGAGGCTGGAACGCCTTGGATTTCTTCTCCTGCTCATGCAAAGGCGAGAACGACCGCCTCGACTCGGGATCCAACAACGTCTTCTCAGAGTCCGAATCGTGCTCGTGCTCGTGATCCTCATCCTCGAACGCTTCGTCGTCCTCGTCTCCCCACCAGGCCCTCCCCCTCCTCATCTCCCTCGCCCTGCGAACTTTCTCCTCGCTCGGCGACACGCGCCAATCCCGTTCCTCTTCTGCTTGCCGCTGCGCAGATTTTTGTGTTTGTGTTCGTCCCCACCACCAAAACGTGTCTCGATGTTGTGGCGAAGTCGAAGACGAGGAGGAGGGGGAGGTGCAAGACGAAGACGCAAACGGCACCGACTCCCGAAACGCCTTATACTCCCTCCCATCGCTCTGAACCCCGTCAGCGCGACTTCGATCGTGAAATAGATGCCGTTCGATGTATTCGTTCCGGAACGTCCCTTCAGGGTCGACCTTGGATAAAGAATTTGTCAGTCTGTGTTATATAAACAGTGCAAGATGTCGGACAATGAAAGGTGATCCTGGGAACATAATCATCGACACCGTCGTTATCGCGTCCCTGCAAAGAAGCTCTCCAACTCGTGCGCGTCTCGTCTCACCCTGGAACGCACGAGCCCTTCCTCTTCTCTTCTCTCTCCATTCACGAATCTCGTCCACGTCCACTTCCACGTTCATCTTCACACATCCAACCGCATACACGTTCCGCAACCGGACAACCGACGGAGTGTCGTACAGTCACCGCAGTACAGGATACGAGACAGACGCACTCTGCCTATCGTCGCTCCCAGGGCATCCCAGTGTGAGGGATCGGCACACGATAATAATTATAGCCCCCGTACGGCCACCGTCAATCCAATCCCAAAGCAGTCATGAATCATCTTATCAGATACGCCACCCTCCGACGGCAAAAAATAAAAATTGAAAATCAAAGAGACAAAGAGAGAAAATTAAGGAACGGGGAACGGAAAATGAAAGCCGGGGACGAAGTATGTGAGTGTCCTTGGGTCGTGTGCATACGCTCGAAATCGCGACGCCACGATCAGCAAAGAAGAGACAGACGCCACCAAGCGCATTAAGCCACAGAAAAAAAGAAGTCCAGCATCGGAGAGCCCGATGAAATCGTCGTCAACGTCACCGAACGAAAGAGAGGAAAGAAGCACCACCGCCACAATCACCAATCGCCGACAATCGAGAGACAAACGTCGACCGCCAAAAACAATAACGCCTCTCCTCGCTTGTCTCCTCGCCACCATCGCAAGAGATCGAGGGCACACGAACGCCGACAAGGTGATAGAGGCGCCACCCCACAAGGCAAGCAAGTAAACACCACACGGGTACACCGCCAGCTTGTCGGGAGGAGAAAACAGGAAAAATAGATCCCCCAAGGCCAAACGAAAGAGACCAAAGCCAAAAAGAAAACCAGAACAAAATTCCACCCAAAAAATCTTGCAAAAACAACTCACCTCCCTAACAACCCTCAAGAACCTCCCAAACATCGGATACAGCCTCCGCACCTCCCTCGCATCCAACCGATGCGCTTTCGCCCAGTGCGGGCGTCCGCCGTGGGCCTCGAGGATGCGTTCGAAGGCGCGGAAGAGGGTGCGGTAGCGCGAGGGGAGGGCGTAGGGTCTGGAGTTAGGTTAGCGCACATTGTGGATGGTGATAATGGTGGGAGGATAGTGGGGAAAGCGTGC
This sequence comes from Favolaschia claudopus, assembly GCA_037176885.1. Lineage (NCBI taxonomy): Eukaryota > Fungi > Basidiomycota > Agaricomycetes > Agaricales > Mycenaceae > Favolaschia > Favolaschia claudopus. The sequence continues at coordinate 657,969 of JAWWNJ010000026.1, read as the reverse complement.
ATGAAGTAGTGATAGGGAAGGAAGTGAAGAAAACCGTCGCACGCACTTGAACACCACGATCCCAATCCAACACGTCTCCGCCCCGTTGCTCGGGCTTAACCACAGGTCGTCGGCTTTTGAGAAGCGGATCTCGATGGGGAAGTGCGGGCGTTCGCCCTGGGGGGGTTGTTAGCGAGCGGTTAGGGGAGGGAACGAGCCAGCGAGGAGGATGAGTGAGTGAGTAAATGTAGATAGATGAGCATAAGGGTGAATGTGAATAAATGAGAGTAAATTGTTATAGAGGGGGAGAAGAAGATAAAGGACACACACCTCCCACCGCTCCATCTCCCCCCCGAGCCACTCCCCCAGCTCCGCAATGCACGCTTTTGCGCGCGCAGAGGGGAGAGCGTATTCAGTTGTGTGTTGCGGGTACTGCGAGGGTGCGTGTCAGCAGGCAGAAGGGTAGGGATGGAGAGAAGTAAGGAGTGGATGAGAGAGACGGAAAAAGAACTCCGTCCGTGTAGCTCCACGATATCGTCGTTGTCCCATCGTTCCCTTGGATTAACCGCGTTTCAAAATAAAAGCCATAATTTCTCCAAATGCGATCTTCTCTCCTTTGCCCTTCCCACCCCAGGCATAACAACCCCGCCTCCCCGCTGTCCCCTCCCGGATGAGAGAACCAGATAATGATAATAATGAGCGCAAACACACAAACCACTCACCCGACACTCAACATTAAATACCTTAACACTTTCATCCACAATAACCACCTCCTCTTCCTTCTCTTCCCCATCCTGCTTCCCATTACCCCAACCCGCCCCACCAAGCCACAATGCCAACCGCGCCGGCAACGCATGCACGTCGAAATATTCTTCCAGCACGTATTTCGTTACGATTTGCACGAGTCGTACAGGACTGAGCGTGCGGGCGCACCGAGGCGGTCCCGCGAATCGCGTGAGGAAGAGCAGGAATTGGATGGTGTGGTACCCGAGGAAGATGTCGAAGAACCACGCGATGAGGGGGTTTTGCCGGGGTTTTGGAGGTGGAGGTTTCGAGGACTCGACGACGCGATCGGCAAGCATACATTTTACCTTGCCGACGGTGGGGAACCACCATAGACGGACGTGCTGCGCGGATGATTTTATCGCGTCCAGAGATTTCACCTACATCGCATAGCGCGTCAATTTCATTAACGTAATGTAATAAAAATGAAACGCGAAACCACCCACCACCTCCTCAAACGGCCTCACAGTATGCACGTCCCTCAACAAAAACGCTTTCTCCACCTCCAGCTTAATACTCACGATAATCCCCGTCGCGCCCAGCCCGCACACCGTCGCCTCAAACAACTCACGAGTCTCCCCTTCCCTGCTGCATTCCACGAGAGTGTTATCAGGCTTCAGCAAAGTCAACCCTAGGACATGCGTCCCCATGACGCCGAAATCGACGCCGGACCCGTGCGTCGCGGTCGCGACGATGCCCGCGAGCGTCTGGTCTGAGATGCTCCCTAGATTCCTCATCGCGAGCCCGTGCGATGCGAGGACGGGGTGGAGATCCGAGAGCAGGATGCCTGCTTCTGCGTGGACGTATGGCGTGGGGGCACTGGGGTGCACGGAGAGCACACGCGAGAGGGCGCGCACGTCTAGCATATAATCCCTCGTGCACGCAATATCGCTGGGCGAATGCCCCTCCCCAAGCGGCCTTAACACCCTCGCATCGCGCCGCGCAAGCTCCAGCGCAATCCGCGTATGGTGGAGGTCTGGCGGGCGGAAGAGCGCGAGCGGGCGGGCGTGGAAGGTCTTGGACCAGTTATGCCATGAGACATCCGTGGAGGTGTAGGGTGCGAGCGCCGCGACGAGGGCGTCGCGGGGCAGCTGTGCGTAGTCTTGTCCTTGCATGGGACTTGTGATTGGATAGTGAGACAGCCATGTTGAGAGTCATAGGCTGGGTTATATCCAAAATCCAAAATCAAACAATTTCACAAGAAAAAAGAGAGCGAAGCGATCAAATCTGAGATCCACTTTGTGACTTTTGTGACTTTTGATCAACTCTCGCGTGGCACCCGATCCATCCACAATCCGCTTTCGGAAAATAGTAGATCCATGACATTTAGTTTCACATGTCTCCAATTAGCCTGCCCTCTCATCGGTCTTTTTTCACAAAAAAAGCACCGCCATGTAGGTCTCTTCCCGCAGATCCTCGTCATGAATCTACAATTAATTTTACTCGTCTCTCACTTGTTTCTCACTGCAAGTCTCTCTCCCGACGCGGCCCGTCTCACACCCGTACCCACCCATATGCATCTTCCCGCTCTGTCTCTCCGCCATCAACGGCCCACGCCCTCCCCATCGACACAAAAATATTCTATTCTCCTCTCGATCTGTCTGTCCGTTAACCTGCACTGCACCCTCAATCAATTTCACTTTACCTACTTTGACGATGACTGTGACTGGGGCGCACCCTTAAATTCCTTATTTATCGGGCGAATTACTTACTTGAACTGACGTAGACAATAATAAACTTCCTAACCAAGTCGCTCAGAAAGAAAGCAATCAGCCTCCTCGACTCACCTTCGAAAGAGATCGAGTCCAACCGGATCGGATCCGTTGGACTTCAAACCAAGACTCAACCGTATTTACCCGTTGCTGACAGTGATTCACTCTGAAGGCTATCCGTCAACAGACTCATTTGCAACACCGTCATACAACACCGTTTTGAACGCGTCATCTTAGAGGTGAATCAACATATTATTACCAACTATTCGGTGCTCAATATTTCAATTTGCGCAATACCTCAGTCAGCATTGTCGTATACCTATTATTACCAACTCCTAAGCGCTCAGCGCTGAAGGTTTTCGCAATAACTCAGCGCTCAGTCAGCATACCGCACTCCGAGATCCCCTTCCACTGCATCGACGAGTCAATCCGCCCGCCAAATGCATCATCCTTCCCCCCGGTCTCATTCGCATCCGATCGAACAAAAATAATCAGCACCCTGCACCGTCAACAAATCCCTCGATCCAAACCCACTGGTAGGTAGCGCTTATCCCCTCGACTCCTAGTGCAATGTACATCGCACTCAGAACCCCCATCTCCCCGCCCACCCTTCTGACATTAACACGCCATGCAAACACGGTCCTTCAGCGCATATACAGCGCGTTTCTTCCCTCCGTTGTACGTTTTCGAGGCTTGGGCATACAGTACTAGCACTCTCAACGCGCACACCAACCAGCCGCAGAGACTCCTGGTGCATCTCCCTCGGAACCAATTCGGATTCGCATACTTAGTCCCCACTGGCAGATTCACTGCTCTCGAAATTGTCCATCTGAATACCTTACCTGGTCGAGAACAAGCGCTCACTGTTGGCTCACTAGCAACTCGCAAGCGCCAACCAAAATACTGGCACCGTGATCTTGGGACAGACCGAAAACTGCGCATGCTTAATATTTTACTGCTACATTAGTGGTTCCTCAATCGAAAACCAATATACTAACCGGTAACAATCCTCTATGAAATGACTGCGAGCCGGAAAACAAAACACGGTCTGTGTTTTGGGCTGTTCGCTAACTTCAATTCAAACTCAACGCATTCAACGACCGCTACCCGACGGTTAATTTCCGTTCGATCTTCCACTCGTCAACTTCGTCTGAATCCGTAGATTGGGAATCAAAAGACTCGAACCATCTGAAACTCGCACAAACCTTTCAACCTCTACACTCGAAGAACGAAGTACACCGAGAAGGCCGAAAGGAACGAACACTGGCATGATCTCCTGCTTCCCATCTAGAATCCCTCGCTTCTTCCATTCCTCCCCCAAACTCCCATACGCACTTGGCAGATTCTCAATTCTCATGCGAGTGCGACTCCTTCGCAGACGGCGCTCGAGAGTCATCCCTCTCGTGGCCACTGGGGTTCCAAAAATTCGAAGCCTAGTCGATCGGTACCGGGGTTCAACAACTGATTCTGAAGCTCTTCGTATTTGGATCAGCTGCGTGCCTTACCTTACTCCAATCTAGACTGGGGGTGGATAGAATTAGATGGATGCTTTGGGGAGTTGAATGCCTGGTTTGTATCGAGTGTCTCGTGTTCCGAAGAAAAACAGGAACTTCAAGGTCCGCTGAAGAAAATTATAACAGAATTGGAGCTTCTTCTCGGAGCCCACGGTACCCTCATCACACAAAGGATATTCAAAGTCAGAACTCATTAAATGAGACATCAGAGATCCTGCTCGTCCGAAAACGAAATCGAACATGATCACGTGACCTTTGGTTCATTTTCCTGGTTGCAGCGAAATTCCATCCCTTCTATACGTTGGTCAAAATGAATGAAGTCCATATCGTAGCACTCCAGATACGCAAAAGCTACAACACAACATATTTATCCGTATATCCATCCTCCCTTCCTCCTGTTAAATCATCACATAAACGCAAACACCACCCTCCCCCACTCCTTCTGCCTGACCCCACTACTCCCAAGCACCCCCCCACTTGCCTCCGGGTCCGCATCCAACAACACCCCGCGCACCTCCGCGCTGTCAATTTCGAGACCCACGAGGAAGTCTGCGTTCGTGCGATGCATGTTAGTTAGTATACGTCGAAACACAAACGTAGAGAGAAAGAATGGAATCTTGAAAGAAGAAAAACTTGAATACACACTTGTATAAAACCCCTCTCCCCTCCCTTGCAACTCGCGCATTTTCGCCACGCCATCCTTGAACGCGGGCATCTGCCCGACATCCGCCTTCCACACACACAGCTCCCTCAGCTGCGCGTCTTCGTCGTCAGCGTAGCGCGCCGTGCTGGAGGGGGAGGTGTATAATGTTGCAGTGAAGGTTGAGTCTACAAATAAAGAAAGAAAAAAAAAGATTAGTATGTGTTTGGATGGAGAGGGTAAGTAGAAAAAACGTAGAGAAAGTATTGGAAGCAATATGGCAGAAAAGGTAAGAAGGAACGGTAAGAGTGGAATCAATCGCAGCGAGAATGTATTGTAGAATTCAGCCGCCTATCGCCGGGAAAAATAGGAACAATAATGCAAGAAAATAATACTCCGTTCGTCTCGTAGTACCTCATCGCTTCCTCCTCCTACAACCGGAAAACGACCACGATACGACAGGCTACGAGTACGACGCCGGGGTTTGACTCAACCGCCGAGCACGCGACGAGTGAACACCGCCAGTACTCTGGGCAGAGCCAAAGAAAGGATTTCTTTCGAAGGAAGACAGGAAGGAAGGAAGGCGGTGGAGAAGAAGGAAGTAAGGAAGGAAGGAGCTGCATCGAATCGCAGTACAGCCCAAGAACCGATCGCGACTCGGACGTAGAGGTGAGCGATCGAGCGAGGAAGCGGAGATGAGCTGGGTTTGGTTGAACGATGAAAGATCAGGAGAAGGAAGCGATCCCGATCCATTCACAGCAGGCGAATGCAGACAAAATGAAGGCAACAAGAGAAAGAACTTGAAGTGAGATGAGGAATAAGAGCCAATGAAAGGCAAGCCAAAACGACAAATTGAAGCCAAAAAAGTCAATGTCAAAGGAAAGCAAAAACGAATCAATTAACAGTGAAAGAGCGGCGAGAACGAAAACGATGAAAGCGGAGCGAGAACGCCCGGAAATTTGATCTAAGGATGCATGGATTTGCGCGGACGCATTGGGCTCGTGGGATGAGATGCCAAACGAAATGAAGTGAAATAATAGAAACATGGAGGAGGAAGCGGAGAAGTTTCGGATGAAATTGTCCAGTCCCAGTCGCGGGGAGCCGCGGATTGACTGATGTGCCATGTCTGATTAAACAACGCGCACAACCTGAGAAGCAGCACCTACAGCAAGGAAACGAAGAGAAACAGCGAAATAAATAAGAACGCTGCTGCCACAATTAAAAAGTCAAGACTGGCACCGAGACCGACAGGAAAGGCGGCGAAGAGGTCGGGAAAACAACGAACGAACGACAAAACCGCCTCCCCGACCCACCCGAAGAATCGGAAGAAAAGAAAGAAGGAACGAAGGAAAAATGACAAGACAATGACGGAGCCAGACTCCGGGAATCCAGGACGCGCCAAAAAGTCTGAACACTGTAAATGAAAGTTCAAGATGGCAAGAAACCCGCGAGGAAAGGATGAGTTACTGGAAACTCTATCCAGCATACACACATAATGTAATTCCCCGTCTCCGAATTCGAATCTCCCATGACGGCGGAAACGGGGAACTAGATTACATGTGTGATAGGTTATAACGAGATATGAAGTAAGGAGAGAATGAATTCTGATTCCCAAGAACGCAGAGAGCGACAAAAAAAGCAAGGATACACATCAATGACAATGCCATATGCTGCGCCGCGGGAGAACAGCGATCAAACAAAGCACAGACTGTCCTAATCCTGGACTCGGAGCAAGGTACAACAGCGAGCGGTCGAGAACAACGACGCCCGCCGCGCGGCGGGCCCAGAATACCTTGAAACATCCAGCTCTGATGTAACCAGCGTGCTCATCCTCATTCACGCTCACGCTCGCACTTTTGTCCAAGGGAAAATAACGACAACTGCATCCCCGCAGGGGTCGAGAACCGGCCGCGACGCGACAAGTCGCAACAAAAAAAGATGCAGCGGGTACCCGCAAGGAAGCCCGAGAATCGAGACCGCGAGTAAATGAACTCTGGTGCCGCATGTGCGCTCCCCGCCGCTCCCTGAAAAGTGAAACAAAAATCCACGAAAAATCACATTTTGACGGAGAAACTTAGGCGGAGATGTGGTGCCGTTAAATCCGCGGTTCGGCTCCGATCAAGGATTTTGTTTGCGCCTGCCAAGTAGATTGGCGAGGCGATTGACCACGCGAGCGATAATTAAGCGATGTCATGACGCTCCGAGAAACCATCGCTAAGCGACAACTAAGCGAGACAGTTTTTTTCCAGCCGTCGAGGCACAGATAGAGGAACCATCGACAGGGGAAAAGAAGAGAAATAAAATCAAGTGTGAGATCGATCCGAGAAACGGAAAAAAAAAGAGAGGGAGAAAAGCGGTCCACAGCGGAATGCTGGAAATACGGACAACTCACCATCTCGTGCCCGGGAGAATTTGCTGTTCCACGTCAAGTCAACTGTAAATCGCCGCTCCCAAGAAAGAATGAAAAACATGTGCGCACCAAAACTGCGTCGTAATGCGCTGTCTGCAGTGTGAATAATACGAGGTCGCCGTCCAGTGAACAGATACCGAGTGCGCCGTCGCGGGTCGGAAGAAATAATGATTTTGGTTATTCGATGCAAAAGCGACGTGAGACGGCAATGTCGGGGAAGAACAATGATTTAAGAAGAAAAAATCGACAGACGAAGAAACAATGCGGATGATAATAATTGTGTTGTTTCAGCCGAAGGCCATGCGCAGCAAATCATGGAAGAGAACGTGCGATATTGGATCCGCGTATGGATTGTAGTAGAGAGGCCATGGATTGTTCATTGTGAAGCGGGGGAGGAGCACACGGAAACAGAGAACGGCGAACAATGGCGAGATGCCAGTAACGTAGCCGAAGGGAATGCCGTGATGGTGCCGCCAGACAGGTGTGGGTTGAAGCAAGTGAGGGTGCGACAAAGATTTAGTTGGTGTGGGCAAAAACGGTGCGAGGTGCGAAGTACGGGAATCCAATAGATGTGGTTTGATCCCGACGAGAGAAGACAACGATCCCGTATTGGGGCCATGGCGGGAGGAGAATTATGCAGATATCAACACGTGCGAGTGGTCGAGAAATACCAAGATTTAGGGGCGAACGTGGTTGGGAAAAGAATTTCAGGAAGCAAAGTGGGGGAAAGTACACCCGTCAGTGAAAAGATTGGCATTTACAATGCGCGAGGACCTACCCTTTGCGAATTATTGCACCTTTCTGTACGAGATACTGCAGTCTGCAATGCAAGAAAAGAACGTTAGTGAATGTGGATCCAACAAACAGAATATGCCATCAATATCCTCTTCTAGCAAGATTGGAAAAGGTGGAATAGGCCAGGTCCCGAATCAACTGTGGGAGAAGACTATTCCAAAAACGTCCGTATTTGGTATTTTTAACCTTGAGATCCGGATTCAACACTCCGCGGCAGAGGTTGTTGGCGCGGGAGGTGGAAATACCAGAAAAACATTGGTGGAAGGGGAATGTAAGAGATTGAACAACACAGATAGATCCGAAGTGCCCAGACCGCCAGTGCGGATGCCTACACCAATTGCGTGCGATTTCACGAACCGAAATCTTCCCAGTGCTGTGACCGAGCATCTACACGGCTTTAGGGGTGTTTACGGCGGAATGTGTCCGCGACTCCGTAGGGTTGACCCCACGTCCCGTTCAAGGCCTCGCGGAAAAGATAGGAAACAAGACGGGTAGATCGGAGGGAATGCATGATTGTGTCAAGTCGACATATCCGAGGCGGCACACGCACATCGCGGCATCAAAAAGCCATGAACGGAATGACGCTGGGACAAAGAAACGGCGCTACCGCAGGCACATGTCATACCGACGTCCGCTGCTGCGGTCCTCGTCCCCGCTGACCCGGGACGGCCGTATTTGAAGCCCCAAGAGTAGAAGAAACCGGCTACGGGTAGAGGATACGCGTACGACGGGAGAGAGAAACATGAAACAAAATGTTTCTTACCGATTCTCACAAATTTCCCTCCCTGCATCGTTCATGCGAATAAACGCAGGTCGGTGAACGCGGTCCTCCGGTTCTGCCGGGAGTTTGACCTAGAGTGTTTCGTTGAAGAGATTACCTGTGCAATCCTACTGAACCAGAATACGAATCGTACCTTCATGACGTACGACCGTGGTACAACGAATTGCGAAACGAGTGAACGGCGCGCGAGGCCGTAGCGAGCGGCACCCCGGAGGGTGGCAGTGTCACTATCTGGTGGGCGCGCAATTGTTTGGATTCGTTGACCGAATTCCTCCTTCAAAGGCGGTTTAGCATAGAGAGTTCAATTCGGAGAAGTTGAACATTCGGGTCACGTGTTTCCAAGTTTCGAGGCTTGGTACTCACCTCAATGCGCGTCTTGAGATATGTACTGCCAGAAAATCCACCGACTAGCAAAAGAGCGTCGATCCGGTGTGGCAGCTCTAATTGCCTTGCGATGAGGTCCAGCACCTCATTGACAACAGGATCGAACCTAGACTAGCATCAGCATTGTGCATTAGAAATGCTAATCACGCACACGGCCTCTCTCAACAGTTTTCCGGGAATTGCCAGCTGCCCATTCAACAACCCGACTGAGCGGTCATCCGGATCTTCCACATTGAAACAGTTGAAGTAAAACACCGTTTCTGGCAACCACGGGTCATCCCGAAAAAACGACATACAACAAATGGGGTTGATCGTCACTTACCGTCGTCTGACCGGCCGGCATAATTCAATTTGTCGGCTTCGCTGAAAGAGTGCACTGGGAACAAAAAAATGGCGAGAACGTGATTAGCCGCCGGGGAAGAATGTTTTTGAGGCGCGGAGTACTCCGCAGAACTGACTAAAATAAGCCAGAGATGCCAAGTCCAGGTGCGCAGGATGATCTTTGAGAAGCTAGTTTGTGACGTGTGGACCCACCAGGACAAGTAGATAGATAGAAGGTAGCGGGGGTGAAATTCGAAGGTCGGATGCGCAACGGAGATGAGACTGATTTAGAAGAAAGTTTTAAGGTTTTCGTCATGGAAAGACTCACGGCCTCCACCAAAGCGCGGAAGCGCAGATCGAGGAACAGACTGCCGCAATTGGCGCCCGAGCGGGCGGCTATTTCGGCAATCTCGAGGTGCGCCAGGTCACCTATAATCTGTGTTCGCTGTCAACAGCATGAATCAAGCTGGGAGGATTTTTCGCTTCACTTTGTATACAGCCAAATCGACAGTCCCCCCGCCCGCGTCACAAACGATGAAGTTTTGGGACGGGAGCAACTTGTACAGGTCGGTCAAATGAGCACAGTGCACAGCAGCCGCTTCGGGCTCCGTGATTATTTTTAATCGATCCCGCCACGCATTATCACCGGGATATGCGCTCTGCACCAGACCCGACGCGATGGCGGCCTGGCGCATCAAGGCGCATCCTCGAGCATCCCACGCCGCCGGAACAGTTATCCAAACGTCTGCCGAGTCTAAAATAAAACATCAATTCACTGGCTGTCAATGAAGGAAAGAAGAGTAATGTTATGTTTTCTTTGCACGCACTGAGATCAGCGATAGCGCCGATGTCCCGAGTAATCTGTTCGCGCGCATGCTCCCAGAGACAGCTCAGGAATTCCGTTATCAGGTCCGTGGGTTTTTTGCCAGGCTATATTGAGCCATAAGTAAGAAGCCAAAAGATTTGGGGTAGTGGAAATAGTAGACAAACGGGAAGCGAAGGCAGCCGTGGGTCAAGTGCTGATTCATCTCGCAAAGCCCGAGGGTCGAGAAACAATTTAAACCATTCATAGCGCGACGTTCCTGAAATCGTGCTGGCATTTTTTGCTTCCAGACCCCAAGCAAGTACACGGCTCTGCTCGTCGTACAAGAGACATGTTGGAATCTGAAATATGGACGAACGGATTGGTCATGGTTGAGAGTGTTTCAAACAGCCAAAAGAAAAATTCTCGAGCCTTTCTAAATGTTTCTGGGGATCCTGGCCAATTTAATATCTGTTGAACTTTACCGGCAGCGATTCTGGACGATCCATAAGCCTGCATTTGCATGGTTTGTTAGGGGGGAAGGGTGGTTCAATTCAGAAGGCATTGCATACTACGCCAGAGAAAGTCGTTCCTTCAAGAGAGAATAATCAAATTTCGTCATAGTTTCGCATCCATGCGAAGGAGGCGCAAAATAAATTTACCGAAGTCAATGGCAATGACGAGCTTTCCTTCGTCAAAGGTTTGAGAGGCCTGCCTCGTGTGCGATCCAACAGAAGACGAGTCGAGACCAGGAGAAAGAGTGGTGTCATCATGTCGTGCCGCAGCCATGTAGTTGGGCGCTGCAGATGGCAGCGGCGGAGAATCTAAACTGCTCCAGGAAAGCGAAGAGCCATGGTGTGCCACATGCAGATGGTTCGAAATCGCAGGATGATGAAGGTATGGTCTCGGGTCCGGTTGCTGGTCAACTACCTGATGTTGCGGGCTGGCGGCGCTGAATACCCTCGGCCTCAGCTCCTCACTTCTCTCCCGATTTCCAGACTGCCCACAACAGTTCATGACGGAAGAAGGAAGAAAGCGTGAGAGACCGCGTTGATGCCAAACATACACACAGCCACCTGTCAAGCTACTGAAACGGCTTCTCCGTTTGGGAATGCCGGTTTTTTTAAATTTCCCTCCGAAAGGTCGGAAACGGGGGAAGAAAAAGCGAGCCGTGGGGTACACTTTATTGAATTTCTCGACATTTACCGCAATATTCGATTTTTTCGATGAATTTTGCCTCAGGGAACTGTAAACATATCCAGCATGAACTCACTTGATTGCATTTACCCGAGCGAGCACAAGGAACAGCAAAGCGGAACATCAAAGCGGGTCTGAAGAACTTCTTCCTCGTCCGCGACCACATATTATTTTCCCGACTGAATGGACGAGTTGATAGATGCAAAACGCAGAAGAAAATCTTTCTGTCATCAAGAAAGATGGAATGCCCGGGCCACTGGCTCCAGCCTCGAGAGTTTCCGGTTCATCGATAAGCGGAATGCGACTTGAATGAACGAAGGGAGACTGGCCGCGGCAGGTGTGAATCTCGAAGTGCATGTAACAAGACCCACCAGACTCGATAGTATACGATTTCGAGGCGTGTAATTCGTTGGACTTCAAGTTGGTGGGAGAGCCAGGGAGCCTCGGGCGAAAGCAGAAAAGTAGGCACCGGATCCAGAAACCCTCTCGCGCCTGTCCTGGATGCACGTTTCCGGGATGTGGATACACAATGAGGAGAAGGCAGTGGAAGCTATCGAAGAGGTGGAACAGAGTGTCTGTAGTGGAGACGATGCTGATTAGATTCCAGAGCGTCGCCGTGTCACTGAATGCCGAGGCCCGGCCTTTTTGTCTGTCGTAAGTAACTTGAGGGAGTTTAGTACTGCAGCTCCAGATGGAAAGCCTTCAGCTATTTTCGTCTAACGTTGCCGAAGATTGGCCTTCACAAGAGAGAATTCGCCAGGCGACGGGATGAGAAGTAGGAAATGAAGTGGCTCCGACTGCCACCATACGATACCAATCCATTGGGGGGTGGCATAATTGCTTGGTGATTCATTTGCCCGGTGCCGGGAACGCGAGAAGGTTGTGCACACGAAACCCAGAAGAAGAGGCTTTATCAAGTGTGAGATTTGAGGGAGAGAGTTGCACGAAATTAGAGACAACGGCTCTCCGTTGGCCTTTTCATCTCCACGCGCCTCACAGTCCAAGCGAAAATACTGATTCAGATCATCCGAGTGGTACGGCAGAGAAATTGTCGGAGTAGACAAGAACACAGAGATTTGTTGCACACGTTTGGTGCATGTTATTCAAAAGTTCTCGCTTGCGTGCTGAGGGTCAGCGAGAGACAATGTGTCACAGAAAGCTAGGATTAAGGAGCCCTTTCTGCTGAACAGCGTACAACCTGGGTCACGAAAGAGAAAAATTGGGCGAGAATATTAGAGCTTATTTGCAACCGGTGAAAAGGAATTACCCTACCTAGATGTCAGTCAATTCTCACTTGTGGAGCGGAAATTTGTGCCAGTACGCACCTCTCACTTTTCACAATTCTCGCTTAGCTTTGTACTTGAAAATTTGCTTCTCACCGGTTGCAAATAAGCTCTAATACGCACAGAGATGACAGAACTTGTAGAGATGTTCATACGTACAATGCCCAGCGTACAAGACGAACTATTACTAGAGGCTTGAGGATGAGAGTTGTAATGCCGCATCAGACTCGGAGCGGCATGATGTTTCCAATTTGAAATATGTAAACATGCGCAAAAGTTCGAAAAATTGAAACTTGATTCAAACGTTCAAGCCAAATAATCAAACGGTCAAGTCCCCTTGAGAGCACAAACCAATGGTTCACCATACTACAGTCCACCCCAAATTGGCCAGGCTTTGGCTTAAACTCCCATGATATTGTCTGCCGACGCCGCGGCCCGATGTTTTGTCGTATCGCGAAGAATGTGGAAGCGCCTTGCTTCTGCGACATGTATGACTTCACCAGATACCGAGGAAGACCTTCCACCACGGGCGTTTGATTCCCTGCATACTCTTCTCTATTCCCTCAGCAAGCTTCTCATAATGAAGGGGGGCCGAAGCGGGTCTCAAAATTTTGTCTGTCAAAGCAAACTACGAGAAGGCCCATGTGAGTAATCTCTGAGATGGGATGAGACAGATAAACAGACACCTTTTGCTGCATATCATTCCTCTCTAGAGCCTGTGCTGCTCGCACGGCAGACGGTGTGAGATTGGGGTGAGTCGCGAGAGAGTTGAGAAAGGTCTGGAGCTGAATGTGTGGTCGAAGAGGATCTATTGGGCATGCGCTTGCAATTCGAGTCATCTCCACGGCCAGTTTCCCGGTTCGAGCAGCCATTGTACGCGCGCAGACCACTTTGAGCAGACTTTCTCTCGAGTTTGTGCAATTGCAAAGAAGGAAGTGACCAAAACGCAGAAAGGGCAAAATGATATCATCATGCCGGGCTGATAGCGTGATCCGGGAATCTGTGGAGCCGCGATTGCGATTTTTGACTCGCGCCGAAGCTCCGGGGCATTCATCGTTTTTCTGTACGATACTAGTAGTGTACTGGTCCTGACAGTCCTAATACATACGTACTAATGGTAACGAATCCGCGAAACGATTTCACGGATTCAAGGCCCCCGACGGAATTCACACAATACTGTAGTCTCGAAAGCATTGCACAAGATAAATGATCGCGGGCACACGCCTGCTGACGCTCAATCGTCCAGAATCTCATCTTCGCCTTGTCGAGCCTGGAAATCGCACGGCAGCGTCAGTCATATGTCAGAACCAACACAAGCAATCTCACCTTGTCGACCAACTTCCGTCTTCGTTCCCGAGTCTTCCGCTGCACCTTAACATACTTGGCCAAAGGCGACTCCTCCACCTTTGCAACAAGCGCTGTCTCCCACTCCCTAACCTCCTCCAGCTTATTGGGCGCCAAAACCACATTCCTTCGCTTCTGCTCGACCCACTTCGCGCTCTCCTCAATCCGTTCCAGCAAGCCCTTCACCAGGCCCAGATCTTTGGCGGCACCAGACCCACCACCCGTTTTGGCAGCTTTGACACCCTTCCGCAGCATGACGACAATAGGTACCACGATTTCAGGGAACGCTACGCTTCCATGTACAGCCGGGGATGCGAGCCATTCCGCAAGCAGATACACGGCTTCCTCGATCAGGCCCTCGGAGTAGATTCGTGTTTTTAGATACTGCTGCGGTACGCGGATCTGAACTTCGAGATCGAGGGGCCGAAGTGTGGATGCTTTGGGACGGGAGGATGGGGCGAGCGTGGAAGTGAGGATCGGGATGAGGTACGGGGATATCGGGACGTAGGTGTGGGTATGGCGAGTCAGGTGTAATAGGGAGCGTATGACATGGAGATGGAAGGGGTAGGAGCGGCCATTGGGGATGAGTCTGTCGGTAACAAATGCTTAGAATACTTTGACCGTGGAAAAAAACATAACCTTACTTACTTGATGGCTCCTAGACTGACCTGGACCAGCGGGTAGATGAGAGGTTTCAGCTCGTTCTCTTTGCCGGCCTCGTTCTCGACTGCTGCGTCGCACGCTCTAGCCAAGACGATCGACCAGAAGTCTAAGCAATGAATGTATTGCCAGTTATAGACGTGTTTGTACGCTTCCTAAAGGTACAGTGAGTGCTTGGACCGAATCATGAGTACGAGAGCGCCAAACCTTCGTCTTGACCTTCATACTGTTGCGCAAATGAATAGCAAGCTGTCGGATGTATCCGAAAGCATGCTGGTACGAGGCTGCGGGGTCCAAGCTGAAAACTTCTGACGCGGAATTCTTCATGAGATTGATTGAAGGAAGTGTATGAACACTCGTCGATTTGGAGGAGCGCACGAACGACAGATAGGTTCCCTGACCCACGATCAACGTGAAACCGCTTGAGAACTACGCAAAATCGTACCTTGAGAACACTATCTATTATCGATTCGTCAGTCGAGGACGCAAGTTTCCGGATTGCCAAGAACGCGGCTATCCTAATGCTATCCTCAGCACTCGACCATAGTTCCAGACATTTCTGGCGCCGAGTCAGTACGAAAACAGAACGTCGAACCCGTGTAAAAATCCCCAGACCTTCAGATAGGCTTTAACGGCTTTGCGGCTGCTAATAATGTAGGGGACGATTTTGGCGCTTTCCGTGATCGCGAGCTTGAGTGTCTCGTTGTCGGTAAGTTGCGAGAGAAGGTGGATCACATTTTGGAAATACGACAGAATCATTTTCTGCAAAGCTTTGAGCTTCGCCGTCTGTGTTGGAGGTTTGCTGTGCAGGGAGATCAGGGATGCGAGTAGGCTGGGCGAAAGCGAGACTGACAATTTGCCGTTTGGCAAAGACTTGGAGGGCGCATGATGTTCCAATATCACAGGAGTATATTTTAGGGCGGTTGTGATGAGTTTGTTATACACTGAGAGGCGGTGAGCTCTTATGCAGACTGTAAAGGAAAAAACGTGTTACCTGAAGAATTGTCGATGCTCCAAGCTAGGGCCTGGCCGTCCTCATTCATATGTGCCGCCGACCTAAAAGCAATGAGCAGTTTCCGCAGCGCGCGCAGGGACCGATGCTGCAAACTAAAGTGAGAGAAGGCAAGACCATCATCAGGCGGAGCGTACTTTCAGTAAGGAATTTTGCCAGCTCCGCAAGATAGCTTTGGTGAGAATAGGCGTCTGAGTCTCGCCCATCGGGTCGTCCTCATCTGCCTGCATTTCCTCATCCTCATCATCCTCGGGGGCTTCAGCGTTGAGATTGAAATTGAGCAGCTCCTGGTCGTTTTCTTGCAGATATTTGTAGAACTCGGGATCCTTTTCGGCAAGTTTCGAGAGTTCCTCGAGATGAGTTTCCCCCTCCTCTGCTGTATCTCTGAATTCACAAATAAATTGTAGCTGATGACGAACGCACCGTCGAATTCATCGACTTCACCGAACGACTCGTCATCTGCGAAACTTTCCTCATCGCCATCCTCATTCTCTTCTCCGGATTCTGGCTCTTCACCGTCCTTTTCATTGTGAATTCATATGCAAGATAAGAGAAAAACGCATCAAGCTCACTTCATCCGCCTCTTCACCTTCACTGTCGTCCATAAATCCACCGCTCAAAAAGTCGTCCACAGTCATTCGCTTTTTCCTAGCGCATTTCTCATTATTTTGTCTTCAAAACAATGCCATGTTGTATACCCTTTCGCAGCAGGTTTAGAAGATGGCGCGATGTCCTCTTCCTCCTCCTCCTCCTCGTCGGCATCGTCGTTCTTCGACACTACTGGCCGAGTTTTCGATTTTCCATCTTTGGCCGACTTTTTGTTCGTGATTTTCTTCTTGATTTGCTGGTGCTTTCGTCGCGCAGTGATGACTTTTTGTAGCTGTCCGCTAGACGCGAACTTTTTGGTGGACTTGGCCGCTTTTTTGCCCATTTTCGACGAAGAGGAAGCGGAGAAGGGATGAAAGTGCTGATCCTAGGTTAGGGTTAGGGCTTGGTCAACGTTTTCGGTCAGCCAGCACCTGGCTGACGAGAAAAATACATTCCACTATGTGCGATACTTGTGGGTGATACAACGGTCAAGTATGTATGCAGTACATTTTGTTACAAAGTTCCATAGTCCCAAGACGATGAATCAGTATCCACTACCGCCCCATTGCCCCGGCATTCCCATCCCCATACCTCCATTCATTGCGGACATGGATCCCCCCTGCATGGAGTTCATACCGGCACCTGCATTCATCCCCACCATATTCATCCCGCCACCCATATTCTCGTCCCATACCCCCTCCATATATTGTCCTTGGTCGCCCATCGCATACTGACTCTCGTCGCCCCACCCTCCCCCCATCCCGCCATTGAACCCATACCCCATCCCCATCTGCCCCATCATGGGTCCACCCATCGCGCCCATCATCCCCGGCCACTGCACCATCCCATCCACCCCCGTCGCATTCATCGCCATCACCGGATTCATGCCGCCCATCCCCATAACCATTGGCTGCCCCATCATCTGGCCTTGCATATTTTGCCCTTGGGCCATCCCAAATCCTCCTCCTCCACGACCACCGCCACCAGCGAATCGAGGTGCGCCTGTCCCCATCGGTCCTCCAGCATTCGCGTTGGCGTTTTGCGACCCGGATCGGAAGGGCGACTTGGGGCGTAAAGCGTCGATCTCAGGCGTCATGGGCACCACGGTCTTACCGCCATTAGCAAGAGTCTTGATATCCGCGTCCCAAGCTTCACGCTCCCAGCGTGAGGCTATCCGGCCGTCTTCGCTGTAAACAGGGCCATCCTGGGGCAAGCGCGTTTCCTGGCCGGGGGCGAGAGCTGTTACCCACCCCCGCCGTAGCGAAGACTGTGCACGGCCGAATATTTCCAGTCGACGCGTCCCAAGACAAAAGTTTTCGATGAGAGTGTACATCTCAGGCGGTTTGCGGGTGGGATCTGTTGGGTCGCCTTCCCAGAAGATTACGTCGGTGTCTTGGTGCAAAGACTTGAGAACGGTGTAGACCGATAGACGGGCGAACGTACCAACGTTACAGTGCACAAACCAGCTGTCAGTTGATCTGCGCACTGTCCCTCGGATGCCAATGAGACAGTGCTGCTTCGTCCGGGTGAGGAGTGAGCTGGTGGGCGGGTCCGTCTGAGATACCAGCATTTGATTAACGATTTTGATACGGGAGACGGGGTACATACGCCTGGTCCTCGATTTGTGGTACGATTCGTCTTGACCCAAACTACATCCTCGCAACGACGATAACCCCATCTTGCGAGGACTTCTCGGCCACATTCGAGACCTTCGCCTGCACCACTACCGACCCAGAGAAAAACAAAACTGGGGTCCGCAGCAAGAGCCGGAATGGGTAGCTCTTGAAGGTGTTCCCAGGTGAAAGACGAGGAGAAGGGCGGGTCCAGCAGTATTACATCGAATTTTGATGGGTGCAGGGTGGAGAGGTCTGAGAACGGGATATAGGACGGAGCCACTGAGCAGTCGTTCACGGAGATTTGTTTCAGCCGCAGTAAGCGCTGCTGCTTGGGATATCTTTGCTCGTTATTCGTGACAATCTCTGGCTGTGAAAACAGACTTACTCCTCAAAACGGTGCTCCGGATCCGCGCCAAGAACCCAATTCTGTGGCCATTCTCCGCCATCCACATAGCGCTGAGAATAGTCGTTCCGTATCGTCTCCTCTTCAGGGACATAATTCTTGTACCTTGCGACGCGTGCGCGTTTAGCCGGAGGTAAATCGGCGCGAAAACTCGGTGCGCGCGTATTCAATATGGGAGGAAGTGGGGGTGAGTCCGTTTCAACTGGCGGAGACGGTGGAGGAGTTGATATGAGAGGCAATTCCAAGATTTCCCCAGGAGGAGACAGCAAGGAACGAAGCTGGCGTCGATATGATTGCTGTGAACTTCTGACTTTGAGAATTAGTGCAGAGTGAGCCGCCAGAAGATCGTTGGCCGAGCCTACGACTTCAGTAGTTGTTGTCATGGGAGATTCAGTATTCAGAGTTACGCCGAAAGTTGCCCAGAGCTAGGTGACTGGGAAAACATATCCCGGGGACAACTTAGAAGGAATCTTGTTGGATAAGCTAGGTGTCGGACCCACGGTATCTGTGTCGGAGGAGGAGTTCTCGGTTCTGCCAGTTGGCCTGCGGCAAAACAGGACGCGACGGGCTATACGCGGGCGCACGTGGAGAAGGGCAATGGTTGGTGGAGAGCAAACGTGAGAGTGACATGTCACAATTGCGTCACGCTTTCTAGCTTTCTCTCTCAACTTTTTCGGACGACTGTCTTGAGTCTTTCAATTCCGGCTCACTAAAGCCTCCAGTACTTGATTTCTATTTCGCGTATTTATGTAAGAGCTCTGGACACGACGTCTCTGAGTAAAACATTCTTGTTCCCTTGTTCCATCTCAAGTCCAAGTCGTTCAACTTGGGTTTGCAACTCGTTGGGATCTCGAACTCAAGTTCTATATGCGGCAGATTGGTCTATCCGAAACGGACGCTACAACACGCATTTGCTCTCTTATTATAATTGCGGTGTCTCGAAGCAAACAGGCCTCACAATCATTGTTCAATTCCAGGAGTAATTCTTTTTTTGGTGGTACGACAAGGACTGAGTGACAACTAACAATGGGTTAGCCTCACTCAGCCGCTACGTAAAATTGGAGGACTTTCGACCTCCCGGATTAATGAGAAAAACCACCCCGGGGAAATGCCTTACGCACTGACGTGTAGGCACGACGGGTGTGGGACTCAACGCCTACTATCTGTTTCGGCCTCGCCGGATAGAAGGCGGGGACGGAGATTTTCGCGATCTCAACGGCGCTATACCCACTAAAACCCCGGGTTCCGTGAGCCAATTTTCCAGCAATTCATCGTTATTCTCTAACGTACCACCCCAGGTTTCAAGCACTAGAGCGGGCGGGAGTGAGTGCTGGACACCAAACTTCATTTTGTTGGTTAAGTTTACATCTACGGTGAGTCTAGTATTTATAGTTTTCACCCAGCGATTGTGAATTTCAGTAGCTGTGGGCGGCTGTCCCGCTCTGCCGATCACGCTATCACAGCGGAGCTTCCAAATAAGGTGCGCCGACTCTGTGACCAGGATTGTATATAACCTCGATGCGGCGGGGTCTGGCTTGTTTTTTGAGTTCTTGAATATCGCTAATCCGGAACCTAGTATCAAACCCATTGAGATGGTTGGCCATACGAGGGATTTCGTATTCCATAGTTCTTCTGCTAGATTCCAGATTTCTTTTTGGCCTGGGCTTGGGCATTCAAGAAGAATATGTTGCAGAGATTCCTCTGCACCACAATGAGTGCAATTAGCCCGCTGCTCGCACTCAGGTATATGATTCCAGTATTTCCCGATACGGTGAGCATTGTGGATGCTCTTCCACAGGAAATTTCGAATATTGGGGAGAATTTCGCGTTGCCGGGCCTTCTTCCATATAGCCGATGGCGTCGGTTGGTACCGGAAATTTGCCAGAATGGCCGTCTGAACCAGTAGTATGTTCTCGTCTGTCGCCTTACGACTTATAGGTGCGCGCATTGGTTTAATTCCCTTATAGGCTAGTGATTGTGTCAACTTAGAAAGTTTAGCCCCGGGCAGCGCGTTCCTTGGCCTTATTTTCATGTATACCTCGTCTATTTCCTCCTTTACCTCTCCAGCTTTCGAGAGGAGGAGGGCGGCGTCCGGTCCCGGTGAGTCTTCAGATGTTATAAAAGTTGTTTTCCCCGTTCTTTGATTCAGTTCCGACGCTAAAGCTTTCAACGGGGAGGGGTTTACTACCCCTATCCAGCCGGTATCCTCCCATCTACGGAGGTGTTTTGTCATAGCTTTCGCCACAAAGCCTCTCTCGCTTTTTTACTCGAATCGATTGCCTGGCAGTGAACTTGTCGACGACCAAGGATCTCTCGACACTCAGGCGAACACATATAAGGCTACCTCCTCATCTCACACAAAGGCGCTACGAATGGAAATCCTCAGTCTACGTCTCAAGCAGTCGAAAACTCTATAATTGGCTTCAGCGGCACAAGACGCTATTGCGCCGCCTATTTGATATTCGACTCCAGAAGACGCGATCCTTTCGCCCAATTCCGACGCTAGCGAGCTGCACGAGCCACCATAACTTTGCTCTATCCCTTATGGCGACCAGGCTACTGCTATCCTCCAGCATAACGGAATTCTTGGAGCGACTAAATGAACTCATTAGTCCCAATATGGTTTCCTGGTGACTTGATTCATACCAACTTACAAGTTATTCTCTAGCTTTGAGATATCAGTACTGAACTGAAGGAGTTGACTCCTCAGCAAGCACCTCACTATCTGATTCTCCTTGCTGCCACATGTGCCATCTGGTCTGCGGTAAGCTTCACAATAGGTTCTGCATCGCGTTGTTGCAACTGGTGGAGGTTATGCACACACCGCGTACAGTTTGACCGGATAACGGGTGGAATTCTTTTCCAGCATAAATGCATCTATTGGGTCTCGGAGTCGTGGTTTTGATTGAGGATCGTTATGAGAGATGACCCTGTTTTGCGCGTCTGAAGAGAACGAAACCTTGCTTTGTGTTGCACAGAATCATCAACCCCGCTTTCTCTAATCAAACCAATTTTCTGCATCCGCGTTCCATAATTCTTGGCGTACAGTAACTCCGACTGAGCACATATTTTTGGGCCAATTTGCAACTCCGCAACCAGCAATTACCAAAGTCCCCGTGGGAACCCCCATTCAGAAATTTTGCCTTTCATCCTTTGACTCGTTTGCCTCCGTCGTATTTGTTTCTTGCGCCCCCTCGTTTCCCTCAAGTACCTTTGTAGGTGGGTACACCCTCTAGAATTTCTAGCCCACAACCACCCCTGTTGACTCCGACAATCCCAGTGGCAAGCCATGCCCGCTACCCGTTCACAGCGCTCTGCCTGTCGTCAACGTTCTAATGAGCTAAATGCACTCAAAACTGCCTCCTCTTCCACTCATTGCCGCACCCGTCCCTGCGTCAGCCAGGAAACCTCTTCGAGAGACGAAAGTCCTTTGACAAATTTGTCGTCGGCGTCGCGGTCGAATAGTCCCACCCCAGCTTCAACGACACCAAAGCAAGTGGTCATTAGAGGTCAAACCCTCACCCCGACTCCTGTACTGGATACGCTTTTTCATTGGCTTGCCGAGCGCAAGGCTATCGACGACAGACGCCGTGAAGGGATGCCGGCACCGTGCGTTCTCTTCCCTTGATCATCATCCCCAACGTTAATCCCGCCTTCTTTCGCTTTTTTCCGCGCCGCAGATGGACCGAGGATCCCGTCTTGTCAGAATATAAGTTCTGCAACGCCTACCGTGTCCTGGACCGCACCTCGCAGTTTGTCATCGCAGAAGTGATTGAAAAGGGGTCGCACCTCTCGGACACGGAATTGCTCTTTCGTATCCTCTTATTCAATTGTTTCAACCGCATCGAGACCTGGGAGCTACTGGAGGAGGCTTTTGGAGCCAGACTTACCTGGGCGCGCTTTGACCTGAAAGCGTACGACAAAGTATTGTCGCAAGCCATAGCTGACGGCGTCAGCATTTTCACTGCTGCCTACATGAAAATCGGCAAAAAGATCGATTACGACGCCAATCATATGCGTCATCTGCAGCTGCTCCAGATTCTCATGGACGACCTGCCCGTCATCTTGCGGAACGCCAAATATGCGGCAGATGTTTTTGAGGGGGTTGCCGCGTATCCGGGTCTCGGTGATTTTGCCGCATTCCAGCTCGTGATCGCTCTATCCTACTCGCGTCTGTTCAACTACTCTGCCAACGATTTTGTAATCGCTGGACTCGGCGCTTCCTCGGGGCTTGTAAAGCTCTTCGGCCGCAGCGTTACGAAGGCAAAGGAAGCTGTGCCCCACATCGAGGGAGACATACTGCGCTGGCTGGTTACAACGCAGCGTGAACATTTCGCGCGCTTGAACCTTGAATTTTCTTTCTTGCGCAATGCCAAAGGGAAAGAGTTGGAGCTTGACTTGATGGACTTCGAGCATGCTGTCTGCGAGGTCGACAAGTACGCCCGCAAAGCCCACCCCCGCATACGGGGCATTGGCAACCGTACGCAGCTCCGTGGCTCGTTTGATCCATCTCAGAGCAATCCTTTGCCCGAGCTGGTACTGCCCAAGGCGTGGGAGCACCCTGCTCGTCGAGCCGTGCGAGTGCGCCGTAGGCCGATCCAGGTCGAGAAAAAATATGTCATCAGCAAAATCATTGCAGAACGGGAGGCGGAGGCAGACCATGGAGATGAGATAGAGTATCTCGTGTCGTGGCTGGGATACACGGACCAGACGTGGGAGCCTCGTTACGCCATACTCGACGATGCCCCCATTATTGTCAAAGAATATCACGAATCACTGAAGCCTGCGACGACGAAGAAGTCCTCAAAGAAGGGCCGAAGAGCACGTCGATAGACATGCCTCCGTCATTATTGGACCATATTGTAGTCGCATCGTATAATCGTTTAATTGGTCTAGGCGCATTCACATATTGTATATATCTTGAATTCCAGCATGTAGCATCTTGACACGTCTTTAACGAATCGATTTAAGGAAGACTCATCCATATGTCGAGTAACCTCTGAAAATCAGGCGTGCCTAAACCAGACACCGGGTCCCAACCCTCGACACTCTCGAAGCCGTCCGTCCCACATCCTGGATTATTCCCGCTCACAATGTCGTTGAATGCACCCTTGAAGGCATCGGAATATATTGCGGGATTTATGAACCCGACGGGCGACTTTCCAGCAGCGATTCTCGCGTCGTTGATGAGGGTTATCATGGCTCCGACGACGGGCGGCGAGGCGGATGTGCCAGCAACGGCTATGGTGCGACCGAGAGCGACCACGGTGCAGTTAACCCCGTTTACGGAAAAGTCCTGAATAGTGCATCGAAAATAAGCGGCGGTCCCGGAGGAACGTAGAGAAAATCCTCACAGGAATACCACGCGCATTTCTCGAGTTGTTATACCGGTCCGCACCATAAGGCGGCTCGTGAAAATCGTAGTACTCCTCCACCGCTTTCTTTTGGTAGTCGGGCAGGGCGAAGATATTACTGAAGCCGCCGCCAGTGAGAGCAGCCGCGGTTTCAGGATCGAAGACTGTCGAACCGGGGTCAACTTGCGTAGCTCCAAGGGCGGTCACGAAGGGGCAGTTTGCGGGAAAGAGAGCTGCGTATCGTGGTGAGTTAAAGTTTCAAGCGTTGAAGAGCAACGAACGGACGATTGAACAGCGGTGCGTCCTCGCTTTGAGTTCCATTGGGGAACACGCAGAGCTCCTCGTTTCCAGCCACACCACTGTCCCCGGAAGCGTAAAGGAACGTGATGCCCATCAACCCAAGTTTACCGTATTCGTTGCACTGTCGGATTTCGTAGAATGGTGTAAAATCGGCTGTTTGCACATCAGCTGGCATATGAGGCGACAAGTCGGTGGGGAGCACACCTTCGTTGTACGCGTAGCTCACAGAAATGACGTGGCTTCTTGGCTTGTTGCCGCAGTCTTTGGGTTCTTTGTACCCGCCTGGAGCTGGGTCTGGGTATATTCCGTCGATGGAGGGGTCGTCTCCGCCGTCCTCAGTGCAATAATCCCCGTCTAAAGCATCCAGGAAGTCGTTGAATCCAGCGACAGTCGAGCCCTCCACTATGTCTTCGACCTGATATAATCGTACAGGCTGCCCAGGCCCCACCAGAGTCATGGCGTACCTCAGATCGAAATTGGATTCGATGTTGACCCCGAAGTCCATCTCTTCTGTCTGCACGACGCCGCCATCGATGCTGATGAGCTCCGGTCGGCTTCCGACGAGACTCGGGCGGAAGAGTTGGAAAAAGGAGTCTAGATCGGCGCCGATGTAGGCTTGGGGCGTGTATTCCACGATGGCAAAAGAGTTATTCGAGGCAGCGCGGATAGTCGGCTCGGCAGGAATGTTGTACAACGCCCGGTAGCATGGTGGGGTGATTCGTACGTCGCAGTTTGACAAATCATCCGCCGCAGCCAGTTGCGGATCCGGGTTGGAAATCTGGAGTTTGCGTTTAGAATGGGTGTTCCGCTTTCCTGGCGGCGCGCGTCCGTCGAAGTGCAGAGTTGGGGTGATCAACTCTATGTGAGATTGGATATGAGAGGGAACTGAGTAAGCAGAGCATGCTGTGGGCATCGTCCATCAGCAAACTGACAGTGGTAGGAATTTCTGAGACATCTACCTAAACGTGCTTGACCATCGGTGTGTTGATAAAGATGGTACTCTGTGCTCAGAATCTGAAAATTATGAACGTCTGCGGATACAAAGACAAAATACGAACATACCCTCTCGGCCTCCGCAACGGTCAGGTCCTTCACATGCACCCAGTTTTCACCGCTTGAGAGCTCGATTCGAGTCCGGTTCACTCCGGAGTCCTCCAACCATTGCATTACGGTGGAGACGGAGCCTTCTGACGGTCGGAAGAATGTCTTCACGTCCTCTGCTTTCCAGTGCTTCCCGTAGTTATCTGATTCCGGATGCGAGATGTCCATGAGAATATCGTTCAGTCTGTCGATATTGGACTGTTTCAATCCAATTCTAAGAGGAAGAAGAGCAGTGGCCGGAACTGGGGTGTCGATTCGAGACCAGCCATACGAAATACTGGCTCTCTCTTCGTGAACGGAGAAAGACCAAGGCGAAGGGGAGGAGAGGGCTTGACTAGCACAGAAGACGAGAATCAACGTGACGCCGAGCATGGTGGCAACCACGACAGGCCAACATTTCAAGGACTAGCGCTTTTTATTCCGCCCATCGCACGCTAACACCAGTGACCCCGTAACTTCCGCGTTGCGTTCGGCTGGACGTCACGGAACCTGTTCCTGAGGCTCACAATGAGTCTGTCGGGCCGTGCTATTCCGCCGATGAGGATACGCCATAGACGGGGCGAGTGGGCCGCGTGCCAGTGGGCAGGCGTGGGCTGGTTGCCAACGTAGTTATGTACCGCCTGAAAGAAAATTTCTTCTTTGGGCTTTGGGCGTTGAGTCGTTTGCAATCAAAAAAATCATCAGATGGCTTTGATGCATCGCATAACTTGCTCTTGACCTCCATGACTCTATATTCTGGTGTACTCAGACCGTCAGACGTGTTGAAGAAGACCTCGGGATGAGGAACACTATTCTATGCGACTTGACAACTGCCGCTGGGAAGGATGACACCGCATTTTCCCCTAGTATATATCTTGCAAGGAATCTCTCACCCCAGCTTATCTCTGCCCTCGTCCATCATGTTACAACCCTGGGGCTTGTATCATACCTTCGAGAATCGACTTGTAGCCTTCTCCTTGCTGCAAGTTCACGCTGTCGTCAATATCAAAGATCTAGCCGCTGAGGTGAAGCTCACACACACGTATTGTAAGAGCCTGTTCGGATACCAGTAACCGTTACAGTAACCAGTCGCTGTTTTCCTTATATGGTGGTCGTGGTAATCTTAGGTGAGGTTGATCAAACTGTGACACCTTGTGATGCTAGGCGTCTGGACCACCGAAAATACGTGCTTTTCATCGAAGGGACGCGATTTTTGCAGCGATTTTTCTTCAGCTCGTGTCCAAAGTCATAATGTTCAAGAATACCTATAAGCATGAGATGTAGCGGACACAGTTGGCAACACAGGAGGCAACCCATCCCGAATGGGATGTCACGCCGGAGAATTTCCGACTACTTCCGAGGAGACGATGGATTACCACGGCTACCATATAAGGAAAAGTGCTACTGGTTAGTGTAACGGTTACTGGTATCCGAACAGGCTCTAATGATACGGAGATGCCGCTTGAAGCGGTTCATTCGTTTCCTATTCCTGCTCGAGCAGCTGTCACCTCCTTTGCTCTGGTGAAGGAGGATGGCCGCAGGGTGCTCGGCCGCGTGCACGAGAATGCCGAGGCAAAAGCCCTCTATGAGACGGCCGTGAGTCAGGCAAAAGCCGCAGCCTTCCTTCAACAGCGAACAGCAGACGGTTGGCTCTTTCTTGTGTCATGTGCATCTTATTGATTCGTTGCTAGTGTTCGAGGTTGCTGTTGGAAATGTTTTGCCGCACGAGCAAGTTCAGATCGAGCTTGTGTATGTGACTGAGCTGACCGAAGACGAGGAGAACGACTCCTTTCGATTCCATCTACCGGTGCACATTGGTTCCCGCTACGGTCTAGCACCGTCGAGCTTCGATTATCGCTCGTGGAACTTTACGCCCCCTGCTCTACCTCGCACTCCATTCCTACAAATTTTGGTCAATGTTGAAGCAGTGGCCCCGATTTCGAAGATCGGCTCTCCCTCTCACACAATTTCCGCCGAACTTGGGCACGATTCATCACTCCCATACGCCCAAGATCTCCCGTTCGCCAACTACGCTCGCGTATCTTTGTCCTCCGAGTCCGCCCTCGACAAAGACTTCGTCTTGACTGTCAAATCAGCCGGCATAGACTCTCCGCGCTGCGTTGCAGAGCTTCACCCCGTAAACCATACTACGGCTCTAGCGTTCACAGTGGTACCGCGCTTTCAACTTCCAAACCTCCCTCGTCAGGAGTTTGTCTTTCTTGTCGACCGCAGCGGGTCGATGAGGGGTGCGCGGATAGAAGCAGCCAAGAGAGCACTGGTGGTCATGCTCCGCTCGTTACCCGCCAAGGGCTCGCATCTCCAGGTCCTCTCCTTCGGTTCTGAATGCACGGCCCTATGGGACGAAGGCAGCCAGCCGTACAACCAAGCGATGCTCGATCACGCGACAAAGCATGTGGACGGCATGGATGCAGACTATGGAGGAACCGAAATCCGCCAGGCACTTGCTAGATGCTGCGAGACCCGCAGGACCGATCGACCGACCAGTGTGTTCGTCTTAACAGATGGCGCTGCCTGGGACCTCGACGGCGTTTTCAGCGTCGTCAAAGGCGCCGTTGCAAGTGCGCCGGTTCAGGCGTACCTCCGCGTTTTCGTGCTGGGAATCGGGGACTCAGGGACTGCCATGTGCACAGGGATTGCACGAGCTGGGAACGGCGCCTGCATGACGGTTGGCGAGAAGGAGACCAGTTTCACAGGCAAGGTTGCGAGATTGCTTAAAGCTTCGCGTACCCCCATGTTCACTAGCATTGTGGTGGATTGGGGCGGATGCGATGAGACTGCTTTCGACGACGTTGAGGAAGATGGCGAGGATGGTTTTGTGTTCGTTCTGGAGGAAGAGGAAACACCGGAATCAACAGCGACGATGCAAGTCATCAGCTTGTTCGACGAGACTGTGGACCCGCTTCAGGTTGATCTCTATCTTCCTCCCATTGTACCTGCAGTGGTTCTGCCTCCGTTTGCGCCCATCCAGCAGTCCCCAATCAACATCCGATCCCTCAGTCCGGGCAATCGTCTGAGCGTGTATGCAATTCTCCAAGGTAAACATGATGTATCCTTACTGCTTGCGCCCACTGACTGTGACTTCAGGAAAGAATGTTCCCAAGACCGTCACTCTCACTGCGCTGACGGTAGATGGCTCTAAAGTCCAACTCGTTGTTCCTGTGACCTTCAGTAGCCTCCCCAACGTTCCGAACACTCAGCCCGCCATTCACGCACTTGCCGCGCGCAAACTCATTCAGGACCTCGAAGATGGGCAGCATGCCATTTCCATCGCTGACGACACCGACTTGCTTGCACGTACAGTCAAGGCATCTATTGTGCGCCTCGCGACGACGTATTCGATTTCCTCGTCGCACACATCTTGGGTCGCGGTGGATGAATCCAGTGGCGTGCCTTGTCGTTTCAGTAAAGAGCCACCACCGCCATCAACTCCCACCGCTACTCCTACTTCCGGTGACACGCAATACGTCCGTCGCCGTTCCAGCAAAGAGCCACCACCACTATCAATTCCCACCAATACTCCTACTTCCGGAGACTCGCAATACGTCCGTCGCCGCTGTTTCACTTGCAAGAAGACAGACTCCCCTTCTTGGCGCCGCTCTTCTCTCCACCCGGGCAAAATCGTATGCAACCGATGCGGCCTTTGGGAAAGAACGCTTAGCCATCCCAGGCCAGCTACTTTCAAACAGCCAAACGATGAGCAGCCCGAGACGAAGCGCGCTCGGATGCACATGTCTTCCGTTCCTCATTCCGAATATCCTCTCGAGGCGCTCGCGAGATTCCAGTCATTTGACGGCAGCTTCTCCTCCGATGTGCTGCTCTCAGTCATATTCAAATTCAACGTCTCAGTCGAGGATGCGCGCGCTGAACTCTACGCACGCGCTGCGCCGTTTTATGTTTCCGAGGTGTTCGCGACCGTGATTGGTATGGTATATATGTGCACCAAGCTTGGGCCGACGATTGAGCGCGAGTCGTGGGAGGCTATGTATGACAAGGCGCGGGTGTTTATGGAAGGTATTTTGCTGGATCTGGGGAGTTGTGCTACGGTTGCTGAGTTGGAGGCTGAGGCGCGCGCTGTGCTCGCTTGATTTCCTGGACACAGAGTGTACGGCTGGTCAGTTGTATCGAGGAGAAGCTTTTTCCACGACTCAGACAGTCAATGAACAATATGCTTTATTCGCTGAATTCCAATTCTGAACGACAGGATTAATTTCAAATTGGGTTTATTCCTCGATGAGTCAGAATGGGTACAAACTGCAGATATGATACGGCCCCGTCACTCGCTCTCGGAAAACTTTTTACTTCCTCTTAGGAAGAGCTCGTCCTAGCACTCAATCGCGGCGTTCAGCTCAAGTCGCACGGCCACTCTACCAAACGGAGCGTGCGGCCGGTTGCATAGGGCGCGTCTCAGATGTCGGTTTGTTATACTGAGTACAAGGCCAGCGCCGGCCCAGCGGGTTTAGGACGTCGAGCTCATTCTGCTCAGATGTTGTCAGAATTGGAAATCAAAGCGAAAGCAACCGCAAACTAACTTACCTCGACATCGTCCACCGCAAACTCTACGACACTGCGTCCGACATTCCACCGTCCGGACGTCAACGCCGCTCACCACCGCGCCCCCTCGGGCGGAGGATTGGAGGTACCATTAAACCCTGCTCCGCATCTTTGGCAGCCTGCGCGGACTTCTTCCGACTCGGCGCGATGTATGGCTTCGGCACATCGGAATCCTTGTGCTTATTGTGCCGCGTGTTGGCATGTGTTATGGATTCGCGGAGAGCGGCTTCGTCAAATCCAGACCATTTCTTTTCCATTGAGGTGAGGTAGGCGGGTGGGTCGCTGAGTTTGCCAATCACGCGAGGAATGGAGGATTTCCGCGGCACCTCGTCTTTTGGCGGTGGCTGACGAGCAGACGACTTTTTGACCTGGATACAGAATAAGTCTAGATCAAAGAAAGACATATGAAGAGAAACGGACAGATTTGTTTCCCGTATACGCAGGAGGAGGAGCCCGGATCGATTTCGGCTTGGGCTTCGTCTCCATCTCTATGACCATCATCTTCTCGACAGTCTGCGAGAAGGAAAGTTTTTTCCTATTAGGCTATCATACAACATCAGTCAAGCACCAAACGGACAAAAACGTTCACGACTTACATCTGACCTGCTAGGCAAGTCCACACTCCAGGCCTTACTGCTCTTCTGCGCATAATAACACAGAAGCAGGAACCCAGCTCCAAGGGAAACCGCCATGAGCACAATGGCCCAGACGGGTAGCTTGGGAGCGGCGGGGACGCCTTGGATTAAAGGGTCGACCCAATTCGACGACGTAGGCGTTGCGGCCGAGGGCGTCACGAGGAAGGTGGGCATTGGGAACGGGTCCCAGTAGAAAGGGTCGAATGAGGTGTAAGGACCATCGGTCACTTGAGGAGCGGGAGCAGGAGGCATGTTGTAGATTTAGATGGAGGTGAATGGGTAGGTGAAGATGGGTTTGTGAGTGTGGATGTAGGCTGAGTAGCGAAGTGAGGAAGTAAGCGAAAAGCAGAGAAGCAAGAAAGGAAATAGGGGGTGAGACTTACTTCTCCGTGTCTTGGATTTTTTTTCGGCGTCTTGCAGTGAGACACTACTCTGGATCGGTCCAGAGTGCAATCCAGATTCTTTGTCTGACTTGGATCCGACGAGAAGTACGTCCGAAGACACCGAATCCACCGAAGACAACGAGACACGAAAAAGTGCACCATTTGAGTGATCGGGCAGAATTAGTACAGAGAAAGCCTTGTTAGCTTGATACATGCATCACTTTCAAACATGAATCAAGTCGACACATTTCACTGACCATTACATGCCCAATTTATTCGAGTTGGCGCCACATATCACAAGTCAGCTCGATGTTCGGCCATCTTGCAGAAAACGAGACATTTGTATTTTTCAGCCGCATGTCTCAGTAGCAGAGCCGCCATCCCCGAGAGAGCACTCTGGACCTCTCCAGGCCTTTTTCTCATCCATTATCGTGTCCGATGGGGAGGTGGAAAATGTCGGCAACTTCCGCGATCATTGTGAGATAGTTGATGCTATTTCGTTGGACGGGCGGGGCAAACCTGGTCAGAGAATTCATGCATTCAATTTCGAGCATAAATAAAATCGACACATCCACTCACCGAGGCTTCTGCGCAAATTTTCAAAACGCTCCATGGTTTGCGCGAAATACCGGAATGAGTTCCTTGGATTTGATTTCTTTCAAGGACTTTCCATGCAGTATGTTCTCCATTTTTTTCTCCCAGTGGGCAGGTCGTACCCAGGCGTTGGAATTCTGCTGACCCAATACTAGAAATAGCAAAGATCAGATAGCCCAAGAGTGAAACCAGCAAGGATAGACAACGACAGAAAATCCGTGGGAGTGTTCCTGATAATCGAGAGGCTGCGAAGAATCTGAGAAAACAGAATGTATTATACAATATACAACTTGAGATACATGCAGAGTCGCCTTTCGAAGCCGTTAAACTTGTTTGCGATGTGCAGTACAACACGTACAGATGAGTGGTTACGACGTGAGTGGCGTATTAGCTATCCACCGGGTAAACAAACATATCCAGAGCCGCCTCTGGCTGATCGAAGGGTACCATGTGTCTGTGTGCGCAATTCAGATTGAGCGTCAAGAAACTCAGAGAGAAAGAGAGTGCCCATACCCAGCCTCGAAAACAGTCACAAAGGAAACATTGCCCGCGGTGAAGCCATGGCCGCCAGCACTGCGGACCGTTCCAGCAAGCTGGTCGCCTTTAGCGGTGATCCATGGAATGGCTTTCGCCACAACGAACTCGGCCTGGAACGAGGAATCGAGGACTTCGAGCCATTGCTCGTTGCCCATGTAGTTACACATCATATCTGGGCCATGAGTTGAGCGATCGAAGATAATTACCTGGGGTGAAAAAATACATACCAGCGTTGCCAGCGTAGATGAGAAGGCGGACGCCTCCATCAACGAGTTCGCTCAGTAGCTCGGCGCTGTTGTGAGCGCCATCGCCCTGGAACGCAAACCCGACATTCACAGCAGTATTGCAGCTGGAGAACTTGCGACTGGGGTCGACACCGAGCGCGACTTTGACTTGAGGATCATTCATCCACGTTTCTATCCAGTTCATCTCTTCGTAACAGAGACTGTTCTTTTCACGATCGCACGTCTTACGGACGTCGTACAAATTCAGCCCGGTTTCTATTTTCCGGTTGAACAAGGATGGGAGAGGGGAGAGGGACGTGACATACGCACGAGAGGTCCAAAGAGCTGAGTTTCGCAGTAAAGCAGCGCGGGAACGCAGACGAGGCGCGACTGACGGGAGTAACACGACTTGAGCATGCGTTGGCATGTAGGGACCTTGGAGCGCAGAGACGTGCATTCCTTGCCCTGCGGATCGCTGAAGAGTGGATAGGGACCTTCACAGGCGTAGTCCGGGACGGAAGCCATCTGGACGTAGCTGCGCAATCTCAGAAACGTCCAAATGACAGAACGAAAAATATGCCTACGGGTCAGTGATGCCGTTCCCAATCATGATAGACTCGAGATTCAATTTCCTGAGCCGGGGACCTCGCCGCTAGGGTGCCCGCATGCGTTTGTTGCCCTCCCAAATGGCTTGAGCGACGTTAGGTAGCTGGCATAATTGAGAAAGGGTAGAGCATAATTCAGAATGGACTCACGTATGTTCCTGCGTAACTCTCTCCGCTGATGTGAAGCGGCAGTTTGGAATATTCAGGAAAGCGCGTGAGGAAGAGTTGGAAGAAGGCATATACGTCCTTGCCCGCAAGGGGGCTAGTGTGAACGGAGGAGCCGTAGGAGAAGCCGGTGTTGACAGGCTGGTCGAGGAACTGTAGTCCAGCGCATGAGATCGCGGAAAGACTGCAGACGAAAGTTCAGTTTACAATCATATTTGCAGAATTTGTCCAGCTGTGCTTATTGAACGTTGTGTTCTGGCCTCCGTTGGCAATTGAACATGGCCCAAGTTCGAATAGAAGTCCTGTTGAGGAGCTGCAGCCTGGAAGTCCGCTTTAGTGACCGTCGGAAACTCAAACCTCCTAAGCGTAGACGAGTTCAGGTGCATGCCGACTTCCGCAAGCTCACACCGAGAGAAAAATTAACGCAGATCGGCGCATTCTACATTGCATGCCCCAAACAAACGGAGGGGTTGTTTCGACGGCACGGCTCGATACAAGTGTAGCTCTTGACCCAGCGCACTAGCAAATGCGGGCCGAGTTCGTTGCCCTCGCATATGTATGCGTCAAATTTTCCTCCCAACTCAGAATCGTCACAACAAACAATGCAAACTTTGAATGAATTGCTCTTCTCTTCGGACCACTACAAACTTGAGAATACAGAAAACACTCACCAGGGCCACCGTTCAACCACAACACCAGAGGATCGGTGGAAGGTGAATTCCGAGACTCAAAGAACCTGGGCAGCTTGTTCAACTTTAATCACCATGCTACGCGGAAATGTTACCAGAAGAAGAGGTGCTTGTCTTGCGCTATATCGAGATAACCAGAATACTGCTTCACTGACGAATCGCACAAGTCGGGCTCGGTAACCCTCAATTGATGCTCGTCGAAAGCCGGATGTGAAACAAGTTCGTCTGTAATTTGGATTAACTCGCCTCAAAACCTCGAACGACCCTCAAAACATACACATGAGCTCATTCTGCTTGATAAACTCTCGCCCATCGTGGTACCACCGTTGAAGCTCCTTCTTCCCCTTCAAAATAACCTGCTTTGACTCGTCCAGCCACTGGGTGGCAAAATTCGAGGATACACCCGTCAGACTGTTCTCGTTGGCTTGAAACGGTGCTTGCGGCTCCGAAAATCTTGCAGTTACTTGGACGACCCAGAACGCAGATAGAAAACTCAAGATCGCCTTCATGGTGGAAGGGTAGTTTACGACACGCGTTGCGGCGTTGAATCATATCGCGTGCGCCGCGGCCACATTGGTTGATCGCCGGCTATTTTGACTTTCTCCCACACTCAGCAACTCGAAACTCTGGCAAAACCCTGGCGTTTCCCGCTCACAATTGCGACGGCCGCGCGTCCCACTGCTATGGCTGCTCCTGGGAATGACTATAGAACAAGCGAAGAATCGAATGACTCGACACACTTCTTCCGTCTGCCATGTCCGATATTTGGGGCTTATGCTATTCCTCGAATAACCGCGCAGTCTCTTTACCTTTGGTTCGAGTCAAAGCGGAGGCGACTCTCAAGGAACTTGTTGCACAAGTGAAGTTCACGCAGACCTATGTGAATGATTCGGATGAGGCGATTGAAGCCGTTTACGCGTTTCCTATCCCAGCTCGGGCGGCGGTAAACGGGTTTGTGATGATTGAGCAGGATGGAACGCGTGTGGTCGGTCAAGTTGAAGAGAAAGGAGCGGCAAGGGAGATCTACGAATCTGTTATTTCAGAGGGAAAACAAGCAGCGTTGATGGAACAGCAAACACCCGATGGTATCCGTACATCCTTGAAACTTTTGTGTGTATGCTGACTCTTTATCTAGTATTCAAAATCGCCGTTGGAAATATTCGGGCACAGGAGAAAGTTCAGATTGAGCTTGTATACGCCACCGAGCTGACTGAAGACGAGGAGAACGACTCCGTTCGGTTTCATCTACCGATTCATATTGGCGCGCGATATGGACATACAGGCGAGCCCATTACGATGCAGCAAGCCTCAAGCGCATTTCTCGACATTTCCATCAATATCGAGATGGCGTCCCCAATCGCCAAGATCGGCTCACCGTCTCATTCTGTGGTAACAGAGTTTGGGCCTGATTCAGCGCTGCCCAATGCCAATGAACTACCGTTTCCGAACTACGCCCGCGTATCTCTGTCCTCTGATTCTC
Organism: Favolaschia claudopus; assembly: GCA_037176885.1. Classification (NCBI taxonomy): domain Eukaryota; kingdom Fungi; phylum Basidiomycota; class Agaricomycetes; order Agaricales; family Mycenaceae; genus Favolaschia; species Favolaschia claudopus. The sequence goes on along the minus strand of JAWWNJ010000026.1, from coordinate 623,127 downwards.
CACTCGACAAGGACTTTGTGTTGACTGTCAAGTCCACCGGACTTGACTCTCCTCGCTGTGTTGCCGAGTTACATCCCGCCCACTGTACCACTGCCCTGGCATTCACAGTGGTACCCCGATTCAAACTCGCCGATCTTCCTCGTCAGGAATTCGTTTTCCTCGTCGACCGCAGCGGGTCAATGGACGGCGCGCGTATCACAGCAGCGAAGAAGGCGCTCGTGGTCATGCTCCGTTCCCTTCCAGCACGGGGATCTTCTCTCCAAGTCGCTTCTTTCGGTAGTCGGTGTACACTCCTATGGAATGATGGGAGTCGGCCGTATAGTCAAGCGACACTGGACGACGCGACCCAGCATGTAGACAGCATGCAAGCGGACTATGGAGGCACAGAAATCCGCCAAGCGCTCCACAGATGCTTTGAAGTTCGCAGGACGGACTGTCCGACGAGCGTGTTACTCATGACAGATGGCCAGGCATGGGATCTCAGCGGTGTATTCGACGAGGTCAAAGAGGCGGTTGCAAGAGCGCCAGCAAAGGCGTACCTGGGCGTCTTTGTGCTTGGTATCGGAAATTCAGCGTCAACAGCAATGATCGAGGGGATCGCTCGTGTTGGTAATGGCACCTGCATGATGGTGGGGGAACAAGAGACGAGTTTCACTGGGAAGATTGCCAGACTCCTCAGAGCTGCACGTACACCGCTGATATCTGATATCGCGGTCGATTGGGGTATACCGCCTGTTGTAGCCCCCACAGGGGAAGAGGATGAATATGTGGTGGTCGAGGATGAGAATGATAGCAAGGGGGAGAAGATGGTAGCCAGCACGTTGAATGTGTTTGATGAAGCTTCGGATCCGCTGCAGTTGGACACTCAATCCCCTCCTCCTGCGCCTGAAGTGGTCCTTCCGCCACCTGCTTCATTCCAACAGTCGCCTTTCAGAATTCGAACACTGAGCCCCGGCAATCGTTTGAACGTGTACACTATTCTGCAAGGTAGGCGCTCAATTTAGTCCGTCGCGGATAACTTTGAAACGTCAAACAAAGGACGGACTGTGCCACAATCCATTACCCTTAGCGGAACAACAGAGGACGGCTCTGAGATCAAGCTTGTAGTTCCTGTGACGCTCAGCGACTTGTCAAACGCTCCCGACTCTCCTTCCGCCGTACATACATTGGCAGCTCGCAAAATCATTCAGGATATTGAAGACGGACAACACGCACTCGCGGAAGGAATCTCGAATGATGCTGACCTGCTCGCACGCACGGTGAAGGCCTCTATTGTGCGCCTCGCAAAGACCTACTCTATCTCCTCGTCGCACACGTCCTTTGTCGCTGTTGATGAGTCCGTCACGGTCCATGTTTCCGAATCTCAGGGATCAGCTGCCCCTGATAACGCACCGAAAACACCCAACAAACGCAAAACCTCTCGCCCTGCGGACGTCATCCACCTTTCGGTGCCTTCTGTCTCCCTTTCGCATGCCCCTGTGGAATCGTCGGCTCAACTCGGCCCCCAACCTTCCCAGGGAAACTGGATGCCGCCTGAGTCTGGGGCTTCGGCGGCAAGTGGAAGTAGTGTATGTACCTCCGACTATGCTCGAGTCTCGAGTTTTTTTCAAGACCTCGCGGAAACGAGTTCCTCTGAGGGAACTCCGCGTTCCGCGGAGAACCAGATCAAATGGCGAAATGAACAGATAGCCATGAAAAGGGCGAAACTCTCGGCTTTGCGCGCCGCACGTAATGAACGAATGTCTCTCCGGACTGGTTCTGCTCCTTCTTCCAGCGATATAGCCGAACCACTGTCCGATGCTGCTCCAATGGATCCTTTGGAGACTCTGGCAAGGTTGCAGTTCTTTGACGGCCGGTTCACTGTCGATGTTTTCTCCTTGGTCAAGCTGAATGTATCCGCGGCCGAGGCTTGTGATGCGCTGAGTGTTGGTGACGAGATCTTGGCGACAGTGATCGCTATGGCGTACTTGTGCACGAAGTTGGGTTCCAGGTTTGAGCGGGATTCGTGGGAGGCCATCTATGACAAGGCACGAGCATTTGTTGAGGATGAATTGCAAACTGTGGGGAACGAGATGGAGGTGGACGAACTTCAAGCGCGAGCTGCAACCTACCTTGTCTAAGAAATATGTTATACTCGAGTCACGACGTTCTTCAGACTGTTGTAGAAGAAAAGAAATATTCAGCTCTTGCACGTGCATCAAAAATTTCCTTTCTTGGCGATTGGCGTTGAAATGTTTGTCTTTGTTGTCGTTGTCCTTCTCTTCTCTCAACTTCGACGGTCTTGCTGTGTAACGAGCTAGTGGCAAAATGCGCTGGCGCTCACCAGAAGCCTGTCAAATTAAGCTCCCCGACATACCTAGTCTCAGGCATTTTTCACGGAATCCAGACGTGCCTCATATGCAACACGGAATGCTGGTCGAAACTTGAAAGCGCTCATAGGACCCCCAGGATTGATCTCGTGATTTCTGTGACGCCGAACGCTGCATAGAGCATCTCCCCGCCGTGCATGTGCTGACTGGTGAAGATTCTCCGATACTGCCAAAATGGCATCCCGACAACTATTAACCTGCTATTAACCCTGACCACTGGTTTTGCGACGAGGCCCGTTGTGCAATTTGGGATATTTCGCCATTTGAAGACGTTGGGTTTCACGACAATCTCGCGAGGCAGGATTGATTTCATTTGGTGCTCTTGGTGTCGAGTTATTTTTACTTGTTGTGGGTATACCGCTTTGTTTCTTCGACTTGGAAGCCTATGGCATCATACTACCATCAGCCTAGTCAGAGTCTCGGCTCCGACCGCTTCAATTCTATAAAACAGACGACTTCATCTCCCACCATCCCACAAATGGCCCGCACCAAGCAAACTGCACGGCACTCTGGATACTCCCCTTCTGTGTGGGGTTTGTATCACTATCCTCGAGGCACTGTCAATGCCGTATGCCTGCCTCTTTTGAATGTCGCTGTCGAAGCCCGCATCAAGGAGCTTGCGGCGCAGGTCAAACTCACGCACACTTACGGAAACGATGCAGATTTAGGCATCGAAGCAGTTTACTCGTTCCCGATTCCTGCTCGAGCTGCTGTGAGCAGCTTTGTGATGGTCAAACAAGACGGAACGAAAGTCGTTGGCAAGGTCGAGGAAATCAGTGAGGCAAGACAGAGCTACGAGGATGCTATTGCGGATGGGAAGCACGCTGCTTTGATGGAATACCAGACTCCCGATGGTAGGACTTCTTCTTTGTCTGATGTGCAAAAAAAATGCTCACTGTCGATATTTAGTATTCAAAATGGCCGTGGGAAACATTCCACCCCTTGAGCAGGTCAAGATCGAGCTTGTTTATGCGACAGTACTGTCAGAAGACGAAGAGAATGACTCAGTCCGACTCCTTCTTCCAATGCATATCGGCGCTCGCTATGGCCAACCTCCACCTTCTCTGACGAGTTCTTCCACCTCTCATCATTTTTCCAGCGGGCAAGATGTCCCGTTTTTGAAGATATCCGCCAGCGTCGAGACGAGCGCTCCGATCGCCAAGATCAGCTCTCCGTCTCACCCTGTCGCGACGGAGCTTGGACCGCATCCCAATCTGCCCAACGCTAACGACCTTCCTTTCGCCAACTATGCACGTGTATCCCTGGCCTCTGAAGCTGCTTTAGAGAAAGACTTTGTTCTCACAGTGAAATCAGCGGGTCTTGATGCGCCACGATGCATTGCAGAGCTGCATCCCGTTCATCCTACAGTTGCGCTAGCCCTCACTCTCGTCCCACGCTTTAAGCTTCCGGACATTGGGAAGCAAGAGTTCATCTTCCTCGTAGACCGCAGCGGGTCAATGGGTGGTGCACGCATCGCTGCGGCCCGCAAGGCGCTCGTCGTGATGCTTCGCTCGCTGCCCGCCCAAGGTTCCTCGTTCCAAATCATGTCCTTCGGCGATGAGTGCACGGCTCTATGGGAAGATGGGAGCCGAGCGTACAACCAATCCACAGTTGACGACGCGACACAACATGTGGACGATATCCAAGCCGATTACGGTGGCACGGAGATTTGCGAGGCGCTGGAGATGTGCTTTCAGAGCCGCAAGACTGATCAGCCGACGAGTGTGTTCGTCCTCACTGACGGTGAAGCATGGGATCTCGAGGGCGTATTTCAAGCAGTCAAGAATGCAGTGAATGCAGCTCCAGCGCAGTCATATCTGCGCGTTTTCGTACTGGGCATTGGCGATTCCGCTTCTACTGCAATGGTAGAAGGAATTGCGCGGGTTGGGAATGGGACTTGCATGATGGTTGGAGACCAGGAGGCCAGCTTCACCGGCAAGATAGCGAGACTGCTCAAGGCTGCCCGCGCCCCGTTGATCACGAACATCGGTGTGGATTGGGGGATAGCCATAGATGCCAATGATGTTCCTCAGCAGAGTTCTGCTGAGGATGATGACGTGTTTGTAATGGTTGATAGTGAGGGAAGTGGTGACACAGCAGGACCTGAGGAAGACAAGGGCGAGGGAAAGCAGAAGACTCTCCATATTTTCGACGAAGCTGTGGATCCCATGCAGCTTGATGCCGAGTCCGTTCCGCCTCCGCCTCCGGTGGTGCTCGGGCCCCTACCGCAAGTGCAGCAGTCCCCTTGCAAGATTCAGAACCTCAGCCCCGGCAATCGGTTGAACATGTATGCAATTTTGCAAGGTAAAATTTTTCATCTCGTGTCTCGAGACTTGTCGTTCAACTAGCGACAGGGAAAAATGTTCCCAAGCAAGTGACGCTTACTGGGTCGACCCAAGATGGGTCCCAAATTTCTCTCACTGTTCCTGTCACTCTCAGCGAGCTTCCGAATGAGCCAGACGCTCCGCCTGCGGTCCACGCTCTTGCCGCGCGCACGCTTATTCAAGACTTAGAAGACGGGCAACATGGTCTTGCCATTGAAGATGCGGACCTTCTCGAACGCACGGTCCAAGCATCCATCGTTCGGCTCGGCAAAGCCTTTTCTATCGCCTCGAGCGCTACTTCGTTTGTTGCTGTAGACGAATCTCCGGCAGGCAGCAGAGCTCGTCACCCCGACATTATAAAACCATCGGCTGCCACCGTGACCGCTCGCAATCTTTGTAAATCTTATTATGTTTTTTGCCATCGACATTGACATTCGTGATGTCTCCAGATGCCGGGGACAGAAGCAAGGATAATCGCCGCGCTGGACCTGGATATGGGAAGGCACCACGGAAACAATTGGCGTCGAAGGCGGCGCGGAAAACTGCGGCATCTTTGCCTGTCGCAACAACCGCAGCGAAAACACGATCCTCGACAAGGGTTACCGCCACAAGCTACACTGGGGGACTGAAAAGGAAATCAATGAAATCTGACTCGGGAGACCAAGGACAGGGTCAATTTGGCAATGCTGGTCATCGGGGAAATATTGATGACCTGGCTCGTCACCAATCCTTCGACGGGTGCTTCTCGCGCAATGTGCTGTCCGTCATTCAACTCAACGTCGACGAGACAACGGCGCGCGCAGCGCTTTTGGACGGAATTTCTGACGAGATTTTCGCCACGATCCTTGCTATGGTGTTCATGAGCTGCAAGTTGGGACCAGCGGAGCGCGAGTCTTGGGAGGCCATGTACGATAAAGCCCGTGTTTATGTTGAGAGTAACGTCCAGGTTTCTGTGGACGAGCTCGAAACCAAAGCCGCTGCTTTGCTTGTGTAGACCGTATGCAGGTATTGGGATTGCGCACAAGATCATCGACAAGGCTGGAAGTTAGATAAAGCACGGGGCAGTATGGACATGTGTACAATATGTATCCGACTTGTAGGACCAATGAGTGAATATTTTTGCGTGTATATCAATGTCCTCCGCCCAGAGGATGTATTTGACAGGGTGGAGGAACTTGCCAGCAGGAAGATAATACCACGGCATCATAAAATGCACGCCGAGCGCAGGTGCATCATCCCGAATCCGTGGACCAGCCCAGTCGACCCATGCCCGAAAACAGACTCTCGTGACGTGCACTCCGCTCAAGTGCTCGATGGCATTCCTCTAGATCGACCTCGTACTCTTTCTCGAGCTGGGAAACATACTGGCCAGCTGTATATAGGTTGGTGGGGAAGATCGACATGGCGAGCAGCTTTTCCATGAGCGCGATGCTCGCTGGCTCGCGGCGTTCCATGGCTTCCGCGCGCATCTGGAGGAATAGCTCGCCGCCCATTCCTTGAATCTGGTGGGCGACGTATTTTCCGTTCTTCGGTCGACGGAATCCGTAATGCGCTGAGCTGTTGTTGGTCAGGAATTCGATCTGGGCCTGCAAAGCTGTTGTCGGTGTATCGGTGTAAAGCTTAATGTGGTCCGAGTCAAGGACTCTGATAACAGGTAACAGCGATGGATCGACAGGGGGATTATCGCTGGGTTCGAGGTGGTTTCTTCCGCAGGAACGCTTGTGAGGTGGTTGATTCGGAGGTCTTCCGTCTTTGTAGTCGACAACCTGCAGGCTCTGGAAGAATGCATGCATTTCCGACTTGTTTTCGAGTACGACAGACTCACTTCGAGCAATACAAGATACGCGTATTCCCGTTGCTTTTGCAGCGGGTGCAGCACATGAGTTTTTGCGGCGGCTTCTGCGCACTCATCTTGTTTTGCTGTGAAGGAGTAGGTTCAATTTATTCGCAGTAATTGGATTGCTATATTACCTGTCCTTCCCGCAGGCCCTGCAAGCGTCTGGCACACCATGGTCTTCTCGAGTTACGTCGGTTGTGTGCAGGTTGATTCGAAAGCCGGTGACCCGGTGTACAAAAGTCGTGGAACGGTTCACGGCTGGCATAGTGGTTGTGAAGGGAAAGAAGATCCCCAGTCGAAACTGAGTCAAGACCAAAGATTTCAGGGGTCTTGTCCAATGTTCCTGATCATTGGTTGCGGCGTTCTCGACGATCGACAGATCAATTTTCTTGCCAATACTTGAGATTGGGCTAGCTGGCCACAGCGGTTGGTTTTATCGCCTCTACATCGTCGAGAGCGTTGCCGACGCCGAAGCATTCCCCCCTTTCTTTAATCTGTTTTGTAAGCGCGTTTTCTTTGGAAGTTGAGACTCGAGCTTTATGAACCTTCAAGCTTCACCTACTCTTCACCTACAATTCGTTAGCCTTGAAGTCGTCGTCATCATTCACGACAACCCTAACACGCTGTTCCTTGTGATTTTCGATAGGGCCGTGGAAACAGTCAGTGCGTCGTGATTGGCTACTGCGGACGCGTTTGATATGACGCGTTCAGACGCTGAGGCGTGATAACGAACCTTCTTGACCTTCACCACGATGAAGGCTGTTTTCTATTCTCCTTCCCTTACTCTCTTTATCGACGTCGTTTGCTTCGCCAACGGGAGAGCAAGTTGTCTTGAAACTCGGAGACGCGGGGCGCGTTCATTCGAACGATGCGTATCGCGCAGTGAACGAGTGGTTGGACGACGCGAAGAAGACCATCTTGAAGGGCAAGAAGAATCTGGAGAAGTGGTATCACGATGGCCGAGAGTTTATCAAGCAGAATGAGCTCATGTGTATGTTCCGAAGCCCGTTCGAGGCGTTGACCACAGCTAATACGAATCACAGACGAACTTGTTTCGAATCCGGCTTTCGACAAGCATCAATTGAGGGTTACCGAGCCCGACTTGTGCGATTCGTCAGTGAAGCAGTATTCTGGTTATCTCGACATAGCGCAAGACAAGCACCTCTTCTTCTGGTAAAGCGAATTTCTGGGGAATGTGGTTGTCGGAGTTGAACAAGCTGTCTAGGTTCTTCGAGTCTCGGAATTCACCGTCTACGGAACCTCTGGTGTTGTGGTTGAATGGTGGCCCTGGTGAGTATTTTCTGTATTCTCAAGTTTCTGGTGTTTCGAAGAGAAGAGGGATTCTTTGCATTGCTTGATGTGACGATTCTGATCTGGGTGGAAAATTTTAAAAATTTGACGGATATGCATGCGCGGGCAGCGAACACGACCCGTATTTGCTAGTGCGCTGGGTCAAGAGCTACATTTATATCGAGTCGTGCCGTGGAAGCGACCTCTCCATTTGTCTGGAGCATCTGCGCATCCGGCTTTGGGAGGTTTGATTTTTCGACAATCACTGAAACGGATTTTCTAGGGTGCAGCTCCTCCACCGGACTTCTATTCGAATTAGGCCCCTGCTCAATTGCCAACGAAGGCAAGAACACTACTTTCAACAAGCACAGCTGGACAAGCTCAGCCAACGTGATTGTAAGTGGAATCGACATCTAGTGGATGGAAAATTCTCTCAACGCAAATCAGTTCCTCGATCAACCCGTGAACGTTGGATTCTCTTACGCCGACGACGGTACCACCGTCAATAACAGCCCTGTCGCGGGCAAAGATGTCTACGCCTTCCTCGAGCTCTTCCTCTCGCGTTTCCCGGAATACTCCGAGCAGCCCTTCCACATTAGCGGGGAGAGCTACGCCGGAACATATGTATGCCTTTTATTGTCCCTCAGATTGCCCTAAACAGCTTTCGCCAGCTCCCGAACATCGCCAGCGCCATTTGGACCGGCAACAAGCAACTCGACCTCGCTCCGACGCCAAGCCTCAAGAAGATTAACTTCGAGTCAATCCTGATTGGCAACGGCCAAACCGATCCGTCAGCATCCCTCCAACTGTCTCTTTGCTGATTCTAACATCCCACAGCGCCGTTCAATTCGGCTCCGTTCCGGACTACGCCTGCGAGGGTCCCTACCCTGTCTATAGCGATCCCGAAGGTCCGGAATGCTTGAACTTGCGCGCCAAAGCTCCGACGTGCCAGCGCATGCTCAACTCATGCTATTCGTGGGACTCTCGCTTGACTTGCGTCCCCGCCCTTCTTTACTGCAACTCGCAGCTCATGGGTCCCCTCATGCGTGTGTACACTGAGATTCTTTCCAAACTATGCTCTAATCACGCCGCAGAGACCGGCCTGAACCCATACGACGTGCGTCGCCCCTGCGATCGTTCGAAGGACGGCGATTTGTGCTACAAGGAGATGAGCTATATCGACACCTGGATGAACGAGCCCAAGAACAAGGTCGCCCCTCGGCGTGGATCCGACGCGGAAGTTCGCCAGCTGCAATATGGAGGTCAATTCCGCGTTCTTACTCCAGGGTGATGGCGCACACAACTCTGCGAAGCTCTTGACCGAGCTTGTTAACGACGGGATCCGGCTGTTGATCTACGCGGGCAATGCTGGTGAGTATTTTCTTGTTGAACCGGGCGTACAGCTGACAGGTGGTAGATATGATGTGCAACTACATCGGAACGAGCGCTGGCTGGAAGTGCTCGATTCGTCGTTCAAGGATGAATTCACCGATGCACAGACTATCCCGTGGGTCACTGCGGGAAGCGGCCAGCTTGCTGGGACGGTTCGCAGTGCGGGCGGTAAGGGGTTCACAGCGGGGAACGTCACTTTCGTTACTGTATATGAGGCAGGGTGAGGTTTAATTCTTTTCTGTGTCGATTGCTTGGCTGACTGAGGGTTTGTTTTCATAGTCATATGGTTCCCTTCGATCAGCCCGAGGCAGCGCTGGATTTGTTCAGTCGCTGGCTCTCGAATACCCCTTTGTCTCTTCAGTAGATGGGTTGCAAGTATATGTATTCTGTGTAATGAATCTAATCCTTTCTTCATACATGTCTCCGGCGGTTCGGAGGGGCAGCTCGCCCGCGGGTGTGGAGATGAGATTCGATGCGTGCCCGAGTCATCCATTTTGTCAGCCTCGGTGCTTTGAGACTCGTTTTGTCAGAAAGAAACGGACGTCCGATAATCGAAATAAAATTCCGCCCCTCATCCGCAACCGGCTATCCGACACCCGTTAGCCGGAATGTATTGGTGTCTAACCGTGTCTTTATTTTCAACTGCACTTACCGTTCGATAGTTGGGCACAAGCAGGACCGAAGATTCAATGTGGGAAGGCGCCGCTCTCCGAAGCTGCAAGACTGAGCCGTGGATGGTGAATGGATGAATGCAAAAAAACGTGACTGGAGGAGCGCTGAAGACAGCGCTTCAATGTGCCTCGGGCATGCTTCGGGCTGATGAACCCGATCGAAGTCCACATACATAAAGTGTTGAGCGCAGATGTCTTCTCCAGTGGTAGGCCAATAACCCACGATGACGACGAATCCAACCGAACAAGACGCTCGAACGATCAATTCAGAACAAACTCTTGATCCGCCGATGTGGAAGCTCAACTTGACGGCGACAAGGAAAACGTTGACGAGAAACAGAAGCTGCCTACACCGAATGCACCGACTACCCTAGCTGCTGATGATCCCGAGAGTGTGTCATCTGCATTGGCCGCCGTCGATATTTTCCAACTTCATCCATGCTTTAGATCCAAGAAATTGGAGCACCGCCAAAAGAACCCTTGTCACGATCGTACTATGTGTTTGGGTTTTGACTCTGACCTACTCGAGCACATGTTATGTACGTGCTCGATTGTTCTTCGAAGCCGAGGTTTGACAGTGCTCGTTGAACCTAGGTTGCGAGTCTGCCTGCATTGATGCAAAGATTCAATATCTCTCAAGAGGGTATTTGGGCTTATCACTGGTGTTTCCCCGAGTTCATCTTTTCTTACTAGTCGCTTTGCTCGGCGTAACATTGTTTGTGCAAGTTTGATTCGTTCTGTTCCAGAACCAATTACTGACGTTCCATTCTACAGGTTGGGATTCGCTGCTGGTCCGCTCGTATTCGGGCCTGCGTCTGAGTTGTATGGTCGACAGATGGTGTATCGCATCAGCGGACTCGCATACAGCGGTATGCGATTTCCGACTTCTACAACTTGTCCTCTCATTGATTATTCCGCGCAAGCCTTCAGCTTTGGCGCCGCATTCAGCCCCAATGGCGCCTCTCTACTGATATTCCGTTTCCTTTCGGGGTTCTTTGGCTCTGCGTCGATGAATAACATCCCAGCCTCGATAGGCGATTACACCACGCTGCTGAACCGCGGTGTATACTCAATAGCCTGTTAGTCTTCGCACTCAATCGGTGCTCCGGGCAATTCACTGTATCACAGACGCTATCATGGCTTTCGGAGGGCCTGCTCTGGGCCCGTTGATCTCTGGCTTCATCGAGCATGATGCGGGCTTGGCAGTAAGTATCATGTAATAAATATTGTTGTATATTCTCACTTTCAGCAGATGGAACCTTCGTGTCATGGCTATTTTCAGCACTGTCCTCAGCATTCTCGTTGCCTTTGTTCCCGAGACACACGGACCGACCTTGTTGAAATGGAGGATTGAACGAGAAGGGAATACTCCTCCGCCTCTGACTTTCAATAAGGTCATGGCCGTTTTCCGAGTCGCTCTTGCTCGACCCGTGGTCTATTTATTTACTGGTATGGCTCGAAATTCCGCCGCTTTGCTCCTTGATCAAGGATTTTTCAGAACCCGTTGTGATGTTGGTGTCGCTTTACCTGAGCGTTCTGTATGGGATACTTTACGGTTTTTTCGAGGCGTTCACTGTTGTTTACCTCGAGATACGCCACTTCCAAACCACATCCTACGGTTTGACATATATTTCCCTCGGTTTGGGTTTTGTCGTTGCCTCCGGTTTGCTTGCGACAGTCGGGCGTAAGATATTTCTTTCGATTTTTTCCAAACTTACTCACATGTGAACAGAAAAAGAATATGTGAAGAGCGCTAAGGCCGCTGCAAGCAAAGGGATATACTACTCCCCCTGAAGCACGGCTTACTTTGACTTATTTTGGCGCGATTGCCTCTCCAATGTATGCGGCTTTCGGCTACTTTCACCTCTTACTCAAGTTCATCTCTAGATCACTTTTCCTGTTTGCATGGACTGCCCCGTTTCGCCACGTACACTGGATCGCCCCGTGTATAGCCGAGTTCCTTTTTTCGCTCAGCATGATGCTGGTTTTCACTGGCTTGTGAGCGTTCCCTGTCTTTCGCGAGTCAATGGGCTGATTTTTCTACCCGCGAGATCCCGTACCTAGTAGACTGCTATCAAATGACAGCAGCGAGTGCTTTGGCGGCCGGTCTGGCCAGTCGAGCCCTGGTAGGCAATCTCATCCTCCATTGGTAGCCCTCAGCTCATTTATCTACCGTATAGGTCGGAAGTGTCTTTCCGCTTTTTACGCTGCAAATGTGCACGATTTTCTCTCTCTTGCGTTTGTTGTCTTCACTGATCGCCTATGACTTAGGTACCACGGACTGACTGTTCAAGGTGCAACCTCCCTTTTTGCCGGCATAGCTTGTCTTCTCGCGCCCATTCCGTTCACCTTTAGGCAATACGGAAGTGTAATCCGAGCAAAGAGCAAACATATTGGAGGAAATTAATGGATCCATCCTTTACGACCCGATATGACCTGATTTCGCTTGATATACTGCTACACTGCGTGATCACTAGGAAACATGCTCTAGATAAATAGAAAATAGAATAGAATTAGTTTTTTCTGTGTATTTCTGCTGCGTCACACTGGCACGGGACCGTGACGGAGCGCGTTAAGGTCACACTCCTCTGATCCGGGTGTCAACTTACCAATGGCAAGTATGCCCGATCCCCACAACCGATAGAAGAAGCGCAAGAACGGCGGTAACCGTCTTTGTTTAGGTTGGATCTTACCTTACTTGATGTTGGTGCGTTCAAATGCCCTTCTTTGCCCATAAGTACAGATTGATTTGGTGAGTTGTATATCTGCTGGCAAGTCAGTGCTCCAACAACACTTTTTGTCAGCGTTGCTCTCCGCAACCGGCCTCTGCACAATCATGAACCGGGACATTTGACCCTCCTCCTCCTCCGAACTGAAGCTTCAAAAATGAGCCGACGGAGGCGAATATACAAACTTGCGGAATCAAGTGACTGGAACAACATTGAAGACGGCCGCCCGTCACGGCGCTTCAACCTTGAGCCTCGGGCGTGCTTCGGGCTGATGAACCCGGCTGCAATCCACATTAAATACACGGACGGACGATGACCTAGATCTTCAAAGCGCTTGGTCGAGCACGCAAGATACAATGACAATGAAAACGACTACTGAGGCCGAGTCTCAACCGGAAGACTCTCGGACGATCAGCTCAGAGGAAGAAACTATCGATCTTGCCGCCGACCTCGATGTGGAGGCTCAGCTCGAAGACAGAAAGATCAACGAGAGAACGGCCCTCGCATACCCGACATGGACCCTCTACTCTAGCTGCTGATGATCCCGAAAGTATGTTCACTTTGCTTGATTGACATTACAGTTTTGTTTCAACGTTGATAGATCCTAAAAATTGGAGGCCAGCGCGAAGAATCCTCATCACGATTGTTTTATGTGTTTGGGTGTTGACTTTGACCTACTCGAGCACATGTTATGTATGCATTTGATCATTGTTTAGTACCCACTCGCGATACTCATCCCATGCGTAGGTGCGAGTCTACCCGCGTTGATGCAAAGATACCATATTTCTCAAGAGGGTAAGTTGACTTCATTCATCCCCATTTCTGGCTAAACTAATCCTTTCCGTCAGTTGCTTTGGTCGGCGTAACACTCTTCGTGTGAGTCTGGCTTTATACCCTCGTTTTGCGATTAAACTGACTGTTCTATTCTCTGAAGCTTCGGATTCGCTGCGGGTCCTCTCGTGTTTGGGCCAGCGTCAGAACTTTACGGTCGACAAGCTGTATATAGATTCAGCGGACTTCTTTTACAGCGGTATACTTCATTGACAGAGCTTGCTGACTGCAATTTAATTATTCATTGTTAGCTTTCAGCTTTGGCTCCGCCTTCAGCCCCAATGGTGCATCGTTGCTGATATTCCGTTTTCTTTCGGGTTTTTTGGATCGGCGTCAATGAACAACGTCCCTGCGTCAATAGGAGATATCACAACTCCATTAAACCGAGGTGTATATACAATAGCGTGTTGGTCTTCACTTGCCATGAATTCTCCAGTCAACTCACTGTTCCACAGACGCTATCATGGCTTTCGGAGGGCCTGCCCTGGGGCCCGTTAATTTCTGCGTTTATTGAACATGATGCTGGTTGGCAGTACGCACCATTTCTTCAGAAATGCTTCATTCTTACTATTCGCAGATGGAACCTTCGTGTCATGGCTATTTTCAACACCGTCCTCAGCATTCTCGTTGCGTTTGTTCCCGAGACCCATGGACCAACCTTACTGAAGTGGAGGCTCGAGCGAGGAAGGGAACACTCCTGCGCCTTTGACCTTCAGAAAGATCATAACCGTGTTTCGAGTCGCCCTTGCTCGACCTGTGCTCTACCTATTCACCGGTATGGCTTGCAACCCCGCTGCTTCATTTACTAATCATAGATTTGCCAGAACCCGTTGTCATGTTGATTTCAATTTACTTCAGCGTTTTGTATGGTATATTGTACGGTTTTTTCGAGGGGTTCACCGTTGTTTACCTCGAAATACGCCATTTTCAAACCACCTCTTATGGCTTGACATATATCGCCCTCGGCCTGGGCTTTGTGGCTGCCTATTGTCTGCTTGCGACAGTTGGCCGTGAGATAGTATTATATTTATTCTCGAAATCCTTCTCACAAATGAACAGAGCAACAGTACGTCAAGAGCGCGAAAACCGCTGCAGACAAAGGGATAAGTACGCCACCCGAGGCACGGCTTACTCTGACTTATTTTGGTGCGATCATCTCTCCCATGTAAGCAAATTATTTTTCTTCCAGCCCTTACTGAGGTACATCTTCAGATCTCTATTCCTGTTTGCGTGGACTGCCCCATTTTCGGCACGTACATTGGATCGCGCCCTGTATCGCCGAGTTCCTCTTCTCCCTGAGTATGATGTTGATTTTCACGGGATTTGTGAGTCGTGTCTTCTCCGTGAGGTTATTCTGACTGACGCTTCAAGTCCTAGGTCCCGTACTTGGTAGACTGCTATCAGATGACAGCAGCAAGTGCTTTGGCGGCGCGGTCTTGCCAGTCGAGCTCTGGTGGGCTTTTGGATCCCTCCTCTGAGCCTCCTCAACTCATTTCGACCACTATAGGTTGGAAGTGTGTTCCCACTTTTCACGCTGCAAATGTGCGACCCTCTTTCTTGTTTCTCGATGCCACTGTTCATTGATCTTGCTACAGGTACCATGGCTTGACCGTACAAGGCGCAACTTCCCTCCTCGCCGGCATAGCTTGCCTCCTCGCGCCCATTCCGTTTGTCTTCTCGCGATATGGAAGTGCAATCCGAGCAAACAGTAGAAACATTGGAGGAAATTGAAGGTTCCATCCCTTACGATTCGACACGACCAATCCGAGCAAATAGTAAACATATTGGAGGCGATTGATTGACTGCCAAGGGCAGATGTAGATTAATGCAAGACTAAATACGACATAGAATACACAAAGTAGACCCCACCACACGCAGCATAAAATATTTTTCAGGGTTTGATCGATTTTCAACTTCAACATAACACTGTGTCACACTGGCACGGGACTATTACGGAACGCGCCCACGTCACGCTCGTCTTTCTTCGCATCTCCTTCGACGCGTCCACCATGCCTGGTCCCCGCAACTCACAAAAAAAGCGCAAGAGCGGCAACAAACAGTCTCAACCGCGTCTATCTATTGAGAGCGTGTCCTCTGCCTCCAGTACAGAGTCCCAAGATGTTGTACGCACGCCATCCCCAATTCAGGACGCAACAACGGTGTCTCCGGAAATTGTGGACGAGAGGCGAGATTTCCCAGGAGAAATTCCAGGGGTCCTTGCCGAGCAATCACAGGAGGATCTTGTTCAAAAACCTTTCATTCACGATCCGGGGAATGGACATCGCGTACGCGGACACTCGCGCGTTCTTATCATCTTTTTTCGCCCAACCACCTGCATTGGACGATCCTCTGTGTGCAGAATTTGCGCAGGAAGAGGTTCTCCAAATGCTTTGCACGGTGCTTCCAGAAGAGACTGCCCTTGTATGTGCTCTCCCAATAACTCGCATCCTCAATGAACATTTCTCTAGATTCTCTGGTACAATAAAAGCCGGTAACTGTCCAGGTTTCTGCATCCGAGATAAAGGACCGTCTCTGATCCTCTCTTTAGAGCGACAAGCAGAATCTGTCCAGCTTGCCAAAGATTGTACGGTTGGGGGATATTCTCTCTGGTCACACAGATTTCACCGAGTCAGAAGAATACGACCGCAACCCCCATCAACGTGTTCCGCCACAGTTGGCGCGCGAGCAAGAATTAAGCGGGCTCTGTACGTCGCGTCCGCTCTTTTGCGTGGTCGCGTATATGTTTTGACACTGTGCATCACAGGTTCCGCCATTTGTTTCGTCCTCGCGTCCTACAACTATCCAGCGGCCATAAAATCTGCTTGGGGGCACTCCGCTGAAGAGATGGACGAAGGGGCGTGGCAAGACTTGAATAGCGCTGGGGAAGGGCACGCACCGTCGCCCCGTCGGCGTTGGCTTGGGAATGCTTGTGCGTATGACGCGTTTGCATGATTTGGGGCTGGCGCAATTGTGTTTGCCAGACGTCGACTTGAGGCAGAGTCCACCGTCCCAACGGAGAGCGGGCATACCTGGACAGAAGCTTATGTTTCGGAGGCGCCGCAGGCGGGTCCATTACGAGTCTGATACCACTGTCCGTCCCCCTTGGAGTTTTCCTTGATATACCCGGCTTCTTCTACGAAAATATTCTCCAAATAATCGAAAGTGTTCCTGTTCGTGCTGAGGATGTGCTATGAGCTTAAACTCTGAAAACCTAGCGAAAGGTGCTCCGAACAAGGTGTATGGCACCGGTTGCCATGTCTGGTTATAGGCTACAACAAATACATTTCAGTGGACGTCGGCATTCGCGGCTGGCGTCCGCAGCATGTACAGAATCTTAGGGGAAAACTGAAATGTAAATATTTCATCGCCCCATAATACTTCATGGGTTTAGCGCCACTCATGAGCCGTTATGGACGATGAAATATTTTATTTTTCTCCCCCCTTGTTGAATTCCTCTGTATTGAGGCGGGGCGCAAGCAGGCCCCGATAATGCGCCAGTAGAGTAGCAAACTGGTGTAATGTACATGACATACTGCGACCAGATTTCGCGATCGATCCACGAAAAGCTCAAACCAAATTAACCTTGACAAGAGGTTTATATTATGCGGGTCTCTATGAACGTAAGTAGACGACGCAGGTGCAATGTACATTTTAAGTTCTAGATTTGAGCCCAGCAAGTAATACACCAAAAGAAACGCGAGGTAAAAAGATACAAACGAAGGATGAAGGGGGAGGGGAGGATGGCGAGTGTGGCAGGCGAAAAAAGCAAAGGAATGGAGGTGCAAGACAGCAGCAAGAAAGGAACGGATAGCGAGAGTAGAGAGAGAGGTCAGAGAGAGAGAGAGACAAAGGAAAGTCATCTGTAAGAGGTCGTTTCGGTCGTGGATGCCGTGACTACAGTTAGATGGTACAGTAGTGCATGAGCTCCTGGCATGTATGTACAATTAGTGTGCGGGGATGAGCAAAAGACGGGCGGCATAGGGTGTATAGAGCAGCGTCGATGAGAGAGAGAAAGAGACGCGGGTAGCACAGAGAGAAAACCATTATGCTGAGGTGGACCGTTCCTTGACGTCGATCCAGACCCACCCCGCGCCGTCGCTGGTCTTTTTCCACCGTCCCGTGATATTGCGGGCAATTTTTGGAAGGCTACGCACGCGGGAGAGAGTGCGGAGCCGGGGGGCTGATGGAAGAAGGCGTCCTCGAGCGGGGAGGGTCGGGCGAGGGGGGCGCGGACGCCGAGGGGCAGGGCGAATGGTTATAATCTCGGCGCTCCAGAACATGAGAGGGTGAAGCGGGACGGCCGTGGGGTCTAGTTTTGCGGAGAACACGATGTGGGGGGCGTGGATGGTGGGGGTGGGGTAAACAGGCGACCTATACGTTCGGTTAGTGAGATAGGTCAGTACGTAACCCGATTTTCATGGGGAAAGGAGCCCACGGTGGTAGCCAGGGGTATCGGGTGCCTCAAGAGTAGACCAGTCAGCGGACGCTTCGTCAAATTCTCTTTCGACGTTGACGAAATTGGACGTCGACGTCGTGGTTCCGGAGAATCTCGACGGCTAGTGAAAATCATTCAATGAGGTTTCTTTGCGGCGGGGTGAAGAAACGCACTAAATTGAACTCGTTGTCCATTCCAGCGAATTGGTGACCTTCAAAGAAACCTTCATCGCTTACGTCGTCCCGCGGCATCTCCTTTGTTTCCATGCCTTTCGCCCACATGTGGGCGTGAGCGAACGAGGTATAGGGGTCAAATGCAAAGTCCCCCATCCAACTCTTGGAAGCACGAGTAGTATCGGTTTCACGTTGTGCGCTTTAGCGAGCAGAGAGCCCCGCAGGTACACGTCAAGACCATCCAGAGTTGAGGGAAGTCTGGGTGCGACCCCGCCCAGGGCGACTGGGATAGAAATTGGGGTCCGTGAACAAAAAGTCGTGATTTTGCTGGAAGAACTGCATGGTGCCCGGAGTGACGGCGGCAGTAGGTGCCACAGAGGCTGTAATGGTGAGGATTTGAGAACGATTGTCGAAGGCGTCGGTGGGGGAATCGGGGGACTGAATATCAGGACTACATTCCGACAACTTGGCCGTGGAGAATGTAAGGAGGTCCTTCTCCTCCGGGTCCCAGACCACGGCGAACGTTAAACCAGCTTCGGGGGGGGACTACTTCGGACCAGCGATGATCGTCCGAGTCGGCGACACTTGTAGCCGCGGTACTTGGGGCCTTCTGCACGGTATCGAAACTCTAGCGAAATTACGCTCAATTAAGACAAAGACAAAGAAGACCATCCGACAAAGGAAATGGCAAACCTGGAACGAAGAAGTCGAGGCTGCGCTTGAGAGAAGGGGCGAGTGGTTCTTCATTGTTGGGGTATCGACCTTGTTGTTTCTGAATCTCATTGTCTTTCAAGACGACACGAGTGTGCTGGCGCTAAATTGGCGTGTCCGGACGCGTTCTTTGAGAAAAGGATAATACAAGAAATTCGATGGAACTCACCCTTGAATCCAGTGTACGATGCTAGGAACGATAGCACGCCAGTGGGGAGATTGTGGGTGCCTGCACACCGCTGGTCAAAGACTGAAGAAAGAAACGCGCAAGACTCTAACATAAGAGTCACTGTGTGAAATTCCTACTCCATTTGAGCTCAAAATGACAGGCACTTTCAGTAATGGAATGCCGGCAGGGTGGGTTGCCAGCCAATAGGCGTTCAAGTTGAGCGTGGTACAATGCAATCAGTGGGTTGTTAGGCAGTACAAAAGCATGTGCGAGCCTGGGAAGCCTCAAGCCTGGCTGGGTACAAAGGGAAATCAGGAAGAGTCCTTGACGTCGAGCACGACTTTGGAATAGACTCGGTGCAAGTCCAGCCACGTTGAAAACACGCTCGCAGTGAATATTTGCGACGATTTTCTTTGGAATTTGAGGCGAGCCATCAGCAGTTGATTAAGGGGCATTGATTCTCCACCATTGTATTGTGCTCCCGCGCGGGTCCGCCAAGTCTTGGCACGGAGTTTAAAATAGGTTTTGTGATGCGCTGAAATGGCTCAATGATTCCAATTGCAAAGAGGGTGAACGTCGAACGCCTTGTAGAATAGACGACTTCGCCGTCAAGACTCGAGAGTAATTAGATGTTTCATTCCACACCAGGAAACAAGGTATCTGCTCGTTGTAACCTATCAGCGAAATGCCCGTAAACTACGAGATCTTTTACGGTACCTGGAAAGCGCTTGGTTGCCCGCATTGGACAAATAAATAGAGTCGACGGACAAGGCGGAGGTGACGCAAAGTCAAAGATTGGGTGCCAAATTTGCTCACCTCGTGCTATGAGCGACTCGGATAAGGGGTGGGACGATATTGAATATTGTGCCCGAAGTCGGGCACGTCGGAAGTTATTCAGCGAGGAGCTTATAGCACTTTGAACGAGGTTTGCGTGAGGCACCTTGAATTACTTTCTGAAGTCGAACAGCTTGCAAGCCTCGAACATCGCCGACAGGCCCGAATCGACCGAACAGTGGTCTTGGACGCTGGTGCAAACAACCGCTCCCGTCCTGAAATGGAATTTTTAGATCTCCCCCTCGAACTGCTGTCCCAGATTCTTTCGCACCTCACCAAGGTTCAGCACGTAGCTTCTGCGTGTCGCGTCAGCAAAGCCTTCTATGAATTCGGCATTTCTCGCTTGTATGAAAGGACTTCCATCTATCGTGGCACAAGCACGCGAAAGTCAGGGGTAAGCATCCGAGCGGACGTCAAGACACACACCTAAAAGAAATCAGGTTATATCTCTATTTAACACCCTCGCGCATCATCCGCGCCTCGCGAAATATGTAGTGAGGCTAGGTGTGGCGCCTCTCCCAATCGTTATCGCGCACCAATCCATGCTAAGACCCGTGGACAGAAATCCGCGACTTTCCGAAAGTGTCGAAGGCGCTCGGTACAGGCGACGTCGAAGAACTCGTTCTAAATGCTCTTCGTAACTGCGTGAATCTCCGCTCGTGCACCTGGACTCGCGATGGGGGCGATAAACTCCGCCCATCCTTGAAGTATTGCAAACCATGGATACGCTCGTGGACCTGGAGATCAATGGGCACAGCGACGGCCATTACGACCCCAGCATTCTCAAGAGTTTCTCGCATTTGCGTAGAATTTCGCTGATCATGCCGAGCGCCGACGTCGTTGGGCAGTTGAAGTCGTGGACGGCTCAGACGGGCTCGCATCTCCGCAGTCTGACTTTGATATGTAAGGTGGGTCGTTGTCGAAATGATGCAGAGAAGATCTCACTGACCGCCCTAGACGTCCCCGCTGGTGACAGACAGTATCGTTGCAGGTATTGTTCCAAATCTGCCCGAGCTAGAGCAGTTTTCGGTCACAGGCTGTTTGCGTGTCACGGAGCAAGGTGTATGGTCCATACTCGCCAGCAATACTAGTGGTCTATGCTCCTTGGCGTTGGAAGGACTCAATTCTAAATTCGTGCGTCGCCAATCCCCCTCACCGCGTCGCTAATCCATGCTTCTCCTTAGGACCACGCCGCGCTCAGCGCACGCTGTGCCACGAACCCCGCCGTCCTAGCACGACTGCAATCCTTCACGATGAGTGTCTACAACGACATCTGGCTTCACAGCGTCACCAGCCTCCTCAAGCTTGCCCATCGCTTGAGATTGTCCAGCTGTATGCCGCCGATCCGCACGAGTCGACCTTTCGCCGGCCGACGGCTACCAGCGACGCATTCTGGTATGATATTGTGTCGGACGCATGGAGCGCGCCTCACGCGCGTCTTCGTCCACCGAATGTCCATCAGCTTGCCCGCCATCCGTGATATCTGCATGCGCTGTCCCGTCTTGAAGCAGCTGTACGTTGTGGTTGATCCTTCGGCGCTGGTGAGGAGGGCGAATACGAATTCCAGAGATCTGTACGCTGACTGGACTCGGAATAGGACGCGTTAGCAGACAGCTTGTCATGCTCCTCGCTCTCTCCGCGCCGTGCACATCAACTTCCCGACCGTCGCGATGGAGGAGTGGATAGACGAGGTTCCTGTTGTTCTGAGGGCACCCGACGCGCTCGCTATCGTTCGTCGCTGTCCCGACACTATTACGCTCTTTGGGTGTAATGCCCGCGTTTGGCAGGTAAGGTGGCTTGTGTAGTTGTTGACCAGTATATTCTGACGACGGGCGGGATGTTCTACAGGTCGAACGGCAGGTTGTGCGTGATGATCTTGGGGAGCTCGCCGTGGAACGGTATTTGACAGGTTATGAGAGCCCGGATATTCCTGAGCAGTTCTTGGTCGTCAGGACGTAGGTAGTTCCAAAACCATCAGACTTTAGATAGATCAGAAAGTTGTGGATTTCGCGTGCCGACTGAAAGCTAACTCTAACTTCCATCGGAGACATGTCGCGTCTGACGAATCAGGGATGAACGACGAGTGCACTAGGTGAGGCTTGTCCATGCAGTGAGGGGAGCTGCCTTGCACCGCTGTACTGCGGAAGGGAGGGACAAGGTGTCGGTTGGAGAGGGTGGTTGACTCGCTGTACACTGCACAGAAAGGTTGCAGAGAGAAGCAATAGTCTCAACTAGAAATTGTTGGAATCATGATGTGGTTCTTCGTCTTGCGAAGAGGGAAACAACTCAAGCAGAGACGAGGCATAAATGCGAATTGAAGGCCTCAAGGGAGCGGAGAAAGACCACAGTCGCGCGTCGCGCGACGCGTCAAAGGTGTTGTCAAGAGTCAACAAACGAAAGTTCACATCACGTGTAGCGCGTTTCCGGAAATTCCCGAGGACACCTTGTCCCCGTCTACTCACTCGTTTGAACTTACCTCCCATTTAAACCTATGAATTCGGCCCGCTGGTCGAATAGAGAATTCAGGTTTCGTAGGAAAGACCAATGAGAAAATATAGGAAAATCAGCTTATCGATTCGACTTCAGAAGTCCAACCAGCCAAGTCTCTATTCATCTCTAAGCGAATACTGTAACAAGAAGCTATGGTATGGTGCCAAGACACAGTGCGCCAGAACAGTCGTCCATAGTAAGCCGCTCCTTCATTTTGGCACCGGATGACTAGAGCATCAGGCGCAACGTGGATGTCGATTTGATATCCAATGTACAATGCCAGCAGTGTTCAGGCGGCGAGCTCATTCTTTTGAAACGTTGTCAAAATGGAAATCAAAGCGAATGCGAATGCAAGCCTTACCTCGACGTCGTCCACCGCAAACCCAACAACACTCAATCCGACACCCCACCGTCCGGACATCAACACCGCTTACCACCGCGCTCCATCGGGGCGGAGGACGGGAGGTAAGCCCTGCTCCGCATCGTTGGCAGCCTGCGCGGACCTCTTACGACTCGGCGCGATGTATGGTTTCGGCACATCAGAATCCTTGTGCTTATTGTGCCGCGTGTTGGCATGCGTTATGGATTCACGGAGAGCGGATTCGTCAAATCCATGCCATTTCTTTTCCATTGAGGTGAGGTAGGCGGGTGGGTCGCTGAGCTTGCCAATCACGCGAGGGAGGGAGGATTTCCGCGGCGCCTCGTCTTTGGGCGATGGCTGACGAGCAGACGACTTTTTGACCTGCGTACAGAGTAAGTTCCAAGCAAAGAGAAGGACATATGAGGAGAAACGGACAGATTTGTTTCCCGTATACGCAGGAGGAAGAGCCCGGATCGATTTCGGCTTGGGCTTCGTCTCCATCTCTATGACCATCATCTTCTCGACTGTCTGCGAGAAGGAAAGTTTTTTCCTATTAGGCTACATTTCAATCAACATCAGTCAAGCGCCCAAAGAACAAAAACAATCGAGACTTACATCCAACTCACTAGGCAGTTTCGCACTCCAAGGCTTGCTACTCTTCTGCGCATAATAACACAAAATCAGAAACCCGATTCCAAGTGAGACCGCCATGAGCACAATGGCCCAGACGGGTAATTTGGGAGCGGCGGGGACGCCTTGGGTCAGAGGATCGACCCAGTTCGACGAGGTGGGCGTCGCGGCCGAGGGCGTGACGAGGAAGGTGGGCATTGGGAACGGGTTCCCAGTGGAAAGGGTCAAACGAGGTGTAAGGACCATCGGTCACTTGGGGGGCAGGAGCAGGAGGCATGTTGTGGATTTAGAAGTAGGCGGGTGGGTAGGTGAGGATAAAGTTGTGGGTGTGGATGTAGGCCGAGTAGCGAAGTGAGGAAGTAAAGCGTAACGCGGAGGTATTTGTACCAAGAAAGGAAATAGGGGGTGAGACTTACTTCTCCGTGTCTTGGATTTTTTTTTCGGCGTCTTGCAGTGAGACATTGCTCTGGGTCGGCCGAGAGTGCAATCCAGGTTCTTTGTCTGACTTGCATCCGACGAAAATACGCCCGAAGACACCGAATCCGCCGAAGACGACGAGACACAAAAAACTTGACCATTTGAGTGATCGGGCAGAACTAGTAGAGAGGAAGCCTTGTCAGCGAAATCATGCCTCACTTTCGAGCATGGTTCACTCACCATTTCCTGCCCAACTGGCTAAACGCTCCGGTTTGGGCCAAATATCGCAAGTCAGCTTGAACTTGGCCCATCTCAAGGAAAAATGAGACATTTGGATTGTTTCGACCACACGTCTCGGTAGCAGGGCCGCCGTCCCCGAGAGAGCACTCTGGATCTCTCTTTTTCATCATTCACCGTCGCCGATGGGAGGTGATTTTGTAGAAAATGTCGGCAACTTCCTCTATCGCTGATGCGATAGTTGATGCTCAGAATTTCAGTGGACGGGAAGCCTGGTCAGAAAAATCATGCATCTTTTCGGAAATGAAGCGAATCGTCGGATTTCTGCGTTCGGGTATTGAGTCAATTGAACAGATGAAAGCTATGGACCCACTCCGAATAGTGACTCAAGGAAAACTCGCTTTCTCAATGGTATCGAGCGCAGGATAGGGGAGCTTCCGCAAGAGGCATCGTAAGGAGCGAGACTGACTCTCCAGGCGACGAGTTCAGGGCTTCTAGTAGGGAAAGACAGCGATCTTTGCGATCCGATCCTTAAGTGGCTCCGAACGGGAAACAGAGCCATCTCCGCATCGTAAGGGTTTTTCCCTCTGCGATTCCCTTCAGCGCAACAGGATGGCCGTCCAACGTTCGAGTCGCATTCAGAAGATCAGCAGAAACAGTTTCTTGCCAGCGTCTGTCTAGAAAGACACTCAACTTCGTCACTTCTGTATCAGGCCGGGCAACACTCCGATTTGTCGACAAACCTTTACTTGCTGCCTCAAGAGTCCAGGAGCGCAAGTGCGCTGAGACTAGCTGTCCAGCATATGAAGAAAAATCGATGCAATTCTTTGCCGGCTTGCTTGTTCAGACCATGGCCATCGATTATTATCGTTCAGTCGGTATTCATTTTGACACAGGAGAACGGCGTGAATATATTCGTGCAGAGCTCGAGACCTCTAGGATCGTTGCCAGTGGATGTATGCAGGTAGAAAAACTAGCATTCCAGATAGTTTTAGCGCGAAAATTCTACAGAGTTCTTTGACGGTTTTGGTTAGAGTATTGAATCCCTTTCTCAGACAAAATTTGAAGGATGTAGAACACGAGAACGTTCTTGAATAGACGCGCGGAGAAATGAGCTGGCGGTTGGTAGTCATAAGGCGAAGTAGAAATTGATCGCCACGTATCCCCGGGTTACTCGCAATACGTGGCCCAATAGGTGGCTGTGCGTAGTCAAAGTACTTAACCGAACCACCAAAAATCTAAGCTTGTATTTGCTCCTCCCCCCCACTGACCCCCGCGACGATGGCCCGTCTACCGACGCGCTCACATTCCCTGCGCCTCTTCTCTTCTCTTTCCCTCCTTGTCCTCTCCCTCCTCGCTTTCGTCGCCTTCTCGCCAGTAGCGAGCGCGGAGGACACTCACGCCGAGTATGGTACCGTTATTGGTATTGGTATGTCGCCTGCGTCTTCTCTATGTGGTTCTGCGACTCACGTTGATGTTCTCTAGACTTGGGTACCACGTATGCAGCGGTTTCTTCACTCTGACAAATTTTGAATACTGACGTGTCCTATTTTCTTTGACTTGCAGTTATTCATGTGTTGGGTAAGTACTAGTTGTCTTTCAATACGGCATACGTCCTGACGAAACCAGTGTACAAAAGGGTGGACGTGTAGAAATCATCGCCAACGACCAGGGTCACCGGATAACACCTTCATGGGTCAGCTTCTCTGACGACGAACGACTGTGCGTTGCCTGTTTTCTTCTCTAACATTTCAACACCTCTTATTGTCTTTCCACAGTGTCGGTGACAGCGCCAAAAACGCCTACCACTCCAACCCCAAAAACACCGTGTTCGACGCCAAGCGTCCTCATTGGCCGCAAGATGGACGACAAGGACATGAAGCGCGACCTCAAGCACTGGCCTTTCAAGGTCCAGGAGAAGAACGGCAAACCCGCAATCACCGTTTCTTACAAGAACGAGGAGCGCGACTTCGTGAGTAGTAGTAGCCCGTTCAAAATAAAATATATGTCGCTAAACGTCGCTATAGACCCCCGAGGAAATCTCCGCCATGGTTCTGACCAAGATGAAGGAGACCGCTGAGGCATACCTCGGCGAGAAGGTCACCCACGCCGTCGTCACCGTCCCGGCTTGTAAGCAATTTCTTCTGTCGTATAACAAAGGCTAAATGCAATTTGCAGACTTCAACGACGCCCAGCGTCAGGCCACCAAGGACGCCGGCACCATTGCCGGTCTCACCGTCCTCCGTATCATCAACGAGCCCACCGCCGCCGCCATCGCCTACGGTCTGAACAAGAAAGGCGGTGAATCCCAGATCATCGTCTATGATCTCGGTGGTGGAACCTTCGATGTCTCCCTCCTCTCTATCGACGACGGTGTCTTCGAGGTCCTCGCGACTGCCGGTGACACCCCATCTTGGAGGTGAAGATTTCGACAACAGGGTCATGGAGTACTTCACCAAGTCGTACAAGAAGAAGACCGGCACTGATGTCTCGACCAATCTGCGTGCGATGGGCAAGCTGAAGCGCGAGGTTGAGAAGGCGAAGCGGACGTTGTCGAGTCAGCAGAGCACGAGGATCGAGATTGAGAGCTTCGAGGATGGGAATGACTTCTCGGAGACGCTTACCCGTGCCAAGTTCGAGGAGCTTAACATGGATCTGTTCCGTCAGACATGAAGCCCGTCGAGCAGGTGCTCAAGGACGCCAACGTCAAGAAGGAGGATATCGATGAGGTGTGTTCCTTTCTCTCTTGTTCCTCCTTTTCTTCGTATTCATTGATTTTCTAGATCGTCCTTGTCGGTGGTTCCACCCGTATCCCAAGGTCCAGCAACTGCTCAAGGAGTACTTCGGCGGCAAGGAGCCTTCCAAGGGTATCAACCCCGATGAGGCTGTCGCCTACGGTGCTGCCGTTCAGGGTGGTATCCTCTCCGGCGCCGAAGGCACCGCTGACGTCGTCCTCGTCGATGTCTGCCCTCTTACCCTCGGTATCGAGACCACCGGTGGTGTCTTCACCAAGCTCATTCCCCGTAACACTGTCATTCCCACCCGCAAGAGTCAGATGTGCGTTTCCCTTCCTTGCCCCTTGGACGAAATGAATGCTGATCGTTTTTTCACGCGAATAGCTTCTCGACCGCCGCGGACAACCAGCCCACCGTCTTGATCCAGGTATTCGAGGGTGAGCGTGGATTGACGAAGGACAACAACTTGCTCGGCAAGTTCGAGCTCTCTGGAATCCCCCCTGCTCCTCGTGGTGTGCCGCAGATTGAGGTCACCTTCGAGATTGACGCCAATGGTATCATGAAGGTCGGCGCGGCGGACAAGGGAACGTGAGTTCTTCCTAACCTCCTTCCCGCGACTACAACTAACGCCCCTTTCTTCCTTCTCTCTCAGCGGCAAAACGGAATCCATCACCATCACCAACGAAAAGGGCCGTCTCTCGCAAGAAGAAATCGACCGCATGGTCGCCGAGGCGGAGCAGTTTGCTTCCGAAGACGACGCGCAGCGCAAGCGGATTGAGGCTTTGAACAGCCTTTCGTCGTTTGTGTATGGATTGAAGACGCAGTTGGGCGATCAGGAAGGGATGGGCGGGAAGGTTAGCGATGAGGACAAGAAGACGATTCTGGCGGCTGTTAAGGAGACAAACGGATTGGATTGATGAGAATGGGGCGTCGGCGGGTGTGGAAGATTTGGAGGAGAAGTTGGCTGGTGAGTTTCTCTGTTCTTCGTTCTCCCTCCGCTTCCCAAGATGTTTTGCTCATGAATGTGTTTGCGCACAGAAATCCAAACGATTGTGAACCCGATCACGTCGAAGCTGTACTCTGGCGGCGCTCCTCCGAGCGGGGACGACGATGAGTTTGGGCATGATCACGATGAGCTGTAGATAATTAGAGGATAATTCGTCTTACAGTAGCATTATACTATGATATCGGGTCGCGATTCAGCTGCAGATGTCGACGCAGCGGGGATGGGGATGGGAAGTGCAAATAAATATTATTATACATACTACGTAGTGCGCGGTAGGCGGGCGCACGCCGCTACAAAAGAAAGGCGGTGTAATGCGCGTTTGATGGGATTCAGAGCGCCATTTTTTTGTATTTATTAGGCAAAAAAAACAGAGACTCCATGTATCCCAAGCTACTCGTTCGAACTGAATACAGTCAAATTCCGCAGCTAGTCTCACACTATCTACACAAGCAACGGGCTGACCGTGAAGCAGAACTAACAATTCAGATTCATTTGACTACATACAGCTGCTAGTATTCGTTGTCCCATATCTTGTCCATGATATCGTGTAATTACATTAGCATTATAAGACATGCATCGTCGATCCTCCAACACAAGAAAAATCAGAAAAGAAAAAAAAGCAGTCAAGGTCAACGGGTGCGCTGCAGCGGGGATATTATATCGTCCTGACTCCGCACGTCCAGCGTCACTTTCAGATTGTGATACTTTTGCAGGTCGACGGCTTCAGAGCGCGCGACACCGGCCGAGTCGTTGGGGAGCCAGATGATGGGCGGTGGTGCGATGAGCTCGGGGGCGTAGAGGATGCTGGCCATCTCCCGGGCGTGGTCGGTGAATGACAGTTGCGGGAGGTGCGGGCGGGGCGTCGGGATGCGTGCGGGCTGCGCGTTCGGTTGCAGTTAGGTCGTCTAGCGTTTCGGTTTCTGGAAGTGCGGATCAGTTTGAGGCGAGGGTAGGTTTACTTGATTATACGCACTGAGCGGAAGAGAAACCTGTTCGGGTTTGCGTGGAGGCATCACCGCCAGAGTTACACTCATCATCTCCAATACACTGGCCATAGAGCCTCGCGTTCGGTGCCCCAATCTTCCGCTGCTAACCAAACTAGTGCTCTCGTCGTCAACCGTTCTCCTCTTGGCTGTCGCAGGCCGCGCGGCCTTGTTGAATGCATCTAACGAGTTCTTCACAATAGGAGACAACGATCTTCGCCCTGGTTGTCGAGTTTTGATAGCGGCGAATAATTCGACGAAAATAATGACGAAGACACCAGTGCCGACGAGGACACCACCCTCGATCCAAAACTCGCGGCTCAGGAAGATGAGCCCAAGGAGGATGGGCTGGAGAGAAAGTAGTGTGCCGAACCGACGAAGCAGCCAGATCTGCAGGAGACCGCCGGTCTGGGAGTGTGTGCGTGCATAGACATATCCGACAAGGAAACGATGAGCTGTTGGAAGCAGTATGAGATGTAGAAGTTTGAAACTCAGGAGGCTACGCACCAACGAGAGAAAGCAAGAGCAATATGACGACAGCAGGTGCGACAAGCGGGAAGATAATTGAGAAAATGGATGCAAAGATGATAGCGAGGATGCATGCGCCGGTAGCAAACGCAGGGTTGTATGTGCGGGGATATACAGCTTCCACAAAGTTAATAATTTAGTGAGAATTTGATGAGAAACCGACCTCTGAATCGTTGCCTTGGTGTAACCGCCCTCTTCTCAGCCCTCAAAACCGTCCACAATCTCACCGGCTGTAATAGCAAGAGGCCAGGGAAAATGATCGCACACGTAAAGACGACGCTCAGTGCTAAAATCGCCATATAAATGGCACCGTTCGCAACGCCTTCCGAGCGACCATCAACTCCGCCGGCACCAGCAGTGTTGAATGGATGGAGGGTATAGATGAGCGCGCCAACAGTGATAAGCCAGACGGCCGCTATGCCAGCCAGGACGTAGAACATAGTTTGGAAGACAAACAATTGGGTTCCTGAAACAGAGACTGAACCGCGAATGTGCGCCGAGACTGAAAGGATGGTAACATCGTGAGTGGAATGAAAGCGAAGGGGAAGAGATGCTCACAGTTGATTAACATTACAGCGAGGGTGATGAAGAGTGCGGCCTGCGACCGCCGGGGCAAGAACAGTAGCCAACCCGGCAGCGATAGTATCGCCAGTAGTCTTCGAGGACAACAACGGTGCTAAAAAGGGCAGATAATGTGCTACATCCGGCGCAGTTGTTAAGGAAAGACCCGCTGCCGCTGTCACTATAAGGTCCGGTCAAGTATAAGAGGCTGCTATAAGTGAGATGGAGATACAAGTCACTCACACCCTGCAGCTAGCAGAACTGCGGCAACGCCCAACAGGCACCAGAGAACGATACTATCGAGTCGCCCGCGCTCGTTCTGCAGCACATCCCATCGTACATCCTCCTTCGCCATGCCCTCAATGATTTCCACGCCATTGATAAATCTGCGGTATTGCCGAAAAATGAGCCAGTCTGCTCAATGGACATGATCAACGAGCTCACCTCAAACCCCTTCCAATGATCAACCACCCTCTGATCCTCACACCACCCGCGATATCCTCATACCCCGTCGTCTGCGTCTCCCCAATCTCCGCATTGATAGCCTTCAACCGCGACCGCCACTGCGTGATGTCGCTATATACCTCCCCAAGATGATCATAATTGATGTCATCGAGCGGCCTCACGAATGGCGCCCTGGCCTGCAAGCGCAAATGCGGTGGCCGGCACCTCCTCCGCTGCAGCCTGCGATTCCGTCGCAGTGGACTTTCGCCGCCGGAAAGGGAATGTTTCGCGCTTAGTGCTCGTCGAAGGCTGCGGAGACGTAGGCAAAGTCGGGTCCGTCGGGCTCATCGTCAGAGTCTGGCCCGTCCCAGTAGTCGACTGCGTAGCCTCCCGTCCTCGTCTCATCCGCCTGCTGAACGCCGAAGTCGGCGACGAAGGCCCAACATTATCCACCGTATCCTCCCTCCTCGGACGATGTTCCCGGAATATATCTACCCAATCCGGACCCTCCCCCCTCGCCCTCCTTCCCTTCGCTCCCCTCAATCCCATGATTCGGCCCAAACCTCTGCGGATCCGGAATCCTCGTATACCCCATCTCATCAATCGGCCCCAGTTCGCCCGTCTGGTCGATAGCGACGTGGCTCCCCATCGGCAGTCGCCCGTAATGCTGGCTATTCCGATTTACCTCCTGGAACCGGCTTCCAACCAGCCGCGAATTGATGGTCTGGCTGAGCGTGGGCTTAGGCTCGTCGCCCTCCGCCACGGCGTCTTCGGCGCCGAATTGGCCGCCGGAAACGCCTTGTACGCGGTTGAGCTTATAGTACAAGGAGGGCGCGACGAAGGATGTGGGGGGAAAGTGAGGAAGAGGCAGGGGCGGGGTTCATTGAGCGCTGGCGGCGGGGCTTGCGCGCTGAAGGGTTGCGTAGGGGTTGCGGGTGGCTGATGTATGGCCGTCCTTCGGTTTCCGTTTGAGTGGTGAGCTGGAAGTCCGCGATGGACGGGTCGGGCGTGGTGAGCCTGAAAGACGAAATATATCTCGTCTCTGCAATCTCGAGGTTCTCTAGGATCTCGTCGCGTTCGTCGATCAAGAGGGCGAGCCGTTGCGTGTCGCTGCAAAAATATAAATCAGCAGAAGTACGAAACACGTATATATAAGCAGGAGACCAACCAGATTGAGAAAATATTCGTTATATCAATCTGCGGTGCGGCCTTCTCCTCCTGGTTAGGTTCCTGAGCAGCCTCTTCCTCCTCGCCTGCTTCTCGGCGGCGGCGGCTCCCATTGCCAGTTAGCAAACTCCCGCCCTGCATGCCCGAACTCAGGCCACTCTTCACCACAAAATCCTTCACCCTCTGCTCGCCCCAGCCCGCAAAACCAGGCGCCTTGCGCGCAGACAACCATCTAGCTGCTTACCCTCGCACCGCAAAGTCAACCAGCGTTTCCGGTACGCGATGAGAATGTAGAGCTCCTTGATGATCTTCCACAGCGCCGGGAGGAGCGCCAAAACAATAGTGAAGACCGTCAGCACGATGATTCGCACGCGGAGATGCTGCGGGTCGTTGTCTGCGCCTTCATCTGCACGTTTCGCCAGCAAGTTCGTGGTGGACACGTTGTACTTGCCGCTGTCGATGGCACGTAAGAGGCGCATCAGGCTGAGGTCTTCGAGGGTGGAAGAGCTGCCAGAGAAGGTTGCGGTGTTGGCAGGTCGGCGAGACATGGGGTGGAGACCATGTATAAGGGGAGGGCACCGCCGAGACCGAGTAGAGCCCAGCCGAGAGCGATGAGGAGGGCGATCCAGAGGGCGCGTTGGGAGAGTTGTTCGTCTGCGGGGAAGAGCTCGGCGTCGCCAGCTGGGGATTTGCCCATGTCGGATACATCTGAGGATACAGAGGGTACGAGTGGGACCGGCGGATGCAAGAACGCGAAAAAAGAGGATGAGAGCGGTTTGGGTCGTAAACTGAAATATATTTGAGACTGTGGCCGATTTAACGAGCAAAGCAGGCGCACCCTTGTTCCACAAACCATTCCCGCAATCCGTACAGCTGCCTGAACCGTGGACGCAATATCGCGAACAACAACTAGGAGGGAACTGAGCCTCGAAGGTCGTGTTCTCGAGCTTCCTCACTCACCCATATTAATAGCCCGATGAGACTGGGGATGATGATAGACGCGAGAAGACCGTTTGACGACGCGTCTGTTCCTGAGCCGATACAGACGGGATTGGAGTCAAGATTCGACTGGGTGCCACAGTCGTTGTCGCGATCGCACTGGCGTCTGTGATAACAACCGACTCGGCTAGAGACGTGAAAGTTGTAGTCGGCTGAGTGATAGTTGTAGGGAAAGTGGAGGTGAATGTAGTTAGACCGTCAGATGCAGATGGTATTGAATTAGATGTCGATATATCGCTAGAAAATAACCCAGAATTGGAGGACGATGGCGACGAAGAAGGACTTGGTTTCGGTTCCAGAGGGTATAAAAACGGAGCCATTGCTTGTAGTATACCAGTTTTGTTGGATAGATAGTGACATTTCAAGTCGTCAGTGGTCGTGGCTTCAGGCAAGTTTGTGGACGTCAGTAAAAAGTGCATCACTTCTGAATGGTCGTAAACAAGCACACCAAATTGGGAAACCAGCTGTTCGCTTGAACCTCTGCCTCTCTCTGCCTTCCTCTTCGGCTTCAACGTCGGCCTCGATGGCGAAGAAGGGCTCGGATACGACGCGGAGATGATAGCGCGCGTTAAGTTTGGAAGTGGAGTTTTTCCGATGAGCTCATGGCCATGGGAACGTCTACATCAACAATGCAACATCTCAACATTGACAACCGTTTTTCGCTGCAGATCATCATGAAGCATCGATTACCGGAGTGCTCTGGCTCTTGTATCCTCTAGCTGCTCGAGACTATCTTCCTTCGCATTTTTACGATCATCTTGGTTTTTTTCTCACGCGGAAGGGGGAAGTAACTCGCAACAACGCGACGACAGGAACCCGATCGAAAAAACAATGCAGTCTATGGCTGAAAAACGTCACTTCGTCGTCGCGTCTTCGCAGCCTCGTTCAACCCTGTTGAACCGTTCCCGCGCGTAAACGATCGGTACCTATAGCATTGACACTGACACCTCACCGCGTTTTCGTTGAGGGGAAACTGGCAGAGCAGCTGGCCAACGTGGTGAACAACTCCTCTGGAACTTCCGCGCGGAACTGAATGCAACACTCCTCAGGAAGCACATATTGACACGACGAAACGAAAATCTTAGAAGAATCCTCTGCGATCACCATGCTGGTGGGAATGCGAAGCTGCTTCGGTATTTGCTGAATAGACCGAATCACCCGTTGCGCAGAAACCTCACCTCCGGACGAGCATACCGCGAAGCCCTTCTACCATTGAACGTATTGTGCACCATATGTAACGAGCAAGACACGGGCTAAGTACTGGAACTCATGCGAGAAGGGTGAGATTGCCACAGATTGGTGGTTTCTCGAGTTCCCATCCAAAATCAAACAGCGTGATGCAATAGCACGATGCCAGCCACCTGGATCATTACACTACCACGCAGCCATATATTCAAGGTTCAGTGATACTTGATCCAAGGACATGCGTTCGCATTGGCCGTTTCAGGCGAAGAGAGTTCCCAGAAAAATCCACATGTCTCACTTTTCCCGACATCGACGAAGTTGGAGCCGACTGGCGATATTGGGCGCATATCTTAGAGCGTCTAGCAAAATAGGCACGAAATGGTGAGTGGAATGTGTCGATTTGATTTAGATTCCTGCTGACTAGGCTTCCTCTCTACTATAGTTCAGCTCGATCACTCAAATAGTCAAGTTTTTTGTCTCGTCGTCTTCGGTGGATTCGGTGTCTTCGGGCGTATTCTCGTCGGATGCAAGTCAGACAAAGAACCTAGATTGCACTCCTCGACCAATCTAGAGCAACGTCCTCACTGCAAGACGCCGAAAAAAATCCAAGACACGAAGAAGTAAGTCTCACCCCCCTATTTCCTTTCTTGGTATAAATACCTCTGCTTTTCGCTTTACTTCCTCACTCCGCTACTCAGCCTACATCCACACATCTTCACCTACCCTCACCTACTTCTACATCCACAACATGCCTCCTGCCCCCGCTCCTCAAGAGACTACTGGTCCTTACACCTCATTCGACCCTTTCTACTGGGACCGTTCCCAATGCCCACCTTCCTCGTGACGCCCTCAGCCGCGACGCCCACCTCATCGAACTGGGTCGATCCTCTAACCCAAGGCGTCCCCGCCGCTCCCAAGCTACCCGTCTGGGCCATCGTGCTCATGGCGATCTCACTCGGAACTGGGTTCCTTCTCTTGTGTTATTATGCGCAGAAGAGCAGTAAGGCTTGGAGTGTGGACTTGCCTAGCAGGTCGGATGTAAGTCTCGAATGTCTTGGTTCGTTGTTCTTCACTGATGTTGAATGGAATGTAGCCCAATAGGAAGAAACTTTCGTTCTCGCAGACAGTCGAGAAGATGATGATTATAGAGATGGAGACGAAGCCCAAGCCGAAATCGATCCGGGCTCCTCCTCCTGCGTATACGGGAAACAAATCTGTCCGTCTCTCTTCGTATGTCTTTCTTTGATCTATACTTATTCTGTATCCAGGTCAAAAGTCTTCTGCTCATAAGGACGAGGCGCCGCGTAAATCCTCCCTCCCTCGCGTGATTGGCAAGCTCAGCGACCCACCGGCCTACCTCACCTCAATGGAAAAGAAATGGTCTGGGTTCGACGAACCCGCTCTCCGCGAATCCATAACGCATGCCAACACGCGGCACAATAAACACAAGGATTCGGCTGTGCCGAAACCATACATCGGGCCCAGTCGAAAGAGGCCCCGCGCAGGCTGCCAGTGATGCGGAGCAGGCCCTGCCCTCCGATTCGCCGCCCTGAAGGGGCGCGGTGGTAGGCGTTTTTGTCGTGCGGACGGTAGGGTGTCGGACAGAGCGGCATTGGTTTTGCGGTGGACGACGTCGAGGTAAGTTTTCTTGCATTCGGTTTCGCTGTGATTCCCAATTCTGACAACACTTCAAAAGAACGACCTCACCGCCCTGAACACTTCTGGCATTGTACATTGGATATCAATCGACATCCACGTTGCGCCTGATGGTGCTGTTTGAAGGAGCGGTTTACTATGGAAGAAGTCACCCCTCGTTCAAAAGACGTCGTCACAAGATCGAGCTTTTGCGCGGTCCTGGGGGGGGGAAGTAAAAAAGATTGAATTGTCATTAGTGGATGGTATCGGCTTATGTGGAAAGCAAGAAGGGTTGAGGTGGGGTTGTGTATGTAGAACGCACTCATAAGTTAACATTGATGATAATACAATTACACTAGCGATTAATGCCAGTCATGAAGGAAAAACCAAATACAAAGGACCCGAAAAAGTTTGAAGTACAAGATCCGACTTAACGCGAGGATTCCTCGTCGTCTGAGTCGTCGGACACCCTTATGGCGCGAAACATGGCACGGCGACCACTTGACATGTCGGACAGAATGCTGTCCGGAGACGAACCAGTCCTGTCCGAGCCGTCATCGGAGTACGTCGGAGGCACGGTGAGGACGAGGCGAAAGGCGTCTTTACCGTTAAGGTAGAAGCGATAGAGGCGTTTCTCCCGAATGAAGCCGAGGGACTCGTACAATGATAGCGCAGCGCTGTTGTCGTATTCGGTTTCCAGGACAATCTGGTAGACACGCGATTTCAGCACAAACACACAGTAGGAAAGCAAAATTGTACCTCTTGAACCCCGTCTTCCTTCATAGCTTCAAGAGAGTTCTTCACGAGCGTGCTAGCTATAATAAGAAGGGGAAAAAAAGAAATCGCACCAAAGGTGTTTTTCCATATCTGTAAGACAACGGTGAGGAGAGGGTAGAGAGGCGAGAGACGGACTGACCTATCCCGCGTTTCCGCCAGTTCTTGCTCACACTCAGCATGGCGATATAACCTCGGTTCGCCCTCTCCCGATGCATACTCTGCTTGCACACAATCACTCCGATGGGTGTCGAAGTCGCTGGATCGCTGGGGTACGCCTGTACGACAGACGCATCAGCTTCGAGAACATTAAGCGACAGTACATGACATACAAGGAAGGAAAGATGTGGCCTTTCGGTCGCGCGTTCAGAACAACAACAGATTTCGCACGATCGCTTGGAACGTACCACTGGTGGAGGAAGTAACGGAAGGTGTAGATAACATATGGCTCGCTCAGCTCAGATTGCACGAGATCCATGATATATGGAAGATCCTCTTCGCCACTATATTGTCTGTACATTATCGACATGGTGGGAAGAGGCAAGAGAGAAAGATCAACGTGGCGCTTCGGGAACAATTATATGGTCGGCCGAACTTCAAGACCGAGTAGCGCCGAACGACGGTTCCGCGAAATATTGCTGTCGCGTTTTTGGCCCTCAGCGCCGAAGTAGAACAGAAGCCCTGCTTTGAAGAGAGAACCTTTCTACGTCTATTGCAACGGGCCAACTGTAAATTATAGAAATTGAGTAGAATATTTAGAGCTTGGCTTCAGAAGGTTGCATCTTGATATGTATCCCAGACGCGACAAGACGGTGCTTAGTGGCATTCCAGATCTGAAGAAATCTCGCCGTCAAAATACACAGAGGGAAGCACCAAGTATATACGCACCTCAGTTCTGGCGGACATGGCTCGAGCACCTACAGTCATCGTTGTATTGACGATGCGCAATTTCTCACCACTGGAGGGACAGAGATTTGACATACGGACAATCTCGAGTTTGTGGGAACCTACAGTGTAGCTGGAGAGTGGTATACAATGTTCAGAGACTGAGAAACGGTGTGGACCTCCGGCTTGAACGCTAATAAACATAACGTCGAGCATCTGTAGACACGCAGCGCACACTTCAGCCATCGCAAGTAGTATCAGAGATAACGCACACGTCGATAAGAAAAGCTGAGCATCCTCCATGGATGTTGCCTCCGCCGTTAAGCATGTCTGACGACGGGCCATCATACACCGGACTTGAGTTGCGGCAAAAGAACGGGCCACAAACCCTCCGTTACAACTATCTCGCAAACCACTCTGCCTTCTTGCTTCGAGGGCTCTTCCGCCTTATTATCCACCGAGGCATGCGTAACGACCAGGTCGCGGAGAATGGAGTCGCCAAAGCCGGGCTTTTGGGAACGATTGAGATTGTATAGAGTGGGGAGATTTGAGAATCTCTCTTTGGTTGAAGAGCTGACGTTCCCTGCAATGGGCATGATGAGCGTAGCCCACAGTCCTCTGTGCCAGGACAAGTTGCAAGTTGAAAAACAGAAGAGACTGAGAGATCGGCTCGGCCATCGTGATAGCCGGTGATGAGAGATGGTGCCGGACCGGAAGCCGATACTCAACGCCAGCGTCCAGATTAGGAAGTTTTGTGAAAGTTTGACCAAAATGAGCTTCCGCCTCATTTTTAGAAAAAGAGATTACTCTGGCGTGCTTAAAATTTACACAAAGCCACTCCCTCCAACTGCGAGTTCCTACAGGGCGCCGTAAACCTGTATGTCTCCCGGGATCCAACGTTAAGTAAATTCAGGATATACTCACACCTATAGTATACGGTGAATCTGATCCAATTCTTAATAGAAAACCGTCAGCACTACGCTCTATCTTATCGTATAAATCTATCATAGAGCAGTGGGGTCTAGGTGAGGTTATGATTTGATTCCCTGGAAAAAGTCGAGAGTCCTGGAAGTAGAGATCATAGCAGATCGCAACCAGGTCAGTTCAGTTGGATCTGCTTAAATATCAATACTTCCCCGCTGACTCATGACTTTGAACTCGAATAAAAATGGTAGCCCGAAATCTGCAACCTCAAGCTGCCCTTGCTTGTTTATTTCTTTGAGTCGCCATGTTGAGACCCAGGGAGAAGATAAGCGAGGTGGGGTAGAAACGTCAAATGGCAATGCACCGTATTTGAACCAAGTTCGGGAAAACATGTGTCAAGTGTTGATGCGTGGCTTATTTGGTTAGCTCGGCAAGCGATTCCTTCCTCAAACTTCAACGTCAACCTTTACCACCTGCCTTGAGGCATTCTCGCCAATTTCTTCACCTTCTTGCGGACGATAGGCTGGTATGCATGACTAGAAAGTTGTATTGCGGCCGTCTTTGATAGCGACAAGTTATGGCCCAGTCGTCACAGCAGGATCTGGCTTCAAGTTCCCATGAGGAGGGCCCGCTGAAAGATCTATATCTGCGTACGGAGAGCACAGCGAGTCCCAGTAATGCACTCAAAATCGTCACCGAAGTCGAATCGTACTGCGAGTCGCCTGGAGATTCCCCGAACTCTTTGTTCGACGACACATCGCCTAGTTCACCCTGCTTTGAATCCTCTTCTGGTGGACCATCACCCGCTCTAACTGAAGCACCTCCGATTCCAGGGCTTTTCTACGACCCTTCTGTGCTCGTGTCTTCCGAGCTGGCCAACGACGTCGTACGTTACTGCTTCGAAAACTACTTCAACCGCCGGGGTGTGAACCAAATCATGCTCTTCGGCGTTGGCTCGGGCTCTCCCACTTCTCCCTCCGAGTCATCGAGCGGGCTGCCCCCAGTCTTGGCAACCCTTCTGTCTACTGTATCCTCGCTCTTAAAACCCTCATTACCTGCGGAAACCTATGATCTCCTGTTTCCTCACAACCCAGCCACTGCTCGACAAGCGATCTTGAATCTCTATCAGCCGGGTGAAGGAATCGTACCGCATGTCGACTTGCTCAAACGGTTCGGCGACGGGATCGTCGGCGTCAGTTTTGGCAGCAGCTGTGTCATGGACTTTGCTCCCGTAGAGACGGCGGCGGACGCTGGAACAGTGCACTTGTTTCTACCCGAGCGGAGTATCATTGTTCTCTCCGGAGACGCGCGGTACGCGTGGACGCACGGCATCGACAAAAGAACATCGGACCTCGTCGCAGACGGAGATGAGTCCCGGGTGGTTCGGCGTGGGCTACGCCTGAGTATCACTTTCCGCTGGCTTCTTCCCGGAGCAGATGTGGTTGGGCAGGAAGGGATATTCCCCGGCACTTAGACTTTTCGACATTTGATGACGAAGAATGCCAACAACTTAAAGGAGAAATACTGATGAATTCGACAACGTTACAGTAATTTCGGACTTGTCACTGCACAGGCAATTCCTAGAGGTATACAACATCTGAAAACGACGATCAAAGGGACGATGCTCGGTATGCTGGTAGGCCGAACAAGCTACCTGGCTGGGCCTCCGCGTTTAGTTCGCCCCTCACCTATTTATCATCTTAATCGTCGCAACGTTGGCTGTTTATTTCTCTGCACTATACACCGGGCGTTTGTAGAGCTCAGTATTGAAGCTATTGGAGCCCATATCCCCAAGCTCGCAAATTCAGTATCAGAGAATCGAAAATTGAAAGTTGAACATTGGTTCAATTTTGGAGATCATCACGGCAATGGCCCGATTGATCCGACTCTCGTCTTTCCCAACACCGAGCATCTCGTTGCTGGCCCAGTGGCCTACTCGACGCGTCTCACCATTAAACATGTTCACTGCGCCATATCCGCCCTACGATCCAACGGATCCCAATGGATTCTCGTGAGCCTCGCCCGATCGATAGGTTTTTCACTCTTCCGCAACGGCATTCCATGTGGTGGCAGATACACCACCGTGGTTCACCGCTGGCCAGTTATCATTACAGGGTACATAGCTCTCTCTTTCCTTGGGGTGGCTACTGGGATTTACTGGACTTCTGCTTTGCTCAGGGTTATCGACCGAATGCACCGCCTGAGCCATGACCTGTATCTCGAAATGACTGCCCCGGAAGCTGAGGCGGAGTTGACTCGGAAGGAGTTGTTGAATCTGAAGATAGAAGAAGCGAAGGGGATTATTGGGAAGGTAAGCAAGCGAATTGCTTCGCGCCGTCTTTGCGGGTTCGCGTGGTCTGGACTCTGTTGTAGATCAGTCGACTGAAATACGAGATGGGAAGAGATTATGTTATGGAGTGCGTGTGCCCATGTTTAATCCTGCTTTCAACCTTCTCAGAAATACACGGGTACCAGACCGATTTTGGATGATGGAGAGCCTGCTGAGACGTACAATTCCGAGTTGAATCGTCTTGCTGGCGAAGCGAAAAATACATGGTTTACGGCGCCGTGGCTTTATGCAGAGTAAGTTTGAACAATATTAACCGCACACCGACTCACGGCCGTTCTCTGATCACAGGTGCTACTTGTTCGTCACTCACAATATTTTTCTCTTGTCAAATCTGATATCGTTGCGCATCTAGGTACAGACTCCTTCGATCGTATTTCGCTCAAACCACGCAATGGGTCTCGTTCGATCCTTTTGCATCGCAGAAGGCCGAGACTTTCAGGCAATCTGGAAAAGCTATCTATCGTTCGTATCGGTGATGGATCGTTGCCCTTTCTTCAACGTAACATATTTTTTGCAGAAATCGGAACCACGATGCATGAACTTCAAGAGGAGCATGTAAAAATCGACACCAATTCCGACAGCCTTGGTGTGTTGTTCAAGGAGATGATTCAGATGTGTCTATGGTAATTCTCTTTCTTCGTTCAAGGACGGTCTTTACAGCTGCTTGCTTTTATTTTGAAGGGGGAACGCTACTGATCTCTCGCTTTTGACACACCTATCGTCTTCGGATATTGAACACCTGCAAACTGTAGGCAAGGATGCTCAAGCGGCACGAGCGGAGTTTATATTGCGGGACGATCAAGAGAAAGTTTGGAGTCATGTTAAGTCGTTGTCCGGTGGGAGGATTGATTTCGTACTCGACAATGGTGTGGCCTTTTGAACTCGAATTCTCCGTATGGTACCTGACGGCTTTCAGCTGGTTTTGAGGTAAAATTACCAACTTGTTGAAACTTGATTTCGAGCGCAGGGATAGCTGTTCACCGACCTGGTGTTAGCCGATTTTTTGGTGACTTACACGCCGCATGTGTCGAGCGTGGTTTTCCAGTATGTCCTGAACTCTATGTGCGCACTGAATTTCCCTAACTTCAAATTGCGCAGCCCAAAGTTGTTTCCTTGGTTCGTCTCCGATGTATGCAATGATCGCGACCCTCTTAATTGTATTTGGATACGACTCAACAAACTTGAAGGTAACTCCGAGCGACTTTGCGGAAACAATTCAATCGTTGCTTGATCCTGCGTTTCTTCCGCCCTCCGACGGGATGAACTTGGACCATCTTCAAGTCATGATCAAGCGCTGGGAGAAGTATATAAACGACGGTGTTTTCTCGCTCTCGGTGCCCACTGCAACACCTTTGGGAGATAAGTCAGAGGAAGCGCAACGATTAGCTGGATTTTGGACCTCTCCGGCACCGTACTGGAATATGGAGGTCCTTGCCTCCGATTTGTATGAAGGTCTCAAAGGAAGTGATCTTGTTATCTTCAAGGTATTGCCCATTCTATAGTCGTCCTCGTATTTCGCTGAATATCTTCCGTCAGGGTGATTTGAAGTAGGTTCCAGTATTTATTTGGGTGGATGGATCTGACCTTGGTTGCATTCAGTTATCGCAAGTATGCGTTCTTCAAGCAATGTCGATGT
This sequence comes from Favolaschia claudopus, assembly GCA_037176885.1. Lineage (NCBI taxonomy): Eukaryota > Fungi > Basidiomycota > Agaricomycetes > Agaricales > Mycenaceae > Favolaschia > Favolaschia claudopus. The sequence continues at coordinate 581,415 of JAWWNJ010000026.1, read as the reverse complement.
TCGATAGCGAATCTGATGTATCCGTAGACTCACTGGCGACGTGAAATGGCCGGCGTGGACACCATTTTCAACCGCCTTAGGACCTCTGGCGGGGTCTTTCCCTCTTCTCAGCTTGCGCACAAATAAGGCTGATGTGGTTGTCGGCGTTGAACGGGAGATCGCCGAGAAACTTGACAAGGAAGGGTCGAAGTGGAGAGTGGACGGCAGGTAACCTTTCCCATCGTTATGAATAGCAATTTCTGACCACTGTTACCGATATTGTGTTGCGATTCCAGGTATGCACTCATATCGTTTGCTGAGGCAACTAGTAGAAATTAGAGAAGAGGATTTCAATTGCTGTATCATTTCGAAGCGTTGTTGTCGAAAGAAACATTGGTTTTTAGAGACGCGAAAACGCTCAAAATATACGCTGACCCGGCATTGTGTAATGCATTGTGGGTTCAACCATTTTAAATTTTCAACGGTGTTCTTGAACCGTGGGAGAGTGTTACGGTTTCTGTGAAACTTTGATGCGATCACTTGGCCTTGACGAGCGAGTGATCGGAATCGGCCGCGATTGGCCAGAATTGTCTTGGCCCACCTCGGCTTTCGTAGCCGTTGTACTTGGCCATTCTGAACACCAAGAAATTCATTTACGCCCGGCGGAGAGCTCGGCAAAACTTCCTCTCAGATCCTCCGACGTTGTGTACGTTCACCTAGCCTTGTGGGAGAGCCAGCGTCGAGCTGGTTGAACGATGGGGAGTTGAGAGTTTCGGTGTCGAAGATCATATAAAGACCTGCGTAACGGTAACCATTCGCTTCTCGGCTGGCCGGGATATATACAACTCGTTGCTGGTTGGTGCACGCCACGGTCTTCACTTGTTCTTTCCACTCGCTGAGTTCTGCGGACTCATACTTTCCGTGGCTGGTTCCCTCTTTTCTTCTGTGGCGGCAGGATCGTTATTCACCTTGCTTCAATGGTTAACCAGAAGACGAGGGAGTGGATGAAGCATGTCCTCTGGATCTCTAGAGTGAAGCTGATCGTAAGACCAGCTCGTTCATCGCTGAAAGCACAGCTAACGCCGGGCAGTATGCGAGAATCACTCTCACTCGCTACACCACTCTTTACTTTTTCATCGCTCTTACGAGTTGCTTCGTCCTTGTCGGCTTGCAGTTAGGGACATATGCCAGCAATACCGAGGGCGCAACCGCAGTGGCTGGATTTCTCCAACAGGTACATAGATAAAAGCATTGCGTTGGATACAGGATTTTCATCGAGTTACAGGCCAACATCTCCACTTCAGCCGGAATGTCGTATTTGCAGAGTGGCGACGTCGTGGTAAGTGCTTTGTTTCTCTGAAACATCGAGCCTCACTTTACTGGCTAGCTATGCCACGGACTCCCTGGGCAGGAGGGGGCTAACTGCAAGACCCTTGTGAGGAACACGCATTCGCACATGCATGTATGTGACCCCTATGTCGGCCAACTGCAAGATCTAATAACGTCTCCACAAAGGTCCGCGATCTTCTGTCGTTCGACGAGAGACAAGACGCCCCAGATGACCTTCCGGGATGTGCCCTCTCCCTTATGTGGCTCCAGGACGTGTAGGTCTCGCCACAGCGCGCTCACTCTCGGTGTCTTATCCTATCTTTCAGTTTACAGGACGCTGTACGGACCACATTCTCCCATTCCGCGTTTCAGAAACTCAGGTGTTTTGCATTGATAGCGTCGTGAGGACCTCGGCGTCCTTGTCTATAACGTCTGGCTATTGACACTCTCAGTAGCGACGGTATGTTCCTCCCCTAAAAGTTTTCAAATGACTAATCCCATGCTTCACTCAACAGCTGCTCAATGAAAGCCTGCCGCATCTATTTGCCGGTCTGGCGGCTCGCGCGCTCGCTGCTGGCTGGTCTGGCTTCCGAGTCAAGGGGACGTCCAATCTGTATGATACTTATTTACACGTCGTGGAGACGGGGAAATGCCGCGGCTTTGACCCTCTGGGAGACTGGTGGACGCACAACACGTCTCACGAGGCAAGTTTGCGACTTCCATCTCATCCTTCGATCTCATGTTTCCGCAGATTATAAGCCTTGTCTTCAACGCCGTGCTCTTGGTACTCATGGGCGGGCTGACCTACAAACTGTTCAGAGTGCGCTCTCCTCCCTATCGGCGTCCGATCTATTTTTGAAAGCCCTTCCATGTCAGGTGTACGCTCTCCAAAGTTTCAGTAGGGTAGGCGCTTCTCCGGAGGTCAATCGAGTGTACAAGGTATTACGACCTTCCTCTTCGTTCTCGTCTGTTGCCAACCATTCGCCGTAGCTTGTGCTCTTGTTGTCGGTTGTCCTGCAGCTTGCAGGCTTTTTCACACTTGGACAGACGGTGGGTCATTGTTCTGAAAGAAATGCACCACGAAGCTCAAGCCTTTCCAGGCACTGTGGATGGACAAAATCGCCGTTGGGGCCGTTCGCGATCTCGCTGAGCATTTCTTTTTGTATCTTGCTGAACTCATTGTCACCGCGGTGGTACGTGCCATCTTGCGGCAATTTGCTTATCGTGTTGAATGAGCCACTTTTCATGTGCAGCTTGTGATTCCGTGGCTGGTCTTAGTGCGTGATCTTTCACTTTCGACGTCGACGGATCTGACCTTTGTCGTAGGGATGGATCAGCGTCCGGAGAGAGTCTAAACCCCTCTTTCTGGTGTTCTCCTTCATATCCTTACTTCTCATCATCATGTCTACGATGTTATTCATCAGCCCCCGTAAGTTAACTTTCCTTGAAACAGCTCTACGTCCTAACGCCATACACAGTGAATCGTTTCGTGATCAAGGAGTGGTCTTTCTACGCTACCATGTCCATCTGTCAGTCAACATCAAAATAGACCCTTACAAACTTGACTGACCCATTTCGCAGCTGCATACATTCTGCTTGTAGCCACTTTAGCGATCGCCATTGTCTGTAGATTGCATTTTGGCAAGGTCGGCAGCTTGCAAATATATCGAAAACGATAATTCTGACATGTCTTTGTGTTTGCTATTTTACAGGGTCTTGCTCACTTCCGTAAGCCTTCTCCTTCGCGTACAAATAGTGTATTTATTCCATTGACAGTGCGCGTAACCGAAGCGTTGGAAGGAGAAGACTTTACAGCCGTCAATTTCCCCAAGGTATGCTTGCTTCCGCACACTCGCTTGGTTGCAATGGTTTATTATTTTTTCAGGGAGATGACGCTGCTTCGTTCACGGACGAGAAGTCACGCTTCGACCTAGAGCAACAGCAACCAGTCTTGGAATATTCGTATTCCGGGCCCAAATACTCCTACGACGACGAGAAGGCTGCCTCGCACATCCGCAAACCCAGCAAGAGCATGTCCGCCATATTCTCTGAGGATGCCGCTGGCAAGTCGCCCGCAGACACCATCCATATGTCGAGCTCCACCGCAATGTTCATGGATGCGATGGCTAATCGGATGTCGATGTCGCCTGTCGTTGTGAAACCAGGTAGTCGCACCGCGAGCATAGGCAGCAATGACAGTGATCGATCCCGGCACCTCGTTCGAGCGGATTCCGCTGTGTTGCCTCCGAGCTCACTCACATTAGCAAATCCGCTTCGTTCTCAGACCATTGGGGAGCGGCCAGCTGCGGTACCGGAGCCCACGAAGCCTGTTCCAGCTGCGGTCAGATCTGGATCGGTGCCAATGCAAGGAGTTGGACTGCCTCGCAGACCTAGCGATGGCAAAAACAAGCCGCCCGGAAACTACTTCTAGACGGTGGTGAATGTTCTTGTGCCACATCCTTCCCGGGACTGACCTTCTCTACCTATCGATAACCATTGACTAGGTACTATGTGTGTAACGGAGTACGTGACTAATCGTAACATTGTACATTTGAGAGTCTGCGTGTGCTCTGAGTCCGTTCCAAATACAAGGTCCTAAAGGAAAAATGTCCGGATGATCGTCAAGATCAGAAGGGCATTGGTTTGCTAGAGTAAGGCTTGTCGTACGACGGTGGCGGGCCTCGTATGGGTGCGGGGAACGAGGAATCGCTGCCTGAACGTGAATGGGCTTTCGCATGGAACGTAGGTAAAGGAAAATCGGGCTCGTCGTAGGTGTAGAAGTCGCCGTTCTTTTCGCCGGATTTTTCGATGTCACTGTGCTGGAAGACTTCGGGGGTAAAGTCAGCCAGTGCAGCTTCAGCGTGCACTGTCAAGAGAGTAAGGAGGATGACTGTGGTGAAAGGATGGCGACGGACAGTATTCAGCAAGTCCCTGATCGAAATTCCTCCAGCATATTGTAGCCAAAACCATACTAGCACTGTCTTTAAATTAGGGTGCAGAAAACAAAAGCATAGTCAATGCGAAACTGACATGATAAGGATGAAGGACGCGACGCCGAAGCAGGCGAGGTAGGGCCACTGAACGAAGGACCTGCGACATCCATATTCAGCCAGCGTCTCCAAGCAAGTAGCGACTGAGGACTGACCAACGATATACTATCGAGTAGAACATGATGGACCAGCCAGCGATAAAGAAAAAGCCGACGCCAAGAAAAGAGATGATGAATGATTTTCGTTCCAGTCGGACACCATACCAACCCTATTCTCCGAGTTAGACGATGTGACAGAACGACCAGGAGGAATGGGGGTTCGACGAACCAAGGCGATCCATGGTATAACGAGGATGGTCGTCGCGAGGATGAGAGCGTTGTAGAGCGTGGTGTGAGTGGAAAGGACGCTGATGGCTGTCTTGGTCAGAAGGTCGACCCAAAGGCTGGAAAGCGTTCATTGGCGATGTAAGGAAACAACAACACTGGGCAGCACCTTGTTGCGACGATGAGTACGAAGACCTCTAGCTGCAATACGGCTTGAACTGCCATGAAGAACTAACAGAAGACAAGTGTTAGGTGTGCTTTCGTCAGGCAGCAGGAGGAAACTGACCTTATAGATACGCATGACGTTTTCAGGCGCCCCAACACGCTTGACGGATTGGGCCTTGTAAACCTGATAAAGGCCATTGAGGAAGGCTGAAAGTCTGTGAGGACAATGAGAAGTATACCTTCAACAGATTCCAGGAGAGTAGACCAGATACGAAGAGAGCGGAGAAGTTGAGCACGGCATCCGCGACCTGAAGCATTGTATTAGCCTACATCGATCACTCGAAAACGAAGATAACGCACGTTGAATGCATAACGCGTCCCAAAGTAAGTGGGGAATAGCTCGACGCCGCACTCTGTTCCTGGCGTTGAAACTATTTCCTGGAAAATTCCCTTCTGACTGTTGGTTCGGTATATGAGAATATATGAGCTCCAAGCAGTTATCAGGAAGCGGGAGCCCAGTGCGGTAAGCCTGCGTCATCGTTGAGGGGCGAATACGAGGATGAAGAGAAATGAACAAAACTCACATGTGCGGAATGGATCCTCGAGAAACACCAAAGAGAGAGACACCCATGAGCCAGAATTGGAAGAATATGAACGTTATATCTTCGCGAACGGAGTTTTGAAGGCTTCGGACTGGTAAGGAGGGAAAAAGACACAGGAATGAGGCCGCTCACACTTGCTGGGGGTATACTAGAATCCGCGCGCATTGTCGGCTCAGGAAAACGGGTGGGGCGGCGCTAGATTCAACTGTTACTCCTGCAAGACTGTTGTTGCTATCGAAAGAAGGGGCAACGGTAAATCCCGCGTTGTAATCTTGGAGGATCTAGAGGAAGTCATGATGCTGATCGGGGTATGCAGATGAACATTGAACGCACTGATACGGAGTCTCGGATACCCTGAAGTAACACTTTTTATGAGAACTCGCGAGAAGTGACATAAAATACGGACATACTTACCGCTTCAACGGCTCCAGGTGTTTTACCGACACCGACACCCGACTGAAAGATTACCGAGCACGGATACCGCGGCTGTCCATGCGGAATGTCGTCGCACATACTAAGCGTCCAGTGATTGGGCGAGCCTTGGAGGAGAGTCAAATTTTGGAGCGGGATTTTGGCGGCTTGGACGATTTGCGTTACAACGCCCTCGAACTCGGAATCGACGCTGTATAGGAGGGCTTGTATGATGCCTTGTGCGAAGCAGTGGATTAAAGAGAAGAGAAAGAACGCGATAGTGACGCGACCTGCAAACAGTCAGATCGTGAAACTAGAGGAAAGGATACGACACACTGAGAGTGATAGCGGCGTACTGTAGGAGATGTTAGCTCCCACTGGAATAAAATGAAGTAGACCTTACCGTTGACTTGAGTATCAAAGTTGGCTTGTGGAACATCGTGCAAAAAGATTAAGTGTTGAAGAGAATAGAATGGCAGCGAAAACTAGAGTCGAGAAAAACAACAAGAGAGCGACAGAAGAAGAAGAAGAAGAAAGAAAGGGTCCAGCACCGACAACACCCAACCTGAGGCGTACGACGGAGGCTCTCTTGGAAGTGGTGGGAGGAAAGGAAGAACCAATGGTTGGGTCTTGCTCGCTTCCTGCCATTGTGATGACAAGCAACAAATCCGTTTCAGCTGGGCTGAGGACATCGACGCCTGTAACGTACGACAGATGGTCATTGCCCCAAGGTGTTGGCCAGTTGTTGAGATGATCGACGTTTAATACTTAGAGGCGGGCAGTGACTGATTCGAGTTGACTCTGCTGATCAGGTTCAAGGGCCGTCGGAAAAGGTCGGAAAATCGCCACTTTCGCTAGATTTTCCCGTACGTTACAGCTGCCCGCAGCCACTGCCACTGTGCCAGTACACCAGACCAGCCCCATCTTTGTAGACCCAAGATGGTGTAAGTCAATAGAGACTGCGTCATGTCAAGGAACGAGTGACGATCAAGATAAGTTTCGTCGGAACGACGCCAAGGACAGCGCTTGTCGCTGTCCGAGTCGGCGTGAGAGCGCAAAGTCGTGGCTCGGGCCTGCTCGGGGAAGATTTGCAAAGAAACGCGGTCACGTGACTGAGTCGCGACACATAATTACGAGATACGCGAATGCTAATGAATGCTCAGTGTTTGCCCAGGATTTGGTACATTGCCACCAGCGTCAAAACTGACGCTGGCCGGATCCACTGAGAATAAATTCGGAATCTTCGCCAGATGGCCGATTGTCGAAGCGCTGAAGTCATTTTGATTTACGAGCTGGTCGGACAACTATCCAGTGTCGAAAAAATCGAGAAACCCACTCAGTTGGGTGAGCTCCAAACGACAGATTCTGAAACGACACGAGTGTTGTGGGACCAGTCCAATGAGATGAATGAATCATGATTGTGAACCACATCGATGCATCCCGATCCATGCTGAGGCTGGTGGATAAATCTCGCGATATGAATCATTTACTTCTCCCCTGATGTTTGCCACACTGGCGACTTGTTGAACAATCTGCTTGATACGTACTCAATGTGGAGGTTCCTATCAGAGTGTAAACTAGCTACGCTGTCTTCAAATGTACACTGCTCGCTCGAGACGAAGACCTGAAGTCATTCAGCTTAGATACCCGAGTTACCAACAAAAGCCCTAAAACGAATGCTCATTAATAAATTACATCCCAACCTCCACGCGACCCCAACCTACACAGTAGCAGTAGATCAAGTATCGCATCTCAAAAAGGCTGGATGGCAGCTATATCATACCGTATCGTATCGTGCAAATCGTATCCGAGTCATATAACAATATCGTGCAGTGCGTGTACATCATGAGGCGTGCGGCTGGCTAATAATACGTGGATGTCAATGTTGGTGGAGTTGAGATGGAAGTTGGAATGGAAGGGAACAGAATGGGATGGTATGGGAACGATGATGATGAAACTTGAAACTACGAGAAGAGAAGAAAGTCCGAGTCCATGGCCAAAAGCCTCTCCAAAGCACAAGAGGGATGATTATTGGCGGCGTGCGTATCAATGTACCGTATGATAATATAGACCAGATGCAAGAAGCCAAGAGCAGTCGTCGTGTCGAGGAAGCATGAACAAGCATGAGAGGTCATAAAGGTCGCAAAATCATGTCCATGGACGATGATGACCCATTCATCGCGATGGGCTCGAGGCCTTCGACTTCACTCCAGACGCAGCAGCAGCCGCGTTCTGCCTGACCTTCGACAGAGGCGAGGACAGAACGCTCAGCGGAGACTGATGCGTGCCAGGTCGACTGGGACGAACTAGAAACCATTCGATCAGGGATTCCACATAACGAGAGAAAGGAAAGGAAACATACCACCGCAGTCGCGCGGGGCAACTTCACCGCACTTGATATGAGCGCTATCAATGACCATTAGTTGAGATGCTGGAACTGAAGATAGATTGACTGAACACCCACCGAAGCCCACAATCATCGCACTCTAGCACAGGTTTCCACCCCAATCGCTTCGAGCAGATATCGCACTTAGCAACAAGTAGACCGCTGGAGAAGAACAAATCCAATGGATTCCAACCAGCAGACTCGCTATTGCCGCCGCTGCCCGTGGGTGACACCGTCCCATTCGAGTTCTTCTTCGGCTTGGCACCCGGCTTGAGGAGGGAGAACCGATGAACAAGAGGAGCTGTGTAGTTGCCGTGAAGAGACCGAATCGTCGACCCACCCTCGGTCGCATACGTCGTGGAGATGGCAGATACCGAATGTGCCGTGTGATAAGAGTCGAGTGAGGCGATGGAGAGAATCGAGCCGCCGAGCGGGTCGTGCTCCGACTCGGACAGGGACCGTGCCCTGGTGGCAGCAGGGGGGGCGTGCGCATCATTCTTCACCGGATCTTCCTTCTCCTTAATGTCGGACGAGTCGGCGGGGACAGTAGGCGAAGCCGGAGTGCCCCGGACAGTGAGGATAGACGACAACGACGGGAGCTGGCTGCTCGAAGCCTGGTTGTGACCACGGATGACCGTAGTGCTATAATCCGAAAACGCAGAAGAAGTGGCGTTGTGGTCGATGAGGGGTTGGTGGCCGTTAGTGTCTTCGCTCCAACCACTCTTCCCGCCGACGCCGACGCTGGACAGTCCCATAACAGCCTCCATCAGCTCGTCGTCGCTGTCGTCGGTATCCGTGTTGCTTGAATTGTGTGAACTGCTCCGGATATCCTTGCCCACCCCAACACCGAAGCTGGGGATCCTGGGCCCGGGACCAGCGCGCTTGCTGGCCGTCATCAGCCTAACGCTGCCAACATGGAGGTCCTCTCCCTCATTGGGCCGTGCGAGGACTTCAGCTTCAATTTCTCGGAGCCGTTCGAGAATGACACGCGTAGTGGGCCGGGCAGCCGGGTCGGTCGCAAGACAGTCAATGGCCAAAGATAAAAACGCCGGAGGGCATCCTGGACTGGCAAGTTTGTGCACCTCTTCAGAGTCGATGCCGAACGTCGGGGCTGTCCGCTTGAAATGGTCGTCATCGGCGAGTTTGCGCGCCGCAATTTCGCAGAATATAATCCCCAGTGAGAATATATCGGTGGGGAGGTCGAATTCGTCGCCGAGTAGGATCTCCGGGGACATGTACGAGTCCGTACCACAGAACGTCAGACGCTTGGACTCCTCGTCATTGCGAGCGGCGATGCGGGCGAAACCAAAATCAGTAAGCTTTAATCGGCCGTTGGAGGTGACGAGGAGGTTCTCGCCCTTGAGATCGCGATGGATGCATTTGCGAGCGTGAAGGTAGGCGAGGGCGCGGGCGATGTCGGTGGCGAAAGAGAGGCGGAGGCGCCAGGGGAAGGGCTTGGATTTGTCGTGGATGTAGACACGCAGATTGCCGTTCTCGATAAACTCTGAGATGATGAATATGCGGTTGTCGGGGTCGGGGGCGCGGGAGAGACCCTGAACGCAAGTTAGATCGCTGTTAGAGTCATAATTTAGACGCACAATGTAGAGACAGCAGTTGGGATGCCTGGTCTCCTTCATGAGACGCCATTCTCGCTCGAAATACTTTGCGACATCGTATTCTGTGGATGGTAGGACTTCCTTAATGGCGACCTCGATCCCCAAGTACGTTCCTGCGCAGCTTAGTGACAGTTAATCTCGTGAATCGGCCGGAACAATCACCCTTGTATACGTTCCCGAACGACCCCGCCCCAAGTTTCTTCCAGTCACCTTTGATATCCTGTGTATATTATCAGCACCAATCGATCGCGGCGAGCTCGTTATGAGACCCCAAGCAAAATATGTCTCAAAAGACCACAAAACCCCTCGAAAATGAGACCAATCTCGACCTACCGCATAGGGGATTACATCGAAGGCGTCCGAGTGCATAGTGAGTGTTCCAAGGCGACCAAGAAGGGTATCAGAGGGTTACAGATGCCTTGAGGGCGTCGAGGAGAAAGGCCGCAGTGGCAAGGTGGTGGCTGGTGGTGGTCGCCTGAAACAGCAGTTTCGTGATCTGTCATGTAATACACCTTGACACCGCCTTTACTCTGCTCGTCGACCCCAAAAATCCGTCTCAAACCAGTTCAAACGGTAACAAGGATGAGGCATATATATAATGTGTCAAGCAGCGGTTGAAATAGCTCGCGCAGCACGAGCTAGTTTAGACTGACATCATCGTTTCCAACATCTTACCCAGAACAACCATGTCCCTCGTCGACTGGACAATATCCAAATTCTCTGGGCTTTATGAGCGGGGGGAGACCGAGGATTTCACCCAGCTCGATAGCGATATGGACGGGATCTTCGCGAATGACGCAGAAATCAACCTGAACGATGAAAAGATCGATCTCCCAAAGTTCAAGGAGTTTGTTGCGAGTAGGTGGTCGGCTCTAGGGACCACAGAGGTACAATACAAGGCTGAGGAGCTCACCGAGAAGCCGGTTGAGGAAGGCAATTCGAATGTGTGTCTTGTTTGAGATTTCAGGTTGATTTTTCCCGACTGTCATAGGCGGGCTCTATCGTGGAAGGGAAAATTAATGTCCTAAGAAAACTCAAGATCCGGATTCGTGCGGCGCCTGCTAAGACATCTACTGTGATATCGTTCCGCGCAAAGTCAGCCAGTTCGATTTTGATGACTGCCTCCAGCTCTGATCTCCGTGCAGAATACAAACAGACCCGCAGCCTCGAATCGTTCAGCTCTCTCAGACTACGGAGGACAAGGCAGTACCGATCGTCATCCCGCGCCCTCATCCTGTGCTCGCGCAGTCGTAAGAGATGGTGCAATCTCACGTTTGTTAATAAATTTCTCTTCAATACTTGTATGAACTCGCAATGCAACTTTTCAGGTTTTCCTTCAAGTAAACTTTTGGAAGCACTCAGTGTTAATCTCGACGTCATATGTTCGACAGTCAGTTTCTTTGATATTGCAATTTTTTATCGTTTCCTGGCCCGTCCGAATACTTTCCTGTTCTGGTGTCTTGACTTCTTCTGGCAGCGACGAATATCCATGGGTACAAGCACGCATTCCCTGTTTACCGCGTTTCGGTTCGGACTTCTCGCACATAACCCGCAATTCCAACCAGGGTCAATTGTACTCTTATTCTCGTCCAAAAATTCTTTTAATCAAGGCTCGACCCGCAACAATTATCCACCGCTGCGAACTCAAATGTCCCAATGCACCAGTCGGAGGCTCTCCATTCAACCGCGGATTCCACTACTGTGGCACCTAGTCCTTGGAAAGATGGCGGTATCGCTGATGAGCTTCAATGAAATCACTTGCAACCTTGGCTGGCTGAGAAAGGATGTGTGCGAAGCTCCAGTAGGTACCGTCTCGGAAGCAGCCGACACCAAATCTGTTCTCAGCGATCTCGACAGGTTGGTGATTTCTTTGGACTTGAACGCGACTGAAGAATGATATTTGACGCTAGGGTTCGGAATCGTAGTGTATCGAATGGATTGCCTGCCTCAATGAAGAAAGTCCGAACGGAAAAGCACCCTCACGTTGCGGAGATCGAACTTGGCTCTTCTGCTCAGAGAAGCTCAAGGACGATCCTTCAGAAAATCACTGCCTCCTTTGCTGGACGTCCTCCTCAAGAGGGAATTCAATTCTTGTGATGTCGCTTTTGAGAGAATATGCTGATCTCAGGTTCAATACTATCGGAGAAGCGGTTAACTCCATTGCACAGGCCATGCTGTCGGAAGCACACTCAAAGCCTTTGATTCATCTCGTGAATGTGAAGGGTGTGCAATTCATACACAAGCACCTTACTTATTGCCAACCAGTATTCACGTAACCCTTTTTAGTTCATGAATGTGAGTCTAAATCTAAATCTCCAGCCAAAGCTCAGAAGTAAGAGTATCTGGAATTCCTTCCAGGGACACACGACGCAATCCACATGCCTCACGCCGAACGGCACAGGTTCGAGTTTCGGTGCACCAACGATAAGTATGGTTCATCCAAAGCCACGGCCGACGATGAACTACTTGTGCTGTCGACCGCTTTGAAGCTATTTTGGCAAGGGGAAACTCCGTTCCCGATTAAGTACGTGGAAAAGGAGACTAAGTACAGGATCCATGTGGGCCTCGCTCAAAGCTTCGTCAAGACTGGTTTCCAGAATTGGCCACGCGTACATTATTGGAGAATTTTCCCAATCCCTAGGAATCAACCTCAATGTTGTGGTTTTGTGGTTGAGGGATTTCATCTACTGTATCTTCAATCTCATCCTCCGCATTATCCGCAGAAACTTCGGGATAGAGTGACAATGACGTCAGGGGCAGCAGGGACGGGACGATTTGGCATGTACATGTGACCGCGTTTTATGTTGTGGAGAACCTTTTCGACCAAAAACTGACCTCACTGTTCGTCATTTGCTGTTCGGACCGTCTACTACAAATCACTGTGGTATAAACTAACTCTTCTGTTTTATCCATCCCGCACATCCTCTTACACCCAAAATGAACAGAGATTATGCACGGGGACCACAGCTGTCTCGCAACACCAGCAACAACGTCGGCTGGGGAACAAAGATAAAGTGAATCTTCCTTTACAATTTCTCCTACTCGAGTCTCCAAAAAGCTAACCCTCACCCGCCCGCCCTTAGAGGAGCAATCCAAGTCACCCACGGGCTCGGGGAGGCCATTCGCGGGACGCTGGGAGCCAGCGATTTCGGCGGTCCCCAAAATTCAAGTTATACCCCTAGTGGACAGATTGCCCACCGTGGTAGACAGGAGATTGCTGAAGGTTTGGCGCGGATGCGGGGGACGGCTGCGCAGCTTCCTTGTATGTATCACTTTAGTTTTGCTTTCAACGACCAATTGCAATCTGAACTGGATTACTGGCAGCGGCTCCGATATACGACCGGCGGCATTCGTATCCCACACATCAGTACGAGCAAAGGGCCGGGCCCATGGCATCTGTGTTGCGTCGACGCTCTAGATCTGCCTCAACCCAGATGCGTCGTGAGAATCCGCCAACCGCGAGTGAACCTTTCGAGAAGTTCTATGAACATCCTCATGCAGTGCCGCAGACTCGCCCAGATGATTCTGGTTTTGCTGGTATAGGCGCGGGAGTAGACCCCGCAACACGGAAAGAACTTGGCGGCGGTATTGTACCTGCGTTCCTTATCCAGCCCCCGGCACAGCTCCCTTCATCTCGCTACCCACCGCAGCCGTCGCATGGCAATTTCCACCCCAACCAGGGTCACGGTGGATATATTCAAACGCAGTACCAGAATCCTTCGTCTCTTGCTGGTGTGCCCCCGATGACCTCTCCGACCACGCTTCGCAGTTCCATCATTTCCGCGCCTCCAGCCGGAGACCGGCCCAACAACACCGATCTTCTCTCCGTCCCATCTCAACATCCTGGGCACTCATCTTCCTCTGCGTCAGTACCTTCACAGCAGCCGTCTCCGTCACCTTTGCGATCCAGTTTTCTCGGTGGAAACAAAGCAAGGAAAGGAAAAGGAAAAGAGAAAGAGAAAGAGCCGCACAACAAACTGCGTCGGCGTCGCAGGAGATCTTTCTTTGGCCGGCGTGTTGTGACACGGCCTGCGACCCCTGATCGCGACGAGGCGCTCAGAGCACCTCAGGAATTTACGCGCTCTGCCCCAGCAACTCCGCCGCGACCTGCGCACCAGCATGAGTCGACGCTGGAGCATGCGGGATATGATGTTCTCTCGTATGACGCAAAGGACGTGTATCCCAGTTGGCCGGCCGAGGGCGAGATACGGCGGCAGCAGACAACTCGGTTTGAACCTGTTCGAGGACGGTGATATTCCAATGTATGTGCTGACAGCATAGGAATCATTGTAACATCATTTTTTTAAACGAACGTGAATTGATCCAACTTCCGCATCTCACTTCATGGCATCTCAGCAGTTGAACATCCGGAATTCGAACCGCAATTTATGCCTTTCTTGGTCGAATTCATCGCTTGGACCTCCCGGCCCGGCCTCCCACGACGATCGCGGGAATGACTCGACTCATCGACGCATCAGTGTTGTGTCTGGGCGTCGTAGCTGCAATTGTATTGTGTTACCGGACTTATGTCTGGCGAGACCTGAGAATTATAATTTTTTTTCTCAGCGTAATGTGAAAGTGCGTGAAGGCGCGAGTCCCACTTGACATGATATTCCGTCATATATTCATTCAGGCGACGACCGTGCTTGAACGATTTGTATGAAGACACAGTTTCAACCCCGGACTTTTCGGATACGTAGAACTGAACCGTGGTAAAATTTTACCGAATGCGAACTCCAAGTTTTTCCCCCCATTCAACCTTGTTTCCCGATAAAATAGTGTTTAAATCCAGGCTGCGACTCGCTAACAAATCGCTTGAGCTGTCAGGAATGGCGCTATTGTGGGGCCGACATCTTGACCTTTCGGGCGCCGGTTTTTTCGAACATTGTTCTAGAAGCGGCGAAGCCCACTCCTTCAAGTGCCACTTGTATTCACAGCTACAAAGCTCTCCGAGTTTAATACGGTTAGGGAGCTTATGGCTTCACTGTCGCCACCGGACGTGCCTGTTGAATATCAACACGCGGTTTTGTCGTACATTAATTCGCTATCAGCCGCTAGCAGTCCAATCCCGCTCCAGCTGGCAGTTGCGGCCGCAGTTAGATGGAATTGAATGCCCTGTACTACGGAACAGTACGTATTTTAAACCAGCGCCTGCTGTAGTCTCGATGCGGCCCTACAATGCGAGGTGTGAATTCACAAAATCAAGGCGGGAGTGGTCTAAGTTTTGAAATATCTGTACAATTACTTAATGACTAGGACGAACACTATGCTCGCCCGTTTGTAAAACAAATAAAACCCATATATCGAGACTTCGACACACATCTCACATTGGGACAACAGATATAAATTGGCCCGGGTTACATCTTATGAGGTGATTCAACTCTATTGAAACGCTCGCAATATCTATCGTTTCCGAGAAATATATCGAGTTTCAGACAAAATATATCTCGCGCGCTCCATGTTGTTGATCCAGAGAGTGGCCGCCATCCTGATGGCGGTCTCATACGATGGCCGACTCCCTGCGCTCGCTGGGCGCCGCTGTGAGAGGGACAGTCGGCATAGTCGGGTTGACTCGCCATCAGAATTTGCTCCGGTCGAAATGTTCGGCCCTTTCCAAAACGTACATACTCTACGCCTATTTGTTCGCGACAGACCCGCGACGCGTCCCGACTTTCCACGACTGTCTTTGACGTGTCAACCTCGCGTGATGCTCGTGGGCGAAGGCCAAAGTCCGGCCCGTCTCTTCCGAAAGGTACCTGGAAAACGAACCTTGAACCGAACACGAACAAACTCCGCCGAGCCCGCCGCCGACAGTCGGCCACACACCGACTGTGGCGCTCGTAGTAGTGGACAGTGACTGCAAGCATTCCATCGCTGTAGCTGCGGCCTGAAGGATGGAATTCAAGCAAGATGTTTAATTTGAACCTTTCGAGATATAATATGTTCGGAAATTCGAGATATTTCATTGCAGTAGAGGATGAGGATTACCTGCGAACCTATCGAGAAGGCCAGATAAGATGTATAGATCTCGCTCTGAATCACTAACCTAGAGATATATGTATTTGAAGTCTCACGATATGTGTTTTATTTAATTTACAAACGGGGCGAGCATAGAACACACCATTCCGTGGGTTTCTGTCACGAAAGGTAGCTACACTCTTGCAAAGTTCGCATGGTTCAATTTACCCAATATTCTGAATCATACCAAAGCCGCTTCGCCGTTGAAATCTATAAAGTGCCCTCAAGGAAATTAAACTCCATCTGCAGCGGCCGACTCTGACGGTGCCGTAGTCATGGACTTGTTACCCCCCCGCTCTGAGGAGCGACAGCGATCAATGATCTGAGCGTTCGCCGTGATGACGGCTTCCCGTTTGGGCAATATCCGCTCAATAAGGAAGTACCTCCGGTATTTTCAGAGCTTCGTCTTGTAGCTTGCTTGTAGCTCACTCTATGGACTCCCTCTTGTCTCTACTACCCTAATCTACGCATAATACTCAACATGGAATCACATTCGCTCGCTCAGACGACCTCGTACCCTAGAGGTTGTAGCTGATTCATCTCGATCCGGCCTTCACTCGTATTATTGACTCGGAATTGGTGCTGTATAGGCGAAGAGGTGTCAAAATTGATTGGGGGAGCTTGCTCCCCCTTTTATCAGAGCCGTCACCGAAAAGCAATAAGCTGTGCTCGAGAGCGTTTTGATGTAATCAATAAATGCGTGATATATTGTGACTCCGAGTGATGCGAGGGATATCCGCTTGATCCAGAGGACAGTCCGCTTGATCCCAGGTGATGGGTGGTGATGGGAACACAATTTTGGCAGATGCGCCGGTGCTGCCACGTCAATGTCTTCTTTCCCTTCTTCGACGACTTTCTGCGAAGAATTTGGGCTTCCTAAAAAGTTCCTTTCCTCACGACTGTTTCACAGACGTGAGAATACAACTTCTTGGTACTCCCTGGATCCTCCAAAGATCTTTTTGTGTGTCTGTAGCTGTTCATTTCACGTGTCAAGACTCTGGCTGGAATTGCATTTAGAACGAGTTTTCACTGGGGACGATTGAAAAGAGCTAATGTAACAGATTCAATGCGGATGCTTGAAACTGATACACAACGGAGAGCTCAACTTACATTTACTCTAGACAGCCAAGGAATGGACCTTAGTGAATATGTCTTTTTCTGAAACCTAATCTACTTGGACATAGTTTATAATTTTCTTGTTCAACTTATTCTACTCCAATGTACATTGTATATTGATACGGATTCGCGCAAGCTCCCCCTTCTGTAGGCCGGAACTCCGGCATACAAATCATATTAATCGACTCCTCCCCGGACATGGTAGCAAGAGAAAAACGCGAAAGAACGCGAGGTAGTTGTAAAGTGAGCGCGTCTCGGACGTACTTCCTATTTGAGTGGATTCTTCCAAAACGGGCGGCCGTCATCATGCCCGGCCTGTTCATCATTGATGAATGTCGCTCCTCAGCGTGGACCCCTCAACAAATCCCAAGACTTTATATACGTTTGAACGACTACTGTATAGTTTCGGTCAATTCTCCTGGCCTGTGACCTGTGACATCGCGATTCGAACTTGGATATTCGTAAATGCCTGGGCCGACGCGTGACAGGAAAAAATTTCGTAATTCGTATATTGTGGCGGGGAAACATAGTGGGAAAGAAGTGTGTATGTGCAGGTACGCGCCTCAGATTTTTGCACTGTATCACGGATTTTCTTGACAATTCTACTTTTTGGCTACTTTCTTGCCCAGGTGAGTGCTGAGAACACGTCAATCACATCAAGCCGGAGATGGCACGCGCAGCCGATGCAAGAAACGAAGGCGCGGCCTGGCGCGGCACGACCAGGGGCCGCGCCGGGAAGAAATTTCTGATTTTCGGCGCCTTTTGCAAAATTTGTGACTTGTTTTCGCTATTCGTAAGAGCCCTCAGTGACCTGTGACAGGCACGAAAAAATTCGTAAATTTTCAGGCCTGTGACGCGTGACATACGAATTGAGCGAAACTCTACAGTATCTTCAAAAGAGTATATAAAGTCTTGTTACGAGACTAACGGTGCCGCACGTATCGTACTTAGGATGCTAAACGAAAAAATGCTAGTACCGCATTCTACCCGAAAGATTCGCCATGAATCATGGTCGGAAATCGGTTGCATTCGGCAGGTGTAATACGGCAAACCACAAAAAGTAAACTCACCTCAGCGCTAGAACGTTCGTTCGTTCGTCCGGTTACTCGTTGCGGGATTCAACATTCGAACTCTGAGCTAAAAACAAATCACACAACCCTTTTCAAACAAGCATTCTTCGTGTTGGTGCAAGATGATATAGCTGGCTAGAATACATGAGGCAGTTCGTGCGGTACGTGACACATAACTAGGAGTAGGTAGGCGTTACAAAACATTCGAGGCGTGCAGACGGGGAGGGGTACGTATAACAGGTTCAAAATTCTGTGTGTATCAGTATGTATGATAGTGTATCACGGAGAGCCAAAAATCGAGGGCAAGATTTGGTGATTATACGGCTGGGCGCGATTAGGTGGTGGTTGTCAGTTAAGTAAATTAGAACGAATTTTTGTTTTTTGGAGTGAGTACCGATACCAGAAGAGCTTTGATGGATATGTATGAATATATAGATAGTTGAGTTGCCGAGAGATTCCAAAAGTTGTTGATCAGGTCCAAGCGAGAAGGAGGTGAGGCGGAAATCCGCGACGATACGAGTTTGGTTTGGTCGGTCAATGGAGATGGGGATCCTGCCCACTCGGACTGACTCCGAACGAACAGGGATGTTGTGGGGAATGGGTGAATGGATGAATGAGCACGATGAAGAATACGCCGCCGCCGTCCTCCGGCCAGCCAATGAGTTTCCGAGGCAATTAGGCGCTATGAGAGACAAGATAGAAGAGAAGAAAGATATGCGTTCCAATATTCCCTGAAAAACGAAATAGTCATCAGTAAGGAGACTGGGCGGGAAGGAAGGAAGCCGAAGCTACATACGATTAAGATGACGACGAAAAAGCATGCGCCCGCAGACGCTCTAAGCTCGGATTCCTACTACTGCTTGCGCTCCCGCTCCCACTGCGCATGATGAGTTCCTGCCGCGCAAGCGGGAACGCCGCAACCAACGACTTGCTTTCCTCCCCATCAAGCCGCCAAATATTCGCGAGCGGCGACGCTTCCGCAGCCTGCTGCTGAGAGAACGACGACCGGGTCGACGACGGCGGCAAGCTGTCCCCCCTCCACATCGTATTCATACTCCTCCTCCAACGACAAATCCGCAGACGACGTCGACGATGGCGAGAGCGCCGGGGACTGGACGATGTCCTGCAGGAACGAAGGCAGGAGCGGCGCAGGTGCGTGGACGTTCACAGGGCTGCCTGCACCTACACGCATCGCGTCCATGACCGATGAACCGGAGAGCGTGCGCTGCCCGCTGAGCGGGCTCGGGTGGTGCTGCAAGCTGTGGCGCGGGCCGAGGTGAGGCTGCTGGCCGCCGGTCTGATAGATGGGGTGACCGTACGCGTGGCTCCCGAGCTCGCTGTGCGACTGCGAGCGGTGCACAGGCGCACGAGAGGCGGGGAGCTGTTGCGGGCGCGGTGGCGGGGGTGAGAGGTCGACAAAGGCGCGATGGGGGTGGGCGGGTGTGGTGGAGTGAGAACGAGGGAGGCTGGGATGCGGCGGCGACGCTGAGGCTGAGGCCAAGCGTGTCTGCGTGAGGACGGACGTAAGGAGGGCGATCCGCTCCGCCTGCACAGCAGCCGAGATCGAATCACCGTTTCCCTCCGCATCTAGGGTTCATATGTTAAGCACGAAAACGGACTAGTCGATGGCTGATCGCCTTACAAGGGAGACACGTCTGGCAGACCTTCCTTCTTCTCCAGTTCAGATAATTGCACTTCAAGCAAATCCAGTCACCCGGTTGCTGGAAGGAAGGAAGAAAAGACGTCTCAGAACGATATCGAAAGGAAGAGATCAAACGACGTACATGTGAAATCGGCCCTCGGTTCCCAGTATTCAAAATCGGAGGCTGCTGTGGGGGGAACAGCCTGAGTCAGTATCGTCAAACGAATATGAAGAAAACGAGGGTCGGTAGGAAATAAAATAAGGGTCCTTCTCGATGGAAGATCTATCACCCGCGCGAGCAAACCAAGAGAATGACTTGGATGAACGCATAGAATAAAGCACGGGGCACGACATGAATAAGACAAATCCGAGACTCACCGGTACCCCGACAAGCCCGCTCGGCCTAATCTGGCCCTGGTCCGGGAACGGCTCATTATCAGGCCAATACATGATACAGGGCGACAAAGGATCGCTCGAGATATTCTGCACCTTGCCGCCGACGGCGAAGGCGCGGCCGGATGGAGTGAGAAGCGGGTGCGCGTGGGTAGGTGGGGGGAGGTGCGGCTGCTGTTGCTGACTCGCGCTGGCGCTGGTCGAGGGCGACAACGGAGGCGGGAGATTGATCGCATGTTGTTGAGGGACGCGTTGGTGGGGGTACGGCGCGTGCTGCTGCTGTTGTTGAGCGAAACCAAAGCTCGTAGGGGAGACGTTCGCGGGGGAATACGGCTGCTGTTGCATACTGTTGGCGAAACGCGGCGAAAGCTGGGGGCGGGGGGTCGACTGGAATGCCGACAAAGACGAAGAGGATGAAGAGGAAAATTGATGCTGGTGAGGCGATTGTGCGATGCTGCTGTCAAGGTTGGCGGTGGCGGTGGGAGAACGAGGGCACCCGCAGCCAATACATGACAAGTTACGTCTGTGAAGAATCATGCAAGGGAACGCGTCGGTCAGCATGTTGTCTGCCTGAGAGGTGGAAGACACGAAGGGAAAGGATGCGGGGCAGAGTACCATGCTTATATATAGCAAAAGTAACTCGTATCGTATATCAAGTAGAGTATTTCGTCTTGATGTCATATAATCGAATGGAAGGAATGGAAAAAGGAAATTGAAAAAGCCTAACAAAGGCTGGAACAGAAACGGAGAATCGGAACTTGAAAGAGGACAAAACTCACCCAAAATTGTGGGCTGCACAGTTCTGCGCGCGACATCTGGGAGGATCTCGAAGTCAGCATGTGAAATTTGTTCGAAACTGGAGAGACGAATGGGGAAGATGACGGATACGAGATGCCGCAACGAGAAATTGAAAGGAAAAGCGGTGCAAGAGTTGTCGACTGCACCCGAGCAAAATGGAAATCGGACACATCGCGATTTTGGGAAATCAGATGATGGGTCTGTTGGCCATGGCCATTTGCAATGACCGGGTCGGGGCCCGCGATGAGGAATGGAGAGGAGAAAGACAAAGAGCAAGACAAGACGAAAGAGGACGCACATCCAATCACCAAGGCGGAAACTTGTGCGTGGATTCGGAGGATTGCTCGAGAGTGTATATTCGACCTCAGGAACGATCGGGGCCGGCGGTCCAACGAAGCCTTGCAAGGCCGACGTCGCAGAGTCCAGGGAAAAGGCGCGTTGAGGGGTTAGTTGAGGGAGCTAGTGCATAAACGACATGAGCTATTTTGAAAGCGAATAGTCACGTTAAGCTTGACGTACAACAGCATCGAGGCGTTGGAGGTTGAACGGGTCGAGGTCGGATTCGAGGGCAGCGGCGACGGCCATGCGAGGAGAGGAAAGAGCAAGGGCAGCACAGGCCTATATGTAACAAAAGAAAGAATGGGAAGAAGAGAAAATGACGTGAGCATGGTATGGGATTGATATAGAATTTTGAAAGCTGGGCGGAGTAAAGCGCGTTCGGCGCACCCACGGTTCGGGTGCTGTGCGCGTCGTCGTCGCGGTTGCCAGGAACGCGGCGATCACGTGGCCGGCGCCGAGAGCGCCCACCGCACATCGTCCAAATCGAGGCCATCGCCGAGGTAGTTCGGAACATAGATATAACGTACTTCACGATGGGTTTGAAATACTGCCCAAACACTCTGATCTGCTGTCGGCACACGCGAAATCCACATTGTTGCTGGAGCGAGTCCCTAAGTAACATATAAGCACAACGTCGATCGAAACAGCGGAAGTTTTTTTTGCTCTATACGCACATGTTGTGAGAAAATGGAGGCCAAGAACAAGTGAGGTGCCGGAGGTAGGTTGAAGATCTACACAGTGTAAATCATTCACACTGTAATACGGTGAAACGCGAATAAAAAAGTGGTCACCAACCTTTACGACCCTGGACTGCGTTCGGACAAACGCGTCAAACGAATCACGGCCAGAACTGTAGTCGCTGCACGAGGAAGAGACGGAGGATTGTGGAGAAAGATCGAAGGCGGGTGCTGGTCGCGGCGCGTAATTTTCGACAGCAGGAGGTTTCGCGTCAGAGTAAGAGAAAGGCGGGCCAAGCGGGGAGAGAGGTGAGCGAGGCTCTACAGCGGTGGTGGAGATGGAGAGACGGTGAAGACGCTGCAGAACGGTGTCAAAGTTGGTTTTGGAGGGGGCGGGCATTGGAGCGAGGATTGGTGGGGTATTCTGGTCGGCCAAGGCATTATTATTATAGCGGATTGAATTTAGTGAGGATTGTAGCATTATCTGAGAGAAGTCAAGAAGCTGGCGGAACCAGAAGACTGCCCAGAAGTAATAAAGAAGTGACAGCGCAGCAGGAGAAGCAACCCAAAGTAGCCCCCTTCTTGCCTGTATAATTAGTCGATTCCTGTGGATTTTAACTCGCAGTTATATATGTGGCCTTTGTGAATCTCCGTTGAGAGCTGCCGTATTGAACACATAATTCGGAAATTGAACATTGCACAACCGTATCAAGTCGACAAGAGATCCAGAGAAACCCGGTAACAAGTCACGTGCATTTGAAACGCCGACCTGGTGGCAAAACAACCATCAACAACCGTTCGAATTACTCTCTTCTCCTCGCTTCAACCACTCAGCGGCCCCATATCCGCTGCTCAAATAGTCCGATATGCTCATATCCAATTTATTCCCATTTTTCCTTCTTTCTGGCTACCTCGAAAACCATTTTTTTTCACCGTTGCGTCACTGAATCTATCTCCTTCCAACCGATCACCAAGTCCCGTTTATTACGCCCACAAAGTCCGCTTCGCTTCGCTGGCGCTCCTCCTAACTGCGTTATCAGGACAACGGCCCGCACTGCGCCTTGACGTTTTTTTAATTCATTCCCTGGCTCACAGTCCCATTGGAGCGCGATCCCCGAACCTGATTGACGCCCGCCTCCGACCGCCCAGGAGCACCGACGCAATCGTGTGCTCGCGTCTACCAATCATGCCCATTCACCGAGGGTCGTATTCCCGCTCCGTATGTACGTGCGTCGTAAGTACGCGCTGTCGGCAAAGAAAAAAAGTTGGAGCCGCAAGCCAGAAGAGAGCTTTTTCGGTTTTCGGAATAATTATTGCTGAATCTGGGACTGTCGTTGCCAGGGAACCGGAGCCGTCAGTGAAAACCTAAAATTTCTAAACCCCGCTCCGTCCGTCGCCTCGCCGTCCCTTGCTTCGCTTCTTCTACTTCCCTACGCATCGCGGATCGTGTCGTGTGGCGCACACACATGAAAAGTCAAGGAAGGATTCAGCCACACCGCCATCAGCGGACAACGGCGGCGCGAGACTGACCGCGCGCGTAGCCGACGAAGAGAGCACGGCGCGCGGGAGGTCTAAACGCTAATCATAATGCATAAAATGTTATCAAGCAGCTGCTGGCCGGTAGAACAGGCTCAAAATTCTGACCCAAAAAACACCGACCCCATTAAAAATCAAATACATATGTCCAGCGCACGCCGCAACTGCAATAATGAAACGAACATGGCACCCGTCACCGAACGGCGCATGGCGGGCACACGTCGGACAGAGAACAGAAACACGGGGAGAGATTCGAGCGTGGCATCGCTGTGGAGTGGTCTGCAGGGTCGGGAGGATCAGTCCGTACTTGAACTTTTGAAGCGGAGGAGATCTGCGATGACGGTCGGTTGCACACTGTTGCACACCGCGATACCGACATCTCTTTTACCGACATCCCCATCCTGGAAATCCCCGCTCACTTCCGTTCCCACGAATCCGCGACCGAGTCACCGACTAAGACACCGACGCCTGCGGACCGGTAGCGCGTATACGCGTCGCTTAATCCGCGTGCACGGTGGAGACGGCCGGGGAGACATAGACATCGCTTACGACGCGTGGTATTTATGCGAGGCATTTCCGACAATTCAGAGAAGTTTGCCATTTGGGTAGCATACTTTAGCTTGGACCGACCATTGAAAAGGCTTGGCGGCATCGAAACTTCTGCAGGAAATTTTGAACATTACCGTATCAGGAAAATTCAACCAGGGTAATGCTAAGTCAACGAGTGCCGCGCGTCCCAAGTCAACCGTCGGGAGCAGCCGGTCCAATCGACTCGTAGAATCAAGACCTCAGTCGATATACTTATGAAAGATATTGCGTCGCACACTGGCGGCGGCGCGTCTGAAACACACTGAACTACATAATCAAATGAAAGTTGAAACAGCTGTGTGCGGAACCATTTGAGATGAACGAATCCAACTAATAGAACACGGCACGACTGTGTTACCGTAGATTTGACAGAGAATGAACAAGGTGGCGGACCAGTGGTTGACGGGGAATGTGTTGCGAAACGAGGGATGACTTGACGCTGTAAGACTGATAAAACTGATCCAGAGCTGGAACGGCAAGCCGCAAGGTGGCGAAGAGAGCACTCTGGGTCGGAATCGATGATTCGGGCGAAAAAGGAGCTGACTTTCCAGCGAAGTGTACAGTAACGCCTGGCTAGATACAAAGAGCGAATGAAGTTGATGAGATACATAGTAAGTTAGCAACGCCGGCGGCTTGTCACTTTCAAAATTTTTGGCTTGAAGATCAAGTATTGGCGAGTCTGTGGGTCCACATCGGCAGTTTCAGTGCGCATCGAGACGTCTCAGAATGAACCAAGAGCTGCAATAAATGTACCAGCGAAGAGCAATCCACGCCAGAACGAACAAGCAGCTGCCGGAATGTAAAATTATTTGAATGAAATAATGTCTTTGCATCGAGTGGGGGACCACTGCCAGCCGCGGAATAAACCAACAGACAGGCCAGTTTGCGAAGTCAGGCCGCTCCAGAACGCCTTCAAAATCGAGAATGAAAGCTGCCAGTGACCAGAATGACGAGTGGGTGGAGTGTCGTGATTCTACCTTTGCGTGGTTTCAGTCAAGGAGCAGTGGTATTTGGCGAAGGTAGTCAATGGCCATAGTCGCTTTCAACTGTCGAGGCTTCGCTAATTTAACCAAGCAGGTACTCATCTACCACTCACCTGCGAGCGCTACATCGGGCGCGGCGTCGGGTATCCCGGCAGCCCGAAATGAAATAAATCCGGTGAAACCTCCATCTTGTGCGGTGGGGGCTCCAAAGACGATCTCAAACAGAATGAACTGTGGCCGATAACCCTCTCCCTCCACACCCGTAGAAAAAAAAATCGGGATTCGTTGTCCAAGAGAAATGCGCTCCTCCGGGGCCGGCAACCGCCGGTAGCAGGAAGTCGAAGTTCGAAGCCAGTAAAAACCTGGAAAGGCAATGAACATGACTTACTTACCTTGAACGAGCTCGGTACCGCGAATTCATTTCTTCCTTCGTTTGACGCCCGCCTTTTTCATTTTCATTTCATTTGAAGAGAATGTGGGAGGCGAGTCGCTTTATGATTCACTACGACTCAGTTATTCGTGTTGGCTCCAATCGCGAGGGAAGATCGAGAACGACAATGGATATGGATACACGCACCGTTTCGTTCAAACTCCAACCAGCCAGGGCAGATCAGCAGAGCTCAATCTCTTCGAATTCCTAGCTGAAAGATTAGAAGACAAGAACCAATAGGGGCTCTCCCGCGATACTTTAGAGTTCAAATATTGTCCCAAAACGGAAGACCTCGTGTCGTCGAAAGAAAGAAGGAAAGGAGTACGAGAAGAAGTCGGAGATTGAATTGACTCTTTTGATAAATTTCATCTGAATTTTGAAAGAGACCTCCGATGTCCGACGACCAGTACCTATTGTGAGGAAAGAATTCGGGTGATGATTTTTCCCCGGGGCGATTTATGGAATGAACAAGAAAGGAACTCAAGATTGCTTTACAATTCGCTCGCGTCGACTCGAGGAGTCTGTAGCTTTATCTGTACCGGCTTATCCACTGCAGTCTGAAAGAGCTCTACAATCTGCCTTTGACCCCCGCTCTCTTGAATTCTTCGCCAAACCAGCTCAAAATGATATGTACCCAAGGAAAATTCAACTTCGACTCACTTTGCGCTGAATATGAGTATTGTTTGGGTCTTCATCGGCGCCGCTCTCATCAGAAAAGGGTGCGTCCGAACCAGTGTCGCCTTCCCCGCGACAATCTTTCCAGCCTGAGCACCATTCAGCTGAGATCTACCAATCAACTCAACTGCAAGTCGAAGCCGCACCGCATCGTTCCCTTCCTCCACAGCAGTCTCAACTACATCGTCCATCTGACATTCTACCCCGGCTGTCACCGACCTTCGACTTTCTACGAACGCTAGAAACTCCTTCTTCAACTCTACTTTCGCGTGGTTGAGGCGGATCTCTGCATCCGGGGCGAATGCGCTGAGGTCGAGGTCGAGTTTGGGTGATTCGTTTGGGGCGGTATGCTTAGGTGAGTAAAGGGCAGATAGCTGCGCTGCTGTCCAGTCGATGAGCGGGGAAGACATGGTCGTTGCTTCGTTCAAGTCGTTGACACTTTTCGTGATGTCACTTGAAGTTGCGGAACTTCCATTTGGGGACCGTTCATCGGCCGATGTGTTTTCCAACGTTCGGCCGAAAGAAAGTTGAACTGCTACTTGCTTGCAGAGGACCAAGTTGGACGAGATGAAAGTCCGCCGGGCGATTTCATAGTGTAAGGAATGTCAAGTGTGGGGCGAAACTCAATTCCTTTGCCATTCGGCTGCCTCAAAGATGATCAAATGTATAACTTGAATGTTGCAAAAATGTTGGTAGAGTGGGTGCTTATGGGTCCCACCCTGAAACACCCCCACTTTCATGGTTTGACGGCGGGCTGGATCCTAATTCTCCGTGAGTCAAATAGCGAGTGGACGAATGGTGTGTACAGCGAAGATTGCGAACCTCAACTCATACATGGATGCGATCCAAAAAACAAAAGGATTCATGACCACAGTGTGGGTCATCGCTTAACGAGACCCCACTGTCGCTTACCACTGCACGCGCGGAACGTTTCAATCTATGCACACGACCATGAAACTTTTTTTACGCACCGGCAAAGATTATCACGAGCTCGGGCTATTCGGGGTTGTTCGGGAGGTCGGAACAGACATCCTGAACTTCAGAACGCTACCAGACGTTGCCAAGGGATGTGATTTTGCCGGTGTGTCTGAGCCTGGAGAATGGATGAGGATCCGGATATCTTTCATTCAGGAAGGCTCGCGTCGCAAGCGGTCCCAAGTCGACTGTTCCGGAAAATCATGAGGAAAATCAACTAATGAAATTTGAACCTGCCGTAAGTACTTGCGAATCATCGAGCAGCTGGAGGCAGCTGGGAGCCCGGGGCAGTCTGGGGCTCAATCAAATGCGAAGAAGATCGCTCTGAGAAAAATAGATTGCTTGAAACAGCCTGATACTCCGAAATCTAAGAATTCATTCCGTTTAGCCGATCATCCCAGTACAAGAACTTGAACACACAATAATCGTCCTAGTACCGAGAGCGGCATATGGTTCCGAAAGTCGGCCACTTCTGCGAAGCACACATGAATGTACCAGAAACGGGACCATGCTGGGCTTAATATGATCCTGAGTCTTGTCCAGAATGTATCACTGGGCAATTTCGAGAACTCAGACTGACCTGAAGGGTAAATGTTACCCTCCATGTTTTTGGGCCAAGATCAAAACACGTTCGTATCATGTTCTGTCGAGCATGGGATGTCTGGCGGACAAGTCAAAATACAGTGACATATGCCGATATGCACCTTGAGCAGTCGAATTAGCCGCCAGCACCCGAGAAGTCATGCAAGATGTCGAATATCGTAAGGATAGAATCGATTGTGTCGAAGACGATCAAATAACAACGCAAGCCATTGAGATGTTGTTCCAAGAGTCATGTAGCGTCTTGGTTGCGCCCCCCGATTTTCACAAAACGAAAGACTTGAACTGTAGGAACTCGCGCCAGTGTGACTGCCGGGAAAGATGGCTTCGAATGCAACCCTGGGTTTGGTTTGGAGAGTCCATTGAGCAGTTTCGCTGTTTAATGATGGTGAGCTGCAGCCTGCGTAAGAGCAGGAGTAAGGGAGTACTAGTGAAAACGGGTTGTCAGATTTGTTTTTGCCAATGTAATCCCCGTGGCACCCTCAGTGTCGCGCGTACAAGCTCCTCAGATAACTGAGGGCCGAGCTGACGGAAGTCTTTGCTTGAATCTTGATCCTACGTTCAACGGCGGTTCAAGTAACAGTTAGGGCTTCCGACCCGGTGGAGTCCGCTTTGAGGCGAGTGGCCGCAATCGGTGCCTAGGCGATGTTGAGCTATCACTGTAGTGACTAGACGATGCTAATCTGCGATATCGTTTGAAAAACCGAGCCGGGAGAGGCCGAGTGCAATGTACACGACTTGGACCGTGACCGTGACGAAAAAGTTGAACCGTAGCGTCACGATATGTCACATGCGTGACCCCGAACTCTTCCACTTCCTCACTATGTCTGGGTCATTGGGCCGCAGACTGAACTTACTCGGCGGCGTCGAACTACACTTGAAATACACCGTCAGAAACTTTGCTTCCACCATTCGGAAGCAGCAAAACCTACCGAATTCAGTTGCAAAAGAGACTCAGGATGTCAATTCTATGGACCAACTTCTTACTGCCGTCCGTGAGCGAGGGAGATTTACGCGGTTACTTCATAATTCATTTATTGAGGGATGGGATGAACAGGAATGAAGGCCGATCCAGCCTACAACACGTCAGTTGATTCGGGTGGTCCGCTATATGTAAGAGTCCTAAGTTTTATTGAATGTTCTAGTGTTTTGCCGCTACGCGTTCCCGAATTATGGGCGGAATCCATCCTACACGACTCACACAAGGCTCCTTCGACTCGGGCTGTCGAAGAAGCAGAAGCTCAACATACGAACGATCCGCTCACTCCTCGCAACATGCATGATTCGTATTGCGAAGTCGTTCTGCCATTCAGCTCCTCCCCGAGGCTTCTTGAGAAATATACGAATGTCCGTGGGGGAATACGTACTGGAAAGTAATCTTCTGCTCTCCCCCTCTATATATTCACTCCTCTGATCTTGCTCCAAGGCTGATGGAACATCTCGACTCTCTCGCCGGTTCAATCTCGTACAAACATATGCTTGGTCCGCGAGTCGATAGCCTCGGGAAGATTGAAGGTCGAGGATTTTACATTGTTACAGCTTCTGTCGACCGGTGCGTGTTGTAGTGTGCTACAGCGTCCATGCATCGATTTAGTTTGCTCAGTTTAGACGTGCTTTCACCTCTCGACCCTTCTTGTGACCTCCGATTAAGCGGACAGGTAATATACACGGGCAGCTCTTCCATGGAAGTTGCAGTCAAGATGGAAACGATTGGCAGTGGCGGGGACGATGAGGCGGTGATGCTAGGTACCTATTCATTCTTCGATAATTTATGTTCGACTGAACCGTCGTCAGGTCGTTTCTCGATGGTTTGTCGAGATGCGGTAACTCACCGAGCTCGAAACGTCCACCCACTCATTATGTCCACACCGGAAGAGCAAGCATTACACACCATGGGCGAAGGTTCAACTTCGTCATTTCATTGGTTTATCCCATTGATTTCACATCGACAGATATGAAGAAACGCCGACAATCTCAAGCTCTTCGTTCCCTGTCCCGTGTACCTCCGAGTTCAACTGAAGCAGAATTCCTTCATTCGTTTTTCCTCAAACACGGAGAAAATAATCGCTCTGATCAACGCGTTTGGATGGGAGATACAAAAGTAGAGAAAACTATGCTCATGTTTCCGCAGGAACGCAAGTAAGGCTGTTCACTATTCCACCCGTTGTCTGCTCTGATGAATACGAACCAAGTATCCACCAGAAAATCTTCGGTGGATATTTGATGCGATTGGCATACGAGGCAAGTGCTTCGCGGTCGTAACCCTACTTTCATTGAGCCAGCTCCAGCTGGGATTCTCGAATGCTAGTCTGTTCATGCGAGGGGGCCATGTTCGCTTTCTTTCCCTTGATGGCATCGCTTTCGCTCAACCCGTTCCCATTGGCTCTATTCTCCGACTTACTTCACATGTTTTGCACTCTACCTCGTCCGAGGAATTTCCTCTCATTGTGGTGCGTATGTATACTCTCGTTAAGCGACACTCCTCAGGAATGATTACTTACAGCACGTCGGCGTCACGGCGAACGTTGTTGATGTTCAAACTGGCAACGAAATTACTACGAACGAATTTCGTTTCACATGGTGCCGCGATGACCCTGTTTCCGCTGTCCCGCAACGTAAAATCGTGCCTAGGACTTATAAAGGTGCGTTTCCGATAGCTCTCGGGAATGTGATCTGAAGATAGTTCTCTTAGAGGCAATGTTGTGGTTGGAGGGTAAACGAGCGCTTGAGAGAGGGGATGAGATCAGAGGCCTCAGAACCAAACATACTGTAGCTGAACTTCCTTGAGATCTGGCTTCCAAATGAACCGTGAGAACATACAGTAGCAAACATGGTCCAAGTTTGGACGCGGCCCGCGTCAAGAAAAATCTCGATCATGCGTATCGAAGTCGGTGGAATGCTTTGTGATTGATGGTTAGTATATACAGCGGAGCGTGCGTGCGATAGGTATACAACAGAGTCGGACGTGTAAGTCTAAGAGGATGCGGTGAAAAAAATATGTTAGATTTGCGGAAATTAGATAATAAGCCGAAGATAATTGGATGGTGCAACTGCAGATGCAACTTCAGAAGGGAATCCAATCGTTACCATAGACAAGACAACTTACTGCCAACCAACCCTGAGGCATTTCGAGCAGGCCACCAGTCTGATTGTTTGTCAGCGATATCCAAAATTTCGCCCTGTCGAAACGAAAGCTCTCGTGGATCATTTACGTCGGCAGTGTCTTTTAAAAAGATTCATCAGCCAAACTCATTAGAAGCCATTCAGCCACATACAGTCGTACAAAGCCCGAGCTTTGTCCCCGAAAGTACCGGACGGCCTAACACCGCCACTGGACTCGTCGAGTTGCTCGTTCTTCCACATTTGCGCTTGTTCGGCAATTGCTTCGAATATGTCCTCCTGGCTGAATGATCTTGCGCGTTCCGAAGAGGTGCCTGATGAGCAATTTTGGATGCTGATCGAGTCAAGTGAGGGAAATGAACACACTAGGACCAGTCGAGGATCTAGGGCTGCGAAGTGATGGGGGTTCACTAGCAACAATACAAAAGTAATCTGACGATGCGACTACGAATTATGAGCCGGTGGTGAGTGCGAAGAGAAGACAAAAAGCATACCTGCGGCGGAACCAGCCGCGTCTTCGACTGTCCACCAATCTCCTTGGGTGTCAACAATGCGGAAGATATCTCCTACACTGAATGATATTTCCTCTGGATCGTCTGGATCACCGGAAACTTGAGAGATCCAGTCAGCATAGGACAAAATGTGGAGGCAACAACATACAATCCCTGATAGCTCTCACCCGAGTTCCGTGCTGGGGTCTTTCATCAACAACGATGGGCTGAGCATGCGCATGAGGCACAGAAGGTGGAGCACCTTCAGGCGGGGGTCCAGGACTGCGCGATGCTTTCCCTGCTCGTGCACCATTCCCCTTCTTCCTCGCCCGTCGCCGAGCCTGTAAACACTCAATAAACAATTTTAAAAGGTTCGGAATTCACAAACACACCTCCACCTTACGGCGTACCGCTGCGCGACTGAGGTTCTCATAGATGCTGAGGGAGGCTAACAAGGCTTCGTTGGTGGCCAGCATGTCTAGAAGAAGTTCCTCCTGCCAGGTCAATACCGGGGGATCAAGGGTCGTCTTTTCACTGTCCACCACACTGTCCTTTGCAGCACGGCTACGCTCTGCGCTAGCTGATGCCCACGGAATCTGCGCGAATACGACCTCCTGCGACTCGAGACAAGCTTTGTACAATTTCTGAATCGGTGAAGGGCATGATTAGGAAGCCGCATGGACTAGCTCTACGACGA
The DNA here is from genome assembly GCA_037176885.1 of Favolaschia claudopus. Taxonomy (NCBI): domain Eukaryota; kingdom Fungi; phylum Basidiomycota; class Agaricomycetes; order Agaricales; family Mycenaceae; genus Favolaschia; species Favolaschia claudopus. The sequence continues at coordinate 549,466 of JAWWNJ010000026.1, read as the reverse complement.
ACCTCGATTGCAGGATTCTCAAGGATGCTCTCAGGTGGCGTCCGCGCAAGCGCCTCCGTAAGATTCGTAGCGTTTGTGGTGCCAAATTTGCACTCGTAAAGTCGCCACATGTCTTCATCGCGCGGTGTAGGGTCTGCTTCTGACACGGTCGACTGGTTTTGTTCGGGCACCGCTTGATCAACGAGGGCCTCTAGTTCAGCGTTGGCTGTTTCGGGGCCAATGGTAGGAGCTGATGGTTCATCGGTGTTATACGCCCGCAGTGGAGTATCATGTGTTATGCCGAGTATCCCGTATTCTGACGGACGGCCAGCGAAGAACGACAGGTTCGACTGGCTATCGTCTGCATCGACGACTACAGGTGACCGTAGACGGTGCCAGAGCCCTCGCGGCAGGTCGGTTGCTATGAAGACGAGGACACCGAGTTTGGCAAGAGCAGAACGGCAAAACATACAGTACTCACCACTGGCAGTGAAAACGTCCTCGGCACTTTCAGTGAGAGGGGATTTGACTGCACTGTCCTGCAAACCCAGCAATTTCTTGAATGAAGCGGAGCGTAGACGCCGATGCAGAGGTGAGGACGACGATTTTGGAGCGGCGCTCACGATAGTCTCGTCTTTGTTCGCTAGAGCTACTTGACTGGATCAACACAAACATTATAGAGGGGGGAATGAAAACGAACGAATGGAGGAGGCAGACTTGGCACCGAGTTGATATCGGAATGAGGATAGAGAAGGGGAGATCCGCAACCAAGGTAGAGTCGGACGGCGTGGACGAGGAGGGGTTTTCGGAGGAACCTGTGGCGGTGGTCCTTCAGCTACTGGAGTTGCATCAACTCCATCCTCGTCATTGAGTAAAACATGGGGCGGGACCGCCTCCTTGACGAATTCGGGGAGTGTGATTATCTCATCCGGATCCTTGAGATTGGATGAGCACAACGCAGCCATAAAAAAAGGATGAACGATTCACCATAGGTTCCGGGCTCTCTTTCCCCGATCCCTTGCGATTCCAGACAGCTTCCTGATCACGTAGCCGTCCAGCACCTGAGTAATCTACCAGCTGCTTTGCGAAATTCTCATGCTTTGAGTGAAGTCAGTATTCGTCTGCATGCTAAAGAGAGATGGACAACTCACCCTAGTGATCTCCCTCTGCCGTGCCTTATCAAAGAGTGATTGGATGCCCTCGGTCAAAACAACGGTCTGGTTGAGCAACGTCCTTGAAGAGGCATTCCTAACAAGTTTCATAATGTGTCCGAGATCGAGCTCCCGCGTGGGACCCAACTCCCGAGCCTTCTCCATCTGCGCGAGTTTGAAGGGTGTAAGTTCGACGCGCTGGGCGTTTGCAGGATCATAGCCGGGAGGAGAGCCTTGTGGGGAGACATACAGCGGGAGTGAGGAAGAGGTGGAAGTAGAGGGAAGCGACGAAGATGGCGGTGGTGATGGGAAGAACACTAGCTGAGAGCTTGCTGGAGGAGAGTTGATCGGCGCAGGCTCAGATGCTACAGGCGAGACAGCAATGAGCTCTGTGGGAATTGGCGGTAGGCGCCGCAAGGTTTTCGTTGGTCTACCGCTCGTCGATGGCGGAAACATCATCTCTCGAACAACAATATCCGTGACAGGTCGTATCGAGGCCTTTTCCGCCCAGTACAAATTAATACGTTGCCACAGAGAGTCAGACATCGGCGGGGAGCAACTGGGTCGTGCCGGGCGTTCACCATTGACGATGCGCAGTAAAGCAGCAGCTTGTGATAGTTCGCCGAATGGAGGTTGGCCGGAATACAGCTGAGGTGCGTTTAGCAACCTTCTCGTCCATCGAGCGAGAACGCACTTCGAAGCAAACACACCCATACGCAAACACATCGCTAGCTTTCGTTCGCACAAATTTGCACCCGAAGCGACCAGGGTCAATGAGTTCTGGCGCCATCCAGTACAAACTGCCGGCCCGCGCAGAGGAAGTGTGCATTGAGGTTGTGGCGGCATTGGCAAAGACACTCAATCCAAAGTCTGCAAGGCAGGCAGTCCATGACTCCGTGATAAGAATGTTCGCCTGAAAGAGCGATCAGCCGCTCTGCGTATTCTACACGGAACGTAAGGCAAAGGACGCACGCCGCGCAAATCGCCATGTACAACGCCGCACGAGTGTAGATACTCGAGGCCTTGTGCAACTTCGTACAGCTACGCCGATGATGAGTGAGCGAGGGTAATTAATGATTACATACGCCCAACGCACCAATTTATCGAGGTTGCCACGTCCGTGATCCTGCAAGTATCTCAAAATCGTCCCATGCTGCATCCACGGAGAAACTGCGCAAAGAGAGGAAGGAAAGCTGTCTCTGTCAATCCCTAGGAAGGGTAAAATGTGTGGGTGACGTAGATCTTGCCATACGAGGGCTTCGCGGCAGAGTTTCTGCAATTGAGCGTTTAGAGATCGAACTGAGCGGTGGATAGGAACTGGTCAACCGAGTGCAGAGAAAGACCTCACCAATCGAATCTCTCGTATTTCCGGAATGGAGCTCTGGATGAAATGTCGCATGTGTTTCAAGGCGACGATTTTGTTTTCATGCGTGGCGCGGTAAATGTCCCCAAACGCGCCAGCAAAGGTAGGATGCTCGTCTCTGTGAGTGACGCCGGTGATAAAGAGGGAAGAGGGCAATTTATCGCAGGTCTCCGAGAGCTTCCGCACGATGCGACGGGCGTGGCGGCTGTGGTCTGGTGCCATAAGGAAGCCACGGTTGAGAGTCTATAGAGCGGACAAAATTTCAGACCGAGGAAGCGAGATGGTGTGGGGACGTACATCCTGCACGACATCGAGGAAGTCCTGTGCGTAATTTCCTTCCAATGCTAGTACGGTTTGCTGAGCAGATTTGGAGACCAAAATGGACACAATCGATGCTGCGAGGCGTTCATCATCTGCATGTAGGGCAACCCTGAGCCTTGAATCGTTCTCGAGATGGAGCTTAGAAGCAAACTGTACAAGCCAATCTGAATAATTTGGCCATCAGCATAGCATGATCCTGACCTCGAGCAATACTTTTCGATGCTGAAGGCTAGCAACAACTCCGGAGACGACATTGTCAAATCCCATCGACGCCAGATGGCCATCCAAGGTTGCCTGTGTCCTCGAGGATTCGTTTCGACTGTGACTGTCAATATAGGAAAGATTGTGTCAAGCTCTGATGTACACAAGGCAATAGATGGGTCCCGGCTGACCTTGGCATTGGTTTGCTGCACACATCCTGAAGTAATGAGAGGATGTTCTGGAGTCTCTCGCTTCAGAAACCATGCAACTCAGTAGAAGCAAAGAATACCTGATATATCACTATTTTCGTGTGTAAACTCCGGATAGAAGATCCCGGGGCTACCGGATGGACTTCAGATAACATAGGGACCGCACCAGCAGTTGTCGCGGCTGGCGAAGAGGGGTCGACAGCAGATATCCACTCATCCGTCGAGGGAGGAGGGGCCATAGGGAGTCAAGGCGCTTGGGAGAGAGAAGTCTGACGGCATCTGCATAGAACGCTGTAGGATGGATGATCAAGCCTTGACTGTAGATGGATCATGGGTTATGGTGATTATTTCAGGGTTCATGGATATTGGCTATTTAAACACCACTTTTCTCTCAAGCCTGTCGAGTTCGTCGACTCGATCCGGAGCAGTAGTTCGGAACGGTGGCTCCTGCAGTGCCTGCCCGAGATTCATATCCCGGAATGTACGAGCAGAGTGGGTCCGGAGTCCAGTGCTCACGCCGCTACCGTCTGAGGCCGTTCAAAAAGCGAGGCCCGGGAAAGAGGTGTGCGCCACTCGGCAGATTGACGTGTCATCCTTGGTTAGTCGATTTGCCCGAGACTCAGAGCGAGAGTAGTAAGCTTGAACCGACGTCCGAGTCGAAAGTCCGGTTCAGAACGACGCAACCACAAAAACTGGAGTTGGGGAACAGAATTAGGCAGAGTCACGCACATCACACTTGATCACACGCTTTGTTCTCTTTCCTCCTCTTTCTGCCTGGAGTCCTGGACCCTGCACTGAAAGGCTCGGGCGACCGTTCCATCAAATTATTCCGCTCGTTGATTTCAAGCATACAAGGAACAATATAAGCTACGCTCCTCGAGCTCGGGCTATCTTCTGCTAGCGCAACGCAGAATTCAGACTCAAATCTCTGCCAGTGCAACAAATCTGCCAAATTTCACGGAGCTGCCCTAACTGAGCTTCAAATTTTGGCCTGAATACTGCACAACATCTGCCAGTATTCCTGACAATGAGATCAAGTTGAACAACTGTTCCGCAGTTGCGCACTGACTGGGAGCGAAACAGCCGTCAACGCACACCAACTCCTGCTCCCTCAAGAAGCACCTGAAAACAAACATCACGTACTGGTAGTACTCAACTGTGAACCGTCCACTACTAGTATCACCGCACCAACCCTCTCTAACCCAAACTCGATAGGCTTGTAATCAAGCTGCCTTCGATTTTCATGACTCAGTCAAAAATGTTTTTGGTTCTCTCTCATCATTTCCTGCACGATACTGTCGACGGCTTCGATTTTGGTCTATAGGCGATGTCACAATAATTTCCGGTTTAATTCGGAGGGCAAGTTTGAGGAGTTGGCGCACACCGAACGTAGACATCTTGTAACTAGCTGTCAGATGTCCCAAGGCAAACGGATTGTAGGGGGTGTCTTTCTCCAGCAGCTCGGGTGCACGAACCCGAGTGAATTCGTCGCCAAACCGTCCAATTCGCGGACGGAAGATACAGTAGTGTGCCGACTGTTCAGTGTTACTGTGACCAAGAACAAGGTGCGACCGAGAACAAGGTGTACACCCTGGGTTCGTTGCACGAACGTTATCCCACTAGCATAAATGCACATGTGAGCGAAAAAATATCCTTAAATAAATGTTATAATATCAAGCTTGAAAGCGACGAGGCAAAATCAACCGAAAGGCGAAAGCACTCCTCGTCAAGTGCAAGTAGCGTATGTACAACCCGTCAATGTACCCCATTCACAGTCAGCGGACTAACACGTCCTAGCCGAACCCTCGCCTGCGTCCTCTCCGCCACCGCATCATAAACGTACTGTGGTGCAGGTCGCATCCTCGCCGCCCACATCTTCTTTGACGTTGTTTCTCCCTCGTCATCCGAAGCGTCGACAATGTTCTCCGCATCACTCCCTGGCATCCCTCCATCCTCATCTTCCGCATACCAATCAGGGGAAAGTGCACGCCGCTTGCCCAAAGCCTTGATATTGAGCTGGTCCCGTTGCCACTCCTCGTCCTCGGGAACCAAATCATGCGACGGGCTTTCGTGGTGGAGGGCGCTGGCGGCAGACTTCACCGCTTCCCTCTCCAGCTCTGTCCTCTTCCGATAATCGTATAGCTCCAACGCTTTTATCAACAATTTGTGTGCGGCCAATAGATCTCCCCGCAGTTTCCTCTCCCACGTTGACTGGAGGTCAAGCGGCAAGTCTGAATCGGTTGGCGACGGGGGATCATTCCACTGATTGTATGCCGACACCATAGAGAGTCTGGAGGATATGTATTGTCGCGACTGCATGCATTTTTTGCGCAATTCCTGAATTGAATTCTGCTTGAAACGAGGATTTTCCACTGGAGCATTGGGAGGATCTAACATACCACGATGACAGCACTGTGCAAGTGTTCGATTGGTTTCATTGTTAACAGTTCTTGAATCAACGTATTGGCATGCCTAGCAGCGGTCTTGCAGTCTTCGAACAGTCGGCGTGTGTTCTCATCAGCAGGAACACGTCTATCCCACTTCCTCTTCAAATTATCATGCAATCTCAACGCCTCCATCAGCAATTCGTTTGAGGCAAGTAGATCTGCCAGCAACTCCTCCTCGCGCGTCTGCGTCTGCGTTGCAGCGCCTTGAGACAAATCAGGCAAACTCCCATTATGTGGCGTTATCGAGGTCACGCTTGTATTCCGAGTCCGTGCGCGTTCCCGTTCATCCTGATGTTTCGCAGCACGACTCCGCTCAGCACCAGCAGACGCCCATGGGATTTGTGCAGATATGAGCTCCTGCGACTTCACACATTTATTACGGAATTCCTACTTTGCCAATTACCAATGTCCTCGTGTCGCCGTAAAGAAGCAAAAACGCACCACGATGAGAAAATCGTCCATCCTATCAGGTGTCGCCGCCACGAGCGCCTGAGTTAGCAGCTTAGCATTCCCCGCACCAATCTTGCACTCCTGGAACAGCCGCCGCATGTCCTCGTCCGGCGGAATGATCTGATGTCGATATTACCATAACATCGATTGGCAACACGAAAGAGGACTCACCCTAGGATCCATTTTTGTATCTCCTCGACTCCGATCCTCCACCTCCCTCTCCAGTGCGACCCTCTTCAAATCATCACACAGTTTCAACGCCTCCACCAGCAGTTCGTTTGACGCAAGTAGATCCGCCAACAACTCCTCCTCGCGCGTCTGCGTTGCAGCGCCTTGAGGTAAATCAGTCAGACTGCCATTATGCGGCGTTATCGATGTTGTGCTCGTCTTCCGGGTCCGTGCACGTTCGCGTTCCTCCTGATCTTTCGCAGCACGGCTCCGCTCAGCACCAGCAGACGCCCATGGAATTTGTGTAAATATGAGCTCCTGCGAATCCTTACATTTCTTGTGGAATTCCTACTTTCCCGATTAACCGATGTCTTCATGTCTCCGGAAAAAAGTTGATACGCACCACAATGACAGGGTCGTTCACCTGTTCAGGCGTCGCTGCCACCAGCGCCTCAGTTAGCAGCTTAGCATTCCCCGCACCAATCTTGCACTCCTGGAACAGCCGCCGCATGTCCTCGTCCGGCGGAATGATCTGTGACCGGTGCGGCATGCTGTTCGTGTTGTTGTCAGCACCAGGGTGGTTTTCACTTGTTGTGCGTATCTGCAAGGGCGGCCTACGGACGGGCGCGAGGTCGAGGACGATGGGCGTGACGTCGTGGTATACAATTGGGGGAGCCCTCGTCGTCGCGGCGGCGCCGGCGCCATCTTCTCCCGTATCAGGCGGCTGCAGAAAGATGCCTTGTTTGGGGTCTCCGGTTTTGAAGAATTCTTCTATATCACCATCAACTACAACTGCGTGTCGTTGGGACGACTGTCCTTGAATGCGCGTGTTCAGTGAATGACCCTCGATGCGAGGCTGAGGCGATGGAATGTGCAAACACATGTTCTGCACAACCTGCTGTGTCGTTGGCCGAGTTGTCGGACTGTGTGCCCAGTACAATGTTACATGCTGCCATAATAAGTCGGACATAGCTGGCAACCCGGACGGGCGGACAACACGTTCGCCCATAATAACCTTAATAGCTGCGACGCCGTCACGAAGATTTGCGAATGGTGGTCGCCCGGTATACAGCTGTACAATTTCAGAGAAGCAAATGGGCGGGAACAAAAGAGTTACCTCAAAGCACACGCAGCCAAAAGCGTACACATCTGTGGCTGGTGTTCGGGTGAATTCAGACTCGAACTGATCTGGGTCAAGTAGCTCTGGAGCCATCCAATAGACACTCCCACCCCGATTGGTACTCATGGAGGTTGTGACATCTGAAAAATTGCTCAATCCGAAGTCAGCCAAACATGCTGTCCCATTCCCTTGTATCAGGATGTTGGCCTGCAAAATAGTGAGCAAACAACTCTCAGAACAAGAAGATTTTGTACGCCTTTCAAATCTCCGTGAATGATGTTACGAGAATGGAGATATTCGAGGCCACGAGCGATTTCAAGAAGCTAACTGAGGGTGTCAGAGCCGGCATGCAATTTGAGGCCAGCTTACCAGTTTATCGACCGTGTCGTGACCATGCTCCTTGAGGTAGCCTATGGCAGTGCCTTGCTCCATCCACGGAGAGACCATGCACAAGGAATTGGGGAAGCTGTCCCGGTCTATACCAATAAGAGGCAAGATGTACGGATGTTGTAATTCCTTCCAGATGAGAGCTTCCCGGCAAAATTTCTGGGTAGGTTAGTACTTATCCAACAGGCATAAGGCAAATACACAACTCACTAAATGAATGCGTCGCAGGTCCGACCCACGAAGAAAATGTCGCATACGTTTTAAAGCAACCGGTTTACCATGCATGATGGCACGGTATATGTCCCCGAATCCACCCCCAAAGGTGGGATACTGTTCGCATGCATGCACCCCGTTGGGAATGAAGAGCGAAGAAGGGAGAGAGTCACAGGATTCGGAGAGCTTGCGAATCATGCTGCGAGCCATCCGGCTTTGCTCGGCGTCCAGTAAAAGCCCTTTATCAAGGCTCTAAAGTGTTCCAAGTCAGTAATTGGCCGCCGTAGAAATTCGAAAGAAAACCTCTTGAATAACATCAAGGAAGGATTGAGCCGAATCACCAGAAAGATTTAGAATGGTATTCTTGTCGTCTTCTGATTTGAAGCTAGCGGCGAGAAGAGTTGCTATCCGTTCACTGTCCGAGCGTTGGGCGGCTCGTAAGTTTGGATCGGCAGCGAGACCGAGTTTCGAGACAATCTACACCAGTATTAGAAAGCTGGAGCGAACGTAACAAGAGCCTCACATCTAGCAATACTTTGCGGATTTCCAAGCTTTGTATGATGGCGTGGACAACATCGTCAGAAGCCGTAGATGCCAAGTAGCCATCTAGGACCTGACGCAAATGAGCGACTTCATGTGCATTTCGACTGGATTTGGCCTCAGGATGAAAACAGTCATGGTGGAGGTGTCGCGACTGACCCTGCGAGTGATCTGTGATCACAAGCATTCACGACGAACGTCAGAAGGGATTCGAGAACGACCGTCTGGTCATACGCCCCCCGTCCTTCCTTCGCCGAAAACTGGAGAGGAGCTGCATCTTGCAGGTAGATGGGTTCCGACTCTAGCAGGTCGATGGGTGCCTTCCGCCGCGGCGTCAAACGCTGTAACGGCTCAACCTGTACCTTGGGCTGTAGTCGGTCAATGTAATTGAACTGATTCTTCGAAGGATAGAATAGACTTACCTTTTGCCTTCCTACCCGGAATAATTTCTTCATATCATCGTGGCCGCAACTTCTCGTCAAGTGTGGTCTTGCTCAATTGAGCGACTATAAGCGCCCAAGTGTCAAACTAAGCTTGCAAAATTCTCCCACAACGGTGACGGTGCACTGTGTGTGTGTCGGGATGGACGTGCGGTACGGAGTGAAGGGAGCAACCCAGAAGACGTGCTCAAAACTGAAATCATATCAACCCATCAAGAACTTGAACGCGATGAGTACATCGACCCAGAGATACGCTCATCCACACCGACGGCAAGTCCGATGGCCAGGCTTTCGTATGAAGGAGACCTCTAGAAAGGAGGTGGCAAGAGCTCTCATTCCCCATTCACTTTAGCTCGGAGTGCAGTGAATAGAGCAAGAAAAGATCGTGAACGTACCGATTGCGTACGGAGAGCTCACTCAGTCGCAATTCAGACAATTTTGTTTCTGTTCGTGTTCAATTGCACAGTAACTACGAGCGCAAGGTATTGTATGAAGAATTCCGTGTGACACCCGAAAAACCCAAACCCAGAGAGCAAATAAATCCGATTAATCCCAAATCCCAAAGAGAAAAAATTTGCGCGAACAGTGCCGAAGATGCAGGTGGTGGAACGCCGGGGGAAGGTGTCGCGAAAATACAATAGAGGGCTGAAATAACGCAGTTGATAAGTTATAAGAAAGAAATAGTCGAAACAAAAACGAACCGGGAGGTGGTGGGTGTGGGGGCGTCGCAAGGGCGGAGAAATTATGCGATAGATAAGGGAGAAGGTGGGGTACGCGTTTGATTACGGGGTAGTAGTAAAGAGAAGCGATGACGGGTGTATGGGGTTTCGCAAGGCGAAGAAATTACGAGGTAGCGAAGAGAGAAAAACCCAGCATATTTCCTTGTGTGCAGGTCGAGGAAGAGAAAGAGAATCACGAAATCATTCAGCACATCGTCAAATCAAGGGCCCGCCGGTCCCCACGCCGAACCCTGAACCGAAACCGCCTGCGAATAAATTCTAGAATTTGTGACCCTGGAGCGACAGATCCACCGCATGGAGACTGTCTGGTAGAGGCGCAGTTGTTCTTGAGATATGGATATTTCTCAATTGCGGGAGTGGACGACGAAGCGTTGAGAGTAAACCCTCGCAGCTTGGTACACAAAGATGAGTGACCGGGCGCGTTGGCTTGAGGACGATCTCTCGTTAGTCCGTCGTTGTGGCCACGGGCATTTGAAGCGATATGAGACACCGACTTCAGCGGCCACGGGAAGCACGAGATAGGCGGCGCGCTGCTGGGGCATCTACTCGTCAGGCTTGTGCATGAGATTAGTAAGCAGAACGCTTACCTGTCAGAACGGCTTATAGTTGCAGCTAATGCAGTCGAAGACCGGTTGGCCGTGACCTTTCGTGAAGTCCTGAATATCCCAGCCACCTTGAGAACGAAGGCTTTGAGCGGACCTGGTGGTGGAGAGAAGAATCCAGGCGTAGCATATACAAACTCCGGGAGTCTATCTTCTCCCTGGCGGTACGGAACGCCGGTAGTGAGCGGGGTTTTGCGAGGCTGGACAGGAATAGAGGGCGAGGGCGGAGTCCATGGTGCGCGCTCGGTGTGCCCAGCAACAGCAGCCCAGTTGCTTGAAAACAAAGAGTTAGATGGATGAATGACGAAGAAGGCAAGAACGACTCACACGTCACGAAAGTACGGGTGCTGTTTCGCCTCAACGATTGTCAATCGAGCATCTTGGTCTCGGTTTAGAAGACCGCGTATCAGGTCTTGTGCTATAGGGTCGACGCAATCGCTGGCTCGGAAAGTAACATCTGCCTCTGCAACACCGCTATCGTCGCATGGCAGCCTCCCCGTCAGCATCCTGAACATAACCATCCCCAAACCCCATATGTCTGCGTCGAACGAGTACGCGCTGCCTGCGAGTTGCGCCGGCGACATCCAGCTCGGAGTCCCGCAACGTTCGTTGGTGGTGCAGGTAAGATCCTCGACTGACGGAATCAGGAACGAGCCACCAGTAGCATTAGGGTCGACGTCGAACGAAAGTTCGGTTGGCTCAGAGTTCCCGTGCATGAGGCTAGGGCAGAACTGCTTCGCGAGACCAAAGTCGCCGAGAATGAGGTTCCCGTCCACAGTGATGAAGATGTTCGCCGTTTTAACGTCACGGTGGACGATGTTGAGATCATGCAGCGTCTCGAGAGCGAGCACAAGCTGAGACATGTAAAACTTGACGCGATCGCTGGAAAGCTTGCGTTCGCCCAAGAGGAGGCTAGCCAGGTCTTTTCCTGCGCACCATGGCTTCGCAAGAGTCGTTAGCAATGGGACAGAGAGACAGAAAACAAACCCATACCGTGAGCAAATAGTAATATTTTGCGTCCGACCAACTGGCTTCGAGAGTGAGCAGAGATTTGGGAGCGTTATCAAGCTCAGCAATGGTTCTGAGGATACACTGCTCCTGCGAGACATCCGCCTTGTCCTTGCGAACTTGCTTGAGGGCGTAGAGACGGCCCGTTGAGATTTTTCGAACCAGGTAGACGATGCAGGTGCCACCGTGACCGAGTAGAAGTAATTGCTCGAAATCGTCCAAGGATGGGGTCGAAGAACCGCTTTCGTCGGATGATGTAGACTGATCCAGAGCAGGCTGGACGAAAGAGTCAGAGAGAAAGAATGCAGACTGAATGGACAGTACCTACGTTGCTTATAGACACACTAGTGCCTTCGTTCTTCTCAGACACGAAGCATCCAGAGTCAGCGATCTGGACGCGTCAATCACCGAGTGAGGACAAGTGAATGCAAGGCAACAAGATGTACGCACGACCGAGGTTATAGAAACAAACGACATACTTTTCAATAGCAGTGTATTGTGTTGGTATGATAGAGGTAGGGAGCAAGAGGCGAGATACAGGAGAAATCTGAATCCAGCGGTGGCTGACTGCTCAGTGAATTTTCAAAAACATTTGTCTCAGCCGTAAAGCCCATAGATCGAGATCCCCCTGCAGTAGAGCCATTTCGTGATCAAGTGAGACCTGAGTAAGGAGGACGCGTCAAGATCGCGACTTGACGCGGTTGGAGGTGGAGGTAAACCTAAAAGAGAAGGGTGATGATCAATTTTGCCAAACTCTGTCAAACACTGCAACGTCTCGCATCCCAAGATGGTAATTATCTTCGGCACTCCCCGACACCTTGACAAGTGACTTCGGTATCCAGTTTGAAAATGGTCGTGGGCAGCCACGGTTCGATCAGTGATCTGTTTGCACATGTTTGTTTCCTTTGGGCACATGGTTTCCGTTTTCGGGCGTTCTTCACGTTGCAGGATTGACTTCCTCTAACCACCAAAAATTCGGGTTTCGCATGTAATAGGCTCATTTTAGGTCATACATGATATTGTTCGGAGGATTTTGCCAATTTCAGATTTTTCGTTGAGATAGCTGTATTTTTTGGGCGGAATTCAGCATATTTCGTTCAATCAAGTGATTCTAGCCAATTCCTCAGAGGAAATACATCGTTTTGGTCCACGGAAAATACCGAATCCTAGAGCGAGTAAAATCGCCGGCTATCCGGCATGATCCTACACGGTCTTGTGAACAGATCATTTCGCGTGACATTGTGACTGTCACACCACTTTCATTTGCACTCTCGACGCGTTGCTGGCGCGACTAACGTGTCCTACACCTCTATTCCCCTTCTATCACTCTGGATGGGCAAACGCCGGTCGGAAAAACAGCTGGCAGTTCTCTCCCGTCTAAACGAGGCTCGCTGGCAGTCACAGAATGCTGTAAAAGAGAATATTCTACGGAGCCCTGCTGCATCACATCCAAAGACTGCGACACGCGCACGCGCCCAAATAGCTGCTCTAGAGACTCGAGTTCACAATCAAGAACAGTCTATTGCCTCTCTTCAAGCCTCTAATATCTCTTTCCAGACAGAAAACCTCGCTCTCGCTACCCACGTCCGTAACCTCGAAGAGCTTCAATCTACGACGGCACAGCAGCTTTCTGCCACGCAGAATAGCCTCACCATTGCTACGAACACTATATCGGATCAGGCTATAACGATTTCGGAACAGAAACAGCGTATCAATCGACTAAAACGAGACAAAACTCGAATGACCACGAAAATGGATCAATTAAAGGAAGAATTACTGCAGGCTATCCTTCGCGCTGACAAGGCCAATCGCTTATCATCCTCCCAATCGCTTCGCCTCGAGAGCCTTCTGTTAACTGTCCAACAACTCAATCGCAAAATCGCCGAACAGACGAAAGAACGACAACAGATTCAGCAAAAACTAAAAAATACACAGATGCGAGAAAAACGGGCGAAACAGGCGTTGAAGGAGACTCGAATCGTTGGAAAGCGAAAATCTGTATTCATCACTCGGCATCAGCACTTCTATTCGACGCTCTACCGCTCTCTTGCTCTGACTTGTCACCGTGCAGGCTGCGCCCAGGCTAAGATAGGTGGACTCATTACACGGATCGGGCGGGTTTTTGGAGTGAAAGTTAAACATTCCATCAGTCGTCGAACTGTAGGCCGGGTAATAACAGAGGCTGGAATCAAAGCCAAGTTGCAGTTAGGATTTGAACTCGCGCGCGCGAAAGGTAAGGCTCATTTCAAATTTTCAATTGAATTTGCGGTAACATTCACCAAATTTTTAGCGGTCACTCTCAGCAGCGATGGCACAAGTCGTCGGAATATCAAATACGAGGGCCGCCACATCACCATCACCGCCCCCACCTATTCAACCGACCCTGATTCACCTGCCGAGGCTCCTGCAACCCGCCTTGTCGAGGTTGAGCACGCCCTTGATCACACCGCTCAAACTCAATTCAACGGATGGGATATTGTCAATAGTTCCATTGTCGACATCTACCGAAATAGCCCGCTCGGAAAGCGCGATTTACAGGCAGGAATAACCTACGAGGCCGATGATTTATGGCGCAAGGCAGTTGCCTATAACTCCGATCACGCAGCCGATGTTCGCTTGGTGGCGCAAAAGACAAAAGAGCGCAAGATGGAGGTGTTGGAAACGGACTTTGGAAAAGCAAAACTTGACGGTATGTCAGAGTCCGAGGCAGAAGACGCGTTGTGGGAGGTGGTATGCGAGATCAGTGAGGATCCTGAAGGCCTTGATCGCAGGTGCGTTAATTTTTTTTTCGCTTAACACTTCGGATATATCAAAATTACCACAGCGCCATTCCGGCAAGCCTTCGGGAAGAAGCCCTCCAATCTCTTGCTCGCCACGTAGGATCCACCACTATTGAAGCGTTGCCCGAGGAACGACGGCTCACTCTCTCCCGCTTCATTGTTGCTGGATGCTGCAAACACAAGGACCACAATTGCACGAAATATGGAGTTGCGGGGATGCAGGCTGTCTGGGACACCCTCGATTGCACTCCTCCCGTTCTTCTAGCCAACAAAGACAACGCAGCAACTATAGCTCTCGGCGAGGAAGCGGATTCGGCAGCAGTTGAGCGCGCCATGAAGGCTAGCCAACGAGGCGGGCATAAGCTAGTCAGCATCTGCGGCGATCTCTTTCGGCATCGAGACGAGAAACGTGGACATCAAGATTTTCATCGGTTCTATTTCTCTAAAGTCAAATTCGATATCGACGGCGAAGTCTCATCTGCGAAATTCCCTGATACGTCCAACAATCGTTATAACTCTCATCTGGCTGGAGCCGCCGAGCTTCTGAAGTATCATTCGGCCTACATTGACTTCTTCACCCTCATCCGCGACACCAAAACGACGCCTGGACTCAATCATATGGAGGAAAATGCACTCAAGGGCTTGAACGACCTCCCAACGATGTGCGAGATTGTCGTAATGACGGCTTACAAGAACGCGGTACCTGACGCTTACTTCAAAATGGTCAGCAAGCCTGGCGTCAATCACATTCACCTCGGTCCTCTCCATCAGCAGATTATCACCCATATCGAAAAACTCATCGCTGATACAGACTTGCTCCTGAGCCCTCTTAGCATCTCTTCCGAGGCGACACTCGATGGCGAACCATTCTCCGACCAATTTGCAATGGACTCGGTGTGGTTCTGGCTCGACGACCATCCCGACCTCATTCCCGTCGTTGAAAGTCTGCTTATCGGCTTCCTCAAATCAATCATTCCGGCATGGAAACGGTTTTCCCGCGATTTTGAGCCTGGCGGAGCTATCGACACCCTCACTCCAGCCGAGCAACTCCTGATCCATATCCCTCCGACAAACGACGCTAACGAGTCAATTCTTGGAGGCTTGGGTGTTTATCTGACGGACAAAAACGGCACAGTCAAGCATTTCAGCGCTGAGGCAGCATACATTCGTAACAACACCGCAGCATTTGTCGACGCGATGCTCACGGAGGACGACGAGGTTTATGTCAGGCGCCTGGCACGGATCGAAGACGCCAGCCGTAAAATGAAGAAGTTTCGGGATGATTTACTCGCGTTCAAGGCTCGGGTTGCGCACGAAGCACGTGAAAGAGAGGCTGCAAAACAAGCTGAGGCTGCTGCAGAAATTTTACGACTCAAATCCATCGTCATTATCACTGATTGCGCCCAACTGCAGACTCTGCCGGTAAAATCCACCAAGAAAAAGCCTGGACCGTGCCTTCGGGAACAGCTCGATGTCCGTAGAAGCTTGTGGAAAGACGAAATCCTACAGAAGACACTACTCAAAAACATATCCAAGAAAGCTGACATGATCAAAGCCATTACTGACGCCGATTCGAGGTATGGCTTTCATGTTATGCATTGTTTCACTGATTTTATCAAATCTCCCGCATATTTGCCAGGCGCGCTGCTGCAATCCCTCGGGAAAATACAAGCTCTACTTAATACAGTGTATTTCTTACTTGTACTCAACGAATGTATTGTATTATCACTGTGAACTTGCCCTTGCGAGACGCTGAAAACGAACGATCAATGATCGCTGATTTAGGTGCCATGTTCAACTCACCTTATCTTTACGAATATTCACCCGAACCTCTTGAAATTTTGCACGCTCATTCCTCACGGTCTTAACATCAGGTTCTGATTTTACGAGACTTTCTCCAGTCTTTTTCGTGGTTCTATGGGGTGAGAAAAATACCGTTGATGGCTACTGCGTAAGGCGCCGATAAAACAATGTCATACTCATGAATTTTTTTCATCCTTGAACAGGGGACAGCCAAGCCTATTTACTATGAAGTTAAGTTACAAAATTTTTGTGCCGGGGGGAACGTGGACCTCAACGGACCCAGCGATCAAAAAACCACCGGTTTTGGAGAAGTACTGAGGAACAAACACGTGCAAACAGATCAGGATCCGATCCGTGGCTGCCCACGCCCATTGAAAAGCGAGACATTCAACGTTGTGTTTTGAAGAATACAAACAGTAGTGCATGGCAGTGTAAGATTTCACTTCCTGATTTTCGCAATGCAAGGCTGAATCACCTTCTCCGCAATCTCGAGCCCATTCTTTTCCATGAAAAACATATGCCCGTTGCCTTCAAACGAGCAAATGAGCATCAGCATCAAACATAGCTAAATCTCTTTCAAAAGCAAAAGCTTACCATGTATTCCAACATCACCCAACGGAACATGATCAACAAAGTTTCACACCCGCTTGCCGCAAAAATGCCACCGAGCAATTATCGTACTGCGCATGATAGCTCGACTCTGAGGTAACAGTCAAGACAGGAATGTTGACGAGATTGATTAGTTTTCTAGCTGGTTCGGTTTGCTGGAAACATGTTACGCCTAGTATTTCGCTACATTACATCGAATGAATACATAAAACAAATATTTTAAAAAATGGGGAGCATATTCACCTGAATGCGACCCGACCGATGTCACACGGACTCGAGATCGGTGGGTCGGAAAGTCCCCAACATGCCTCTCAACTTCTCAAGTTGGGCCTCAAGTTGGACCTCAAATTGGACTCAAGTTTTTAATTTTGAAACACCCTACTTATTCAAGTTGATGGGCTTTCATATTCAGTAATATTCAGTGTTTGACCGTGTTCTGAATGCAGTGCTCATCGCCTGAACCTGAACCTCAGTTTTTGCATTTGGTTCAGGGAATTTTTGAACTCTGAACCTGAACGCAGTGTTCTGTCCAGTTTCAGTTCAGGTTCGAACCAATTTCTGGAGTGAACCTTGACATCACTATGTACTACCAGCACTGCCTGGCCATTGTGGCGCGGCATAAATGGGTATAATTCAATCAACCATTTCCAAATTGTGGGACATAGGATATAACCTAGACTCGCAAGCCAGTCGACGTACACTTCAGTCACAATCCGAGAGGGAACTATTTAGGAAGGAGGGAAAACATCACAACAAACAATGATGAGAACAGTGATGGTGACCTCGGTTAAGGTGTCTACCAGGTCCTGAGTGTCACGATGGCATCAGTCACACCGGACCATGGTTTACGAGCGCAGATACAACTTACCCCACATGTAGACGCATATTGGAAAGCAGGCTCCTACCCACCCGCACGTTACGGGGTTGGGGAAGTCACAGTAGATGGGATTTTACTGTGAATTGCTTGTGAGAACAATCATGTCAATTGTCATCCATAAAAGGGAAATCACTGTTAGCCGAGACTACTGCTTCCGAACTTCAACTGCCCCAACCCCTCCACGGCGGCTGGCGTTTAACAACTGTAAACAACATAGCCACATCTTGCCTAAATATTCGTTCTCAACCTTTTCGGCTCAAATAAAATTGAGATAGTGAACCCTTGGCCTCTGCTTTCTGCGTTGAGAATGGCCACAGATTTTTTAGGCTGACATTCGGTGAGGGAGAGTGCAAACTGAAAAAAAGATTTGGGTGGTGGCTATGTTGTTTACGGTTGTTAAACGCCAGCCGCCGTGGAGGGGTTGGGGGCAAAGAAGTACGGATATACTTGACAGTTCCGATCATTATTTGAAGCCCTGTATTACCATTGCAGTAAATTCACTATATATTCCACCTATTGTGACTCCCCCAACCCCGTAACGTGCGGGTGGGTAGGAGCCTGATTGGAAAGGTGCGTCATCACCTGGCGGCGAAGTTCCCTCAACACCTCCTCATGTCGCTCCTCCAGCCGAGATAAACGGGCGCCTACATTTTGCGACAATGTGCCCACAAAATAGTTTGCCCATGTGAAGGGAGTCTGCCGCACGCCGGCCCGCGCCTGATTTTGATAGATAAAGATGGGTGTGTATGAGGAGATGGAGGTGTAGAGTTTTGGGTAGAACCGGACGGAAATGGTCCTGCCGTCACGGTGCGTGACTCGTCCATCAATGAAGTATGCTCGGCATTCGTGCCCGTCGTAGTGATTGGTGTGGCATGGCTCGTGCGAAATAAACATGGCTTCGATGCCAATCCAATAGGAGCCCGCAGATTCTCGTCCCAGGTTCGAGGTTGCAAGGCGCTCCTCGGCATGAGGGCCGGGAGACATGTCGGGCTTGGTGAAACGGTACACGGTGCCGTTAACCCTCACAAGGAGCTCGCATATACCAAGTGTGCCAGTGTTCAATGATCGTTTGAAATTAAGGTCCCTGAATTTGACTTCCAGGTAATATTTGTCATTGTCGGTGAGTTGTATTGGGTGGCCCCGTTGATCTGTGTATCGACTAGCATTGTCCCTGGCAACTTGGAGGTTGACATAGACAAACGACATAGCGGAGCTGCGAAGGAGAGGCCATGCTTACTTGCTGTTCTTATTGTAGTCTTCTGCATCTGAAATTAGAAGCTGTTCGTGCATGCTCACTGCAGAAATAGCGCGGTGAACCGATCCCGTCGGTGTGTTGTTAAGCGTCGTGACACTGCACGATTGCCAGATCTGAGTCCAAATCGTCTGAACTAGCTGAACGGAGCGCCCTCGCCGCACGCGTTCAAGAGGTCGCAGTGTGAGGCAAGGAGGGAGGCAAAGTATGCAAAACAGTCCTGAGACTCCAACGCCGCACAGCGTTAAAATTGCCCATCCACATAGAAGCAAGATCCTGCTGTCTCACCGACAGCTCGCTCAAATGTCCAAGGAAAGAAAAGAGAAATTAGCCACACCCGCCGCAACTGCCGCAGCCTCCACATCCGCCGCAATCCCCGCAGCTGTTGCAACTGTCCGCGCCACACAACATCCGCCTATCAGAATCAGCGCCAGAAACAGAACTCATGAGGAGTTTGCGCGCACCAGCACACAATCCAGCCCCTCCCGCCCCGCAATCAACAACGTTCCCCGTGAACGGCACGCAACCTAGGGGCATCGGCGTGTAATAAATCGGCACTGGACTGAGGAATGCGGCGTCGTGCCACGACCAAAGGCACCGTCGAACATTGTCCCGTCCGCGCGCGCTTTCGCTCCGCCCGTCTCTTACGTTTTGCCACTGAGCAGACGTGAGGTTTACCTGGCAGAACGACTTATAGTTGAAGCTACTGCATGCGAAGATTGGTTGGCCTTGACCTTCCGCGAGTTCCTGAATATCCCAGCCAGCCTGAGAACGAAGGCTTTAAGCGGACCCGGTGGTGGAGAGAAGAATCCGGGCCGAGCGTAAATAAACTCCGAAAAGGTCTATCTTCTCCCTGGCGGTACGGAACGCCGGTCGTGAGTGGAGGTTTGCGAGGTTGAACAGGAACAGAGGCCGGTGGCGGAGTCCATGGTGCGCGCTCGGTGTGCCCAGCAACAGCAGTTCAGTCCCTGATAAGACGTTAATGGGATGAATGAGTGACGAAGAAGGGAGAACAATTCACACGTCACGAAAGTAAGGGTGCTGTTTCGCCTCAGCGATTGTCAATCGAGCACTTTGGTCCCTGTTCAGCAGACCGCGCACAAGATCTTGCGCTATAGAGTCAACACAATCGCCGGCTCGGAAAGTAACATCTGCCTCTGCAACGCCGCTATCATCGGATGGCAACCTCCCCGTCAGCATCCTAAACATAACCATCCCCAAGCCCCACATGTCTGTGTCGAACGAGTACGCGCTGCCTGCGATCTGCGCCGGCGACATCCAGCTCGGGATCCCGCAACGTTCGTTAGTGGTGCAAGTGAGATCTTCGACCGACGGAATCAGGAACGAGCCACCGGTAGCATTAGGATCGACATCGAACGAGATTTAGAAGGGCTGGGCGCTCCCGTACATGAGACTAGTGCAGAACTGCTTCGCGAGACCAAAGTCGCCGAGGATCAAGTTCCCGTCCCCAGTGAGGAAGATGTTCGCCGTTTTAACGTCACGGTGGACGATGTTGAGATCATGCAGCGTCTCGAGAGCGAGCACAAGCTGAGACATGTAAAACTTGACGCGATCGCTGGAGAGCTTGCGTTCGTCCAAGAGGAGGCTAGCCAGGTCTTTTCCTGCGCACCATGGCTTTACAAGAGTCGTCAGAAATGGGACAGAGAGAGACATAAACAGACTCTTACCGTGAGCAAATAGTAGTATTTTGCGTCTGACCAACTGGCTTCGAGAGTGAGCAGAGATTCGGGAGCGTTATCAAGCTCAGCAATGGTTCTGAGGATACGTTGCTCCTGCGAGACATCCGCCTTGTCCTTGCGAACTTGCTTGAGGGCGTAGAGACGGCCCGTTGAGATCTTTCGAACCAAATAGACGATGCATGTGCCACCGTGGCCGAGTGTAAGCAGTTGCTCGAAATCGTCTAAGGACGGGGTTGGAGGAGCGCTTTCGTCGGACGTAGATTTATTCAAAGCAGGCTGGACGCAAGAGAGTCAGCGATAAAGGATGCAGACTGAATGGACAGTACCTACGTTGCTTATAGACACACTAGTGCCTTCGTTCTTCTCAGACACGAAGCATCCAGAGTCAGCGATCTGGACGCGTCAATCACCGAGTGAGGACGAGTGAATGCAAGGCAACAAAATGTACGCACGACCGAGGTTATAGAGACAAACGACATACTTTTCAATAGGTATTGTGTTGGTATGATGGAGGTAGGGAGCAAGAGGCGAGATACAGGAGAATTCTGAATCCAGCGGTGGCTGACTGCTTAATGAATTTTCAAAAACATTTGTCTCAGCCGGCAAGCCCATAGATCGATACATCCCCCCTTGCAGCATAGTCGTTTCAGTGATCGAGTGAGACCAGAGTAAGGAGGACGCGTCGAGACCGCGACTTGACGCGGTTGGAGGTGGAGGTAAGTAAACCTAAAAGAGAAGGTTGACGATCAATTTTGCCAAACTCGGTCAAACACTGCTACGTCTCGCATCCCAAGATGGTAATTCCTTTTTCGAATCCTCGCTCTGATGAAACTGGGATATGATCTGGCGCCTGCGGCCTCAACGCCTCCAACTTTCTTGCCACTACAGCTCCAGCATTTGATTATTTTGCTGAAGTCATCAAACCTCCAATCTTCGGAGGGTCGGGTTCGAAGGAAACCTCATCTTGTTTTGCTGAAAACGGGAAGCAGGACTTCTTTTGCCGACATTTCCATCGCACCGGTAGAAGCATAATATCATTTGCCCTTGGCTTTTCCGACCTCTGAATCACTTTGGTATTTGAGCTATATACTTAATCCTGAATCAGAACAAACGGTCCAGAGTCATCTTCTGCCTGTGTGAATAACATAGTTCCTGGCACGATCTGCAATCAGTGTTGCAGAAAAAAAGTCCTATCTCCTTGTCGGTATCGACAGCAGTGCTCACTGGTCCCTGTTACAACTTGCTGACCACCATGGATCCTCATTCATCCGACGTGTATTCGGCCCTATCCTCTTTGCAGATTGTGCTGATGGGGTTTCACACCAAGTCCTTTCAAGCCAGCCCCCACACTTGTCAATGACAGCGCCGTTTGTTGGAAGTGTTTGTTTCGTTGTCAGTGATCTCATACTAGCGAATAGTCTACTCTCAGTCGGTTCTCTCAATCATCTCTGAGCATCCCGTTGTCCCTTTCTCGGATGTTTGGCCCGGGCGCGTGCTTTGAACATGTATGCGAGAAAAACAGCAAAGGATATGTCGTGTAAGTCGTATCAGACATCAGGCTACTCATATATAACGACACCGGGATTCATTTTGGCACTCACTGTCATACACAAAGGTACGCAAAGGGAGACAGAACACAGCAGCACACGGCAGTCTGCGGCGTGGAAGTCTCCAACTGCTCAAAGACAACGTAACTTTCGTGTCAATACTCGTTATCAAAACAGGACCCATAAGCGCCCATATCATGGATACCTGAGCTCGACTCTGAAGTTCGCGAGAAAACGACCGGAGGACAGGCCATAAATGCGGTGGACTGTTCCAATCCTCGATTCATGAAAGAGATGTTTGTAAGACGATCGACTTATCAACTGGTGCGTAGGTAACTCTGAGAGAGCCCAGGGCTGCATGAGGTTTGTCGTTCACGAAGAGAGGCTTGAAATGCATAACTGCAGCAGCGCAGGAATCCGGGGGATCCGGAGCTGGAGGTTGTACGATCCAAGGCTCAAGCCGGCAGAAGCTGCAGAAAACTGCTTCCGAGCAGGACCCGGATATACAGTCGCATGCGACCGTGTAGAGTTGGTTTGTGGTGGAAATGGCAATCAATGGGCAGCAGGGCAGATTCGAGTCGTTGGGAGGGAGAGAGTTGCGACGGAGGCGTGACGATGTGACTGTGACACCGCCTCCGGGTCGACCACGACGATATGAAGAGGCTATTCGGCGGCGGGAAGCAAAAAGCAAGTAAATCCCAACGAAGAGAGGTTATATCTAATCAATACAACGACAGGACCAGCCATTGCAACCTCCAGTTAACCCGCAACAGACTCCAGTTCAAACACCCATCCACCAGCAGTTTGCGACCAAGGGCGACGATGGCGGACAATGGGAGATAGTAGAGCAGCATCAGCACACGCCCTCGCTACCCCCAGGCGCATCTCCTCCAGCTCCTAGTCCAACTGCTCGCTCTCCTTCGCCGTATAGTATGACCCCATCGAAACAGCAACTACCCCCACAAACTCTTCGCAAGAAAACACCCCCAGTGCTTGGAATCTTGTCTTCTCTCGATCCTGTACAGTCTCAGGGACACAACAGAAACATCTCCGAAGAGAACATACCACACTCGAAGGACAAGGAGAAGAAGGGTGGTTTCTGGAACCGAAGCGGCGGCGGCGGAGACAAGGACAAGGAACGGGAACGCGAACGTGAGCGCGAACGAGAACGTGCTGCTGCAGAAATGGAAGCAGCTGCGAGGGAGAGAGAGCGAGAGCTTCGTGACCAGAGTCGCGGTCGCAGAGACGAAGAGAACGAGCTCACACGCAAAATCGGTTCGTGTTTGCTCACATCTGCTGCGGTCTGTCTTATACTCTGAAGGGTTCCTCACTGCTACGGCGTCCGAGGACTGGACCCTCGTTCTCGATGTCTGTGACCACGCCTCGTCGTCTGAAGCCAACGCAAAAGAGGCCGTTCGTGCGCTACGTCGCGAATTCAAGTACGGCGAGCCTGCAGCGCAACTTGCCGCGGCCAGGGTGAGTCCCGATATCTTCTCCGAATTCAAATACCCCCCGTGGAGTTGATCATGAAGTCGATTATCGACTTGATTCCAAAGTCGATCCTGATCCCAATTCTGCACGACTCTTCCCATATGTGTCGATTCTGCTGCAGTTGCGAGTCATGACTCGAAACAGTCGAGATTCGATTCAATTTCGACTCGATGATCGCTTTTGGTCGATTCTTGGAGTAGACCCACAATCGACCCAAAAATTGTATTTATTCTCCGCGTCATAATCGATTTTCCGAAAGGGCTTTGACTTCCCCTGTTAAAGTGAGGCTGACATTTTGCAGCTATGGGCCATCATGCTACGCAACTCGTCTGAAATCTTCATCAATCAATCCACCTCGCGCAAATTCCTCGACACCCTCGAAGACCTCCTCACCTCGACCCGCACCATCCCCGTCGTCCGAGAGCGCGTCATGGACGTTCTCGCCGCTGCCGCTTACGCCAGCGGTTCCAGTGAGTTGCCACATTTCGCGCGTGCTAATTGACTGAACAAACCTTTCCAGAAAAAGACACGGGCTTTCGTGGCCTCTGGCGGCGCGTCAAGCCGCGTGATAAACCCGAAGAAGGCATGCCCTTCGATACCGAAGACGCCATGTTCAACCCGCCGCTCCTCGCGGTCGCCGCATCGACGGTCTCCCCACCGCCCATCGTTTACCACGACGCCACGCCCATCGTCCCCGACACCCCGCCCGTGTCGCGCCCTCCACCGCGGAAACGCAAAACCAGCGACAACCACCCTGGCGCTGACAACAATACGAACAGCAAGCCGCACCGGTCACATCGACATCAGATCATTCCGCCGGACGAGGATATGCGGCGGCTGTTCCAGGAGTGCAAGATTGGTGTGGGGAACGCTAATTTGTTGACTCAGGCGCTGGTGGTAGCGACGCCTGAACAAGTGAACGACCCTGTCATTGTGGTGCGTATTGGCTTCTTTGGAGACACAACGACATCGGTTGATCGGGAAATCAGGAATTCCACAAGAAATGCAAGGATTCGCAGGAGCTCATATTTACACAAATTCCATGGGCATCTGCTGGTGCTGAGCGAAGCCGTGCTGCGAAAGATCAAGAGGAACGCGAACGCGCACGGACCCGGAAGACGAGCACAACGTCTCTAACACCACACAATGGCAGTCTGACTGATTTGTCTCAAGGCGCTGCAACGCAGACGCGCGAGGAGGAGTTGCTGGCGGATCTACTTGCATCAAACGAACTGTTGATGGAGGCATTGAAATTGTATGATGATTTGAAGAGGGTCGCACTGGAGAGGGAGGTGGAGGATCGGAGTCGAGGAGATACAAAAATGGATCCTAGGGCAAGTCTTTTTTCCTGTATCACCAATCGATTTCTCGGCCCACCAATGCTGATCGACCTCCAATACAGCTGCGACAATACATCGGCGAAGATGGGACGCTACATGCAGAAGCTGCGGGCATGGGCGGCAGCTCATCTCGATCGCGGTCACCTTCACCCGCCCCGACACGCACAGCTATTGTCCCTCCTGTACCTACGATGCAACATCCGCTCCCGAGTCACCCACAACAGCAACATTCAGGCGAGCCAGTTGCCTTCCAACCCTCTCCCCCTCCGCATGCGCAATCACACGGCGCACAACAGTCGCTTGCACCTCCCCCGGCAGCGCCGCAAGGCCCGCGTTCGCCTGGCATGAATTCGAATCTGTCGAGGACGCCGTCGCCTGCGCATCCGGATCTGCAGGGGGGTGTGGGCGTCGGGGAAGTGGTCAATGGTGTTGGTGCGATGCGCGTTGGTGGGCCGAGGGAATATGCAGGGCAGAATGGCCGTCCGTCGATTGATGATGGTAGTGTGACGAGCCATGGGCACTCGCATCGCAGCGAATATCCTGCGTCGTCATATCATGGGCATGGGCAAAGTGCCGCTGCAGGTACTGCAGCAACAACGACCAGCGGGAGTGCGGCCCTTACCTCGAACCACTCTTCATCCGATTCGGATTTGGATTTGGATGATGAGCGGTACGGGCAGCAGCAGTATCAGCCAAGTGCCAAGGCGTTGGGTAAACGGCGGGTTGAGCCGGAGACGTATGGCGATGACGTTGGGATGGGGAGGCGGAGTAGTGTGGAAAATCATTTCGACGATCGGCCAGGTGGTTATGAAACGGATGAGGAGGGCGAGATGACGCCGGAGAGGATGTGGGCGGCGAGGATGCATCCGGCGACGCACTATGTATATGATGCGGCAGCGGAGAGGACGCAAGCGAGGATACGGCAGGGGCATGTTAGCGCGTTGATTGTGAATGGGGTGCATTAACGAATATGGTATGAGTTGAGGGAGGAAGGGCGTTTTTGATTCAAGGTGGTGCAACTCTTTTCGTGGGGGTGTATTCTTCGTCTTTCCGGAGGTGCTCGTTTTCTTTTATTTCAACGCTTCAACGCTTTAGGCAAGGCAAGGATCGCAATAGGCGCCGTGGAGGCGAAGGAAGGGCGCTGTAGTACCTACGTATAACATTATAACACCATTACATGTAATGATCGCTCACATTTGCATAATTTATTGGAGGTGCTCGGGAACGTGGCTGTTGTGTAGGGCGCCATACTAAAAATTTCCATTTTGAGATGCAAAGCGTGGTGGTGTTTGTCTGTGCTTGGATGATTGATGGCGAATTCGCAAAGCGACCGTGACTGTGTTCATTCGGTCTTAGGAAAAGTGCTGAGAGTAATTACTGTGCTAAGCTTCGACGATACTAAAGAGAACCTTGCAGACGTATGTCACTGTGGGACATAGTGGGTCCGCACAGGTATCCGTCACGTGACATGTTCGACTCTTCGCCACTCCCGCCACTCCCACTCACCCCCACTATCATTATGAACACTCACACAGTGAAGGCCGCATCTTTTGTTACTATTCTAGCTGTCTGTGCTACTACTGCATATGTGTATTGGACACCGCGTCGAAAACGCGTCCCCCGTTCTCAGGTAATCTCAACTGCTTCAAAGTTCAATGACGGTTGATCCTGGGCTGACCCAGTGCAAAGCTTCCTCCGGATATGAGCACCTGGCGCCGGGCCGGCGACGACAGCTCATGCTATAAGGATCCATGGCCCCTGCTCTCTCCTCTTATGAATGAGTACGGCTATGATATATGGACTCGAGACGACTTCATACCGGGCAGCCGCCACTACTGTGCTTCTGACCCTCCAACTTGTTCACTTGGACGTCATTTTCCGCGAAAAACAAGTCTTCCGCAGTCACATATGATGTCTCTGCAAGTTACTGTGACCATCCCTTTTTGTACTTTCGCCCTCTAGACACTCACTCAAATTTATCAGAATGGGTTGGTCTGCGCAGCTCGGCACAAAAAAGGATTTGATGTCGCTATCAAAACCATCTGCGCAGGGGGTCAAGGACAGTCGCAGCTCCGCATCCTTCGGAAACTCGCAACCGGCGCCGACGCAATGCGTCCCACTAACCATGTTCTTCCTATGTTCGAAGAAATCCACCTTGATGATATTGTGTTTGGTGTTTTTCCTTATCTCACCACAACGCTGGACAACTCTCTCTTCTGCACGGAGTTATGTACGGCAGGAGACATGATCAATGTGATGCTCCAAATGCTCGAGGTGAGCTTATCCATGGGGAAGTTTTGTTTGGCTAAACCAAGGGCAGGCTACGATATTCATTCACGATCGCCTTATCGCTCATCAGGTAAGCCGGTAATTATTGCGCACCTTCACGCAGACACATGAATACAACCATTAGGACTTATTCATCAACAACTTCCTATGCGAATATCTGCCATGCTCGCTGGCCGAACGTCACGCCATGCCACCTCGCGTCTTTCTCATTGATTTCGAATCAGCAGTCGACTTTCCAGCGGATTCTCGCCCTGAAGACAGACTTGTTGACTCTCATTTTTTTGGAGACACTTTCACGCGTGCCAAAGCTCCTGAGACATTGCGCAAAGGTGTCCCGTTTGATCCATTTGCACTGGATATTTGGCAGCTCGGGTATAGGCTCGCAATGTACGGCGTAAGTTCAACTTTCCTGTTTTCGGTTGAATTACCAACTGAGCTCGACCTGTCGAATAGACCAGATTCACGGCGATTGATAACATCATACTTGAAATGGGTAAGGATGATCCTAAAGCTCGACCCAGTGCTCGGGATGTGTTTGAGCGTATCAGGGAAGTCATGCGCAGTATTCCTCCTGAAGATTTAGATGTGCAGCCTGTGGACTGGGAGCTTGTGCAAAACGGGTATTACGATGAGAGTTAAATGGCTTTTACTTTCATTGTTATCTTGAATAGACATGTTTTCGTTGGATCAACTGTTGTGATCTGGACTCGATGTTTCAGTCTCGGCACTAGATATCCTGCGTGGGCAGCCCGGGCCCGTTGCTTGGACAAAAGTCCCAACGAGCTCAGTAACTCTATCTGAATTTAGTCTGATTTAAACGGTTGAAAAGTGGAAGAAACCCATTGGGTTCATTGCGAATCAGAAATGCATGCGCGTTGAGTTCGCACTATGATATATCGAGTATTTTTGCCCCAAGCCAGGTTTTAAATGGCAGCTACTTAGTAATCGTTCAAATATTCGTGGAGAGCAGGGAGTCTTAGAATGAGTTCTCCGCGTGACGGTACTATGAAATTGCCATTTTGGGATGCGAAGCGTTGTGGTATTTGACTTTGTTTGACGGAATTGATGACAGCCTTTTCTCTTCTGCATCCACCTCCGTCGCGTCAAGTTGATTCTCGCCTTCTCCCTGGTTGTTGTATACCCGCTCAAGTTTCGGTGAACGCCGGGGAAAGAGCAGTACAAAATCTCTGCGCTACAAAAATCCATCTCAGTCGCCGGAATTGAGCAACGAATCGCATCGAGTCAGAGGGCGCACGGTCAGACTGAAACTCGCACGATGGTTGTAACATCCCGTGACATGTTCGAGCTCCCTCCCGCCAACGGCCGCACGCATGGACACGCTAAAGGTCCTCTCTTTTGCTACATACTATCCTCTCAGTCTGCTCCTCTACCATATACTTGTATTGCACATGGCACAAAAAACGCGTCGACCGCTCTCGGGTATCCCGATACTGTTCTGTGGTGGCGATTCTGGCCTGATCGAGTTCAAAGCTTCCTACAGATATGAAAGCCTGGCGTCATGCCGGCGACGAAGACTCATGCTTTGGGGATCCATGGCCTCTGCTCTCTTCCTTCTTGGCCGAGAATGGATACGATATATGGAATCCAACTACCCGAAGCACGCCTAGAATCCGCAGATATAGGGCTTGTGACCTTCCAACTTCCTCACTTGGACGGCATTACCCTCGGAGAACCGATGCCTCACCACTAATCATGGCATCCCTTATGGTCACGGTATGTATGCGCTTGTTATCTCCCTTCGATTGGTTCTGAGCATTGGATCAATTCAGAACGGGCTGGTCTATCCAGCCCGGCACAAGAAGGGATTTGATGTGGTGATTAAAACCATTTGCGCAGGGAGCCAAGGGCACTCTCAGCTTCGGATTCTTCGGAAACTTGCAACGGGGGCCGACGCGATGCGTCCCTCCAATCATGTTCTCCCTATGGTTGAAGAGATCCACCTGGATGACATTGTGCTCGGAGTGTTCCCTTTCCTATCTACGCCCCTGGATAACCGCTTCTTTTGTACTGAAGTGTGTTCGGCGGGCGACATGATCAACTTGATAGTCCAAATGCTTGAAGTAGGTTTCCCTTTCGTTGATCACCGTTACTTTGCTCAAGTCAAGACAGGCCACAATATTTATTCACGATCACCTTATTGCCCATCAGGCGAGTGGCGTATCTTTCTCGTAGTGTCTTTTTCGCTTTCAGAAACTGAACTAATTTTCAGGACTTGTTCATTGATAACTTCCTGTGCGAATATCTGCCGTGCTCGCTGGCCGAACATCACGCGATTCCACCTCGCGTATTTCTTATTGATTTCGAGTCAGCAATCGAGTTTTCAGCGGATTCCCGCCCAGAAGACAGACTTGTTGACTCTCATTTCTTTGGTGACACTTTCACACGTGGCAAAGCTCCCGAGACATTGCGCAAAGGTGTCCCGTTCGATCCATTTGCACTCGATATTTGGCAGCTCGGGTATAAGCTCGCAATGTACGGCGTGAGTTCTCTTCGGCTTTGTTTTTGGTTGGCGATCAACTGAAATTGGTTTGCTGCTCTAAAACAGACCGCGGTCGTGGATATTGATGATATAATACTCGAGATGGGCAAGGAGGATCCTAAAGCCAGACCGAGTGCTCGGGATGCGTTTGAGCGTATTATGAAGATCACGCGCAGTATCCCACCAGAAGAATTGGATGTACAACCTGTAGACTGGGAGCTTATACGAGGACTCGGGTATTGGAAGGAGAAATGAAAGGGCTTCAGTGCTTTTTCTCTTGTTCTCGCATTCCCCTCGAGTATACTGTTACTGCAAAGTATTTCCTCGTTTCTATAACCCTCAGTCGGGTCGCCGACTCGGCCGTCACTCGGGTGGCACAGATCATTTTTCGTTGGGAATATTCCGAATATTCATCGGGTTTATTGCTCTTCGGGTTTTCATAGGGGGGATCATGGAATCATCTATGTAATGCGTTGCGCTCGTAGCTACTTTGCAGTTTTACAAGAACAGAAACGCAAATCGTCCACTGGCAAATGGCAAGTTGTAGCAATTTCAAAGTTGTAGCCTGAGAATGCGCAAGTGGCGATGCACCTCGCTCTCGCAGGTCTCACTCACTGCAATCCAAGCCAAAAGAACCAGGCATGCTGCCAGTCCCAGTGAACGGTGGCGACGGCCCCGTTTCGAGAGAGCTTCATGTTTGAAGCTCGGCATGTTTGACTCCACTGACGAAGTTATTTTTTGCGAGCTCAGCGCTCAACGCGAGTCTCCTCTGAGATGCGGGCATGACCGTGTCATTTGGTGCGGCTGCTCCTCTCCCGTCCGCCTTCAACGCTTTACTGTCACAGCGCGCACATCTTCATCGATTCTTCTACTGCTTGGTGCAACAACGGACTCGATTGTGATTACCGTCCTTGTACCGTCCACCAAATTTTCGCAGAAGAAAAGCACCGGAGATCTTTCCAGGCTTCTCCAATCCCTTACTTCATCTGTCTTGGCTGCACTGATGAGGATAATCCTATCGCTCCTCATTCTCGACCGACGTTTGCGCGCTGAGTGGATCAAAATTCAGCATACCGCCCGGAATCGTCTGGCATTCGAACACCGCCCGAATGCGAGATACACCGCCGGTAGTCATTTCTTATGACAATGCGCCGATGCAGGTCTATACATAGCTTGCTGCAAGTTCGAGGTTCACTGGAAAGAATTCCGCTGGGCTTTACTCTGGCAACAGACATTTCGACGGATTCTCATATTCTCATGTCGGGCACAATTTCAGCATATACAGGCGGGTCGAATTGTGAGGTAGGACGAACTGGCCAACGACAACCCATTCAAATCACCCTGGCATATGCCGTTTGCTGCGTGTATGCCTGTCGACGGCACTCAAGTCTCAACGCTTACAATTCGTTCTTGGCTTCAACGGACCTGTCTCATTCCTGCTGAGTAACTGCTAAAGAGCTCGACGTATATATTCTGCAAGCTGGGCTCTCGATTCCTTAATCCACAATGTCGTTCTGGGCTCCTCCTCCTGCACCTGCCTCCAAACTCGGTTTATACCGCAAACTTTCACCTCAGGCGGGCATCCATGTTTCGCCCCTTCAACTCGGTGCCATGAGTATCGGCGACTCCAGCTGGGCTGCGATGGGCGCGGGAGCTATGGACACACAGTCCAGCTTCAAGCTTCTCGACGCGTATTTTGACAAGGGCGGAAATTTCATCGATACTGCGAATAACTAGTAAATAGTCCTCGTCGTTTTCTTCTTCGGCTCATCCTCGTTCCTTAAGCCAAGACGAGACCTCCGAGAAAATCATCGGTGAATGGGCTGAGAAGCGGGGAATCCGCGATCAGCTTGTCATCGCGACCAAGGTCGGTATTCTCAGATAATCCTTTCATCGAGCTGAACATTGCGACGTGATTTTGCAGTACACAACCGCCTACAAGCGCGACAATGATTCGATCGCGCAGAAAGTCAACTTCGTCGGAAACAACATCAAATCCATGCACATCAGCGTGGATGCGAGTCTGAAGAAGCTCCGTACCTCCTACATCGATATCCTCTACGTGCATTGGTGGGACTGGGAAACCAATATCGAGGAGGTGATGAACGGGCTCCACAATCTCGTCGTCCAGGGCAAAGTCTTGTATCTGGTATGAACAATTCGTATCTCTCCAGTCTTGGTACTAAATTTGGTACAGGGAATCTCTGACACGCCTGCCTGGGTGGTGTCCGAAGCTAACCGATATGCAAAGGACCACGGCAAGACCCCGTTCGTAATATATCAAGGCAGATGGAACGTCCTTGAGCGGTCTTTCGAGCGGGATATCATTCCTATGTGTCGCGCCCATGGTCTGTCTGCGTTTCTTTTTACCTTTCTCCTCTCGTGAATATTGACGCATCGAATTTTTAGGTCTGGCTCTCGCACCCTGGGACGTGCTCGGCGGCGGTAAATTCCGCACCGATGCAGAGGAAGAGGAACGCCGGCGGACAGGCGAGAAGGGACGCACTATCTTCCAGCCGAATTGGGAGCGCAATGAGGATGAGAAGAACATCTCGTATGCGCTGGAGAAGGTCGCGGGGGAGGTTGGTACTAAGAGTCTCACCGCAGGTTTGTGTCTGCTTGCTCTGAAATACTGAGAGTCTATCCTCACCGACCGTACAGTGGCGATTGCATACGTCATGTCGAAAGTCCCCTACTGCTTCCCCATCATCGGCGGACGCAAGATTGAGCACCTCACCGCGAACATCGAGTCGCTCGATATTTCGCTTTCGTCGGAGCAAATCGCCTACCTTGAGAGCATCGTTCCCTTTGACCCGGGCTTCCCTGCCTGTTACATCGTGCGTTCTGTCTTTCTGTTGTATGTTTTGAGACTGCTTGGCTAACGCTACTTTGTCGAAATTCGTAGGGAGATGGCACGCAACCAGCTCCCTGGCTCGCTGGTTCTGTAAATGTAGCTGTCCAGCCCGTTGTTCAGCCGATTCAGCATTCCAGGAAATGATAGCACAATGAATATTTTTGTTGTAGACTTGCAGTCGTTTTTTAAATCGAGCATCTTTCTCTTTCGTTTTCTCTCCTTGAACGCAGAGAGGTGTGAACTACTAGCTCCCCTATTCACCTCCCACGACGACCTTGACGACTTCACGACGGCGAGCAAGGATGATGAGCTACATCGTCCTTGCTTGCACACGAATAGGCTGCGAGCTTTGATGAAGAATCAGTCAAGTGTGCAAGCTTGCAAGGTTACAATAGGATGCCTGCCCTGGCGGTTCTCGTTCTATCGTATAATGAATGAATGGCGTTCAAAGGCGTCAAAGAACAGTTCAATCTAGTATATTAATGAATAGGCAAGACATTTTTAGTCCAGGCAAGTTGTCGGGTTGTCATGGGGAGCAACAGCTTTCGACCAAATAAGTTAGCTTTTCATAAGATATATTCCATTCCGTCAAGAGTTGCATGGTCAAGACGAAGCTAAACCAAAATCACAGTAACTGAAAGTAATTAGACGGCGCGACTGTAACAATCAATCAGCCTGCGTTAGTTGGATTACAAAAATCGACGACGCACGCCCAACCGAACCCTTGGAATTCCTCGCCTGCCACCACTCGTCTTGCTTCTCGACGATGTAGAGTATTTCGCCTTGATTTAGGGAGATTTCTGTGGGGTCGTCGGCGGTGTCTGTCGAAGGTGAGTAAGCGTGGATATTCAAATGAGAGGTAAAAAACATACACGGATATAGAGCCATGGCTTTGCAGTGATTCGGACCGGGGAGAAATGGTTCGGGGGGTGGTGGTAATGACACAGCGATATTTGTTGCGCTCCGCGAACGCAGGGTTTCAGCGATTTGGAAATTATTTTGCGCGAGGGTTTCGGCGGGGAGGCTGAGAGTTATGGGGAGCGGTGGGGGAGGCAAGGTCTACGGCCTGATTTCAGATTGTGGATGATGGCGGGAAGGAGAAGCGGAGTGCGTACAGATTTGCCTAGGAATTTCTTGAGGGAGGTGCTGGTGGAACGACGCGAGACGCTGGGGTGGTCGTGCTCGTGGAGAGGGAGTTGATCCTACTTGGGATGATAAGAAAGCGAGGCTACCGAGAGAGAGAAAGCTGGTGCGTACGCGACCGAAGAGTTTTCTGAGCATGGTGGAGAGCTACAGTGGAGGGCTCGGAAGAATGAAGACTCTGAGGTCGCTTGTCGTCAAGTAGTTGTGGGCGCGCGAGACTAGCAGTTGATATGGGTGAATGTCGAGCAAACGTGCGTGCTATTTATTCGAGTATTCAGAACAGAAACCGTCAACTTATATATTATTCTTGTCAACAGCTTTGGTGTTCATCTCGTTGAACTCAAACACCATGCGGTCGTAAGCAGTCGAAGACCGGTTCGAACTGTCGGAGACGTCAAGAAGAGGCGAGGCAAGAACGAGAATCTGTCTCGTCTGAGCTGTATTTAGCTTGCTTGGACTTGCGCGCTGTGCGAGGGCAATGCATGGTGAGGAACGGTTGACACATGGACGGTGCGCTAAAGGTGAAAGTCCCGATAAATTCGTTCACCGAGCATAAGGTTGAGGTCGGCGAATTGTATGAGGACTCGGAGAGCTAGGTAGCGGAGGTGGTGGTGGAAGCGTAGCAAAGGCTTTCAGTTTAGAAACCGGAGGACAGCGCGGTCACTCGATTGATGGCGATTTGTTTCTTGCCCTCTTCCTCTTCTGCTTCCGGCGCCAACTCTGCTGGAATTATCCACCATACACTCCATTATTCTAGTTGCCTCGCCTCAAGGAGATTGGCAGCGCAATGAAACGGTCTCTGAACAATTCGCGGCAACTAAATCTAGATTCTATGACTCCGACTCGGAACTCGAGGGTTGACAATGATTTGCCACGGTGGAAAGCAAGTAGAAGGTAGCTCGGAGTCCCGACGCGAATTCTTTGAACCATAAACAAGTCAGCGGCCGTGCGTACGTCGCCGTCCTTGAGAATTTCGAACCATTAGTCGCGTCCTGGGAAAGCGCGATCGGTTCTGGTACGACCTCATGACTCCACTTAAGTACTTCTGAATCGTCACTCGAATGCATCTCACACTCTCTGGTAAGCGAGAAAAGCCCCACTGCTAGCCCGCTTGTCTCATCTACACGCCCACCACCATGCTTGCAGCTGCTCCTCTGATACTCGGACTCTGTTGGGTGTCTACTGCTCTTGCCTCCCCACCAAGTCAAATACAGCCTTTGGGCACTTTGCACCGCCGTAGCTATCTTTATGTTGGCCAGACATATGTCGCGCAAGGCAATTCGTCGATCGCTGCAGATCAAATGTATGTCGAGCGTTTAACGCCCGCTGCTGTTACCCAGCCACTCCCGATTCTCTTCATTCATGGCCAAGGCATGACGGGAACTAATTTGCTGAATACGCCCGATGGCCGACTTGGGTGGGCGGACTATTTCCTTAGCAAGGGATACGAAGTAAGGATGGTTGTTCAACCAATCCCGTTGTAGTTGACGAAATTTTCAGATGTACATTGTCGATCAACCGTCGCGAGGGCGGTCGCCTTGGCAGCCTACTGTGGACGGGGTTTTGGTTCCATTTGACACTTTCACTGTTGAATCGCATTTCACGGCTGTGGAACGATTTAAACTTTGGCCGCAGGCTGTACTTCATACTCAATGGCCTGGTGAGTATGCATCCGTGAATGAAGAAGGCGAGATGAGTATTGAACATCTGAATAGGAAACGGATCGGTTGGAGATCCTACTTTTGATAATTTCTACGCCTCTACTGTGCCTAGTTTGAATTCTACGACCGAAGAAGCGATGAAAATCAAGGATGCTGCTCCGAAATTGCTGGACCAGATTGGTGTGAGTAATCATCCAAAACTTGACTCAGTGCATAGAATCTGAAGTTATACTGCAAAGCCGGTGATACTGATGACGCATTCTCAAGCGGGGGAATTTGGTTGGATTTTAGCTGACTCTCGCCCTAAACAAATCAAGGTGCTTCGGCCATTCTTACTAACTTATAGTGGCGTCTCACTTGACTTGTCCAGGCCATCGTCGCATTAGAACCTTACGGACCGCCCTTCATTAATGCGATTTTCCCGCCGTTGACACCGAATCGCATATTCGGGTTGACTGATATACCGGTTGCTTACGACCCACCGATCTCGAGTCCGTCTGATATCGGTCGGGTCGCCGTCAGGTGAATATGCTCCCTGTTATTTCGACATTCGTTCGAATTATTCATTCGATGCGCTGTAGCGAGATACCGGGCGTAACATGTTTCCAGCAAACCGAGCCAGCCAGAAAATTGATCAATCTCGTCAACATTCCTGTCTTGACTGTGACCTCAGAGTCGAGCTATCATGCACAGTACGATAATTGCTCGGTTGCTTTTTTGAGGCAAGCGGGTGTGAAAGTTGATCATGTTCCGTTGGGTGATGTTGGGATACACGGTAAGATTTTGCTTTTGAGAGAGATTTTTAGGCATGTGTGATGCTGATGCTCATTTGCTCGTTTAAAGGCAACGGGCATATGTTTTTTATGGAAAAAAATGGGCTCGAGATTGCGGAGAAGGTCATTCAGCCTTGGATTGCGAAAATTAGGAAGTGAAATCTTACACTGTCATGCACCACTGTTTATATTCAAAACATAACGTTGAATGTCCGGCTTTTCAGACTGGGTACCGAAATCACTCTTTGAGGGTCTTTCAAGGGTGCCGGGGACTGGCCAAAATAATTACCATTTTGGGATGCGAAGCGTTGTGGTGTTTGACTGTGTTTGAGGATTGATGGCCAACCTTGTCTTCTGCCTCCACCTCCAACCGCGTCAAGTCGCGGTCTCGACGCGTCCTCCTTACTCAGGTCTCACTTGATCACTGAAATGACTACGCTTCAAGGGGGAATATATCGATCTATGGGCTTGCCGGCTGAGACAAATGTTTTTGAAAATTCATTAAGCAGTCAGCCACCGCTGGGTTCAGATTTCTCCTGTATCTCGCCTCTTGCTCCCTACTTCCACAACCCCAACACAGTATACTGCTACTGAAAAGTATGTCCTTTGTTTCTATACCCTCGGTCGTGCGTACATTTTGTTTCTTTGCATTCACCTATTCTCACTCGGCGATGCCAATTGACGCGTTCAGATCGCTGACTCTGGATGCTTCGTATCAGAGAAGAACGAAGGCATTTGTGTTTCTACCAGCAACGTAGGTTCTCTCGATTCAGACTGCATTCTTTCTCTCTGACTCTTGCGTCCAGCCTGCTCTGAATAAGTCTACGTCCGACGAAAGCGGTCCTCCAACCCCATCCTTGGACGATTTCGAGCAATTACTTCTACTCGGTCACGGTGGCACCTGCATCGTATATCTGGTCCGAAAGATCTCAACGGGCCGTCTCTACGCCCTCAAGCAAGTTCGCAAGGACAAGGCGGATGTCTCGCAGGAGCAGCGTATCCTCAGAACCATCGCCGAGCTTGATAACGCTCCCAAGTCTCTGCTCACGCTCGAGGCCAGCTGGTCAGATTCAAAATACTACTACCTGCTTACGGTAAGCTTTTGTTCTCTCTCTGTCTCTGCCCCATTTCTGACCAGTCTTGTGAAGCCATGGTGCGCAGGGAAAGATCTTGCTAGCTTGCTCTTGGGCGAGCGTAAACTCCCTAGCGATCGCGTAAAGTTCTACATGTCTCAGCTTGTGCTCGCTCTCGAGGCGCTCCATGATCTCAACATTGTCCACCGTGACATTAAAACGGCCAACATTTTCGTCACTGGGGACGGCAACTTGATTCTCGGCGACTTCGGTCTCGCAAAGCAGTTCTGCCCTAGTCTCATGCACGGGAACGGCGAGCCCTCCGAAATTTCGTTCGACGTCGACCCTAATGCTACCGGTGGCTCGTTCCTCATTCCGTCGGTGGAAGATCTTACCTGCACCACCAATGAACGTTGTGGGACTCCGAGCTGGATGTCGCCGGCGCAAATCGCAGGTAGCGCGTACTCCTTTGACGTAGACATGTGGGGCTTGGGGATGGTTATGTTTAGGATGCTGACGGGGAGGTTGCCATCCGATGATAGCGGCGTTGTAGAGGCAGATGTTACTTTCCGAGCCAGCGATTGCGTCGACCCTATAGCGCAAGACCTGATACGCGGTCTTCTAAACCGAGACCAAGATGCTCGATTGACAATCGTTGAGGCGAAACAGCACCCGTACTTTCGTGACGTGTGAGTTGTTCTTCCCTTCTTCGTCATTCATCCATCTATAACTCTTTGTTTTCAAGCAACTGGGCTGCTATTGCTGGGCACACCGAGCGCGCACCATGGACTCCGCCACCGCCCTCTGTTCCAGTCCAGCCTCGCAAAACTCCGCTCACCACCGGCGTTCCGTACCGCCAGGGAGAAGATAGACTTCCGGAGTTTGTCTATGCTGCACCTGGATTCTTCTCTCCACCCCCGGGTCCGCTCAAAGCCTTCGTCCTCAAGGTGGCTGGGATATTCAGGACTTCACGGAACGTCAAGGTCAACCGGTCTCCGAGTGCATTAGCTACAACTATAGGCCGTTGTGACAGGTAAGGGTTCTGCTTCCTAACATCATGCACAAGACTAACGAGTAGATGCCCCAGCAGCGCGCCGCCTGTCTCGTGCTTCCCGTGGCCGCTGAAGTTGGTGCCTCATAGCGCTTCGAATGCCCGTGGCCACAACGACGGACCAACGAGAGATCGTCCTCAAGCTAACGCGCACGGTCACGCATCTTTGTGTACCAAGCTGCGAGGTTTCATCCGCGGCACCTCTTCGTCTACCCCCGCAATTGAGAAATATCCATATCTCAAAAGCAACTATCCCTCGACCAGACAGTCTTCAGGCGGTGTTTCTGTCTCTCCAGGGTCGCAAATTCTAGAATTCATTCGGAGGCGGTTTCGGTTCAGGGTTCGGCGTGGGGACCGGCGTGCCCTCGATTTGACGATGTGTTGAAGGGTCTCTGGATTGGTTTCCTTTTTTTCTCGAAACAACGGACCGGGGGGTTGTTGCTGGGTTTCGTTCTCTTGCCTGCACTTAACTTAATCTCTCCGCCCGCGACACCCCCCTTCACAACCATTTTTCTCCTCCCTCCTTTTGCAACTACTACTAGCAACTACTCCGTAGCCCGAAACACCCGCGCCACCCACCCCCTCCTTTACTATCTTCTAATCTCTCCGCCACGCGACACCCCGTCACCCACCATCTTCCATCTTCGCATTTACTACCCGGTATGTAATCCGTTCAGAAGCGTCACTCTCAGTTCTCTCATCTCGCGGCAGCTTCTACTTCCTCCTTGCTTCCTCACTCCCGACGCGCCACCCACGTCTTTTTTCGCGACCCAGCGTTCCAGCACGTTCATCTTCGGCCAATTGATCATTGCGCACATTCTTTCCTTGGGATCTGGGATTTATCGGGTTAATTGCTCTTTGGGTTTTTTTGGGGTGTATCATGGGTTTCTTTATACAATGCTTTGCGCTCGTAGCTACTTTGCAATCTTAGAAGAACAGAAAATTGGCTGAACTGCGACTGGACTAGTACTCAGTATGTTAGTGCCGGTGGCTGTGCGCCTTTCGAGCTCTTTGAACTTTTCTCTATCCTACACTTCGAGCCAAGTGAATTGGGAATGCTACTAGTAGCCGTTAATTCGACGACGCTATCTTCACATGGTCTCTTTTGCAAGAAACTTCAGGAGAACTTGACGTTGATATGGACGACCATATTTCTAGATTTCTGGACTTGAGGTCGAGCTGCTCGGAAACTGAGATCTGAGAGTCTACTTATCGTGTTCTTGTTGGTTTGACTCACTCCTGAGCACTCCTTCTGGGTTGCTTTCTTCGATGGGATGGTTCACGGACATCAGTCCTGCGCCTATACTTAGTGCGTCGTCATTGTGGGAGAATTTTGCCAGCGTCAACTCGTGGGCGCTTGTAGTCGGAGACCCCACTCGACGAGCCGCGATGATATGAAGAAGTTATTCGGGTCAGGAAGGCAAAAGGTAAGTCTATTCCATCCTTCGAAGAGTCAGTTCCATTACATCGACCGACTACAGCCTCAGGCTGGGCCGTTACAACGTCCGATCCCGCAACAGCACACACCCATCTACCTGCAAGCTGCAGCTCCTCTCCAATTTTCGGTGAACGAAGGACGGGGGGCGTTTGACCAGACGGTCATCCTCAAATCCCTCCTGACGTTCGTCGTAAATGCTTGTGATCACATATCGCTCGTGGGGTCAGTCGCGACACCTCCACCATGACCGTCTTCATCCTGAGGCTGAATCCAGCCGAAATGCACATGAAGTCGCTCATTTGCGTCAAGTCCTAGATGGCTACTTGGCATCTACGGCTTCCGACGATGTTGTCCACGCCATCATACGAAGCTTGGAAATCCGCAAAGTATTGCTAGATGTGAGGCTCTTGTTATGTTCGCTCCAGCTTTCTAATACTGGTGTAGATTGTTTCGAAACTCGGTCTCGCTGCCCACCCAAACTTACGAGCCGCCCAACGCTCGGACAGTGAACGGATAGCAACTCTTCTCGCCGCTAGCTTCAAATCAGAAGACGACAAGAATGCCATTCTAAATCTTTCTGGTGATTCGGCTCAATCCTTCCTCGATGTTATTCAAGAGGTTTTCTTTCGTATTTCTACGACGGCCAATTACTGACTCGAATCAACTCCAGAGCCTTGATAAAGGGCTTTTACTGGACGCCGAGCAAAGCCGGGTGGCTCGCAAGATGATTCGCAAGCTCTCCGAATCCTGTGATTCTCTCCCATCTTCGCTCTTCATTCCCAACGGGGTGCATGCATGCGACCAGTACCCCACTTTCGGGGGTGGATTCGGGGACATATATCGTGCCATTATCGATGGTAAACCAGTCGCTTTGAAACGTATGCGACATTTTCTTCGTGGGTCGGACCTGCGACGCATCCATCTAGTGGGTTGTGCTCCGTC
The DNA here is from genome assembly GCA_037176885.1 of Favolaschia claudopus. NCBI lineage: Eukaryota > Fungi > Basidiomycota > Agaricomycetes > Agaricales > Mycenaceae > Favolaschia > Favolaschia claudopus. Next base: position 509,004 of record JAWWNJ010000026.1, on the reverse strand, counting down.
GCACAACTGTCAAACACTAACCTACCCAGAAATTCTGCCGGGAAGCTCTCATCTGGAAGGAATTACAACATCCGTACATCTTGCCTCTCGTTGGTATAGACCGAGACAGCTTCCCCAATTCCCTATGCATGGTCTCTCCGTGGATGGAGCAGGGCACAGCGATAAACTACCTCAAGGAGCACGGTCATGACACGGTCGACAAACTGGTAAGCTTGCTTCAAATCACACGTCGCGTCTGACATTCTTGGTCAGCTTCATGAAATTGCTTGCGGCCTTGAATATCTCCATTCTCGTAACATCATTCATGGGGATTTGAAAGGCGTACATAATCCTCTTGTTTTGGCGGTCGTCTGCTCACTATCCCACAGGCCAACATCCTGATCCAAGGGAATGGGACGGCATGCTTGGCTGACTTCGGATTGAGCAATTTTTCGGATGTCACAACCTCCATGAGTACCAATCGGGGTGGGAGTGTCTATTGGATGGCTCCAGAGTTACTTGACCCTGATCAGTTTGAGTCTGAATTAACCCGAACACCAGCCACAGATGTGTACGCTTTTGGCTGCGTTTGCTTTGAGGTAATTTTTGTTCCTGTGCATTTGCCTCTCTGAACTTGCACAGCTGTATACGGGGCGACCACCCTTCGCAAATCTTCTTGACGGCGTCGCAGCATTCAAGATTATTATGGGCGAACGTGCAGTCCGACCATCCGGGTTGCCAGCCATGTCCGACTTGTTCTGGCATCATGTAACATTGTACTGGGCACAAAACCCGACTACTCGGCCAACGACGCGGCAGGTTGTTCAATACATGTGGTTGCATCAGTTCCCAAGCTCCCAGTCTCGAGCGGGTGAAGATAGTATGTCTTGCAGTGTTCTTTCACTGAGGTCTCAACCTGTTCAGCCTCTAAAATTGATTATTTTCTCGGCGAGTCGATTGGGAAAGGAACTTACGCTCGTGTATATCTGGTCAGCAATCATAAATTATGCATGCGTTCGGAACGTATTACCTATCTCGTATAGTGCCTCAACAAAAGCAATCTGGAGTTAATAGCCGTCAAACGTGTGCAAACTCCTCAAACAGCTAGCGGTCGTGCAGATTTGCGATGGTTGGAGAGGGCGAGAGCGCTCAAAGTCGCGAGTGAAACGTTGAAGGTATGTGTGTATCATCGGGTCTTGGTAGACCGTCGCTAAGGGTGATTCTGAAGGATCTGATGCACCCAAACATCGTTCAGTATTTGGGATTCGAAGAAGCACCCGAAAATCTTAACATATTCCTCGAATATGTTGATGGCGGATCGATAGCAAGCTGTCTCCAGAGGCATGGCAGGTTCGTGTCTTATTCAGTGATGCGCCCGACATAGACGCCCGGTGCAACTCAAAAGTCTTTCTTCAAGGTTTAATCAAAACGTCACGAAATGGGTTGCGGAACAAATCCTCATGGGCTTAGCGTACCTACATTCTACTGGTATCCTTCATCGTGACATCAAAGGCGATAATATCCTCGTTGGAAGACTCTCCGGCGTTTGCAAGATAGCGGGGTTTGGGACTTCTAAGAGGCAGCAGTACTTGGAAGGTCAAGCTCATCGGGAGATGGCGGGAACTGCCTTCTGGATGTAAGTGCCACGATATCCTGCTATCCATAGACTGGATTGTATACCAGGGCGCCAGAGGTCCTCGGTGCCAATGCTCGACGCGGGTACGATTTCAAGATCGATATATGGTCGGCTGGTTGTGTTGTCCTCGAAATGTGGAGTGGGGAACGTCCGTGGGTAGGACATGAGTGGATACCCGTATTGTTACAGGTATGTTTAATTTCGCTCTGCAGAATCTTCTAACGCAACCTCAGCTATTCACCAAGCCACAAGCTCCTCCAATACCCGACGACATTCGTGCAAGCCTCTCTGACCTTGCGCTAGATTTTCGCGATGAATGTTTCGCAATGTGTGTACCTACATATCGCTTGTTATCCGCCTGATTTTCAGCTGCGCAGAAACCCACAAGCGCGGCCCGGGGCAGCGCTGCTGTTGGAGCATCCTTATCTACAGCGAACTCCTGGGTGGTCTTTCCATATATCAGAAATAGAGGGATCGAGCGCTCCTCGCAGCGGTCACATGGAACAAAGAAAATGACTTTGAAGATACGGTCTGGGTTTCGTGCAGAAATCTCCGGTAGCGTCCAGCTCGTTTCTGGACACAACCAATGAATGCTTTTTCTTCCCACATGGTACGGTTACGGTTTTGTTGGATGGTAACTTATGTATATATGCTTCGACTTTGCCGCAATGTAATACCAGCTACCACGTTTGCTATATTTCGTATTGGGAACATGTACACCGTCTGAACGGAAAATGCTCTAAGCGAGATTCGCAGACACCACTTGGCCTTGAGGCCATTGCTTCGCATGGCAGGTACGATTCCGATTTGATCCTAGACCCGTCACCAGTGTATCGTAATGAATATCGATGAATTCCGAAAATCACTCCAGGCGACAATTTGCGACGAATGTACATATGGCCGTCCTAGTATGTTCTATGCTGTTTCTCCCCTCAATTACCTCTCTGCCAGCCCCAGAACCTCGACTATCCGCCCCGCTATCCCGAGTTGTTCGTTACAAAACAGTGCGAAAAACTCGGTCAAGTTTCAAGCCGGCGCTGAGCGCGCATAAATGGCAGCTGCAAGCTTGTAATCACCAATGGAGTGGAGGAGTAGTTTGTCGACCGTGACAAGGCTTCCGAGATGGACGCAAGTACGGCCAGTGGTCATGCCGTCGTGATACCATAGCTCTCTGTCTTGGCCCACCGTGATACTTGTGAAATGGTGGGCTGCCTGTGAGTGATACACCAGCCCAATCAGCCTCAGAGTTTCGTCCAGCGTCTCGTTTTTGAAATACAGAGCATCGTCGACAACAATATTATTGAGCGAGATGCCTAGGAATAGAAGAGGAGGGACTGATGCCAAAGTCGTTCGTCGTCTGAGCTGACTGCTGCGTCCATTATTCATACAACGAGGGCATACCCGTCGAACATGGCAATCGAGATGGTGGGCTAGCCATTGAGACAAGAGCAGAGGCGCGGCGCTAGGATGTTGAAGCATATAAAAGGTGCGGTATGTTGTAAGATACATCCCCAGAGTGTCAACGAACCCGTCCTCTTGATATCCGCAACTCTCACAAGAGGTACTTGCGTAGCCGTGTGTCGTCTCGTTGATTAAAGCAGAGAATAAATCATCCAGACGTATGGGAATTGGACCGAGCGGAAACTTTACAGCATTAGAGTAAGTCAATAGCTGTCGAACACTGTTTCTAGGACTTTCTGGAGAGCCTTCATTTGTGACCATAGAGTTTGCCCATACGCCGAGGAGCGGATTTAGATCATTCAAGGTGGTGGTCCAAAATTGACGGTCAGAACGCCACAAGTGGCCAAGGGGAGTAAACAGGGCATCGTAGCCACAGCTCCAGTTGTTATTGTCCCAGATCAAGCCAAGGGGTGCGGCTGGAGTTGTGGGTGGAAGAGAGATAGTTGTGTTTGTATTTGCTTGCTGCTGATCGGACGGCTGCATTGATCCTTTTGCGGCTTTCTTCTTCGACTCCGATATATCATCCGTTGCTTTTCGTTTCTCGCCAGGTTTATCGTCAAAGGTCGGCCTCCATTCATCGTAAACATCGGGCTTTTGAAACTTCTCGGCAATGTTCCGCTCTAGTTTGATTGCAGGATGGAAATGGTCGGGATCCTCGCAGTTCTTCCGCCAACGCTTGTACGACCGCAAGAGCTGACCTCGATAAATCCCCGTAACTTGCGGTGGCAACTTCCCAGCTTGGTTCAATCGGGTAATATCGTCCAGCATCTCCAATTCTCGAAATTCTTGTCGTATATGTCCCGGCAGCCCACCGGTGATCATCTTCTCGTCGAATCCTTGAATAATCACAGTACCTTCTGCCTTCGTGCCGCGGGAGAGACAAACATAATATCCCATGTGAGTTTTGCAGTTATTTACATGGCACACATTTGGATTTCTAGATTTACCCTGAGCCCCATAGTCAGTCATCGCAAAATTCGGCAGTACAAGTACTTGGTCCCGATTCAGACCTAACAGGGTATCATCTTCGAGGAGCGCCGTGATCTTCAACGTGGTTCTTGGAAGAGGGACTACGTTTACCGGTAAATCTTTGATCTGTATACAGCGCGGCGGCTTAATCAATTCAACGAACAAAGTTTCCAGCACGCGCTTCCCATGTGGACCCTTAGCTTCGTCCCAACCTCTAACAAAAGCTTCCTGGCCTTTGGTTATACACAACTCGGTCGCATCGTTCGATTTTATCATCACCGGCATCCCAACACAAAGGCGAAGGCAACCGGGGACATGCTCAGAAGTTGCTGATGGTGTTGCGTTCCAGAGTTGCTCTTGGAGCTGAGGTCCTATCCGTTTCAGGTGCGCTTGCTCGCAATGTTTCCATTTGTGCTTGTCGACACCTTTTCCACTCAGCCTATCTATAGAGTAGAATTCACGCAGTTCCTGTCCCGTGTCTCGGGCAAATCTCTTCGCTCCAAGTTCATTCATGGTATCCTTGTGAACATTCAAAGCGGTTATAACTGAGACGTCTCGAAACAAGACCGAGTCAAGGTGAGGATGCCCTGGCCGATCACTGGCCACACGAGTCCGCAAAAATTGAATGTCTTCGCGAGTACACGATCGATATCGCATATTTTCTAGAGCAGTACGAAGCTTTATATCATCTGCTGTTGATTCCTTCTGTCTCATATTTTTACGTAGGATTACCACCGTCGTGAATTGGTGCCAAAGGATGCGACCCAAAACAGACTCTTGATCATATCGGGTCTTTGCGTCCGCTAAGTGAAATGCCTTCAAGTCACTATACAATGCTGGTCCTCCTGTTGGTGGAAGTTGAGCAAAGTCACCTGCGAGAATAACATTCAACCCTCCAAATGCAACGTCATGTATGTTCCGTGCTTTTGCAGCCTGGCTTGCTAAAATCTGAAGATCATTGCAGGACACCATGGATACCTCGTCTAGGAACACATACTCAACCCCTTGTATACGCTCATTTACTGCAGCCATCGAAGCCGCCTCGTTTGTTATCCCATCAATATCATCTTTATTTTTCTTTGCACTATCTCGTGGCACCTTGAAAACGGAGTGATATGTTGACCCATGTACCTGCGCCGCTGTAGACCCTGTTGGTCCAAGGATCATGAACCGGTATGCTTCATTTCTCAATTCGAAGAACAAGGTGATTGCCTTGATAACCTGGGATTTTCCTGAACCCCCCATTCCACCAAGGTACATCTTCAGCGGGGTCGGCTGTTTCGACGATGCATGGTCTGCTATCAATCTGAACGCCCGTTCTTGCTCTTGATTCAGCGTGTATTTCATGCAGCATTGGCTCTTATACTGTTCGTTTGCGACCGGGTCAATATGTGCTTTAGGTTTGAAATAGTCATATGGCAGCTCTTCGACGGTATTTTGTGTATACTTTTTGTGACCAGAGCCGTCACTGCTTTGCTCCGGCATGTTTGCAAGTTTGTTCGAGGTGAGCAGACTCCTCTCTTCCTTTACAACTTTTGACCAGCTGGTTTTCGTCTTATACAGTGGTATTAAAGGGCTAGTGTTAACATTGGTGAGCTGACCGTCGACTGTTCTGTTGAGCCATTTGGCACCGGCCAGAACCTGCCGTATTTCCTCCATTTCGGTACGCAGCTTATGGGTTTTTCTGCCAACCAACTGCGGGAAAACTTCTATGCCATTGTCGTCAAGGTCGTTTTCGATGAAATCACCAAGTTTGTCTTTCTCGCCGAGGAACCGATTGTGATAGTAGCCACCAAGTCTCGGCTCTGATTCCATAATTTTCTTTCGTGTCGCCGCGTAGTAATCATCGCGAGCATCATTGCATTCGTAGCGAAGATTAAAGTTCTGCAAAAGTTTCTTCTGCCTATCAGTGAAATCGTGTTCTAACAAGGTTTCATCCCAGGTTGACTTCTCATCCTTGAGGTTTTGTGGTAGTCGCCATGGTTTGAATAGGGTAAGTATGGTCATCGAGTAATACTCTCTATTACCTCGATCAGATCGTGGAATAGCTCCTCCGAGAAAATTGGGGATAATACTATGAATCCTGGAAAAATCACAATACACACCGTGCGTTTCTCTTTCCTTATGAGCGCCTATGAAGGTGTGTTTGACAACCTTTTCCTCTCTAATTTGTTTTTCGTAATTTTCGACCAGAGCCTCATCTGGATCCGCTATATTCCAAAAATCATTCTCGCCTGGTCCATCTTCTGTTCTCGCAACTGAGCCCATATCATCGTCGAGAAAGCTTGTGTCGTCATCGCTGTCTTTGTCAGTATAAAGGTTCTCAAAATTCTCCTCTCTCATTTTGTGTTCTTCTGCAAACAATGCTCGTTCTCGGGTTGTGAGCTCCTTCTTCTGATGGCACTGAATCCATTCATACAAATTGACCGACTCGTAGATGTGAGGTCGCATAGTGTAATCATCAACAATAGACGAAGCCAAAATCGCTCCTCGATTGTTCCGCAGAGCCAACTTATCATCGGGGATCTCTTCATCCATGCGCTGATCTTCGGAATCAACTCGCTCTGACCAGTATTTTTGCACAAAGGTCACGTATGTGCGCCAACTGAAATTCACAAAAGTATGACTCGTATAATAATCAGGGTTTCCGAGCAGATACAGGGACGCCATAGGACTGCCTATTTCCATTTTTGTGGACATTGAATTAACCATTTGTCGCATCAGTTTTCTAGTCGAGTCATCCCCAAAATTGGCACTATCAGCGTTGCGCTCAAATACATCGAATACGGATGCAAAGGCTTGGTACGACTTCAGTCCTATTTTGGATACATAATCAGAAACATAGGATACAACAGCTTTTACTGCGGTCCCGGACAACAAACTGGTACAATCGGTATTACATCTTGAGAAATAGGTAATCATTGGGTTGATCGTGTTCAATTTAGGCTCATGGTGCTTGATATTCAGATGACCATCCTCGTCTACAGTAGTGGTTTCAAAACAATCTCTGGGAAAGCGAGCTTTGCAAACGCCGGATTTGGTGAGACAGCCTCGTCGTTCTTGTATTCGAATTTTGATCTTGTTGCGCTTTTTAAGGTGTCTCCAGTCTTTTTTATTTTCCTCATCCTGTGCGTCAACCACGGAGTGCTGACACTCATGAACATTGGATCGTAACAGTAATTCGTCCACTTCAAATTCATATTGTCTCCGCCAATGCAAGAAGCTGACACAAGCTTTGCAGTTCCCTTCACAATCATCCTTTGTGCACAATGAAAATGCGGGGGGTGCTTCAGGCAAGGTCAGAGTGGGTTTGGATAAACCCGTTGATTGATCTTTCACATCAACTCGGGTTGTGGGGTCGTATCCAACTCGAGCGCTTACATCAGTCAGAGAACCGTAAGTAAATTCACCTTGGTGAGTTGATTCAAGATATGCTACTAGCTTTGATGTGAACTCACTGTCTTTGGCTGCCAGTTTATCACGTATCTCCTGCGGTGACAGTGCGTTTGCGATCCAGATCAGGATGTGTAAATGAAGAGTAAGTCGACCTTGCTGTTCAACTGTACCATAAAAACCGCTTGTGCTGCCGAAAACCCCGGTCTCTTCCCTTTCCCAACACAAAACTTCTTTCAGAAAAACCTCGACCATGAAATGGAAAAAGCGAGCAGCAGCAACCGGATTTTGAGACATTAATTTGTTCCGTTCATCAGATGTTCGGATCTCAGGTTTGTACACAACATCACCTTGAGCATAATACAAAGCTAAAGGATGGCCGCTGTCATTCCAGGCCATGGTTACAAACCAAGTCGGAGCTCCCATGAAGGCAGTTGTTGACCAAATCTGGTTGCGCTGATGTCGCTTGCTTGTTGCTGCTCCAGGTACATGTGCGCCGATGGTGTCAAGATCATGCATGAGGTCAAAACAATCTCTTTCGGCTTCGTTTTCAGGCTTGACATGCTCTCCCTCTGCCAAACGGTCGGCAATATTTCCCGCAACTTCAGGATTTATCCTTCTGAGCCTCTGGGAAATTTCTTCGAAGTTTGAACGCTTGACAAGGATTTTGCTACCTACAGAGGCACCTTTCAATTGCTCGTGGTTGAACGCAATCATTGGAAAGTAAGTGTCTAACTGAAAACGTTTGTCGTGGTACATCAATAAATTTCTTTTCCGCGCAAAATCTGACATGATATGTCGATGGGTTGGATGGCCAATACCACCTTTGCCGTATGGGAAGAGCCAAGGGAACATACCAGGATATGCTTCAACATTTTTATACATGGGCTCCGGATCATCGGAGCGTCCAATACCCAGCATACTTCCTTTCCTTGTTAAATGCTGCAATGCGATGGCTTTGATAGTGGTCATACTTGCGTCAGAGTATTCTGCACCTGTAAGGCCGTGAACGGCAAATGAGCAAGGGCCTTTTGAAGTACCGTACTCCTCATTAGTGTCACTAACACTCCGAGCGACAGCAGGGATTGAATCGTGAGGTTCCGAGTCAGTTCTCCGGTAATCAACGACAACAGGGATGTCATGGTGTTTGTACGACAATAAATTTTCCTCAGAAATCTCAAGGTCAGCATAACCCTCATGGTTTAGTTTCAGCCAGTTCAGCGCAGCAGCGACCTTATTTCTGCGGACCAACATGGGCGTGCGGTCAAAGTCTTCTTGAGTTGGAGCAGCAGAGCCAGTGAACACAAAAGCAAGGATTTCGCTCATCTCTTGCCGCGAAGGTGGTAGCTTCAGATAAACCTTCAGCACGGGCTGTGCAAACATGATCGCATTTGCGTGCATTCGAACGCGACCAGAGTTTACTCGAATAACACACCGATTGTGACGCACTTTAGCAATCATGACACTCTCAGCATATGACAAACCTTCCAGCTCAGAAGGTATGGGGCCGAGCCAACAGTGTTTTGCCAAAGCGTTTCTTGGAATCGATGATTTGGCAAGGTCTTCCTCGCAATCAACGCACAAGTGATCACAACCATCTGCAAGAACAGGTCCAGGTAAGTCTTCAATTTGATCTTCAATGTGGAACCGTTCTTTTCGTGTGACGCCTTGAGCACACAATACATCGAGGGAGCCTTTGAAATCCGCAAGCAACGAGAGTTTGGTAACGGGTTGAAGCATCCCGCAGACTGCACACCCTGCCTCAACGAATCGTTCTGGCAAGAAGGCCTCTGAACAACCTGTCAAGATACGGTGTAAATCTCCGTTATTTAATGGGTCAGGAGGAAAGGGTGCTGGCTGTAATTCACCAACAGCAAGTTTTTGTCTGAAACGGATATTTCGGGCTGCATCAGACACTTTAGTTTCTCTGTCAAGCCTGTACGCCTCAGACATGGCGTTACGAGCAGGTTTATTAGAGATAGATTTAGCCACACGGTCCCCATCTATAACAGGGGGCATGAACCGCATGACACTGGAAACGGGTGGACATTGGCTTCCCATGCAAGAATGGGCCGCCAAAGCAGCGCGAATGTCTGCAACTTTAGACTGTCTCGAGATTATCACTCCATGCAATCGTGTAGTATCCAGCATTTCTGCTTTAGTCAGCAGCGGTAACATTGCGTGAAACGGAAGAGTAGTAGAAACCAAAGCGGCATTATGCCGTTTTTGGAGCAGCGCGTCAACCTCGTTCAGTTGGCATTGAAGCTCAAACATAAAGGATCCCTCGGCAAGATTCTGAATGCCATTGGCATTAGTGATGTGACGCAAAACAAGGTTAGCATGAAATTTGCCATGAATGCGTCGTCCACCGCCAATTTGAAGTAGTTTCGGACCGTGATCAATATGTGGAGCACGAGCACGAGAATATCTGAAGACAAAGAGAGAATTCAAGACCAGCGCAATATCTTGCTCGAAAATATGAGCTACCGTCAACCAGAAATAATGTAGACCCGAGACAGCCATTAGTAATTGAGGGATGCCAGCATGATTGAGTTCAGTGGGGAAGATGCGGAAGACAGAAGTTCGCACAACAGTATAAACCACTCGGCCATAATAAACATGATGGAGGAAACGCGAATGAAGAAACGAAACAAGTACTTGGCAAGTAGACAAAGCCTTCAAAGACGGGAAAATGACACCATTGGAAGTAATCATCAGGGATAAATTCAAGATAATGATAAAGAGACAATATTTTGCGCCAAGCTCAACGGCGACCCGGTGATGGGATTTCATAGCAGAGATTCGAGTTTTTACGCCGGTCTCAATGGCGACCCGTTTGTGGGATTTTATCTCTGGAGATGTTGAACTCCAGAGACCAGAGATAAGATAAATTACGCCAGTCTCAACGGCGGAGAGATAAGTCCTATCGCTCTCAACGACAGCTCGTTCATAGAGTATTATATCACCGCTCCCAGTGGCCGTGCGGCATGGCACGTATTGTATATCTGAAGGCTCTGATTCGGAAGGTCTCAAATGTCTGGCTAGAGACTCACACGTGGTTGAGATTTGCTGGTTTGAAGCGGGGGCCAGATGGGGGGCTGGATCTACAAAGGGGCACCATTAGACAGTGAAGAAGAAGATACAATCAGGAGCACTGACCATCGTCCAACACAGCGGCGATGCACGACCAGACTATGGGAGACGACAGTGAATGTCAGGCAGGATCGGAGAAGAAAAATGGCTACCATGGTGCTCATGTTCCGTCAAAAAAGATCGCGACAGGTATATGCTGGTAGTTGGAACGAGAAACCCCGCAGAAAAGCAAGGAGTTGCGACGATAGAAAAGTCAAAATCGCGCAATCCTCGAGAACTCGACGCCGAGACAGCTAGGGAACAGAGTGGAGTAGAGTGTGCTGAATAGCCGACAATAGGCGCGAGAGCGAGCAGATGGAAGCATTTTGAGAGTAACATTGAGAGTAGACGACGAAGGCACTGGCAGGCTGCAAGAGGTGAGGAAGAAAGCTGTTTCTTAACCGCCACCATGACTCAGATGCCGACTTCGTCCGGACCGGAGATCCGCCATGTTCTCCCGCGCACGGGCCTGGATCAAGTGTGACAAATGTTTATGTACCCTCGTTCTTGTAGCGCATGGCAGCCACAGTGCAGAGAAAAGTCGGTGAGTATTCCATCCCATATAGCCCAGGTCAACAGCTGGGCAGAGAATAAAACCGATGTGTAGGAGTTGTAAGAAGCGAGAAAAGTAGTGACACAACGTCACATTTCGGCGCTTGCCGGTATACTTCTGATGGGAATGAAGGATCCTAAAGAACGATTTCCTTCCTTACAGTTCAGTCATCGTAATCCGCCAGAGAATTTCCTTTTTGGGAAGCAAAACGCACCTTTCTTTTAGCCACCATTCCGGTGAACTTCGAGGGCCATGGCCGCGTCCCAGGAGAGCTTCATGTTCACAGTAGGAAAGCTCGGTAAGCCTGAAATTCTTCAAACCCGCCATTTTCCACTGGTTTGACGCGTCAGTAGATGCGGGAATGGCGGTATGAATATACGTGGCTATTGCACTTTAGTTCTTATGATGTTTAGATCCTGCTGGGAGAGCGGGCACATCTCATCGAATTTCCTTCTATTCTACTACCGCCTGGCGCAACGACGGGCTCGATTGTGAACATTGCTGTCCACCAAAATCATGCAGAAGAAAAGCGGAGAGACGCCGAATTTTGGACATTGCAAGACGAGATATTGGAGGAATTTGGTGTGCGGACTCCTTCTGCGCCTGAGCTTCAGGTGTGTGCTGGCTTGTCACCTTGTCTATGGCGCGTGCTTCATTATGCGCCGCAGCTGCGACATGTAACACAAACCTCAATCACTTTGGAATGGCCTCTTATCGAACTTGCCACCGCCAAATTACGATCATTGGATTTTTATCGAAATGGACAGCGTTTGGCGCCTATACCCTCTCCACTAACGAATACCTCGAGTAAAATTTCTGCGTTAGAACCCAATACGGAGTATACCTTCCAATTGATTTTGCGCACGACCGCTGGAACATATCCTTCGAACCTTATTCGCGTGCGGACACACACCATGAACGATACCTCTGGTATCTCGGTCTGCTTTGGGAACGTTCAAGACTCTGTGATGCTGGAAAACGCGAAGATGGCGCTGCGGGACATGAAAGCCAAGTGGAGTGACAAGATACAAATTGACACAACCCATTTTGTATGCACGACGCCTGCAGCGACTCCCAGCGGTTCCAGCCCCTCGCGAAGTTCGCCCATCGCTCCGGGTGTGGAGTATCAACGCGCCTTGCAGCTCAGTATTCCCATCGTGCAGCCGCATTGGATTTTTGCTTGCCATACCGAGAGAAAGTGGGTCTACTGCTGGTTTTGCTTTGCCTGTTGGAATTGACACATTTTACCACAGACTGGTCTCCATCGCTGCATACAACCTCGGCGCCACACCACCGACGCCTGCGCCTGCGCGTCCGCAGTCTATGTCCCAACCTGCCGCGCCCCGCTCCCCCACCAGCCCCGGCGGCGCAGGCTCGCGTCAATCTATGCCGCCCCTCGCGCGCAACACCTCACCACCCGTGGCGCAGGCGCAGGCTGCGTCCTTTGTCAATCCTTCCGCGACTCCGCCGTTGGCCTCCACCCCCGAGCACGCAAACGAGTCGGTCGACGATCCTGATGCGGAGGAGGTCAAGCTTGAACGCGTCGCGCTTACTTCCGTGATGGAGAAGCGCATGAGCCGCCCTGGGACGATGAATCGCGAGTTTAAGTTCCCCACGCCTGTGTCGTCGCCAACGGTTGGGGAGACGTTGGATATGCCTTCGATTCATCGCGTCGTTACACCTAGCAATATCGAGGTCCCGCCACCACCACCGATGGAGAAGGAGTTGGGTGTCAGCCCGCCGAGAAGTGCAAGGAGCGACGAGGGCGAGGAGGAGTTGGGCGATACTGTCGATATTCCTTTGTGATTCAGAATTGATTTATTTTGGCTTAACGCTGTTGGTTTCTCTTGACCGCACGACTGCTCGTTTGAAGCTGTTGCAACGCGTTGTCCTTACTTTTTCCGAGCATATATTGACGCATGAACATTATTTTCGGTCAAAGCGCGAATTCAGAGTCACATCTTGTCACAAGCTCAAAACCACTTTACTTTCTGCCTATGACGGTCACGGTGGTGTTGGGGTCGCAGTGGGGTGACGAGGGCAAGGGGAAGCTCGTCGATATCCTCGCTGCCGACGCCGACGTCTGCGCCAGATGCGCTGGCGGCAACAACGCGGGCCACACAATCGTCGTCCCCATCAACGGCGTCCGAACCACTTTTGCTTTCCATCTACTCCCCAGCGGTCTCGTCAATCCGGCTTGCATAGGGCTCATTGGGAATGGCGTGGTCGTGCATGTCCCTTCGTTCTTTGCCGAACTCGATGCACTGGAGGCTCAGGGTGCGCTCGATTTCGTTTTGGACGGAAAGTGATTGGTGATACTAACTTAGGATCGCAGGGCTGAACTGTACCGGCCGTCTTTTCGTCTCGGATCGCGCACATCTTGTCTTTGACTTTCACCAGATTGTGGATGGATTGAAGGAAGTCGAGCTGGGGGGGTCGAGGTTCGCTCACTGCCTGATTGTGTGCGATTTCGCGTCTGATGTTGAATTTCGTCTAGCATTGGCACTACGAAAAGAGGCATCGGTCCCGCGTACTCTGGCAAGGCTTCTCGCTCTGGCCTCCGCGTCCACCATCTCTTCGATCAGGCTGCGTTTGCTGAAAAGTTCCGCAAAGTGGTCGAGAATCGATTCAAACGGTACGGACATTTCGAGTATGACACTGAAGGCGAAATCTTGCGTTATCAGGTGCGTCCCCAAATTTCTGTTCGTTCTTGAAAGACTGAAATGATCTCGATAGGCGCTGGCTGAACGCCTGCGGCCGTATGTCATCGATAGTGTGGTGTACATTCATAAAGCCCTAGCGGAAAGAAAGCGCATTCTGGTCGAAGGTGCCAATGCAGCCATGCTCGACCTCGACTTTGGCACGTACCCATTCGTCACCTCCTCCGCCACTACCGTCGGCGGTGTCTGCACTGGCCTCGGGCTGCCGCCCCGTGCGATCGGGCGCGCTATCGGTGTCGTGAAAGCGTACACCACGCGTGTCGGAGGCGGGCCGTTCCCGACTGAGCAGCTCAACGCCACGGGCGAGCAGTTACAGAGCGTAGGACACGAATTCGGGGCGACCACCGGCCGAGTGAGGCGCTGTGGGTGGCTTGACCTCGTTGTGCTGCGCCATTCGTGTCTTGTGAATGGATACGATGTGCTCAATCTCACGAAGCTCGACGTGCTGGATGGCCTCAAGGAGATACAGGTTGCGGTGGCGTATAAGGGGAAGGATGGGGTGCCGCTTGCGGGGTTCCCTGCTGATTTGGGGGTGTTGGCGGAGGTGGAGGTGGAATATGTGACTCTTTCTGGGTGGGAGACGTCTATTGCACATGCGCGAAAGTATGAGGAGCTGCCGGAGAAGTGTCGTGCTTATGTAGAGTTCATTGAAGAGTTTTTGAAGGTGCCGGTAGGGTGGATTGGGGTGGGGCCGGAACGGGATGCGATGTTGACGAAAGGGATACAGAAGAAGAACGAATGAGTGAATAGAGATACATGTACAAGTGTAATGCGAATAGATTATCTGTATGTATGGATGGAATGTTACTCGGTGATCTCGAATACCTCGGCCACGACTTTCTTGACCTCGTCGGGCTTCTTGCGACCCCACTTGTCGAGTTTTTCCCTGAGCTAGTTGGATTTCTCTGTCAGAAAAAGTGTGAAAAGCGCACCTTGCAAACGCGACGTTGACGGTGGTCTCGATGCCAAGTTGTCTGCCTTTGCGAGTCGTTGAGACACGATTTTTTGACCCTCTGCAAGAATCACTCACCTTCGATGACATCGAGCGCGTGGTTACGCGAACACAGAGCAATATACGACGAATAGGCCCATTGCCGTTTGATCTGGTATCGGTGCTGGAGCTCGATCTTCTCGACTGGGTCCATCTCGAACGCGCCGAGCTCGCGGATGGCTAGTTCGCGGATGTCAAGGAACTTCCACCTTGTCGCGAGGTCGAGGATCGCGGTCCAATCGCGTGGGGTGGTGGCCTTGCATTGGCCGAGAATGCTGCTGCGACGTTTGAGAGGGGTGGAGATGGAGGGATGCGCACGTACGGAGGGTATATAATCCAGAGGAGGCGCTCGAAGTCGGAGCTGTCGACGCCTTCGAGGACGAGGGGGTGTTCGTCGTCGGTGCCGTCTTGGACTTTGTCGAGAAGGGAGACAGGGGGGACGGGGAAGGCTTTGGAGTGGCGGCGGAGGGTACCGTCCCAGAGTCTGAATAGAGTTCCGGAGACCTGGGTGTGTTTGTGGAAGACTATTGGGAGGGAAGGAGGACGGACCTGGATTACGATGTTGCCATCCTCGAAGTAGTACTCGTCGTGTTTGCGGGTTGCTAGTGGTTCCACAGTGGAGTCTGGGAGGTATGGGGGCGGCTCTGGGGCATCCGTGTTGACCATTCGGATAAACGCAAGAGTTGTGGTAAAGATAGGGTTGACGTGAGAGGCGGTGCATCACGGCGCTTGACAGGTAAGTTTGCTGTTGCGGCGTACATCCGAGGAAGGTCGACGAAAAACTCAAGAGCACAGAACACCGAGAAAGAACTTGTGTTGGAAGCGAACCAAGCAGAATCCAGCTGAGCCAGGAGGTATGACTTGTGCAATCAGTTTTGAGCTCTGCAGACCATAGTCCAGGAAGTTTTTGAGTTCATGAGAGATATCTTCGAGAAGACTGCTCGTTTCAGTAGCGTCTTTCCAAGTGTTGCAGCAGCGTCAAGGTTAAGTCAAGTAATTCGTGTCTCCACCGAACCAGCGCGAAGGGATTTGGGGATCACAGAGAAATGAGGTCGAAAAGCATTTATAAAACGCGTCGCAAAGAGTTGTCGCGTTAGCTAGTGTGGTACGACTGGCGATTTAGACGGGTGACGCGTAGATCGAGTTGGCGGCGGGCGAGCAGAGCAAAAGCCGTGACGCGTCGCGTTTGTGACCGTCACACGAATATGACATCAACATTGGGAGCGAACAACATGTGCCTTTGCGGTTTCATTTGGTCTCCTCTGTCTTGACTGCAACGAGCTCATCGTCCTCCCCGTCCTCGAACGCCTCACTGGAAGATGCCTTTCCTTCCCCGGAACATCCAGCCTCTTGGTTCACCGTATGACAAACGAGATTCTCCCAAAATAGGCGGCAGCGAAGGCGGTACGCCGGAAATATCAGCTACTAAATTATTTCAAAGTCTTACACCGACGTCCAGGATTCATCGGGTTGATTGTCGGCCTCATCGTCATCATTCTCGGCTCTTCCATCGCCATATACATCTTGCTACGGGACCATACGCCCTCCGACCGAGAACGGCAAGCTCGTCGTGAGCAGAGACGATATCCTTCAGAGGCATCTCGTGTATCTTTCAAGCCGCGTCTCCCTTGGTCGGAAAAACTGGGAGGCATGTTCGGACGCGGTTCCTCCTCGAAAAAAGGATGGATTCAAGCATCAGACGATGCTTGGCAGGCCGATGGTAATCGGGAGATGTCTGGTCTCCATCCAGTTGACCAGCCTTTCCGCCCGCCGTTGGACCCCTACTCTGTTCCGTCGTACTCCAGCGACAGCGTTCCCTATGACCCCCCGGAGCCACGCTATATGCCTGCCTCGCGTTCTACGATGTCCGACCTACACTCGGATGAGTCTGCCATCCCTCGCAGCACGTCCCCCGAGTCGACTGTGCACCCCCACAGCCCTGAACAGAATAAAGACCGCCATCTTTCTATCGAGTCGGCGAGCTCGGTTCGAACGTTTGAAGGCGGAACCAAGTTTATTGAGGGCTTGTAACGATGATGATGATGTCTCCGCTCGGTGGCGGCGTCTTGCCATGATTAACGTTGCAGGCGATTAAACATCCCAGCCGCAACGATGCTAACTGAACACGGACGCGTTTTGTTTCACTTATTTTGACGCGATGCGAATTTATGTATGTCCGATGGACGTGTAACGAATGTACCCTACAGTAGTTTTTTTTGTACAAGATACCATTGATTTTGGAGAGCGTTCGACCAAGGTTCGCCGCGTCCGCGAGTCCATCAAAATTGCGCACCCCCTCAGTTCCAAAAACAAACTCTTCAAATCTCGCCTTTGAGCCACCAAATGCTGCTGCAGACTCTCAGGTGCGGCTCTCGGGGAAATAGCGTCCGAGGACAGGAACGGCTTCATGGCGAACAGAGGTGATACTGATAGACGCCCGTTGGCACGATGGCAGCTTACACGGCCGTCTTCGTCAATATCAGTATCGCTCTTGTTCACAAACGGGCATGCTATGCACCCTCTACAAGCTGTTTTACTTCGGTGGTGATCGATTCTCCCATCTTCTGAGTAACCCGACCCGATGCCAGCAAATCGGATCCTGGTCTTCGAGGTGTGTTTGTGATCTAAATGCGCAGGATGAAGCTGAATTTTTGGTTTTCAGGCGGTGATATCGTTTCTCAAAGAGTCTTGCAGAGCGGATGTTTCGGGGTTCGTTCGTGCCGATTTGTCGATGAATTGGACGAAAACTGAGGAAAGCTTTACTACAGCAAGAGTCTGAGTCTGCGCGAAGTAGCCGAGATCGAGGCGGCGGTGAAGGGCTACGAGACTTCCATGGCGTATGAAACTGCTGTCCATGGAATTGTGGAGAGTCTTGAATGTCGGAAACGGCTCATGGAGGTTTGTTATTCAAGCAACCATCCGGACTTTGAGTGCGTTTAAATAACAATTTTGTTCCAGGTTTCTTCGAAGCTTGGGCTTGTAACCGACCCTGGTCTCCGAATCGCCTTGCGTAAAGATGGGGAACGGATCGCCGCGCTTTTGGTCGACATTTTCACCTCGAAGACGTTGGAAGCAATCGCGCTGCGACTCGAAAACGACGCTGCTCAGAGTTTCCTCGATGTGGTGCAGAGTGTAAGTAAGCTGCTTCGACGCGTGTTGGTGGTTTATATGGTTGTTGAGTCGATATCAAACAGACGTTGGACAAGGGCTTGCTCATAGGCTCGGAACACAGCAAAATGGCGCGAAGGATGATTCGGAAGCTCTCTGCTGCGTGCGACAAATTGCCCTCTTCTTTGTTTATAACGAATGTGACGGGGAAGGAACAACATCCGGTAGCCAATGTTTCCGAGCCCGATGATATGGAGTCTGACCATTCGACAGACGTATGGTGGCTCATACGGTGACATCTTCCGCGCCAGGTTTGGCACTCAAATCGTTGCACTAAAATACATGCGCGCCGTGCATTTTTTGCGAGGGACAGATTTGCGACGCATCCGCTTGGTGAGCTATGACAAAACAAATCACTGAGGGCCGCTTGTCTAATGGAACTAGAAATTTTGCCGCGAAGCACTCGTCTGGAAGGAATTACAGCATCCGAATATCTTGCCTTGTATGGGAATCGACGGTGATAGTTTTCCGTCGGCGCTGTGCATGGTTTCGCCGTGGATGGAGCATGGGACTGTTATGAATTACCTTAAAGAGCATGGGCACCAGAATGTCGACAAATTGGTGAGTGTTCGCTCGTGCCCGGATATCTGTCACTAAATTGGGATGTGTACTAGCTATATGAAATCGCTCAAGGACTGCAGTATCTGCACTCATGCGGCATCATACACGGTGATTTGCGAGGTGTCCGTATATTTTTGTTCATCGATTCTACTTGATTGACGGTCCTTTGCACTCGCAGTCCAACATCCTTATAACTGACGATTGGAGCGCTTGCTTGGCTGACTTCGGACTGAGTATCTTTTCGGATGCTACGGCTTCCATGACCACAAATCGCGGCGGCAGTCTTTACTGGATGGCTCCGGAGTTGCTGGATCCAGACCGCTTTGGGGACAAGTTCATGCGTACACCTGCTAGCGACGTATATGCGTTTGGATGCGTCTGCTTAGAGGTGAAATCTCCCCTTTTCCAATGTCATATCCTCACCTCGACTAGTTATACACCGGGCGTCCTCCGTTTGCTAACCTCCCGGAGCCGGGTGCGCTGATGAAGGTCATCAAAGGAGACCGACCGCCACGACCGCCTGGCCCGCCCGCGATGTCTGATGTGCTCTGGCAGCTTGTCACAACGTTTTGGAAGGATCATCCTTCAGATAGACCGTCCACGGCCGCAGTCGTGCAGAGTATGGTGTTTCCACCTCCGGAGCCCAGATCTCCGCGTCCATTGCCGGCTGTTCCACAAGCTTCGTCTACGCCGCCTCCTCTTCCTCCAACATTGCACCCAGATATGTCGAAATTAAGCGTCACCGCCACGGCAGACGATGTATCGGTTTCATCGGCAGTGTCGTTTGTGCAGGAGAAGATTGTACCACGGCCGGTCCGCCCTCCTCCTCCCGATTCTTCGGACATCTTCTCCCTTGGCCGCCTTTCTTCGCCGAAATCGTCCTCCCAAAAAGCGAGTTTGAACTCATCATCGTCATCGTCGCCTGGGGTGGTGAGGCAGGGTCCCGTCAGTGTCAAGGCGAACATCACATTAGCCAGCTGGCTTTGGCAAAACAGGTGGCTTGTTTTGGTAGACAGGACTTTGACTGTCCGAAAATCCAAGGTTCGTTATAGGTGCTACTAACCATCACCCATTTCTGAACGCTGTTCATAGAGCTCTAAATCTAAATCTATGAACATCATTCCTTTACTGGATATTTCCAATGTCGAGCGAACCGATGAGCGGCCTTATTGTTTGCTGTTGGAAACCCGTGATGGGAAACGTTATTTCCTGGCTTTCAAGAGTGATAAGGAGCTGTATGGTTCGTGGTTTGGAACCTCAAATACAGATGTATATTCATCCGCTTTCTTTGTTCTGTAGACTGGCAAGATGATGTCTACAGTCGCTCGTCCCGTACGAGTATGAGCAACCCCGTCAATTTCGTCCACAATGTGCACGTCCAACATGATGTTACAACTGGTGCCTTCACCGTATGTGTCTCGTGTCTCCACGAAGTTTCGGAGATGCTTGACCATCGAATAGGGCCTGCCTATCCACTGGGAGGAATTACTCGCCCATTCTGCCATAACCTTCGACGAATATGCGAAGAATCCGGAGGCGGTCCGAGATGTCCTGGAGTTCTATACAGCTCAACAGAACCACGAATTGGACAAAGACCAAATAGGTTTGTGCTGTTGTGTTGCTGTCCGTGTATTAGCAATGCTGAGTGCACATGAACAGGCTATTTTCCTGTCCCTAAACCCAGCTCTGGAACGGATTCGTCCAAGATGGTCCCCGCTCTTGATAGCCCGGTGTCTTCGAAAGAGCACCAGTCACCGCAACCGTTGCGCGTTCTTCCTAACAACGGCAATACCCCTTCAAAGAATACGGTTGAGTCATCGCAACCTGGCCCGTCCGTTCTTGAAATCACCAGATCTGCTTCAACGCGTATGGCAAATTACTTGCAGCCATCTCGGTCAACTTCGACCCGTACCCGTCCCTCACCCAATAACCGAAACGCCGCCGTTCCTGAGCCAACTCTACCTGGGCCGAGTCTTGGCGCTGTGGAGGCGGAACGGGATAAGAGGATTGAGATGCTTACCGAGAGGGAGATAATGGAAAAGCTACGGTCGCTTGTGTCTGATGACGATCCAAAAGCAGTTTATACCAAGATCAAGAAAATTGGACAAGGGTGGGTTTTGACGTTGTCGTAGAGAGCTTCTTGCCTGAATTAGCTGCGACAGGGCTTCGGCGCATATATATCTTGCCAAGACGATTGCGACTGGCGCTGAGGTTGCGATCAAGGAGATGGACTTGTCGCAACAGCCACGGAAGGAGTTCATCGTGAATGAGATTATCATCATGAAGGAGTCCCGGCATCCCAATGTTGTCAATTTTCTTGCGAGCTATCTGGTCAAGACCGACGAGCTGTGGGTGGTGATGGAGTATATGGATGGCGGCGCGCTAACAGACATCATCGAGAACAACGACAAGCTAGAGGAGGATAAGATAGGTCGGATTTGCTTGGAGGTGCGTGGACAGCTATGATGAGACGGCTATTTATCTGACTGAGGCGTCTGCAGACATGCAAAGGTATCGCCCACCTGCATAGTCACGAAATCATCCACCGGGATATCAAGTCGGACAATGTTCTACTCGATGCATTCGGCCGTGTGAAAATCAGTGGGGCACAAGCATTTTTCATGGTTCTGGAATGTCCTGACTTCGATGCAGCGGACTTTGGTTTCTGCGCCAAATTAACTGATCAGAAGTCTAAACGCGCCACTATGGTTGGGACGCCGTATTGGATGGCTCCAGAAATTATCAAGCAGAAGGAATACGGTCCGAAGGTCGATATCTGGTCTCTAGGCATCATGACGATTGAGATGGTCGAGGGGGAGCCGCCGTATTTGGACGAGGAGCCGCTCAAGGCGTTGTATCTGATTGCGACGAATGGGACGCCGACTCTGATTCGGCCTCAAGGTCTCTCTGAAACGCTGAGGAGGTTCTTGTCCGTCTGTTTGTGTGTGGATGTGAGGAGCCGAGCGACTGCGGAAGAGCTGTTGGGGGTAAGTTTGCTTGTAGTGACCCTTTTGTGTTGGCACAACTCATTTTTGTCGGTCGGACAGCATGAATTTCTCAACACTGCATGTGCCCTTTCGGATCTTCGAGCGTTGCTGCTGTTCAGGAACAAGCGGACATGACAATGATTACAGGATTTTGAACCAGGTTGTTTGATCTCTTCCTTTCTTTTATTTCCCGCCAGTCCGTAACAATCCCCAGTCTCTGCTGTTCTTGAACTGAACATGTACCTATGTATCAGATATTGTATCGCTAATCCACTGTAGAATTAATAATGTACAGTATGTACTCGGGAGGACAGAGTTGAAGTGATGGGTCCGTTGTTTACTAACCTCAAGTGTAAGCTTAAGTACCTGAAGTAATCCTTGCCTTCACCCAACACGAAAAGATCTTCTGGATTGAAGATCCTGCCCGTTTTGGGGATGAGCGGGCTGGCGGCGCGATGGTTTCCGAAGTCGCCTGAGCCGGCGCAGTAGGATTCAGAGACACCCCAAATTGCACGGCACTTGCCGGAAACTGAATGCACAGGGGGTGGGGGGGCCCGAGAACAAGTAATCTGTAGAGAATTGATCTGCCGGATCCGGCGGATCTGGCGGATCCGGCAGATGTGATCGTGAACGAGCCCAGAGGTTGTGAAGGTTTGCTCAAATCTTGCACGATCTGTAGGCTTTCGTGCACGACCCTGATCATCGTGCACGATTTGCGGCCTCGTTAATGGTTATCTACCACCGTTCAAGAGAGCTGGACTCGTTCACGAATCAACTAATCTCAAATACAAGTAGTAATTCCATTCACGGATTCCGCACTCCTTCATGTTCGACTCAATCGAACACGAGCACTCAGCTCGTTCACGCGCTTGCCCGACTCAAACACGATTGATGCAATCCCTCCACGAAACGGGCTTCGTCGAGCACGCAGCCTGCCCTCCTTTGCAATTTTGTTCATCGAACAAATTCTCTGAGCCGTGAACGACATGTCTGGCTTCGTTCAGGAGACCTGCGTCAACACTTTGGACCTCCAACCTATCGTGTCAACAACCCTCAACAATGATCAGCTACTGTGACTCTTGTTTTGAACCCCACCCTCGCTCGCGAAATGTAGTCTTCGAGCAAACTTCAAGCTCTCACTGTTGGGACACACCACAATCGGTTTGGCTTTCCTGTTCTTCTTACCTGCCTTCCCAGTTGAAACATCAAATGCAGTACCTCTTCGCTGTCGTTTGCGCGTGACACTGCGACACCTAGCAGCGCCTAGCCAGTGCATGTACAGGATAAGGATAGACGGAGAGAATCATAGGCAGCGGGTCAGTCAAGGTGCGCACGCTTTACATTTCATTTGGTTCCCGAACTAAATCCTTGACCGCTAACAGCTCGTATGAAGTGCGGGCCTGCCTGTCGGCGAATCGGTGGTCTCGGAGGTAAATTCTCTGCATACCAAGCTTCCGAGGAACCGGAGCTCATTTCTTTGGCTGCGGTGCATGCTTCGTTTTGCGACACCTGTGTTTTGGCCATAAGTATGTATCATTCATTTCACCTTTCAATTTTTCTTGAGCTCATTCTGGCGCCACCTATTGTCAAAACATTTTCGGCAGCTCAAGAGCATGTTGTTCAGGTTGACACGTCAACGACGTGTCGCATCTCAGTGGCTTGAAGCTGCCCTTGCCTGGCCTCAGGCTGTTATCATGCCACTTTTATGGCGAAGCAGTGTGGGCCGCACGGGTTAGTTGTGGTTGCTCGGACTCCGGAGCCTCGTCGTAAGTCGAGTTTGTTTCATGTTTTCATTTCAAAAGAGTTGTCAACCTCATTCATCCTTGAATTACTTTCGATTAGACTTCGCTAACGTAGGACAACAACACGGTGCGGAAGAGATGCAATGGGAATTCTCTCGGTAGAGCAAACAGCTTCAATTCGTTTCCGCAGTGAGTACCCAATATTGATTGAGGGCTGCTTTCAAAGGAAACCAGCACGTAGTAGATCCCAATATATAGGCGGGGTTCAGATGCATATTACTGTATAGGTTCAGTCCCTAATGACCAAGTTGCCAAGCACGGCGAGAATGGAGTTATCGAGTTCCATTAAACAGAGCCGCGACATGGCTATTAATAAAAGTCAGTGCTGAGCGCTGAGCATGACAGTCGTGCTAAGACTTGAAAGATTCAACTCAGCGCAAGGTGTTTAGGCTTCGTGATTCTAGCACAACTGTGACAATGAGAATCTGGGTTCAATTCACTGGTAGGCATTGAATAGCCTTCCGAAAATAGCCGCTGATACAGCCGATACAGTATCGTACAGGCTACATATCGACTCGAAAGCTACTGCAAATTTGAATAAAATATCGGCATGACGAGGTTGAGGTGGAGGCCACAGAAAGACTGACCGTCGAGAGTTATGTAGTGGTTTCATAATGAATATTTGTGCAGTAGGGACAAATTTCAAACTTGAATGTCACGACTCACGACTACTAAGATTGGTTGTAAAAGACATGTAAGTAACGAAGGGTCGGCAAGAAGAGAGGTGCTGCCGTGACAAGGACCGTGAACGAAAGTGGAGGTCGTGGACGAGTAAGGAACGACCTTTAACGAAGGTGCATGTCGAGGACGAGTACGCAAAGACCGAGAACGAGATTGGATGTCATGAACGAGGTGGTTTATCGTGGACGAGCGAGGAACAGCCCTGAACGAGGGTAGATGTCGTGAACGAGTAACGAACGACCGTTAAAGAGCCTGAGGATCTTGAAGGACGGTGGGATTCGTGAACGAATATGCGACTAATCGTGAAGGAGACCTGTGTCGGGTGAGCGAAAACGTAGCTCGTTCAAGAGATTCAGAGGCTCGAGAACGACAGAAAGAGGGTGTTTGAGTAGCGAGATGTCGTTCAGGGCAAGGTCTGGCGGATCCGCCGGATCCGGCGGACGGGTTCTCTACAGATCGGATTTTCATGGGGGCCCGGCGCCTCGATTTTGGCTTTGTCCCGGATCCCGGCAAGAAATTCTGTTCGTGCCTCTCGTCTCGAACCTCCATCGAGAACGCCGCTCCCAGAGGCGGCATGTCCTCGGCGCAGCGTCGATGTTGTTCTGCAGGAAGACGAGAGATACTCAAAGGTTGCAGACCTCTCTACTACCTCTCGATGCCACATTCAACGCCTCCCCGCTACGGATCATGCGAATATCGCTTAGAGCATTTTTCGTCTAGGTGGTATTTATGATGGTTCCCAATCCCAATAAGGCGCCGGCCACTTCTGATCTATTTATTTTTCCCGAGGTGTAACAATTCGAAAAGCTTTACTGGAGGTGAAACCTCCCGAGACACAACACACTACCACTACACCTTACTTGAACCGTTGCAGATCGTCTCGAGTTTCGGTCTTCCCAACGATCCCAACTTACGAGCCGCCCAACGCTCAGATAGTGAGCGGATTGCCACCCTGCTCATCACTGCCTTGGGTTCGGAAGCTCACGGAATGCGATATTGAACCTTTCCGGGGACTCGACACCATGTTTTTTTGGATGTGATTCAGATACAAGAGGTCTGCTTTCGAAAGCTTTTTGTTGGAGATATCAACTTTTGAATTGAGACCCTGCCCTATTTTTGGGGGCGAATTCTGAGACATATATCGCGCCGTTGTTGATGAGAAGCCAGTCGCCTTGATACGTATGCGACATTTTGTTCGTGGCTCGAACCTACATTGCATCCATTTGGTGTGCTGTGCATCGTCGCACAACTGTCAAACACTCCCTCACTCAGAAATTTCCGGGAAACTCTGATCTGGAAGGAATTGCACCATCCGTACATGTTGCCGCTTCTTGGTATAGACCGGCACTGCAGATTCCCCAATTATTAATTCAAGACTCAATGTCCCGCGCGCCGTGTTCGTTTCAAGCCCCTCGCGGTGCATCTACATTGTACTGTTCGGGTTCCGAGCATTGGAAAAGCACGAACAGCGGAGTATTTGGTGCTATGCACGTCCAAAATGCGCTATAAGGCACATGCACCTCTATCAGCCAAGTAACGATTGCGGAAATAGGGAACATTTCCAAGCCCGGGTGGAATGTCATCAGACTGACACGGCCTTTCAGCGATTGTACCGGTTACTTCTCGGTTTTGCTGATGACTAGGATCGTCGGATGCATGGCCATTCATCAAAGCCCGTTCTAGCGCTGCATAGCAGAGTGTTAGCATTTTCCACAGAGAAAGAAGTATTGCAAACCTTTCTCTCCCTGCTTTTTGAGTCGTATGGACATGGCGGATTGGAGGGAGTCGATGTACGAATCGTACTTGACAATCTCCGCCAAAAGGTATTGCGACATCTTTTCCCAGTTGCTCTGGGCTTTGACTGATTTTGCGCTTCGGGGCTGGTACTAGGTGCATTGAGCTTGAATCTTTTAAAAATCCAGTTGAACACACCAGAGCAGCCATAGACTCGTGGTACTCGCTATGCTGTTCGAGGCCCCTCTTCACAGATGCCACATGCTGGCGAAGTGCCTCAAGCTGCTTCTCCTCATCATGAGTGCTCGACACAGTCGGTAGCATTGGGGGTTTCCACTCGTTGATGAACGTCGGATCCGCCCAAGGCAAATTTATTCCCAGCGGCTCCTTTGAAGTGCGGGCTGCATGGTAGTTGCACGTCGAGACCCACTCGTACAAGAGCTCTTCCGTGTTGGCTTGATAGAAGTAGACACCTCCATTGGCAAGTGTCAGCACCATGCAGTACGGCCGTTGTCGATTGTACCCTGGTGACGGTAGCGAATGTGCTAGAGAATGGGCTAGTTGAATGGTCCCAACCGGCTTCGCATTTGACTACCTCAAAAATCAGCAACCTGCGCACGAATTCGGATATTCATTCCCATACTGACCAACCAGTTGCCACCTCCAAATGTCCCCGACACTCCTGAGTTCGCATCCTCGAAAGTGAACATATTCAGCTCGCCCTTCTGGATAACCACGAATACAACCAACCACGCTTTGTCCTTCGCCCGCTTCCCCGCACTCTCCCAATACTGCTTCCGACACAACATCCCCTCCTTCGCCCACGGTGCGCCGAGCAGCGCCAACTCCTCGTCACTAATGCTAATAGTAATACTTGTCCTCGTCGAGTCGTCGCTACACACACTATGAGCGTTCCCGTCCCTCTTGACGTTCGTCTGGTTCAAATTCAACACAAAACCTAGCGTAGGCGCGACATGACTCGAAGACGAATTGTACTCAGTCATCGCCTGGTGCGTCGATGCCGCAAAACTCGGACTTGGACTCGTCCGTCCACTACTATTGTTGCTGTAAGAACTGTTCGCCTGCTGTTCGAAAATTGACAGCAAATCTCGAAAGCTTCCGCGCTTCAGTGTCATCAACTGTTCTGGGGATCCACGCTGGCTGCGATTTTCTAGCATCCCCGCAGAACGTCAGACAAGACGCAGCAGATGAGCAAAAACACGGACCCATCTTGCCAGTGAGGTCGTTCTCTTCGTCTTGCTCCCATCCGCGACTCTGCTGACGAAGCTCCCGCCTTGGCGCAGCGGCACGCTCGCATTCCCGTCCACTGTTTCCGCCTCCCCAGTTCCAGAATAAGCCCTTCTTGTTGGGTTTCTGAGGTATAGACTCTTGGGAACTGCTTCTAGATTGGGCTTGAAAAATTGGCGGGAGTACTTGTTGCTCAGATGAACTGATACTGTACGAAGCGGGCGAGCGAGCTACCGGGCATGTAAATGGACGCAAGGTGCCTGAGGCCAAGGATGGCGTATGCTGCTCTACCACCTCCGACGCGCCGACATCGTCTTGGAGGGCATCAAACTGCTGGTGGATCGGGGAGTGCACTGGGGTCTGCGGCTGCCAGTGTTGCCAGTCGTTTGGGGATGTATTCTTTTCGCTTTTGAATTCGCTGCCGTTTCTAGCACGCGCTTTAGGCTGACGGGGATTGAGAGAAGACAGAATGCCCAGGAAGGGCGAAGTTTTCTTGCGAAGAATTGGCGGGCACCGTTGCTGCTTCTCAGTGATATTGTACGAAGAAGGTGAACGAGCGGATGGACTAGGGAGTGGAGGGGAATTGCCTAGGACAAAGGGGGATGACGGTGATTCCACCATATGCTCCTCCCGCTGGCCGTCATCATCTTGCCCGGCGATATATTGCGAAACAGGTATGTATACCGAGTTCTGTGATCGCGAGATTTGAGGTTGTAAGGTATGTTCTGGAGTAATTCCGTAGGTGACATAAATCTCCTGAATTCCGTCATCGTCTTGCCTGGTAAGATATTGAATTTCGGCTGAATCCTCCACGCTTGGGGGGAGAGGCAATGAGGTGTGACGACGCATGTTCACAACAACCTGCCTCGTTGTCGGACGGGACGTCGAGCTCTGTCCCCAATACGATGTTACATGCTCCCATAACAAGTCGGACATGGCCGGCAAACTCAACGTTCGGACGGGTCGTTCACCAGCAATGATCTTGCTTGCTGCGACAACGTCCAGCACATCTGCGAATGGCGGTCGCTCCGTGTACAGCTGTACGCACACGTTCAGAAATGTAGGCTGGCCGGAACGAAGAATTACCTCGTAACACACACAGCCGAAGGCATATACGTCTGTGGCCGGTGTTCGAATAAAAGTGATCTGAGGATCAAGAAGCTCTGGGGCCATCCAATACACACTACCACCTCGGTTTGAGCTCATCGAAGTGGATGCGTCGGAAAGCCCGCTCAACCCAAAATCAGCTAAGCACGCGGTCCAATTCTCTTGGATCAGAATATTAGCCTATGGAGTAATTACTAGAAGAATCATCAGCAGAAGAAAGAGTTATACTCCTTTCAAATCTCCATGGATGATGTCACGGGAATGTAGATACTCGAGGCCTTGAGCGACTTCGTAAAGCTACAGTAATTTTTTGAATCCTCCACACAATTGAAGCCGAATCCGGAGAGCTCACCAGTTTGTCTACTATATCATGCCCATGCTTCTTGAGGTACTCAATGACAGTGCCATGCTCCATCCAAGGGGAAACCATGCACAAGAAATCAGGGAAACTGTCACGGTCTATTCCGATAAGAGGCAAGATGTAGGGATGCTTCAGATCCTTCCAAATGAGGGCTTCCCGGCAGAATTTCTGACTTGATTGATATTCAATGACCCCGAAAGTCAGCAACTCACTAAGTGGATACGACGCAGATCCGACCCCTGGAGAAACTGCCGCATACGTTTCAGCGCAACCGGTTTGCCATCAACGGTAGCGCGATAAATGTCCCCGAATCCACCACCGAAAGTGGGATAAGGTTCGCGGGTGCACACCGCGCTGGGTATGAAAAGGGAAGAGGGGAGGGATTCAGACGCCTCTGAGAGCTTGCGAACCATGCTGCGAGCCTTCCGGTGCTCAGCGTCCTGCAATAGCCTCTTGTCAACAGTCTGATATACTGCTTAAGCAAAGAGTAACGCTCGATCGAGGCAAGTATCAAGAGATACATACCTCTTGAACCACATCGAGGAAACACTGCGCCAGATCACTAGAAAGATTCAAAGCGACTTTTCTGTCACTTTCTGACTCAAAGCAGGTAACCAGGAGGGCGGCGATCCGCTCGCTGTCTGAACGTAGGGCGGCCCGTAAATTTGGGTCATTGGTGAGACCAAGTTTCGAGACGATCTGATCCAGTCTATGGAAACCTTCTAGTGTATGTATCAAAAACCTCACCTCTAGTAACACTTTTCGAACTTGTGGGCTTTTTGCAATGGCGGTTACAGTATCGTAGCAAGCGAGCGACAAGCACTTGTCAAGATCCAAGCGTAGCTGGGCGACTTGATGTGGATTTTGCCTGGGTTGCTCAGGATGAGCGGATAGAGTTCCCAAATGTATCGAGACTGACCAACTATCAAGAGCACCTCCAACGAAAGCAAGCAGAGATTCGTAAACGACGATCTGCCGTCTACCGTTCACTGCGGGTTGTGGTAGAACGGGCGGAGGTTGTGGACGCATTAAGTTCATTGACCTGAGTTATTTGCTTCTGGATGGAGTTTTGCCCTCTCGTGGGTGCAGGCTGAAGTCGGTGCTTGGGTTACCTACTTCGTGGCGTCGCGTCTCTGGCAGTGCCGCTCGAGCGTCTATCTTGAATGATATCTTGTGTCAATACTAGATGAAAGATGTCTCTATTCTTGGGGTTTCTTGTTCATAACTTGGTGTCAGTGAGCAGATCGTTGCCGAGACATAGCACAGGTTGGGGTATATCATGTATAGGTTCATTGCCGTTAAGCATCGCCGTTAACGCGCAGTGAAAAGATCTTCGGGTTACCGCCAGGGTTGAATATAGAGTGCACAGTACAGTCGAATCAGGAGATGCGAATGGCAGCATACCCAGAGACTCAGGAACACATCTCATTCGAGACCTTGACACTGAGCTTTAAATCTTCAAACTCGATAGAAATACGTGGTCATTGTGGTTGACAAGAAAGAGTGTAAATAGCAGTGTCACAGTGTGACAGGAGGAGCGAGGCGGCCTGTCCTCGGCGTCGATGTTGTTCTCGAAGAAGACTATACTGAAAGGCCGCAAACCTCTTCACGCCGCCTCCCGCGTCTTCAACGCATCCTTTCCCACCGCCTCCTCCGCCTTTGCCCGATGCTGGATCCATAGTACTAACACCACCTCCGCCCTATTCCGCACAGTCACCAGAACTGTGCGCAGGGAGGGGCTACGCCGCGTCTATTCAACAACCAAGACCCCAGGGCCCGAGCCAACTCCAAATGGCCAAGAACAGACATTCTATCGTGCGCTAGCAATATTTCTATGTGCTAGTTGTTGAAGTTGAACCGTCACATTTACAGGTAAGCTGCTAACAGCATGGACGGAGACACCGGTAACGTGGTATCCCATTCCTATTGCCGTCGGCGCCCTCGTACTTGTCGCTGTACAGTACAGACGTAAGTCTCGCAAAGAAGTCCATGTAGACGAGGATGGCAACGAGATTATCAGGCTCAAGGGGCCATGGCAGGTCCGTTCTATTGTTTTCCTGGAAGTAAGTCGTATATAATGTACATTTCAATCACCAGATTCACGTCCTGGGTGCTCTGCCCCTGCGTAACATGTCCCGCGTATGGGGCTACCTCAACTCACTCGAACTTCCCATCTGGTTCAGACCGTACGGCCTTCGTTTATACGCCGCCGCCTTCGGCTGCAACCTGGACGAAATCGAGCCAGCCGACCTCACCGCATACCCCTCCCTCGGTGAATTCTTCTACCGTGCCTTGAGAGACGGTGCACGCCCCGTAGCCGACGCCATCCTCGTGTCCCCCGCAGACGGTAAAATCCTACACTTCGGTACCGTCCACGACTCGCGGGTCGAACAAGTAAAGGGAATCACATACTCACTCGACGCTCTCCTCGGCGTCGAACGCCCCGGTAGCCCTCGCCCCGTCCCCGCCGTTTCATCCAACATGCCCATCGTCGACGACCACGAATTCGCCAACGTCAACGGAATCGAATACAGCCTCGACCAACTCCTCGGCGGCTCATCATCATCATCACCCTCAACACCAAGCACCCCCACCTCCGAATCTCCCCCACCAACATCCCCAGCACCTGACGCCGCCCCCCGAAAATTCGGCAAACAAATCGACGCCTCCGTGGTCCCACCCCCTGCCGAGCTCCCCTCCACCCTCGCCCACGACGCCTCCGTAGTCGCTTCCCTTGGCGTCAGCGGCGCTCGCCCGCCCTTCTCCCGCAGCCCCACCACCTCCGTCAAACCCGGCAACGCCCTCTTCTTCTCCGTCATCTACCTTGCCCCCGGCGACTACCACCGCTTCCACTCCCCCACCGCCTGGGTCGTCGAAAAGCGCCGGCACTTCGTCGGAGAGCTCTTCTCCGTCTCTCCCTACGTCGCCAAGCGTCTCGAGAATCTCTTCGTCCTCAACGAACGAGTCGCCCTCCTCGGTCGATGGAAATACGGCTTTTTCGGTATGGTCCCTGTTGGCGCGACTAACGTCGGGAGTATCAAGGTCAATTTTGACCAGGTTCGTTGTTGTCTTGCGTCTGTATTCTTCTATACCTCAACTCAGATTTTACAGGCCCTCCGCACGAACGTCCGTGGCCGCCCACCGCCCCCAGGCACCTACACCGAAGCCATCTACAGCGCCGCCTCGCCATTACTCAACGGACAACCTCTCACCCCTGCTCAAGAGATGGGTGGTTTCTGCCTCGGCAGCACCATCGTCCTTGTTTTTGAAGCTCCCGCTGATTTTGAGTTTGCCGTTAAAGCGGGCCAGAAGGTCAAGGTGGGCGAGAAGCTGGGAGATATGCCCAAGGTCAAGGTCGATTAGGCTAGTTCAAGTTCAATGCATACACAGCATAGGTACCCCATATCATACAGCATGCACTTTATAACGCTGAAGAGAGGTTTCGTGATGAAGCTCTTGTCGAAGAGGTAAGAGGTTCGGAACTCAGGTTCCAGATGTTGTGTGGCAAGACATCTTTTTTCCAGATTCACAAAACAGTTACAGTTAGGTATACTGCATCTATGTATATGATTGGCCCGGGGCGGCATAGTAGCATAGTATGAGCGGCCATGGTACCACTACATAGTTTCGATGCACCGTCGGGTGTATCGCCGCTCGTCTAAGCCGAGTTTTGCAGATCTCAAGAAGATATGCTTTACTCCCCACAATATGAGTTTCTGAATCTTCGAAACATCCGCAAAATCGTAGACGGAAAAATCTAGAGGTAGTAAGGGTCGACACCGATAAAATCCGCAAAGATTTCCCGCTGTTCAGTGACGTCTCCTTCAGGAACACCGTAACCGTACGTCTCGAACAACACCGCCAATTTTTCAACTGCAATATTGATTTGAGTATGTGAACTGACCACTGAATTCAGTGAACATACCCGTGAGGTTACGAAGGTCTTGAAGTGTCTTTGGAAACCATTCATGATATTCGAATCGAGGGACACTTGGCTCGGGCGAGACGTAGGGAGGTGGCAGATTGGATGGGGCACCAGCAACGGGGGGAGGTGGGATATCGGGAATAGGGATGCGTCCCTGAGGGACATGCAAAGGCGCCAAAGGTTCTGGCGGGTTCTGGCGGACGGCAGACGCATTTAGCATACGAGCCGTGAACCATATATTTCTTGATCGCTCAGGATGACCTTGAACGCAGGGACGGTGAAAGAAGACTCACTGATCTTTTATGTGCTGGTCGCCGTTGTGGATGGAAATCTGTGTCACATACATCTGCCAGCTTCGTTTGTGCAACATGTCGACAGCCCATTGCGGGGCAGCCTCAACATCGGCTGCTTGGACAGGCTCTGCAGACATACTTGTAGGCTCTTGTAGGGTGTTTCTGGCCAGTGGCGACGTCGATCTGGTCAACCGTCAGGGGGTGAAAGCACCTGACTTGACGCGATAAATGAGGTCACGGGAATTGCACGCGGATTTGCCGTGACGGCGAATTACGTTACGTGAACCGCAAGAGCGATTGCCGACTGGCTTCACCGTTCACGTCCGCCAAAGAATTCAATTTGGCTTGCAGTGATCCAGTAAACACTAGAGAATTTAAAGAGACCATATATATTCAAGAAGCACAATACATTGCATAGATCATAGGAAATGTTTGTATATTCAACAGCAGTAATTTGAGAGAATTTTTGAGCACCTCTACACCTACGAAAACATCAGCATCACAAACACAAAACAAAGGACAACTAACTCACCTCTCACCGCGGCGGCAAAGGCCTGCTATATTGCGCCCGCTCACGGTCCCGGTCATCCCTCACATACGACGCACGCCCCCCACCCGAATACGGCGGCGGCGTACGCGAATGCGCATGCAAGGGCGGATAATCCAACGGGGTGCCACGCGGCAATGGTGCAACATGCTCCCTCGGGTCTCTCATTGGAACCGCATGCGCATCCCTCGGATCCCTCATCGGCACAGCATCTCTAGGATCACGCTCACGAACACCCATAACCGCATCTCTCGGATCCCCCCGCACATCCCGCATATGCACGTCTCTATCCCTCTCCCTCTCTCTCTCCCGGTCTCGTTCCCTCTCCCTCGAAACATCCCGCTCACGCAGGTCGTTACGCGGCTCCAATCTCGGGTCGGGCCGCTCGTAATAACCCGTCCCCGTTGCAGGTAAAGGCAAAGGAGGCGGCCGACGAGGCGAATCACGATCCCTGTCGCGCATTGACAAATCGCTACGAGGAACAGGCGCTAGTGCTGGTGGTGGAGGCGGCCGAACATCTCTCATCGGGACATCTCGTACATCCCTTGAAGTTGGAGTTACGGAAGCCGGACGTGAATCTCTCGGCGGCGCAGACAACGGTGTCGGAGGCAGCGGGGATGACATGGGATTGCCGCGTGAATCACGTAGATCGCGAGGCGGGAGTGGTGAGGGTGTTGGGGCGGCGGCGCGGTGTGATGACTCGGGGGGAGGCGGGGCCCTAAAATCGCGACTATCGCGAAGCGGAGGTGCATCCCTAAGATCTCTCGTATCCCGTAGCGGAGGGACGTCTCTTTGTTCTCTGGGGTCTCGCGGCGGCAGCGCATCTCTAAGATCCCTCGTATCGCGCAAAGGCGGAGCGTCCCTCAAATCCCTCGAATCTCGCAAAGGCGGCGCATCCCTAAGATCTCTCAGAGGCGCATCCCTCAGATCCCTCGGGTCCCGTAACGGTGGCGCGTCCCTCAAATCCCGGGTATCCCTCAACGGCGGTGCATCCCTCAAGTCACGTACAGGTGCAGACGCCGGCGGACCATCCCTTGGCGCAGGCGTACGCACATCCCTCGAATCGCGTATAGCGTTCAACGGCGCCGAAAGCGGCGCATCGCGAGGAGCCGAAAGCGAAATCGAAGCAGACCTTCCATCCCGTACATCACGCACGTCGCGAGCAGGCGGAGGCGGCAACCCCCTAGCATCTCTCGGTTCGTCCCTTCCAAGCGGCCTCGGGGGATCCAGTATTCTTGCACCTAACGACGAATCGGGCGGCGGACGGTAATACTCCTCCCTCGGCGGCGGCCCACCCGCAGTCGCAGGAGCCGGATACTCCTCCCCCCTCGCCCTCTTCGCCGGCGGCGGCCCCAAGCTACCACTACCCCCACCCCCGCCGCCTCTCGGCGGACTCAGACTCCTCGGCCTCACCCGGTACCTCGGCGTCGGATTCGCCAACGGCGCCTGCGCAGCATGTATCGAGCTCGCCGCAACAGCACTCACACCTACGGGATGAGGCGCAAGTGGATGAGACGGCGGGTGCATCGGAAGCGGCGCGTGTGTCGGCTGTGTGTGTACTGGATTTGTGTTGTGTGAATGATGTGGACCCTGAGCTGGCGGTGGCGGCGTACGCCTCGCCTCCCAGCCTCCATTTCGCTCGACCCGTCTATCTCGATCATAGTCCATCGTCGTCGAAGACGGCGGCGGCCACGAATCGCGCATCGTTCCAGCAGCGGACGCTGGACGCGCAATACTTGCACTGAGGCTCCGTTCCCGCTCGTATGATGCGGGAGCCGCCACGGGCACAGTAGGCGCATACCTACGATCACGGTCCCGGTCCCGGTCGTCCCAATCCGAAGGTGGTGGTGGTGGCCGACTATATTCCGCTCGCCTTTCCGGCTCCCTATCCCGCTCTCTTTCTCTTTCCCTATCTCTGTCATCGTAAGTGTACCGCCGCTCACCTACAGCCGGCTGCGCAGGAGGAGGAGGCGGCGGAGGGTAAGCGCTCCTACTCCGCTCCCTCTCTCGCTCGCGATCCGCCAACACAAACCGCTCCCTCTCCCGCTCTCTCTCCCTCTCCCTCTCCCGTTCTCGATCCCGGTCTCTATCCGCCGCCGCCGCACTCGCAACCGCGGAAGGCAAAAACCGGTCTCTCTCCCTTTCTCGTTCCACGGCAGAGGGCGGCGGCGCAAGTGGAAGTGGTGTGTACCTATCCCCCGAAACAGGCGGGAGCGGCACATACCTATCCCTTTCCCGCTCCCGCTCCAACTCCCTGTCTCTGTCTCTACTGTCCCCAGCAGCATAACGGTCCCTATCGGGCACATATCGATCCCCGGCAACCGCACGCAGAGGCGACCTGTCGCGTGGGTCCTTGGCGCGCATGTCGCGTATGTCGCGTTCGCGATCTAACCGGTGGTCACGATCTCGATCGTACCTCTCGCGATCCCGACGGTCGCGGTCCCTGTCGTCGTACCGCGCAGTGCTGGGATTCGGCGGCAGAGACGAGTGAGCGTGCTGAGCTGGAGGCAAAGGTGTTGACAAGCGCTCCTCTAACGAACGCGGGTTTGGCGCCGATACATTGCCTATATTGCTTGAAGTATTTGATGCGCCGGGACCAGAGCTTGAAGTAGTAGTAGGAGGAGCAGCCGAACTTTGAGGATGACCGTTTTGGCTATGATGACTCTGAGTTGGTTGTTGAACGACGCTCTGAGACTGAGACGGTTTTTGAGACACATCAGCAAGAGGAGCTGCAGTAGCGCCCGCAGGTGCGATACGATCGCGGAGACTTTGTGTTGAGGGTGGAGGGGCTTGTCCCGGTCTCTGTAAGGTAGTTCCCTGAGCATGACTACTCGGAGCAACACTTGCAGAGGATATGGTCTTTGTAGCAGGAGGAGCATTGGTAGCCATAGAAGTAGAGGTAATAGCAGTCTGTGCGGACGCAAGGGCACCATTTTGACCCGAACCTGGCAGAGAATTGCGGCTGACGGGGGTACGTAGGTCAGGGGGACGGCGGTCAACGCCGCCCGTAGAGTCATGACGCGCCCGAGATAACGCGTTGGCGCTCGTATTTTGGTTATTGCTGTGATGTACAGACACTGAAGCGGGAGGAACGCCATTAGCCCCAGAGTCTGATGTAGAAGGTGCTGAGCGATCCCAAGACTGGGCAATGGGGACTGCGGAGGCGGGTGGCACAGAAACTGGAGTAACTTGGCCGAGCGGGGGGTCAAGCATCATAGTCGCTGGTTGGGTTGACTTGGAATAAGGTCAGAACGGTTGAAACGAGCAAGAATTGATTTCAACAAAGGAACTCGAAGCTCGCCGATCCAAATTGCCAACGCAGTCAATAGAATGAAGGACATAGGCCCAGGAAACGCGAGGAAGATTGGAAAGAAACTCACCTGAGCGTTTGGACCAAGATATATGGCAGCTAGAGCCTGAGGCTGGGGGACAGCGCGGTAGAACTCATGTTGACCAGCCTTGATCATCGCCTTGAGGTTCTCTAGGACCTCTAAGTCGGATTGTGGTTGCTGTGAGGCATAGAACTGTGTCTGGGAGGGCATAGTCGTTGTCGTCGACTCGTCGTGATCTTCGTCGTCCTAGACAAAGGGCAGAGAGCGCAAAGGGGGGAATAGGATGTGATCAATGTGAGACTGTAGCGATTGGATGTTTGTGTTCTTTGTAGGTTGGATGCGGCGGACACCACCACCAGGCAAGGTGTATGTGGTATTTTCAGAGCGGCTGATTTGCCCTTGTTTGCCAAACTCAGTCGGCATTTGCCGAATTCGACTTTTCAACTTAGAAAATAGCAGCTTCGCAACTTGCTAGGCTCAGCCGCTCACTGAACTCTCATGAGCACTTGGGTCAATAATATTTTTTTTTGCTTTGGCACCGCCTTGCGCCAACAGACAACAATCGGGCGATAACGAGGCTCTTCCTCAGTTTTCAAAGACAATTTACAGCTGTTTGCAAAGCTAATGGCACTTCCGAACATTTTGTATACAAAGAGCAATTTAAATGTGCGAACTTGTATTGCTCCTCACACAACCATTTATGGACCAATTAGCCTCATTTTAGGCTCATTTTGTAGCATTTTGACAGTGCTTTCATCCTATATCTGAACCGTCCCCTAATCCGATCCCTCTGCGTCCCTTGATTGCCGGTCATCGGCGGTAATACGAACAACGAACCTGAGAAAACTTGTTCATTTCTGTTCAGAATCACTTCGATTTTTGAGATTATGTAGCCATTAGGTAGGTAATGAGGTCTGCAAGCTCAAAATGCAAGACAACCACAGACCACTAACAGCAGAATGAAATTATTCACCAAGTGATCGTTCTCGGCGCTGAGCAATTGTATCTGCATATTTTCAAAAGGTGTGATTGCAGACCTGATTTGAGCTTTATTCTTCTGCTAATATTGCTTTATGGGGCCCCAAACTGTCCAGAATTGAGCCAGAACGAAGCAAATCACATCCCAGTTGGGACAACTAACCTCGGCATGATGCCATCACATTTCGGACGCACTTGCCGCTATTTGCCGGCGGCTTGGAACCCCTGCCGAACCACTTCAGAACAAAACTTGAACTGTGTGAATTGGTTGGAAATTGGATGAGATATGAGGGCGGGAAGATAGGACGTTTTGAAATGCTTTCTTTTCATAAAAATTCAGGAGGTGCCATTAACTATGCAAACAGCTGTAATTATCCGCAATTTCAATACTATCACTGGCGAAACGAAGGTTGCGTACATGTCTTGCGGTAAGGACACGAGACGATCCGAGCAACATGGCTTCATCAGTTCGGTTTCGCTTGACTGAATTGGCTTATTTCGAGCTGAATCGTTGTGGCTCGAATTTTAACGAAAAATATCCGATTCCTCGATTCAGCTCGAGGAATTGACGACGAATATCTCGTCCGACTCCGCACGGCCGTAGCGTGCAACAGCAGCGATTACAGCAGACGGTCTCATCTGCACAGGACTTGTGGCACATCCGCTCAAACCACCCTTCCCCTGCGTGGAATTTTTCAGATCATCAGCAAATCGGGATATCAAGACTGACCGGGTCTTCGGTGTCGAGGTTATCGCGCAGCCTGAGGCGCCGCCAGAGACCACGGAAGCCGGTGTCTTGATCTGCGAAAGTTAAATAATAGTTTCGAAACCAAAGAATGAGCAATCACCGGAACCACTGGCGTAAGCGGCAGAGGCAAGAACGTCCATGACACGCTCTCGGACGAATGGCGCGGTGCGAGACGAGGTGAGTAGGGCTTCAAGGGTACTGAGAAATTTGCGGGAGGTGGTCTGTTTTATGAAAATCTCAGATGAGTTGCGTAGCATGATGCCCCATAGCTAGATAATGATGTTGAGTTTGATTCGCTATCAAAGGTGGGCACACACTTTCCCGGCAGCAAGCTGCGCTGCAGGCTCACCGTACTTGAACGTGTGACGAAGTGCACGTACGGCTTCTTTTGCGCGGGCTTTCGATGAAACAGTGTCACATATATCGAGAATAAGAGTCCAATCCTCCCAAGCGGCATCAGCAGTGCATAAACCTGTGTGGATTGAGAAAAGACAATGGTTGGACGAGAAATAAACCCACCAATTTTGCGAGTGAGCTCGTTCTCTTCTTTGACTTCTTCGGCACACTTAATATCACGCTCACATTCCTGGTCTCCACCGTCTCGATTTCCCAAGTCGCCATCTTCTGCACCTTGAATATTGGTATTCGGTGAATGACCCTCGTTGCGCGGCTGAGGCGATGGAATGTGCAAACACATGTTCTGAACAACTTGCCGCGTTGTGGGCCGAGTAGTCGGGCTTTGTGCCCAGCACCATGTTATATGCCGCCATAACAAGTCGGACATGGCTGGCAACCCGGACGGTCGGACTGCACGTTCACCCATAATGACCTTGAATGCTGCGACGCCATCACGAAGATTTGCGAATGGTGGCCGCCCCGTATACAGCTGTACAAGTTGGGAGAGGCAGACGCGCAGGAACAAAACTTACCTCAAAGCACACGCAGCCGAAAGCGTACACATCTGTCGCTGTTGTTCGGACGAAATGAGACTCGAACTGATCAGGATCAAGTAGCTCTGGAGCCATCCAGTAGACACTCCCACCCCGATTGGTACTCGGTGAGGTCGTAACATCAGAAAAATTGCTCAATCCGAAGTCAGCCAAACATGCGGCCCCATTCCCTTGGATCAGGATGTTGGCCTGCGAGATAGTGAGCAAACAACCCTCAGAACAAGAAGATTTTGTACGCCTTTCAAATCTCCGTGAATGATGTTACAAGAATGGAGATATTCAAGGCCACGAGCGATTTCAAGAAGCTAGCTGCGGGTGTCAGAGCCGGCGTGCAATTTGAGGCAAGCTTACCAGTGTGTCGACCGCGTCATGACCATTCTCCTTAAGGTAGCTTATGACCGTGCCCTGCTCCATCCACGGGGAGACCATGCACAAGGAATTGGGGAAGCTGTCCCGGTCTATACCAAGACGCGGCAAGATGTATGGATGGTGCAATTCCTTCCAGATGAGGGCTTCCCGGCAAAATTTCTGAGTGAGTTAGTGTTTGACAGTTGTAAGACCAAGTACAACTCACTAAATGGATGCGATGCAGGTCCGAGCCACGAAGAAAATGCCGCATACGTTTCAAGGCGACTGGCTTCTCATCGACAACGGCGCGATATATGTCCCCGAATCCGCCTCCAAAGGTAGGGTAGTCTTCGCGTGCGGGCACCCCGCCGAGTATAAAAAGTGAAGATGGAAGTGAGTCAGAGGATTCTGAGAGCTTGCGAACGATGGTGCGAGCCATCCGGCTGTGCTCAGGATCCAATAGAAACCCTTTACCAAGGGTCTCAATTCACAAATCATTATCTACAGATCCTCGAAAGCTTTAGAAAGCAAACCTCTTGTATCACATCCAGGAACCATGTGCCGAGTCCCCGGAAAGGTTCAAGATCGCATTCCTTTGAGCTTCTGAACCCAAGGCAGTGATGAGGACGGTGGCAATCCGCTCACTATCCGAACGTTGAGCGGCTCGTAAGTTTGGATCGTTGGGAAGACCGAGATTCGCAACGATCTGCACCAGGAGAAGTAAGTTATAGCGTGTTGTGCATGGGAATTTTACCTCGAGTAATGTTTTTCGGATTGGTACACTCCGCACAATAGCGTAGACAACATCGTCTCCACAACTTGCCATAGAGGTCAAACAGGCGTCTAGAGCCTTCCGCGACTGGGCGAGTTCATGTGGGCTTAATCTGAAGTTCACCGATGACAAGAACATGAAGGTTCAAAGGTGTCGCCACTGACCCCGTTATATGGGTATTACAAGCCCGTTCAACGAAACAGACAAGCGATTCGTGGAGAAACATGTCGAAGACCTTTCGTCCGCTGTTCTTTGGGGATCAAACTATTCTTGAGTCAAGAAGTGTTGAACAGATGATTCGTGAGCCGTGGCGAGGTCTTGTCAAGATGAACGAAGGCGATGTGAAGACGGTCCGCAAAACTCTGGAATAGACGAGAGCTGACGAGGCCAACCGCTGCAAACCCAAACCACACTGGCACTCTGAAAAAGGGAGACATTTTGTATGCATTTCGAACGGCCCGAGACCAACAACGATCCGCCGGTGGGAAAGGATGAGTTAAAGACGCGGGAGGCGGCGTGGAGAGGTTTGCGGCCTTTCAGTATAGTCTTCTTCGAGAACAACATCGACGCCGAGGACAGGCCGCCTCTCCTCCTGTCACATGTCACACTGCTATTTGTACGCTCTTTCTTGTCAACCACGATGACCACAAATTGCTCGAGTATCTCTATTGATCTACATATATCAAGTCTGGAGCTCAAAGTCAAGGTCTCAACGAGATGTACTTTTTGAGTCTTTAATTCAGCACCGCAAATCATTTGCGGATTCGATTCGATCATAGTCGCGTACTGCGGCGTACAACATTCTATATTCAACTTGGCGGCAATTCGGACATCTTTCTCACTGTGCCTTCGTGGCGGTGGGCCTATATATGCTATGCAACACTGCACCACATCTCTCGGCAACGATCTGCCCACCGAGTTTCGAACAAAAAATCCCGAGAATAGAACCACTTGGGATCTGGTTCTGACGCAGATATCACTCGAGCTAGATGGTCGAGGGCACTGCCAGAGACGTGACGCCACGAAGTAGGCCACCCAAGCATCGAGCTCCACCTGCACCCACGAGAGGGCACAACTGCATCCAGGAGCAAATAACTCGGGTCAATGAGCTTAATGCGTCCACGGCCTCTGCCCGTTCTACCACAGGCCCCAGTGAATGGTGGACGGAACATTGTCGTTTACGAATCTCTGCTTGCTTTCGTTGGAGGTGCTCTTGATACCTGGTCAGTCTCAATACATCTGGCAACTCTATCACCTTATCATGAACAACCTAGTCGAAATACACATCAAGTCGCTCAGCTGCGCTTGGATCTCGATGAGTGTTTGTCGCTCGCTTGTTACGACGCTATAACCGCCATTGCACAAAGCGTACAAGTCAGAAAAGTATTACTAGAGGTGAGGTTCTGAATTTACACGCTGGAAGATTCTCCATAACTGCCTCAGATCGTCTCGAAGCTCAGCCTCACCAATGATCCAAAGTTACGCGCTGCCCTACGCTCAGACAGCGAGCGGATCGCCACTCTCCTTGTTACGAGCTTCCAGTTAGAGAATGAGAGAGATGCCACTTTGAATCTGTCTAGCGATCTGACGCAGTGTTTCCTTGATGTAGTCCATGAGGTATCTCCAAATATTTGCCGCCGTTGAGCATCCCTGAACAGTATTACAGACCCTTGACAAGCGGCTTCTACAGGACACTGAGCACCGGATGGCTCGCAGCATGGTTCGGAAGCTCTCAGAGGCATCCGAGTTTTTCCCGTCTTCTCTTTTCGTACCCAGTGCGGTGTGCACGCGCGAAACTTATCCCACTTTCGGTGGTGGATTTGGGGACATTTATCGCGCTACTGTTGATGGGCAACCAGTTGCGCTTAAACGTATGCGGCATTTTCTGCAAGGGTCCGATCTGCGGCGCATACATCTAGTGAGCTATTTTACTCTTGCGACTGTTAAATACTAATGCGCCTAGAAATTTTGCCGGGAAGCTCTCATCTGGAAGGATCTGAACCATCCGTACATCTTGCCTCTTATCGGAATAGACCGGGACAGTTTTCCGGATTTCCTGTGCATGGTTTCTCCTTGGATGGAGCATGGCACTGTCATTGACTTCCTGAAGAAGCATGGGCATGACATGGTCGAGAAACTGGTGAGCTCTTTAAGATCAGCTTCTGTGTGCAGGATTACTTAAAGCGCACTCAGCTTTATGAAACCGCTCAAGGCCTCGAGTATTTACATTCCCGCAATGTCATCCATGGAGATCTGAAAGGAGTACGACACTTTTTTCTGTTGATGATCGTCTAGTAATTATTTCACAGGCTAACATCCTGATACAAGATGATTGGACCGCTTGCTTGGCTGATTTTGGATTGAGCAAGTTTTCTGACGCATCCACTTCGATGAGCTCCAATCGGGGTGGTAGTGTCTATTGGATGGCCCCAGAGCTTCTTGATCCTCATATCCCTTTTGCCCGAACACTGGCCACAGACGTGTATGCTTTCGGCTGCGTCTGTTTGGAGGTACATAATTCTCCATTTCGGCTGTTTACCTTTCTGAACGTGTACGTACAGCTATACACGGGGCGACCACCATTTGCAGATGTCCTTGACGTTGTCGCAGCAACCAAGATCATAGCTGGTGAACGTCCACTCCGACCGTCAAGTTCGCCAGCCATGTCCGACTTGTTATGGGAGCATGTCACATCTTATTGGGGACAGAGCT
Organism: Favolaschia claudopus; assembly: GCA_037176885.1. Classification (NCBI taxonomy): domain Eukaryota; kingdom Fungi; phylum Basidiomycota; class Agaricomycetes; order Agaricales; family Mycenaceae; genus Favolaschia; species Favolaschia claudopus. Next base: position 465,916 of record JAWWNJ010000026.1, on the reverse strand, counting down.
CGACTTCCCGTCCGACAACGCCGCAGGTTGTTGGAAACATGCGTCGTCACATCTCATCACCTTTCCATTCAAGCGAGGAAGATTCAGCCGACGCTCATGAAACAAGCTTATCCTCTCTAAACACCGCTGACGAAACTACTCCAGCACATCATCAGCCCTTACCGCCTCTGTTTATCAACAAAGACGATCTCGTTGACCGCCAACAAGAGATTCATATAGTGGAATCGCCGTCATCCCCCCTTGCCCCAAGCAATTTCCCTCCATTTCCTAATTCCTCCGCTCCCTCCCCTGCTTCGTACAATACCCCACAGAAGCAGCGACAGCGCCCCCAAATTCCCGGCAAGAAAACCTCGTCCTTTCTGGGCATACTGTCTCACCTTGATCCCCGACAGCCTACAGCGCGTGCTATATCTAGAAATATTGACCAAAGCGAAGTTCAAAGTGAAAAGAGTCTGAGTATCGATTCATTCGTTGAGCAGCCGACGGACAAGGAGAAGAAGGGTGGTTTCTGGAATCGCGGCAGCGGGGACAAGGACAAGGAACGGCAGCGCGAGCGTGAACGCGAACACGAACGGGAACCTGCCGCTGCTGAGATGGAGGCTGCGAGGGAGAGAGGGCGAGGGCTTCGTGAACAGAGTCGCGGTCGCAGAGACGAAGAGCTCACACGCAAAATCGGTTCGTGTTTACTCGTCTGCTGCATTTTGTCTTATATTCTGCAGGGTTCCTCACTGCTACGGCGTCCGAGGACTGGACTCTCGTTCTCGATGTCTGTGACCACGCCTCGTCGTCTGAAGCCAACGCAAAAGAGGCTGTTCGTGCGCTGCGTCGCGAATTCAAGTACGGCGAGCCTGCAGCGCAACTTGCCGCGGCCAGGGTGAGTCCCGATACCTTCTCTGAATTCAAAGTCCTCCCGTGGAGTTGATTATGAAGCCGATTATCGACTTGATTCTGAAGTCGATCCCGATTTCAATTCTGCACGACTCTTGTCATATGTGTCGATTCTTCTGCAGTTGCGAGTCTGGACTCGAAACAGTTGATTCGATTCAATTTCGACTCGATGATCGCTTTTGGTCGATTCTTGGAGTAGACTCACAATCGACCCAAAATTTGAATTTATTCTCCGCGACATGATCGATTTTCCAAAAGGGCTTCGACTTCCCCTGTGAAAGTGAGGCTGACATTTGTGCAGCTATGGGCCATCATGCTACGCAACTCGTCTGAAATCTTCATCAATCAATCCACCTCGCGCAAATTCCTCGACACTCTCGAAGACCTCCTCACCTCGACCCGCACCATCCCCGTCGTCCGAGAACGCGTCATGGACGTTCTCGCCGCCGCCGCTTATGCCAGCGGTTCCAGTGAGCTGCTACATTTCGCGCGTGCTAATTGTCTGAACAAACCTTTCCAGAAAAAGATGTCGGCTTTCGTGGCCTCTGGCGGCGGGTCAGACCGCGCCATACACCCGAAGAAGGCATGCCCTTCGAGACCGAAGACGCCATGTTCAACCCGCCGCTCCTCGCGGTCGCCGCATCGACGGTCTCCCCACCGCCCATCGTTTACCAAGACGCCACGCCCATCGTCCCCGACACCCCGCCCGTCTCGCGCCCTCCACCGCGAGAGCGCTGAACCTGTGGCGCCCGCTGTCTGGACGACGACTCTTCAGTGCCAGTCAATCTCTTGTGTCAGGCCTTGAGCTCTCTTGTATGAGATGTATGTTTGCGTATTTCAGCATTCTTCTCCAGAGGGGTTTCCCCCCTCGCGAGTTTAATGATTATATGATGCTGTTCCTTTGGGCCTGTGGAATGCCTATGAGGGGACAACGCCGACGATCGTAACAAAACCAGCAACCAAGTACTAAGTACATTGTCGTTCGCTGATCCTTTGTCACAAGAACTGCTGTTAATAAAGTTCTTTTAGTCCAAAACGTGTTATTACCGTTATTACTATTGCAACAGTATGTATGTAGCCAGATAAATTTCAGGAGCGACTGTAAGTACCTGGAGTGGTCTGCTGATAAATGTCAATGAAGAGGCTTTGCCGGAAAATTGGATCCAACTAAGGGGGGGTTTTAGTGGGTATACCGCCCTTGACCGCAAGAAATGGAATAGGTTGATAGACCTACGGCCGGACTGGCCGGAGTCCCCACTGGTATAAGTGCGTGATGGCATTTCCTCCCGGACATCTTCCCGGAATTTTCTGGAGAAAATAGCGAACGACTTGGAATGCATCTGCTGCCTAACTTTAGTTTGGTTAAATCCGACGCTCCAAAAAAAAAAAAAACAGGAGCCGACCATGATGGGATCAACAGCCAAAGCCTACCAAACTTTACAACGCCTTGTTCCCAAGATGGGAATTTTTCGAAAGCACAGAAGCATCGCCAAGTCAACGCTATGGTTCGCATTGTTGTACAAGAACTCGTTACCACGCAGCAACACACAGTAGAGTCTGCTAGCAGTCATCAAGGCAACTTGCAAAGAAAGTCGTTGCGCAATGCACTAGCTCAGCGTGCGTGTCCTCTCATCTCTGTCTCTGGTTCGGATCCTGTCGGGGAGCTCTCATGGCACTCTGTACATGACGATCGGCCAACGGCGCCAAATATCACTCCCAGCCAATCCCCGAATGCATCTACGAATTATCATCATTGCAAGAAAAAAACTCATACGACCGGCGGCGATTGCTCGTTTTACTTCCGAGTTTTCTCTCAAGGCGCCCGGCCAATTTAGGAAATGCCTGATTATACTTGACTCGATCTTACTCGTCGCGGAGCCGTCAACTAAGGTGGTGGCTGTGCGCCTACTCTCTGCAACATAAAACTGTCTGCGAACGGTTCCGGGCCCGTGTATATGCTTCACTACGGCTCCGTAAATCGTCCCACGGTCTCCTTTTAAAGGTTCACAGAATTTTCGATTTTTTCTTGTTGTTGTAACCTCGAATCAGACCCAATGGTGTAAGTGACCTCCTGCGTTCTGCCATCCCCCGATAATGACGAGAGTTTCCAGTAAGTTCACTGTTGAAGAGATCCGTGGCCTCATGGAGAGGCCCACAAATATTCGTAATATAAGTGTTATCGCACATGGTACTTATCCCAAGCCTCTTGAACAACACTAATGCTAATGTCCCGTAGTTGACCACGGCAAAACTACGCTTACGGACACCCTCATATTCAGGGCAGGCATCACCTCCCCGCGCTACATGGACACTCTGCCCGATGAAAAGGAACGCGGCATAACTATCAAATCCACAGCTATTTCCCTGTAATGATTTTTTTGTTCGGCCTCTGGTAAACTGATGCTGACCTCTGACCTAGATATTTCAAAATCCCCGAAGAGGACGTCAAGGCTGTGACGCAGAAAACAGAAGGATCCGAGTTCCTGGTCAATCTCATTGATGCAAGTCAGCCTTGTAAACTAAGGCGTCTCGACGATTAAATCTCTTGCAGAGTCCGGGCCATGTAGATTTCTCTTCTGAGGTTACAGCGGCTCTTCGCGTTACCGACGGCGCGCTTGTTGTCGTCGACACTATTGACGGTGTCTGTGTGCAAACAGAAACTGTTCTCCGGCAGGTACGGCGGTTTGAGAATTTGTTTACGCGGTCCCGATACCAATAGCACATAGGCTCTCTCGGAACGCATCAAGCCCGTTGTCTGTATTAATAAGGTCGACCGGGCATTGCTTGAGCTCAAGATCTCCAAAGAAGAGCTCTATCAGACTTTCTCCCGCACTATCGAGAGCGTCAATGTCATCATTTCGACCTACACGGATCCTGCTCTCGGCGATGTACAGGTCTTCCCTGACCAGGGCACCGTCGCCTTCGCATCTGGTTTACATGGCTGGGGATTCACGCTCCGGCAATTTGCCAACCGCTATACAAAAAAATTCGGTGTCGATAGGGATAAGATGATGAAACGTCTCTGGGGCGACAACTTCTTCAACCCTGCGACGAAGAAGTGGACCACCAAGAGCACTGATGCGGAAGGCAAACCGCTCGAGCGCTCGTTCAATATGTTTGTCCTGAATCCGATTTTCCGCATCTTCAATACGATTTTGGAATCTAAGAAGGAAGGAATCGGTTCTATACTGGAGAAACTCGACATCGCTTTGACGCAGAAGGAGATGGCGCTGGAAGGGAAGGATCTGCTCAAGATGGTTATGCAGAAGTTCCTTCCCGCGGGCGAGTCCCTTCTCGACATGGTGGTGTTGCATTTGCCCTCGCCGACGACTGCGCAACGCTATCGCGTGGAGAGTCTGTATGAGGGCCCTATGGACGACGAGTCGGCTATTGGGATTCGCGATTGCGACCCGCAGGCGCCGCTTGTGCTGTATGTTTCGAAGATGGTGCCGACGAACGATAAGGGCCGGTTCTACGCCTTTGGCCGGGTTTTCTCGGGTACGGTGCGGTCGGGACAGGTTGTGCGCATTCAAGGACCGCGATATGTTCCCGGGCGGAATACGGATTTGTTCGTCAAGTCTATCCAGCGCACGGTTCTTATGATGGGTCGGACTGTTGAGCCGTTGGATGATTGCCCTGCGGGCAATATCGTGGGGCTTGTGGGTGTTGATAAGTTCTTGCTGAAGAGTGGGACGCTGACGACGTCGGATACGGCGCATAATATGCGGGTTATGAAGTTTAGTGTTGCGCCGGTGGTGCAGGTTGCGGTGGAGGTGAAGAATGCGGCGGATTTGCCGAAGCTTGTTGAGGGGCTTAAGAGGCTTTCGATGGCGGATTCGTTGATTCAGGTGTCGACTTCGGATGCGGGGGAGCATTTGATTGCTGCTGCTGGGGAGTTGCATTTGGAGATTTGCGTCAAGGTGAGTTGGTTATTATTTAGTTGACGTGGCTGGTTTATTGACGATGATTTGTTGTAGGATCTCATTAACAACCACGCGGGCGTGCCGCTGAAGATTTCGCAGCCTATCGTGCCGTATCGCGAGAGCGTCAAGGCAGAGTCCTCCGTCATCGCGCTCGCCAAGTCGCCGAACAAGCATAACCGGCTATATGTTTCTGCGTCGCCGCTCGGAGACGAGCTTACCAAGGCGATTGAGGACGGGGAGATTGGTGCACAGGACGACTTTAAGGTTCGTGCGAGGGTGCTTGCTGACCGGCACGGTTGGGACGCGTCGGAGGCGAGGGAGATTTGGGCGTTTGGGCCGGATAATAGTGGGGCGAATGTGTTGGTCGATGCGACGAAGGGGTTGCAGTATCTTGCTGAGGTGAAGGATTCGGTTGTTGCTGGGTTTCAGTGGGCGACGAAGGAGGGGGTGTGTACTGGGGAGCCGGTGAGAGGTGTGCGGTTGAATATCATGGATGTTATGGTGTGGTGGTTTTTCCATTTTTTTTGTTCGACGCTCATGGTTGGGCTCTAGTTGCACGGAGATTCGATACATCGAGGTGGATCGCAGATCATTCCGACCACACGTCGTGTTGTTTACGGTGCCTCTCTGCTGGCGCAGCCGGTACTCCAAGAACCCGTTTTCCTTGGTGAGTGCTTGTTACGCTGCACTATTTGCATTGCTTACACCGGATTGTAGTCGAGATTCAATGTCCTGATAGCGCTATCGGCGGCGTGTACGGCTGCCTGAGCGCTCGTCGCGGACAAGTGTTCAGCGAGGAGCCGCGAGTTGGTACGCCGATGTACACGATCAAGGCTTATTTGCCAGTGAGCGAGTCGTTTGGGTTGAACGCTGCGCTACGGGAGGCGACGAGCGGGAAGGCGTTCCCGCAGTGTGTGTTTGATCATTGGGCAACGTTGAGTAGTTGTATGTTGCTTTCTTGTGTTTTTTTTGCGGGTTTTGTTGACCATGGCCATGATTAGCGCCACTGGAGGCTGGTAGCAGGGCGGAGGAAATTGTGATGAATATCCGTACGCGGAAAGGGCTGAGTGTGAGTCGATGTACGCGCTGGAAAATGTTTTTTTGACTGATTTTCGATAGCCCGGAATCCCTGCTCTCGACAACTACGTGGATAGATTGTAGTATTGAGGTTGGCTTACATTTGTAATTATAGTTGTGTTAATCCATCCGGTGTTGTTGGATTAAACTTGCGATCGATGTCGTGCTTCGATTAGCTGTAAAATGTTCGCCAACGGAGGATGTAAATGTGAAGACACAGGTTCTTCGCACATAGATAGGCCTGATTCAGCAAGAAGAGACGGCGAGCCAGTTAGAAGCCTCGAAACGATCTGAGGCAGTGAGAAGCGGGGTGATGTTGTTTCTCGTTGCTGGGACATTGAGTGGACGGAATACCGAAGCCGCCGAGAATATGTTATGGCTGTAGACATAGTTTCTTGCGGTTGAGTGGTGCAATCGCTTTGGATTGCACTTACCGGCCCGACAAAAAGTCGAGCATACGGATCAGGGATATCCTTTGGTTTTGCACTAGCACAGATTTTGCAATGCCACGTCGAATTCGCTGAAAAAAAGAGATTAAGGAAGGAAGAACGTGGGTTACAGCGGGCGTTGCATTAATAGCTGTACTATACCGATAACAAGGGATTGTCGCGGAAGAGTTTCAGATTTTTGTGGATGGCCGATGGAGGTGATTGCCAAACAAGCGACGCGCGCATCCTCAGCGACCGCCATCATCCCTGGCCGTCGTCGTCCCCGTCGTCGATGGCTTACACCTCTTCCTCTCTCACCCCATCTCGACCTGCTCCTTCACCCGCAATGTATTCTAATTCCCAGTCAACCTTGGTTTCTTCTCAGTCCACTTTGGCGTCAAACGGCTATGGTTCCGCCTTTACCTTCAATCCCAGTTCCCCCGCCGGCTCTTCTTATTCCTCCTCATACTCTGGCATCGGCGGATCTCCATCTTTGTCAAATGGCAGTGGCGCCGGGGGTATCGTCAGGCAAGGCCAAGTCAGCGTCAAGGAAGATGGTACTCTCACTAGTTGGATCTGGAAGCTCAAATGGCTCGTGCTCAAGGAGATGACCCTCTCACTACACAAGTCTGAGGTGTGTATCTATCTACATTCTGTGCCAGCACACCCTTTGGCTGCAGTCGCCTCGCATCCTGGGCGATGCTACCGCGGAGCACTGGTTCGGCTATTACTGTTGCCACTGCAGCCCCACTCTCGTTTGCTGCATCTTACATTTTAACGACCGTTGCAGGGCTCAGCTCAACAAACGGTCGTCCTTCTGCGCGATATCGCAAGCATCGAGCGAACAGACCTCAAACCCTACTGCCTACTTCTTGAGACTCAGGACCGAAAACGATACTTCTTGTCACTAAAGAACGATGAGGAGCTCTATGGTCCGCCTCACATTTGTTGCTCTGGACTTTTTCTCATGATGTACTCTCAAAGGCTGGCAAGACGACATCTACTCACGCTCACCACTCATGGGTGTAAGCAATCCGACAAATTTTGTTCACAAAGTGCACGTTGGGTTTGATCCTGTTAGCGGCGCGTTCACGGTCCGTTTCTTTTCAGCTTCCATTGTCGCGTCACAGCCTAACCTGCGAACCAGGGGATGCCCGAACAATGGAGCAAATTGCTGACTAAATCGGCCATCACTCGCGAGGACTATGCTAAGGACCCGCAAGCAGTCTTGGATGTCCTCGAATTCTACACGGATCACCAGAAGAAGCGAGAGATGGAGCAGCGGGAACAGGAAATGGATACCGGTACGTTTCTAGTCGCGAACGGTGGTGCAGCCGTAATTAAACCTTAACGGCATCAGGCGCACCAGCTCGCTTCAATGCAGGCACAGGTCTCGGCGGGATGAGCAAAATGAGCGCATCCACGTCCTCTTTGAACGAACGCCCGCCTGTGAAGCGTCAAGAATCAGCACCAGGTGTTCTCGACGGCGTCAATGGCTCCCCCCTCACCTCAAGCTCGTCCTTCTCCGCGACACCTCCACGACCCGCCCAACAGAACCTCCCCTCACAGCAACTCCAATCTTCCCGACCCGCTCCCCCTCGACCTCTTCTCACCGGAACGCGGCCCGCCCCAGCTGCTCCACCACTCAACGGTGGCCCCGCCGTCCCTGCCAAAACAGCCGGCGACCTCCCTTCCTCCGCCGACCTACGTGCCCGACAGAAAGCCCAGGGTCCTCCTGCTGGGTCCGCAGCTGCTGGGCTGCCGCTGCGGAAAGATTCGCTGCAAACACCACAGCCGCCGAATCAACAACAACAGCGGCAGGAGCAGCGCGCGGAAGCTGCGAAGCGGGAGCGTGAGCGAGAGGCGCAGGCGCAGCGGGAGCGGGATCAGCAACAGCAACAGCAGGAGCGGCCGCCGTTGGGTCCCCCGAGCAAGACTGCGCCGACTGGGAATGCGCCTGCGTCGACGGCTGCGGGGGCCACGGCGGGTCCGCCGCCTGTCAAGCCTTTGCAGCCGGCGAAGAAGCCGGCGATTCAGTTTGATGAGAAGGCGGCGGAGAAGGTTGGGCAGGGGACGCAGGGGGTTGCGGCGGCTGCGGCTGCGTTGGAGAAGAAGGGCGATGGGATGAAGGAGAAGCGGATAAGTACGATGACGGAGGTGCAGATCATGGAGAAGCTAAGGCAGGTTGTGTCGGACGACGATCCGAAGACGCTTTATAGCAAGATTAAGAAGGTTGGGCAGGGGTACGCTTCTTTTCTCTTTTTTGAGCCATCTAGTGGTAAGATTTGTTAACCTATTTTTTGTGCAGCGCTTCTGGTCACGTATATGTGGCGAAGACGTTGGCTACAGGCAAGAAGGTTGCGATCAAGGAGATGGACTTGTCGCACCAGCCAAGGAAGGAGCTCATCGTGAACGAGATTCTCGTCATGAAGGAGTCGCAGCACCCGAATATTGTCAACTTCCTGGAGAGTTATCTCGTTAAGAGTAACGAGCTCTGGGTTGTGATGGAGTATATGGAGGGTGGCGCGTTAACGGATATCATTGAGAATAATACGTTGGAGGAGGACCAGATTAGCAGTATATCTTTTGAGGTTTGTGCTGTTTTGTTTCTTCTTCTGGGTTTTTGAATGCTGACGGTGGGATTGTGCAGACTTGCAAGGGCTTGGGCCACTTGCACAGCCAGAGCATTATTCACCGAGATATCAAGTCTGACAACGTCTTGCTCGACGCTCTTGGCCGGGTGAAAATCAGTGCGTTGCCTGCTTATCAAGTTCTTTCATGGTCCAGTCTTACTTAACGTGCCTTCTGCGCAGCGGACTTTGGTTTCTGCGCGAAACTGACGGACCAAAAGTCGAAACGCGCAACCATGGTCGGGACACCGTATTGGATGGCTCCCGAAGTCGTGAAGCAGAAGGAGTACGGCGCCAAGGTCGACATCTGGTCTCTGGGTATCATGGCTATCGAGATGATCGAAAACGAGCCGCCGTATCTGGATGAGGAGCCGCTCAAGGCGCTGTATCTGATTGCGACGAATGGCACACCCACGCTGAAGAAGCCGGAGGCGTTGAGTCGTGAACTCAAGGGCTTCTTGGCTGTGTGTTTATGTGTGGATGTGAGCAGCCGGGCGACGGCGAATGAGTTGCTGGATGTGAGTGTGGTTTTATTTTTATTTTTTTCTTGTTCTTTGTGCGAGAGAAACAAAGAGGACTGATGAATTGGCTATAGCATGAATTCTTGAAGAAAGCTTGTGCTCTCTCGGGTCTTGCTCCATTGCTACGATTCAAGAACAAGCAGTCATAATCGTTATCGTTATCGTTTGTACGAACTTGTTTTTTCCGTTCGAGCTTGCATCGCCGCGACATACCGACTGGCGTCCACTCGTTTGGCTACTATCCCGCCTCCGCCTGTTATCTCCCCTCCTCACGTTGTTTACGCACCCACGCCTCTCCTCTCCTCCTCGTGCTACCCTGTGTAACTTGGTATCCATATATATATTTCTACTTTACAGTTTCCCATCTCGTTGTTTCATGGGTCATCATACCCGTTTTTTCGTCTCATTTTATCATTTTTTTCGCAGTTTCATCTGTTTCCCTTCTCTTCCTATCCCACCTCCTACCGCACCTGCTTTTCTCTCCTCCTTCGAATTTCTTCCCACAACTCGAACTCTGGAAAAAATGGTAATGAGTAAATGTACTACTTGCTTGTTGTCAAATGAAATCGGCTAGAAATGAATGTGCGATTGAAAGTCAATGAAATGAACTTGCAAACACTCCGACAATGGGAGCGACTGTTTGACCTCGAAAATCCGACATTGCAGATTTGGATAGCAGAGTAACTAGTCGGTGCGCATACATGTAAAGTAAATCCTCTAAACCCCCTTCTTCTTTCCAATAACACCATCCTTCGCACTCTTCTTACTCCCGCCGACCTTCAAAATGCTCTTCACAATCTTTTCTTTTTTCTTCTCCCCCGGCTTCCCAGCCCGCTTCTGCTTCAGCTCATCGCTGCTCAGAGCAGCAGCCTTTGAGAAGGTCACCTCGGGCTTGGCTTTGGTTTTGGTGGTTTTGCCGTCTTTTGCCTTGTCAGGAGAGGCTGGAGCGGGTACATCGACGCCGGCCGCTTTCGCCTTTTCCTTTTTCGTTTTCGGCGCGGGCGTGTCTGGAGCGACGGCTGGTTGTTCGACTTCGGTGTCGGGCGCTTTCTTCTTCTTGCTCTTTGGGGGAGCAACGGGAGATTCGGCGGTGGGAGTGGGTGCGGCAGGCTCAACGGCGGGGGAAGGTTTTGACTTGTATTTTTTAGACGAAGCAGGCGCGGGGGATGGTGGGGCGACAGGGTCCGCGTCCGCGTCGGCGCCTTTGCGTTTTTTGTTTTTTGTGAAAGAGTCGGGGGTAGGTGGGGGTCCTGCGGCTGTTTTGGCTTTGGCTTTAGGAGGGACGGCGTTGCCGTTGGCACCCTTGGCCTTTTTCTTTGGCTCTTCGGGTACCTCCTCCTCTTCTTCGACTACTGCAGCACGTTTCTTTCCCTTGCCCTTCTTCGCCGTCTTTTCTTCCTCCTCGATCACACCCTCCATCTCGCTCCCCTCGTCTTCGTCGACCGCCATGAACCGCTCCGCGCCGAGGTCACAGCTCCATATTGGGAGGCCGGCGCTGGTGTTTGTTTTGAGGAGGATGGATTGGACGTTGTCCCATTCGCCTTTGATGTTTTTGACGATGGCGGGGAGGGCGGATTTGATGTTGTCGAGGACTTGTGAGGGGGTGTGGGAGGTTGGCGAGATTTTGATTGCGCTATATAGTGTTTTTTCTTGAGGGAATGAGATAGGGAGACGATGGAGGACGTACGTGCAGGTGCCCTGGTTCTGGTTCATGTATGTTGAGGAGATGGCGCGCTCCAGCTCGCTTTTTAGGTCCTTTCGTGTTAGACAGACGGGGATGGGTTGTCTGGAATGTGTATATCAGTAGAATTTCGGAGTCGGATGGGAAGGAAAGGCATACTTTTTCGCCTCGAACCATTTGACGCCGAGGAGTCGAGGAAGGAGAGGAATGACACGCTCGTCAGCCAAAAACAAACCGTTCTCTTTGAGAAGCATGCGGCGGGCCTCGTAAGCTTTGAATTTGCCTTTGAGCTTGGAGATGTCGACGACGCGGGAGATGAATTTGATGTTGTTGGCGGTTAAGAGGTCTTTGTATTGCCGTTGGGGGTCTTTGGTGATTAGACATACGGCGGAGGTGCGGGGGTCGACGAGCGGGTGGACGATTGGGCTGAATAAAGCAGCATTCAGACAATGTAATATTGAAGGCAGACACCAACAAGATACATTTTAACAGGCTTGAATTTGTGAGCGGATGCGATCTTCTTTACAGTTACATTGAGCCAGATGGTTTGCTCTTTTCCGGGCAAAAGCTCAGTCTCTTTTTGCTTTTCTGTGGCCTTTGTCGTGTGAGTGTTCAGTGCTTGTATTGCAAGCTTGCATTGTTTGAGGGAGACGTGTCCGTCGATGAGGTCTGCCATCGTAGATAGAGCAGAAAACAAGCAGAAAAAGTTCAAGTGGTGTGACAGTAACGTTGTCACATATGTCACCCCGATAACTAATATCTGACAAGGCAGATTAGATAGCACGTTGTGACGCGTGACAGGACTCTGACTTTGCGCTTGAGCCTGCCCACCATCCCGCTCGCTGTCGCGCTTTCTGAGTTCTCTACATCTTACCCGTATCCAAGCTGCTTTTCTGAGCCTACCCACCCATCTCTCTCTCCTCACGCTTGGCACCAAGAACCGGACGATTTCTAGCGGTCAAAGACCACGAATTTCTCTACTACTCTAGAAATATCCGCTCACAGACACGGCGGACAAACGCTTGTCATTTGTGGCCAATGTCCCACGCGTCATGGGCTTGTCATTTGTTGAAAGGCGGGTCAAAAAGTATTTTGTCCTTTTCTTCGGACTTTTCCGTGAACACGATGCAGCTTGCGCTTTGGCCCTTTTCCCTTTATCCTGCATAAGTCAAAAACTATTTGTATTTTGTCAGAATACGAGAGAATGAAAAGTTAACTGCTCAAGGTCAAAGAAATCTAAGGGTGAATTAAACACAACTGCTAAGTAATATATGTGCCACAAGAAAATTAGGAAAAAGAAATCGAGAATGGAAATTATGTAGAGTCGTTGCCAAAGATCTCCTCCATGTTCTCATCATCGTCGCGCTGCTCATATTCCTGGTCATCATCCTCTTCATCCGTCGAACCTTCCGCATCATCATCATCAAGGAATGAGCCGATGCTTGCGGCGTCATCCATTTCCGCCTCCTCTTCGCTATCCTGCGAGCCGATGCTGTCTCCTTCACCTTCTTCATCCTCGGCATTTCCATCAGCATCTTCAACATCAGCGTCGCCTTCAGCCTCTTCAAAGTTGAGATCATAGTCGCCAAACACCATTCTGCCATATTTGGCTGTCAATTGGGGGGCAGAAAGACCGTTGTTGCCAACAGAAGAGAAGTAGTTGGTGGTCCCGGGGACGAAAGAAACAACGAGTTTGGGGTTGAGTTTGGCCCGAGTCTGAACAGGTTTGCTGTTGAACCAAGAAGGATCGTAATATTGTATTGGCATCTCTTTGGGAATCTAAGCCGAATAACGTGAGCGAGACGCAAACAACCGAGACATCTGATATCGTACCTCCTCGAACTGTGAGTCATTACGTCCTTCAAGAGGAACACTACGACGGTTACGACGCCGTCTGGCAATATCTCTCTTGCCATCATCAACAAGGTCCTTACAAATGAGGTCCTCCAAAGCATCAACAAGTCCGTTTGCAGCAGCAGATCGCTCCGGCCGCGCACGAGCTCGGGCATTCTTCGCATCCCCCTCGTCGTCAGATGTGGCCTTGATGGCAAACATTGCCTTGATACGAGAATGAATCTTGAACTCGTCCATTTTCTTCGAACGAGAAGTGTAGAGCTGAATTAAGTTTAGCATATCTGTGACCGAAAGAAGGATGAACACGTACACGGCTTCGAGTCTGAATGAGTCTGTTTCTCTCAATGGTTGCTTCGCTGGCACCCGGATTACGGACTTCCGCCTGCCATTGCGTGTTGAGATGGTGATGCACAAAGTGGTCGTACAGCCTGGTGAGCAACAAAACGTCGTTGATGAAGCTGGTGTCCATGGTGAAGAAGTCGTAGGCTTTATTGGCACATAAGAAGCGGAAGGTATGAATGGCGCACTTCCGCATAGCAGAGTTGTACACGGAGTTGGGGCTTTGAGTGTAATCTATGGCCCACACATTGATTCCGAGGCCGGCTATGTATGCTTTGACGGAAAGAAGATCTGCCTCCTCCATTTTGGCGTATGCCTTCAAGATCTTGCTGTTGCCACGAATGGCCTCCCGGACGTCGACACCAAGCTAAAGGACAAAGATTGTAAGTATCATCGTAACAGGTTGCTGGTCAGGGCTAACCTTGACGGCGCTGGGACTTATCACCGGCATCTTGTACACTCCTGACCTCACCAGCTCGGTGGTAGTCGAGCCCTGCAAGCGCAGCTCGAAGCGTTTGACAAGGGCTGGCGAGGCCGATGGCGGAGCCTTCCCGGAGACGAGACAGTTGCCAATGAAACGAATATGTGTTTGAAAAGCCGCCTGAAAAACCAATCAGTCGCAGTTAAAAGGAAAGGGAGATTCACATTACTTTGACCCCGTCGGCAGCACGGTCAATGTCGCCCTTGAGCATCTGGTGCTGGCCGAGTTTTCTAGGACTGCCCTTCCCCTTCTTAGTCGTGTTGTCGTCGCCTTCAGTCTGCTGCTTCCCTTTCTTCTTCGCACTGTCTTGATTGTTGTTACCCTTGGTGGCGCCTTGAGAAGCTCCGGCCTTGGCTTTGGATGAGCCGGTGGAACCAGAAGGAAGGTCAGAGGGCGAGGCAGACGCATCAGGAGACGAACGAGGAGGGGCGGTGGATGCGTGTGACTTGGAAGAGCCGCGGGACGCCCGAGCAGATGAGGAAGGCTTTGGCGATGACGAGGGTGGATTGGGTGATGAGCTGCCGGCTGTCTTGGTACTGGACGCTTTGGTTCGTGGCGTTGCAGAAGGGCTGGGTGCTTGATGACGGCGTGGATCTTGAGTACGTGGATCTTGAGTACGTTCATCACTGGAAATGCAAAGGAATCAGTACAGAACAAAGAAAGACAACTTCGAAACGCACAACTGAAGCTTCTGAAGCTCAGCATCTCTGGCCGCCAATAGCGCAGTGAGTCTTTCACCTTCCGCACGCATGGCTGCGTTCTCCTCGCGGGCCATGTCCCTCTGCCTTTCTATAGCATGGAAATGGTCCGCGGCGGAGGATTTGAATTGTTCCATGCCCGCGTTGAGCATGTTGTCGTACTCAAGACGCATATTTTGGAACATGGCCATGAGCTGTGGATTAGCAGCCAATAGAGCATCAGCGCTAGGAGGTTGGGCACTGGGGTCGGCGTGGCCATTGGGCGCGACAGTGGGATCGGCGTAGCCGTTGGGCGCGACAGTGGGATCGGCGTAGCCGTTGAGCGCGGCAGCGGGGTCGACGTAACCACTGGGCACAGCAGCGGGGTCGGTGTATTCGGACTGGGGAGCGGAAGGATCGAACCAACCACCCGCAGTGGCTGAATTGTCGGATGGGCCACCCGAAGTGACCGCGTTGTCGTTGTAACCACCCGAAGTGGCGCTGGGGTCGAGAGATGGATCAAGAGGGTAATGCGGACCTTCTGCAGGCGCAGAGGGGTCGTAGTAGAGCTGGGGCTGGGGATTGTTGGAATCCATCGCGATAGCAGAAGAAGCTTGGGTTGTTGAGAGTAGATAGATGGTAGAAGGCAAGAGAGAACTGCAGATTCGATGTTAGAAGTAAAGTCTTTATACTAGGTCAAGACAAAGACATACCGTAAAACATTCAAGTCTTTGTTCTTTGTGCATGCTGAAAAGGCTTTGTAACGCGTACGATGACGCGTTCATCGCGAGAGATGCGGGTGTTACGAGACACGGCGCAGGAGGGCACCAACGCGAAGTTGGCGAACGCAACGAGCGCGAAGCTCGCTGTGCCCCACGCGAAGTGAGGCGGACGTGGAGCAAGAGGTGGGCGGGTCAAAATCCGCGGATATCAACCTCCCAAATCCAAGACCACCCCCCCCCACCCCCTGGAAGTCGGACCGAAGGAAGTCGGACCGAACACCGCAGCCAAATTCTCGAGTGACGTCAACGGCAGGTCAGATCAAATCTTTGTTAGGGAACCAAACATTGTCCCTCGAAAAGTGCTTTATGCAATGCGTACGCTAAAGAATATTATAAAAACTTACCCAGTCGACTCGCATAGTATATAAATGGGGGGGTCTTGGTTTTGTCCTTTGCGGTAGTGTTTGAACTGGAGTCGAGAAAGGACATCCAACCGAAAGTTGAGTTCAAACCCAAAATAGGTCGGACCGAGGTCCGCGCCTTCGGCCGAGGGGAGGTTGATATCCGGGATTTTTCGGCCGCCCACCTCTTGACGTGGAGGAAGACATTCGGGCGGAGCGTGATGTTACGGCGTAACAGTAACGCGTCTTTCTCGCGCCAAAAAAATTCAGATTTTTTTGCCTATTTTGTGTGAGATCCACTGAGTCTTCAATTTGGTTAATTACATACATACAGAGTAGCTATGTGAATGAGAATGTTAACAATACAGCGGTCATATGTGTAAAATGCAGACACAAAAGCGCGATTTCTCTTCTGATCATCATCGTCCACAAACATCGACTGGTCGGCTCTCCGGTAGCATCGTCATGAAAAACATAACATGTTTCTTCTGCGCAGCCCGAGCGGAACACGACGGTACCTATCGTGCTGGTGCAGCCGGAGCGAAATCATACATGTCCTCCTCGTCAGGAGTGTCCACCAACTTATTCAGCGGCGCCTTCCGCGGTTCCGGCGGCGACACAGGCTTCATGCTCTTCAAAGTCTTCCGCTGCTCAGGCTCGCTGCTACCAGAACCAGACGGCCCAGCCTTCGCGAAGAAGTCGGTCGCAACAGCTTGCGCCCGCGACGATTTCTTCTTCTTTGGAGGCTCGTCGTCACTGTCCAGAGCACTATCCAAGCTGCAAGTAGTTTTAGCAAGGTAAGCAAGACGAAATGAGCATCACGACGAACCTCTTGCGCTTCGGAGCAGCCCTAGCTTTCCCCTTGGCCTTCGGAGCCTCATCGAAGTCCTCGTCGTCAGAATCGATCGCTTTCCCCTTCGCCTTCTTTGACGGCGGTTTGACGACCTCTATCTCGCTGTCGGAGTCATCCTGCACCTTCTTAGCTGGTGCCTTTTCTTCGGCGGTGGTGGGGGAGCATCATCGACGTCCATGTCGTCGTCATCGTCGTAAACGGGTTTCTTCGCAGCAGGCCGCTTCCTCGCCGGCGGTGGGGCAGGAGGATCGTCGTCATCATCTTCGTCCTCGAGAACTGCAGCAGGCTTAGGCCGTTTCGACTCCGGCGCCTTCCGCTTGGGAGCCTTGATAGGCTTGAAATCGTCCTCCGAGTCCGAGTCACCCTTCCGGCCCTTTCCAGTACCAATTGACTTGCGGGTCCTGAGCACAGTCTGCTTCTTCTTGATTTTCTTCCCGTTCGCGTCTAATTGGGCTTTGTTTTCGATCTCCACTTTCAAAACCTGTAGAATCATGTTAGCCTAGTAACGAAAAATCATGTCGGCCAAAAATCTGCTAACCTCCCACTCGGCCAAGAACTTGTCCAAATCAGTGTTCCACATCTCCTTGGGTGAAATCTGAAGCAGCGCCAGCAATTCCTGCTCCTTGTCCGCCGCATTTTGGAGCAATTTCTCAAACTAGCATCGTTTAGAATCAGGGCACCGTCGACTAAACGTAGAATGGGCAAAACGCACCTTCTCTTTCGTCAGAGAGGCAATCGCCATGCCAAGGAGATAGTCATAATCGCTCGCATTAGATTTCTCATTCTCCTCCTCCTCCTCCTCCTCCTCCTCTTCCGCCTCCTGCTCCAAAGCATCCTCTGTTTCACCAGCCTCCTTGGCCTTGCTGATCTTCGGAAACGGACGGAATTTATGTCTTTTCAGGTCAGCGAGAATATCAACTTTCTTGCGATTAGAAACGATGAGCTCCTTGTCGATAATCATCTTCACGAAGCGAGCCTGGTTGGTAAATGTCTCAAACATGTTCTGCAGTTCGCGAGCGAGATTATCCTAAAGCAAAGCAAGTCAGACGAGGTCGAAAAAAAATTGAAGAGGTCGCAGAAATACCTTGTAGTCAGCAGCATTGACGAGAATTTCGTCTTCGCGCAGTTGGGTGCATGGAGCTGATGTGAGTGGGTGAGGTGGTAGTGGTGGAGGAGAGAGCGGGTGTGTAGAGGAGATTGGGATGACGAGGGAGGGAGACGGCGTGGCACTGAAATGACGTTAGCGAGAAGACCAAGAGAAGATAGCGGCGTGCGACGCACATTCGTATTCGCGAAGCGATGTCGACGCGTTGGCGGATGGAGGTGACAGCGGAGATGGGCGGGAAGCGTGTGGAGCGAGGGTGAACGCGTTCACAGCGGGTTGGACGTGTGTTGAAGCCGGGGTAGGCGGCTGATTCGGGGAGGTGGAAGTGAGTGAGGTTGGCGGTGTGCGCGCTGGATCGGCGCCGACGTGGATGCTGTATACAAGATTAGCGGAAACAAAAGAGAGAGGCGACACCGGCGCACCTGTACGTTGCTCAGATACACTGTTTCGTTCACGCTGGTTGTCGTCGTACTCGTACAACTTGGGGGCAAGTAATCGGGATGTGGTCTTGGTTTTGGTGAGTCAGGGTGAAAACTGGTGCAGGCAGCGGTATAGCGGAGGGTTGGGGTTGGCTTGAAACGGCTAGCCGCTAACGAGAGTCCAGAGATGGGTTGAGGGAACTTGAAGAAGGCGTTGCGAAGAGCGAGTTGGCGGCGGCAGGCGCGGCGGGGTCGGAGCTGTTTGAGTCAGGAGAAAGCTGCAAGACAACACCAACGCGAAGTTGGCCGCAACGAGCGCGAAGCTCGCTGCACCCCACGCGAAGTGACGCGGAGGGTCAAGGAGGAGAGCAGAAGGAGGACTTAGCCAGATTTGGGAGAGCGTGATGTTACTGTGTGACAGTAACACCTCTTTCTCTCCCCATCTTCATTGGCTTCGCGCCAGTGTTCATTGGCTTTGTGCCAGTGCTTCTGTGTCTACGCTGGCTTCGCGCCGGTGTGCCCTCGACTAATCCTACACCCCACAACCCACGATTTTGAAACTATGGACGCTACAACGGAGCCTTTGAGAATGAGATTGACGGATCGAGGTACGTTCTTCTTACCTATTATACGCTTATTCTGACCTTTAGCAGATGCTTGGGAAGTTGTTGACTCCGATTCCGTTGTCGAGGGTGTCGACCTGCTCAAGAATCGCCCTAGCTCGACTGAGCAAATCGGCGCGCTTGACGGCAGGGCCGCCGCATATTTTGTGGCTGGAAGCGCGTCGTATTTCATTACGACGAACGCGCGTTATGTTCCTCTGTTACCCCCCGTTGACTCCAAGCAGATTATGGTACGCCGCGATATGCGCTACGGACCCGACGACCCGGTGCTGTGGCCCCATCTGTATAGTCAAACCTACTGTCATCTAGCCGCCATTCCCAAGGCTCCAAAATCATCGCGGAATCTACGGGTGATGTGGTGGAATCCGCGTCTCGAAGATTTTGTCTGTCCTGCTTCGGGACTCACTGTCACCCGCGGCTTGGGCCGACTTTGTTTCGAAAAACTCTCGCAAATCTCAACCCTTGCACACTCGCTTCTCGACGACTACGAGAAGTACTTGGCCTCTCTCAATGGCACCACTCCTCCTCCTCTTCTTCCCAAACTCGCCCAAACCTTGCGTCTAAGTTTGGAACGGTTACGCATCCCGTCGACGTACGCGCGCATGCAACTCGGAGTTGTTTGCGTGCAGCGCGAATATCTTGAGCTTGCGGGGTTGCTGGCCTATATGACAAAATATAAGCCGCGGCTGGAGGGCGTTGAGGACGCCGACGCCAAACCTTCCGTACCTGACGATTGCATCGGGTGCTTCACCGAAGACCCTCGTCTTGCTCAGATGTTCTGGCGGGCGTGCCTCCCTTGCTGGCTTATCAGACCGCTCAGAGCGTTTGCCGACGAGATGATTTGGAAGGTGGTCAAACCCTTTGAGGCCGCTGACTTTTTGGAGATGCTCCCGGCGCCTGGTTATGCCCCAGTCCCTGCAACAGACAGATTGGAACAACGTCTTTCCCTTCTTCACACCTGCACCCACAGCACGCCATGGTACCGCGACCCGTTTGCCATTGCCGCTACTGACACCACGTCAGTCGCCAGCTCGTCCACTGCGAGCACCTCCTCCATTGTTACCGCAAGCGGGTCTTTTACTGCACGCTCGAAAACGACGGGGCATCTTGTTGGTGGATCTTCGCGCGAAGGGCATGCTTCAGGTGACAAAGGTCACGGATATTCTCCTTGTACGTTTCTCATCTTCACCCCCTCACTATTGACTGACAAAGGATCTCTTAGATGCTATTGCACGACGGGTAGCGAAAGCTACGAAAGGACCTAACCCCGCCGCAAAGCCCGGGCGTGATAAATTCAAGCCCCTGGAGCGTTTCGAAATGCCAACGTCAATCACTCCGTGGACTGAGGCCCTGGCTGCCATCGATCAAAGTACCCCACCCGCGTGTGGCCCTGACCGCCCCCAATATTATGTTTTGCCTGAGCCGGCGCTCATCCTTTCGTCTGACGATGAATCCCGTCGTCGCCTTTTGTTGCATCACTACTGCATGTTACGCGATGCTCTCATGTTTCGTCTCACCGACCACAATGTTCGCCCGCAGCCGCTTACCACTCAGGAGTGGCGGGACGTATTACAAGGCAAACTTGTCAAGCAGGGCAAACATGGCAGTCGTGCGGAAACTCGCAGCTCAACCGTCGAAGATCTTTTACATCCGGCATTACAAGCTTGCGGCATCAATGGACTGAAGGATTTTCCGGTGGCACCTAACGCCGTACCAGCCATGAATGTGCACTTCGCTAAAGAACTTTTGTGGGAGCTGGCGGAGATGAGCTTCCGCTATGAGTTTTTGGCTTTGGATTCCCGCGCGTCCCAGCGAAAGCGGCCGGATGAGTGCCGCAAGTGCTTTGCGGGAGATGGACTGGTTGGATTGGACTTTCGAGAGAGCCAGCGAGGGCTGGCAGCATTAGCACTTGAAGACCGCATGCCTTATCTTCTCGGCATGGCTCGCCTCATGTGTGATTGGCTTGTCCCTTGTCAACGCCCCATAGAGATAGAGCAAGCACTTACGCGCTCGGAGAAGGAATGGGACCGCCAGAAAATGCATCAACTCGAGCGTCGAGTCACTTCGTACTATACACAGAGTTTCTATGAATTGTTTGGGCGAGCGGCGATTATTCCTATGCGCCTTGAGCATGAAATTGGGTCTTGAATAAGTATCTTTCTCTCTAGCACAAACTATTGTATGTATCGTAGTAAATGCTGTATATTACTGTACATCTGTCGTAGCTCTAGCCTTTGAAATCTAATCAATCTGACTGTCGATGAAATCCGAGCTTGGGGCAAGGAAATGAAGATTATTTGTACATGTTATTATATGACGATCTCGCCGTCTCCGCTTCCACCTCCGCACCCTCATCTCACCAACTTCGCGTTGGTGCTCACTCGACTCCGCGTCGGGTGCGAGTGACTTCGTGTTGCTCGTAATAGTATATCTAATCAATTATGCCTCCTTCAATCCCGACCTTTCTCTAGAGAATCTACGAACAGCGTAATAGCGTGCTTTATCCCGTATGTCCCTTTGGGCCGCTGATGGAAGGGAACATGGGCAATAATGTGACGAAGCTCGATTACAAGCTGTGGTCGTGCATGCCGTGGGTTTGTGTACCGGGCGAAAGATTTGAAGCGTCGGTGACTGGGTAGTGGAGTTTTCGCTTCGTCGCCTGAACTCAACTTGCTATGGGGTTGGATGATCAGGTACGTCCGACACTCTCCTTGAAGAGCCTGTGTCCATATTTTTTGGATATAGCCGAAGTCCTTTCTGCCAGTTGCCGGGTGACGGAACGAGATGGAGCTACCGCCAGCGTGTTTCGTGAAGATGGAGAAGGGTCGGGTTTTATGAGAGAAATTGGTATGTTCCACCGCTCGCGTTGGAAAAACATTGATCCCCGTATCCATTAGTTCAAATGCAAACTGCGCTTTATGGATGTATGGCGGTGAATACGTCTGATTCCAGTAGTCGAGGAGCATCGCGTATGTCGCTTCTTCAAGTATTGACCCTGATTTGTTATGGGCAGACTCTTGAATAGGTGAGAGGTGTTCAGGGCTACCATCACTCGTGCTGACGGGGTCGTACAGGATGCGCATGGCTTTGACAGTGGAAGATGCCGCGTCGCCCGTCTGAATACTGTCGTGCATTGAGGCAAGCAGTCTTCCGCGGCGGCACATCTGCCGAAGCATTGTCAAGTCCAACTCCCCTGCGCAATGTAAGTCAAACTATTTTACATGTTACACAGTCGCTTACACATGTGGTTATTTGTCTTGATCTTCTGTAGCCTTCCATTGTGTCTTTCGTATGAAAATTCAGAAAGCTTCATGAGTGGCCCCCACCACTTCATCTGGTCACCATTGTGCAAGGCGTAGTGGTGGTTTGGACGAGTAGTTAGGTCCGGGAAAAGGATCTGGGAAGAGCGAAGATAGTCTCGATAAATTTCGGAGTATTCGTCAGCGTCTTCTGCGGTCACTGTTTCCGAAAACAGAATGTTCGTCGCCCCCACGAGATCGTGAAGATTGTCAAGTAGCTTCAGTTCATGCCTCGGTTTCCCCCACCACAACTCTGGCACAATCAACGGGAAGAAGACCGTGATCAAAACAAGCCAATTATCAGCCTTGAGCTTCCCGTGCGCCTTCTCCCCCAAATTGACAGGGGGACGATCTATCCACGCCGGTATCTGGACAGCCGCTAGACCTGCATGGATTATTGCCATTGCATCGTCGTCAAAAACAATCTGAGACGGCTTTTCCTTCTCATAAACCGCAGAATCGTCTTTATCTGCGTCCTCATTGTCGTCGTCGTCTTCTTCTTCCGCTGTCTCTTCCACCTCCCTTGCTCTGTCGTCAACGTCAGCAGTAACGACAAATGATGCACGGCGGACGAGGGATGTGCGTGGCATATCGGCCTGGATGAAACTGTCACGGTGGAGGTCTTGGAGCTCGGATTCAATGGTATCATCATCCACATCCATCATCTCGACGTCAGAGTCAGAGTCGCAGGACGAAGTGTCGTCAAAGGCACTCTTGCCTCCCGCGCCCTTGACACCATTGGCTCCGATGCCCAACTTGAGACGGACGTGATGCTGAACAACCCCTTCTAGCCAATTGTGCATTGGTCCCAGCAACGTCTTTTTCACGGGGTCCCAATACGACAATTTATTCAGTGACGACCAGCGACAAGCATGTTCATTGAAAATCTTCTTCCGGGCAACCAATGTCGGCGCAAGGCGCCATTCGTTGGCCCAGTAGAGGATCTCCGCTCCCTGTCGTGGCTGAAAATTTTCGTAATCTGTTCGGTCAATCTCGACATACTGAACCTTGCAAAAGGAACAGAAATTCCGGGACGTGTGTCCAGCGCAACCAAGAAGCTTCTTGAGAGCTAGGATATCGCCAATAGCTGCGATGATTGCTGCACGATAAAAGTCGCCGTCTGGATGGTTGTAGGTGCGAATGTTCTTCCCAGCCCACATCTCTTGAAACTGATCAATGACGGGATCAGCTAGAGCATTCATCGTCGTAACGGTGGGCTCTTTCGGTGGTGGTGTGATTCCGATAAAGTAGGCAACTTCCTGCAAGTGCCACATCTCGGGAGGGAGATTGAGACAAACTGCGATTAGGGCCCCGCACGATGCCGACTTCCCCGCGATTTTGTTCATGAATGGATTAAACCAATCGACATAGATGGTGAACACCAGATTGTTGGGCTGCGATGTATATGATCCAAGGCTTTGCCAGGCGGGGCTATCCCAGATAGACGTCATTCTATGTGGGTTTGCCTGATGAAGGTGGGACTTCCGAAGCAGCTCCTCCATGCCTGGCCGCGACAAAAAATGCTCAAGCCAGCTCTCGAATGGCTGTGTCGAGTATAGACGTCGCGGAACGATCTTCGGGCCTGCCCGCGTTTGCCGTTCTACCCAGAGGGGTGTATTGCACTTCCTCGAAGCTGGCGTGGCTCGAGCGAAGCATACCTGTGGGAGGCTTTCCAGTGTATAGGCGCGAAAGCATTTTGGACAACAGATGGAACGTCGGATATCGGGTTCAATGGAAAGGTTTTTAACTGCAGTGCGTACGTCTCTTGGAATGTTGTATTTGGTATCTGACGGAGACACCATAGCGATGATGAGACCGAAAACCTTCAAAACACGGCTGCTTGCATCTCGGCTGAGACCGCATACAATATGTAACCATGCGACCAGAGTGCATGCAAGAAAAACAGTCCGACGACGAGCAGCAGCGAATCCTGTAAGAAGTCAGTCTGTAATTTCCTTATAACTACCACTGAATCGCACCGAATTCTTCCTCAGTTTCCTCTTCGTTGTATGTCACTGTCAGTGCTGTTGGCAGTGCTTGTGGTTCCCCCACTGTCTCCGTGCTCGCCACCGCCACATCCGAACGCTGATGACCGTCAAAAGTATCCCAGGATGATTACGGTCAGCTCTCACCGGAGGCAGAGTTCCTGCTTGTATAAACTCCTCTTCCTCGTCTTTGTGTCTCCCCTTCGTGCTTCTTGACACCCACTTGCCCGTGAGTATTCTCCCATCGTCTGCCTGCCAGATTTGTGATTCACAATCATGAGAACGGCATTTGCACAGAACGTAGCCCGTTCTGCCATCGGGATCTCTCTCCATGTGTTGCAACGGCGGGGCTGGGGTGGAGGAGGTTGTAGAAGACGTTAACTTGTGCGCACAAAGACGCCACGCCACTTGTAAAGCACAGATTAGATTAGTCAAAGCATTGTTCTTTCTCCTTGTTATTCTCTTTTGCTAAGTTCTTTCGCTAAGTGGTTTGCTCGCTAAGTGATTTGCTTGTTAAGTGGTTTACTGAATACAAAAGAGCCATATGCATTCGTTTGTACATTCTAGGTCAAAATCTGATATTGGGCCAAAGCGCAACCTGCATCGTGTTCGCGGAAAAATCCGAGAAAAGGACAAAATTCTTTTGACCCGCCTTTCAACAAATGACAAGCCCATGACGCGTGGGACATTGGCCACAAATGACAAGCGTTTGTCCGCCGTGAGAGAAAGCGTGCGATCTCAATCTCCCTTATCATGGAGTATGCGTCGTACAAGTTGCTCGAGGCTGCCACACACCGCTCTCTCCACGCTACTGGCTTCTCTCGCTCCTCGTCCCATGCCAATGCTGTTCTAACAGATCTTTTGGCCCGCTATATCCAACTTCTTGCGTCCTCTGCCGCGAAATACGCACAACACGCTGGTCGGACGACCGTCACATCCACTGATGCCCTCGAAGCCCTCGACGATCTCGGTTTCACCTTGCAGGACTTGGCAGAGTATGTGCCAGAAGCAAAGGAGCTCTCTCGCTATGCCCTATACTCCGGCCGCCGCGTAGAGGAGTTGGCCGAGTTCAAGGCCCATTTGGGTCGCAATGTCCACCAGGACGCGTTCCCCCTCATTTACGCACCTAACGATGTCGATGAAGATATGGACGATGATATGGATGTGGACGCAGAGGAAGAAATACCCTTTGAGCCTCCGCAGAAGCGTCAGAGAACACTTGACTGGGATGGCCACATCCCTGATTACCTACCCCCATTCCCGACCATAGCAGAAGTCCCGCCAGACTCTCCCCGCGCCGAGTCTCCACAACCTTCCATGCCTCCTCCCCCGCGCGCCGGTCCCTCCGTCCCCCAACTTCAGCTCGCCGCCACCTCCACCTCTGCCGCTGACTACATCCTCCAGGTGCCCTACGAAGCGTCCTCCCTCGCCGAAGTCTCCCAATGGCATCTCCCAGGCCCACCACCACGCCCACCCCCCGCCGCGCCTGTCCCCAGCACCGAACTCGCACTGTACAAAGCCTTCCACCACATCCTAAAAAACCCCACCCGCGAGCCCGCGCCGCCCAACCCCGCGCGCCATCGCGTCGCCATGGGCCTCCTCACCCACACCGCCCTCGTCCCGCGATGGGAGCTCCCCGACACCATGTACGCCTCCTCCACCCCCGCCCCGCCCCGCGCATGGCCCATTGTCCCTACCTTCGCCATCGCCACCTCCACGCCCTTCCCCGCGCTGCCCGAAGCAGCAGGGCCGAAACGCCTGCCGTCGACGAACCGCAGCGTCGCCGTGCCCGACCGCATCGCACCGCTCGTTGGCTCACAGGGCAGCCGCATCCCCGAGCTCGCAAGAAGGGTGCTCCCGCCCGCGGTGTACACGCGCGCAACGAAGCTCGGGCACCCGCCGGCGTTGACACGGGGCGCGACGAAGACGGCGGTGTTGAAGTATGGGAGTGGGGTGCCCGCGCCGTGGAATGCGCCGGAGGGTCAAGGTGAGGGTGGCGGGAGTGCGGGTAAGATTCCGGATGCGAAGGTGTATGCGACGTGGGAGTATGAGACGAAGGATTTCAGGAGTTTGATGAAGAAGCCGAGGCCACCTGCTGTGCAACCGCCTGCGCCGACGAGGAGGAGCAGTCGGGCAGTTGCTTAAAAAATGAATTTTGTTCTTTCGGTGTACTTTGTTGGCAATGTAAAATATCCATCTGGAGAGAAGCAAGTAAGGCTGAAATTTATGCTCTTTGGAACAGGTTAACGCCGCGATGTCCCTACTTTCAAGCTCTGTGAATACCTCTCGCAGACCTCAGCTATTGTATCGCTGCATGACTCCTCGTACACATGAATTTTGACCGTTTTTTCGGCGATATAGCTCTCAGCGGGTATTCGGACGGTCGTAGAGTACGAGCGGTATTCTCCGGCGTTGAGCTCCTCCTACCCTACCGATAAGAACCGCGGCCTCATGAAAAATTACCATATTAAGACAAAAGCGTAGTGGTGTGTGGGTGTGTTTGTCTCCCATCACGGCGTGCTTTGTGCTCTTCAACACATATTAACGTTTCGATAATGCCTGGCTTGCTTGAAATAAAGCTTGAAAAATCCGCTTGCGACCAGACGGTAATTAATCGTACACTTTTACCAAACACCTGATACACCTCACATCACAATTGCGACGCCTACAGGCCATACTCTTCAGATTTGGAAAGCCGTAGCTGGGAACTCGAATCTATATGCGGTTCATGATCAGAACGAGTCCTTTCAAGAATATGATGCGGGACGCACACCATCCAAACATTGTATTTCTGCTCATTCCCAGGGAGCGGGGGAACGATGGGCAATTGTCTGTCTCCGAACTGGGTACCCAACCATACATGCCATGGATAGTCGACTGTCCCATTGGAGCGTAGCACGGGCTTGGCTTTACTGCCTGGCTGAATCTTCCAGAGAGGTATGGCTTACCCGGTGTTGATAGGATTCGTGCAGAGTCTGATATTAGCAGGTTTTGCTCTGAAACCAAGCCCATATGTAATACTGTCTGGTGTGGGGGGTATCACTCCTGAACGGGAAAGCTGTAATCCATCGGGTAAAGGAGTCGCCATCGAAAATTCGTTAACATGCTCGTCGTCGGAATCGACTTCAGGAGCAGGGATAAGGAGCAACCAGTACAGCACATATTTACGGCTGAGCAAGGCGTTCTGAACGGAAGATGAGCTGTTGACAGTTTAGGTATGTTCAGGAACATGATTAAAAACGGATAGCCAATCGTGGTTCGTGTGATGTATACTTCTCCAGGGCATAGATTATGCAAATTTGGAGGATGCCGTTGTTCAGCTCCATATCTGACCTTCTATTACCGCACGTCTCCTACATGCGCGTCGGCGAGAAACTGCGAAGAGGGTGCCTGTGAGAGCATCCATTCGGGCTGTTAATGAGATGATATGGGCATGACGAAACCGGGGAGAGGCCTGCAAAAACTTGCCGTTCGTTGACCATTTCTGTACGAGCTCGAAGCAGGCCGATATCATGCAGGAATATTTGACGCTCAGCTGCCTCACACTTCAAACTCGGTATCGTTGCAAAGCTCTAACAGTGATCCAGGTTTCCATGCTGAACAAGATCGTAGACAAGAAACGCTTGGTTTAGTTTGGATTTAGTAAGGAGTTTTGGAGCTGCTCTCTCTGTGAATGAATGTGGTGATAATTCTGAAGCAAAAACAGCTCGACAGGAGAAAACTGAGAGGATGAATGCAGGAACCGAGCTTCGTCCAAGTCCAAGTGGCGTACTGTACCAGAAGTTTGGTTTCCCAGATTCCAAAGAGCGTGGTGGGGTGAGTTGGGGGTGACCGGTGATCATCATCATGAGTGAGTTCAAAGGGTCAACGGTACCGGTCAACAGTTGCAAACAACCGCTTTTAGCTTATTCAAAAATTCCAAACTAAGTACTTTTCTCGTTCGGCTTGCCCAAATACCATCGCATGACTTCGGCGCCGCCGCCCAGGATCGTATTGTGCTCGCTTCAGGTCGTCTATAACTTCAAGTATAAGCCGTCCCCTCATGTAAGTGGAGTGGCTTTCCGTAACCTCTTCAAGTTGGCACTTGTCACAAGCATACCACTTCGCGCTCCATCATGGTAGTCCAGACTCCAGTAACTTGCGATTAGCCACACCGGGAAAAGGAAACTTCTGCTGGTTTTGAAAGGCATTACAAAAGCTCGGTATTTGGAATCACCAGTCTGAATTTTGAAACGATCCCTTTCCGTGCCATCAAAATGCCACCCGAAAACGCAAACGCTTTGCTGCCCTTCCAGAACGTATTGAACCATCCGCGGCATTTTTCCCATTGCGAGGAAAATCCCGGCCGTCTTCAATTTTGACATGAAGTTATGAAAGATCGGCAAAACTTCCCTTTCCTCGTCTCTTTTTGACGGCACCGAAAAGGCTTCTTGCATCACAATACAGATGTGACTCCAGATGCTGCTCTCTAGAGGTCTTTCTGACCTTTTCTGCTTTCCTTTTGCGGTGAGTTTCCCCTGTCATTCATCAAGTCTGTTGTATACTTGGAAATGAACCTGTGGAATGTTCATTGCGTCCCCATCCCCAGAAATAGGGCACTTCTCATGTTGAGCGATTTCTGGGGTAAAACTATGGCATGGAGCTCCAGCTGCTTCCAAAATGACGTTCAACGGTCTCGTGTCTGATTCTAAATCTTCCTCCGGGGACGAATAAAAAGCCTCTGGAGATGTTTGGCCAACTTCAGCACAACCACTTGCCCTAGTCAGTTATCGACCATGACTCTTGATCCTCACCCCATCCACAAACAAGCGGGGATCGACGAATTCGATGTACGCATTCTCGAGATTTTCCATCATAACAAGTCTTTGAGCATCTCGTAGGTTTTCATTGCAGGATCTGGTCCAATTGGTGCTCTTTTCGCCCGTCAACTGGTGGATGCTGGGCATAGTGTTTGTTATCATTTTCTTCTCTCTGAGAAGTACTGACATCCTCGAAGGTCGTGCTGGTTGAAATGGGAGATCAGTATGTATATCCGTTTACCACTGATTAGTCGGCTCACGCTTTCAAAGGACTACAGTAGTGCCAGGTTTTCACAAGAAGAATGAGATCGAGTACCAGAAGGATATTGATCGTTTTGTGAGGTATTCAGTTCCGTCATCTACCTATTCCAAACGATTCAGCCGCTTTTCAGGGTGATACAAGGAGCATTGTCGACTGTGTCTGTACCTACAAACAGCACTGTAATCCCCGAACTTGATCCTGCATCATGGAGGCCCAAGTGAGTCATCTTTTAAAAGAGAATTCTGGGACGACAACTGACCCGTGGCAAAGAAATCCAGAACAATCCATTCTCACAAACGGACGGAACCCTCACCAAAAACCTTATAACAATCTTGGTGCTGAAGCCGTTACTCGTACAGTTGGCGGAATGAGCACTCACTGGTACAGATGGAAGCCGATGAAGTACTGCGCTGTCGATCTGACGATGTCGTTGTAGGACATGTGCAACCCCTGAATTTTTGAAACGATATGAAGATGATCCCGTGTTTGAACGTCCCGTCATTTTCGAGGACATCGCACAGGACAATAAAGAGTGGGGAATTTTGTATGACGCCGCTCGTTCTATCATCGGGACGTCTGAAACCGAATTCAAACATTCCGTTGGTCATACTCTCGTGCTCAGGGCTCTTCATAAGCACTACCCCGACCGCAATGTGAAGTCCCTCCCGCTGGCCTGCCACCGACTTGGAGAGAACTCACCTTATGTGATGTGGCATTCTGCCGAGAATGTATGTTTCCTCTCTTTCCCTACGATCACCTCTTTTGATCGACTCAAAGGTCTTTGACGACATGTTTACCAACAAACAAAAGAGGAATGCTGATGGCGTCAAACGAGGTAAATTTTTCATGCTGGTGAACACCCGCTGCACCAGACTGCACCTTGAACATGATACAAAAATTCCGTCAATTGGACTGGCGTCAGTGCAAGATCAATTGCACATTCGTTCCTGTTACTCACCACTAGTATAGCGAGGTCAGAGATCTTCTTGCGGCTCGTCTGGCCGACGACACCCACGACCCTTCACATGGCAAGGACTGGTCTATCAGAGCGAAGGTCAGACGCCGCCGAACTTGATTTCATCCAGTCTAACTTTTTACTACCCTCAGACCTATGTTATTGCCGCTGGAGCAGTGGCTACTCCGCAGGTACGTACCCTTGTTGGTTGCAGTAGCAGGTTTCGAGTAAATGAGGCTTTCAGATTTTAGCCAACTCGAACGACTTTAGTAATAGTCCTTTCGGCGGCAGACGATATCCAGTAGATCATACCCTCATACCGAATTTAGGGCGATATATCACAGAACAGCCGTAAGCTGGGTCTCAATCAAAAATTATAACCGCTCACGTTGTATGCATAGACTGGCGTTTTGTCAGATTGTCCTTCGTCAGGTATGTTCTTCCGCCTTGGGCGTGGTGTTATTTTACAGCTGCACACACTCATTTATGCTAGGATTTGGTAGAGGACGTACGCAACCCGAAGGATAAACCTCAATGGTGGATAACCGCTGTGGAAAACCATCGGGAGAATAATCAAAATGACCCGTTGCCGTTGTATGTGGCCATTTATCTCTAACATGGACGGTTCCTGACTGGACATCATACAGCCCGTTTCTCGACGGTGAACCTCAAGTCACCATCCCGGTGTCTTACGCGGTGCGTGTTGAACCTCGATAGAGAATTCAGCCTTCTTCATTTACTCAGCGCCCTTGGCACGCTCAAATCCATCGTGACGCATTCGGTCATAATGAAGCTGGACCTCGTGTGGACCCTCGCGTGCTTGTCGACCTTCATTTTTTCGGAAGACAAGATCCCGAAATCGATAATCGGATTATCTTTGAAGAAGAGTACACAGATGCTTATGGAATGCCCCAGCCTACATTTGAATACGTGCCATCTGCCAAGTTCGCCGACGAGGCCTCAAGGATGATGGACGAGTAAGCAGGAATTCCTGACTAATTTTCTTAGCCCTTGTTCACACATTCATCAGTATGACCGACGTGGCCAATAAGTTAGGCGGCTACTTGCCGGGGTCCAGCCCTCAATTCATGACGTACGCTCTTGGTCCCTTTTCGAGCTGCCTCTGAATAACATACTATAGACCTGGATTCGCTTTGCATCTTGGGGGAACGACGCGTCTTGGTCTGAAAGCGCAGGACTCGGTTGGAAATTTCGATTCGCAAGTGTGGAAATTCAAAAACCTTTACGTGGGTGGTAATGGACTCATCCCAACTGCCTTTGCTGCCAAGTGAGCGATTACTGTGGATTACTGTATGCCGACTTGTTTTATACCAGCGCTTACATCACGGTAGCCCGACCTTGACGTCCATGTGTTTGGCAATTCGTGCTGCACACAAGATCCACATGGAGTTGGAAAACAAGAGTTTCAACCCACCTAGCGAGGTCACTCCACTTACACCCACTCCGCCGACATGGGTCGAATGGACAAATAAAGAAGACGACCCGAACTTCCCTAAACGTTACCGTGACACTCAGGGTTTTCATAAGTCGATCTGAGTCTCTCGAATTGTGCCTGGAAATGTCGTGTAGATGTCTTCCTTTCCTCTGCTTGTACGTCAATCGGTTATTCCGTGTGTCTCATGTAGTCCGTAAAGTGCGAAATCTATCTGTATGTCTTCGTCATTGTATTGGTCGAAGACCGTTGTTGGTCGCTTTGCCCTGGCACCGTTTCACGAACGGTAAAGCCTGACTGATCCATCATTCAAATCATTGTAATATGTGTAGTACATATGTCAATGTGCTCGAACGGTCGTCGTACCACTGTACTTCAAAGGCAGACAACTCGCTGTCAACCGCGGATTTGGACGCGTCTGTCTTCGTGTTGTCCTTTGCTTGGATTGAGCAACTGACATCCTGTCACATCCATTCGGACAAAGAAAGCGGCGGACATTCAATCGGCGCGGACAAAAAACTGAGCAGAGGACAGGGCAGGGACAGCATAGATGACAGTCGTGTTTGAATCAACAGGTGACAGCGATCTGTCCGCCGCGTTTCCGAGTTCATCCCAAGATTTGCGGCCTAATGAAAAATTACCATATTGAGACAAAAGCGTAGTGGTATGTGGGTGTGTTTGTCCCCCATCACTCCTTTCTTGAACTCATCATGTGCGGTCGATACAGTCTCCGTCTGGACGTGAGTATGCGTGTCATCTACAGCCTTCCGACATACCCAGCGTTCTAGGCCTCAGAAATCGAACAACTCAACGGCTACGACGCGTCTATCGAACAATGGGAACGCCGCGACGCTTTCGTGCCGCGGTATAACATTGCGCCGCACTCTCAAGCCCCTGTCGTGCGAAGACAGCATCCCAACTCGGATACTCTGGTGATGTCGACCATGAAATGGGGCTTGGTCCCGCATTATAGCAAGTTCGAGGATAAGAGTCTGAATACGACGAATGCGCGGGCGGAGAACCTCGTTGAGGGCGGGGGGATGTGGGCAAGCATCAAGGGTCCGAAGAGGTGTGCGGTGGTGTGCCAGGGGTATTATGAGTGGCTGAGTAAAGGGAAGAATAACAAGTTGCCGCATTTTGTGAAGCCGAAGGATGGGAGGCTTATGTTGATGGCGGGGTTGTGGGATTCTGTCGTGTTGCAAGGTTTGTGGCGCTTGAAAAGATTTTCTTGTCTGCATTCATTTTTCTCATGCTCGTTCATGAATTTTTGTTAATTTACAGGCGAAACTGAAACGCTTTGGACATTCTCTATCGTCACCACCGCTGCCAACGCGTCGTTTTCGTGGCTTCACGAGCGCCAACCGGTGATCTTGCACACCAAGGCAGCACTCGACGCATGGCTCGACACTTCTTCATTGAAATGGAACACTGCTCTTGTTCCGTTGCTTGAACCTACCAGCTGTCCTCTTGAATGGTGGGTCTCTCTTTATATTTATATCAGATACGAGTTGAATGCGCTGCGATCCAGCTATCAAGTCCCGAAAGAAGTAGGCAAGGTCGGCACGGAGTCGTCGACGTTCATCGAGCCTGTGGCGAATCGCAAGGACGGGATTCAGGCGATGTTTACCAAGCAGAAACAGGCACAGGCAGCCTCTCCCAAGAAGAAAGAGTCGACGTCGCTGAAACGGCGGCGCTCACCGTCTGTGGAGGAGGTTCCGTCGCCCCAAAAGGTTTGTGTCTGGTGGTCCGATTCTTATATAGTCTGACCAGTGACCTGAAATTTGTTTTGCAGAAGAAAGCGACTACGGCCGCACCCGACTCGGACGACGACGAAGTGGAGATTGTCGAAAATCCCTCGCCGTCTCCGACGAAGAAGCGGAAGGGGAACAAGACGAAGGTATAACCGACTTCTCTCAGTCTTCTAAGTCTCGTTTTTCATTTTCCTGCAAGGATGATGACAGGCCGAAAGCTTCCTCTTCGAAAATTAGCTCGTTTTTCAGTCCAAAGTCATAATTCGAGGGCCCTCTCGGTTGTACGGACATCTGTCTATTGTATATTTGTTGTATCATCTAGTACTACTTGGATTATTGTCTTGTTGGCTCCGGATTGGTCGTTGTCTCGGGTCGAAGTTGTGTTGGCGGTACTGCGAGCAGCGAATAACAACCACAAATATTGAACGCGTTCGTTGCAGACTGCAAAACATCCCAGAATCAGCTTTGCTTGGTCACTTGTTCGGGTTTAGGATCATTATGGCGTTCCCAGGCTGAAATCTGAGTAGCGAGGTAGACGCGGAAAGCAGAACCAGTACAAAGCTATGAAACATCCAACAGAAAAGCGTAGCTAGTCATACAGCAATCTTCAACATAACATTCGTACATGTACAATACCGCCGAGCTTTGACCGGGGAGAAGAGCTTTATCATGCGTCGTAATCGAAACGACAACCCTACAAAGGTGGTTGGGGATGGGGATTAAAGCCCTCCGTCCTATCCCTCTCGTCCTGCTCGTCCCGCGTCCTCGTGTTCGTAAGCGCCGCCGTGCGGCCACACGCGGAGTTAATGGTGCGGCCGATGGTGTTTTTGTTTTTCCTGGTGGTCCTTTCCTCCAAAGCAACTCCGGTCCACGAGAATTATCGGGACAGCGGCGGGCACGCTGACCCACGGCCAGTCCGAGGTGCGCGTCCGCGTCATGTAGTAGTCTATCCCTCGCTCGCAGTCATCGTACTCGTCTGGCTCGGTGAAGAAGGGGCAGATGATGAGGACGGTGACGGCGCATCCGAGGAAGAGGAAGGAGATGAGGGAGACGATGAGGAGGGAGTTGAAGCTGAAGAGGATTCGTGCGGTGGAGGTGAGGGCGTGGTATGTCTGCTGTATGAAGGGAAGCAGCGCATTGAGGGGATTGACGTCGGGGTGAAGGGCATCGGACACGCGGCAAGGCATCGTGGAGGGCTTGCAGGTGGGATGGGTGTGGCCGGTGGGCGAAAAGGCACGCGAGATGAAATCAGGGCCCAGTAAGCATTTTATAAGTCGGGACTCGGGACAATGGAATGGTGCGGTATGAGTCGGAACATGACTAAAATTAAAAATGACCTGACTGAACGGTGACCTGACAAACGGAATTGGAACGGACGCAAATGAATTTTATCAGACCACAGAAAATTGAGGAGATACAGCTTCACCGCCGCGTCGCCCGTCGTTGGTGGATACGATGCTGTCTGCTGCGGTGAAGCCAAGCTGAAGCTGAGCGGTTGGGTCGGACAAACGGTTCACGGGTTAAATAGGTCATACCAAATTACCATGTCCGTAGAATGCGATTTCGGCCATCAGGATTCTCGACCGTCCTACGCCTTTTTACCGTGCCTGAGTCCTTCATTGGAACCCCGAAAAGGACGAGCAGAAAGCGGACCCAGACTCGGAGCGCTGCCCAGTGCGGTGGGCAGACGACCTCGGAGTCAATTGCCTTGCACGCGCTCAGTAGTGGTCTTCTTGCGGTCTGTGCCAGCGGTAATGTTGTCGAACAAGCTTAAGCCAATAGGGAGAAATATATTTCGAGAGAGCCTGGCGAAAACGCGAACGAGACGCGCGACGCGCTGGTCTGAGTCAGACAAACTGTGACCGTCACAACCGCTCAACTTTTGCTCTCACCTCTCTCTTTTTCGGAGAATCCAAAACAAATGCACGGCGAAATTCTGCTCCCTTTGTTGAGTCGTTTGTTGACAGTGCGATTCGCCGAGTGGTCATTTATTTAAATACGAGTCGCGTGTGGTCAGTGATTTTTCCTTGTCCCAATTTCTCCGCAAATGCTTGTCGGCGGAAAGCCTCGCTATGGACCATGTGCTACAGCCCACTAATGAACTCAATGTTCAATCGATCCTTGTTCTCGATTACTGATGAACTCGTGAAAATAAGGTGCTCGGGTTCTGGCTGAGTCTGGCGTTCTGTTTCAATACAACGATGGTTTACTCTGTCGAGAAGACGGTCTTGAATGACTGAGATTCCTGCCCGTGGCAGCGTAACCGTCGCTGCGACGCCACCCACTAGGTGCCCGCAACGGGAGTGGGAGTGTGCTTGGACGATCACTGCCGCGAGGAAAGGGCGCAGTAAAAGGAGAATGGATACGCATACACAATTAACACACTGCTTCTCTCCCAGAGAATGTCGAGGTGTGGTGATCTGTTGAAGTTGGGCGCCGTTTCACGCCGATGGATTGTGAGTGAATACTCAAGGGCTGGTGAAATAAACCGTGAGGGCGTCACAGACGTCAGTCTTGTGGGTAACTATATGTGCGTGAAGAAGTGGTAAATGTTAGATGAACAGCTATCAATCGCTCCATAGTCAGTCAGGGTTTGTACCCATCGGGTTCAGAGTATATCGACCCAGAATACAAACTTATTATGGTCATCTCTACAAGAATAAAATCAGTAAGGGATGACTTGAATAAGCACCACATACTTGTCCGACGAACATACGGCCGCACACACACCAACCAACTACAGATTCACTCACGATCACGCAACCACAACCAGCACACCCTCCGCGACGCGCCACTCAGCAGACGCCCCATCGACGTCCAACGCCCGCTCGCGCTTGAGCATGAGCCCGCCGTCGGGAGCCGCCCCGGACGTTGCAACCATCTCCGCGTCCGACACGCTGAGGTCGATGTCGAGGCTGGGTGCGGCGCGGCCGGGGAGGGTGAGGGATATTCGCCTCGGTTCTATTTCGAGGATGGTTGAGGGGATGGAGGCGCGCGTCTGGAGGTGGGGGTGGGTACATAGGAAGGTGGTGTTAGATTAGATAGATGACGACGGAGATTTGGATGGATGTATGGGCGGGATGAGGACGTACGAGGGACGGTATTGTGATGGTTATCTCGAGGGAGCCGTTGGGATTTTTAGACCAGCGCCAGGTGGGGCGCGTTTTCGTTGTGTTTGGAGTGCTTGTGACTGGGGTAGCAGCAGTCTTTTTGAGGATTCCCTTTGCAGGGCCGTCGGGTCTATTGAAGGAGGCAGAGGTGGAGGGCAATTCCTCGATGAGCGGTCTTGAAGGCGTCGCAGGCGTCCCAATAGCCGAGGGTATTAAGACGGTGCGGGGCAGGAGTTTGCCTTTGGACGCGATGTTGGGGGTGGATATCTGCCGCGAAAGGACTAGCGAAGTTTGCGCCTCAACTCGCTGCAGCGCAAGCTCTGATCATGAAGAAGGTTCAATATGTAGATGCAAAAGAAAGTGGATAGCAACGTGCCTTGTACAAAGATCTTGAATGCGGGATCGCGTAGAGTTCGCGACTTGATGGAGGTGTGATATACGCAGTCAAAAACAAGTGAAGGGTTTCCAGCTGAGGATTGAATAGATTAGCGAACGGCGGTAATATGTCTGATGGAAATGTGTGTGGATTTGGGCCCAAAAGATGCCCCATGTCCGATAAAAATGCGTATGTACGATTTGAACGTCTGAGCAGCTAGGCCGACGGAAACTGGTCTATGCCGCTGAAGTGTCCGTTCAATCATGCGTACGAAGTGGACGATTTTGCTCAACATCCGATCCAGAGTGCGTACAGATATGGTTCAAAACCGGCAAATTTGCGTACGGGAATACCAGATTTTGGGCAATTTGAAACGGACATAAAAGTGCATATGTCGCGGTCGTGAACGGCGGAAGCAACGGAGCGTGCTCGAATTGACAGGCGGGAGCAGCGCTTTGCGGTGTTTGAAGATCGTTGTATGGTCCAGTAATCCCGGAGATGTCGTAGGAAAAGAAGCAGTTCACTTACATTTGTCGGAGTCCTCGCGAGGTTCAGAGACGATGACGGGGACAAACCAAGCATCAGGGTTCAGATTTTCGTCATCTTGACCGTGCATAGCACTTTGTATTGCCTCCTCATTACCTTCTGGTGGAGGGGGGACCTATTTAGGCTAGTGTTGAGCCCCGAGGACCAGTTTTTCAAAATTCTAGTTAACCTGAGAGTCCCACGCGATGTTTATGAATACTTTTCTGTTCACGGGGACTGGGATAGCGGCCGTACGGGGCTCTAACGCATTTGGACCAACAGAAACGGCTGGAGAGACATGGAGCAGCGCTGGCTGTAAAGCTGTAGTTTTAAAACAAAAACCGGGTGTTGGCTTGAGCGACACGCGAGTTGTAGACATGCAGAATAGGTTTGGTGTTGAAGTCGTGACGGAAGAGGACAAGAGCTGGATTTGGAAGGCCGGGATTTTGTCGCAGGTAACGGCATCCCTCCGGTGACTTTCGGAGATAAATCCCGTTGCATCAGCTTAGATCAAAATTTGCACTTGACTCAAACGTTCGCCTAGCATGGACCACTCAAAAATTATAAAAGACCAGGCCTCGAAATTCAGATTTCGTAAATCTCCCTTTGTTTCCTACTGGCAAGGCCCAGCTCTTTACCCTCCTCGCGTCTACAGCTGTCCCCGAAGACGACATGTACAACGTCTCTCCCTTCCCCGACTGGGACGACGCAGAGAAAGTTCAGCAGTACATTCAGGATCGTCGAGTCATTGGTGTAGGAACTGCTATCTTGTATCCAGATTTACTGGTTTTCACGCGTTTAGAACAGTACGATCCTTTGGTACAACCTGCGTTGCTCAGACACGAGATTATCCCAACACCCAACGCGCAAAAAACCATCGCCTCGGCTCGTTACAATGCTGCTCGCATCGTCGCCGGACACGACGACCGCGTTCTCGTCATTATCGGTCCCTGCTCCATCCACTCTCCCGAGCAAGCACTCGAATACGCGAATCTTTTGAAATCAAAGATCCCCGAGTGGAATAATCTCTTGATCATCATGCGGGCTTACTTGTGGGTCCCTCTTTGCACCACTTTCTAATCCGTCGTTAATCGTCACTCGTTCCAGTGAGGTGATTATGAATCCTACCTCTTTCTTCCAGGTACCCACGCTGATGTCCGTATTTAGAAACCCCGTACCACTGTCGGCTGGAAGGGTAGGTCTTTTTATCATCTCGAACTCCGAATAATAATTCAATAAAATTCAAGGTCTCATCAACGACCCGGAGATTAACGGCTCATTCAAAATTAACAAGGGCCTGCGGCTGGCACGGAATTTACTGTGCGACATAGCCGACCTGGGCATTCCGGTAGGCTCGGAATTGCTCGATACCATCTCACCCCAGTACCTTGCGGACCGTAAGTCGATCCTCGCTTGTCGGTTTCCTTTGGCTTCAATTCCTGTTCCTATGCAGTGCTGTCCTGGGGCGCCATTGGTGCACGAACAACCGAATCGCAACTCCACCGTGAACTCGCATCTGGCGTATCCTTCCCCATAGGTTTCAAAAATGGCACAGATGGCAGCGTCACTGTCGCTATTGATGCGATGCTGTCTGCGGGATCTCCTCATGCGTTCATGGGCGTGACTGAACAAGGTGATTAACCTGTGAATTGTGTATGTATGCAATCCCGCCCTGACAACTGCCCGCGAAGGTCTTGCGTCAATTGTCAAAACTCGCGGTAATAAGGACACACATGTCATCCTTCGCGGTGGGACCAAGGGCCCGAACTACTCTGCCGACCACGTAACGGAGTACGCCAAGGCTATCGCGAAGAAGAAGGAGTGGGCAAGCATCATGGTTGACTGCAGCCGTAAGTTTTTCTTTCATTGTCGTATAATGAATTCAATCTCACAACGTCGCTGAATATAGATGGCAACTCACAAAAAAACCACAACAACCAGCCAAAGGTGATCGACTCCATCTGTGAGCAGCTCGCAGCGGGTGAACGCAACATCACCGGCGTCATGGTTGAGTCCAATATCAACGACGGGCGTCAGGACGTCCCGAGCGAAGGCCCGCAGCACCTGAAGCACGGGATCAGCATCACCGACGCTTGTGTCAACTGGGCGACGACCGTGACGATTATGGACAAGCTCAATGCGGCTGTTGAGCAACGGCGGCAGGCGCTGCTCGATGCTGGCTTCAGTCGGCCACCAGCGTTTGCACGCACGAATGGAAATACGGATACATGAAGAGTGGGTGTGAATGAATGGTAATGTCGTCGCAGTTGATCTGTTGTTCAATCTAGTTGGTGCGGATCCTTGTACTTTTAATGCATATATTATAGAGCAATTGTAACTTAAAACCGCACAATCGAATTCTCACTGCCGAACACCCGGCGCAAACCTCGATTTCCTTTCCGGGACGCAGATTGCTATACATAAAATTCTAAAAGACATTGACTCGAGTACACCGCGGCAGAATGAAAGTACATATTCATTAAAAAACCACCTCGCGTTGTATGTGCGAGTGAAAACCGGCCCCTCTTTATGAAAACGAAGTTCCTCCTTATCCCCTAACGCCAAATAAGAGACCGAGAGTTGCCCGGTGTGAGAATACGAAATTACGCGGAAGAGAGGATGAGGGTGCCGCGGTGGGAATGAGCTGCCACGAAATGAGAAAACTGAGGGTGACACTTCTGAACGGATTACATACCGAGTAGTAGATGCCAAGATGGAAGATGGTGGGTGACGGGGGTGTCGCGGGGGCGGAGAGATTAGAAGATAGTAAAAGAGGGGGTGGGCGACGCGGGTGTTTCGGGCTACGGAGTAGTTGCTAGTCGTTGCGAAAAAAAACGAGAGGAAAATGATGGTGAAGGGGGTGTCGCGGCGGAGAGATTAGGTGCGGGCGAGCCCAGCAATTTGCGTGTCCGTCTTTTGGAAAGAAAAAGGAAACCAATCATGAAATCATTCAACACATCGTCAAATCGAGGGCACACCGGTCCCCACGCCGAACCCTGAACCGAAACCGCCTCCGAATAAATTCTAGAATTTGCGACCCCGGAGAGACATGTCCACCGCCTGAAGACTGTCTGGTCGAGGGGAAGTTGCTCTTGAGATATGGATAGCTCTCAATTGCGGGAGTGGATGAAGAAGCGCCAAGGAAGAAGCCTCGCAGCTTGGTACAAAACGACGGGTGACCTGGGCCATCGGCTTTGGAACGATCTCTCGATACTCCGTCGTTGGTGCCACGGGCATTCGAAGCGCTACGGCCATGAGACACTAACTTCAACGGCCGCGGGAAGCACGACACAGGCGAAGCGGTGCTGCTGGGGCATTTACTCGTTAGTCTCTTGCACGATACTGAAAAGCAAAACGTTTACCTGGCAGAACGACTTATAGTTGCAGCTAATGCATGCGAAGACTGGTTGGCCTTAACCTTCCGTGAACTCCTGAATATCCCAGCCACCCTGAGAACGAAGGCTTTGAATGGACCCAGTGGTGGAGAGAAGAATCCAGGTCGAGCGTAGACAAACTCTGAGAGTCTATCTTCTCCCTGACGGTACGGAACGCCAGTAGTGAACGGAGTTTTGCGAGGCTGGACGGGAACAAAGGGCGGTGGCGGAGTCCATGGTGCGCGCTCGGAGTGGCCAGATACAGCGGCCCAGTTGCTTGAAAAGAAGGAATGAGATGAATGAATCACGAAGAAGGGAGAACAGCTCACACGTCACGAAAGTAAGGGTGCTCTTTCGCCTCAGCGATTGTCAATCGAGCATTTTGGTCCCTGTTCAGCAGACCGCGTACAAGATCTTGCGCTATAGGGTCGACGCAATCGCTGGCTCGGAAAGCAACATCTACCTCCGCGACGCCGCTATCATCGGATGGTAGCCTCCCCGTCAGCATCCTGAACAGAACCATCCCCAAACCCCACATGTCTGCGTCGAACGAGTACGCGCTGCCTGCGAGTTGCGCCGGCGACATCCAGTTCGGAGTCCCACAACGTTCGTTGGTAGTGGAGGTAAGATCTTCAACCGACGGAATTAGGAATGAGCCCCCGGTAGCATTAGGGTCGACGTCGAACGAGAGTTCGGTTGGCTCAGCATTCCCGTGCATGAGGCTAGGGCAGAACTGCTTCGCGAGACCAAAGTCGCCGAGAATGAGGTTGCCATCCCCAGTGATGAAGATGTTCGCCGTTTTAATGTCACGGTGGACAATGTTGAGATCATGGAGCGTCTCGAGAGCGAGCACAAGCTGAGACATGTAAAACTTGACGCGATCGCTTGGGAGTTTACGTTCGCCCAAGAGCAAGCTAGCGAGGTCTTTCCCTGCGCACCATGGCTTCGCAAGAGTCGTCAGAAATGGAACAGAAATCAACAGAACACAAAAGCTTACTGTAAGCAGATAGTAGTATTTTGAATCTGACCAGCTGGCCTCGAGCGTGAGCAGAGACTTAGGAGCGTTATCAAGCTCGGCAATGGTTCTGAGGATATGTTGCTCCTGCGAGACGTCCGCCTTGTCCTTGCGAACTTGCTTGAGGGCGTAGAGACGACTCGTTGAGATCTTTCGAACCAAATAGACGATGCATGTGCCACCGTGGCCTAGTGTAAGCAGTTGCTCGAAATCGTCCAAGGATGGAGTCGAAGGACCGCTTTCGTCGGACGTAGACTTGTTCAGAGCAGGCTGGACGCAAGAGTCAGAGAGAAAGAATGCAGACTGAATCGAGAGAACCTACGTTGCTGGTAGACACACGAATGCCTTCGTTCTTCTCTGATACGAAGCATCCAGAGTCAGCGATCTGAACGCGTCAATTGGCATCGCCGAGTGAGAATAGGTGAATGCAAAGAAACAAAATGTACGCACGACCGAGGTTATAGAAACAAAGGACATACTTTTCGATAGGTATTGTGTTGGTAGGATGGAGGTAGGAAGCAAGAGGCGAGATACAGGAGAAATCTGAATCCAGCGGTGGCTGACTGCTTAATGAATTTTCAAAAACATCTGTCTCAGCGAGAGTCCATAGATCGAGATCCCCCCTGCAGTAGAGCCATTTCGTGATCAAGTGAGACCTGAGTAAGGAGGACGCGTCGAGATCGCGACTTGACGCGGTTGGAGGTGGAGGTAAACCTAAAAGAGAAGGTTGACGATCAATTTTGCCAAACTCGGTCAAACACTGCAACGTCTCGCATCCCAAAATGGAAATGATTCTTTTCCGTGCCCAGAGTTCTCGAATGGGAGAGTTAGACATGACCACGAGTTTCGATGGTTCTCCTTGGCTCATATAACTTGATAGAAATGTATTCTGGCCGGGGAAGAGGGTGTCTATCCCCCTCTGATACTTCACCCTTACTAAATATCAAGGGGGTAAGGCAAGCAAAGACGGAATGAACATACACTCCACCGCAATAAAACGCTTCTAACTCACAGCTTCAAACATTATCCAGACGAGGAGAGCAATGGGCAAATCAATACAAATGTTTCTAGATACATGAGTAGGGTAACAACATTAGATCACTTTATACTTTTTTGTTTCCGTGGCCACGACCAGTTATCTATACTCGGCAACATCTCCTCCCTTGCAGCCTGCACCTTCCGCAGCCTCCAATCATCCCCCCACGGCATCCCATTCGCGGCAAACTGCATCTGCAGCGCACGTCGCAGCATCTGCGTAATCGGATACTCGTCAATCTTGTCCCCGGAGAGCCCGTGCTCCTGCTGAAGTATCTCGCTGACACTCGGCACGCGGCCCCTCGAGGTGGCTTTCGGCACAGACCGCGAGCCCTGTACCTCGACTTCTTCGCAGTTGTGCACGAGCAGCTGCCCCATGATCCACTGGTGTACCTCACGCGGATCCTCGTCGAGCTTGTCAGTGTCGAAAGGACCCATAAGCTCGAAGGCAAGATACGGCTGGGTAAATTGTCGCCGCGCCCAGTGAACGTCGTAGTACACCCTCCGCGACATGAACCGCAGGACGACGGAATAAATGCGCTCGTTGATTTCGAGGCCGAGGTGGAGGATCGTGCGCAGGACGACGAGGGCGGCGGCGTAGTCGTCGACGTGGAGGAAGGTGCGGAAGACGATGGTGAGGAGTCCCTGGTCGAGATCCATTTGCGCTTGGCGCTCAGAGAGGGAGTCGGAGGCGGGTGGGTGGTACCCGGTCCTGAACCACAACGACATCATCTCTGCAAAAAGTTGGCGAGGGGGGGTGACGGGCCCTGGTGGCTCCGATCGCCGGGACTCGTTGGGTTTGTACTTGGTTTTGTATTGGTGGCCGAGAAGACGGAAGAGGTACTTGTAGGTGACGGCGTCGGGCCGCAGGGGGGTGGTTTGTGCGAGACGGAGAAGGACGCGGTAGAATTCGAACGCCTTGCGGAGATCCCGGGACTGGTTCTGACGAGCGAGGATGGCGTTGAAGACGAGGATGTTGATGGGGACGTCCTTTTCCCTCATGATGCCCATGATCCAATCGACGGCCGCCTGATCGTCTGCCGGGGCAGACTTGATCATCCTCGCGTACGGCTCTGCGGGGACGTCAAAGCTCTCGTCTTTCAAGCGGTACTCAGTAAGGGTCTCCGCAGCAGCGACTACATTGCCGGCCTGTGTTTGGATATCGACGAGCTTCATGACGAAGGAGCGCGAGGGGTGATAGTCTGCACCCTTGATAGAGGTGAAGAGACGCGCGAGGTCGGCGATTGTATCGGCAGGAATATTTACCGCAACTAGATGGTCCATGAGCTCGATGAAGTGGATCTCTGTGAAGGAGCGGT
This sequence comes from Favolaschia claudopus, assembly GCA_037176885.1. Taxonomy (NCBI): domain Eukaryota; kingdom Fungi; phylum Basidiomycota; class Agaricomycetes; order Agaricales; family Mycenaceae; genus Favolaschia; species Favolaschia claudopus. The sequence goes on along the minus strand of JAWWNJ010000026.1, from coordinate 422,036 downwards.
AGACGACAATGGTTTTCAGGGCCTCGAGCTGAGTATCGCCCGGCGCTTTAGACGTGGCTAGCGACATGGCAAGGAAGAGGGCATCCGTAGACGGCGAAGGAACCAGGCCGTCTTTTAGCATGTGTTGGTAGACGGCGACTGCTTGCGCAAAGAGACGACGGTCGAAGAGGGAGTGGACGATGTTTTCGGCGATTTTAGCGCGTGAGGGGATTTGGAGGTCGATTCGTTGGAATCTGTCGCGAATCCACTGGGGCTGGTCTTCCTTGGGCTCGTCCTTGACGAGGTCTATGAAGCGCAGGAAAGCAGCGACCACGTCCTGGTTTTTCTGGTCCGCGCGGACTGGGTTAGTGGCTTGGGTGGTAGCATAGCGGACAGGACGAGTGAGTCTAATATATGGAGGGAATAGTCGCGGCGAGACGATGGGCATGCAAGATAGAACGATTCAGCGAGCATTCAACCCAAGTCCATGAGGGTAAGAGTGAAGAAAAAGATGTTGTAATGTGACTAGTGACTACGCGGTCACGACTCGGAACGCGACTTCATCAACCGATTCAACGCTGGTCTCATCGATGTTCCGTCTTTCTGTGTGCCAACGGAGCCTCTCGTCATACAACTGAAGCTAATCATCTATCTACGGCGAAATTCTCCGCGCGTCTGCGATTCTGTTTTCAGTAACTCAAGGTTGAGATTGTATGTGGGGACGAGCACGCCGTATCGGTTGTCTCATTTCGTGGACGCAAGGATGTTGGGAGACGGGCGGTGAGGAAAGCGGAGAAGAGAGAGTAGGGGATCAGAAGGAAGGAGTTGTGAATGTATTTGTTGAGTTGTTTGACGTGGTTTTGTGAACGGACGCTGAGAAGTTGTGGACGGGATGAGACGCTTGATTTAATGCTAGCGGACACGAACAGAGGAATGCAATGCCAATCGAATTCCCGTGACTAACACACGAACATCGTCTATTCTGCGCGTTCGGCGCGTTTCGCATTTCTCGCCTTCAGAGGCAGCGCCGCACACTGTCAAAAAAATCGCCGTAAACTCCAAGGAACTTCAACAACAATAAATCACTACAACTCACAGTACTGCACGCATACGTCGTCGCGAATCCTTTGCCCGCAACCTTCGCAAATCCTTCCTCCCCAAGCCGATTGGTATCCAAGTCCCCGCAATAGAAGCAGACATGGCACAATTCCTCCTCATCCAAGAGCACCTCCACCTCCACCGCCTCGCGTTCGCCGCCCTCGTCCGCGGGCAGGGACATCTTTTGCGTGCGGCCCGTGCGGCGGAGGGGGGGTTTTGGTTCGATGGTGAGTAAAGCGGCGAGAAGGTCGGACCAGGGGTGGGGTTTGCGGTCCCAGTCGCTGTCGAACCAGAAGCATGGGCGACCTTCAGCGGATGTGCTGTTGGAGGAGGAATTGGAGGAGGAGGTGGTGGTGGTGGAGTGATTCAGGTGCGCGAGGTGGCGGGTTTCGAGGAATCCGTTGCCTTTGGGTGTGACCAGCAGCCATTTGGGGCCGTCGCGGGCGAGGGCGGCGTCGAATGCGCCTTTGAGGATGCCTGGTGAGGAGAAGGCGTACATGGTGGGTTGTGTGTCGTGGTTGGGTCCAAGTTGAGGTTTCAGAAGCAGAGCAACGGAGGCAATGCAGGGTGGGTTGTCCACCCGAGGGCCGAAGATGATAATTTCACTAGGGATGATTACTAGGTTCTGCCAGCATAGCCATATCAGTGAGTGAGTGAGACCTGAGTGAAGAGTACGTGTTGAGACCGAGTTGAAGCGGTGGAGGTAAGTAATCAAAAAAGAGAAGGATTCTCAGGCCAAACTCAGTCAAACACTGCAACGTCTCGCATCCCAAAATGGAAATTATTATCTGGTGCTGCCCCAAATCTGTGATATATTACTTATCAAATCGGGAAGTCACTGAGCGTTTCTCCTTTGCTCATAGAGACTTGACTGGAAGGTATTCTGGGCAGGTAGTGTTACAGTTGGGTGGATTCCGCGCTGCCTCACAACGCGAAACGCTCCGAACGCGCAGAATAGCAGATGTTACATGTGTTGTACAGATTTTGTTCGTGTGTTGTGAAGTTGACACGGGCTCTGTTCCCGAATAAGCGTCAGGATAGTTTACAATTTCTCGGCGTCCGCTCACAAAACACCTTATTCGATGCGCAAAATTCAGAATGCGAAACAAATTTAATTCCAAATCCGACTGAGCAAAGTTCCTTCCTCCCTTTCGTCGACGCACGTCTCCGTATGTCCTTGTGCAACGCCCGTGTATACGAGATGAAAACGGAACGGATGAGACGACCCACTCGCTGAGAACAGCTCGCTCGTAGGGATCATCGCAGACGTGCGGCGAAGTTTCGAAGCTTACAGACCCGGCAAAGATGATTATTCTGAATTTATTGAAGGAGTGTTCGATGCGTACTACAAAATAGGTGTTGACATGCTCGACATGGACAACACCATTGTGCTTGCTGCGATTGCGCTTGTGGGAGTTGCCAAAACTGCTTTCGTGTCAGAGTAGGTATACAGCAAGCATGGCCATGGGTGAGGGGACGGCGCCGGCAAACGAGCTAGCCAATAATAATATGTTCAGCGCTGGCTCGATTGTTGACACTGTCGAATCATGCCAGGCAGCCCATAACGTCGCGTTAATATTGGTCTTCACGAAACCACCTCGTCCAAAGGCCGCCGCGTGTCGAGAAGATACAGTACGCGGACATGGCGTGTGTTTGCCGACGTTCTCCGTATGACTTCATTCTAAAGCAAAGAATCAATAGATCATGTAACACATACCCAAGATACCCACATCCGCGTCTACGCGTCTATCCGGGTAGCCAGAGAGCCTCATCAGCGACCGTAAAATCATCCATCGAACTCGGACACCGCGTCACCATTGATTGGGGTGGACTTCAAAAGCTAGCCAGCGGCGAAAATGGCGACGAGTGCAAAAAACTACATGTCCAGAACGAATGCGACTGACGAATGTCCGCCGCAACCCCATTCAAAAGAAGCTGGGTAGGTATTCCGAGCACCAAGCAGGAGGTTGTTGAACCCTCGCGAGGCGAACTCTCACCAAATGCCATCTGAACCACTGCCCCGGTGCCTGTGTTCGCGCCGAATCGCTTCCGGTGTAGTATGTGGGATATTGAATCTGGTAGAATGAATGTCTGCAGTACAACCGAAAGAGTCTGGTAGGAGAAACGGCTTGCAGCGAAGGACCCAACTGAGCGCGTCGAGAGTCGAAAGCCACCATGGAGGTGGACCATAGCGATATTTTCACCGGGTATCCCGCCGAGTTGTAGAGTACTCCTAGACCACGAGTTGATTGACTTGAAGTTTGCAGTTGCTGAAGACGAGTCGTGTGAGGCTGAGCGAAGCATCCTTGCGACCGCGTTCTGAGCTGCAAAGACTCGAAAAACAATGGCAGGGTAGTGCTGTCGTTGTTGTACCGTCGTCGAGGTGTGTTCGTCCGATGTCGTTGTGGGCAATGTCGCCAAGGAAGGGGTTGTGAAATTTCGTTCCAGTTTTTGGCGAACCTCGTTGTGAAATTTCAGTCGAGTTTTTGGTGAAGCGCGTTTGCAGTCGCAATTTGTATCTCGCAAAAGGGGGGGGTTATGATTTTTGTTAGGGTAGGGTAGTAGTAGCGCTGTCGTCGTCGTTGTGGGTGTCAATGAGACATTGTTGTTGTTTGTTTACTACTCTTCCTCTTCTTCACTCTAAATGTCGTACAAAACCGCGATCGGGGCGTCCGCGCCAGCAGCGACGGACAACACAAAGTACCGCCCACAAGCCCGGCAATTGCAAGAGCTCTTCCCCTCCTGGTCCAATGACGGTCAGCCCATTTCACCGCTTTCTTTTAGACGCGCCTCATACGGCGCCTCAGACCTTCTCTCCCTCCTGCACGAAGTCTCCGGCGACGTCGAGCTCGCCGCAACCAGAATCAGCGAAGGTCCGTCCCCTCGTCCTCATTTTCTTTTTCATTTTTTCTTAACCGCCGCGCACAGGCCACGCCGAGCAGTGGGGCGCCGTGACGCGCAAAAAAGACAAGAAGCCGCACGGCCCCACGCACACGCACGCCTCGAAGGACTCCTTCTCGTCTTCGCGCGGCATGCGCGGTGGTGCGCGTGGGGGGCGCGGCGGTGGGTCTGCACGCGGTGGTGGGGCGCCTCGCGCGCGCGGCAGCGGTATTCGGCAGGCGCCGCACGCTAATGGCCACGCTACCACCGCCCCCACGGTGCGAGAGCAGTCCCCGTCCGTGAACGCCTGGGCGGAGGGCCCGCCTGCGGTTGACAACAAACCCGTGGAGGCGGCTAACAACAATAACACCTGGACTAACGAGTCGCCCGACCCCGCCGCGGCATCATCCAACTCCAACTGGGGCGACTCCGCCACCGACACACCCACCGCTTCGGCCACTCCCTCGACTTGGGCTGGTACGACCTCTACTGCTACCTCGACCTGGGACGGCAATAACTCCGATGTCAACGGCTCCACCTCGTCTTTGCCGTCAAAAGCCGCGAGCAAAACGCCGGCCACCTCTGGAAAGTCGTGGGCTCAAATTGCTCGGTTCGTCTCTTTGTTTCATTGTTTCTTTCTCTTCGTTGCATTGTTTCTCTCTCTCTCCCCCTACAACAAAAGACAAAAGCTAATTGAGCCTCTACAGCCCACAAGAAAAACCTGCTCCCCCACCTGCACCCGCCGTCTCCGCACCCCCTCCCCATCCCCATCCTCCCGCCACAACCGCAACCGCACCCGAGCCCGAGCCGCAGGAATCCGGCGGTGGCGGTGGTGGATGGGAAGAGCCCACGACGGCGCAGTCCCCGTCCTGGGACGAGGAGGCTCCCATAATCAAACCTACACCTACCTCTACGTCGACGTCTGCCGCGGATGTTTGGGCGTCTGCGTCCGCCGGTCAAGAGCCTCTGCAGGAAGAAGAAGAACCCCAGCCAGGACCGCCGGTCGAGGAACCGCCGATTCCTGAACCAGTCGCACCAGAAGCAGAACCAGAATTACCCGAACCCCCAGCCGCCGCGCCCGCTGTCCCGTCGCCCTCCATAAAACCTGCAAGCGCCGCCCGTCCGGCCGCGGTATCGCACCGGAATAGCGCGCGCTATAAGGCGTTGGACCAACCCGTCACCATGCCCAGCTCGTTTGGGTCGGGGATGGAGGGGGTGGGCATGCAGTTTGGGAGTTTGAGTCTTGGGGGGGATAATAGCTCTTTCGACAACTCGTGCGTCCTCTTTCTCGAATTTTTTTTTACACTTGAATCTGGGTTTGTGCTAATTGTGGTTTTATGGTGTAGCGAGCCGGACGAGCAACCGCAACCCCAATTATCTCCAAAGCTTTCAGGTCCCACCGCATTACAACAACAACAACATCACGAGCCCCCGCCTGCGAGTGTGCCGCCGAGTTCTGCGTCATTGGGTTCGGCGTTGTTCCAACTCCCCCAACAACAGCCTTCTCCTCAAAATGCCGTTGCGCAGCAGCATGGGATTAATAGCTCCGTGTCGCAGCCGGTCGTGTCGCAAGTGCCGAAAGTGATACCGCTAGCAGAAGCCCTTGCTTCGCAGCCTGCGCCTGCTGTACCGGAATTGACGCCGCAGCAGCAGGCGTATATGCAGCAGCAGTTGGGCGCGGGTGCAGGGGTTGGGTATCCGCCGCATTTGGGGCAGCAGCACCAACAACAACAGCAGCAACAACATCTCCCCCAACAACAACAATCACACTCGCAGCAGCAGCAGCATCAATACGCGCAACATGGGCTGCCAACGCATATCGATCCGTCACATCAAGTTCAGCAGACCACTCCTCAGCAACAAGCGTCGGTGCATTCGAGTTATTATTCGCGGGGTGCGGGTGGGGATGCAGGGAGTTCGGGGTATAATGCACAGGCGGGGGCGGGGAGTGCGGGGTATAATGCACAGGCGGGAGCGGCGTCGCCGTATAATGCACAGGCGGCACAGGCGAGTTCGCCGTATTTCCAGGGGCATACGCCGACGCCGCCGGCGCAGGCGCAGAGTCAGCAGGAGACGCCGTATGGGGCTTTTGGTGGGCAGCTTGCGGGTCAGGGACAGGGACAGGGGGGACATGGGCATCAGCATCAGCATCAACACCAGCAGAGTGCGCATTTGAGTGGTGGGTTTGGGCAGCAGGAATATGGGCATGCGGAGAATCAAAGGGTGAGTGAAAGCTTTGATTGCTTTTTTTTGCGGAAATGGAAAACGTGATTGATTTTTCCAAAGGGATTCTACGAGAGTTATCAGCAGAGTGCGTTTGGTGGGAGGGGTGTCGGTGTGCTGGGGCATGAGGATGTCAAGGCGCAGCCGAATAGTGGGGCTCAACAACAGCCGTCTGCGGGCCAAGGGGCGAATCAGCAGCAGCAGCAGCAGCAGCCTCCGCCCGCCGCGGGTCCGCAAGGCCAGCAGGGATACCCCCCGCCGCTCCCTTACCACTATTATCCGTACCCCGGAAACCAGTATTACGGCGCGCCGTATAACTCGGGGTATAGCGTCGCGCCGCCGTTCGTGAAGTATCCGGCGATGTTTACGGCGGGGCCTCCTGGGCCCGGGAGTTCGCCGGGGCCGGGGCAGCAGGGGAGTTTGGTGGGGGTGAAGGGAGGGCAGGGGCAAGGCGGAGTGGGGGGGCAGCAAGGGGTTCAAGGGGTGCAGGGCGGAGGGTATGGGGCGGCGCAGGGGATGTATCAGCAGGGCGGGTATGAGGAGTATGCGCAGCAGGGGCAGGGGCATGTAGGGCACCAGCACCAGTCGCTTGGGCTGGGGCAGGGCGGGGGGGCGGAGTATGGGAAGTTGTATGGGGGCGGGGGGCAGGGATTTATGGGGCTCGGGGCGCAGGGCGGTGCGGGAGGTGGGGGACAGCAGGCGGGTGGGGGTGGGCAGGGGGGGAGGAGCCCGGAGAGCGCGTATAAGCCGTATGGGGCGAAGGATGTTGGGGTGCAGCCGAGGGGCGGGGGGCAGCAGCAGCCTGGACAGGGACAAGGGGGGCAAGGGCAGGGACAGCAGCCGCAGGGGCAGGGCTTTTATGGGGGGAATCGGTTTGGGGGGAGTGGGGGAAGTGTGGGGGGTGCGGGTGGTGTTGGGGGGCCGCAGCAGGGTGTTGGTGCGCATCATCAGCAGGGGCCGCAGGGTCATCTGGGGTATTCGCCGGCGCAGAACGAGTTTTATCCGTACCGTGGCGCACAGCAGCAGTACTGGCAGTGAATGAAGTAGGTTCATGTTGTCGGAGGATGGGAGGAGGAATCGTTTCTTGCTGTTCTCGTTTTTCTTTTTACCTCTAGTCTTACTCTAGTTTTCCGTTTTTTCCTTTTGCTGCACATCTCTCTCTCTCTCGTCGACGCACTCTCCTCTCTACATATCTCCAATGTTTTTGTACGTCTAGCATACATACAATTGAAGCTTCCACAGTGCAATCTCCACAACTAGGACCCCAATTTAAGACTATACATCTGCGTCGATATCTGGATCCACCAGCAATAATCTGCGCACGGTTTGTCGTTTTTCTGGTCCGAATCCAATCAAGTTTAAATATGCTTCTACGCCGCCGTATTCTGTCTGCAGAAAATCGAAGACTGTCTCCACGACCTGCGGCGGAGCCAGAGTGTAGTCGGCCGCCATACCGATCTCCTCGACTTCCTTTATCATCGACGCGCGGACGGGGGCGAGCCCTTCGTTAGAGAGCGCATAGTCGGCTTTGATGTGCTCGAGGGGGATTTTGCAGATGAAGAGGAGGAGCATTATGATTAGGCCGGAGCGGTCTTTGCCCTGGGTGCAGTGGATGAGGAGGGGGTAGGATTTGAAGGAGGTGTAGATCTCGAGAGATTGAAGGATTTCGCGTTGGCAGAAGAGGAGGGAGTCTTTGCTTAGACCCAGTAGTCCTTTGTGGGGGTGTGGTTCAAGCTGTATGTATAGTGATTCGTAAGTGGGGTGGAATGCTTACCTTTCGGTCCTAGTACGTTTCGGCCTAAGATGCGGATGGCATGCATTCTGAACTGGAAGATCATGAGAACCATGAACCACCTGCGTTGGCGTCGAGGATTCATTATGGGAAAGAGGAGAGTATCATGATAATGTCTGCCTTACAATAATTGCCACCATCGGAGCTGCTTGAGCATGTTCATCTCAAAGTTTCTGCCAGCAAAGTTGATGTAGATGACATCCCAGGGAGGCTGCTCATGATGAGAACCTCGAGGCTGTCTTTTTAGATGCGTCTGCGTCTGCTTGATGTGCTCAGATTTTGTGCGCAAGTCGATGACGGTCTGAAGACTGTATTCCGAGACGAGGTTCTTGCGGTCGGTGGAAGTCGCGTCGTCGAGACGGCCGGAGCGGTAGAGGGTCTTTTCTTTTATGATTTTTTTGCCGGAAAGAGAGTTGACGACGGAGCCCACGTCGCGGAAGTTGTAGATTCCGGTGAATGGGGGAGTGGTTGTGGGTTTTGCCATAGCGCGGCGGCCTCGTCACGGTGCTGATTCAACCATATGGAGAATGACACGACAACGGACAAAGGAGGTAGGTGGTTTTTTTTTTGGGGGGGGGCCAGGCTGAACAAGGGCCACCTATATAGCCCAATAAACACCCCTAGTTAGGCAGGGAGATATATGCGGCATCCCCTCCTAGTTAGGGAGCGTTTCAAGAGATTTACTGTGGGCGCTATAATTACGCGTTAATTAGCTATTTACTAGGGTGCAATAAATGTTTAAAGTCTTTAATTGGTGCGGGAGGCGGGGAGCGCGCCGTCACATCATCACGCCATCGCTGCCATCAAAGATGCGGCGGCGACGTTGCCCGAGGCTTCCCATCAGCGCCATCAAAAGTCCCGCCGCGGTGCGTAAGTCCGCCGTTTCTCAAGATAAAATCACCGTAAATTCGCAAAAAAATAAAGGTTTAATTCAGGAGTAGATAGTTGTAGAAGATAGGGGACAGTGGTACTCATACTGTGCAGTGTAGGCATGTAAGTTGATCATAGGTATGTAAGTATCATAAGTATAGAGAATTGGGTAAGCACAAAGAACAGTAAGTAACTCAAACAACGTCAACGGGGAGAGGAGAGGGAGAGGGAGGTATGTGCTGGTTGTACTGACGACGAGGGATGAGGGGCACTCGCGACACGTTAATCACCCTTGCGAGGGCCCCTCTTTTTTCCCTTGTCCAACCGCTCCTTTCTCTGCTTCTTCTCGGCGGGTGCGCCTTCACCGTCAGCGATTCGCTTCCGCTTCTGACCGTTCACGACCTTGCCATTAGCAGCGGAGAATACCCACATGGACGCCTGGGGGAGACGGCACGATCGCCGGGGCATTCTGTATGTTGCTGGATCCAAAGGCATGGCTCTGCTTCACAGCAGCTAGAGAGGCAGTTGATGAGACGCCGAATGTCCCCTGCGTGATCGTAGCCCCACCGGCGAGCAGTCCTCCGTCTTGCGAGATGCCTGCACTGAAGTTGTATGCGGGAAGATTTTCACCGCCGTCATTACGGTTGAAACCGTCGTTGAAGTTCCGGCCGCCACCAAGAGAGCTTGTACCGGCGAACCCCCCGTCGATGCCTTGGGAGTTGAGCCCGGGGACGACGAGTGTGCCGTAGTCGAAGTTGAGGAGGTCGATGCCGGCGAAATTGGTCATATCAAAACCATTCAAGCCTAACGAACCGAGGAATGACGAAAAGGATGGGACTGGGACTCACCCACTCCCACTGATCAGCCATCAATAGTGGGACTCAGAATGTTTCAGTGGGACTCGGTGTCGGACCGGAAGAGTGCATCCATCAAGAGTGGGACTCGGCTAAAGTGTGACCATCAGCGCACCAATTGATCGGACTCCTGCGATCAATGACCTTGCTTTAGTAAGGTCCTTTCAGGTGACAATTCAACCCCGAAACCTGCCAAAAACAAACAACCACAAACAGTTTTCCTACCAAAACAGGCAAAACACACTGCCCAGAAGGGCTAATTGCCAAAACAGAGCAGTCCAAAACAAGGCTGCATGCCAAAACAGGCAAGAGCTGTTGCCCAGAAAGGCTATTGCCAAAACAGAGCAGTCCCAAACAAGGCTGCATGCCAAAACAGGCAAGAGCTGTTGCCCAGAAAGGCTGACTGCCAGAACAGGTCAGGCCAGAAGGAGTCAAATCCGGTGCCGAGATGCATGTCTGCTAAATTGGGTCGAAACCAAACATGTACAAACATTAGAGCGACCCAAGCAGGTCGATATTCCCTGTCTGCCAGGAACAAACATGTACAAACATTAGAGCGACCCAAGCAGGTCGATATTCCCTGTCTGCCAGGAACAAACATGTACAAACATTAGAGCGACCTCAGCAGGTCGATATTCCCTGTCTGCCAGGAACAAATACGTACAAACATCCCGCCAGGTGCGCCGTCGGCGCGAAAATGCCGACACATAGTCTAACTCTTCAATCTGTAACACATTCTTTACTATAATTGACATGAGACGTGGATGCGCATGCATTCCACAGATGAAAGGCAAGATGTTTATTTAGTAATTAAACAATCATGCTCGCGAAGATTGCGTTCAATATTGAATATGTGCCTTGGGAGCCCTCCACGATCACAAATCTCAAAGTTCAATCGACCTCAAAACCAAGGCAACTTGCCTTCAGGCTTCCTTACCCGCGGTGTCGTTTGGAATTCGATCGGACAACCCGCTCCGCGTTGTCGCCGTTGTTTCCCACGCCGTCATTGTCGTAGCAGCGGGTCTCTTCTCCCTCTACCTCCATCCCTCTTCGCCAGCAATTCGTCACCTGCCGCTGCACTCTCCGTCTTCAAGCACCAACCTTGTTGGTTTCTCTCTCATGACCGATTCATGTGCTCCAGAGCGCCGCCATGCGCTTTCGACCTCTGCGCGCCATTGATTTGTCTCCCTCAAGCCCACCCGTTTGGAAGTGCCGAGAGGTTGGGGGAATATGTGATAGCTGGATGGAAGGAGATCTTGGAGAATCAGGGCTAGTAGGGTCAGTTGGAATGGACGGCTCTACTCCAAATCACCTCAAACATTTCCTCAATATTTCACAGTCTTTCCCCTCCCATCGCCTCTTCAACCCATTCGATTCCGTTCGCCATGATTCATCTCATCTGCTCATTTTTGGCCCTCTCTGGCGAACCTCAACTCGATACACCGCTGAAAGTTAAGACATCTACCATCCAATTCCCGCCTGTTCTCATCTCCGTACGTGTTGTGCGGGTCTGCTCGTCACCTCCACAGTGCCTACCTCGTCCCTCGAGCGACACGTCCAATGCCGTGCACTCCTATCCCTTGTCTCTCCCCGTTACGCCCTCTACGCACTCACACTCTCTCTGCACTCACACACACTCTCTCCCAGCCTCATCAAGGATCCGAATGCCGTGAGACGCAGGCGCCGCCGTAGCCGTTATTATCTAGCAAGGATTAAAGTGCGTATCAATCTTCTTCAACTGCTATTTCTTTTCTTTTCTCTCACCCGACCCCTTTCCCATCGCGCTCTACCACTACGTGTCTTCTCGCCTTATCCTACATTCTCAAACTCCTACACACAAATTCGCCTTCCTGCGCTGACTCGCGCGTCGACAACTCAGTTCGCTGCGATGACGGCCATACCCGTCGTTTTTTTTTTCCAACCTCACGTCCCACCACCAGTTACATTCACCAAGGCTTTGGTATCGGAGTTACAGTCGACGAACGTGCGTCGTCGTCGCTCTCCTCTTCAATATCCGCGCTAACGAGATTTTCCAGCAGTCCGCTACTCTCTCCTCCCGTTCGCACCACCCTCCGCACCACACCCCACGGATTCCAAGCCCAACTCACCGTTTCTCTGACACGAAGGCGGCGCCGACACCTATCAACGTACAACAAGCAGACAGACGGACGGATTGCGGTGCGTCTCGCTTCCCCCGCCTTCCCGTCCTCTCCTAACAACATCCCCAATTTCCTAGCCCGGACCTTTCCCACCTCGACCTCGAGCTGCCATCGCCGCTTCTCCGCCAACCCCAATGCCACCACTTTGCAGACATACTCACCCCTCCCCGCCCTCCTTCCCTCGCCCTTCCGCCCCTCAATCCCCTCGTCTCGCTCCCGACTCCACGCCCAGACCGCGTCAATCGCTGGCGCTGCCCTCCTCAACGCTCCCAGGACTGTCGACGCCGACATCGTCGTTTCGGCACTGTACGTCGACCGACTCGAGACTACGCTGAGAGTTCAAGTCAAGGCAAGTCCTATTTGTTTTTGAGCGAAACTTAAACCACTTGAGTACACAAATGAATGTGCAACCGAATGGCACGCAAAAGCGAATTCGAGAGGGACCGGCCCACGGAGGTCCTGCGACGATTGCGCGCGCGTTTGCGGTGGGAGGCCAATGGAACGGCGGGGTTGGGCGGCATGTGGGAAGTCAAAATGGAAATCGATACAGTTGATGGCATAGCTACTCTGTACACTCTGTACGTAGCGAGTCAATTTGAAAATAAAGCGAATCAAAATATGATATCTGCGGGTGAATGGTGGATAAACTACTCGCTCACCATTGCGCCTACGTTCTCGTTCCTTCCCTTCCCTATCACATAGACCAGCTTCGTCCCTCACCCCCACGCGTCGAACGCGTCTTCTCCTCTCCGTACTCGCTCTCCCCGGCAACAAGAAACGAACCAAAACTTGACGGGTGATGGCGCGCGGATCGGGGCCATGAGAGCCGCCGCTCAGAGAGCGACGCCGAGAGGGGAGAGCGGCAGACGGGAATGCTCGATATCTGCAGCGGTGAGAGAGTCGTAGCCAAGCCTGAGGTCCGTAGACAAGGATGTCGGACCTGTGACTTGCGTCGAGTTCAAGCCCGGATCGACGGTTGAATGGTCGACTCGCGGGAGCGGCGGCGGAGTAATAGGATTTGACTCCTGAGATAAGGCTTCCCGACAGGACAGCGAGACAAAGAAAACGAGAACTGGAAGCCGCATGCGCAGGTCGCTGCGTCGAGTCGGTGGTTGAAAGCAAATTTAAAGAAGCTTCAAGCAAGCCGACCATCCATGATTGGCCCTGGGTTTGTTACCTAATAAAGGGTGTTTCTTTTTCGAGACTCTCTGTTCCCCCTCCCACCACATCTTGTATGTGACGCTGCGCGTACGGCTCAGTCATCCGCCTTCTCAACGCATTCAAATATGCTACTACTGCACTGGGATGCCGCTTCGTATTCGAGAATATCAATATCGTCTATAAAAATCCAGCGGACTCTGTGTTGGGACATTTGGCTGCTAGCTCCCAAATTTCGAGATCCCAGTGCTCGTATACGACCTACTTTTAACATCCTTGACTGTGGATGCTTGTCTCAAATGGAACCATGTTGTTGGGCTGGTTTGGGGATCTGACTTGAAAGGACTCAATTCGGCGGCGCTCGGTATGTCACTGGCATATAAGTATTCTCTCTCTGTGGTCGTGTGAGATCTAGATTCGTCTCGAGGGCGTACTCGACGTCAGCACTACAAAATACAGCCAGCTTTGCCTGCGCTTACGTCCGTGCAAATCGCTCGTCTCGGTTCAAGAAGTTCCCCTGCATAGTGGAGGAATGTCATCGAAAGGCCTCGGGGAGTTCGGAAGGGGTTTGAAGGATTGAAGTGATTTATCAGCGCTTCCGCGCCGCCGCCATCTACTTATCTCCACCAGACGATCTCTGCATGAGGAGTCCTCCATTCTCCTTCGCCTTGGTGCACTCCGGGTCGGTATCTCTTTACGACTGTACAGATGGAGCTGATACATATTCATTATATTGAAGGTGTCGTCCCTAGTCCTCCTCTTGTATCTCAATGGTTAAGCATAAGCTGTGTGCATGGCCCGGGGCGGCGATTGGTGTCGTGTAGTGGGGGCAAAGAGGATGAATGTGTGCTGGGCGGACATCGGGTTGGGATGCCTGCCCAAATATGGTGCGTCTACTTACATCTCCTACGCGATTTCTCGCTATCCTTTTTTCGTGCACTGCTCTCATCGTTCCCCCATGTCGACAACGCCGAGTTCGTTCTGTATCTGGGAAGATGTACAATCTTGTTGCTGGGAGTATCGCTATGAGGCTACGAGGTGCGTTGTGGATGCCTTTCGGACTGTATACCCTGCCGACCTCATTTCTAGGTGTTTCGCGGCGTTTTTCCGACTCCGGTAGCATCAGCATCTCATTATCCACGAGCGCATCTGCCAAAGATGAATATGAAATGCTTCTCTGTTTATTCATCCTGCTTCACAGAAGAAGATCTGTCACACTGATTGCCAAGTTGCCTTCAGCCACGGAATCTGCTGAAGGATATCGCTTTATAGTCCCAGCCAAATTCGAGAAACACGACGACGACGCAAACACCACCTCGATTTTATCACGGCCGCGTTGAATCTTACAGCCACGAACTTTGGAATCGCCGTCGCAGGGCGCTTCGAAACGAAACGGATTGCCGGAAACATCGTTCCTGCCGTCGCGACGACTGCTTCCCTCGTCGCGGGCTTGGTAGCCTTGAGCTGTACAACAGTACAAAGTATGGACTTCTCGACTGTGTTGGCTTTTGGCTATACTGTACAAGCAGTCGATTAACTATCTCTTCATATCCTACAGATCATCGATGGCAAGAACAAACCTGAAGATTTCAAGAATGCATTCATCAACCTCGCCGCTCGCGCTCCCCTTTTTCGGATTTTCGCAACTCGTCGCTGCTGAGAAGAAGAAACACGGGTAGTGGGCAAATTCAAATCTATACATGCCTTAATGACGGACACGCAAGTATCGGCGCCGCAGTGGGTTTGACCTTTGTATAGATAACTTAGAAAATTCATTGAAACCTAATCTTGTTAAGGCTCGTTTGCCCAAGAAAGACACGATTGAGGCGCTTCTAAAGTAGTGAAACTGCTGCTCGAAATGACGAAGAGATTGAAAGTTGACCAATTATGACATAGAATTTGGCAGGACACGACTCTGTTGACGACTGCCAAGCACACCGTTCGCTGACTGTGGTCGATGTGGCGGATGAGGAGGAGCGTGGGAACTACAACACTCGGCTATCCGGCTATTGACTTGTCCACCAACAACGACGACCTCGACGCTCTCAAGACGTGTTTTTGGCGAAGGGGCTCTGGCATAGACTGTGACTCACCCACTCTGCTTCTGATTGCTGTTTGTGCTCAAGAAATACGTCAAGCGGGCCGGTACTTGCGCGTTCTTCTGTCTTTCCAGCGATCTTCTTCAAGTCGTTCAAGCACTGTCCGAGCTCATGACAAGCTCGGGAACATGATATAGCACAACGAGAGGTCTAAGGTACGTCCGAATTACTCTTTCGTTCGTGACTTGGCAATACTGACTCTGAAAAGCTGTTGTGTCAGCGTGAAGAGTAACTTGTATGGAAATTTTGCTACCGCCGATCGATTCGTCGTTTCCCGGTTTCCCTGCTCGTCTTGCATGCATCTCGTCAAAGTAGAGGATTCCATTGGGCTGCTGTACCGCGGATGCCTCTACGCGCTCAGATGCGTGTTGATGCTTTAACAACGTTTAGTTTCCATTGGAATTTTGGCCCCGCCGAAGTCCGGCCTCCAGCACCTCCCACAGACTCCTCGCCTCTCCGACGCCGCCGTTCGCGAAGCCGGCGCTGACGCCGATACGTACCTACGTACAGAGACTACATACGAATTAATGTCCGCCCCGCTCGTTCCCTGTCTCTCCCTCGCATCGCTAACCACGCTCCTCTCCGTGGTAGCCCATCTCCACTCCCACCTTTATCTCTACCCGCCATTGCCTTCTCGTCCCTTCTCGATACCTATCTCGATGCTGCGGAGCCAGAGGAATCTAAAAAAGCTGCAACACCTGCCGGCCCCGCCGTCGGTGGCGCATTAAATGATCTCAGAGGCGAAAAGGCCAAGACCAGGGCGATCTTTGGTCTTGACACTCGCCTCGGTGTCGTCTTAGGAGGTCACGGCGCCGTCCGCACAGGAATCTGGCAAGAAGCTGAAGAGTATGGCCGAGCTTGCAGAGGAAACGACGGGTCGGCTGCGCAGAGAGTTTGCAAAATGACGATGTGGAAATGCTATCATTGCCAGCTCCCTCGATCTCACCGATAGCAGGGAAAACGAAGGTCACGAAGGCTCAGCAGGCGAAGTCGACCCGAGCTCTTTCTGCGCGAAATCAGACAAGAACGAAGGGAAAGGCGGCTCCTGTTGTGCGTCGCACGTCTGTTGGGAAGTGGCGGAGGAAAGAAGATCAGAAGATAGGTCGACATTGCGGGCACAATACTCTTGCCAACCGCAAGTTCTGGCCCATGGCTACACCTTCATGGACTGAAATAATTGGCTGCTGACTTCATGAAGGCGTTGGTGAGGAGCGTGCAGAGTAGGATGAGGTTTGTGAAGGAGGGTGTATGACTAGACTTGAAAGTGAGTGTTTCGTATATCATTCTGTTAGGGAGGCTTACTGAACACCTAGGGGACCTCACAGATAGTTCATAGACGTCGTTCTGTGTCTCGTTCAATTCAATCATGTCCTCTTTCTCTTTTTACTCTCTAATATTACCCGCCAACCTGCTTTGCCAAGTCGATCCCGCCTCCAACCACCCAAACGACTGCACCAGGGGATGTCCCATGATTCTTCACGATATATAGGCATGCCGCGACGATTTTGTTGCTATCGCCACCAACGTCGCGTACCAATTCAGCGGGAGTCTTTGACATTCTATTCTGATTTGGCCCAGTGGACCGGCGCTGCTCTTTCCATTTCACCTCCTACCACCCAATCAAGCGCAGGCTGCGCCGCAGGCGATGCCTAGAGCGCCTTCTCGACGCCACCGAAAGCCTCCATGGGCTCGCCGCCGTCACCCACGACGTCGCGCACGACTTCGGCGTCGATGTTTTCATCTTATTTGTTTGCTTGGGAACTGGACAGGTTCTCCTCTTTTCATTCCACCTCCAACCACCCAATCGACCGCACCAAAAGACACATAAGGATCCTCCCCGACACAACCACAAGCATCAATGCGCTCGCCACCGTCGCTGCCGAGCACGACTTCAGCACCGACGTCTTTATTGTGTTTTGTTTTTACGGCACTGGACCGGCGGCTCTCCCAACTGCGTTCCGCCTCCAGCGTGGTGAGCGACAGCACCCAGCGACGCCTCGAGGACCCCTTCGACCCCACCGCAAGCCTTGACCGGCGCGCCGCCGCAGCCGCCGACCTCGAGCACAACTTCGGCGTTGAGGCTTTTATTTATTATAGCACTGGACTGGCGCTCCGCTCTTCTTTCCGCCTCTAACCACCCAATCGACCGCACCAAATGACATCTCGGGGTCTTCCCCAACCCTACCGCCGATGTCGACCCGCTCGCCGCCGTCGCCGCCGACATCGAGCACAATTTCGGCGCTGGCATTTAATTTTATCTCTTCTTTTGGCGCTGAAGCTATCACAACTCCATTCCACGTTCCGTACGACCGCACCAGGTGACGCATAGGGGTCTTCCCCGAGTCCACCGAATGCCTCGACGCGCTCACCGCCGACGTTGAGCGATGGACTTCGGCGGCGAGTTTTTGATTCTATTTGATTGGCAAGCCTGAGGACTCGCTGTCCTAACTGCATTCCATCCCCAACGCCTCAAACGACAGCAGCCAAGAATGCCTTGACGCCTTCCCCGACTCCACCGCACGCCTCGATTCGCTCGCCGCCATCGCCGTCGATATCGAAGAGGGCGGCGGAAATCATACAAAACCAAAAATCGAGACGCTCGACAAATGGTAAAAGAAAAAGAGGTGTGCGCAGCAAATGAACGAGGAGGATGGCGGCCGCGAAAAAACCCGATATAACCACGCACCACCACTGCAGCAGGCCACGACAAACGTCGTACGACAACCTCCCTGTATCCGATCGCCGCTGCCGTCGTTTCTCATGGCTCATGCGGCCACATCTTCTCCTCTACCACGTCGCTCTCTCATCACCTCCGCACGCCAACTGCTCGTCACACAACGAACCACTTCTCTTCCCGACGCCCCGGGCCTACAGAATTCAATAGTATACGACGATCCGATCCGCGTTGTCGCCGACGCCTCCCACGCCGTCGTTGCCGACGTGGCAGCGCTCATTTTCTCCATTCCCCACTGCCACCTCGCTAGTTCCTCAGCAAGCTGTCGACACCGGACGCCCTCCGTCTACAAGAGACCGTGACGTCGAGGCCCGGTTCCACAGACACCCTCACAGCCACGCTTTGGGGGCGCCCACGCGCCGCTTTGTCTGCGCTTACGCACAAGCAAATCGCTCGTCTCCATTTGCTTGTCTCGGTTCAAGAAGTTTGGAGGGATGTCGTTGAAAGGATTCGGCGGAGTTCGGAAGTGGTTTGAAAGATTGAAGTGACTTTATCAGCGCTTCCGCGTCGCCACCCCCACTTATCTTTCTACCAGACCATCTCTGCGCGATCCTCCGTTCTCCTCCTTCGCTTTAGTGCACTTCAAAGTTCAGGTCGATATATCTCTCTACGACTGTACAAATGGAGCTGATATATATACATTGTATCGTCGCTAGTCCTCTTTTTGTATCTTCGTCCTGCATCAGGGAAGAAGTGAAATCTTGTTGCTGGGAGTATCGTTATGAGGCTACGAGGTGCGCTGTGGATGCTTTTGGAATGTATACCCTGCCGACCTCCTTTCTAGGTGTTTCGCGGCGTTTTTCTGACTCCGGTAGCATCAGCGTCTTGTTATCCACGCGCCTCGCCTTCAAGAAGCCCGCTAGATTGTCTCTCCCCGCCGCCGCTCTCGTTGCGCTTTCCATGTTGGGATCGGTATCGATTTAACCGCTGACTGAAAGGCATCGCAGACGGATGGTTTATGTGCGAACACAATATCAATGCCCACCGTACTTGAAATTTTCATCCGCTGTGTCAACTCCTAGTCCTTGTGACTCTTTCTCATCTATCACAAAGTCGTCATCATGCCATTGTTTTCGCGTTTACACTAGAGGTGAGCCTTCATTTTCTCATCTCTTACTATCCTGTCTTCTTCTCCATCCCATCCCGTCTTTTCTTCCTTTCTTATCATAAGCTTCGCTTATATTCATCCCTGTTCCTTCTTTTCAGGTCTCCAGACTGATCCAGCAGAAGCTGAAACCAAATGCTTTCCCGTCCAGTCTCCTGAACTGCGCCGCCACCGACGTCGCTGCTGCTTCAATATCTTCTTCCTCCCCGAGAGTCCTCGTTACTGTGCTCGCGAGGGTGACATTGAAAAGGCGACGATCGCACTGGCCACTGTGAGTTACCTTTTTTTTTGATGCCTCTTTTTCAATGTTCACAACTCTCCAAGTCCGCAACCAACCTCTTGACAGTGACTACGTTCGAGACGACTCTGCTTAAATTATTGCCAAGTTGGAGTTTGAGCGCCTACATATCCCCTTGGTGCGTTATTAATATCAATAGTATCCTTTTCGACGCTGACTTTCTCGGGATTGACCACTACGTCAGCTCTTGGCTCACCTGCTTCCAATGTTCTCTCTTCAATGGTAGCAGCAACATCCGTCGTGCCATTGTCGGCACTGGTGCATGTCTTTTTAGCTCTGTCCTTTCTGCTGCGATCTCTAAAACCACGTTTAGGTCTCCAATGTGCCCAGTAGTCCAGTGGTAACAACTTCATCTTCTACTGTACGTTTTTTCTCTTCCATACACCGGCTTTTCGTTAATTTTGCCCTTCACAGTCGGTACCTCGTTCTTCAAATCCTCAGCACGATCGATAACCTCTTCGTCATCGCCCTCATCACCACCCTCGCCAATATCCTGTCCACCCCCATCTCGTTCTACATCCTCAAGAAGTACGGCCGTCGCCGTATCCTGCTCCTTGGGTCACCCGCTCTCCTTTCCTATTGCGACACGCGTCAAGCCGCTGCCCCTGCGTATAAAGGGCGAAAAGTGCGTGTTAAATTCTTTCTTTTGTTTTCTCCCGTTTTTCTCAGTCTTCCAGCACTCAGCCTGGTGCCGACCACCATCTACTTCACACCACCACCTCACGGATCCGCACCACCTCACGGATCCGCAGGACCGACTCCCTGTTTGCGATGCCGACACATATCTACATAGTGTTGTGGATTTAAGAGATTTGGCGGGCGAGCGAACCTTGCTAAATCCACGCTTGGGCGTGAACTGTGTGATGGGAACGGTTCCGGCGTGGACCGTGTGATCGCAACGCTTGGCGTGACAGCGTCGCGAACCAACATCAACGACGTCATCGAACCAGCACCGCATCAAATGTTGAGATCAACGCCGTCTCTGATGCGCTAACCGTGAAATCTGTGCAGTCTGGTGGTGTGCAATACTCACAGTCCACTGTCTGTCGAGCCGTCGGGACTGGGGGCCAACGTCAGCGCGGCAAATATACACACGCAAACACTGCCCACTCTTGTCCGCAACCGTCATCTCAGACATTCTCCGAGTCTTGCAAGCAACACACTTCGGCATCGGTTCCCTCCGCCTCCACTTTCTCACATTAATATCCGAGTCCATATGTCTCTCCCGACTGTCAAAATCACTGCCGTGAACGTTCAAGGAGAACTCGAGCAAGCGCAAAAGCTTCTCGGGCTGTACAAGAAGGCGAAACAAGCCCTTAAAAAAAGGCTTGGTGGCCCTGGTGAGTGAATTACTTACTCTCTCACATTTGCGCACTGACATTCAATGTGTGTCTCAGTCTACAAGGCCGCTCTCGTGGCTCGTGTTGCAGCTTGTGAGGAAATGATTGGTGTGTAACGTTCTTCATTTTACGGGCTGCTGGCTGATTGCTGAAAGCCCATCCTTCTGGGTCTCCCAACGATCTTCCCGTCGGCCCCGTGAATCCGGAGGGTAAGTATCTTTGTTCGCATTGTCATCGGGAAGTGCTAAATTCGATGTCTCGGTCTCAAGATAATCTGCGGCAACCACCCGGTGGAAACGGGTCAAAGACTGGTAAGTCATTTCTCAGAACATTCTTTCCTTCCGCACTGGCACTGGGGAGGCGGGCTATGTCGAGCACCCATGTTGCTATTTTTGTGCACTTATAAACCGAGAACAAAATGCGATCGCATGCTACGGTGTGTGATGCACAGTTCTCAAGTGTTACTTTTTGATCCTTGACCAAGACTGTGTTCTATTCACAATTGGCAAGTGCGAATTAATAACACCTGATGCTCAGTGTGTTTTACTTGCGGTTGACAACTGCATGTATTTAGCGCCTGTCTGAACTGTATTCTCTGCACAGTTCAGCCAGGTGTGATTTTCTTACACTTGGTATGAACTGTTTCGCGCATACAGTATGCAGATGCAGTTTGATAACAGTTGCGTCGAACTGTATCAAAAGTGCGGTTTGGAAGTGCGTTTTCAGCGCATTAGGTGTTGATTGTGTTGGAGTCGCAGTTCCCATTATTTCTGTTCTGTTTTGCGGCACACAACATTTTTCGCTCACATTTATTTATATGTTACGTAGGTGGCAAACCCGTCAACCCTGGGCAGCGTCTTCCAGGAGAAGATGTTCTAGATCCAAGGCTTTTGGCACCCCAGGGACCGACTGGATCGAAGCGGGTGAATCCTCCCAACGGAGACGGGTCCAATGCTCCTCCACCCAAGAAACCACGCACAACAGATGGTCCCCGCCATCGTAAAATTGGTAGGCATTCAAATCTATCTTCATGAGTGTTTAATAACTTCAATTGTAGTTACGGAGGACCCTGTTGCGGCTGTCACCGATTCAATCAGTGCGAGGATGCTTTCGAAGTTTTTGGCGGCGTGGGTGGACAATAGCACTGCGGTGGAGAAGGCGGAAAAAGGGAATCCATCTGGAAGAGTCTCGCATTCGAAGTTTGGTCCTCTCTGTGACGCTGCGACTGATCTTATTGACCATGTGGAGGACTTGGTGGAAAAGCAGGGATGGTCTAAAGAGCAAATTCGGTGGAACGTGTCCAGTGACGGTAAAGGCATCACATTTTCCGATGTAGTCTCCCTCCACAGTTGGCTGGTGGATATTGGCCTAATGACGGTCGATATTCAGAAGAAGCCGCCGGTCAAGGGTAAGCGATTGAATTATCCTCAAATCCTCTTGTACAACTTAACACTTTATAGACACTACTGATATACCACGTCGCAAGTTATTGAAGATTATGGACGAAAGAAAGGAAATTGTGCTCACCTGGAAGGTGTGCCACGACGCTCGCCAGACCCCTTCCGCATACCCAGGCTCTGTCGAAGCTGGCCTTGAGGTCGCTCAAGAGGTTCTGAAAAATCGGGTATGTTTTTCTATTGGTTTCATCTCGCTTGCTTTGATCCTTTCGAGTAGGTGGGTCGATACAAGTGCATTACTTGTGATGCATCTGGCCAGCGGGGAAAAGGAATGGATAATCGGCCCGCCCCGCCGGCAGATGATCATCCTTATCTCGCCGATTGCAAGTGCCCGTTGCGAGGCGCAGCTCTCGAGCTTTGGATGATCAAGGTGACAGCCGAGATGTCTGGGATACCGCAGCGAGGAGATGACGACATTCGGAACGCGCGTCTTGCTCTCAACCCCGACATTCTGAAGGTCATCGCGGGAGCCATCAAGGAGGCCTCCGGTCATGAGGTTGACACCCTGCTTTCATCGGAGTATCAGCGCCTCCTCCACACTGTCAATTGGGGTTTGGAAAATCTTCGCCAAATGGCGGAAAATGAGCACTCGAAGTATGAACCCTCTCTTTCATCTCATTGATAAATTCCAGAAGACAATCAAGCACTGGGAAGACGAGTAGGAGGAGCCCGATGTACTGTAATGCGATGAACACTGAACTGTGGCAGTGAACAATATATGCTCATTTGTGACGCTTAGCCTTTCTCATTTGGAATCCAGTA
The DNA here is from genome assembly GCA_037176885.1 of Favolaschia claudopus. NCBI lineage: Eukaryota > Fungi > Basidiomycota > Agaricomycetes > Agaricales > Mycenaceae > Favolaschia > Favolaschia claudopus. Next base: position 399,228 of record JAWWNJ010000026.1, on the reverse strand, counting down.
TGTAGAGAGTAGAATGTGCGCAGTCAGTGAGCGAAATTAAAGAACATTAGACTCTACTGTACCATATACACAGTTCACAACTGTGATAGATTTACATGTAGGCTGAAGTGTAAATTAGTTGCACATGCTCTCTACTGTTAATTATAAGCAGCTCAACACCGTCCTGAAGATACAGTCCAGCTCTGATGTCTAGAAATAACAGTTAGGAAATGTCAAATCCTCCCCCTCACCGCTTTTGAGCACAACCAACTTCCTCTTTGGGAAATTTATAGATTTGGATCCGAGGTTCAAGATAGCGGTTTCGCTGGAAGGGATTGCCCACCTAATGAAATCTGGGGGTCTAAACCTCTTGTATGGAGCTTATTGAGTCTCTGAAGCATCACAGAAGTATTCTCCCTCTCGCTGCTTTCCGCACAACTCACTTCCTTTTCAGGGAAATTTGTTAGATTCAGTTTCGGAAAAGGATTTCAAAGTTGCGCTGGAATTTACAATGGTACCACTAACTATATAGGGCACAAACATGCAGTTTCTACCCCTTGCAATAAAATCCCACTGCCCTGGTGCGCGTGAGGATATTGAGCACAAACGATACAGGCAAACGCGGTCACGTGACCGCGTATCCCACTGATCACTTCAACTTTACGCGCCCAATAGAACACAACTTCTGAGTGGAAGTAATTCACACAGAGCCTGGGGCGCTATCAGATTTGGATCATTGTTTTTACAGGCAACATAGGTACAGAATTTCAGCCCCCCATTTTTTCGGAATGAAACTGTTGACTGTTTCGGGATGTTTCCGGTCAATGCAATCCGGCAGTTCTACACTCACGAAATTTGTTCTAGCTCCCGCACCCATGGTCCCACATAGTAGATAGGATGCGTATCTACTCTGAAAAATCTAGATCTGGCAAGATGTGGAGTATGTGCCCTTCCACGAATTGTTTTCTGCGAGACTAGAGGTATCACCCAATATGGAAAATGTTTGAAGAACCTGTTTCTGGCCTTGAAATCTCAATTACCGCACAAGATAAAGCTCTGTTGAGCACCTTGAGACACAGATTTATTTAGTCCAATGTTCCGTTCAGGTAGAATAGTGCCAGCACCAATGGAACTCGTCTCGAGGGCATGCAGGATCAGTTACTTTGCCACAAAACCCAGTGCCAAATTGCCATAGATATCTCAGCACTCGGGTTGTTAGTGTAAGTATATACCTTAGATAGTACTGTAGAATACCGACTACTTCATTACTCAGTAGAACGGATAGCAGAGTAGAATACTAACTTGCGATTGAGTCTCGGCAACACAATTGTACAACACGGTCACATGACTTTGTGATTTTCTTCCGTTTCCTTCCTTTGTGGACAGTCTGAAAATTGTTAGAGATGCTATTGCAAAGATAGAGCCCTGGATGATACCTGACTCTCTTTTCAGCCAAAAACAGCGAGTTTTGATGGAGAGTGTACCACTTTGAACTTTATCTTTGATGAATTCACTATCATATTTGACTCGAGGAGGAGGACTCTCTAAACTTTGAGGTCTACTGAGCTCTTCCGAGATGGTAGTAAGAACTTGTGAAATGGCCGCTGAAATGAACTTGAAGTGTGTTAATAATACATCCCGGAGATGTTAAAAAACACCGCTTCAGATGTTCTCCTCAAAACCTTTACACTCAGGCAGAGCATAGAGATATCGTCTCCTCTTTGTCCAAATCATGAGTTGTAACTTGCTAAATGAGGACAGATAACATTAAGAAGCTTTCTTACCAGATTTTCCGTGCAGCGCATGGAGAACCGAATATTTTTGGACGCTTAAATCTAGCCTAAATCTGTGTTAAATTTCAACATAGTCGGCTCTGAGTCGCTACATAGTTCCTCGAAATTTAACCACCTATTTCAGGTGCGTGAATTGCGCAGTTTGTAGGGTGTGTGTCTTTCTCTCATCCACAAACCGTGAATATTTAACACTTGAGCATTACCGTATATTTAAGATAGTTGTGAGATGCATCAAAACCACACTTCAATCGTATTATAAGTTTAATCTACTTGTGGCTACGCTTCCTGGACTTGGTATCGCCTCTAGTTTTCCTTTTCTCTCGAACCGCCTTCATCAGCAATGTGAACCTCTGCCGCAGACCCGGAAACTCGAGCTCAAATAGAGTAAAATCACCATTGCAGTGGGTGTAAAACTCCTCGCATACAAACCGAATATTTCCAAACTTGACGCCCTCCGAGGAATAATCTAACGGCCTGAACAGTGTCAGCCAATCCTTCAGTGGAACATCAAGACCTTTCCCAGGAGCACCGTGATTCCAATAGGTCAACGCGTCATCCAGACTCTTTGTGGATGGGATTCGCGAAGGCCGGGGAACATATGGCTCAGGACTGGAAGCTGGACTGAGTGGTGACGATGATGAAGTTGGGGGATTATCGGAAGTTCTCGCGAGAGATTCAGGCGTTGAACTGGGTTCAGTGCAATCTGGAGGGGCCAAACTTTGAACTATAGCTGATTGTTAGCTTGAAATCGGCTGATACAGCATGATACCTCACCAAGCGGTGGCATCCGAGCGGCCGTTGATTCAGATAGTATGAGCTGAAGTTTAGCCACCATACTTTCCTCAAATTTTACCAGATCTGCCTTCGACAATGGTGCGGTGTTGTCTTCGCCCATAAACGTCTCATGGCGGTCGATAACTCGGTCATCCATCATTATGTCGGAGAAGCCTTCCTCATACGCCATCAACTCGTCGAGAAGATAGCGCATGAGGGTTCCGACCTTGGTTTTTAGCATTAGCGAAAAGTTTATGCCCAAATCGACTCGACCTACGTTCTCGTTCGAGGACCAGCCACCCCACCACTTCACCGCTTTCAAGCTCCACTTGCGATCCGCCCAAAGAAATCGATATTGTGCACCACCACGCCGAAAACAATGCGTTGTGAACTTGCCATTACGGCCGTGAAGTGCGTCGGATTTCTCCACCACATCGTTCAGCAAGGTTTCGAAGGCAGAACGGCTGGTAGGCTCGCCGAATTTGACTTGACCGGTAGAAGCCAATGCCGGAAAAACAAAGTCATTTCCCGTCAGCGAGCGCCCTAATAAACCTTCCATATGAATCTTCCATGTCTTGACGTGTGTGTAGCAGTCGATTTCCGGATGCACTTTATCGAGTTAGACCATATACTTTTGAACTGCAAGGTGATTAGAGCCCAAATCGAAGGAAAGTCAATTCCACGTACCTTTGGTCGGGTCTTTATTGGTTTTACGGAAAATGAGCGAGAACTCGTGGTATGGGATCCCGGTCTTCGAGCGTAAGTCCATCTTTACATCTTTGAACTGAAGATTGACCAGTTCATCGTTACTTGTATGCAAATCAAATCCTGAACTTACGCAGTGTCGAAACGTACTCACCGAGTCCAAAGTGTAAATGCTGTAGAGGCAAATGCCTTGAAATACAAGCGCTGCGTAACAGTGAACGCTTTGGCGCCTTCATCGCTGTCTAAGTAAGTCATAATGACCTTCAGATCAGCGGGAAGCATGGGGAGAGCTTGTGTCGCAGTGCCTGTCCGGTTATGACGGTTCTTGAGAGACTCGTAGTACGTCTTGAAACTGCTCTCGAAGACAGGATTTCCCTCCCACTTCTGAGTGTGCGAGTTGTACTTCCAAAAATCACCCTGACATCCGCACACCCTGTACAAATTCAGCGAAAAATCAGCTTTGAATCACACGTATGACTTACCGCTCGAAATAGTCTTTGAAAGCCGAGCGAAGCCCTTCAGCAGAAGAAAAACCTCGCTCCAAATGCTCGCATTTATATGCGGTGAGAGCACGCAAAGCCAGCGGAGTATGCTCTGCTATAACATCGAATGCGTCCGCCCCGATTTCGTCGTCCAAACGGCCCTCGGAAGTCCACTCTGCAAGCCATTTCTTCCCACTTTTCACGTAGTTTGCGTAGCCATTCTTTGTTCGGGCAGCCTTGTACCACTCGTCTGTTGTCTGTTGGCTGTGTTTGAGAAGGGAGGTGGATGAGGGCTGCGCTGTGCTCTTCGACTCCGCATGTTGTCCAGCTTTAGACTGCCGAGTTATCTTGGGCCGAGTCTTTTTCACAGACGCTGTAGTCGCCGATTTTGTAGCCCTAGATTTCGCAGACTTTGGGGCCGACGTCGAAGATGCTTTCTTATGAGACCGGAGAGTGCGAGCGGCGGACATATCGGTGCAAATGAAGTAGTGCTGGACCAATCAGGATGTTCTTAAGTAATAATTTGAAGAGTACATGGTCGACGTTGAATCATACAGTTCGCAAGTGTTAGTGGAAGTCGGTTCAATTTGAAGTGTTGCGTTCACATGGTTCAAGTTGGCATTTGCCGCTTTAGGAAGTGCTTAAATTTCACACTTCGCTTCGCTAAATCTCCCCCGACTATGACCTACATATAACAAAGCAGTACATATTGGAGGTACGCCCGTCCCTGCCCACTCAGTCCTCGGCCGTGGCGGATCGTGATTAATTGATGTGATCCCCACCGCCCTTCTTTCTTCCTCTCCTTGACGCTGTCCCTGTTTTTCAATGACACAAATCCGCCTTCCTGCGCCGCGTGCCGACAACTCAGCCGACTGTGACGGCCATACCCGCTGTTTTCTTTCAAACCTCACTCCCACCACCAGTTACATTCACCAAGGCCTTGGTATCGACGAATGTGCGTCGCACTCTCTTCTTCAGTATCCGCGCTAACGAGATTTTTCAGCAGTCACCTCACCTTCCGCCACCCTCTCCTCCCGTTCGCACCACTCTCCGCACCTCAAATTCCCTCATGCCAGTCTCGAACACTTTCCACATATAGCGCCTTGGAATATTTTCGCCATCGTGGTCGCGGGAGTCAACCAGATCTTCGCTTATCGAGGCATTGACCTCTCGTCTATTCAACATCAAGGTAGGCTGCTTCGCCTTGTTTGCTTGCTCAGCTTCTCAAGCGCAATTGTAGAAACACTTCTGTATCACCGTGATGATCAATGTTGCTTATACTGCAGCCCACGCCACCGGCGTCGTCGCGACCAGCAAATGTACTATCAACAAAACCTACCCTGGATCTACCTGGTTCTTCGCTCCTTGGCTCACAGACAAGTGCGTTTAAATTTTTCCACTTTTCCACTTTTGTCACTAACTGTAGTAGATTTTCGGCATTTCATTGGGTGGAATGCACGTCCCGCTCTAATCTCCACCGCCGAATCCCCATGCATCGTTGACACCGACATGGATGTACCCACAAAGAGGTACATGAAGGTGTGTCGCCGTTTCTCCCTCTCCTCCCCACACTTTGCTAACCATGCCTCCCCCTCTTCTCTAGCCCATTGCCTCACCGTTTACCCACCTCCACCACTACCGCAGTCCGCCTCGTCATCACAATTCTCGCACCCCGTCCCGTCCCGACCTCGCCACAACTCCATCCCTCAGACTGCCATTCACCTGCTCTCGCCTATCGCCTCGCTCCTTGACGTCAACCCCTTGGCTGACAACCTGCAATCAAGGGGCGAATTAGAAAGGTTTGGAAGAAACTAAAGGTAAGTATCTCCTCTTCGCATTCAGCGCATCATCTCATTTTTCCAGCCTCTTCATCTTACCCCACCCGTTCACCCCGCACCACACTACCACCGTCGTGAATCCATCTCCATGACCGACACCCGCTCGACATCAACGCCGCCACCCCTGGCCAGTGCTACGACTAGCTCAATCGCACTCGAGCACTACCTACGCGCCGCCTCCGTCTCTCCTCACTTCCGTCTGCACCCGATTCATTCGCCAGCGGCGACTCGCACTACGAAGAGGAAATAAAAGACGAATCAGCATACAAATCAACGCCTCGACGACATTTGAAACGGGGCGTGTACCTCCGCGGCGTACTCTGGCATCTTCCTTCGAACGTCTGCACTCGACCCGATCGCTATCGACGCTACCCTCATCGTTTCCGCGCGTTCGCGTTCGCTCCACTATCAAACTGTTAGTGTGATTTGATCTTTACAATGTCCGCGTTAACTCGCACCTCGTCATACATCTCTACCTGACTACTTCAAATTCAAAACTTGATTTCAACGCGTCGAAGAGCACTTCGAAGATAGTCAGTAAATAGAAATTGAATGAAAATAGCTTTGAAACATACATGGAGCATAAACCGGCACAGTTCGAGTTGTGAATAAGACGTTCGACGAAGTCGAGGGCTTGGGTTTGTTCAAGGGCGGCAAAACGGGATAGCTTCCCTGAACTCAAGTCAGCAGCAGCACCGAATTCAAAGGCAAGGAAATGAGCGAAAGCCGTGTCTTGCTAATTTCACGAGCTCAAACCAAGTACACTCGGCGTTAAGATAAACTGAAAGATCTGACTGCAAGTAGTCAATGAATGTGTGAGTTGGGTAATAAATGGAACTCACCAGCCTTCTAGCAGTCACAATGTGCATCTCTTTGCAAATGCAAGCTAAAACGATCCAAAAGTCAGAACGAACGTCAGTTGCGAATATCGAAGAGCAATGAATTAAAACGAGAAGAAAAGTGAAGCCACCAATAAATAGCTCATTGATTGAATCCCAGCCAATCTAACAAATTGAAAGAACAAGATTATGTAGTAGACGAAAGAAAAAGGAAGGATGTCTGAACCAAACTCACAAATCGAACTTTAACCAGTCGCTGTCGAATTGAAAGGGTCCGTCGAACGAGCTGTTGAATCGGTTAACGCCATGAAAACAGACAAAGACAGAAATGAAACGGCAAACTGAAATATGCATCTCTTTGCACGTAGATGTTGAAACGCAAACCCAAGGAGAAATGAGTCATTTGATACCTGAAGAGCTGAACTGAAGAAAATAGAAACGGAGTGAAAGGAATAGTAAAGGAACTCACTGGACTATGCGAAAAATCAACAAAGAATTGTGCCCTGAGTTAACCAAACGACGCACTGGCTACTCGGTTGATGTTTCTATTAGTATTAATTCGCTTGAGATACCACTGGCATAACTTACCAGACCAGCATAATTAGTTAGGCTTCGACTTATTTCAACTCACTACGATGAAATGTCCGAGTCAGCAGAATTTTGAAGTTGGAATAGTCAGTGAATCACTTACCCTCGCTCATCGACTTCGTCCTTCGCGTTGAGCACAAGCTCCGAGTCCCTGACAGATCCGCAACAGCTGAAAAGAAATTGTGTAAATGAACGAATCGTTCCGGAATTACAGAGGAACTCACTTTGGAATGATTGTACTGTGAATTGACCTCGAGGCTCGCGTGTCGCACCGATGCAAGAAGACTAAAGAAAGCAAATGTTAGAAGGAAGATGAGGTAGTTGTATGGAGCAAGCATGACGGCGAAAATCGTTTGGAATGAAGGCAACAGGGTGTTGCGCGAAGCTCTACACCCACGCCTACCTAGTCTCTTGTAAACAGACGCTACAACAAAATATATCCTCGTACCTGCGGTTTGTTGTAGTCTGTCAAGTTGCTGTCATCGGCGATTGGAGGTGAGCCAAATGCCGTAATGATTTGAATCAAGTCGAATCAATCGCGTCGTTGTGCATTCTGCTACGTGTTTTTAGTTACTCTGCTGTGCGGGGTACCTTTGGCAGCTCATTTCAATGATGCTACTCACTTGAATGGAAGAAAATGGCTCAAAATTGAGGGAGATCGCAATTTGGTGGGTTGGCCGCCGGCCACCCGCGGTGTTGTGAATTCCTGTCGCACTGAGTGAAATAACTCACTCAAACTTTATAGACCTGCTCGACTATGTTAATTTGAGCGTCGTGTCCCAAAATTTAGGCAATTGACGGGGGCACAGTGGTAGTATAAGGTGAATAGCGGGTGGGAACTATTTCCCAATTCGTACATTACGGCATTATGCCCACCTCCGTGCATCACCCCCGTGGCAAAATACAGACTAACGCCTACCGACTCGGAGCCGCGCGGTTGCAAGGAACGCGGAACCCGTCTCAGCACCCAGCGGCGACGTGTGCCTTCATACTAAGGCTCCTCAATATGAGGGTATCCTGTGTGCGTGCTCCTCCGGAGATTCTGAGGGCAGAACAAGCGCAGCTACTAGTACGTGGTTGAAATTTGAAGTGGTGGCGGCCCGGGGTTCGGCGTGATTAGACGTTTCTATCCCGGATCTATTGCTTGCTGAATAGAATATGGTGAATACTATCGTACATGTGCAAATAACAAGGCTACGCAGGTCAATATAAACCCTCTATCCTGGCTCGCATTAACATCATCACGATGTATAGGTTTGACGACACTCTTTTTTCGTTCTCTCGTTGTCACTCGGATGTATTGCAACATGCTCACATTCTACAGGTCATTGGCACCATTCCCGAGATCCCTGGATTCGCTGGCGACGTTCACGTCAAAGAGGGGTAAAAGTACGGTGTACCAAAAAGAAAAACTTAAACAGTTTGAGGGTGTGAAAAGGCAAAATGGTTCCAACGGGTTCGAACCTGTATCATCTGCACACCACGCAAATCAAGACAAATATACCGTATACCACTCGACAAAAGTGACCACAGTGAAGCATCCCCACCTGCACAATACATCCCCCACTAGGCCTCCGCCCATTACTACATTTGGCAAGTATTTCCCTATTTGGCCATGTCAGACTGGAGGAGGCGTGGGCGAGTCGTAACAACGAGGGATACGTCAAAAAGGTCACACATAGGGAGTCAAGCCCACAACATTTGGGTGACAGACATTGGTAACAGTAGTGGTCCTTCCAAATAAGCTAAACTGCTTTCTTAACTTGGGGGGTCAATGGGTATAAAATGGGTTGGCCTAAATTCCACCCATGTGATCCGAACTTCGGCGAATGGGAGCAGAGGTGAAGTTTCACTCTGCACAACTCAGCATGCTTGTTTCAGTTCTTTTTATGCACTAACCACCTCCCTACAGTCCGGTCAAACAATAGCATATGAGTTGAATTTAAATGAATGAGAAACAATGGTAAAAGTAAACTGTCATCAGATAAAGCAAGGTCGTAAACCGGCAGGGCCGGTCATTTCATCAATAATCAACGCAGCTTTGACCAATTTTTCTCGCTCTGACCAATACCCCCACCATGTTTGAGCCGGCGAGCGACTTCACGCTGAGTGAAATCAAAGCCTACCGAAGTTTTGTCTGTCATTCCGCTGTATTTTACATTCCTTTGCTTATTAGATCTTCAGGCATCCACTGAAGCAATCGGCAACCCGCAACACAATCCATTTTTTTCCGTCGAAGATGCGCCAGCCTGGATTACATCCCATGGATATCAGCTTTTTGCTCTGCAAGCCGGAACTGGGAACACGACTCTATGAGATCCCGAGGATGTCTCAACCAAGGAGTTAAAAGCATTCCGAAATCAAGTAGGTAAACTTCGCAATGATTCCAGTCGGGTGAGCTAATATATGCAGATTTTGTCCGAGAAATATCGAAACCATCCATTCTTTGACCTTGAAAACTGTGGTGCTTGGGTCAACCTATCTATTTTCCAAGCCTACATGGAGACATTCACCGAGCAAGTTGAATCAGCTCACTCCAGGGCACCATCTCACGCCGCCTCTTCAGTCTCTATGGCTGGATCTCTCTGAGCCAGTTTGTGCACCTCAGATGTTCCGTCCACTCGCGCGAGCTCTCCCGTGTCAAATTTTACTTCGGAAGTTGACGAGTCTCGTCCAGATTCACAACAATCGTACCGAGATGAAGATTCAGTATCTCGTCCCCCGAGCGCGATGTCGCTCGTCGAAATTTCGGACTTCCAAGTGGAGACTGAGGTGGAGATTCACACTGCTGGACCCTCCGCCATTGCGACAGCAAATCATACAGCACCCAAAATCTCTGTTGCAATAGCGACACCTCCGGCGAATGTAAAGGGGAAGAAAAAACAAAAACAAAAACCAACGACGTTGAAGATTACGCGGCAGGAAAGAGTCGACACAATTGAGTATATTTCTCATGTTCCTCCGACATTCGACGTTCCTCGCAACCCGACTGCGCTTCTTCTGGATCTCTCTGGTACACCAGAACTGTTGACGAACCGTCAAGGGAAGGCAATCCCAATTGATCGGTTCATACGTGCCGAGGTGTGTTGGCTTGCTTTGATTTTATGGACCGCCGTTCAACACTTGCACTTAGAACCAGGAATCTTGGGATGGGTCTTCCCGGCATCCCAAAGGCGATGTTAATGTCTCCGGATTTTTCTCAGATGCGGCAGTCAAGATCCGCTGCCGCAAAGTCGATCTCACGTGCAATGGGATTGATTGGTGCCAATTTCCGGATCGGAGTCATTTTGCGGGATGTGAGCGGTATGAGGCTGACGAAGAGGAGATGTGTAAGCTCTGGAACCATGAATTGGATCAAAATGAGGTCGAAGCAGCCTCGCATATTGGAATTATTGCAAGGTCTGTGTTTTTCTCTGATACTTGTGATCCTATTCTGAGAGTTTTCAGATTTTACACCCGCATCCGCAACGCCGAATGCAAAGTTCCTTGCGATGGAGTACCAATTCTGGTACGCTACACTCAGGTGAGTGAATTTTTGCTATCCAGCTGTGCGCGAAATTTTGGTTGGTGCTTAAAACAATGTCAGAATGCTTTGGCATACGGAAAGGAACACTTCATTGGCTGCTCGGGGTGGAATCTGGGAGAGCGCGGCAGGCATATTTATTTTGCTATTCCTGCTAACGTACCCGAGCGGGATGTGAGATATTTGGTTGAGAACGACGGAAATTTGCCTCCTGGCCACGATCTTCCGGACACGAAGTGTGTTCTCACGGTTCACCCTCGCGTCAAACTCCAAAATTGCCATACGTGTTAATGTTTTGAAACCTATATTATTGAGCTCATGATTCGAGTGAATAGCATATAGCCATATCATCAACAACCAGATAGTTCCCGCAAAAATGGAGCGCCGTGGATGCGACAGCAAATTGATTATATTCGTGCCAATCAACTTTTCACCGGATACTGCCCACAAGGCTATAATCCTCCTCAAGAAGCCCCACAATCACCCCATGCACCCACCGTCCAAACCCAACGCCTCTGATCAACTTAAACTTCGCACCGCTGTCACCGAAACAGGAGTTTTGGGGCTGACTGTGCAAAAAATTCTGAATGGTAATGTGTTCGTACTTGCGAGTTTGAATCTTTACTGATTCTGCTCATGAATAGCTCCGAGTACGTCGAGGATTTATGACGGAAAACGGGTCGCTGAAGTTAGTCCTGCGTACACGGACACACGAGAGATTCGGGATGCACTGGCAGCCGAAAAACTGCGCGAACATCCGCATGGCATGGATTGGAAAGGTATTTTTATACACCAAGATTGTGTGCCGACATATATCTGACTGATTTCAGGTGTGCTGCACCACATAAACAATCACGAGTTGAGATTGCCCAAAGCGGAGCGCTATATCCATACCGCGGTCACCAAAAATGGTTTCCGACTTGTCGTAACATTACATCCACAACTTGCGATGCTAATCCATAAAGTTCTCGCGCTCAACATCGACTATACCTTCAAACGAGTTGGCGATAATATGGATGAGTGGGAGGTGGTTGGGTTTGTTGATCGTTTGAAGAAGCGCAAGTCGATTTCTCATTCAATCTCGTGGGTATTCTCACAGTCGGACTTTCAGGTTATACTCTGGCGAGCCTGTACTGCGACTCGAAGTAGACCAAAGCGTTTTCGCAGCTATTCAAAGAGTTCTTCGACACGGTTGAAGATGTCACGGGTCAGAAGCTTCTGATCGCACCTTTTTACAAGGATGCACAACGCCGAATATTCATGCTTGACGGCGAAGCACCTCAAGCGCTCGGCCTCGGCGCGTTCCTTTCGACCTATAATAAACCGGAAATCAGCGGTATTTGGACGACCAACCCAATCAAGCAGCTCCTTTCGTACTGCCTCAAAACTTGTAGTATACATTTCGAGCGGTAAAGGTTCCCTATGTATATCATACAAATGATACTGAAGCTTTTGTCTAGCCATATCAATGAAATGCCTCCGGACATTCCAAAATCGACCCTCAATCTATTGAAATCGATCATGCACGCTCGGACTCAAGAGGAAGTGGACGCGTGGTGGGAAGCGGTTGAGAAAGAAACCCATCCCACAGTCGTAGGTCCGTTGCAGTCACATTAATTTTCTGGGTTCGTATTATGCTAATTTTCATTGTTGAAAGCCTGGGTCAAGCACAAACATGATAACATCTGCCTTTTGAACTCCGTCAACAAGTTTCTCTCCAATATTTCCGAAGAAAATTTCGACATCACACCAAACCACTCAAATCTCCCGGAATCTGGGCACCCTGGTCGGAACGCGGAAACAGGTATTAAGATGCCTTTACTCACCGCAATTCTCAAGTGAGTTTTATTCGCGTCTACAAGGTTAATACTCACCAAAATTATATCATTTCTCAGATCACAGGAACGCGACAATATCAAAGTTAGAGAGATGTCCGGGGTTGAAACCAACGCAATCATGTCGAAACGATGGAACGATAGTGCGGAGCGCAAAAAATTGTCTGCTCAGCGGAAAATTTGGACCGCTCGCAAAGCTGCCGAGCGAACTGATCAGCTTTCTAGTTATGATTCATTGCAGGTAGCACGCGACAGTGAAGTCCAAGAACAATCGGCATCGTTGGAGCGACAGAAGGAGCTTGAAGTTCAGATCAAGTCGCTCCAGGAGCAGATGAAAATAGACAAGCATCACAGTGACTTCAAGGAGTTGATTGTCGAGCTTTGTCGAGAGATTGATGAAGAAAAGGACCTGCAGCAGAAATCGACCCTTCGGCAGAAAGAACTTGACGCCAAGCGTACCGAGCTTCAAAAGGGAGGGCTTGCTGGAGTCCGTATAAATGGGCGCAGACCAATTACACGGCCGGAGGAGCAACCAGCATCAGCGCCTGAAGCGGGAGCTGGTAAGTCTTTCCATTTCACCGCCTTGACAACATCCCAATCACTTGTGTGGCTTGGTTCAGGCAACGACGTGGTTAGTTCTGAATCTCACGGCGTTGGTTCTGACCAGGAGCAAAACGTTCCTGGTAAGCCTACGTGTTCTTTCTTGACCCTGTCAAAATTTTGACGCCGGTCTAGACAACAATGAAGATACTCACCTCGCGGAGGGGGCATTCTCTTTCCTTGGGCCTTCGTCAGAGCCAGTGTCGCTGCGTGTGTTCATCGATTTGGACAATTCCTTGCACATAATTCAACGAAGAATCTTACATATTCGATTTATAGTGAATGAAGCATCTGCGGTTGACCAGCGCAATATGCAGGTCGAAAATGATTACTATTCCTCGTTGCACAGTGAGTCTATCCGTCAGTTTCCTTGTTCTAAGCCTTACTTTCATGTGTGTTAGCGGCGTCACAAAACACCCAGTACATGGATCATACTGCAACTGGAAATAGTAAGTCAGCTTCGTGCACACTGTTATAGATAAACTCTAACGCATAGTCAGTAGCTTTTGCCCACTGACAAATGTCAGACGACAACTCACGTCAATATTTCAGCTCCGACGCTCAGTTGCACTTTGGTGGATTCAATTATGGCCAATTCGATGATATCATGGCAACTATCGACGGTTATGTGCCCCAAGACTCACAGCAAGAGGGCACCTTGAACACAGTCACTAATGAGTGGACACCAATGGTGCTAGTAATTAGTCTAACAACTTGTATGTAGCCACGAGTACCTTAAACTATTGCCACGACGCTAGCCAACGTTGGCTATATGTGTTGTCCTTAGTCTTCTATGCTTGGCTGGGAACATGGTCTTGAGGATGTCTTGCACATCTTATTTCAAACCCACGTGCTGTGTTTCTGGGAAAGATAAGATTGTCTTGTCTTCCAGTCAAATCAAAACTGTAGTCGTAGAAATTTATTCCTTTACACCTAATTCGGACAGTTGATGGGAACAAGAAATGAATTTGATTTTTTTGTACTAATCCACTGAAAACAATGGCTTGACAGTTTCCTCCGCTACCAGATGCTGAGCAACAGTCACCGCCGGACCATTCCATTTCGTGCGGAAAAACTCGGCCAAACGCTCGTGCCACGCGGCCTGTTTCAGAGCGTAAGCCTTGATCCCTGCTGCCGCTTCCGCAAACAAGTCTTTCCGCCACCAGCGCGCTTGCCAGGCCAGATACCGCAAGACTCGACACATGTCCTCTCAAAGAAGCATCACTTCCTCACACCAACGGGTTTTTCTCGCAAGCGCTCTTGACCACCCGACGCGAACAGCTGGAAGAAAAAAACTGTCAAATGCTTGCCCCGGAGCCGTAAGGGATGACTCACATTCGTCCATCATCTCTTCGTCTAGCGAGCCGGGAGCCGTCCAAATCCAGGACATCACGCGCTTTGATGTTCCTGGCGCGTTGCGCAGCGCACGCGCACCCCTCCCCACACCGATCATTGCCAGTGTCTTCCGTGCCGCCATATCGCTCTCTTCGGCATCACCATCAAGTTGTACATCTTCCGGCCTCAGCTCCCGCAAGTGAGAATGCGCCTTGATACCTTTCAAGGCAATCAATGCCGCCCGGCCTTGGCGGTATCTACTGGCATATGACTACACCCGTTCCCCGACTTCCCCGATGAGGGTTCGCGCCTTTGTGCTGCGCACCTGCCCATTGTGAAAGCTGATCAGATGGTGTTTTGCATGAAGGCGCGAGCGAAGCGACACGAGGGAATTCTCGCATTGCGCAACGCGCAGCTTCGCCTCCATCTCAATCAAGCCTGAGATGCAGCCGTGATGTGGATCGTTGATGTTGGCGGGTAGATCGCTCAGCATGAAGAGCTTGATCGTCTCGGCCTTGGGGGGAGGTGCTTCGGGATTTCGTGCAGCCTCATGAGCGTCTAATGCCGAGCCCGCTCCGGGCATGTAGATCTTCTGCAACGCGCGGAATTTGTTGATCTTGACAAGTAATGAATGACGCCACTCTTCTATCTTATTCTCGCGATCAGCAGCAATGAGGACTGTTCCTTTCAACTGCGTGAGTATACGTCGCCTGTAAAGCTTTGAGTAAGAAACCATGGATAAATGAACAAGAAGTAGACGGACTGTGAATCCTCTATCTGTATTCCTGCCACCAAAAAGGCAGTAGCGCTCCGCCCATGCATCGGTTTTGATCCTTCCGTAAGCGCTGTAAGGGCAACCTTTAGGACCCGAGATGTCTCGAGGGTCTAGCGAGGGAGAATCCAAAGTTAATTAAGAAGCTACTAAGAATACATCACAGCGCACCTAGCGAGGGAGAATCCAAAGAGAAGAAAGGCTGAGGATTCCCACGCTAGGTGCAGTAAACATATAGTAACTAGTTCCCACAAGCTCGGAGCAATCGGCAATGATCCCGGGCCAAGTCACATGCCTTACTCCACGATGACATAGGGCTTTGGGGATTTGACAGGAAAGTGGGAAATCTGCAAGAGGCCTGCGTCATAGGTGGCTGTGTAGTGCCAAAAGGGGGAGTTCCCCTGACATCATCCCCCCCTTGGAATGCGGCGCCTCGACGCATAGATCGCACCTGAGCTGGAGTTGACGAGCGGTCACGGAAGGGAAGGGAATCGAAGGCAGCAACAGGAATGGAGCGAGGTTTGGAAGGGTATTTGCGGTAGAAAGCAGCGACAGCGTCCGGGGCAAAGACATTAGAGTGCTTCACCCATTGATCATGGGACGGGTCATAACCCTTCCAGCGAACAAAGTACCATAGACTCCCATAGCGGATCTTGGCATCCAATATCTCCTCGACCTCCCATTGCTTGTCGCCAGGAACGTCAAGGACTGGTGGCGGCTCTTCGTGTCTGGGGCGAGTGGGGAATGGATCGGCTTCCACAAGCTGAAGTTTCACGACGGGGAAGACAGGGTGGAGGGCAGAGTACCGGGGCGGCAGCTCCAGTTTGAAGGCACCATTACCGACGACCTTCAGAACCTTGAAGGGGCCAATACGCCGGTGGGAGAATTTCACCGAAGGGCGGGTGGTGCGGATATCTGAAGCATCAACCCACACCCGGTCACCAACCTTGATGTCTGGAGCTGGTGTCCGCCGGCGGTCATAGTACTGCTTGTACTCTGCCTTGGCCTTGACGAGTGCCGCCTTCGCCTCGGAAACCCCTGACGCAATCCGATCGTGGAACTCGTTTACAGCCTCTAACCTAGAACGTGCAGCGTGGGGCTCAAAGCCCATCCGTGGAAGCCGACCAGTGTCCGTCATGAACGGTACCTGCTGCGTGGAGGAGTGCATGTGGTTGTTGTACGCAAACTCCGCTGCAGGCAGCAGCTCATCCCAGTCGTCCTGCTTGTAATTGGTGAAGAGCCGGACGTACTGCTCGAGTTCCTGGTTAACGCGCTCCGTTTGGCCATCGGTCTGCGGATGGTAGGCCGTAGAAGTGGCTGGGGTGACCCCAACGAGGCGCCAAAGCTCGCGCGTGAACTCTGCAATGAACTGGGTGCCACGATCCGAAATGTACTTCTCCGGCAGGCCATGGTGGCGCCAGACGTTCCGGTAGTACAGCCGAGCAGCGCCAACCGCGTCAATGGTGGTGTGACACTCCATGAAGTGCGCTCTCTTCCCAAGGGCACAGACAACGACCATGACTGCATCGTATCCATGGGCCTCGGGAAGCTCGACAATGAAGTCGACTGAGACGGTGTGCCAGCGCTCCTCGGGGACCTCTGTGGGGTGGAGCTCACCAACCGGCAGTCTACGAAGCGCCTTGGTGCGGCAGCACAAGTCACAAGTCGCAACGTACCGGCCGACATGGCGCGACAGTTGGGGCCACCAGTAGTTCCGAGACACGAGCTCCAGAGTCTTGAAACGACCGGCATGGCCTGCAACGCGCGTGTCATGGTGTTGCTCCAGGATGCGTCGGCGGAGGTCCTTGTCTCGGGGGACGACAACCTTCCCCCGGAAGTAAAGGAGTCCACCTTCAATACGCCATTCCGAAGACCGGGCAGACCGCACACCTCGGGCCTTGAGGAGTTCCTTGGCAGTCAGGGCAATGGGCTCTTCAAGGTCGGGTTCCCCGGCAAGCGCATCGCGAATGTCGCGCAAGAGGGGAGCCTCAGGGCCAGCAATGACCAGGGCTTCGGTGGCCCGAACGTGGAACAGCTCGGGTCGAAGCAGGGTAACGTCCTGGTTGTCGTCCTGCACTCCATGGTCCGGTCTCCGAGAAAGCGCGTCAGGGCGACCCATGAGGCGACCCGGTTGGTGGTGCAGCGAGAAGTCGAAACGGGAGAGGTAGAGAGACCACCGAGCTTGGCGACGGTTGAGCTTCTGGGCCTTCCGGAAATATTCCAGGTTTTTGTGGTCCGTCCAGATCTCAACCGGGTGCTGCGCGCCCTCAAGGAAGTGGCGCCACTCCTCAAGGGCTCGCACAATCGCAAGCATCTCCTTGTCGTGAATTTCGTAATTCCGCTGCACCTCGTTCAGGCTTTTGGAGTAGAACGCAACCGGATGCCACTTGCCATCGTCACCCTGCTGGGAGAGGACGGCACCGGTGGCATAGTCAGAGCTGTCAGCCTCGAGCCGGTACGGGCGTTCGGGGTTTGGGAGAACCAGAACGGGGTCCCGAGTCACCCGCCGCTTGAGCTCGTCAAAGGCAGCTTGCTCTTCAGGCCCCCAGGTCCAGGCGATGCCCTTCTTGGTGAGTCTGAAGAGGGCTTGAGCAACGTCTGAGAAGCCCGCAATGAACCGGCGGTAGAAGTTTGTGAAGCCAAGGAACTGCTGCACATCCTTCTTATTCTCAGGTGCTGGCCAAGCTGCCACTCCTGCAACCTTTACAGGGTCCATCTCGACGTGGTTGTGGGAGATAATCACACCGAGGTACTCAATGGAGGTCCGCTCAAACTCACACTTCTCTGCTCGAAGGTAAAGCTTGTTTGCGCGAAGCCTCCGCAGGACCTCTCGGACGATCTCTCGATGCCGACGGATGTCTGAGTGGGCAATGAGGATATCGTCGAGGTAGACCATGACGTCGCCAGAGAGGATAAGATCCTGGAAGATGTCGTTCATCATGGTCTGGAAGGTTGCAGGGGAGTTGGTCAGACCGAAGTACATGACCAGCGGCTCAAACAGTCCCCGGTTGGTCCGGAACGCTGCCTTCCACTCGTCGCCTTCGCGGATTCGAACGTTGTTAAAGCCCCATCGGACATCGAGCTTCGTGAAGTACCGGGCTCCCCTGAGTCGGTTGATGAGGTCGTTGATTAAGGGGAGCGGGTAACGATTCTTCACGGTCATAGCGTTTAAAGCTCGATAGTCCTGTACGAACCGAAGTCCGCCGTCCTTCTTCTTGACGAAGAAGACGGGTGAGGCCATAGGTGATTTTGACGGTCGAATCCGGCCAGTGCCAAGTCCCTCCTCGATGAAGGCATCAAGTTCCTTCTGTTCGAGAGGCGAGATTGGGTAGACCTTGCAGTTCGTGGGTTTAGAGTCCGGCACGAGCTCAATGGCATGGTCCCAGGATCGGCGTTCAGGCAGCGAGTCAAAGGACTCCTTGTTGAAAACATCGTCAAACTCTCGGGCCCATTCGGGAACGTCTGAGCGCGCCGGGGCTGAGTTTTTGGCGTATGCCTCAGCCAGGCGCTGGGAGACGGTGCTTCCAGCACGGATATCCTCAGAAGGCAGGAACTGGGTGTAGAACACCCGGTCTCCCCGGCTCAAGGGGGTCATCCACTTCATCCGCATCATCCACTTCATCCACATCATCCTCGTCATCATCCTCGTAGTCCGGGAACAGCTCTGGCAGGTCATCGTATTCATCTTCGCCTAAGTCTATGGCGCAGATGGATGGAAGGGGACCAAGTCGGAGCTGCCGGAGGATCTCAGCGGCCAGGCGGGACTCTCGGCGTGCAGCGCGAGCTTCCAGGCGAACCTCGGTGCGGCACGTAGAGCACTCGCTGGGGCATCTGCTCATCTTGACCTCTCGGGTGTCCCAGTCGATCTCCGGGTTATGCTTCCGGAGCCAGGAGTAGCCGAGGATGAGCTTCTGCTTCCCAAGACGAGTAACAGCGAGCTGCATGCGCTCGGAGTGACCACGATACTGCAGCACGATGTCAGCCACCTCGCGGATCGCACCAGCCTCATTTGGCGAGCCATCCACATTGAAAACTGGAATGGGCTGTGCAAGGCGGCGGAGGGGGAGGCCAGACTTAGCTGCGAACTCAGAGTCAATGAAGTCTGAGGTGGCACCACAGTCAACGAGACCTTCGAGGGAAAGCTTGGTGGCGTCCTGGACTGCCTGAATCTCAAGGGGGAGATGCAGGGAGTTGGCACCGGGTGCAGCAGCAACAGTATAGCGCTGAGGAAGTCTACGTTCCCAAGGCTTTCGCCGGATGCGTGGGGAACGGAGGGGAGCAGGGGGTACGTCTTTCATTTCGGCAGGTTCAACAGATGTAACATTGGCAGACTCATCATACAAACATGCGAAACGATTAGGAGACGCGATCGAGGGCGTACCGCTCACTCGTCGCGTGGGAGAAAACCCTGCTCTTCCTCGGCGACTACAGACTCCGGCTCAGGGAGCGAGTCGGTGGTGGCAACCCGAGCCACCAGTTCGGAGAGGAGCTCGGACCCAAGCTGACGTATGACCTCGTCAAGGACATCAGTGGCTCGGACGTCAGCCGGGGTGGGGCAATCCCGGGCCAGGTGTGGACCGCCGCATCGGTAGCAGCCACGGGGAGGTCCTCTCCCGGAGCGCGTGCGATCAACGTCCATGGGGACTACCTGCGGAGGAGCAGGAGCTGGCATGGCCCGAGGAGGAGGTGCAGGGACAACAGGGAAGACACCTGCTGGACGTGAGCGAGCGGCTGGCGGAGCTGAGGGGGCTTTCGGGAGAAGCCCAGCAGCACGAGCCCGCACGTGCGATTCGTACTGGCGGTACGCTCGGGTCCGCCAAGCCATGTAGTCGCGGAGGTCTGGGGGGTCGCTGGACGAGGTGATGGCCGCATTGATGGCAGGGTCAAGGCCAGAGCGGAACTTGGTGACCTTGACCAACGCGTCAGCAAACCCAGCAAGGTCAAAGAGGTCTTCAAAGTCATCGGTGTACTTGAAGACATCCTGGGAGCCCATATAGTATGCCCTAGACTCGAGTTTGTGTAGGGCGTGGTCCTGCTCGTTCTCCTCGACAAAGCGTGAGCAGAACTCCTTGGTGAAGGCGTCCCAGGTGAGGAAGGGGAAAGGGGTTTTGATGGACATGCGCTCAGCCCCATTTTTGCGCAGAGTCTTTGGACATAAAGGACATGGTGAAACGCACTGCCTTTTCCTCGGACATCTCGCCACCTTCGACAAACGCCTCCGGAACCAGTCGGATGTAAGTCCGAGCTGAGTGAAGGAAGGCCCGGCCAGCCGAGCGGTCGCCGTCAAAGACGAAAGGGGGGTTCGGTCGAAGGACCGTTTTTGCTGCCGGGGTGAGGTTGGCAAAGAGTCCTGGACTCTCGGCCGGAGGCTCTGGCGGAGCGGCAGGGGTCGGAGCAGTAGTAGTGGAAGGATTGGCAGCAGTTTGAAAAAGCTCGACCAGACGGTCAACAGTCCTCTCGAGCCTATCCATCCGCTCGGCGGCGGCTGCAGCAGCGGCGGCAGAGTCGGTCATGGTGGGTTCTAGAGAGGGGGAGGAGGGGGCAAGATTCGCGGTTTGCGCGTCCGAGACAGCAGAGGAGGAGTCCGACGAAGCGTCTGAAAAATCGCCAAAGCGCGCAATCTTGACCAGTTAATCCCTTGGAGCCTTTCTTCTGCTGTAAGGGCAACCTTTAGGACCCGAGATGTCTCGAGGGTCTAGCGAGGGAGAATCCAAAGTTAATTAAGAAGCTACTAAGAATACATCACAGCGCACCTAGCGAGGGAGAATCCAAAGAGAAGAAAGGCTGAGGATTCCCACGCTAGGTGCAGTAAACATATAGTAACTAGTTCCCACAAGCTCGGAGCAATCGGCAATGATCCCGGGCCAAGTCACATGCCTTACTCCACGATGACATAGGGCTTTGGGGATTTGACAGGAAAGTGGGAAATCTGCAAGAGGCCTGCGTCATAGGTGGCTGTGTAGTGCCAAAAGGGGGAGTTCCCCTGACAAGCGCCTCTTCATCCTTCCGAACTTCCAAGTGAACTTGGGCCTCCGTCGGGCAATCTTGGCCGCTGTCAGTCTTTTGAGTGGTAAGCAATTGAGTCGTATGAGCTCTCCCTGTAGACGTATTACAACGTGCCCCGAGCTCCCCACCCGATGCGTATTACAATGTGCCCTATCCCTTCTCGGGCGTCGGTGCGCATTATAATGCGCATCAGGGCGCATTATAATGCCCGCCCTGCCCAGGGTTCCCGGCTCGTGGCGGGCACTCTGGCATCACCGGCAACCTGCAAAAATAGCCGAAAATCACTATTTTTACCGATATCACTGCTCCCGGGCTGTACCGTGATCTATCTTCATTGCCGGTTTTCCATCATCGGCGGCTTGACGCGCCATTTACGTTGGAGCGGTCGGGAATCCCCGTTCCCATCAATCATTGATTTCATAGCCAAATTTGGGTGACTTCACAAAGCGGGAACCTTTTTGTGTTCTGCACGTCTCCTTGAATGATATACTGTAAGATATCCTATTTTTCCATGTAGTAGATACCTCATATCACAATTTTCACACCGACAAGAACTTATATTTTTGACGCGTACAAAAAGATGTGTATCAATGAACAAATTTTACAGCCAGCGCACACAGACAACACGCAAGCAGAGAAGATGCAAACACAGCTCAGCAAAGGGAGACTAACATACTATTGAGGGGTCCGTTCAATCAATCCTGCATAAATTCCGGCTCCATGTCCTCCTCATCATCAGCACCGGGATCATTAATCATTTCCTGCAACTCCTCAGCAGTATATCCCATATCGTTCGCAAACGGGTCGAAGTTTAACATGTTGTCGTCCCGGGAAAGGGTGAAGGTCTCTGTGGCGGGGCTGTCAATGTCCATGTCGTTGCTGGGGGAACTTGCGCGATCCGCGGGAGTTACGGCGTTCGAGGGCGGCAGAATGACAGCTGGCACTCCAGATGCCACGGCAGACTCACCAACGACAGCAGTCGTGGAAGGTGTGCTTTCCATCTCCCGGGCCCCGTCTGCGTCAGTTGCCCCCTCTGCAATCGCTGCAGATTCATTCGGTCCCTCCGTTTGCTGTGGTGGTGGTGGGTTTGATGCCTCCACCGAGTCTTGATTGGATGTTACATTAATAGCCCCTCCAAGGAGCCCGTTCCTTCGTGCCCTGCCTCCTTCTTCAGTTGCCGCCCAGACTACATCGAGATGAAAGTGCTTACCCTCGGACTGGCCGCGGTTTGGGTCGCGTTAGTTCAGAAGATTTCTCCCCTTCTCCTTCTACTCGCTTGCTTGCCTGCGGGTCATCTTCCACTGCTCGCTTCCTGAAAATATCCACAGGCTTTTAATCTTTATCTTCCTGAAAACGGGAATACGTACCTTTTCTTCTGCACCACCGGTGGCGCTTCCGCCGATACCACCTTCTTTCCACCACTCTTCCTCCCCTTCCCCTTCGCCTTTTTTCCCGCTCCGCGCTTGCTCCGCCTCCTCCTGCGCCTCCCTTTCTTCAATAGCTTTCTCAGCTGCCGCCTTCTCCATCGTCTCGCGACTCTGCGTCAGCACGTCTGTCAACACCCAGCACACATCCTCGACCAAGAAATTCCATAACTCGTTCTTCTCCAAAGCCGTGTCCTCAGCGCCAAGTCCGTCTGCAGCGGCGGCATTACGGATCGATTGACCCTACCACGCTAACCCAAGAACTAACAAGGCGGGGCCATTTCGGCCCTGTTTCTGCAACTTGCACCAGTCGAGGACCCAAAAGTCGCGGACCGTGCGGCTGAGTTTCTCCATATCCCCCCCGCTCGCCTCCACCTTCTCCCATCGCTTTGGTGGCCCGAGGTACTTCCACCACGCTAACATCTCGTCCCCAAACTTCGCACTGACGGGGTAATCTCCGTAGACGCGATGCTCTTTCATCCAATCTGCAAACTCCTGAGGCCGCGCTGACCCCTTCGGTAGGTTTCCGTGCTCCTCCTGGTGCCAAAACGACCACTCATGCTTCACCAGCGCCTCCACAAGTGTCGTCCATCGCGGACCCCACTTCTTTTCCGAGAGATACGTGTGCGCAAGCACTAGACTCTCTGACCATTCGAATCGGTCGACACCGTCGTCAGCAGCGGGAGCCGGGTCTGAAGGTGTGTTCGTCGTATCGGCGGGGTTTGGGGCGACGGGCGGCGCGTCGGAGGCGGGGGGAGGTGTGTTTGGAGGGGCGCTCGACGTGCTCGACGCGTTCGGGCCGCCAGATGGTGCGCTTGGGAGGGTGGAGGCTTCCAATATCGCAGGCGACGCTTTCGGAGCAGAGGAAGGTGTGTTTATTTTGGTAGAGACATTTGGGTTGGTGGGGGGCGCGTTTGAAGTCGGAGAGCTTCGGGAAAGGGGCGCCGGCGGCGGCGGCACTTGCTCCTCCATGGGCAACAACCCTTCCATATCCAGAGGCGGCCATGCGCGGGCCTGGCATTCTGCCTTACCTGATAAACAGTCAATGTTATACCCGCTTGGTAACGCACTCGGCACTCACTGAAAGCAGCACGACCGTACCGCGTAATTGAATTTTCCATAGCTGAGAAGCCCTTATGGTCGAATTGGGCCCACGTACGCGCCGTTTGGAGGTTACTGGTGTCTGAAAAGACGCTGTAGTCTCCTGTTAGTCTTCGCTCTGGAGGGGATCAAAGACGACACGTACGTGCGGAGACAAACCTCGCCCTTCTCTGACCCCACCGGACCGACCACCAATATCACAACGTGCGAACCCAGGCGCTCCGCGAGCGCATCGGCCATGGGAATGCCGACTTCGGTCAGTGTCTCCATCGCCCTGGTTTTTTATTCATTAGTTTCTTTAAGGAACTTCTCGCAAAATGGAGACATACTCGTGATATTCCTCAGCGCTGCCCTCAGGTACTTTCCTGGCGGCCTTCCATTCCGCCATCGCCTCCTGATACATCTCCTCGCCCTTCGCAACAACAGCGGCTTTAAACTCGTCGCTCTCCGCCTCCCAGGAATTGCGCACGAACTCTTGTGACATTGAAAACCGGTCGGTAGCCGGCAGCTCTTCCTTGACCTTGCCCCAGAGCTCGTCGAATTTGGGTTTGAGGCGCTCCGCGTAGTGGATTTTCGAGTAGACTGCAATTACAGGTTTGCGGCGGGGACGCTGAAACGCTTGCACGCGGTCTAGTACAGCAAGTACTAGTTAGTTGTGGATTAACCCTGAAGGCCTATCTAGCTTTCAACCGCTAGCGAACCAACAAACCCAATCCTAACTACTTTCCTCCTTGTAATGGTACTATAACTACGCCGAGTACAGCTCGTTTGATCACTTGTTTAAGATGATCGAAGGGAGCCTAAGATATAAACCTCTAACTAGTGCTAAATACGATTGAGTGCCAGATAGAATCAAGTCCTCTCTTGACTAAAAGCCAAACGAGTGCTCAAGTCCAATATTTAGCTGATACAACACAGCTAGGCCAAGTCCAATTCCAATTCCAAGTCCAACAAAAGCTGATACCACACAGCTAACACAGAGTTCACACAATATCCAAGCCCAATACCGCTGATACCACACAGACGGCCTTAAAGTCCAAATTCACACTAAGAGTGGGCGCGAGTAGATTGAGAAACTTGTACAAAACGCTAAACAGAGCTCCTGGTATAGAGTTGATATAGGATGTCAAGCCCTAGATCTCTGCCTTTATTCGGGACTTTAGTCAGTTAAACCGACACGCCCTAGCTAGGTCAGGAATCCAGTACTGAACACCTTCTACCACTGGCCTTATATACTGTACATTCTAGCTTACTATTTACTGATTACTGTGCGACTGTCCATGGTCTATTTAATACATTGTCCAATAGGCATCCAGATAATTTATGATCCTTTCCTTCATCCCTGGTTTCCGATCGTTTCACAACCACGATCAAATACGTCCACTCTCCAAGAGGTTCCTTAGTTATGGGCTCCTTGCTTAAGCCTTTGCCTGGCTTTGTGCAGAAACAGAAAGCTGAGTATCCAACGGTCATTTAGATACCCATACTTCCTATGTTCAGTCCAAGGACGGGATCTTGAACACTATCTAGAGTCCGGCTTGTGTTCCCCGTGATAGGTTTAGTGATCCCTTGATGCGTCTAAGTGACAACGACTGTTCCGTAAATGCCTCGGAGTGATGCCTTAGCCAGCCGTCCTGATCATGGTGTTTTGGCTGATCAGTTGGTTAGCCAGGCAGCCCGCTCGTCTAGCTAGAGTATGTAACAGGTGGGACGGTCATTTGTTAAGTCCCTTTTGTGGTATTCAGACAACTCGTGGACCCAAGAGGCTTTATACTCTTAGCGGAGCCCAAATACCTTACTTGAGGTACGTCGCTCGGTCTGGTGATTTCCTTACGATACGCCCAGGTACTGCCTTGACTTGGCCGTGTCTTGGTTAGCAATCCAGGACTGATCCTAACCCTCTTGAGCCTAATAGGTAGGTACTTAGCTAGCAAAACGCGCAAATTCCTGCACATTCCACTACTAGCCTAATAGCCTGCTTATCAACGCGCGGTCGGGCCGCTCATGCTCTGCATAGTGCCCAGAATCTTCTGAATAGCACCGGTGTGGACTTTCTTGCCGCGCCAGCGGTTCCGAAAGTAATTAGCCAGTTTCTGCCTCAAATATGTCAGCCCTATGAATTGTTTCAGGATAAATTGTTGGCTCACAGCACGAAGTTTTTTTTGTATGCCGTCGCGGCGGTCCTTTTCCACCTTGTCGGGATTTGGGGGAATATTCCACCTGTGGTGGTAACATAAAGCCTTCACCACTGGACACAGCCATATCATAATTTTCCTATTAACGTGGACACAGCCAGGGCTTGGCTCACCTCTTTTCCCACCTATTTCTGCTCACCTGCCGCCGGTCAGCCCGTTTCGGAGCCCAGCCTTCCCATCAGCCGTAGATAATCAGCCATTGATTAAATGTTCAAATAATTCATGATAATAATTCCATTATAAAAAATGTGCGATTACTCTAATGTAAGCGCCAGACAGCATAACGTCTCGCAATCCGAAAAAGGAGAAAAATGAAATTGGCACAATTTACTATTCCTATTCATTCCCGACTCTGGAAAATGCCCTCCTCCATTCTGTGCCCATCCCAAACGCTCGGGTCCTTGGCCCGCTGTTTGCTCCCGCTCTCCCCGCTCTCCATACAGCGGTTTCTGCCGAAATGGTTAGGTAAGGGCAGCGTACCCGTCTGCCGGCCGCTTTGCGGCGACGTATACGACGTACGTATGATCAACGTGGTCGGGCGTCGGTGCCGCGCAGACAGTAAGAACGCGTCTGCTAGTCTAGTTGCGGCGACAGTACTGGAATGACTGCTTTTGGCGCAGCGATCAGGCGGCTGGGGAGGGTGATGAATGCGGGCGCATGTGGCGCCGACTGCGTGCCCAGAGCGTCGCTTTTGGTAGTAGGTGTCGATGATGCCGGTGGTGGCAATGTGTAGGGTAATGAGACGCGAAGACCGAGGGGCGGATTCGTTGGACGCGCGCTGAATTTGCAACGTTCTTGGCGCCGCGCGTCGTCGGAGGCGGGGAGGAGCGGGCGGTGGATGGAGGTGGTGGAAGCGTGTATGGCGGTGTGCTTGGAGGGTTTGCACTTGGTGGGGGAGACGGGGGAGGGAGGAGGCCGTGAGGATGGGGAGGCCGTGGCGGTCAGGGACGGGAAGCATAGCCCAACCCAAGTCTATGATGCCAGAATGCGGGCGGTTGCCATCTCAAGATCTAGTAAAACATCTGAAGTAGCGGGACGTCGCGGAAGGCTTGAATGCTGCAGATGTCGACGAGACGAGACGAAACGGAGCATCGGCGAGCGTGCTAAATGCTCGTTGCTGCTGTGGAAAAGCGGCGCCCGACTGGGAGGGTGGGGGGTACAGGTGCGGGCTGTGCGGGTGCGAGTATCGTTTCTACCCGCCCCGTAGGTGGTAGGGCGAACGGAGCGCTGCGCGAGTGGGTGGCGTAGGGAATTTAATCAAAGACAGAGGTGAGGGAGCCGCTGAGGAGGAAGTGATGGTGGTGAGTGGTCGGTAGTCTGAGGGCATGAAGGCGTCAGGGTGGAAGGTGTAATGAGATCAGCAAATACGTACATCTGCTTTTCTCGGCGGGAGAGACTTGCTGCGCAGCAAACGATAGCCCGAGTTCAACGAAAGGGACGTGTTAAGGAGGGGAGAAAACCAAGACTGTGAATAGACAAAAGAAATATAATCAGTACACAATAAATGAAGGCTACAATCAGTGGACGCACCTGGTCTGACGGTCTGGTCACAAATGTGTGTGTACCCAAGTAACGCCGCCGAACACCTCATTACCCACAGTTGGGGTCTGATCCAAGACGGACGGTAAACTGAAGTAGTGGTTAACGCATGAGGGGTGCTTTTGAACAGGACGAGCTTACCGAAGCGCCGCCACTCCCACCCGGAGAAGGATATATACAGAAGAAAGAGAGAGTCGTACGCGCTGCGGGGCATTCGACAGATCTCTGCGCGCCCCCCAACACGCACACGAAGCGGCAAATGACCGAGCGCACGAGAGCGCGGCGAGATAACACCATTGTCGGCTCCCGCGCGCGGAAGCTACTGATCTGCGTCTGCTCCACGTCGGCGCCGTCTGCCGTGTCGCAGTCCCCACCGAGAGGTTGGCGAGGTGCGCATCGTTCACCTAGAGATGGTAGGGGGTCGGCGGGGGTGACGGAATTTACCGAAGTTGCAAAATGTGCTGTTGGGTTGCGGCGGAAGCTCATGAACAAGGGATGGAATATACCCTGTGCGCGGAAGAGATTATTCGTAATGGGCAAAAGAGAGAGAAATGACAACAAAGACACGTACCTTGGCCGTCGACTCATCCTATCCATCTCTGAGCAGCGCGGCGCAAAGGGATCCCCTATTTTGTACATATCTTCCACGGCCGCAGTCTGTGGTGTAGGTTGTGCGATCAACTGGGGGACAATGAGCTGGGAACCGAATCCGGTGAGCGATGAAGGCTCGCACCAGCGCAGAGTGAACGTCGCCTTCCAAAAGAGATGTCCATTCTCTGCTTTCGTCCAATGCCGCCTGGTCCTTGTAGCCTTCCAACGGCCACTCTTCTTCCTGTAGCGTCTTGTCCACCCATGTTGGAATGAGTTGCGCGGGAAGCAGTTGACCATTGGCAAGATGTAGATTGGGAAGACGACCGCCCATTGCGCCTTCAGGTCTGCTATTTGCGAGAGATCGCCAAGGGCTAGATAGGCCTGCCATTTGAGAGGACGAGACAAGTTGTGGGAGAGACGAAACAAGGATGCAGTGACAAGCGGAGACTCCGGAGACGAAGGTGATAGATGCTATGGTGTGGAGCGGCAAAGAGGTAGAATGGCAGACAGCAAAGGCGGGCAGCTCATCGACAACAACAGCGAGTGACGAAGGCAAGTGGCAACACACAGATTGATCCGCTTCTCGGAGCTAACCCGAGTGGCTGCGGAAATCCGCTCCGAGTTGCCGATACTCAACGCCATGTTCCCAATAAGGTAGTTTTATGGTCTGTTTTCTTATTTCGGGGCCGCAAACGATGCAGACGTACGTACATTTTTACTAGTCAGCTTGGTGATAGAATCCTCACTGACTTTCGAGCACGCTCAGCTAAATTTCTCGCTGCGAAATTAATCCTGATCACCGGTCGTCAGTTTTACGTTGACCACAACTTGAAGCAGTTTCCTTGAAGTACTGTTATTGGGAATGCATACTGTTGATTTAGAGTGATTATTAGATTAGAACTCAAAAGGAGTGAAAACTCTCCTATATTTCTGTCCTCACGATGTTTTTCATCCTTTCTGGACTTGTTTTGGATCTTCCGCCGCCTGCGTTTCGACCTTGGAGGCTCACTTCAACTTCAGAATGTCGATAGGAACACTTGTAAGGACATATCCTACCTAATAAATTAACACTCTGTGGTGTCAGTGTAATATGATACAAAAAAATAAGAAGTTAGAGATTATGGTGAAGAATATTCATGCTACCTTGCTGTAACGTTCGGAGTTCGTCATCGAATACGACTATCACCTCGTGGAGCGTATTTTTAGCTGTGTGTTCGAAGTATATGCCTTCTGATAGCCCTCGGACGCTCTCTGGATGTTGAAACGCGTCGAAAACGCGTTCATCGTCGTGGAACACGTCCTGCTTGTTGACCGCCAAAACCCGGGCCGGGCGCTTGTCACCGTGTCACAGCAGCGCTTAACGGGCGCTTAAACGTTGCTTGAACGCGACTTCATGTCGCTCCTCTCGTCACGCTCCTAAGCGGCTCCTTGAACACTCTCAGCAACATTGGGAAGGGGTGAAAATTTGAAAAGACTTGGTAACTAGAATACAGAAAGAGATATAGATTGAGTTTATGACTTAGGATATGTACAGCCGATTCGGTAAGCTAGCATTCGCGAAATTGGAGGGATTTGCATATTGGACGACGGCAGCATGCGCGCGCGGTAGATGTCGGCGTGGCGCCGAGAGTTGATGGGATGGAGGAGAGGGGCGGGTTGCGTGGCGGGGATGACGAGAGGTGGACTCGGAAGTGGCGGCAGTGAGCTTGTCGCCGCAATAACGGGTAGGCGGCGGCGAGCAGAGAGGTAAAGGAAAAGATAGCGTAGACACATACCGTGGTTTTCGCTTCCCTTTAACACCAGGTACGTTTCCTTAATTTTCGTTCTTCTGCCTTCTTGCGCTAACCAAGGCGGAGTTGTCGCCACAGGTAAACTGGGCAACTAAGTGAGTAGGTGGGTTCTGAGCGAGAAGACAACAGGTCGACGCACTTGAATGTGCGTCTCGCGTTGACGCGAGTGCGAAGGTCGGAGGTCAAAATATCAATTGCGAACAGCGTTCGCACCATCTTAAAGAGATTCTGTGATTCTGTGAACAATAATATATACGGAAAGGTGGTCGGATGAATCGCCGTCGCCGAGGTCGAATTAAGGTTGTATGGGGATGGGGAAGACACAGAATCAGCCCCCCGAGCATGCGCCAGCAGGGACGAGGCGAAACGGCGAGGCGACTGGCGGTAAGTAGGCCGTTCGCGCTTCCAGACGGCGAATGACGAGTTAGAAATATGAGATGGAGTTGTATATGATGGGGGGAGAGCACAGAGGGGCTTCGGGATGCAGGGAAGCAGCGGTAATGGGGAAAGAATACCGACGAATCGCGGCTGGTGCAAAACGGAGTGCAGAATGGCGAGAGCCGCTATTTAAAAATGGTGGGTGAGTCAATGAGCACGGAATGCAGTCTGATATCACGCACCAAGCCTTACAATGCGATACAGACGCGAAAACTGTGGAACGGCAGAACCCAATACCAACGACAGCACAGTGGCGGGAATAGGCTATCCGTATGGACGCAGAGAGGTTCTTCAAGTATCTAGCAATATGCTGCAAAAATCCCGAGGTGATGGTGACAACGGGACCTGGTTTCAAAGAGCAAGCTGAATGGAGCTGAATGGAGGGTTTGGCGGAGGGTTTGGCGGCGTTGGCGCGGAGGTTGTACGGTGTGATACAGTACAGAAAGGGAGGAGACATGATACACGACAGAGATGACTACATTTTGCGCGTTGCAACCTGGCAGAAGCCCTGGAAGGCGAAGGGCAGCCCGTGCAATAAGGGAGAGGTGTGGCGATGGGAAGAGTGATGGGAGATGGAGTTCGCAACATGCGCAAACAAGACGTGCCTAGTGCACGGATCATCAACGGGCAAAGCGCCTCCAGGGTTTGAAGCTTTGTGAATCAAGGTACAACAACTCAAAAAAATTAAAACTGAAGTCAAGACTTCTGTTTAGAAGTGAAAAACAATTGGAAAGACACCTCTGGGTTGTCGAAAACATTGTTTTTGAAGGGACTAAGTACATAACAACTTAAACTCCGAGTACACCTTGTGGATACAACGTAATGTGGCCTACCTTCCTTCAGTTTCATTCACTATGAATCCATACAATGATTCAAACTCAACCTCACTTTCAAATTTGCTTGGCAATTAAAATTATTCGGTGAAGCGCCATCAAGCGCCATTGATTTTGATGGCGCTGAATTGGGGCGGGGTAGATGACGTGATCTTGTTCGGGATGTCGCGATGTCAACCTCGCTGAATCCAGCTATCAGAGCCGCCATTTTGGAAAGATAATCAATGTCAATCACAACTGGATTTATATCACTGTAACTTACTTAGCTAATTACTTATCAGGACAAGATTAAAATTTAAAGCTAGGATCATGATATATGAGAAATTGATGTCCAGGTGACCCGAACAGGAACCAAATAGGGCAAGAAAAGGCCGGCTGAACCGGGATCAGAGCCGGGAAAAAGGGCAGGGAAAAAAGGGTTTTAGAGAGGAGACATGCAGGCCCTGGCTGTGTCCGCGTTAATAGGAAAATTATGATATGGCTGTGTCCAGTACATTTAGTCTTTATCTTACAGCCTGGACTCAATATTCGGAGGATTATCTTCAGGTTTGCCGTCCACGTTTTGCGCGAAGGGCAGGTCGTAACCGTATCGAAGGAGGAAAGTGTTTGTCGCGTCGTCGTAGACGGTGCCGGGGTCGTCGCCAGCATCCCGCAGCTGATCTTGGAACTGCTCCAGCCATTGCTCTTTCTCCCCCTTGAAGGATGATTTTCTTCCTGGCGGTATGTTTTTTTTGGCGCGAGCCATGGCGAGTGGTCGACCGTGGTGAGTGCACAATATATGTTGTTGTTATTTTTCAGGGCTGTCGACCTCTCAGGCTTCCTCTTTTGGCCATGTGCAAGCGCGAATTTTGTGAGTGAATTTCAAAGACATATTATCTCATTTCCTACACATTTTCTAGCTACTCTCTTGACCGCTGGGACTAATCGACGCCCGCGCCGCGTCCGCCGCCATCAGCAATGGCCAAAATACCAACGTGCCTGGCAAAAAGGCGCCAAGATATGCCTTACATATCGTGAGTTTCTGCTTTCAAGTTCTTTCTGTATATCAGTGAGTCTCAAACAAATCTCAGACGAAGCGGCGGACGACGCTCAAGCATGGGACGTGATTACCCAGGAGAACAGCACCTGGGGTATTGGCGCGTGGGATACGCCGTGGAAAACTGAAGACGAAGACGGCGGATGGAGTGTAGTGTCGACGGCGTGGGCGGTGGACAACGACCCAGGGAAAGTGTGGGGCGGCGGTGGGACGGAGCAACCTGAGGGCGGGCGGGGAGTGGTAGCGGACCAAGACGCAGGGAAAGTGTGGGGCGGCGGTTGGACGGAGCAACCCGATGCGGGGGCTGGCAACGGCGACGCGGAGGCTGACGACGCCCACAACGCGAACGGTGCCTCTTCGCAATAACTTACCTTGCTTGCGCTCCCTCAGAATTCAATGAATCACACTCATTCACTGCTGCCTTTTGTTTTGAGGGAAGCTCGATTGAAAACAAGCAAAATCTATCTCAATACAAGCAAAATCTATCTCAATACAAGCAAAACCTACTTCACGGGCTCGACAACACGCTGGGGATTCGCGGCATGAGAGCACTGTAAGGGTGAGAGCACTCTACACACCTTTTTCAATGGCCGCGCGGCGTCGATATGTTCCGCTGCACGCCTCTTGTTTTCGGCACGACCCCGCCGCAACCTTGCGAGCAGTGCGGCGTCCGCATCTGCTGCCTTCTGACGAGACTTCCGTGAATAGAGCCCAAGGCTGATTGCAGGAACATGCTTCTCACCTGCCGCAAAGCTTGTGTTCTCGCGCGACGCTCTTCTGCTTCCCGCTGGCATCGTTTCTTCTGCCTTCCAACCTCCTTCTCCATCCGACGGCGGGCCTCGAGTGACTGGGGATTTGAGGGTCCAGAGACCGGCAGCAATCGACCGCCCGGATGCTGAACACTAACGAAGGGTTGGGAGTGTCCTGGCGCGAAGGTGAAGACTTGCGCGCCGTCGCATAGTGATGGGGCAAATTCTCCTTCTCCAGCGATCCGCGCCTCGCGTGCGGCCTTGGCTTCTTTGGATCGACGGCGGACATCTTGCCAGTACTCGCCGGAGCGCAATTTTTCGGGACGGCTCATGCAAGGTAAAGTGAAGGTTTGGGAGGAACGGAGTGACGTTCGCGTGTCACACCTAAGGCGACAATATGGTGGTGCACTCACCACGTCTTGATGGTGCACTCACCACATCAAATCGCCGAAATTGCTTTTGGGAGTGCAAAACTGCTGCGTAGGCAAAGATTTCCTCAGAGATATTTAGCTGAACGGTTATACAATGCCCTTTACTTATCTGAAGGCATGAGACCCGTATATAGAGTAACAATTTGAGAAACATTACTTCATATAAAATATTCTTCCAAGGGTCAGAGACTCGGAATTAAAGCGTTGAAAAATGGGTGTGAGCACAAGAATGGTTTGAGGTTCGTTTGACGAACTTTGGCGGGGTTTTCAATTTGAGGAGACGGAAAACGCCAAAAGACGATGAAGACACTAGTGTTCGCAAGGCAGTTTTGAATTCGCAACCCAGTTGCACAACTGAAAAGCTTGGAAAAATCTGTAAAATATGAAAATGGCACTCAAAAATCAGCAAAAAGTCAGAGATCATACCTTCAAAAGCTCATGGGTCAGCATGAAGAGAGAAAAATTCAGGATAGAGAACTATGCACATCTAGCAATATTTCGATTCCGTCTTGGCAATGATTTGACAGCGGTAAATTGTTCCGTACTATGATTTACACACTGCCCTACTCATCGTCATCGTCCGCGGCATCCAATTCCATATCTTCCTCCTCATCTAGCTCGATCTCCAAAGGCACCAGCTCCGACACGTCCACCAAATGATCACGCATCACAATTTTGGACCGTTCCCGCACCGCCGCCCATTTCTCCCGCCATGCCGACTCCCATGCCCGTTCCCGCGCAGCCTGCGCTCGAGCATATGCCTCCAGCCCCTCTCGCAATTCCGCTGTAACGCCCGACGACCTGAGTCCACTCCGTTCTTCCCACCAGCGTGCTTTCCATGAACAGAATTCGAGAACTCGCCGCATCTCTTCGTCCAAGAGAATCAATTCTTCCCGCCACCGATCCGCGCGGGCACACGCTTTCGTCCACTCCACTCGAATATCTGCTTGATTGTCAATATGTAGAGTTGAATATAAATTGAAAACAATACCTTCATGAAGTGAACCATCCCCGTTGACGTCAGATGTCCCAGCGCCTCCAGAATACCAGATCCAAGACAGTAGCCGTCGTCCCTCGCCAGTTTCCAGATTGAACAAGGTGGTGGGCTCGACAGGCTCACCGTATTCATCCACATCATTCCCACTCGCGTCTTCTGGCAATCCCGCCAACAGCCGGGCCTTGCGATTTTCCTCCTTCTCTTGCTCGTTCAATAGGCGTTCGTTCATGCCGCGGACGTCCTCTTTTCTCAACTCCCGCAATTCCTCCTCCCATGTGCCGGAACCCCGCAAGTTAAGTAATGCTTCCCGTGCTGCTCGATATCGCGTGCTTGCGGACCGGATGCGGCGTTCAATGCCGTCAAGTAGCTCGCGAGATTTGGTGTATGCGCCTTGCGAGCCGGTATGCCTGCGCTGGAACTGATGCGCAAAAGTTCGTGTCCGTAGGTTCGAGCGAAGTAAGTGGAGCGCCTCGAGAGCTTGTGCGTGGCGTAACGCGTCTTCTTGCTGAACGAGGGACGGTGCGCAAACATGGGCGCGTGCATCCGGAGGTAGAGAAGAAGGCAGATAGATGGGGATGGTTTCGGGCTGGGCATTGTTGCCGGTTGGTAGGGCGGGTGATTGTTGACCAAGCCACGTCTTGAGGCCAGGCATATACTTGGCTTGCTCGTCGTGTAAGACCTTGACCTTTGCTAACAGCAACGTCCTTGAGCGCTGGAGGGCTGTTGCTTGTATTGTGGTGCGGTTGGGCCGTTTGACTTCAAGTCGCAATGTCTCTCTGTCAAAGATAAGCGATGGGTGTAGGCATGATGTATCACGTACTGTGTTTGTTGAATCTCGATCCCTTCAATCAAAAATGGTCCTGGCTTGAGGGTGAGAGCGGACGCGCCGTCACGGATTACCGCGTCATGCTCCTCGGCGGCGATGCGCGCCAACACGTCGGTCATTGTTTTCGCTGTGTGGAAGGTGAGTGAATATCTTCCGTAAATATCTCGAAGCTCACCTTCGACATCGGCATAGTCGTATGGGTTCGGGTTTTCATGGTCCATCTCCCAATCTCTTACCATCTTTTCCCACTTCGACAAGTCGCTCTCATGACCCTCCCTTAAACCATTAGTGAAAGAATGAAATGCTCGACTGTGGATCATGGCTTGCGGGATTGCTAAGACCATTTTCCGTAGTAAAGAATTCCCTGTCATAGGATTAGATTAGATTCTGAGATAGTATCTGGACACTTACCGAGATCAACCGTCTTTTTCCAATTGAAAAATGCACACAGATCGTCAATGGTATCCTCGCGCGATCCAGGCCCCATGACGGAGATTGATCTAGCCGCCAGATTGAGCCATGACCAATTTCTTTCTACTCCTTCACCGTCCGTCCTTCCGACGCCCTTCGTGAAATTGAACGAGTACGGGCCGTGACACTTCTTAACGTGCGGTGGTAGATGAAACTTGGGAACTTTGAAGATAACTTGAACCCAATCTGGAAGCTGGAGATTTTCCGGCATGTCCTTGGCGCGTGTCCAGAAGTTCCGGCACCACTGACAGGCAATGTCATAGCTTGCGACGATTGTCAGCAAGGTGATGCCTATAAGACTGGAAAACCACAAATAATCCATGTTAGAATATCTGGTTAGAAGAATGTGAGCCGATATTACAGACTTGTGAATGAATCAACGCACTTCTCTCCCTTTTGGAGGTCACCAGTACCAAGAGGTCGGAACAATTCATGCCGCGAACAGCTGACGGATCCGATCCCCGTTGCCCGTAATCCTTTGGAGCGTTTGTTGTTGGCGGACCAAAGTGCGGCAAATGAAACACAATGACTGATCTGTCAAATGCATAAGCGGTTGACCCTCCGAATCAATGAACATAAGAGAATACCTCGTCCTCATCGATGTGTTCAGCAAGGAACTTGAGATAGGCGTCACTTGCAACCATGTATGCCCATCCAGGGCCCAAGGTGGGATCGTTTTCGCGTGAGGATTGGGCACGTCCCTTCATCTTGAAGTTGGCATCCTCGGAAACAAATTGACGGTAGATCCATCTAGGAAACGGATCAGTGCCTCGTGGAGGTTGATTCGGAGGCAACGTACGCGACTTCGGGTGGCGCGTCCTCCCATCCTTCCGGCAAATTGATGCCTGGATGAGGACATGCACGGCAGGGAGTAGCCAGTTCACCGGGTTGGGTGCCTGCAATGCCGGCGGGATCATGTCCGCGCCCTGCCCGCATGCACATCTGTAAATGCCGATACTCGCGAACCATGTTCATGAATTGTTGTAGACGATCCTAGAAATAATTAGTTTCATGTAAAATGAAAAAGATAGAAGTCAACATACTGGAACTTTGCTCAATCCTGCTGCATTTGTCAAGAGCACCAATGTGTTGTAAAAATCGTAACCCGGCAGTCGAGCTTGTAAATTGAGCTTATGAAACCGCCGGAGCAGGTTTAACGTAGCTGCCGTCGACGGATCTTGATGTGTGGCGGGGAACCAGCCGACATTGAGTAGTTGATCAACTTCGGAAGGTGCGCCGGAACAGCGACAGAAATCGATGTTGAGGGTATGGATGCCGTTGTTGTCAAGCACGACAAAAGGTCTAGAAGTGCCGGAATAGTTGAAAGGACAGTCTTCCCCGAATGGATGTCCTATCTGATATCTTAAATTGAGGTCTTGGGAGGTGCGATGCTTGAAGTGTCCGTCGTCCCATTCCTATTAGATTAATGAG
This sequence comes from Favolaschia claudopus, assembly GCA_037176885.1. NCBI lineage: Eukaryota > Fungi > Basidiomycota > Agaricomycetes > Agaricales > Mycenaceae > Favolaschia > Favolaschia claudopus. Next base: position 362,307 of record JAWWNJ010000026.1, on the reverse strand, counting down.
TAAGATAAGATAGAGTCAAATGAATCTTGTACTGACCTGTAGCAAGTGCAGAGGCTGGTCACGATGTCGCTCGGTGACGCATGCACAACACAAAAGGCGGTTGCCGAAGCAGTCCTCACAACGCCAAGTGGGTTCGGAGTAGCCGCAGACAGCGCACCCTTTGATCCACCATGGACCCCGACCTTTGAGTTGTAAGAGACCATCCATATAGTCGTCGCGCATGGGAATCCAAGTCTTCACTGGATGATCCTATTAAATTCAAAGATTTGAGGTGTAAGTTACTACCAGTGAATACAAGTATAAAAACATGCCGAATTCTCGTATCGTTTCGCTTTGGACTTCAATTTGATCTTCAGTGCAGCAGGACCTTCGGACAGCACGGGTGGAGGCTGATCTTCGTCGGCAAATCCCATAAGTTGGTCATAGATGTCGTGGTGGGTCTGTTTTTCAGGAGATCGGGGAGGAGCGGGATGATGCTCAATGCGAACCCGCCTCCCCGAAGCATTGGCCGCACTCGACTCATGTTCTGTTGATGTATGCTTGTACACAACTCGCTTTCGTTTACGTTCCATCGGTGTTGAGGTGTAAAAAACAGGGACAAGTCACTCGGGGAGTAGCGCATGTAAAATCATTTATTTGGAACAATATAACAAAACGTAGTCTCTCCATTCAGCCGCGGTGGCGTCGGCGACCGGTCCGTGCAGTCGCAACGGATGCAGAGGGAGCCGCATTTGGTATCTCCGAGTAAGCGGGCGGGTCCTCGTGATCGTTGGGTGGGGGGGACGACGGGGGTGGAGATGCGGGCGTGGGCGGGCGAAGGACCGGAGACGGTGTGCGGGAGAGGCTGTCAATTCGAAAGGTCAAAACGGGACTTGGGTCGCGCGTCGTCTTGCGGGACCGACGAGATGGCGTTGCTGGCTGTGAACGTGGCAACGGAGCCGTAACGCTCGGCTGTGTGCGACGCGGCACAGAAGGGGATGAGGAGCCACCAGAGGAAGGCTGGGGTCGAGGCGGAGCTGGGACAACGGCCGGACGAGGTGCGCGAGCTGGCGATGCTGCACCCTGGGGGGATCGAGGCAATCGAGACGAACGTGGAGAGGGCACAGTTGAACGCGAGGAGGTCGAGGGAGGCGATGACGGAGGCAACGACGGAGGTGGCGAGGGAGATGGTGAGGGAGATGGCGGGGGGGGTTGGATGTGGATGCTCGCCGCGATAACATCCTGCGTGCCAGGCAGCCAAAAGCTCAGTGTAATCCCAATACTTCTTAACGCTGGCTCGCGAGATCCCTGCGACCCGCGCGTTGGCAGAGGGCCTGTATCCGAATTGAGACAAAGATAGTGGGGAAGGAAATTGTTGCGCACCAAGAAGTGTAAATTCCGGGGTGTGTCACATAAACCCCAGAGACAAGATACATCGCCTTGCCAGCCAACGTTCTGTCCGTTTCCCCGGGATCCCAATAGACAGGAGGACGACAACGATTCATAGGCGATGGATGATGATAGTGTGAGAGACAGTATTTGTTTTGTATTGTTTTTGTGGCCTTCAATTGTAGAGTATTCAGAATTAATGGGCTCGATGTACAAGATGATAAGATTTACTTTGAAATACATAGCAAAGAGAGAAACTACGCATGAGAAAGCGCCGCTGCAATCCGTTGTCGGCGCTGCTGGCGTTCGGCTTGGCGTCGCGCTTGTGTGCGGGCGGCCCAGGCCTTGATGGCTAAAAGCTCCCGGTTCCTGTGTTGGTCAGCTGTCGAGTACGAGCGGGAATATGATTGTAGACTCACTGTTCACGATAACGACGGGCAGAATCCGCCTTTGCGATCTGCCGAGCTGCCTGAACTAGCAGGGGGTCGTCTTTCTGCTTTTCGCGAAGCGCCGCCATCCTTTCCCGCTTTTTTGCATTACGAGTTTCCCTGTTACTGATCAAGAATAAGCGAACGAGGTGACAAGCGAGATGGAGCACGAACCGCTCGTTATATGCGCGGGAGGCGCACCGTCTCTTGTACCGGCGAATGGAGTCGGGGTCGATTTCGTTGACAGGGAACGTCGGTGTGTTCATTGAGGAGGGTAGGTGGTGGGAGAAACGTCGTCAAGCGAGAGAACGAATTAGCCGAGGTTTTGATTGATCCGCCCGTCAAGAGAAAGTACACAAAAACAGTTGGAAAGTATGCCCCTCGACGTTGTATCGTCGAAGGGCAGGACGAAGACAGTAGGAGAGCCCCCAACGTGGGCGTCGAGGGGCGGGACGAAGGCGGGAGGGAAGATAGATGTCACAATGTCACATCATCAAACGCCGCCTTGATGATGCTGGAGACGGCTCGCATTTGCCGAGGGATTGATGTGATTTGAAGGCGGGGATCAACTACTCGGGCTTATCCGAGCTGGGATCAGATGCCGAAGTGCCGTTAGATGACACCTTTGGTAAATCCGAGGGGCACATTATAATGCGCACCTGGGTGCATTATAATGTGCACCGTGCCTTGAGAGGGTATAGGGTGCATTGTAACGTGCACCCTCTGGGAAACTCGAGGCACATTATAATGTGCATACCTGTACTGTTGGTCGTATTTACCTCAGCGGGAGAGAATGTAGGGGTTAGGTTTTGTGGGATCCTCTAACCAGTCGCTAATCGCTTTCCGCCATTGAACTCTGACCTCTTTCTAGACTGTACACGGCTGACGTCTTTGAATGCTGCGACTTGCTGGTCACTCTCTGCAATTGCGACAACCAGTTTGCGCTGTAGGGTGATTCCTATCCGGGATATCAGATGTCGGGAACTATCGAAGATAAGCGACTTCATCTCACCTTGTCCCACGTTCTTTAGGTAGTTATTATTATTGATCTTCCCTTCCAACTGGTCAGCGCATTGAAACAGTGCGTGTAGGTGTAGGCGTGAAATATACCGGAATATAAAATCACAAAATCTAATCCAATACGACGTGTGTGTGTGTGTGTGTGTTCGGGGTGGCGGGAGCACGTATCGTCCCTCAGAATACTTGTGCAAGCTTCAATCAATCAAGGTTGCTACGTTTGAGCGGGACGAACTACTAGATTGTCTAGCGAGAACATAGCAGGCAAAACGATTCGCAGCGGGAGAAGCGAAGAGTCACTCTTTCTGAGACTTCCAAATGAGAAATTCTGAGTCTAGCGGGGAGGGTCTCCGTGCCAATAGAAAAGCGTCACTTGGTAGTGGATCGTCAACCGGCAAGAAGCTTTCTGGATGACAACCGGCGAGCAGAAGGCGCGGCTCAGCGGGACGGGGTTCTTATTCAACTGGCGCAGCTCTGGTGAGGAGCGGGGCTCTTACGTCGATGGCGCGGACACTAACAGTGACCAGGGCACTTACACCACTACGCGGCGGCGATCACAAACGGGGGTCTTGGTTATACCGCGGAACGGCGAGAAACGGGGCTTCGTATTTCAGGAGGGCTCCGGCTTGAAAGGCTGGCGGGGGTCTCAAAGTTCTGGCGGCTCGGTATGCACAAGTCTTTCCGTATCACTCGAGTCTCTCTCAGATATCAAGTCTAGTCTCTTTCAAAGTTCAATTCAAATTTTAGAGTCCGCTACAAACTGCCCTTGTCTACGGGTAGGTAATTGACTGAGTAACAAAAAGTACAGCGGGAGATTAAATACATGCAGCGGGAGCAGAAACAACCAAATAAAATCATGATGAGAGAGTGTCCAAGATTGATGCCGCGCCCGCTGGGAACCAATGGTATATTCAGGATTGCGAGTCGTGAGTGAAAAGACTGCCTCCCGGAGAAAGTCCATGCGGGCGGGTGGGTATTGTGCCTTATTGCAGCGCAATGGCGTGCTGGTTGCCATGTCCCCTCCCGGGGACATGAAATTCCCCCTTCATAATATGGTCTTGCCGCTGCTCGAGTTGAAGTCGAAAAGGCTTCCCGCTGAGTAGTTAGTCAATGGCTCGAGAGCGGTCAAGTTCATCTCGTCCTCTATCTTCAGAACAGTCTAAGTCCCGGGGGAAGTAGGGAGAGCCGAGCCGCGTTAGCAGCTCGCCACTCGCCGTTCGGTTTGTCCGTAATCAGCGGGAAATGTTGGAATGTGGGTTTTGCCTCTGACATCTCTCACTCTATGAGTGTCACCACTTTGATCCTTTATGATCCTATCATCAATATCTGATCCTACTGATCCTATGATGATCCTATCATCAATATCTGATCCTACTGATCCTATGCACCCCTCTGATCCTTTATGATCCTATCATTGATACCAGATCCTACTGATCCTATGTCCCTTGTTCCCAATTAGGTAGTTCCTTTGTGCCCAATTAGGTCTTCCCTTTATCTTACCATATGTAGCATTCCCTTTGTTCCTGTACATATATATACAGCCTAGCTAGTGCCTTGAGTCCTCAGTTCTCACTGTTGACTTCAGGCAAGTATCTACTTCACATTGCAATCTACTAGAGTTCTCACTGTTGACTTCAGACCTCTGTGCTTGCCTGTTCAACAGGAAATGTCCCCAGCAACTCGCCATGTCCTTCTCATCAATCTAACAGAGCCGTTGGCTGGATAGCCGCTGGCTCCGCGGTGCTCCCGCTGGTAGTTGGTTAAGTCCCGGCTGTCCTGGATCAGCCGGCCTGCTCGGTTACAGCCTGCCGGTGATGATGTTTGTCGGTAGAGTGGCGGCCGTCCTGAGTTCGAAGTTGAACTCAGACAACTTCGAACTCAGATGGTCCCCCGCTAGATCTTCTTCATGTGGGTCGGCGGGTGAGCGCCTAACCTCAGGGAGTCCGGTAGTTCCTCTTGGTTGCCTCCAGCACCTCGAGATAGTAGTTTCCCACTAAGTCCCTTGGCCCGGCAGTTTAGAAATAGTCAGCGGCAGAGTCTCGCACCCATGTTTAGGAAAGTGTCGCTAAGCCTCTGCTACCCGTTAGTGGCCCGCCAGCTTGTTGGCTATCCACAGCAATAAGATACTGCCCGCGAGGTCGGGCATATCTTCTATTATTCTAGCCTCACTTCTCCCGCTGATAGGTCTCGAAAATCGATAAATTCCGGGCATTTCATGCCTAGCCGCTGAGCGGCCCTATCACCGGATCCCGCACCCTCCCGCTACCATCCCAACATCCCGACATCATTGAGCCTCCAACCTTCCGAGAGTTCAATGTATTTAAAAACCTTGCTCATGTATGTATAAATAATTCAAGTTTGCACCTCAACATTCCCCTCAAGTTACCAATACCTAAGCTGGGATGATGGTTTTTCAGGGATGTCATTTTGAGCCACTCACCAAAGTGCGTCCATTTCTCTTTCATTTCTCAAATCTCATGATCCAAAGTTGCTATTGGCTCTCCGGACACTCCTGTAGACGACTATGACTTCCTTGCCTTGCTTTGGGTCCAAACTATCTGAAACAACGCAATTCAATCTTCAGTATCTCATGCTCTGTGCTGCAGCAATGTCCCTTCCTGTCTTTGCTTGAGTCTGCACCAAATCCCTTGATCTCAGGCTTCTCCGAGTACCTTGCAGTCCTCTCTCGATGCCAGTATCTTCCCTGCAAATCCACAATCAAAAGTGCGCCTGCACACTCAGTATTTATCTAGGTTGTCGCGTTTTTGTATACCTAAATTGGCAAGTTTATCCATTCTTTCACCAAGGCCTCCAAACCAAAACTCCCCAGCATGTCTCGTTACCTCGTCAACCCCGCCTTGCATGCCCAGTCCCTTCCCAATTCAAATTCGCTGCAAGCACAGGTCTCACATGTCGGCTGGCATATTGTTTTTCTCTCTCAAATCAGTTGGTGTGTCTCTGGGTCAACACCCGAACCAATCTTGACCTACTCATAGTACTGTATACCTCCTATCAAGCCAAGCAACTCGCCCCTTGCTCCAATTAAGACTAAACCCAGTTGTGTCTCACTTCGCTGTAACTTGGCATGAATGGTTAGTTATCTTGTGTTGAACAGGCAAGCACAGAGGTCTGAAGTCAACAGTGAGAACTCTAGTAGATTGCAATGTGAAGTAGATACTTGCCTGAAGTCAACAGTGAGAACTGAGGACTCAAGGCACTAGCTAGGCTGTATATATAGGTACAGGAACAAAGGGAATGCTACATATGGTAAGATAAAGGGAAGACCTAATTGGGCACAAAGGAACTACCTAATTGGGAACAAGGGACATAGGATCAGTAGGATCTGGTATCAATGATAGGGTCATAAAGGATCATAGGGGTGCATAGGATCAGTAGGATCAGATATTGATGATAGGATCATGAAGGATCAAAGTGGTGACACTCATGAGAGTGAGAGATGTCAGAGGCAAAACCCACATTCCAACATCTTGACCATTGTTTCGTTGCTGTGGAAGATTATCAAACTACACCAGCTCTATATGACTTAGGCTCTCTGAACATTCCCTCCAACCCTCCCGACACACCTGGGCGAGGCTTTCAAGGTCAGATGTGATATCCTAGTGTGACATCTCCAGTCGAAGCAAACACTGACTTGCTTTGCCAGGATTTACCAATGGTTTGATCCATACGCTTCTTGTTATACAAGACTGCACTGAGGGGATCTCAGTCGTTCTTGTTATAGCCTTGCTTCTACACCTTATTTCGGTTGCATATGCTATTGTTTCCTGTAGTTTTTCCACTGATTTTGTATCTTCTTGTACTTGTATGATCTTCACAGAGTTTTGGATTCTGTGACGACGATGTAAATATTGTATATTTTCGCTACTTATGATACAGACTCTCGTATTCATTTACATGTGTATATTTCTAAGGTAGTGATCTAATCAATTCTTACTTGCACCAAAACATGTCCGTCTAGCGCTCAACTCGAGGCTCAGGCGGTGGTGCGAACCCGAATCCCTTACCTCGGCTGAGCACCCATCTACTGCTCCCCCCTCAAGGGAGACATGAGCCCAATCACAGGGTTACACGAATATATTGGGCTTGAGTACTGAATGCGCGTACTCGCCCTCCCGCGTCGCTTCCGCCGAACCGACGCGTCCAAGTCCTCATCCAGCAAGAGCTATCAGCAGAAGCGCTCCCGCTTCACAGATTCAATGTAACATCTCAAGCCATTTAAAATGACTCCAGACGACTGTAAGTCCAATTTAAGCGCTCGTGTGACGCCTGGAACAAAGCTCAGTCCGGCGTCCCGACAGTTAATGACCTTCACGCGTTCAACAACGATGAACACATTTCTGACATGTTTGTGCATCTAGACATCATCTAAGTATTACCTTGAAACATATGTTTCGGAATGACACCATATCATACGCCCCACGGTGAGTTATTGCTTTTCAATGACGAACTCGCAGTATTGCACTAAAAGAGTATTATATCCCAGTGGAACAAAGGTTCGACGTCTCAATCTGCAGGAGTATCGGCTATTCGCAGCCGATCGCCGCAGCCAGTCGAAAGCGTTCCGAAATGTGCGGATCGCAACGGGTCATGCCAGCACATAATCTAGGTTTGTCATCGTCCACACCAGCACCCCCACAACCGCTGATGCCACTGCCTCATGCAGCGCTTCATCCGCCATCTGACTCCTGGGCTGCGTCTGCCAACCTTTGATCACCCCACCGTCTACCTCAAACAAACCACAAACCCTGCGCGCTGCCGGTGCTAGCACCACCACCATGACAATCCCCCCCGATGTAGCGCCGCCACAGCACCCTCCCCTCGCCTCTCTTTGGTGTTAGGAGAAATAGGATTACAGGTGAATCTACGTGCCTATGTTGGATTTCTCACCCTTATTCCTCTTCCAAAGCCATCAATTGGCCTTTCCTCCACTCACTGAAGGACCCAACGACACCAACGCCGAGGCTGACGCTGACTCGCACCGCACCCTCCCCACCACCCAAGATGTTAAGTTCACTCAGCAGCTGTGTGCAGAGTTGCAGGTGTTGCCTTGCATCTGATCAACTGAAAACCATGAGGCTAATTCTTGCCGAGTCAGCGCAAATGGACGCTGCTCACCGCTGATAAGCAGGCTATTGGGCTAGTAGTGGAATGTGCAGGAATTTGCGCGTTTTACTAGCTAAGTACCTACATTTTAGGCTCAAGAGGGTTAGGATCAGTCCTGGATTGCTAACCAAGACACGGCCAAGTTAAGGCAATACCTGGACGTATTGTAAGGAAATCACCAGACCGAGCGACGTACCTCAAGTAAAGGTATTTGGACTCCGCAAAGAGTATAAAGCCTCTTGGATCCACAAGTTGTCTAAATACCACAAAAAGGGACTTAACGATGACCGTCCCACCTGTTACATACTCTAGATAGACGAGCAGGCTGCCTGGCTAACCAACTGATCAGCGGAAACACCATGACCAGGACGGCTGGCTAAGGCATCACTCCGAGGCATTTACGGAACAACCGTTGTCACTTAGACGCATCAAGGGATCACTGAACCTATCACAGGGAACACAAGCCGGACTCTAGATAGTGTTCAAGATCCCGTCCTTGGCCTGAACATAGGAAGTATGGGTATCTAAATGACCGTTGGATACTCAGCTTTCTGTTTCTGCACAAAGCCAGGCAAAGGCTTAAGCAAGGAGCCCATAAATAAGGAACCTCTTGGAGAGTGGACGTATTTGATCGTGGTTGTGAAACGATCGGAAACCAGGGATGAAGGAAAGGATCATAAATTATCTGGATGCCTATTGGACAGTGTATTAAATAGACCGTGGACAGTCGCACAGTAATCAGTAAATAGTAAGCTAGAATGTACAGTATATAAGGCCAGTGGTAGAAGGTGTTCAGTACTGGATTCCTGACCTAGCTAGGGCGTGTCGGTTTAACTGACTAAAGTCCCGAATAAAGGCAGAGATCTAGGGCTTGACATCCTATATCAACTCTATACCAGGAGCTCTGTTTAGCGTTTTGTACAAGTTTCTCAATCTACTCGCACCCACTCTTAGTGTGAATTTGGACTTTAAGGCCGTCTGTGTGGTATCAGCGGTATTGGACTTGGATATTGTGTGAACTCTGTGTTAGCTGTGTGGTATCAGCTTTTGTTGGACTTGGAATTGGAATTGGACTTGGCCTAGCTGTGTTGTATCAGCTAAATATTGGACTTGAGCACTCGTTTGGCTTTTGGTCAAGAGAGGACTTGATTCTATCTGGCACTCAATCGTATTTAGCACTAGTTAGAGGTTTATATCTTAGGCTCCCTTCGATCATCTTAAACAAGTGATCAAACGAGCTGTACTCGGCGTAGTTATAGTACCATTACAAGGAGGAAAGTAGTTAGGATTGGGTTTGTTGGTTCGCTAGCGGTGGAAAGCTAGATAGGCCTTCAGGGTTAATCCACAAACTATCTAGTACTTGCTGTACTAGACCACGTGCAAGTGTTTCATCTGGAGCCCACCGCGAGGGGGGTTAAAGATAAAATCTTTGTGCTATTTTCCGGTTTTTGTGTTTTGGTAGACTTGTTCTCCAAAAAGCTTAAACACACCATCCGCCATTCTACCTAACAATCCGCAAGGAGAGGAAGGGGAAGAAGAGGTTTATCAAGCCTCAGGCACACAACCGTTAACCTATTGGGATAGGCCGTCTACACGATCTACTCAAAGGTCGACTTTAGCAGGAGTATCGGTTGGATTACCCACCACTACTACTACTAGACACAAATCGGCAGCGCAACGGGCAAGGGAGGAGCAAGCAGCTAGGACTAACTCGAGGACTCAAGCTTCACGCGATAGAGCCTTAGTTAACCCTTCTATCTCATCCGCACCTATTGCCTCCACTTCTAGCCTAAGGGACACTCCTTCGGTTATTATAGCTAGACCCACTACAGACGCAAAGCTGGCGGATCAAGCCTCCACTTCGTCTGCGGCGCCTCCCCAGACGCCTACTTTTATACCTACTGTTGACCCGTCTACGGTCAACAACCCAACCCCAGTAGTTATTCAACCGGTTGCCCCACAGCGACCAGCTAGGATGACTTCGCAAAATGGAATCCGTATGCCCGCTCCCTGGGATAAAAATGGGCCTTCATTCGATGGAAAATCGGCTAACTCACTTAGGCGGTTCTTCAAAAATATGGCTACTGTTATCCAGACAGGAGGGCTGACCACGGATAAAGAGAAGAAGGAGAAGGTTTTGGATTATATCCATGACCAAGATATTATTGAGCAGTGGGAGCGAATGCCATCGCATGCGTCCGGGCCCTATGATGATTGGGTCAAAGAAATTAGAAACTTATTTCCCGAGTCGAGTTGGAAGAAGCGGAAGTAGGGTCTTTGCGTAAACTAGAGAAGCTTTGCTCTGAATTTGAAGACATTCCTGTCACAGACTTAGGAAAGGTCAGAAGGTTCAGCATTGCTTTCCTAAACGAGGCCGAGAAACTACTTAAACCGCCCGCTTCTATCGATAATGGGCAATTAGTAGCTAAGTTTTTAGGATGCTTGGATGAGGACTTCGAGCAAAATGTGAATGCTATGATTATTCATAAGAAGTTCACAACAAATGGGTCAGTAATTGGGCCAGCCACAGGGGCCACGGCGGTTAACCCGGGCACTGGGCCAACTCAACTAACTCACGATAATCCTGGAGTTAAACGCAGAGGAGATAAAATCCCTCTTACCTCAGTTATAGAAATAGCGACAGAGTTAGCTGAGATATGGGATGCACAGCCTATTAAACCCAGAAAGAGAGGTTCTTCTCGTTCGAGGGATTCAAAAGCTGTTAGTCTGAATCTAGCCACCGAAGTCTCTAAAGAAAGTTCTGAGCTAAATGAGAGTATCCTAGCCTTAACTGCTGCGATTAAAGATGGGTTTACTGTCCAGGATAAAAAGTTGGAAAGTCTAGCCAAGACAGCGTTTACGCAGTCAGCGAATGAAGGGGGAACTTCAAACTTCAACCCTGGGAATTCGGGTAGACAGGATAGCGGGCCGAGGAATTATCAGAACTCCGGTCACAATCATTATCAAGGGAATAATAATAACAATGCGTCGAACAACGGCCTTTGCTATTATTGTGAACTAGGGGACCATCTCATGAATAAGTGCCCTTATAAATTATAAAAAGGAGCATATAGAAATGGGATACATAGGTTTTGATAATGGACAAATGCGCTTGGGTAATGGACAATATATTCCAAGGAATCCTGAAGGCAATTGTCGAAAGATTCGAGTTGACGAATATTGGCATTCACAGGGCAAAAAGAAAGGGTCTCCGTTAGGAACTCTGCCCTTGATGCAGAATATGGTTAACCGAGTCGATGACATTGAGCACATGTATGACTCTAGGGACGACGAATTACTCTCGCTAAAAGTTCAAGTTCAGAATTTGCAAAGAAATTCAAACTCCGGGCAACCTGGACTTGGATTAGTAAGGTTAAATCCTCCCCAGCCGGTTAACCAATTTAGCGTTCCACAGTTTACCGTTGGAATGCAGCCGGCCGCTCCTCAGTTTATTCAAAATCCGGTTCAGCCAAATGGATTACTCGACATAGCTCAGATGTGCAACTTGGTTGACGCAGTTAGGGGAACTCAGAAGGTAGATCAGTTTGCGGTAACGCGAAATGGGACTACTACTGAGCAACCCGCTAATCCAAATTTCTAAAGCGTTCGAGGATGGAGGCGGTGGAGATACCCGTTAGACCACCGGCCAGGCCTCCGGAGAACCGAGAAAAGGCTAGCGAATCAGACAAGAATAAAAATTGGCGAGTAAAGTTCATAGATGAATTGGAGCAAGATATGGGGATGTTTATAGCTCGGCTAAAAGATTGGCCAGAGCCAACTAATCAGAAGGAGTTGAGAGTTTTCCTAGAAACCTTAAGACCCTTCCTGCCAAAAGTTGTTGGGTTAGAGGAACCATTCAAATCGCTTAACCATGTCAGTGATGCTAAAAACTGGACTTGGTCAGGTAGAAGCCAAGGGATTTTCGAGATAGTTAAGACTTTAGTTGGAGAATGGGTTGAAAGACAATCGAACCCTGCCTCGCAGCCTAGCCAGACTTCTCAAGAATCACTACCCGAGGAAATGAGCGATTTAATAAAAGAGGCAGAGTCTAGCCAGACAAAAGATTCTTCACCTCCGCTTCCTCCGACTGTTACAGTTAATATACCCAGGCCAGTAGATAAGGCATATCGTTTAGAAAGTCGAACTGTAGACCCAGGAATAGCTAAAGACCTCGCCGAAAGGTGTGGGAATCTACCTATTACCATGACCCAGAAAGAACTTCTAGCGGTAAGCCCCGCTGTGTCTAAAGAGGTGAAGATAAAGGCCACTAAGGTCAGAGTACCTTATGTTAAGCCGAAAATAGCCAAAGACTTTCTTGTTCAAGAAGTAGACTTATTCTCTGACTTAAACGGAGAGGAGGGATTAAAGCTGGATTACGATGCCGTGGATGTAGCCACGGTTGAAGTGTTTGAAAGCTTAATTATCGCTCCACCGAATGAGGAAGGAATACCTGAAGGGGCTTTAATCATCACGGACCCAGTAGTTGAATATTACAACTCGTTTGGGGCGGACGAAGCTCCAAAACAAATCTACCAAACCTTGGCGGAAAACTATGTAGCTAACGATTCGGAACCTATAAGGGTAATGTTCCCTGTAATTGAAGGCAAAGAACGGGTAGAAGCGGTAGTGGACAGTGGCTCAATCAGGCGGTGGAAACAGTGGTAAAGTTGCGCAAAATAACCCGGGTAGTGCAACCCAGGGTTTTCAAGCCCCTTCGATGACTTGATTAATCAAGGAGAAGAGGTAGCAATACAAGTGGGGTTTAACTCGGTAGGGGAAATGGAGATACAAGGCTACCTTCCACCCCGCAACGGCAACTCGTTTAAGGAATCAGACATAACCCTTGCGTATTTATTAGCCTCTAAAAGCTGTGACGAGTTAAACGAGGATATAGAAGCCTCAGTTTTACTTAATCAGTGGATTAAACAAGAGACTAGTAGACCGGTTAGGAAAACGGATGGGTCTGGATATCAGATACTCCAGTTCGAAGAACACCTACCTAAGGAATTTGGAATCAGACCTATGGTAGAGGAAGTAGACAAGAAGCCAGCCCACGAATTTGAACCAACGCATAGGTGCCTCTGCTGTGAGAAGATAGACTTCATATCTCCTCCAAAAGAGGATTTGACCCGTTCGCAATGGACATGGGTCAAGAAAGAAAAACTTGTCCAAGTATTTGCTGGAAAGAAGTATAAACCAGTTGCTTTGAAGACTAGGCCAATATACGGGGACCTACCAGAGCAGTATAGGATCAAAAGGCAAATTCTAGGCAACCCTCTGGAGGGAATGCCAGAATTAATACCTAATCCGCCGGATTTTACTCCGTCTGGGAAATACACGGCTGAACAAAAAGAGATCATAGACAGCATCCACGAAGGAGATTTTCTTTGGCCAGAAGAGAGGAAGCTGCTACATTATTTAATGATGGTACAAGAAGCTGCCTTCGCCTGGGATGACTCTGAAAGAGGGTGTTTTAGGCATGATTTCTTCCCGCCAGTCGAAATGCCAGTAGTGGAACACAAGGTCTGGGTAGAAACGAGCATACCCATACCTAGGGGCCAGTTAGAAGAATTCTGTCGGGTAATCAAGAAGAAAATAGACGCGGGAGTTTACGAACCGTCTAATTCGTCTTACCGCTCAAAATTCTTTGGGGTGATCAAGAAGGATGGGAAGTCTATTCGACTAGTCCATGCCTTAGAGCCTCTAAACGCGGTCACTATTGCCCATTCTGGGATTCCACCGGCAACGGATGAGTTAGCTAACCACTTCGCGGGCAGAGCCTGCGGTGCTGTGTTAGATTTATACTCTGGGTATGACCATAGAGATTTAGCTGAAAGCTCGAGGGACTTCACTACGTTCCAGACTCCATTCGGAGCTCACAGACTAGTTAAGTTACCACAAGGCTGGACTAACTCAGTACCCATTTTCCACGACGATGTAACCTTTATTCTAAGGGATGAAATACCTCACGTCGCTATTCCCTACATAGACGATGTTCCTATTCGAGGACCGGGAACTCGCTATCTAAATTTAAAAGAAGTATACGAGACGATTAAGGGGAATCCTGGAATAAGGCGCTTCGTCTGGGAACATCTGCATAACTTAAACAGAGTTATACAGAGGATCAAATATTGTGGGGGTACCTTTTCGGGGACTAAAGCCATCCTTTGCAAAGATGAATTTCCAGTCGTTGGGCATATATGCTCATTCGAAGGGAGAAGACCATCGGAGGACAGGATAGGCGTCATTGAAAGGTGGCCACCGCTTGAAACAGTCTCGGAAGTTAGACAATTTCTGGGAGTTGTTGGGACCATGCGGATGTTCATCAGAGCTTACTCAGTCATGTCTAAACCCTTAACTATGCTGCTTAGGGCGGACATCTTGTTTAATTGGGGAGAGCTAGAGCAGAAATCGATGGACTTAATTAAGTACGCGGTTAGGCATTGCGAAGCTCTAAAACCTTTGAACTATGAATGGGAAAGCAGCATTGTCCTGGCAGTTGGGATAGAATGCTACCAGTGTGATCCCGACGATCCCAAAAAGAAGTATTACGCCAAGTTCGACTCGATTCCCTTAAACGATAGAGAAGCTAGATTCTCTCAGCCAAAACGGGAATTATATGGTTTATTAAGAGCCCTACTCCATATGCAGTATTGGTTGCTTGGCTGTCGAAAACTGGTTGTGGAGACAGATGCTCTCTATATAAAGGGCATGTTGAACAATCCAGGGATGGGACCAAACGCCACAATAAACCGCTGGATAGAGCAGATTCTTATGTTCCATTTCGAACTTAAGCATGTCAGAGGTCTGACATTTTCACCAGATGGTTTATCTAGACGGAGGAAAGTACCTGGAGACCCAGAATACCCTAATCCAGGGCTTGGGTACGAAGACAATCCCCCTCCGGAAGATCATAAAGACTGGGAATATGATATTCCTCAACCGTACGACTTTGAAGAGTTCAAGAGAGAGATTGATACAAGGGGAGGGTATATCCAAGAAATATATCCCGACCTGGGCGAAATCCCTTCTTTCGACAAAGCTGTACAGCAGTTTAGCTTGAACTGCGTGGAAGAGTATAAGGGAGAGTTAGTGATAGGGAAACGGGTTAGGGAGGCCTATGAGGATGAAGGGTTAAAATTCCCTGCCTATCTAATGGACCAAACCCAAGAACCTGAAAAACTGCTCCCCGACTCACATTTTAAATATGATCCTTCCAAGCGGGAAAATTATCCGGAGGAACATAGAACTGAGTCTGCCAAGAACCAGGATAGAAAACTAGAGTTACTAGAGGAGTGGTTTAAGGACCCTCTGAAGCGACCTGAAGAGTTTAACAATAAACAATATAGGCGCTTTATAACGTACTCGAGGAAATTCTTTCTGGACAAGGGACAATTGTATCGGCGAGGAGAGGACTCTGGCCATAGACTAGTTGTGAATAAAGAACACCGGATGTATATAATGAAGGCATCCCACGACAGTCTAGGGCACAAAGGCATTTTCTCTTCGAAATCCATGATTGAACTTCGATTCTGGTGGCCAGAAATTGAACGAGATCTGGATTGGTATATTAAATCCTGCAAAATGTGCCAGGTTAGACAAAGGGAATTAATGAGGATACCCCCAGTAGCCACATACACGCCTAGTATCTTCCAAAAGATTCACGTAGACGTAATGGTAATGGGCGTACCTTCAAACGGGCATAGACTCTTAATTGCGGCTAGAGATTCTTTAACTAGGTATCTCGAAGCCAGAGCCTTACGCTCAGATACGGCAGAAGCGATAGGGCGCTTCCTGCTTGAAGAGATTATCTGCCGATGGGGTTGCCCGGCCTGGATAGTGTCCGACAATGCTGGACAATTCCTGGCTGCCTTAGCTTGGCTTAACTCCAAATATGGGATTGCTGGGATTAGAATATCTCCTTATAATTCTCAAGCGAACGGACCAGTTGAAAGAGTTCATTGGGATATAAGACAGTCGCTATATAAAGCTACTGGAGGTGACGCTAGGAAATGGTTTTGGTTTTTATCTCAAGTCCTATGGGCAGACAGAATCACTACTAGGCGCGGCCTGGGATGCTCTCCCTATTTTGCAGTCACAGGTGCTCATCCTACAATTCCTCTGGACTTGGACGAAGCGACTTGGTTAGTTGAATATCCAGGGAAGATAATCAGCACCGAAGAGCTAGTTGGTTTAAGGGCAAAGGCCTTAGCCAAGCATATCCAACATATAGAAGAAATGAGGGATAGAGTTACCCGGGAGAAAGTCATTGCCCCAGAAAGATACGCTCGAATTCACTATAAAACGATTAAAGATTACAACTTTGATCCCGGTGATCTAGTCTTAGTCAGAAATACCACGGTTGAAAAATCGCTTAACTCCAAAATGGACCCGCGGTTTCTCGGACCTATGGTGGTAGTAAGACGGACGAGGAATGGGGCTTACCTTTGCTGCGAAATGAATGGGGCAATGTTTAGAGGGAAACTGGCGAAGTTCAGAGTCGTGCCGTTCTTAGCTAGGGAAAAGTTAGACTTACCCAGCAACATTGAGAAGCTAATCGACATGACTTCGGCCGAACTGGATGAGTTGGCTGAGTCCGAGGATAATGTTGTCGAATATAAAGGAAAAGACCTACAATTCGACAAGGTCCATCTAAACCCTGACTGGGACCAGATGGATGACGCTGACTTATCTGAGGATGAACCAGAGCCTAGCGAAGACGATGACGACTTAGATGAAATGGACAATAACTGGACCACGGATAATCCGAGGAGATCCAAGCGAATTAACGTCTAAACATCGTAACGGTCTCTCAATCGGATAATTAAACGCAACGGCAAACTGGTGATTCTAGTAAGGACAGTGGAGTGGGTAGAGTAAAGACGGTATGGAGTTTGACTGGAACTGAGCTGAGATGCGCATAAGGGCGAACAAGTCTAGCTAAGGAAAAGGTTAGAATAGGGAGTCCTGCGTCGAAGTGAAGGAAACATACCTTGTGGGAGGAGTATCGCTGGCCTTAAGGTCGCGCTCCGCCAGAAGGGCCACCAGTCGCTCCTGTTCATTACAAAGTCGCTCGGCAATCATGCCAAAGTATTCCAAGCGATGGATAATGAAACCGATCTCGGAGCGGTTCTCGTATTCAGCACGGATAAGAGCTCTATCGGAAATAACGGCTGGCTTGTGAATAACGAGCTTCTGGGCGAGCGCAATAAGGTCCTTGGCCTTAGCCGTGCCTTGATCAGTCGCTGGGAGCCGATAGAACACTTAGCTAAGGCGAAAATATGGGAAATAGAGACTGACCCTGGGGAACGGGGTTAGCCTCGATGAAGGAATTAGCGCGACGGCGCTTGCGGCTAGATTGGGGTACCTCGTTAGCGACTTGGGCAGCCTCCGTGGGGTTGGTCTTGCTGATAACCTTCATAGCTTTGTGGTAAACACGGGCACTACGGTTGAGGCGAGCAACACGGGTATAAGGAATGCGTACTGTCTCAGGGCGAGGAGTCGATTTAGACTTGGGAATTTTAGGCCAAGACGAAGGATATTTAAACGATTGGGAACACGTCGTGGTTTAGCAAACGTACCAGGGCTTTAACTGGAGTCTTGGCTTTGACCTTGCCAGCGTTCTCAATAGCGTCAATTTCTGCCATAAAAGCCTCTTCATCGATGGGTTCGGTGGAGGCATCCTATAATAATGGAACGGTTAATGAGGGAAAGGTTAAACGGAATAAAGGACAGCCTACAACGGATGCGTCGTCCATAGGGACGTCCTCCTCGGGGAGAGCCTCCGTGATAATCTCTACCTCGTCCTCGGTGTCATGGATGTCGGGGGCGGACTTCTTCTTCTTGCAAGACTAGAGAAAAAGGAGGACGGCTTAGATAGGCTGAATAGAAAAGGAACTAGCTAAACGCACCTTCTTAGGCGTACCCTGGTTAGCCTCTTTAAGCGCCTCCTCCTTCTCCTGGCGGGCCCTCTCATGCGCCTCCTGCTCGGCGGCAGCCTTGTTGGCGCGCAAACGGTTACGAACCTTCTGGAGATCTTCAATATAGGCAAAGACCGCTTCGATAGAGGGAGGGATGGGAGCTTTCTTGTCCTGAGTAGCCCAAAATTGGCGGAACTTGTTCTGGTAGCGAAAGAAGGCGTCGTAAATAGCGAGAATGGGTGCAACGACTTTGGGATAAGGAAATAAGGAGGCCTTGGACAGATAAACCTGTTAGCTAAAAGCCTGGTTAATCTAGTCAAGACGCACCATATGCTCCGCTGTCTGCTCGAAGAGTTGCAACGTTCGGTGCGGGAGATGGGCAGGGAAATTGCAAGACATCGTGAGCGTGATGTTCTCCTCTACAACCTTCCAGAGGTTGGCGATTTCCGGGGGAATAGTCTCAGAAGCAGTTTCGGCAGACATAGTCGAAATGGGAAGCGAGAAGAGAAGTGGATACGATACTGAAAGAGGGACATAAGGGGAATAGTGCTTAAATAGCTCGCCCATTGTCTAGCAACTGGGACAGTTGTAATTTAAAAAAATGGGGGAGTGAGACTGCGGTTAATCAGGCGGAATTTTCGAATTTTCCCTGATCCTACGGAGCTCCGCCAGAATTAAATTAAAGCAACGTCTGACAGTAGCTAAGGGATGAAGCGTTTTTGTGATCAGGAACCCTTCCCTATTTTGCAAATCAAAGAGCCTGGGCATGGCGCGAACAAGTGTGGTTAAGGCCAAGCGGACGCTGGATAAACGATTCGGAGTTAGGCTAAGAAAAGACTGACTCAGATCACCGGCTAAGACGCCCCACCTTAACGAAGTGCTTGTCGGCACCTCAGGACGACCCCTGCGAACAGTCTAGTTAGATCGATCATAAACTCGGGCTAATTAGATGAGCGCGTCATTCAGTCGGCTTAATTAAGAAGTGAGGTCATGACAGCGGCTAGACTGACACAATCTGTCAAATCAAACAGCTTAGCTAGAGCTTATGACCTCAGGTGGATAAGCCAGACGATTCACAAGATAAACTACGTTTAATTGTGAAAAGGCCATACAAACATCCTAAGGACTAAAACCGTCTACCGAGCTAAGGTATCTAAAAGTCGCTGGCGGCGTCCTCCCCAAAGATAAGGGTGGTATCAACGCAGTCAAGCACCGAAGAGATGAGATCCTTCTCACTGGTGGACTCTTTAGTTAGCTGCTCGCGGACGGAAGAACCTCCGACAGCACTAAGGCTAGTGTCGACAAAGATAGACACGGAGCCCTCGGCTAAGTCAGGGTTAGGACCGTTAAGGATGGAACGAGGCGACCGGACGGGGATGTCGTCTTTGTACTGGTCGTTGATGAGTGAAGCGAGGGTGGACCAGTTAAAGGCTGCACTCGAACCATCGGGCATAACGCCCTGGATAGATGGGCCAGCGACGGGGTCAGGATTAACGCGAGTGTTGGTTAAAGGGAAAATCCTAGCTTGGTGAGGAGAGTCCGTCGGTCCCATAGGAAGGGGTGCGATCCAAGGAATATCTGGATCAGCCGCCTCCAGGGCGGCGCGCTTACGAGTAACCAAAGTACGCAAAATAGTGCTGATGGGAATTCGGCCAGGAAGGGAAGTCTCGATGACCGACAGGATAACGGAGAGCGAGTCGAGAGGAAGACGACCCAAGATGTGGAAATAAGCCGTATGAGTAGCGACCAAGTCGAGGTTAGCGTGAGCCGGAAAGATCTGGCCAGCGTAAATCATAAGCGACGACCAACGGCGCCACTTGGCTAGACCATCTGGATTGGGCTTGCGCTCTAGTTAGACAAAACGGAGGTTAATCCAACGTCGGATAAAGGAAAAAGAGGAAGACGTACTATGGCTACGCATAAAAGTGGCTAAACCTTTCTCGTGCTCCTCGACAAAACGATTAACGTCCATAAACTCGCAAGTGGAGTAGAGTTGAAGGGTGCACTCGCGGCAACCAGTCCCAGCGCGAGTGGGAGTGCAGAGGATACCTGCGTTGACGCAATTGCCGCAGGGACGCTTAGGCTAGAAAAGTGGGGAGTTAGCTAAGGGCCTTAACGAAGCTAAGACTTACACGGCGCTCCTGGAGCATCAACAAGAAATCCACCACTGTAGCTGGGCCAGGTTCATTTAAGCCAACGACCTGCGCGGCGATGTCGAGTAGAGTAGAATCGGCAGTTGGGGCCATACAGAAAGATTAGAAGAAGGGAAGAAGAATTAGTTGGAGACGCAAAAGGGCAGAGTCCACCTAAATAAAGGTGGATCGCTGACGAGTCAACCCCTCCAGACTGTCTCAAGTTTAATTCGATCACCTTGAATCTATAACCGAACTACCGGATAAGATACAGGAGGGTCTGGGCTAAACTAGAACGAGCGGCTGGGTAAACTAAGGGCCAATTAATTAAGCTTCCCCTCGGCAAATCTCTTGGAGACGTAGGACACAGTGCCTGTGGCTTAGCCATCGGTAGGCAATTGCGCCAAACTCAAGGCGGTCAAAATAGGTACGGAGGTGGGCAATCTCGGCAGTAGACTTAGCTGCGTCAATACGACGCTTGACTTGGTCGCAGCGGGCCATATAAGTCTCCTCCCAAATAGTCTCCATGATCGACTGTATGTGCTGCAATAGTTGCAAAGCCTCTCCTCGCAAGCGGCGCAAGCCCTGCCCCAGAAGGAGAATACGCAGTCTTGACCGCGGTCTGCGCACTGAGTACATGAGTTAAGAGACTAGGAAAGGGATAAGCCGTTATTTACGATGGGACAAGGAGAAACCTACGGGGTGATCCTCTAGATAAATAAAGGCGTATTCCTCCTCCAGGGAGTTGAAAGGCATAGCGAAGATGAGAGTGGAAGACAAGAAGTGGTATATCGAGATCGACTAGCTAAACTGGACTTTATACAAATCGGGCCCTAACAGGAGGTCTGGCTAAGATAAAGGCCAAATAAACTTAACGCTCGAAAGTATGGCGCGGGCGTATAACTGGGATGGTTAAGCCAGGGTCTGAACGCAGCCAAGCTGCGACTCCGAAAGTCCCGCCCCCGTGAGCCCGTTCGTGCGCCCTATACACTTCCATAGCTTCCGCTGGTGACGCTTGCCTAACCTTAAGAAGAGCTATCTCGAGCCTCCGTTCGTAAGCGGCCACGTTCCGTTTAAACAAAGGCTCGAAGTAAGCCTCAAGGTGGGACTCTGGGAAGTAGTCTCCGCCATAGCGAAGCTCTAGACAAACAAATCAGAACCTAGCTAAGGGCGATAAAAAGGGATAAGACGAACCCGTCTTCTCCCATAATTCAGACTTGCGGAAGTCAAGGAAAGCAGGCCACTGGGCATAAGTGCAGTCTGACTGGTGGTGGAGTTCACAGTGTTCGCAACCTCTACCCCAGGCCTTGAATTTGCAAGTCAGCCCGAAGACATTGCAAGACTGGCATAAGCTTCCGGCCCCAGGCTAAAACGGAATGCGCTAACTAAGTAATGTCTACACGGCAAAAACGGAGGGAACCTACCTTCTTATCCTCGAGAAAGTAGTAAGTGAACTCCTCCTCCAGCGAAAGATAAGCCCCCAAGGGCTTCAGAGTAGTTGGATGCGGATTGACCGCCATAGTTAAGCCTAGGACCCCTATGAGCCTGGTTAACGTGAAGGTCATCCAAACTAGGAACTCAATCACTTCGGCTAAGGTTGACAGCCTGATTTTACTAAATCGGGAAGTCAATCAAAATGACATCACTTAGACGAAAGGTGGACAAGTGCCTAATAGTTCATAATGCAGAAAGGAACGGCTTTGACTCTTAACTATTGAATGATTAGCCAGGCCTGTTCACAGGCTAACCAAGCCTCTAGCTAAATTCAACCGTTATCAGGCAAAACGGATTCTGGGTAAACCAGAATGGCCAACTTGTAAGGACTTCCAAGTAAAATTGGGACCGGCCCTCAAGTAGTTGACGTTCTAAAAAGACTAAGAAAATGGTATTAAGGGACTTTCTTATAAAAAAGTAATAAAGTCCAAGAGGACTTGTTCACACAAAGGAAGACCAGTATACAAAAAGCTTTTATAGATACCCTCTAAGCAGAGAGGGTATCCTATAGACGTTACATTTTTTTAGTTCTAGGGTTACCGATAATCTAACTATGGAGGCCTAGTCCAAGTACATAGTAGATGCTGTGCATTATGAAAACAAAACGAAAATCAGCGCGTAAGAAACGCGCGCAGCCAAACGGAACGACGAGCGGGCAAAAGTCCATGAGCTATCCCGACTCCGCCGTATCCACTGCCATCTCAGTTCCGCTGGGTTCCGCGTCAATCGTCGACAAGGTAGCCTAGAGTAAAAGAATGGGGGAGATGGTCAGCAAAAGTGGATAGAGGAAGGGTAAAGGGAGGGACTTACCGGTTGCCCATCGTCGCCCTCAGCAGCAACGGCAGCGGCAAGTGCATCGCGGTCAACCTTGATGGCGAGCTCTTCCTCCGACGGCCTGGGCCCTGGGTGGATCGCCTTCAAGTTGGGAGTCGACGCCGCATTGAACTGCTTCACGAGGTGTTCAAAGTGGGCGCGGAGGTCGGCCGGGCTGACATCGACGGCGGAGAAGCGCGACAGGAATTTGTCGAGGCCAACGACCGAGATGATGTCGACGGCGTGCGCGTGGTAGTGGCGGAAGGTCGAGGCGAAGTCCTTGGCGGCAGCGCGGGCGATCTTGGCGGTGTCGATGTAGTGATGATAGCGAGAAAGCAGGACTTCACCAAGATGGTCGGTGTCTAAACGAAGAAAGCGTTAGCTAGAACAAATAAAAGAAAGGAAAAGACTCACAGTTGGAGAACTTGGTGAAACGAGGGCCGAGTTGGTGGTAAAACTCCACCAGCTCCTCGTCGCACTTCTCAAACTCGCACGAGAACCCCTTCTTGTGGCAAGCGCTGCACTTCGCACCGAAGGCCGCCGGGATACAAGTCTGGTTGAGCGCCAGGCACTGGATACAGATCCAGCCAGGCTAGAGTGGGAGAGTTGTTAGTTAAAGAAAAAGATCGTTTAAGATAAACAAAACTTACGATCTTAGCTTTACCAAACTCCAGCTCCATGATGGGCGCAGGATCGAACTTGGGAAGATGCTCGAAGGGCGGTGGCGGAGGCGCGAGCTCAGGCTTCGTGGACACCCTAGTCAACGTCCCGGGCGGAAGGTAATTGTAGAACCGCGGCGGAGTCTTGCCCTTGAAACGCACACCGTAGAGGAACGGGTGGTTAAGGGGAGTGACGATGTTGAACGGAGGCAGCGGGTTGAAATCCTCTGAACTTTAGTCAGTACAAGAAAGGGTTAGGTCAACAATAAAGGGGACTTACCTGAGCCTGTAACCGACGAGTTGAGAAGACGGTGTTGGAAAACATCGACAACCTGCTTAGCGAAGGCCTGAATCTCGGACTGAGTCGGCATAGTCGTCTTGGCGTTGGGGTAATGGATGGACCCGAGCTTGGCGCGACGAGGAATAACGAAGTTCTGGCGGCCGTCGACGACCACGACGGGCGCGGTGGGAACAACCTCGTCCTCGCCATCGCTATCAGCCTAAGGGACGAAAGGGTTAGCCAAATAAAAGGGCAGGCAGTCTAGGTTAAAAAGAAATTTACCTGAACGGACTCTTGGTCTTTTGACTTAACCATCTCAATGTCCCCACTTTCCCCGAACTTGCGTTTACGATTGTTGCCAGACTGGGCAGAACTAATAAAAGGAAACGTTAGTTAAAAGAAAGTTGGGAGATTAAGAGACGAAGACTTACGACGAACGAGTATTGGGGATTTCAACCCCATCGAAAACACGGCGGCCAGGAGGCCCGCGAACTTGCTGAACCTCGGTCTTCACCATAAACATGGGGCGCGGCCTCACCGGGGACGACGACGCAGACGCGGACTGAGCATCCGGCTTCTTGGAACCCTTCGCGTTGGTAGACGAGGGCTCCTTAAAGAGAGACCGACGCTTGATGGGAACGGGCGGCTCGTACGGTGGAATCTCGAGTTTGGCGTACGGCGAAGTCTTGACGACCTCCTGCTTGACAAGCGAATAGAAGGGAGGGATCGACCAGTCGTATTGGGTGAAGTCGAGGTCCGGCGCGGTAGCAAACGGGATCTTGAAGTTGTCGGGAAGATCAGGATACTAAAGGAGGATTAGAGAGTGAAACTAAGAAGAGGAAAAGGAGACGTACCTCGCCGGGATCCTCAGGAGGAGACTGCACAACGGAAGCCCAGAAATTCGGGACGACGTCCAGGAACTCGAGGAGGTTAGCCATCATGCCATTCCAGGCGTGGCACTCCTCCGGTTGAGACTCCCAAAGTTGCTCGTCGAACGCGTACTCGATCGCAGGAAGGGCTTGGCCGAAAGCAACATAAGCGACCTCTTTCTCGATGGGTTCGGAAGCAGCGAGGAGAATTTTGTTGAGAGGACGAGTGCAGGGGTGGTTGAAGGCGGCCCAATAAGTGAGGGAAGCGTCGACCTCGGGTGACGCAGGGCGGAGAGGATTGCCTTTGGCACGGCGGTGGGACATCGTAGTGGGCGAAAGAAAGAAAGGATGAAGAAAATTTCCTAAGTCCCTCTATTTAAGAAAGCTGCGGACGCAGCTTCTTCTGTAGAAGGACTTGGAATTTTGGAAGCGTTGGATAGAGTTTGAGACTCTATTGAAAAGAAGCGCTATAAGTCAGCGATTCTATCAATAGAGGCCATAATGAGAACTTACCGAATCGAGAACGACTGATAAAGTTCAGATTCAGGGAAGGATTTCAAAAGAAAGGGCTCTTACCAAACAACGAAAAGACGAAATTGGGACTTGTTGGGTATCAACCGGGAGGTATTGAGCAGAGGAACGTATCCCAGACAGGGGACGAACCTTTGAATCAAATGCTCCCGCGGAAACAGAGAATCAGTCAAGGATTGATGGATTAATTAAGAGATGACGTAAATTACGTAACTGTTGGCCGGAGGCAAAACGCTTGAGGGATTCAGGACTTAGAATCCTGGCTAAATCCAGCCAAGTAGTAGCTAAACCAAAACAGCGGCAGTCAAGTGATTTGAGTGGATCTGGAGTGATGGGGCTTCAAATAAAGCCTCAGTCTAGTCTAGATAAGAAAGATAGAGTTGACCGGGGACGGTCAGGAGCAAAGAATGGGGGAGATGATAAGCAGGCTATTGGGCTAGTAGTGGAATGTGCAGGAATTTGCGCGTTTTACTAGCTAAGTACCTACATTTTAGGCTCAAGAGGGTTAGGATCAGTCCTGGATTGCTAACCAAGACACGGCCAAGTTAAGGCAATACCTGGACGTATTGTAAGGAAATCACCAGACCGAGCGACGTACCTCAAGTAAAGGTATTTGGACTCCGCAAAGAGTATAAAGCCTCTTGGATCCACAAGTTGTCTAAATACCACAAAAAGGGACTTAACGATGACCGTCCCACCTGTTACATACTCTAGATAGACGAGCAGGCTGCCTGGCTAACCAACTGATCAGCGGAAACACCATGACCAGGACGGCTGGCTAAGGCATCACTCCGAGGCATTTACGGAACAACCGTTGTCACTTAGACGCATCAAGGGATCACTGAACCTATCACAGGGAACACAAGCCGGACTCTAGATAGTGTTCAAGATCCCGTCCTTGGCCTGAACATAGGAAGTATGGGTATCTAAATGACCGTTGGATACTCAGCTTTCTGTTTCTGCACAAAGCCAGGCAAAGGCTTAAGCAAGGAGCCCATAAATAAGGAACCTCTTGGAGAGTGGACGTATTTGATCGTGGTTGTGAAACGATCGGAAACCAGGGATGAAGGAAAGGATCATAAATTATCTGGATGCCTATTGGACAGTGTATTAAATAGACCGTGGACAGTCGCACAGTAATCAGTAAATAGTAAGCTAGAATGTACAGTATATAAGGCCAGTGGTAGAAGGTGTTCAGTACTGGATTCCTGACCTAGCTAGGGCGTGTCGGTTTAACTGACTAAAGTCCCGAATAAAGGCAGAGATCTAGGGCTTGACATCCTATATCAACTCTATACCAGGAGCTCTGTTTAGCGTTTTGTACAAGTTTCTCAATCTACTCGCACCCACTCTTAGTGTGAATTTGGACTTTAAGGCCGTCTGTGTGGTATCAGCGGTATTGGACTTGGATATTGTGTGAACTCTGTGTTAGCTGTGTGGTATCAGCTTTTGCGGTGGAAAGCTAGATAGGCCTTCAGGGTTAATCCACAAACTATCTAGTACTTGCTGTACTAGACCGCGTGCAAGCGTTTCACCGCATTGCTGGCTCATTCGAGGCGGCTGGGTCATCCGCATGCCCGAAAATCACCGACCTTTCACCGTATTGTAAAGAACTCGCTGCCAACGAAATACTGCTTCATCAAGGACGCAGACGCCAGCACCTTCGACTGCGCTGCGCTGGCTAAGTAAGTGCACCAGTCAAACACTTACTTTTCACCTAAACCTCGGGTCGCTCAATGCCAACTTGAATCCTGGGAACAGCACGACATGCACCCAACACGCAATTTATGTGCCGCCGTCACCATTTGTTCTCCACGCTAACGAAAGCTTTTTTCGCTCCGCGACAACACCGATGCTGACACTTTGTATCTCCTTCACAACCGGCACTGCCAAGATCTCCCTGACAGGGCTCATCTCCCGCCCATTCAGGTCTAAATTTCTAGTGTGTCACTTAAATACCACCTACTCAACATTTTTCTGACTTTCAAATTTTCCTCCCTATTACCACTTCAATGTTTATACAGCGAGTCCTTATTTTCTTTTCAATCAATTTGTTTTTCTTCGGTACAATTGTCACTGACCTTCTCATTAGTTAGTTTCTCTTCCTATATGTGCCGCAAATTATTACAACTTCAACGCTGAATTCACTTTCCAGTGTTCCAACGACCTTTCACAGGTGAGAATTGATTCTTTTGAATACCCCATGCCCTCATTGATTTTTCACTCATTTCCATTAATTTTTGAACCGCACAAGCCGCAAGTTTCGATTCTTACTCCGCATTCTCACTTGGCTTTTAGAGCGGTATGCCATCACTGACCATGCACATAGTACCCTCCCAAAGGAGGCGTGCAATACAACTAAAAAAAATTCGCGTGGCGGCTCCTCGGTGAGTCGACTCTTTGTTTCTTTCATTTTTCCCTCTTCGTTTATGGGCCGAATTGTTCATAATTGACTTGAACATTCAATGTCGGGTTAGCACCGCAACGAACGCGAGAGCGGGAGGAAGAAAAGAGAATGACAGCTGTCATCAGGTATCAGCTGTCATCTACTCTTACATCACTACCTTGCCTTCCACTCAGCCAGACTCAGCTGCACTCGCAAGCTCGTCACGACTGAGCTCACATCAAAGAACCGCCACGTGTACCTACTGTTCTCTTCGCTTTCGTTAGGTTGTGACGCTCCTCAGTGAGACATAGTCAGGGATCTATTGGATCATCAATCCTCCTCCACAGTTTTGAGAGCACGGTGAATGGCTGCGAGATTGCCTTCACATGTATACGTGTGGTGATAGCGAAATCTGCACATTTGAGACTTTGTGCACGCAACTAATACACTCTTGCAAACCCGAGCCAGAGTGGGCAACGCAGTGCGCTAAATTCTGCGCTAGGTTCACACGTCTGCACACCAGCAGTAGACAGCAACTTGGAAGAGACAACCGATCAGCTCTCATTTCCTCCCATCGATTCGCCCCGTGTTCATAAACACCGCCAAACTCGCCTTCCTCCTGCCCTCGATCCTTGTGCAAGGAGGCGGTCAATTCCAATGCAATCAACCTTGTCCTTTCAACAATACTTGCGCCTGAAGCTCTGTTGAACTGAAAATGAGACGGAAATGTTGGAGGGTGTACACCAGATGGAAGCCGAAAAGGCAAAGATATTATTTGTTGGTTCGCATGCGTGCTGTTTATTTCATTTGATGGAGGCTCGTAATTCAAAGGTGAAGTACTTGAACTTCTTAGAACTCAGTACTGCTGCACTGTGATCGTTTCTACTCCCTATCATCTAGAAGGCAACACACCTGTTGAATGACATCATCAACCGCTTGTTACCGCACTATTCAAATGTACAGGCAACGCAAAAGGGAATTGGCTGCGCTACCTCAAATCAGTATTGCTTTCTACGCGAGTCCCTTCTATACGGTGTGCATCTGATTTTCTCATTTGACATTGACGAGATCAGTTGGCAGACATTGGATTGGCACGAAGTAAAGACTCATGAGGATCTCTTAGGCTCCATTCAGCTGTCGTTAGTTAGCGGCACTTCACAGCACTTAGAAAGCATCGTCACTTCGCACTTTTGCCGGGAGGGACTGGGAGAACCCCCACAGTCAGCCTCGACAACGGCCAGACCAGCCGCGGCTGCAAGCGAGCCAATGAAAGTGAAGTTTCCATGGTTTTTGGCCAATTGATGGGCCATCATGCTCACGGCACTATGCTGGCAAGGTTCTCGGAAACGTGAGATGCAGGCCGAAGTGCTTTGAAGTGCTCAAGTGCTGCGAAGTGCCGCTAAGTAATAACTGCCGAATGGAGCCTTAGCTATTCGCGCTCTCCAATTGTCACGGTGAGATCATCCGAAGATGAAAGAAGCGAACGAAACTATTTGCAAGTCGAGGCATCAAAGACCTAGCTGAGCAACATTATTTTTGTTTCGATTTTGCTGACTACGAGGTTGGGATGTATGTCTGGCTCAGAGAATCAAAATTAGACGAAACGAAGGGAGCTAAAGGTGAGTGGACGTACTCTGGACCATATGTGATTCACGAGAAGCGGGTGCACGATTCCTTTGTCTTGCGAGAGCTCAGCGAAGCAATAATCAAGGGGCATGTCAATATACGACGGCTGCAGCTGTTTTATTTTTGCCCAAGCAATCAGACCCTGAAGGCATCCTCAAAACCACGACCTCGACAAACAGTCGACGCCACGACGTCTTGATTTCTATGGCTGGTATATGTTCATTAGCTGAGTTTTCCATCTGATTTCGTCTAAATTCCTTTGTTCTTTCACATTTCAAAATGCATACAGGATTCCACGAGCCACACACTCCTCATCAACGGCTTTCCCTTCTTTCATGTCACCCACAAATTCGAACATGTCACTCACAAATTCAACCAGCTTTCTACTTCTCACGAAATCAATGCATTACGGTTTCCATCCGCTATTTGAACTGTACGAAGGACAGCCGGATCTGCTTCCTTGAGACGCAATCTGTTGTCCTCGAAACTAGCTTTGACAGTGATTCTGACAACTATGTCAGCAACCAGGCCTACTGCCCTTTCTTCAGCATTAAGCTCTGGTCGGCTTCGGTACCAGGACCTGTATCTATAACCCAGAGAGCGTCCGAGAAGGAAGACCTTGAGATTCTTCACAAACTTGGCCCAATTGGACCCATCAAGTATGACAGTGAGGACATTAGTCAGAGCTGTGGTGATAGGGGGTGGAGCCATGTGATCACGGAAAAGTGTGACACAGGATGTGTGACGTGACAGAAAAGCGCAGGCAGGAAAAGGGTATCCAGAGAGCTACAGGTGAATCCAGCTCAAAAGAAGACATTTTGGCGTGAAAAGTGGCAGAGGAAGAGGTAATAATGAGGTATAGAGTGGTTGGTTCAAGGCAGGGCCCAATAACCTGAAGGTGTACACTAGATGGAAGCCAAAAAGGCAAAAAGAGCACCAGATGGGAGGCGAAAAGCCAAGTCACATTGTCACAAAATGCCTAAATACGTGACAATGCACAAATAAGGAAAGCGACACTGTCTGTACCAAACCACGCCAAACACCACGTTCAACACCTGATTGTTGCCGTCTATACATGATTTTCAGTGGGAGATTCTCCACCAAGTTATGCTTGGATCCAGGACAAAGAGAGCTTTATAGCTTCCAATTTAAATAAATTTGTGCTCTGACGGTTATGCCGCAAGTTTCACCGATCTACCAATAATCACTCGTTTGGTGAAAAAGCACTCGTTTGGTGAAAAAGCATACCCCGAGCAATGTTCAATAGACCAAGTCAAACTTCACCGCCTGACATTTTTGCCTATAAACTCACAGATTGATTGAATGAAACAAATTAGCGAATTGTCGGGCCCGTCAAAATTGGGTATTTGGATTAGATAGCGACTGTGCTTCTTCAAATGCTGGCAAAGGTGAGGCAGAAGCACCTCCAAGAGCGCCAAACTGTCAGGTTCCCTTTGAGGCACCAATTCCCCTTTGTTGTGTAGATCCAAGGTTAGGCTCGTGGAACCACCCGGTCCGGTTTGACGTGATGCCATCGAGGACTCAGGCAACAACCTGGACCGGCTGGGCCCCCCCGTCGCCAGTTTGGCTGATGGACTTTCGCCCCGCCATTTCAGAGCTCTGACTTGTAAAAAACGCATCGAAAACCTTCCAAAACTTGTTCTTAACTTGCCTATTCAAAGGCGGATTATTTTCGATTCTCTATCATTTCAAAAAAAAACTTCATTTTCAGCCAGTTTTTACGGTGTATTGTATGTTTTTGGAGGTACAGATCATAAGAGACTGTATTCACTAATACACATGTACAATAGAGAGCCCATAAAGCATATTGAGGTCAGAATCCTTGCACAAAACTACGAAGATGGTGGTTGTTCCAAATTGGGAAATAGTATGTGGCGGTGCTCAGGCTGGTGTGCTCGTGTCGACGGCGGCAGCCAGGAAGCGGTATTACTATGTGAGCTATAGCTATGAGTCAAGGCGGGGCTGCCGGAAGGACCAGGGGAGAGTATAGAGGGAGAGTATGGGGCACTGGGAGGATGGGATATGTATGTAGGATGAGGATGGTGCTGCGGCAGCTGGAGTGTAGCAGCGTAAGGTCCGGGTATACCTCGAAAATCCTGGGCTGAAGGCCATGGATGTGGGTGTTGGGCCATTGTTGTTGGAAATGGAGAAGACTGGGCCATTGTTGGCGTGTAAAACGAGTTGTACGGCATTTGATATAGAGGTCTTGGTGGTGCCAGTGATCTCGACGGGGTAGATGTCTCGTAAGGAGAAGGAATGAAGGGAGAGGGACTCGGAGGAAGGAAGATGGATGGATTAGTTGAGGCCCCTCCCCTCCCCTTGTACAGCGGCTTTGGTTGGGGTCGAAAACTCGCAGGACTTTGTGGTGAAGGGTAGGGGCCAAGGTGAGAGAGGTGATGGGAGATCGGAGTGGGAGCATGCTCAAGAGGAAGGATATGACTCGGGTCACCGACGCGAACACGAGTGGCGGGCGGGGCATTGGCAGAACTATCCGCGTGGGAATACCTACGTTTGCGTTGGTTGGTCAAAGGTGTCATGGGCTGGGATGTCGGCGACGCCTCAGACTCGGATGTTGGCGGAACGGGATTGGGTTTAGAGGCAGCGACTGGCTTCTTCGAGCGGGATGGAGGTGGTGGTAAGGGGGGAATGTTCAGACCCTTCATATAGACAAACAGTCGCCGGCCAAGCTCTTCAAAGCGAGACCAGCTTGACGCAAGAAGTTGGTGCAGAAACTCGAAAGTGTCAACCGGACCAACGGAGGCCAACAGCTCACAAGTTGCGTCGTCGAGAATTGCGTGTGCAGCAAAGTAGCGTCCGGGGTAGAGGGCCTTTAAGGTGTTGCGGCGCCAGAGAAACAGTGCTTCTCGCACTGCCTCGTTAGGAGCGCCTTTTCGGACACCTTTCTGTCGAGTAGCTCGCACTGGTTTGGAGGGCCGAACTTCATTGAATAGATTTGGGTTACATATGTCGCAACATTGGGACGGAGGAACATCTGAATTTGTGGATGAGTTCAAGTCAGCAAGCCGAAAGTTTACAAAGGGGAGAGACGAGACTCACGATGCGGAGGATTGTGAAATACTCTGCCTAAAACAAGGCGTCGGCATATGGTAGCCTGAATGAGCACATAGATACCCTCACGGGGCATATCATCGGTGATAATGGAGTCAGCACGCGGCGGAGCAGCATCTTCAGATCCTCTGAAGGACCCCCGCTTCAAACCGTGCAGAATGGCGTAGCCCCGATCATGCTTATTTCCTCCACGGCCACCCCTTCCACCCCGACCCCGGCCCCTGCCTCTCCCCCTCCCGCGCCCACGATTCGCTGTCACAGCATTTTCAGAGGTTTCTGGCGCTGAGTTGGCTTCAAAAGCAGATTTTTCGACAATCATTACAGCCAACCCCTGCATCCCCTCGCGGCGGGCCGCACGTCCAGCACGCTGAACCCATGCTGAAAGATTTTGCGGCACTTTCCATTGAACAACAAGTTCGATGTCCGGAAGGTCGCATCCCTGTCATAGGTTAAAAATTCAGTTATAAGAGACCCAATGAAAATAGGAATTGGCTTACCATTCCCGCTGCGTCAGTACAAACCAAGACTCGAATGATTCCAGCGCGGAACAGGGACATCACACGGGCCCTATATTTCCGGGACATGCCAGCGTTGTACGGTCTTACCAAACCCCGATCGCGGTATGTGGGATGCACCCGGCCATTGAGGTGGTCAACCAATTCACCACCTTCTTTGATGTCATCGGTATAGACGAACGCGAGCTTGATGTCCCCCGGAGTTTGATTGTTTGAGGGGACAATGAAATCCAGGTCTCGGTGTGAGTTGGCGGGATGCTCCATGGCGCGGATCACCATCGAAACATTGGGCCGGTCGTTGCCTATGGTGCGATAGGTATAGGAGTGTCGATCGAAATGGAGTTTGTCGACGAGATCATCGCGCACGCGCGGAGTGAGTGTAGCGGTCACGGCGATGATAGAGGTTGTCCGAGGTAGGAACGCTCGAATTATTCCAATTGAGGCATACTTCTTTCGAAAAGATGCACCCCAGTGAGAGATGCAGTGCGCCTCGTCGATGAAGACCGATAGACATCGAGAACCGAATTCCGAGGTACGCAGTACACCATCCACGAAGCGGCGTGAAAGGAGCATTTCAGGGGATAGCATGACGATCTGCCATTCCCCTGACACGACTTTCTGGGTGTACATCGGTACAAGCACAGAAAATAAGAAAGAGATGAATTACCTGCATGACATCCTTGCTACAACCACCATTTGCGCTATTAATTGCGGTTGCGGTCAGGCCAAATTCTTCTTTGAAAGTTGCTACCTAAGATACGCCGTCAGAGACTGTGGAAGGTGATGCAAGTAGCTGCAGACCTGTTCATCGTGGAGAGACAGCAATGGCGAAACCATTAGAGTCACCTTGCCCTTACTTGATGGCAAGAGATGAGGGCCCGCCGCAATACCTGTCTTGCCCGCGCCTGTAGCTGCATGCAGCAGGATCTCCTCGCCTAAAATCTGACCCTCCATGCACTGTAGCTGAAAATCTTTCGCCCCATTTGTCCATTTAGTGAAGCGGGCTCGTATCAGCCCCGGCAAAAGCTTGAGTTCAGCTTTGAGAGCTGCCAGACGCTCAGGCGTCTGTCTTGTTGCTGGTTTGACGCGTTTCTGTTGTGGTGCGCGCCGCGCCGTAGATTTCCCGGACATTCAGAAAGCTGCATGCAAGGTCAAAGCTAATAAGTAACCTAAGCATATAGGGAACTCCGTTACTCACTCTCGAACCTTGGAGTTTGGATGAGACACGAGGTGGACAAGAGAGTGACGCGTGAGTCATGGCGTCACATATTCACTCCCCTTTTTTGGCCGGCGCAATGAAGCACTCGAATCGCTGGACTATACTTTCGTCAGAAATTGAAGAGGAAGACGACAAACTCCCCCCCTCAGACCCTCCTGATCCGTCCTCGAGCGACTCGGAATCGGAATCGGAAGCCCCCTCAAAATTGCCTTCGCTCACATCGGTGCTTGGCATTGCTCCTCCAGTTACGGCGCGACCATTGGCAAGACAGAGCCCACCTAGACAGCTTCGGGGATCTTCTGTCCCCCCTCAAGATTCCCCAGACGACGTAGACCTCCGGGCAGAGCACCCGACAAGCGATGATATTCTCTTCACACCACGCACAGAGAAAAAATTCCTGCGTGAAAGAGCTGAGCAGCAGCGGCAACGACAGCGCCTGCTGAACCGTGAGCAAAAGGTTCGCTGCATCGTGAGCGGAGCAAGAAATGGTTACTGACACCTATCAAGGCCAGTGCCCTTGACGCGGAAAGAAAGGCGGCTGCACAACAGGCTGAACTAGAAAAAGAGAAGAGCCGACTGAGGCGTCTGCAGGTGGGATAACACCCCGACTGTCTAGATGTCAACTGATTCAGTTGAAGGTATTCGACAAGTTTTTGAAAGAGATGAGAGAGAACGACATCTCACTTGCCGAGTTCATGGAACATGTCTTCAACCCCGAGATAAAACTGAACTATGATTGGCGCTGGCGAGGGTTCTTTGCACAGCAGAGCATGGTCGAGCGCATCTTCGGATACTGGACAACATCAAACTACAACCTCTCAACACGAAATTTCATCCACAATTGGGCAACTAACCTTGTCTCGAAAATGGCGGCCAGCGAATCACGGGCTATAACTGACTCGGGGATTCTGGCCAAAACTAAGAAGACCGTCAACGAAAAGTTCTTCCTTGACTTTAGCCTCGCGAACCTTGCGCGGACAATCCGCGGAATGGCACCAACAATGTTTCGTATCTTGGACAGTTTTTCTACAACGACACGTCAGCGAAACAAGGCGACACAGAGTTTTATGGACAAGAAGGAGTTGGTGCGTGTCTGCTTCTCCTCATAATGACTCATGTCGAAGGAATCCCAGATGAAAGGCGCTGCCGCCTTGACTCTGCTCCGTGGCGCAAGTCAAAACAATAATTATGCGCAGGCAGTAAATGGCATGTACCTTGCAGCATCCGGCGCACAGCGCCAGCACTTTCCCGTGCTCGGAATATATGGCTTTTCAGTTGGATATACAAGTATAATCTCGAGCACGGCGAGAGCCGGTGCGGCTAAACAAGATGAATCGGTATGTAAAAAGATTGCATAACACAGTGAACACACCTCACTGCTTCGCAGGGTTCGGCGGGCGATACTGTGGATCAGTCGAATGAGGTGGATGAAGCACCAGGTGTGCCAGCGTCGCCGTCAGCGGGAAGAAAGAAGAAAAAAGGGAAAAAGAAGAAGGGAAAGCGTACTCGAGCACCGGGGCTACTCAGCCTCCTCAGAGAGGCTTGTATGGACACAACTCGGGCGCTGGCAAAATCAAACCTCTCATTATTGACCTACGACAACATAAATTTAATGAATCGTATCGCAGAACAAATCCTGGGACGTAAAAGTGAGTATGGCCAACTTGCTGTGATTTTCGGCGACTTACATGTATGCCCCAGACGCGCAAGAAAACGGTACATGTGCCACGCTCATTGCGCTACATAAGGCAGAGCGGAAGGACCTGCTAACCGCTACACTGGACACCTCGATCCGGAACGCACGACCGCTGACCCTGGATGATATCATCCTCGATGAAACCGAATCGACATTCCTCACAAAAAACATGGTACATACCATTCTTCGCATTATTGTTCTCCACGGCGGCGAGGGCTTCCAGAGGTGGCAGGATGATCTTGATGCCTCACAGCCCGTGAGCGACGATGTTATTGACGTCCATCAGACCGCCCTTCATCCGCTGCCTGCAATGGAGATTGACGAGAGTTCAATCACCGGGAACGTCGAGGTTATCGAGGAAATCATGCGTACCCTTGACTTGAACACAGATGATCCGGAATACGGAAAATACGTGCAAATTATCGCTGGAGATCAATTAACCATTGCACGACAGCGTTCAATATTGAACGTACGTCTAGGTCACGAAAGTGGTGCACATTCCTGGCGACATATCGTGTTGATGCCAGGGCTGTTCCACGCGAAGATTGCTGACTGCCATGGCGTGCTCGAAACACATTTCGGTAAACCATCGGCGGGGTCACGAAGTCCTGGAAGTCTTGGGTTCCACAACACAGTCCTTGACCGACTTCCCATCACGCTCACCTCTTTACCGCCATTCCGTACTTGCCGAGACTTGATAATGGTCTCGCTCTACGCTCGCGTCTTGCACTGCTTGCTCCTTGTTTCCAAAGCAGACTCGCTGGAAGAGTGCGCGGCTTCTATCAAGACCTGGGACACGCTCGTCAATCACGCGGAGAAGATATATACCAAATACACTGACGTTGATCGTGTACAAGAGCTTCGAGAGAAGCGGATACCTGAAGAAAGAACTCGGGACGCCAAAGCGAAAGAAGCAAAAAAATCGAACGTACCAACGGATGCCAGCAAGGGGCACCTGCCTCACATCCGCAAGGGTGATATGGTATTCGAAAATGCCATACTGTTTCTCCGCGATGCATTGCTGACCCGTGAATTCGCCGACACAATCAAGAGCGGAGACTCTGGGTGTATCGTCATTATACTACGGCTCTGGGCCTTCTCATACCGGGGGAATGGACGTACCAAGTATGCGCACGAAATGCTCCACGTGCTGCACAATTTGATATGTGTCTGGACAAGGGAGCTTCGGTGAGCTGATCATAATGTCATGCAGCGCTGCGAACTGACCAGTTTCAGATGCATTGTGCTCCAGAACTGGCTGGCGAACCCGCAGGGAAAATTCAAAGGGTTTGTTGAGATAGATCTTGTGCAGGAACATCTCAATTTCTGGATCAAGGTAGTATGCCTTCTCTGTGACACAATGATCAGCGCTGACTGACTGAATTCAGAAAATATACAAAGCTGATGGAGCGGGGCACTCATGGGATTGGCTCGCGCTAGTTTCCCCCATGTGTCGACATCCTGCGCCGGCTTGCGACACGAATGAACGTCGAGCTCGGAAACCGACAAGGTTCCAAGCATGCGACGCCTGACTTGGCCGCCGATATTTCGGCGTTGATGGCCAGTCTCGACGAGCACGAAGTGTACGTTGAGAAAGAGGGCCGCGTTTTGGACGATGACGAAAAGCCCGTACCTGACGTTATTTCTGTTGGGATGGCGGCTCTGACCCATGGGACATCGACCACACCTCTGGCAGATTTCAACCAGCAATTTGAGGTCCTTCGTGCTCGCCGTCGTCTAAACCCAGTGGCTGATCTTCTCGACCTTATGGACACACAACAAACACCGGCTGTTGAGGGTGATATCACCGCCGCAAATACTTCCGCGGAACCTGATGAAGATGGATCGGCGGTTCCCGAGTCGCCTGGCGACAGCGAAGAGGACACAGACGAGGAGGAGGGCGCAGAACAAGCCGACAGTTTTTTTGCGGAGTCGCCGACACTGACGCGACTCGACGAAGGTGATGTTGAGCTTGATATGGACATTCCGGGCTGGTACTTGGATGAAGGTGGAGAAGGCTCGGATTCAGACGACGCAGAGGAGGAGAATGAGGAAGACGATGAGCTGTAGATTGTAGAGGTGTATTTGCGCTAGTAACACGTCGTTGAGTTGAACGTCGAAGATTGTGAGCGAGGCTGCCTCGTTTGTGATTGACAGACACAGCCACATCTCAGGCCTAATTCGGTCGCACTACGAGTTTCTCGCGATTTGAGAGGTCTGGCTCGTAGAATGAATTGCTACTTGTTCTGGGAGCTAGTTCCGAATGTGTGTGCGACTCTACCCCAGGTTTAATGGTCTCAAAATATGTTTTTTCGATGCAGAGAAACAACTTTTGCTAAATCAATAGAGAATCGAAAATAATCCATCTTTCATCAGGCAAGTTTAGAACGAATTTTGGAAGGCTTTCGTCGCGTTTTTTCTAAGTCAAGGCTCTGAAATGGCGGGGCGAAAGTCCATCACTGAAACGGGCGACATGCGGGTCCAGTCCGTACATGAGGTTGCCATGTTCGTTGTTCCCATCACTGTTTGCTCTGATGTTTGTTCGCCTTCCTAATCAGTCACTCCCTCACGGATTGCGACCGAAATGTACGTCGACTGGCTCTGCGAGTCTAATCCAAGGTGTTGGCGAACTGTCGAATTGAGCACGAGGAAAAGGGCCGAAGCATCTATGAAGAACTATCTTGGAAATGTCAAACCACAAGTGGATACCGGCAGTTGCCAAGCCAAACTTTGCTCTTTTTACCTGACATGCAACCAAATAAATGCACACAAAAACCCCTTTCATCGCGCACCGAAGTCTCTGACTGGAAGGACCACTCTGGCGCAATTACAAGTTCAGGGGCGGAAGCAGTTCTTTGTGGAATCGCCAAGTTTCCAGATCTGGGATCTCTGTGGTTTGGTACAAATTGGCTGAACCTCACTGTCTTGTACCAGAGCCGCTTCTGCCCTCGACTGTTCACTGCCCCTCGCCTCCATGTCTTTCACCCCTGCTTTAATTCCTCCCCTCGATACTTGTGGCCCTGATGAGCAAGCTCACTCGTTGACGGACGATTTACATCCGTTTCATGCTTATGCAGAAAGGAAGGAATCCGACGCGACCAGCGACGATTCGAGCATGCTCAGCCGTGTGTACCTTCAAAGTTCTCTTTGTGCGTTGCCCTAAAACATTTTCCTCATTAACAACTAGTTCCTCGCCCTTGACCGCCCCCCGCAGCTCCAGCAGTAGCGATTCCGTTGCCGAGCAAGCCCAAATTCATGCTTAGTGGGTGCTTGCACTCGTTCTCTTTCAATATCAGTCCCTTGCGCGAATCTGCCGCAGTGCAGTCAATGTGTGTACCCATATAATTGACGTCCATTGTCACTGATCTCTTCTTTCATCTTTGTCTTTGTCTTTCCAGTTTTCAGAACGGCAAACGACTATAAGTGAGTGCATCGTCTCATGTCGCTCGTCCGGTGTCGAATTTCTTCTTAACCGTCAACAAATATGTTTGACAACCGACCACGGCTGTCACTCATGACACTGAATCGACAGGGACATTAGGGCAGGCATTGACAGAGCAGCAGGCAGATTGAGAGATATCTCTGAGCCGAACGTGACCCGCTGAGTGCTACCTCTCGCTCAACATTCCTGGTAAAATTAGGGTGTTCTGATTATAGAATCCTTACCTGAAGATAGACCGTGACGGGAGTTTCGCATTCCTGTGCAATTGAATTCTGTCAAGTTTTGCTCGCCAAAAACTCCGAGTTGAGAACAGGAACGTTTAATCACAGGAGAAAGAATAGTCTTTGACCTACAGCACTAACTGTGCAGTGTTTCATCTGGAGACTTTAACTTATAGCCACTTCTCTACCCGGATTTCTTTGTCTGTACTTCTTGTGCTCAACCCCTTGCTGGGGTAGAGACTCCGTTAAGGATTTGGGCTGCAGTTGAATGTCTGCACCCATATATGAACGAAAGCAGCAGTCAAGACAAGGAAGAAGGAAAGCCTCATGGGAGACGCTGCATCTCATCTTCAGCCCCGAGCGAGACTTTTGTGCTGTTACGGCCCGAGAGAGCTGCGACATCCATTGCAAGGCTCTCAAGACTGTCAAGCGCGTGGGCCTCCTCCGAAGATGACCTTGCCATGTTCATTGCCTGGTTGTCTTTATTATTCTGCTGATGGTGAGGGAGGTTCCTATTGCCGAAATATGGGGTCCGCAGGGTTGCCTGGGAGAGCTGTGTGTGCAGGTGAGCCCGGGGGGGTAGGCGTGGCGGCGCAGACGCAGATACGTTGGAGTATGACGCAAACTCAATGTCGCTGGGGCAACAGGTCTAGATAACAGTCAGATTGAGAAGAAGATTGAGAACAAGAAAGCACACGAGAGAAACGTACACAATGCGCGGCGGCCCTCAGGCGCAGGGCCTCTCGTTGTTCACGAGCCCCAGCCCACCGTTGAGGAACCTAGCACTGGATCCAGATATTGCTGGCGACGGCAACAAGCAAAATTGGTAAAAGCACGCCGAGCGCTATAGCGAGCTGTTTTCTGCTGACGCCGGTCCCCCAGTCAGGGTTGAGACTGGGGAGGACAGGATTCAGGACACTGAGGGCTGTTTAATCTCGGTGAATCCCCAAACACTCGAAATCAAAGAGATGAATCCCAAAACCTGAAGTCAAAGGATGAATCTCGTCTCGACAGCTGAAAACACCCGAAAGTCAAAGGATGAATCTTGACACAGCTGGATTCATCCATGGATGGGGACCACCAAGATGAGGCCCAGACTGAGCCGAATGCAATGGATGAGACACAAGGGAGACACTGTGAGCGATCGCCAAGGCCAAAGACCCCAAGACTGTGACAGACCGGGTCGATCTTCCGGGATCGCGATCAAAAGATAATCAAAGCGATCAAAAAAAGACGATGGCTCTCTGATTTTTGTGACAAGGGCGTCTTTTTCCCGAGAGAAGTCAGAGGCAAAACCCACATTCCAACACAGCCAAGTCACTGCAAGGGAAGACCAAGAGCCTCACACCGAAGCGAACAGTATCCAAGGAAATGGTTGCAAGTAAACGTCTGAGGCAATCTGTATATTTTCTGATAATACCCTACCCATCACATCATGTAGTTCTAGTTCCAATTGTTTCCGACTCCCATGGAGCAAAATTGAATCTCATTGTCCTTTGAAGCAGTAAATATGATGAGCGGACTTCAAGGAAATGGGGACGCGACAGGTACAACTGTATCACATAGATGTGTGATAGCGGACAGAAAAACTAATGAAAACCAGAGTATAAGATCTAAGGCGCGTCAAACACGGTCTATGGAGGCGAGCCACCTCGGTCTCTCTTTTCCTTTCTCGGTCTCCTTTGTCTCCTTAGATATATACAGTCTCTTTCATTCTCGTAGGCTCTTCGTTCTCATCCTCTACCTACTCACACACAGCTCGATAGACTTGATTTCTTTCGTCCCCCACCCATACCGCTTTCCCTCTTAATTTATCTCTTGTTCTCAGAGCAAGAATCAAGCAAGGAGACAACGTAATATTTGATGCGGCGGTGATACATCACGAGAGGTTACACAAATGTCAAGCCTCTTGTTAAGGAACATGAGGATGATCCTTGCGCTCTTTGGACAGCTTTGGAACTTTGCCTCTTGATCTGAAACTGCGATTTGGGCATCACAATGACACCCAGAAGATCTTGAGCAAGAATCTGGTTACTGTGGTGCGAAGCTTACTTCAAATCAGAAGCCAGATCCCATCTGTGAGCCCTGCCTTGCTGGCAAGCTGAATGCGGCTCCATTTCCTTCCACTGGACATCGTGCATCTGCACCTCTTGAATTAATACACTCTGATCTGAAGCAGTACAAAGTGTTCACCCGTGAGGGGTGGAGACATCGTATTGTCTTTGTTGATGATCACACAAGCTTCAAAGTGTGTATGCACATGAAGCACAAGAGTGGATGCATTCAAGGTGTTCAAAGCTTATGCTGAGAATCACTTTGCTTGCAAAATCAAGGAGTTTCACATGTCTCTAGAGTTTGAGGATTTCCTTACCTCTTGTGGCATTGTGCGCCGTCATTCGACAAGGAATAGACCACAGCAGAACGGGACAGCAGAGCGTGCTCGCACGATAGATGAGCACACTACGGCTATGGTACATGAAGCCAATCTGCCGCCTTCTTTTAAAGTGTTTGCAGTTGCAGCTTATGTTCATGTGAGCAATATGCATCCCTCAGCTCATATCCCTGGAGACACTACTCCGTTTGAGCTGTGGTATAAGCGTAAGCCTGATGTGTCACACCTTAGGGTGTGGGGCTGTCTTGCCTATGTTCATGTGCAGAGAGAGAGATAAACGGGACAATTCCGGCATCCACTTTCAAAAGTGCGTCTTTGTGGGATATCCTACACAACACAAGGGATGGCCCTTCTACAACCCAGAGACACACAAGATTGTCTCTGAGCGTGCCGTCTTTGACGAGCGCTATTACCCTGGGAACAAACCAACTCTTCTTAAACTCTGTCCTAACAGTCCCTCCTCTGAATTTGTTGATCTTCCTCCAGTTGTGCAGGAGTTGCACAACGACGGGGGAGACGATGATGAGGATGATGACTTTGGTGTTTATCATGCACCTCCCTCCCAATCCCCAAAATCCAAATCCTCCTTCCAATCACACTTTTCGTTCGCCTTCACCCGCTCTCAGCAGCAATCACCACCTCCTTCTCCTATTGGAATTGCTGCACGTCGGCGTTACCATGGTCAAACCAGTGAACACAAACCTGCTGCTGAGTGGTGGAAAGTTAACCAACCTCCTGCGCCAGTTGAGCCCGCTCCTGCTGATCCCCCTGTTGCGCCAGCAGAGCCGGCTCCTGCTCAAGAGGATGAGGAGAGTGATGATGAGTTGCTTCTCAAAGCGCTTATTGTTGCTCATGTGAGCCCTTATCTCCAAGCACTTAATGCTGCTCATGTGCATTCTGCAGAGTCTGCTCTGCATGCTGGCAAGCCGCGCTCTTATCATGAAGCGCTTAAGCGTGAGGATGCTCATTTGTGGAAGGAAGCAGCTCTTGCTGAGATTAATGCTCTGCTTGAGAACTGCACCTGGGAAGTTGTGGATGCACCCCCTGGCGTTAAGCCATTTCGTTCCCAATGGGTCTTTGTTATAAAGCACAAGTCTGATGGCTCCATTGAGTGTTACAAGGCGAGACTCGTTGCAGATGGTCGCACCCAGAAATATGGTGTTGACTACAACGAGATTTTCTCCCCTACTGTAAAACCTGCCACACTCCGCATTGTCCTTGCACTGGCTGCACAGCACGACCTCAAACTTCGTTCCATTGACTTCTCATCTGCCTACCTGAATGGTCACCTGGAAGAGGACGTCTATA
Organism: Favolaschia claudopus; assembly: GCA_037176885.1. Classification (NCBI taxonomy): domain Eukaryota; kingdom Fungi; phylum Basidiomycota; class Agaricomycetes; order Agaricales; family Mycenaceae; genus Favolaschia; species Favolaschia claudopus. Next base: position 319,777 of record JAWWNJ010000026.1, on the reverse strand, counting down.
TGACTCAGCCACCAGGCTTTCCTCAGGGACGGCATGACCAGCTCCTTAAGCTTCATCGCACCATTTATCGTCTGAGGCAAGCTGGCCGTGAATGGTACAAGGTCCTGTGTGCAAAGCTGGTTAAGATGGGCTTCACATGTCTCCAGTCTGACCGCCCTTGCTTCGTCTTTGCTAGAGGCTTAACGCGTGTCATCATTCCTATCTATGTTGATGACAGCACCATCGCTGCTAAAGACAATGCTGAAATTGACAAGGTCATTGAAGAGCTCTCTAAAGAGTTCAAGCTCAAAGATCTTGGTCCCACAGAGTGGTTGACGCCAATGCTCCCTGGTGTAGCTTTGACCAAGGAGATGCGTGCCAAGTCAGATGAGGAAGCCAAGAAGTACCATGGCATCTACATCTCTGCTGTTGGTCGCCTCATCTATTTGGCTACTCCTGTTGACTTCAGGCAAGTATTTACTTCACATTGCAATCTACTAGAGTTCTCACTGTTGACTTCAGACCTCTGTGCTTGCCTGTTCAACAACCATGTATCTCGAGCAATCAATCTTCCGATCCAGTCACTAGGTGGTGACAGTCGAATTACGATCTTCGGCCTGGACGCAGGGTGCTTTCTTGTTTCGTTATCAAAGCTTAAAGATTATTCTGACGCGCCCTCGACTCGATATGTGAGTTGATTATCTGCGGAATCTTTACACGGGTGTCTCAGTTATCAACCTCTTGCTAGTCATAGCCGATGCAGCAAGTGAAAGAGAATCTAGCTATGTCTTACCTGTTGGCTTGTCAATCTGTAGGTCCATCCAGTTTTTCGTCAGAGATCATCATATTTTCCTGTGACAAGCTGGGGTCTGGCAAATGCGCCCGTGAATTAGAGCGCTACGGGTTGGAGATTCCCAGCAGCCTGGCAGAGAAAAGGGAGATGCTTCGTCAGGTCAGCTGAAACCAGCAGGTGGTGCGTTGTCCGCAATCCTTTCATCTTTTTATTCGCCCAAATCAAAGGGGACCCGGCCAATGGCATGTAGGGCCACAGAGTTCTGTGAACGTTCCTTTCTACATGGAGCTCTACTACCTTCATAGGCAGTCACAGCATGGCTTGAAATTGGACTCTGACCCCACAAAACCACCTACAATGCACAGCGCCGATTGGGTGAGTATCAATTACATACACTGCGTAGGGGTCATCATTCATTGCACAGGCAGGAGAAATCATGGGATTATATCCCTACTGGTCCTTGGACAAAGTAGCTGGCAAATTGGATTGCCAGACGCGAGTGACGGTAAATAGACTTTGAGTCTGAATCTAGATAACTGATACTTCGATGTTTTCAAAAGCAGAGCCTCCTGAGCCTCCAAATGTTGGTAGGCAGACAGCCCAGAATCTGCCTCCGTCCCAGCCTCAGTATGTCGGGACCCCTTGTCTCACACAAACATAGACTTCTGGTCCTGTTACTCAGTCTACATATACAATGTATGTTACTTACGAGCCGACCTCAGCATTTCCAAAACGCGGCTTATGCTGCTCTGAAAAGTGTCCTGCAGGTCATTCTTCAATGTCGCACACCACAATATTCGTTGCAGACACCACCAGCCCTTGAGGAAGGGTGAACTCAGGGTTTATCGAAGTGCATCACGGGATCCGTTCACAGTGGTCCCTCCTCCTGCAGCATTCCCTGCTCCCACAATAGGTCTGAGAAAACAACGGAATGACTCGAAGTCCCAAAGGGACAAGGAGAATCAAAAACTCTAATGGCAGAATCTCTAGGAACAAAACAAGCGAAAATTGCCACCTTCGACCAGGACAAATCCAAGCACCAGCGTTAAAAGATGCATGCAGAATCTTTGTAGTGTACCCGACATCACCCTGTCAGTAGAAGGAGCTATAACATTGCAACAGTTACACGAGTGCACTTGAATCTAAAAAAATCCATGACAAGGAGAGATTGTGCTGGATTCTGCTTTCTGGGCGAGATGCGAGAACTTGTCGTCATAGAATATGTCGTGCTTGGTTTACAGAAGAGTTTTATTTTGTGGTGACACATGTGTGATAAACAGATGAGGGAAGGGAGGGAGATTCACACAATGTGGCCCACTAGGACCATAGGCCACAATGCCAAGGCTTAGCATTATATGCAACATTGCATAATAGTTTCGTGCCCGAATTTCGACTTTCTCATCTTCTTCCTCTACCTGTATGTTGACTACCACAGTTATGGTACACCCGGTTCGATGGTCAACAGGCGAGCGTCGAAGACGTGCCTTAATGAAGCGATTGTTCTCTGGTTTCACAATACGCACTACAGCGCCTCAGAGTTCTATGCAGCGTAAACCTGTACCAGGATTACCGAGGCTCCATATGCACCTTCACCCAGCGCGTCTACCACTGATCCTTAGTGTACATCGGCACTCGCGTCAAATTTAGTTTGACAAATAACATTGACCAGCGATGAGGGAATACAGGGATTGTGATGCTATGCGGTGGATATCGCACTGGACCACTGACTGTGTAATTGACTAGTGAGTGATCATATAATTGAATACAAGAACGAACCTCTCTATTGAGGCAACTATTCATGCCCGTCTTTGAGCACGCGACATCAACATCAAGAAGGTGGCTCCCTACCCATTCAGTGAGTGAAATGTTATAGGACCCAAAACTTACCCGTTTGGAATAGGTTCTTATCACGATTTCACAAGAGTGTTTGCTCTACCACTCGTCTAATGTCGACCGTCCGCCCGATCCCGGCCTTCCAGAAAAACTCCCTGTGGTGACCCCCACACTCACAATCCAGGGACGCGACGCAAGCGACAACTTGATTGAGACGCGCGCACAGCTGGTGTTGGACTCCGCCTTGGAACGTATGGAAGCAATCTTCGGACGGATCCGCGAGCTCAGCAGCTGGATGCCAATTGACTCCAAGCAAGGTCAGATTCTCACCCCTGACCGTCGCCACCTTGCGCAACGGGTCAAGAATCTCATGAAAACTGGGGATCTTATTGTGGTCAGGAAATTGGTTGAAAAGGTGCTTGACACCTCGGTGGAGGAGGTTGAATGATCAATGTACCTTACTACACCTTATGGGAGCTCCAACAGTGTGAAATTGTTGGTATAAGTTACAAAAGACAGAAGAAAGACAATTGAATTTTGATCCGGTAGTTAACCACGTGAAAGATTACCCGATTGGGATGTTACGTAATGCTTACGTGGTAGGGTGGTGCAGCCAAAAGGTCAGTTTGAAAAAAACGGCCATAGGTATTTTTTTTGGTTTCCGCCCACCCTTGCATCCACCATCCGGGCAAGCAAAGCCGAACTCGAGGTAACGTTAGTCCTCTGGCTAAACCCGGGAAGTATGGGTATCTAATTAACCGTTAGATGCTCAGCTTTCTGTTTCTACGGTAAACTAGACAAAGGAGTCAACAGGGAAGCCAGGATCAAGGGTTCTCAAGAAAACTGGACATATTTGATCACGGTTGTGAAACGATCGGAAACCAGGGATGAAGCAAAGGATCATAATTTATCTGAATGCCTATTGGACAGTGTATTAAATAGACCGTGGACAGTCGTAAAGTAATCAGTAAATAGTAAGCTAGAATGTACAGTATATAAGGCCGGTGGTAGAAGGTGTTCAGGACTGGATTCCTGACCTAGCTAGGGCGTGTCGGTTTAACTGGCCAAAGTCCCGAATAAAGGCAGAGATCTAGGACTTGACATCCTATATCAACTCTATACCAAGAGCTCTGTTTAGCGTTTTGTGCAAGTTTCTCAATCTACTCGCGCCCACTCTTAGTGTGAATTTGGACTTTAAGACCGTCTGTGTGGTATCAGCAGTATTGGACTTGGATTTTGTGTGAACTCTGTGTAAGCTGTGTGGTATCAGCTTTGTTGGACTTGGAATTGGATTGGATTTAGACTTGGCCACTTGGCCTAGCTGTGTTGTATCAGCTAAATATTGGACTTGAGCAGTCGTTTGGCTTTTAGTCAAGAGACGACTTGATTCTATCTGGCATTCTACCGTATTTAGCACTAGTTAAAGGTTTATATCTTAGGCTCCCTTCGATCATCTTAAACAAGTGATCAAACGAGCTGTACTCAGCGTAGTTATAGTACCATTACAAGGGGAAAGTAGTTAGGATTGGGTTTGTTGGTTTGCTAGCGATTAAAAGCTAGATAGGCCTTCAGGGTTAATCCACAAACTATCTAGTACTTGCTGTACTAGACCGCGTGCAAGCGTTTCACCGGTCAGTCTCAATCTGGTGCGTGTAAAAGCGCGCCAAAACACGTATGCTCTGTGTTTTCCGTTGTGTAGTCCCTTTCACCTCTTCCTGCTCCTCCGTCAGATTCAATTCCAGCGCCTCAAACGCCTCATCCGCTGTCTGAGGATCTGTCTGCGCTGTAGAGGGTGGCGGCTTCTGATTGAGAGGCAAATCCCAGGGAAACCGGTCCCAGTATTGTGCGAAGAGGATTGGGAACCAGTAGCGAGTGCCTTTTTTCTTCAAAGCCTTGAATTTATCTATTTTTCAACGCCTCCACATAGCGAGGCAGATTCTCTTGTAAAAATCAAAGACGGGCGCTGGGCTGTCCGCACTTGTGGGGCGCCTCATCGTCCAAGCTGCCGTCGTCGTCAGACGCGTTGGATTTATTTGTCTTTGTTTTGCGGCCCATAGAGAGTGAAAAAGAGAGAAAGGTATGAAGAGGCGTTGTAACGCTAACACTTGAATATATCGACAGAAGTGCTAAATATAGTGCAGCAGAGAATCTACCACCAAAATATATATATAACACAATCAACCAACACACACAACACTACAACACAAATATGTCAACAAGATACACTCAAATGTCTCTCGAAGAGTTCGTGGGGTTCAATCCGAAATCCAGATGTCTCAGTGACGAGGATATAAGTCGACTTACAAGTAAAAACCTTGCACAAAACATGCTCTCAGAACACCGTAGATAGAAGTGATTCCGTCTGCGTAGGAACTATAAAACGGTAGGATACAAGATACCAACAAAGTTGAATATCAGGGCGAGATTGAACAATGACCACAGGCAGTTCCCGTGGTAAGCTGTACAATTCTTATAGCACCAGTTGTGCTATAGACCTGAACTTCCAAGTTCCAGGAATGTTTGACACTCTATATAGCACAAGCCTTTCAGACGAGGACTAATCAGATCTCTTCAGGTTATGCGCCAGCAGTTCCAACACAATGCTTTAGCAGATGGACCGTTCCACTCTCTTCAGACTCAGGGAGATACTAGTTCACTCTTGAGCACATGTATCCTCACAACGAAATAGACAGTCCGCGGGTTATAGAGGCAGGCAGTTCCTAGCACACTAGTACCATGACAAAGCTACTCAAAAGCAAAGCCTCCGCGGGTGAACACTCTTCGAAACAAATGCTTAGGATTCACACTTGACTGAACTTCAACTCAGTTTCTATTAAGACAAACAAGTAGACAATATCTTTATATATGCCTCTATGTTGCTGCCTGAGTTCACCAACGCTGTCCAATAGACTGAGCACGATGTCCTCCTACTCAACGAGAAATACAGGTCCTTTTATACTAATGCCAAGAAATACATCACATAAATAGTACAGAGTAAGCAATGTCGATCCAATTGAGTAGAGAGATGGTATATTGGTATTTGGGTGTCCCGGAGGACCTTCGGCAGCCTCTTAGTAGAAAGTCAGCAGTTATGACTCCCACGGTTGAATCACTGAATTGCGGAAGCCCGCGGAACACCATCATTGGTGATCCCGTCAATCCGTCACTGGCGGCAACCCTTCCGGTGGTGCCATCAACACCTCTACTAACTCCTAAGACTATTCTTGGGACATTCCAATTCACTCGCGATTTCACGGACCCGTCTGTTGTCCAATTTATCAAGCCACAAAGTCATCCGTGCTGACTCTAATATAGAAATAGATTTCTAGATAGCCCCCGCGGCGCCTTCTACATCCTTGTAGACCTTTGTCTAAGTCCGTAGTACACAAGTACTTGACTCTTTGTCACTCTTCTGAGGGTTCTGTTATGGAACAGATCCATAGTACTGCAGTAGGCTATTATTATAATGCCTTTCTCCTGTAATGGGATTTACGGTCAACAGCTCGGAGCTCACTTTGACCCTCCTTAGTGTCACCAACAGAGGTACTGACTTCCTATTGATAGTCGAGTAAGACTATAGTCGTGGCAGGTAGTTGGGGTATTTGGGGCCGCACTTGACTTAAAATACCCAGATATAACGCGCAAAAATGGCCAGTCGTTACAGCGTACACAGCCACCGCTCGCAGTTCCCACCCACCTGCAGCAAACATGTACGTTGGTAGCTCAGAACAATCACAATCTCAACACAAAAGAATATATTGAATAACAAGAAGAAAAAACAGCAAAGTAGTAGTATGTGGACACAAAGGAGGTACAATGTACAGTGAAGGTAAGGAAGCAATAACGTAGCAAATAAGAAAGAGAAAGTAGGTACAGAGTAGTGAATAAAAGACAAGTAAATACAATACACAGATGTAAGTAAGTGAGCGAGACATATATCGAGCAGCGGCAACAGCGATGGGCACAACAACAATATCACGACAGTATAGCAACGATGACGAAGGCGGATAGCAAAGGTGGAATAGATGTCCAAGAAAAAACCAAAAAAAGATATGGACCTAACACTCATTTACCCCCTGGGCCGTCCTCGGAAAACTTTCCTCGCGTCATCTGTTCCTCCAATTTCTCTTGATTGTCTGTCACCATGATGGTGTCCTCCTCCAGACACCGACGCGTACGAATTGTAGAACTCCGCCACCCCCTGAATCCCATAGACGGGGGAGGAGGAGCGCCGGGAGTGAGAAGGATGGATGGAAGAGGCACTGCCGGCGCAGGCGCGGGGCTATTGGCCGGAGTGGGGGTCGGGGCGGGGGTGGGGGATCGAGAAGTATCGCCGGCATCTTGCGCCGCGCCAGGAGGAGGGTCACGAGCAGCGTTGACGCGATCGGCGGCAAGTTGAGCGCCGATGAGGCAACTGGTAGGAGTGAGTGAAGGTGGGCCGTCGGGGGCTCATTTCTTGTGGGGCTTGGGCTGGTGAGCTCGTTTTTGATTTGAGCAGCCGACATCATGGAGCTGCACGACGTGGAAGTGCTGTTGAATGAAGAGGGGGCAGAACCAACCACCGAAAAGAGGCAAACCACCCGTCAAACTGGGCGACAGCGGGAATGGTTTCAGGAGCGATGGGGGCAGCAGTGGCCGGAGGCAGAAGCAAATTGTCGCAGGGGGCAGAGCTGGGGTGGGTTCGCTAGTCGGGGTCAAGGGAGAAAGTCACTGTCTCAAAAGGAGGGCACTCGCCTTGGTGGTAGGTGAGGCACTGCTGCTTCCACCAACACGTTGGCCTCCGTGCAGGTCTTGAACGGCTTGGCATTGGTGAACCGCTTTTCCGGCTCACACAAAAAAGGACGGAGAGAAAAAAAAACTGACGAGTTGGAATAATAGCCCCGAGTAAAGCCATTGAACATGGCGTAGTACTGACAGGGGGAGCAGCGATCGTGAGCTGCAATGTTTTGGTGGCCGGGACTCAAGTGGTGGAGAGGTGGGCAAGTTTTCATTGATGGTGAAGATAGAGAGACGAAAGTGGGGGCAGTACACACCAGGGTAATCGACTCGAGCCGGGAGAAGGAGTCGTCGAATATGGCCCGCCCCAGCAACGTGGTCAACTTCGCAAGGGTTAGAGAATGTACGACAGGGTGTTCATGGGCGCATCAGGGGCTCATCTTTGTACAAATGAGTGCAAAGAAATTCATTTATCTAGAGTATATTGGTGAAACTGTTCTGAAAAGTTCGTTCAAGAATCTTAGTCTCCCACTATTGGAAGAATTCCACCAATTATAACGCAAAGCGCAAAGGAAAACTCGCAGTCCAATCTGTTGAACGTGGTGTTTGGTGTGGTTTGGTACAGACAGTGTCGCCTTCCTTATTCGTACATTGTCACGTATTTAGGCACTGACAATGTGACTGGGCTTTTCGCCTCCCATTTGCCTTTTCGGCTTCCATCTGGTATACACCTTCCAACAGGTTATGGGCCCCGCCTTGAACCATCCTATACCTCGTTGTCTCTTCCTCTGCCACTTTTCACCCCAAAATCTCTTCTTTTGAGCTGGATTCACCTCTAGCTCTCTGGATACCCTTTTCCTGTCTGCGCTTTTCTGTCACGTCACACATCCTGTATCACACTTTCCCGTGATCACATGGCTCCACCCCCTATCACCACAGCTCTGACTAATGTCCTCACTGTCATACTTGATGGGTCCAATTGGGCCAAGTTTGTGAAGAATCTCAAGGTCTTCCTTCTCGGACGCTCTCTGGGTTATAGATACAGGTCCTGGTACCGAAGCCGACCATCTTTCCCTTGATCGTATGATCATCCCCCACCTCTACTCCCATGTCCATGAGGACTATCAGTATCTTGTCGAGAATCAGGTCTCGGCTACTGCGGCTTATAAATCTCTCAAGGGTCACTTCGAGAAATCGAATACGACCAATCGTATTGTAGGTCGCGCGGAGCTTAATGCTGTCCGCCACGATCCTTCTAAAGATATCTCCGTCTACACCCGTGCTATGGCTGATGTTGTCAAGAAGCTCACTGCCATGGGGGTCACCATTGACGACACATATCATAAGGATCTTCTCCTTATCCTCCATTCCTCCTACAGCTCCGTCCGCACAGTTCTTCTCACACGCGCTGTGGAGCCCACGCTTAAAGACGTCACCGATCTCCTCACGGCGTCTGCTGCTGATCCTGGGATCAAGCAGGAGGATGATGGCCTCAGTCCCCTCGCATTCATCGCTCGCAGCGCTCCTGTTCCCCGTCGCCCCGCCCTCGCCGCCACCTCTTCTTCCCCCTTGACTGGCAGCATTTCTTCTGACGGTTTTCCCCAGGACTCTCAGGGCTTTCGGTGGTGCGAACCCACTAATTCCAACTGTCATCGCTGCGGTCGTGTTGGCCATATCGCTCACAAATGCATGCATACCATGCCCGCCTTCGTCAAGGATTGGATCAATTCCAATCTTCGCTCTCCTCAGTCGCACAAGGCTGCATTTGCGACCGCTCTTGATGCCGGCCTCGATCCCGAGGTGTTTCTCGAGCTCTGGGGCATCCACGTTGGAGAATGGCGTGGTTTGGTACAGACGGTGTCGCCTTCCTCATTCGTACATTGTCACGTATTTAGGCACTTTGTGACAATGTGACTAGCCTTTTCGCCTCCCATCTGGTGCTCTATTTGCCTTTTCGGCTTCCATCTGGTGTACACCCTCCAACACAAATTGGCTCAGCTTAAGGCTGCTGTTCTAGCCAAGAGCGGGGTTGAGTTGGATAGGTTTTCACCCAACGCAGCGCCAAAAGACTCGTGCAAAGTTCCTGGCTGCTATAATACCTATAGTTGAAATCGCACAAGGTGGGTGGTAGAGAACAAGATATATTATGAGGGCTCAAGTCGAGCTTTATATACTGTACAGAGAAGATATCTATAGAACTAGAATAAGTCAGAACAGAATGACTCCAGTAGAAATGACTCAGGAAGTGAATTGGTTGTGAGTTGAGTAATGAGTCGATAAGTGAGTCAGGAATGACTCGAATAGATTACAACAATACCACAAGAACTTCAGAAATTCAATCTGCCTCAACGTAAATTCTTAACTTCTTTGCAAGGGCGAATTTCAGGCGTGCCAGGGACAGATTGCATTTCTCACTTGCAGCAAATCAAAATTACGGCTCTGCGTGGTGCGCTAAAGGGCAAGAGACTCAACAAAGACAAAGATTTCATCTGCATCAACAAAGTACTCTCTGCATTGTACTTCTCTGACAACAAGCCCACAATAACGGTCTGGCAATCTCTATTGCCGGCTCGTCTTTATAGTCAAGGTATTGACAGCAGCAGGGCTTTCACCAGTGCGAGACACATGAGCAGTTTCTTCACGACTTCCTCCTTGACAAATTGGAAGCCCAGAGCGGCGATGCGAATTCTCAAGAATGGATAGGTTGAGTTTCACTCAGTTAACGTCATGAAGCTTACATGACACCGCCCGATTCAGGAGGTAAGTTTAGTGACCCGTTGATATGGCTAAGTGACAGCAAATGTTCCGTAACTGTTTGGAGTGATGCCGTAGTCAGCCGCCATGATCGCAGCTCCTGCCAGTGATCAGACAACTCGGCCAGGCTTTTCAGAAGTCTAGCTAAGATTACTTGAGGACGGGGACTGCCTGGTTTGTCCCTTCACGTGGTATTTAGACATCCTGAGGGTCCAAGAGGCTTTATACTCTTAGTGAAACCCAAACATCCTTGATTGAGGACGTCGTTTGGTCTGGTGATCTCCTCACGATGCACCCGGATGTTGCCCTTTTAAAATGGCTATGTCCTGGTTTAGCTATACGGGACATATACTAACCCTCTGGAGTGTAGTAGCCTCAGGCTAGATAGTAAAAAGTGCAAATTTTAGCACTATTTCACTATCAGCCCAATAGCCTGCTTATCACCAGGGAGATTTGTCTACTAGAAAATCAAGCGTTGGTTTAGTCGCCAACGTCCGAATGCAATGGGAATGCATGGCAACCCGTTGTAACGCTGACACTTGAATATATCGACAGAAGTGCTAAATATAGCGCAGCAGAGAATCTACCTATATAACACAATCAACCAATACACACAACACTACAACACAAATATCTCAACAAGATACACTCAAATGTCTCTTGAAGAGTTCGTGGGGTTCAATCCGAAATCCAGATGTCTCAGTGACGCGTGGCGGGTTGTCGGGTTGTTTGGGGCCGCACTTGACTTAAAATAGCCAGATATAACGCGAAAAAATCGCCAGTCGTTACACCATATTTTGTGTACCTCACGCGGATGCGACGACACGAGGATGAACCGCCGCCGAAGAAGTCGCTCGACTTTCAATTCTATATGCATCACAAAGAATTCAAGAACAATGTCACTAACACTTTCCTGGAGCGACATTCAGACAAACACCGGGATAATCACATGGCCCTTCGGTGTGAAATCGCGCGCAAGCTGCTTGCGCAAGAGCTTACAGAGGTGTGGGAGCAGCTGAAGGACGAGGCGGCGGAGGCTCACGCGGTAGCCATGGCTAAATATGAGGCATCGGATGAGGGTTTACCCAGCGTCGATCCCGAGATTCAGAATGAGTAAGTGTATTGCATTAGGATATGAGACGGTACTGACGAAGATTCATAGAGCTAGGCTTAAATTTATGGCAACAGTGAGTCCGCTGCTCGATGGACTACGCGCGTATATAGGATACACGATCACCCTGCTTGCAGGGCATGTAAACGGACCTGATATTGAGGTTCGTAGGTACAGCTTGCACTGCAAAATTGGGTAGAAAGCTGGCTAATGTCTCATTTGCAGTGTTAACACTGGTACAGCTGAGGGAAAGGATTGGACTCAGTGGGATCCCATGGGATATGGTCAATCGCTATCGACGTACACGAATTTTGTTCAAGCTTCACATTTGAGAAAGTGTTTTGTATTTGAGACACGCCAAAAGTACAATACTTAATAATGAAATGATAGGTTCTCTCTCTGGCCCGTCGAATGCGCAGCCGGGAGCCCCACCAACCTCCTCAATCTCTGCCTCATCTTCGACAATCGCTGCACCCGAACCTGCCGCACACCTGCCTTCTTCCTCTTTGCCTGCAGAAGGCGAGTCAGCGGGGAATACAGTGTCCGATGACGTGGACATGCCATTGGCACCTCGGGTCGACAACGAGCTTGACCGAGCTATCGCGTCTGGTCAGCTCTCTCGCATGGAGACATCAGCACCCCCTCTGCCCGTTATTGATCCACCGGTGGGATGGGCCGCGCTGGGACGAAATTGTGAGGGTGTTGTGGAAGTTGGAGGAGAAGACCAATTTTAGCTGTCAGGTGGGTCTTTTTTCAGTATGGGTTATACAAGCCTTCACCCGTAGGTGTAACATGATGCAATCACTGCTCACTGTAGCAAGGCGTTGTGTTCACATTACACCTAACTCTAGCCAGGGCCTTGCTAGCCCTATGCTAACCACTATTTTCTGCCTCTTTCTCACCCACATAGCCGCGCCCCCATCACCAATGCTCAACTACGGCTTCTTCGGCGCCGTCGCCAACATTTCGATCATCATCGTCGTCGTCGGTTAACGGACACAATTGATGCGCTCCCTGCCGCCGCCGTTTACGGTGCTTTCCCGAGCGCGAATGTAAATTCAATAATACAAATATTTTGCTCGATTATTTAATTAAAACAAGAAATTTGTAAACACATCTAATCTAGCGCGGGAGCGCGCACTACACACATTACTGTCGACGTGCGCGTACAGTCGGGGGTGACGTGAGCGCGCGCAGCGTTGAGCGAGCCGCTTTCTGCGCCCGCGCCGTTGCAGCGAAGCGCTGTGGCGTGAGTGATTAGGGACGGCCCTCCCACCGCTTGCTGCCTGCCTCGCGCTCGATCCCGTCGCCTCCCGCGCTTGCTCGCCAGCACCGCCCACAACACTTGTCAACACCGTTCCCTTCCCTTGCTTCCATGCACCGTGCGCGCCTGCGGGTACCCTACCCTGGGCGTTGTGGACGTGGGCGAGGCGCACGTTGGAGGTCGGCGCGTGGACGTGCCGGGAGTGCAGTACAGCTTGAGCGTCGGTACAGGGTGACGCAGTACAGGGGGTGCGGTGACGAAGCACGCCGAGCCTTGTGGTTGCGGGTCTTACGGCGAGTTGCGCGCGTTGTGGACAGGGGCGGGTGGCCATGGGGTGAAGGGGGGGACATAGAGTGTGAACGGCGACGTTGGGTGACGAGAGCGGTGGTGGGGTAGAGGTGGGGGCGGCGGTAACGCGGTGGGGGCGGCGGCGTGGCGAAGGTGGACGTGGGGGCGACGACGGCGAGGTGCGCCTTCGTTTGCGCTTGCGGGTGCGGGTGCAGTTGCGGTGTGGGGGCGCCGGGGGAGGTACAGGTACGAATACGATCGTGGTGGATCGTGGCGGAGCGTATGTAGTTGCGTGCTTGGGAATGAAAAGCGGTGGACGTTGCGCGACGGATTCAGGTGTGGGTTTGGTGCTGAAGCTGGCGGGTCCTAGCAGATACGTGGAGCATAAGTCAAGAGAAACCATACCTGAGATTCTTCAACCCCCGTTACACCAGCCGCAGTTTCCCAGCACATTTCTCCCCTAAAAAATGCTGCCTCTCGAGGTCCGGTCTTGCTGTATCAGTAATCGCCCGAGTCAACAGTGGTGCCTGCGTCGCAGTTGATCAAATCATCGTTGTCATCTTTAAGGAGTTTGTCGTCTTTGAAACCTGCTGGGTGTTGTTGTTGTTGTCTTTGAGAGCCGACACTCGAGCGATTTGCAGTAAGCGAGACGGATGGGCGAGACAAAGAGCATTTTGAGATCTTGTCGTAGTCGTAGTACAAGGGAGAGAGACGGACGAGGTGGGGAAAGCTGAAGCCAAGTGTTGACAGCAAGAATCGTGCCACGCTGGCACTGGTAACGCCGTGACTCACGGCTCGGAATCGCTTCCGACTGGCTCTCAAACACCCTCCTCCTTGAGTCAAAAACGTGTTGATGTCGCGTTTGAAAGTAGGTTGGTGTTGGAATACAGGCGGTGAGGGAGATCGGGGAGTCAAAGACGCGAGTTCGAAGATCTTGAGGTCGTTGTAGTACAAGGGAAGAGATGGAGGAGGGGACAGCGCAAGGAAAGTGTTGGAAGGAAGAGATCGTCGATGCGCTGGCAGTTGTGATGCTGTGACTCACACTCCGGAACCGCTTCCGACTGGCTCGGAGTCAGCGGCGCGATCACCGGTATTCAACGCCATCGACCCGTTTTGGTAATTTTGAACTCCTAGAACAACCAGATTTCGATTTTATTGCTGCACGGCCCTCCTGCTCAATTTCTATCTACATGAATACATACTAGCCATTAATTCAATGTGTTTTCAAAGGAAAGTAAAACAATATGAAATTTATTGACCCGGTTTGCATCAAAATGACGTGTGCAAGCAAAAATCTTCCTATGGGTCTGCTGAATGGTTGCACTGGTTGTTGATTTCGTCCAAAGGTAGAGCCTAAGGTTTTCAAATAGTCAAATAGCTCGAATCGAATGTAAGACACCGGTGCTCAGAAAATATCAAATTACTAGCCTCGAAGTGGTTGACGTTGTTGTGGACATACCTATCCAAGGATCGTGTCAAATTTTCCAACGAAGAAAGCTATAATCAAGTGTACTCTTTCCTATGCAAAATTAACTCACACTACTCACTTTGTGAATATGACCTTTGGAAAGGTCATCTGCATCTATTAGCTCATTGAAGGGCGTAGGTAAGACTCAAGATCGGACTTCTCCTAGAAAGTGATTCAGTTCAAGAATTTGAAACAACCGAACCAGGAGATACTCTGCCTTTGTATCCTGACCACGCTTTATACTTAAACCGTCGTCACAGTTTCATCGCACAATCTCGTCAGTTCAAACCCTTTGTATGGTTGAACCACTTACCTATATTGAGGCTCGGAGAAAGCCACGGGGGCCATTTTGAGATAAAGTGTTGAAGGTATTTAGGAGAGTTCAAATCAATGTTTCTGGAGCTTGCAGAGGGTTGGAGGTGGTGAACAAACCGAAAACAAATAATAGCCGCCCGAATCGAAGGTTAAGCGCCCGACTCGGACCGCTGTCCGAGCCAATGGGAGGGCGTTCCGAGAACGCCGAAACGACCGTCACGAACATCACGAACATAATCGAGCACGATGTTTCGATCCTTTGTGTGTTTTTGTCGAAGTATCTGCGCTGATAACACAGTAGACTTCAATTTGAGCCATTCCAGGCATGTATCGGGTACTTAGCACAGAGCCCGGAATATTGTACTAATAGAAGTCACGAACACGAACACGAACACGAACGAACAATTGAGCTACGTTACAAGTGGTATGGCACACTATACTCTACTATAATGAATTCCAATGGTAGTATGAAGAGGAGCTGGAATAGTATAAAGAAGAACTGGGAAAATGACGAGACGAAGGTAGATCACGAACGTTTGCTCGTGATCCCTGTTCGTGATACTCATGAACGAGGATGGTCGTGGAGGAGAGTAGGGAGGCGAAGGATGATCGGAAGGGCCGCGGTGGAGGGAGAGTGGGAGGCCGCATCAGCGGGAACCAGCGAAGTCGTAAGTGAGGGAAATGGCGGAAAGGTCACAAACATTTGTTCGTGAATAAGGCAGATGTTCGTGATCATGGCATGTTCGTAAGTGATTCAGTCGTCGGGGAAAGTCGGTAGTTGAGGTAGGAGGAAAGATGGGAAGGGTAGGGAGAGGTGAAAATCTTCAAATCAAATTACAAGAGGGGAGGGACATGGGGAGAGCCATTAATGCTGAGAGTGACGTGGAGAGAGCGAGGAGCGAGGGGTGAGAAGGGTGGAAGCGAAGGAGGGGTAGTTAAACACCTTGAACGGATACTAATGTTGCCCTGTGAGACGGTATACATTCAGAAGAAAATGCTCCACCCCCATTTTTCAGAGCCAAGATAACGATTGACAATTTGAAGACGGTGGGACAGAGCGGCAAGCGTAGACAGTCATACAGTGGCGTCGAGGGGGGGGGGGGGGGTGGAGAAGCCTCTGAGGCATCTTCTGGTCAAGTCAATCCAGTTTCAGAGGGTGGGGTTGGAGGGGAGGGCAGGATGTATTCAATATTGCGAGTTTGGGCTCAATCGTGTTGAAGCAGCGATCACCGCGCTGAACGGCGGCGGCGAGTGCGCGTCGATATAAGCAGGGGTGCTGGGGCATAACAAGGCTGTAGGATAGAGCCTTTGAAGGTAGCGACAGGTGCAAAGGCAGCGCTGATCAGACCGGTGTCGTGAGAGAGTGT
This sequence comes from Favolaschia claudopus, assembly GCA_037176885.1. NCBI lineage: Eukaryota > Fungi > Basidiomycota > Agaricomycetes > Agaricales > Mycenaceae > Favolaschia > Favolaschia claudopus. The sequence goes on along the minus strand of JAWWNJ010000026.1, from coordinate 303,889 downwards.
GTATTGGCAGCAATTGCTCCAGGAGGTTAGCATTGATGCAAACGTGGAACACTATTGACGTTGGATATAGGAGTGATGAGTACAGGCGGCGGCAACGCCACTGAACGAGGGGGCGTCGAGGGCGAGGGTGATTCTGGGTCATGAGGAAGTCCCCGGTAGTGGCCCTGGCCAGCAGTATAGAGAATGAAGGGGTAAATCCGGTCGCGCGCCGCCATCGTACGCAGCGAGGGCGCTGGCGGGAAGCAGCGGGAGGGGTAGGGAGGGCGGGGGCGGTGGTGAGAAGAGGTGTCACAGATGTCACAAAAGTGACGCGACGGTTTCCGCATCAACTTCGGCCGTGATCTGGTCCCGAGGCTTGATGGCTTGATCTGACCAGCCGCCGTAACAACCGTTGGCAGCTGTCGGTGTAGCAAGGGCCTGGCTAGCGTTAGTGATAATGGAATCGTAACACGTGGCTACTGTCAATGTATTTTGGCATTATATTACTGCTACGGCTCAAGCCTTCTCTTATATCCTTATTAGACGAAACCACATGCTACGACATCAAGACCTGCGGCGGTTGGCGTGCGGGTGAAGAACGCACGGAAAGGAACGCCAAAGATTAGCGAGAGCGCCATGGAGGAAGATTGGTGGGCTTGGTGGAAAGCCATCAATCCTCCGTGGCGTTTGCAGGGGAATGAGCTACAGCGGGGAGTGAGGGACTGGAACTCGCTCCGGTGCCCAGGGCAGAACGGCTTTTTGAATGTACTTATGTGTCTCAAGTGGTGGCAGGGAGCCATGAGCGAGCCGTCAGATTCTTGGACACGAGCGATGGTGGACGTGGAGTGGGTATTGAAGGAAATGGCCGAGTAAGTTTTCAGATCTGTAGCGAGGGACATGACATTGATTAATTTGATAGAATTGGCGAAGAAACAGCGGAGAATATAAAAGACGTATCACTACCAACAGATTCGTCGCCATCCAACACTCTCCCCCTCGCTCCAGAACCCACTCGCCTCATCGCCTCGTCTGGAGAGCCTGGTTTCAACGCGCTCGCGTCACCCGCCGCTGCGCCTGCCCCCCCAAATCATGTCCTGCTGCAAGTCCCGTTGAAGAGACGACCCAAACCACGCCCGCACGCAACCAGCAGCGGCAGCGAACACGGAACCCATTCGTGGAGCTGCCGCGAGCCAGGTGCACAATCCCGCCACGCCCGCTCCGCCAATTCCCGTCCCGCTCCCGCCGCCGGATTCCCCCATCACACCGTTGGATCTGGACACCAGCGGAGTGTAATATGTGTAACAGGCCCTCAGTTGCCATCTTGCAAGGGGAAAGGGCTACTGCTGGCCCGCCGGTACCATTTTTTTGCACATTCCTGAGTTGTTTGTTGTTGTTATCTTGAGACGCAGTAGCCCCTTTGATGCCTAATATGCCTTGCTGGAGCACCTCTGTGGTGGCCGAAACATTGCTTTGATGCCCCCGGAGAAGCCCTTTGATGGTCGACAACTGCCCTGAAACTTCGCAAAATGGTCCTAGGCAGGGGCCCATATATTTTGCGAAACAGTAAGTATATGAACTCGTCACATGGTCGTGGTGAAGTTGTTGAGAATGAGAAGCCAGCATGACTTGTGTCTGCGTGGATATGATTGAGTTTCGGGAAAAATAAAATAAACAACAGAGACCACACTGTATTCAGTGCCAAGGAAGCGTGGATCAATGGCTGGTGGTGCCAGGCAGTCTGTGCTTGGCAAAAAGGCAGTTAAACGGAATCCAGAGGTCAAGACGCAGAATGAAAATTACAACACTACTGCGACTCAACCTTCGAATTTTTGCTCCGTGGAGTTGCTGTCACAATCAAGCCTCGCGCCCCAGGTCTAAGACAAGGGGTTGGGTGGTGCGGTATTAGCTCGAGAAAATAACTGAATAAAAGGACTAGGGTACAAGGGCGAATAAACTACTCTACTTATACTGTCTACTGAACCGTGTGAACTATTAACTACATGCGTACTCTGAGTGTCAAGCGTGTGGGAAACATGTGTTCTATGGAACGTTCTTCATCCTGTCGTCATCCATGAGGCTTCCTCCTTCCTATGGCATGGCAAACATGTGGCTCCCATGTTGTTGCAGGAGAACAGTGGTGAACGATGGGAAGGGCGCATTGTCCTCATGGTTTATACCTGTGACGTGGCAGTGAGTGAACGATAGATAGTGTGTGTGATCATGTGTGTGGACGACGGTCATGGTGTCCTGATGAAAAAGAAGGGCGAGGGCGGTGGGTAAAGTGTCTGGAAGTAATGGATCGTCGGCCCGGTCTTTGTTGCATCTGACCGTGGAATTTAAGGTGTTGTCGCGATAAGATTGTCATTCAATCGTGACAAGTTGCACGTCAAATTGTTGTTGATCTGTCGTTGTAAGGTACTGTCTACTTATAACCCCATGGGAACTTACAGCGGCTTACTCCACCCACAATTTCCTTTTGCTAAATGCGTGTACTTGTACTCACATCATTTCTATCTACACGGATTATGCATGAGAATCTTATCATACTTTTCATCTCACTTCCATCGCGGCAGCAGTCAGTTCCTCTGAAGGTTGTTGAGTAACTCCAATCTTGCAGAGGGATCCGAGTATAACAATCTACGCAATCTTTCTGCCCCTTGGCGAGTATCTGGTTGGGGTTGCAACCTGGTAGTTGAGTTAGCGAGAATTCACTTTCAAGCTACCAACCAGTAGAAAAGACAAGACCGTTGCGAAGGTTCTCACACTTAGCAAGACTTAGTATCTTACACCTTCAAGGTTATCTTTTGCCTTCAGAAACCCATCTTACAGTCGTCACATCCCAAAACCCTCCGAACACCTCTGATCCACGCTTGGCTTGATAGTCCTCCAGACTAATGGTGTCTAATAGGCAAACACCACGAACAATACCACAAGCTGTTCAGAAGACACCAGGCCCATCGTGAAGAATAGCTCAATACAAAGAAGCAGTCATGGTGGGGCCAGTCACATTGTGCTCAAGAAGTCTGGAGAGATATTGTTTGATGTCAGCTTGTACGTTGCAACAAATCTTATTTATGTCACATTTCACTAACAGACTGTCTATCAGCAAAATCTAAAGAGTCAACAATAGTTTCCCATTTCAAAATCATCAAACCTGATCAAATTATGATTTTGACCCTTCTATACTCTTTCAGTTTGAAACACTTCAGAGGCAACGTGGCCGAGTGGTTATGGCGTGTGACTCAAGTGTGACAGCTTGCCTGTTGTGGGTTTCTCATCACGTAATGTGGCATGGGTTCGAATCCCATCGTTGTCATTTTGCTGCTTTTTCCACTTTTAACTTCCGTTTGCTGCGCTCCTCTACCTTTGGCCCATCGAAAATGCACGCTCATCTTCACTGTACACCCCTTTTCAGATCCACAGAACGCCACCCCGACCCCAAAACAATCTGGCAAAACAGCGTGGCGGGGCTTCGCCCCGCCCGCCACTACCAAGAAGTTCCAACCAGATCTAATAGTAAGAAATACTCCATGAAACTGGACTCCCATGTGCAAGTACCGTGGTCGCAATTTGGGCGGGGCGTGGCCGGCCGAACTTCGAGACGTCCGAATGAATCAACTCCACCCAAACTCCACCGTTCAACGCTCAGACAACGACGAGAAAGTTGAAGGTCCTAGTCTCCCAATATGTTTGGGAGACTCGAGTGATACGCTTCTGTCGAACATCGTTTGCGCAGTACGATACACACTCTTATTCATGAACTGACGCAATACAGCCGTTTTTGGGCCTTTGAATTCCAACTATACCCCGAAGCAAGCGGCGGGGCTCCGCCCCGCCCGCGACTGCCAGTCAAGAATTACTTCATGAAACAGGACTCAATGACTCCTTGTATTTTTCAAAAATATGTGGAGGTACCTTGTCATCAAGCGTGGTCTGAATCGAGCCGACCAACGCGCGCCCCGCGCGCTGACCGGGTGAACCTCAAGACATCCACTTCTGAGCATATAAAATGCCAAACAACGCTGAGCGCTGCCGACTCCAACTGCTGACTCCGAGATGCGTCTCCTAGTGAACCCGCGACGCCCGTAGGGCCTTTGGAATGCAGGAAATTGAGTTTACTGGTCTCCCGAAAGTTTGATTTACTCCAGTCGACAATCTCCATCTCAGCCTACATTCCGGTCTTTTGAAAACTGCTCACTATCAGCTTCGCATCTCGAGTCGAATATCCGTTGTTCTAGTCTACACATTACGATACTGGACCGCAGGATTCCCCGGTTCCGCGGTATCAATTATACTCTTCGTAAATCCTTCCTGCTCCTGCCTCGCCAACGCATCCTCCGTCGAAAAGATCTCCACATCCACCAAATTCAACGACTTTCTCAGATACGGTGTCACCTCTGCGAGAATCTCACGCTCAGAGAAAGGGAGGGTGCGACGGAACGCAGTCTGTGCCCCGAATTGCGCCATTCGTTTCTAAGCAAGGAGAATCAATTATTAGCCCCAAGAAAAGGACAAGAAACCATGCCTTAAACTCCTGGAAGAACGGCATAACCCGCTTGTCCTTGATCAACCCGCGCTCGCCCAGCATTGTGCGCGCTCTCGCGTCATCCACCTTGTCCGTACCCGCATCGTAACATTCCCTGATGACCTGCACACACGTCTCCTGCCACTCTGGAAACGTCGTCGCCACATACACCCTCACGCTTTTCGGCTTCTTCGGATCGTACGAGACGGGCTTCGCGCCCCCTTTGCCCTTCGACTTGGTGAGCAACTTCACCAACGTGGTCTCGGCATCGCGAATCGTCTTGATCGTCCCGCGCATGTATACCCCCGACTCGATCGTTGTAACGTCGACTGGCGTCGAGGGCGTGGGCCAGAGCGCGCGCTGAATTGAGGTCGGTGATTGGAGGAATGTGCGGTAGATGTGTTCGGAGAAGTGTGGTGCAATGGGTGAGATCAGCAACGTCGCGACCCGAATCCAGTACATGACCAGGTCAGCATGCATGGAGATGTCGGAGGTGACTTCGCGATACCAGTCGCGCGAGGTTTGAAGCTCGTAGAAGCCGTATTTGAGGGCATCTTTGTAGTTCAGACTGAGCGGAGGTCAATAACAAGAAGTCAACTATCCCAACACCAACTCACGCTTCGTAGTGGGACTGAGTTATATTGATCAGGTCATTGATTTCATGCTCAAAGACCTTGTCGTGATACGAATTTTTCGACCCTTGACGCAGGTTGGGCGCTTCTTTTAGCATTTCCTAGAAGGGGCAGTCGATCCAAGCTCTCAAGCAGACAAATGAACGCTCACCTCACACCATAACACCAACGTGTGTACACGCAAGATGTTAGCATTGGCGCTTTTCTCGTCAAAGTTCGCGTCCTCAACACCATCTCCTGCGTCTGCCAACGTCAACCTCGTTGCATCCGCCCCGAATTTGTTAGTCGCCTCGCGCAGACTCAACGAATTCCCCGTGCTCTTGGACATCTTCTTGCCATTCAACAGCAAATGCCCATTAGTGCGCATGCTGCGCGGCCTTTTGTCTTCGGGGAACAGAGCGACATGGTTGTAAAGGCAGAATGTAAGATGATTGGGAACGAGATCTTTCGCAGAAGAACGAATGTCCAACGGATAGAAGTAGTCAAATTCATGCTTCAAGGCATCAGCCTTTTCGCGGGGTAGGGGTGAAGGAGAGGGGAAGGGGCCGGAGCAGAAAATGTATTCCCAAATCTCGTCGGTCATTTGGTCGGGGGTAATTCCGAGAGGGCCTGGTTTGCTGCCGTCGATGCTGTCTTCTAGAGGGAATGTCAAGATACAATTGAAACCAACAAATAGAGGCGCTTACCGTGCAACAACTGCGCTACTGTATAGTAACTCATGTAAATGGTGGAGTCACTCAGTGACTCGACCAAGAACTGCGGATCCCAGGGCAACTGTGACCCCAAGCCATACGTACGCGCACACGCCCACTTGTTCAACCAACCCAACGTCTTCTCAAATGAATGGCGAGTTTCTGTCTGGTACAGCTCCATGTTGCTGACCAAACTAACAAAAAAACATCATACAATTAGCTTACGATGAAGCCAAAAGAAAGCAACGACCCACCGTTCAGTTTCAGCACGCCAACCGGCCTCTCCATAGTCCAGATACCACTGATCCATCAGCGCAACAACACATTCATCCGCACTTCGACTGATGATTAACCCTTCGGGCTCCGCATATGCCATGGCCAACCCAGCCTCAATCATCCTCTCTCTAACTTTCGGCTTCGCCTCCTCGACCTTCATTCCTTTGAACTCTCCCACCAACATGACACCATTATAAAACCCCTCCTTGTACGCAATCTCCTTCGCCTCCGCGAGCTGCTTCACATCCTTCTGAGACTGAATTTTCATGCTCTTGATGAGCGCTGGGGCGATGAGGTCGCCGTACGTCGGCGTGGTGAGGACAGGGACGGGGGGGATGGCGGCCCAGGAAGCCTCGATCCCGTAAAACGCCGGTTTTTTCGCGAGGTCGGAAAGCGTGGCGCAGTCGTCCGGGGAGTCGGAGGGGACGGAGGTAACGACGCCGGTGCCTTTGGTGGGCAGGACGTTCTCCATCGGCAAGACGTACACCTCTGGGTGGATCGCAAACGGCGCTTTCACGCGCGTACCGACGAGAACAGAGCCGTCGAATTCCATTAGTTGGTTTATCTCGCCGCGACTTTGGGTTATGCCCTGGAAGGCCATATTACGGGCGGCGCGGTAGGTGCAAACAAAGGCCTCCTTGTCGTTTATAGCAAATACACCGTATTTGATAGTGGGGCCGACAAAGCAGTTGGTCTGTCCGTACATGGTTTCCGGGCGGAGGGTCGCGGCGACAAGGAAGATTTGACGCCCACCAACTTTGTCTGCTATGGAGGCTGACTGAGCGGCTGCACCCCACTCGGCGACCTCCATCTTAACAGCGGTGTATTCTTGTGGGCCAAGAGCTTCGCCATCCGAACGGTCGTGGTCCATACACGGCTGGCCATCCTTCGGGCTGTATATGGTGTACCGCTCGCCGAATTTGATTTTCCCCAGTTTGTGTAGTTTATTCATCTGCCAACGGACAAAGGTGTCATAATATGGGTTTGCTGGGGTTGTCAAAAATCGGCGCCGCCAGTCTATTCGGGAGCCAAAGTTGGTGTGGTCTTCCTGTAGGCTAGACTGTTGAGAGACGCGACGAAAGAGAAAAACCCGAGATACGCACTATTGCGATCGGGGGAAAATGTGTTAGCCAGTGCAGAGGGTCAGCGAATTTCTTGATGTCAGCGGTGGGGATGTCGATAGATTGTAGAATTTGGAATTGATAGACGTGACCTGTTGACTTTGCAGCCAGCTTGCCCTTCTTTGCTTTAGATTTGTCGACGGGGCCATCCCTTTCGACGACAGCCTTCTCCTTCTCCTCCGCTTCCTCGATGAGCTTTTGTTGGACGGCCTCGAAATTTTCAAACTCCGGCCCAAACATCTCCATCTCGCGGATGAGTTTATCTGCGGATGCCTATTCGACCATGAACGATTAAGGACGCGAAAAACAAGATCAAAACACACCTTGATTGGCATACCGGTTACATGGAATCCGTGGGGGAAGAGGGCGCGTTTGCCAAGCATGCGTTGATACCCCGCAGCGAACTCGATCTTGGAGATGGTGAAAGCGTGTCCGAGATGCAAACTGCCATTCATATACGGGTAGGGAAAGGTTCCGAACCATTTTGGGTATTTCTCGTGGATCTGTGCTGGCGACAAGCCCTGCACATCGGCAATATCGGGAGCATTGACTTGGAATACTTTCTCTTCCGCCCAATACGCGCGATATTTCTTCTCAAGGTCGATCAAGTAGTCACGTTTACCTGTCTTGAGGGGAATGAGAGTCCGTTGGGGGCCAAGCAGCGTAGAACACACCTGGACGAGCTCGATGGGTTTGGCGTCGGTGTTTGCCATGGCGGAGAACGGACGGTAAAAGAGGGACCTCTTTCCGATGAGGCGGAGGATTGTGACCTGCCCAATCAGCGCTGTAGCCTTTTATTTAATGGAATCGATGGACTTCGAACGAACGACTCAAGCCGAGTCACAAAATTTTCAGAGCGAAAGATTAGAACAAGATGCTAATCTAATCTATCCTCAGGTTAGGGTTACACGTCCATATTGCCTTTCTCTACATCTTGTCTACATCCACCAAGACATCCACAGCAATCAAGTATGGCCAGGGTTGTCTATGGATACATGGCAGTAATCAAATTCAAGACAGTGACAAGCTCTCATCTCCGTGAGGCAAATGAAATTCATTGAGGGGAGTCGACCCTCGCGTACAAATTCGTCGAGAAAAGGAATATATCCTGAGTAATGGGAAGGTTCAAGGGAATCGAGCTACTCTGCCTCTGCGAGACCACGTTCGAGGTACGAGTCGAATCGATGCACCGTCCACGTTACCACAAGACTATTCGCCTCCAACGCAAACATGAAGAACAGGTTGCGGTTGCAAGTGTCTCAATCTTGTGCGGCTCTGACAAACCACTGTGAGGTACGAAGCCAAGGAGAAGCTCGAGAACTTCGTAGAACACCTCTTCTGGCCCGAGTCGGACGATCGCCTTGTCGGGGGTGGAAAGCTCCATCGCCTTCTACAATGGAACTTGCTGAGCTGTTACCAGACAAAAAGCCTTCGGTAGACGATGTAGCGCTGAGCGCAGCAACAAATCTCCGCCTCTGCGATGACTGCGCGACTTCTTTCAGTCTCATCCCATTTTGCCTGGGCGGACTTGGAAACGTTTTCGAGTCCACGCCGAGGAACTCCAGCACAGAACACTCTTGCAGTGTGAGCTTAGCAGGCGATGGGCGCGCTGCGTGAACAGTTTATCATCTTCATCTTTTGCTTCGAGGAACCCTATCCAAGGAGAATCTATTGTGGTGGACAATCAAAATCACCCTTACTGAGAATGCACACTCTCACTGCGCGAGCCATGGTTGAGCACATATATTACTTGCTCTTCGAGGACCATGTGCAGATCGGTCGTGAACTTGGAAGCACAGATGCTGCAAAGCTGTTGTGATGGTGTACGTGACCACTTTAAATGAATGCCCCTACTATAAAGCTAAGACCGCGACACCGACAGTCTGGTGAAAGTTAAATCCTCAGACTCGACAAGTCGAATTGGTTGTGTTACTCACCGTGCAAGCAGTAAAGAGAATTTTATATTGCGGAGTATCATATGCCGCAAAGAGAAGCTACCTCAAGGCTGGGTAGACTTGGGAAACGAAGGAATGCAGGGCTGAGAAAGTATGAGTCAGAGATGAGGGGAAGAGAAGCGCTCGCAGTGCGCACCAAGGACGAATACGAAGACCGGCATTACACTATCCAGCCAAGGGATGCAAAGGGTGTGAAATGCGAAAAGAATCAGAACGAGCAAGAGAGGTACCCATAGGCAGCAGTAGACAGCCGGCAAGAGCATCCGAAGCTAGATGCCAGGCGAATAGGATAATGTCTGCAACACTTTCCCAGATTAATCACTGCGAGGACTCACAGAGACAACAGTGGTTTTCTCGACGCGCAGGTGAAGAGTTCAAGTGATAGAATCTTGTCGAGCAGGAGAGGTTCAGTCATCACTACTAATTCACTATGTCCATTTCCGAAGGCTTTGGCGCCGCATATCGATTTTCAAACCGCTCGTACGTTAGAATGGCCGGAAACGCAACGCCGACAAAGAATCAAAGGGCTCCAAGTTCCAGACCAGATGGAAACATTATAATAGTGACCGTGTTGGGAAGAGGGATGCGCGCAAATACTCGCAAGCAGCTTTTGACAATTCAACGCCAGCGTCCAAAATAGGAAGGCGTTGGCGATTTTCTTCTCATCGAGCCACCCGATATCTCTCGTTCGTCCAAAGAACGCAGCAAATCGTTCAGCCGATACGTACCGCGTTCGAGGAATAACTTGAGCCATAAGTTGTTCAACATAGCATAGCGAATCTTCCATTTTGATTTTTCCGTCCTCGTAGCTAACGTACACGGCGAGCGGGGCAATAAATATGTCTTCTTCTTCTTCTTCTTCGGATCCAATGATGTCTATCGCTCGTACGTGCGCTAGCACACGACACACTCCTCGCCTCCCAGTGCACCGAGCCCGGGGGGTAGGGGCCCCATGAGTTCGGTTGGTGGCGAACCAAAGGATTGCATCTAAGGGGGTTAATGAATGAGTGGAATGGATGTGGGTGAGAGGAAACGAGAAACGAAATGAGCGGGAAAGCGACGCACCTCAGCCATGAGCGCGACGACCTTCTCCCTCGCCGCCTTATCCTCGTCGCTGAACCCCGACGCGTCGAATATCGCGAGTATCTCGCGCACGCGTGCGAGCTGGGACTCGTACCGTGTGCGGTCTTCGGCGGAGAGCGGGGGTGCGGAGTCGGGTGAGTGGGTGGCGAGGTATGGCGGGAACTGTGTGTGGTAAACATGAGTTATTTAATGAATCGGACGAGGCAAAGACACACAACACACCTTCTCCGCGAGCTCCGTTAACGGCTCGTACAACACGTCCTTGCTCATTAATTCACCCATCATATTTTCGAGAAATCCTGCGAGCTCGGTTTCATCGGTGGGTAAGCCGGCGTCGCCCTCGCCGCCTTGCGAATTGTGATTAGGTCGAAGTACAAGAGGTTAAATGGGGGCCGAACGTACCGAGCTCATTCAGCTGCGCGAGTAATGCCTCCAAAGAATCGGGCGCGGGAGCACTCCCGGACGCCGCAGAATCCGATTTCAGAGTCGATTCGCCTTCATTGACCTTATTCATCGCTGCGCGTATTTTAGCTTGAAAGTCGTCAACCTCAGGCGCGGGCCCAGACGATCCTGATGCGGTTGCCGCCGCCGCCGCCGTCTCAGATGCAGCATTCCCGCTTGTGCCGTCCATCTCCTGCACGAGCATCGCCTCCCAAGCCGCTTTGAATCTCGCCGCCTCAGCCTCCGTATCCGCATCTGCCGTCGTGTCCCCCGCTGGCGTCTGCCCCTCAGCGATCTCGCGCATCAAAGACTCCATCCCCTTCGCGAGTTCCTTGGCGAAATCCGCCGCCAGCGCGTCGGCGTCTGCGTCGTCGTCGTCGCCTTCGCCGAGGGTGGGCAGGCCGTTCCCTGGGGCGGGGATGGGGGGCGCATCGACGCGGGTGTTGGTGCGGGGGCGACCGTGACCGCCGGTGAATGTGGGCTGTGTTGCGGTGGGTGGTGGGGGCGGGGGAGGAGCGGATATTGGGGAGACGGGGAGGGTGGCGGAGGAGGGGGTGGGAGGGGCTGGTTGGCGGGAGAACTGGTCGAGGACGTCGTCGAGATCGTCTAAATCGTCTTGGTCGAGTGGGCGAGCCATCTTTGGCGCGTGTGTCACGCCGTGACTTCTTTGCCTTTCGACTCTATCCAAACTCTATCTGTGTTTTCTGTTATCTCGCAAAGGGAGGGGTTGTCAGTAGTTTTCCATGAAGCGCGTGGGGGTTTGCTACCGGCCTAACATTTGTCGGGCTGTATACTGCTGCCCTGTTCTCGCCGCAGCTGCTTTGTTCTCGCCCCTTCGTTACCTCCAGGCTCCGAGCACCTTTCTTCCGCGTAAAAACCTCGATGAAACCTCAAATTATCTGCGACTGCATGTTGTCAGCATCCTGGTCGACCCTCGCCACTTTTACTCGCCTCGCGATCCGATTATTCTTTACTCTGCTGGAGCTCTGAACAATTCACAAACCATCCGACTCCCACCTTTAGACTCAGAGTCTTAGACCCACTCATATGAATCGTCTGAATCTGACGGCCACCCCGCAGCGTAAGCTTGCATCTGAATCAAAACTTGACGACTCGTGTTATCTCATCTGGCACTAACTATATCTCTGCGCACTGGGACTCCGATCTGCGGTACACGACAATCGATATTGGCGTGCTCTCGATAGCAGACCTCTGAATGATATTATTCAGATGCTAACCCAGGCATAGCAAGTCTGCTTGTTTCTTGACGAAATTGGTCTACATAGATGAACCATGCTGTCAGAGGAGCCAGCCTATACATACTTCCTGTACAGCGTATACGCGGACTACACGTCTTCTGTTAAGTTATCTACCGCGTTCGATGCAATTCGCGCCAACATGATCGTTTCATTCTCCGCCTGTGAACTGCATGCGCTCTCATTGATATGTACGGTAGTAGTAATGCTTTCGCTGTCGATGAGCGTGTTGGATGGAATAGGATAGGATAGGATAGGATAGTTACCGGCACAAGGTCCCGAGTCGGAACGGCCGGGGGTCCGTACTACATACACAAAGCGTCCTAACAATGTATGCTACGGATGTACTTGAACTTCCACCGTTACGAACAGCCCGTCTCCCATGTATTACTTTCCCGGTCTGGGGGCAATCATTGACCTCCCGCAAAAAATTGCCAATCCACAGACAGAACGAGCAGTGCCAACCTGACCATGATCAGCCAGGAGTCAAGTGCCAGTTCCCCAGCACCTCACATAAATCACGGTCGTCCAGAAAGCAATAAATAAGATGGAACCGTCTCGCAGTTTCAATTCAAATACACGATATAATCACCGGACTTATCCCTGCCAACCTTGCAGGTTGAGATGCTCTGGTGCTGCCCACATTTCCTTCGTTTGAAAAATTTGCAGAACATTGCGCACAGTTTCAGCGACGTGTGTAAGTAGTCACAATACGGTCCAGAAGGAGCCGAGGGAAATCCCGGCAGACCGCGTCGTCGAGATGGCGCAATGAAGGCTGAAGAATCAAAACATTGCGAAGGAATTCCTCCCTTTAAGGAGTCAAGGTGGGGCGAGCCGTACAGACCAGAGCGGTGTGAGAGTTGTCGTCTACATCCAAAGAGCAGAAGCGACATAATCACCACACCCGAGGAATATGATACTTCTGTAATGTCCCAGATACCTCAGAGCCACCACCGCTAGACTGTGATCCAACAGAAGAGAGCGATTGAATGCCTTCCTGTGTGGGCTAGCAGTGGCGACGAGGTGGGTACACAGCGAGAAGCAGTCCAGTTTTCTTAGCAGGGTAGTCCACATTCATCTTGGATCATCCATGTCGGAGGACTGAGATCAAGACAAGAAACGTCCGACTTCGTTTGGATAACCGAGGTGGGCAGTGACAAGTAACCCTTCTTTAGCTTGTCTCTATACCACCACTCCTGTGAAATGTGAACTAGACTGTACGTTCAAGGGACGCCTTGACAGATGAGCGAAACTCAGATGGAGGCCAAGCTCAACAACGTGAAGGCGATGGAAACATCGAATCAGCGGAGGCAGCATCGGAAGGGCTTCAGCGCTGCACGAAGCCGAAGGTTCAAGGTTGAGCGTATGGCGTGGATGGGATGTAAGTACATTAGCCAGCAGCGTCAAAAGACTCGACTCAATTACGACGCATGGAGAGGCCCGAGCGGATCAAGAGGCAGTGCATAAGCATGTGACCGTCTTGATCGACATTGCACAACGTCCGAAACAGCCCGAATGGTCGTGTCGGGAAGGGGCTGAGAGTCAAGAAGCTGCAAGACATATATTTTCGTGGACCGAGGACTTGTGTCACCTCATTTGTGCGCAATAAAAGCCAACTGGGCCAGCGGTTGAGGAGAAACGGCACGCCGGAAGCCCAAAAACGACGAGATAGGTGTTATAGCCCAATGCCACCGCGCACGGCGCGTATGTGGTGGGGATTGTATATATATACTTGCATTCCAATGGCCATCCATCCCTGGTAGTCCAGGAGCCCCGTAGTCGGGACCTCGATAGTACGATGATGGTGGTCAGGAGCAAGTTGTTCCCATCGCGAGGAAAATATTGATCAAGCCACTGAGTGCGCCATACGCCAGCCTCACGCCGATCGACTGATATTGAGGTCCCAATTGCTTCGAGCGTCTTCGTTCTTGATGAGCAATTCGATGAGTGTGGAAAGCAGAAGAGTCAGGTACTTCAACACTCAGAGTGAGCAAGTCAGTGCATGGTGACCGGATTGATCGCATTTCAAACTCCGCCAACAAAGTTTTCCTCGCCTGCCTTGTCTGCTCCCTCCACATCCCTCCCTTTAGATCTCCTCAAAAGTACTACCACCCCACCACCACAACTGTTGTCACCTACTTTTTTACTATATCCCCTCATCTAACTCCCTCCGCCAGTGCCAGCCATGTCCGACGATGAACAGCACAACCAAACCTTCGAGCAGGTAAGTATTACCGCTTATTTTTTTTTTCGGCACTCAACTCAATATTCGTTCGTTTTCGAAGGCGAGCGCCGGAGCGTCGGCGACGTTCCCGATGCAGTGCTCTGCCCTGCGCAAGAACGGTCACGTCGTAATCAAAGGTCGGTTTTAATCGCTCGCCATCCATCCGAGCCGCAATCGAATCGATGGCCAAGGTCGCCCCTGCAAGATCGTCGACATGTCCACCTCCAAGACTGGCAAGCACGGACACGCCAAAGTCCATCTCGTGGCTATCGACGTGAGTTTTTTTCCTTCGCCGTCGTCGTTGTGGAGCGACACCTTATTTAATGATAAACAGATCTTCACTGGCAAAAAATTGGCGCGTTCCCTTCCCGCTTCATGCAATACCGTAACTGCGCTTACGCCCCCCGCAGGAAGATATCTGCCCTTCCACTCACAACATGGATGTCCCCAACGTCTCCCGTAACGAGTACCAGCTCGTGCGTCCTTTTTTTCCGCCCCCGTTCTCCGTTATCCCATTATCACAACAATCTAACCGAATTGCGCTTGCGCAGGTTAACATCGACGACGGGTTCCTCAACCTCATGACCCAGGACGGCACCGCCAAAGACGACGTCAAGGTCCCCGATGCCGACATCGGCACCGAAATTCAGGCCGCGTTCGATGACGGCAAGGAGCTCCTTGTCACCATCGTCAGCGCCATGGGCGAGGAGCAGGTGCGCTTCCCTCCCTTCCATAACTCATCTTCTCAATGTCAATTCTGATCAAATGCGAACAGGCCATTTCCTACAAAGAAATGCCCAAGGGCAGTTAATCGCGCTCTTCTGTTGCTCCGTGCGTCTCCTCTCCTCTCCTCTCCTCACCCTCAACATACTTTCTCATACATACCCCGGCGACAGGTACATTCTATCTTATCGCTCTGTGTTGTTCTTCATATCATTCGCTTACGACCATCTCACTCCCACTTCATCCGATCCGATCCCTCCTCTACCTGCCGCGATCCCATAATCTTACATACCTATCTCCCGCCTCTTTCGCGCCCGCGCCCCGCATCCTCGTTCCATCGTACATCTCCTCCATCTGTGTGACTAGGTAGTCAACTGTAACTCGAATATACTGAATCTCGTAGGAGGCCGAGCTGTTGTGTGTACTCTATGAGTCGTTGTTGTTGTTCGATTCTCGCGTTTCACGATCGCGTCCTACGCCGATCAATGCTGAGTTTCTCTTATGAATTTTTCTAGGATGAGAGGTGAATTGCGTACAGCATACTGACTATCGATACATACAAAGAGCAAAAAAGGGCAACAAGGCAAATCAAAAACAAAATGGAAACCTCCAATCTCATTGGTCTTTAGAGCAGTAAATAAGATGAGCGGATTTAAGGAAATGGCTATGCGACAGGTACGAGTATATGTGATACAGGATTGGGGTGCGACAGTGGATGACAGAAGAAGAAAACAGATGAAACACCAGAGAGTATAAGTCGGCGTGTAGGGAAGGAAAAAAACGTGAGTTTGGCTGGCTCGGCATGTCGAGGAGATAGGATGACAGGAATGTTGTCAATGTAATATAGCTATGATATGATTGTTGAATGAATTAGCCAGCCGCCGTCTATTCATGCAAATCGTGAGCGGGTGCGCCTCCTTGAGATGGCTTGGGGATATAGATTGCATGCGCGCGAGGTGAGAGATGATGAGGTAGGTTCGTACGTACGGAGAGTAGGAAAAGGATGGATTGAGCAGGAGGAAAAGGTAAGAAGAACAGAAAAGTGAAAACAACGTCTATTGTGTAGCCAGCTTGACCATCTTTTTAGACTCCAAAGATCAGCACCGTCGTCATGTAAAACACTAGAAAAGGAAAATCACACACCTCTCGTGCCCATCGCCGGGTTTTGCTCGTTTCTTCAGGCATCCGATGCTTGGCTCGCAGCTCCTGCGCGATCCAGGGCTTCATTAGCGACTGCTTCAGCTGCGGGCTCCCCGTGAGGGCCTCCGCCAGGTCACCAATCAACCCATACGACAATTTCATCTGCGTGTCTGTTCGTTCCTCGTCCGAGAAGCAGCGATGAATCAATTCGAAGATGGAGTCGACGTATGGCAAAAGCACAGAAACTAGGCAAAAAATCATCAGCCGCAAGCAGCTGCCGGAGGCATTGGGATCAAACCTTTGTCAGTGGCCTTGAAGCCACCAACGAGCCCAGTGTACGCCTCGAGAATACCTTCACGAAGTTGCCCTACATAGTCCATGAGATCATAATCCAACTGGCAGAAACAAGTCAGCTCCGGGACGATCAGGCATGTAGCCAAAACCTACCGGATTGGGCTGCAGAGCACCCGCCTGTCGAAGCACACTCATCGTCGTCTCCAAGAACGGCTCAAACGCAGGACCGATCGCCATCGCGATATCACCAAAGCCGCTCAGTATGCTGATCTTCACGTTGCGATTCAGCACCTCGCTCTGGAGATTCTCCAAGAGAACAGTCATGAACTGGTTCGCATACGGTGCAGCTTGCGGTCCGAGGGCACGGGAGATGTCGCCGATGATACCCACGGCCACAGTGCAAAGCTGCGTATCCTCGTGCGCCTTCAGAGCTGGGTACAAGAAGGGCAGGAACGCCTGAATGTATGGCGAGAAGTTGATCTCCAACGCCGCAGCTAGGGCACCAACAACGAGGAAGGCATCCTCGAGGACCGTCGATGTTTTGCCGGCTATTTGAATGAGCTGCAGTATCAAGGTCATGATACGGTCTGCGAGAGGTTGGATGCCAGCCTGGAGTTTTCGAATGACAGCCTGTACAACGGGTCAGGACATGAAAACTAGGTAAGACGAGATACATGCCATGACTACACTGCAGAAATTGCTCTGAAGCTCATTCCAGTTGTTGCGGTCGTCGACGCCAAGTACTTGGTTCTAAGGATGAAAAATAAGTCGAATATACGACGAACGATAGATGCAACACGCACATGCAGACCAAGTAACTGCTCCATTCTGTTCAGGACGGTGACGACCGTATTTTGGACAACATGGATAGTGTCGACCGTTGCTCCACTGAGGTACGCTGAAATCGCCTCGTATGCGGCTGTTCGGAAGTTGTGCTCGTTTCCGGGGCTGCGAGTGGATCAGCGATGCTTTTAATCGAGAACAGCGAGTAACACACTTCTCTGTGACACGCAGGAGTGCCTGCACAACACCTTCCGTATACGGTGAAAGGGGACCAGTCTGAACCTCACTGTCGAACGATCCAAGCTGTTCGGCTAGGTTCATCAACGCCCAGCAGCAATTTGATACGATACGAGGATGATCTTCGTCGGACAACCCGCTGACAAGGGCAGATATCAGGGCATGAAGATGAACGTCGGGCTTGATCGTCTGCACAAGAAGATCACATATCCGGCCGAGGGTCCAGGCGACAGTGTCTTTGACTTCAGAGTGGTTGTCAGACATCATGTCGATCAGAAGAGGGAGTGCCTGCGCTGTAAGAGGCGCGAGGACGACGGGATCAGGGCCTTCCAAGATGGAGCCAAAGGTCATCACGGCAGCATCGCGGTGATGCCAGTCGTTGGACTTGATGTGAGCCTCGATGAAAGGGATGACGGCGGGGACGATTGAGTCTTGTACAGCGCCGGCCAAGAGAGATATACAAGTGCCTGCAGCCATGGAAATATTCCATTCATCTACATCTGCTAATTCTTCTTGTTGAGTTAATAATTGCAAGAGGACGGGAACGATTTCAGGCAAAGCGACCCGTGCAAAATTTTTCGACTCATTCTCGGGTGCTTCACCGTACGCCTGAGCCTTGGGAGTACGTCAGCATTACTGCATATAGCAGGGTAACGTGGACGTACCTCTTCCGCCTCGATGGCGAGATCTACCTCTTCCTCGCACACTGTGGACCAAAATTCCACAGCCTGTAAGGCCACTCTTTCGTCGTGGTGCTTCATCCCCGTTACAGTGAGCTGCTTCGGAGTTAGATGGCGGGGCGAACTCAGGAGATTTAGAACGCACCCCAAATAGAGCTTGCTCCATATAAAAACTCATTTTGTCATAGTACAGACCCATGATACGGACGAGGCACTCGAATGCGGCGACCTGGACTTGTACTGCAGAATTTTGGGTTGCTTCGCAGACGACCTGCATGATATAATTGCGTTCGCCCTACATCATTGTCAGTCAAAATTTGAATCGATAATGTTCGGGATCCACCTCTCGCTCAAAGTTGTCGCGCACGAACTCCAGAGAGTTGTACAGAGCATGGATCGCAGCCAACTGAACATCTGATGATGTTTCTTCCTTGCGAGCGCCATGGACGACGGCGGTGAGAATTTCATTGGCGCGGACGGTCAAGATTTCCGGTTTCTAGAACAAATATAATGAGCGGTGGACTTGAATTCAGTGTGAAACCCACTATCGACTCGCAGATGAAACCGATGGTCTGCAGAGTTGCGATGCGCAAATTTGCGTTCGTCTGTGTGTTGACGAACCCCAATAAGATTTCAATGAGATCTCCCCACTGATTAACAGGGAGCTCGACGGCTGCGATTGCCGAAATGACTTGGGACGCGAACGCGCCAGCCTTGGGGGCGGATGAACCTAGGGTAACAAGGGCGTCGTTCTTGATCTTGGTCTTGGCCTCCGTGCTGAGATTGAGCCACCGGCTAGCGTATTCTGCAGACCTTCCCATTTCCTGATGCAAGACGTGAATGGCTAGCGACTGGATGGAGAGCCATGAAAGCGTACACGGGCAGTCAAGGCGTTCTTCAGGGCCAAACCTGCTGCATTCCGCACGGTTATAGGTGAGGTCTCGTCCGCCAGGACTGTCGAGAGCATGACCATGTACTCCGGCTACATCGCGCGAGTCAGAAAGGCAAAGATGAGTGAAAATGGCGAGAAACGCACGTAGTTTTCCCGGGAGGCACTCTCAAGCTTGGCGGTTGCATCTTGACGCGTATTGGCATCTGTAGGGAGCGAAAAAAAGGAGAATATGTTACGCCGGTGAAAGAAAACGCGCGAATGAAGAGTGGCACGCACCGGCCGAAAGGGAGTTTGCGAGAAGGTCTGTCGCATTCATTGTGGGCTATACACAAAGAAAGAGACGACGTAGATAGAGACAGCGAAGAGACGATGGATGAGGAGGAGGAAGATAGGATGGCGGAAAGAACAAGAGATTTGAAGGCCACCCCAGAGTCGTCGTACAGGAACACAATTTGGAGGGAACACCGCCACCAAAAATATTACTTAATCATTTGCCAAAGATTCCTTTCAAAGTCAATTGCATTGTACAGGTTTGCTCTACAACTATGCTACAATTCTGTTCTACTTCCAAACCGAAAGAATCTCATTCAAAGACTTCACTGTCCAACCAGACCCAAGTGCCGTCGTCAGCTTGGTCCCCGTCGCATGCAACACCTCTTTGATCCCCTGCTCCAAGGTCGCAGCGTCGTCAGTCCCCTCCGGTGGAGGCTGCACAGAACACTGCGCATACGCCTCATTCGCAAGCTCTTTCAGCACAAGCAACAGCGTCGCGACAGGCACGCTGTTCCGCAACATATACCACGCGAGATACTGCGATATATTCGGCGACACCCGCTCATCCACCACCACCGGCTCCCCACGCGCATACTGCCGCAATGCACCCAGCAACTCTGGCTTCGTGCGCACCACGTCCAGCTGCTTGTCGAGCGCATACAACGCACCGGAAACAGTGCTGTCTCGGATCAATGATATCCTGAAGTTGTTCTCTCTTCTTCCACTGAACCGCCGCTCGTACACCTTGCTGTAGAAGTCCGCCGCGAACCGCAGGTCTTGTAAATGCATGTGGAAATACCGCGAATCCGGCGTAATCCTGCGATACCGGAACAACGTGAGGTGTGATTGCAAGGTCTGCGGTTTTCCTTGCAATATGCTATCCAGCAGATTCGCATGGCAATATCTGTGGAACAGTAGCTCCGCGTCCGTCTCTCCCTCTTCCCTGGCCAGGTGATCCGCAAACGCCAAAAACAACGTATCATTCGAGAACGAGGTGATAAACTCGGACAAGTCACCCGCAGGATGGACCTTCGTGTCAGTAAGCTGAGGAAAATCAAGCGTCGCCGCTTCCCCCGTCGACGATCGCGATCGCACAAACAGGCTGCGACTGCCACGCGGATCTTCCGTGTAGCTGAGAAACGCTGTCCTGCGTTTAACAAACAGCGTCTGGCTCCGTAGCAGACTCTCTTTATGCCGCGGAATGTTGGCCGTGTCGAAATGGAACGGCCAGTACCGCGGCGTATCAACGCGGATGGCTGCCAGTTTATCCAAATCCGGGATGAGGGTCGGGGAGATGAGCTGTGTGGTTCCAATTTCCTTGCCATCGTTGACGCTGATCTTCACGGGAAGATAAACAACCTCAGTCGTTTCCACATCCCTTGCAATCAAGCATCTAGGCTCGATCGCGAGGACCCAGAAATGGCGAAGCGCCTGGAGAAAACTCTTGTTGTCCGACGACAAGTGATGCGCGCGGGGGAAGAAGGCCGTGACCATGCAGGCAATGGCGGCGTCGGACGTTCCGAGAGTGAATCGACCTCCACCGAGGAACAATAGGCCCAACGACATATGCGTGGCGACGTGGATCCCGTACTTGAACGACGGATGATACATCGTCTGATGATACATCCCATACGCAAACCGCAGACGACGAAGACAAGAAATTTCACCCGTCCCAGCCATGACCATGCTGAGGGAAATCGAGATCAGGTTCAGCCCATCCCGCACAGCGCTTCGCCGGATTTTGTGATCGAACGCCTGGCCTAATTGAAGGTGAATAAATATGAAGCCAATCAACAAATAATCACGCACTATTCGAATACACCATCCGATTGAACAAATCGAAATAGCGGATGATCATCATATACGCCTCCTGCCGCGCAGTCCCCGCGAACTTCAAGCCAATCGCGAAACACGAAGCCGCCAAGATATTATAATACGCCAACTCCAGCGCATCATCCATCGGCTTGCCTTGCTTCGTACGCGCATCCACCGCCTCTCGAATGGCGACGGGAATCTGCGCTGCTTGCCAGTCAGAGGTCGGAGCCACCGCATTCCACATAATCAGAGCTTTAGCGAGGACGCGCATCAGCAAAAAGCTCGGCTGGATGCGGTTGAGCGCGAGCACAGTGTCGGGAATCGTGAGCATGTCCGCAACGTCCTGTCTTTCAGTGCGGAGATACATCAACCCCAGAGCGAGCGTAGCAGCGGGGGAGGTAAGATTGATGTCAAACGAGGGCCCTTTCCTACCAATCGTCGACCGTGGCTCTCCATGAATCAGCATGTTCAGCCGGCTCAGCAGGTGCATATCCGCCGGGATCATGCTGCCCTTCCCCAGCATGATCATCCCAAACGCAAGAGCGGCGGAGAAAGTATAAGCTTCCCGATATTCGTTGCTCAGATCAGGCTGCACCAGATCGCGCCGCCTGATCTCGCTCAAGCACACCTCCGCCATGCGTCGGTTCTTGGTCCCCATGTACAGGAGACCAAGACCGGATAAACCGGCTGCCTGGGTCATGAGCGAGACATTCAGGTCGACAGCGGGGGTGGGGAGAAGAGCAGGAGTGTGTACAGCAAGCAGCTTCGTAACGTGGGGATCGGCGCTTCCGACGTTGGCCGCTGAGAGTCCGAGCAGCACACCTATGGATGTCAAATCGTGCTTGGGCGTCAGATACGCAAACGTATGCCAAGTAAGCATTTCCTTCAAATGCCCGGTGAGACCGATTCCGAACAGAAACCCAGCGTGTTCCGGTGTAAGCTCAGAAGGCTTGTTGAACGCGATCCAGGAACTTTCCACACCTCCAGCTGAAGGAGAGATCCGGAGCCCAGCAGCAACACCGTTGTGGAAATCTCCCCAGTTGAGGGACTCGATGGGAATTTTCCCGGGTTCCGGGGACACAGTCAGATTGAGCGGTTGCAAACGAATTGTGAATTCCATCTTCGGGATGGAATACGCCTCTCTCGTGACTGTTGGGAGGGATCCAAAAGTGAACATCCCGCGGCCGTAGGGAAGCGCAAGCGTGCGTTCTGCTATTCGGAGAACCTGTCCCTGATGTTCCTTGGCTTGGTCATGTTCGCTGCGAGAAGTAAAATCAGGGTAATCCGCTACTAAGAAAATCAATCAACACGCACTTTAATTCCGGCCGGTCCATGACGCGTGCAGCCGCAATGTTCGAAGACGACAACATCCGCGCAACCTCTTCCAACCTCCTGTCCTGACCAAACCGTATATCCGTAAAATCATTGAGCTCGAGCTCCACCCCCGAAACAGAATGCACTTCCCCGGACCCAGCACTTCTCGCTTGGATAGCAATCTCGCCAACGGTCGGACGCGCGCGAGATGGGTCCTAACCATCGAGAAAGAATATTAGCAAAATAAACTGAACACCAAACGACGAACTCACGATAAAGTCCTTGATAGATCTATACCCATCACCAAAAAGCATCTCCGGCGCCTGACTCGCGGACGCGGCCACATCGTTCCTCCCAACGACCCTATACGCCTCCAACGGCCAATCACTCGGCGGCGCAAGCTGACACGTCCGCGCCGCCTCCCGAATCGGCATCAACACCCCCAACGGCAGCCGATTCAGCAGCTCCGGCCCAATCCTCAACTCCACCATCCGCAGAATCGCGTTCTCCGCGCGTTTCTGCCCCGAGGGCTCGTTGGCGTCCGCGAGGCACTTGTAGAGCGCTGTGAGGCGGCTGAGCGTGCTGAGGGGGTCGATGCGGCCGAATGCGCAGGAGGGAACGACGTGGAATCGGCTGGCCATGTGTTGCGTGTCGTGCCATGGGACTTGCCATTCTGGGTTGCTGATTCGGCCGTAGAGAATTGCAGAAACGTCTGGAGGCCAGACGGGGAGGCGATCGTCGACTTGGTGGTCTATGGATGGTGGTGAGCAAATGAGCTTAAAGAGTAAGTAGAAAAGAAGTTGTGCGTACCGGTTGTCGTAGGTTTTGGCCATCCAGCCATAGCGTCTGGACACAAACGTTTCCAGTAGTCGCACCATTCCGGACGAATAACAGCGGCAACCATGCATATAACGGGTGTTAACTGAGTAAGGGCTTTGTAGTGATCAACACTAAGCCGCAAATCTTCGCCCAGAGTGTGCAGCGCGTAAAGCGCGGGCGCAAGTAGACTCTTGCGCTCAGAAGGAGGACCCCGAGTCGGGTCAAGCACAGAAGCCAATGAGTTGGAAAGCGGAGGTGGACGTTTCAAAGTCCGCAGCGCAGGATCCTCGTGGAAACGATTATGGGAAGGAGACTTCGATAACGACGACCACAAATCGTCGTTGTTACATCCAGTGGTCACAAAAGGGCGTAGATGGAAGACGTGACAAAGCGCCGAAGTCAAACAATCGAATTCGATCCCATCGGAAGTCTGAAAACGTCGAGAAGACCAAGTTTGCAAGAAATGCCGGTGCAGTTCGAAGAAGATATCCTCGGGCAGCGTGAGGGCAAGAATCTGGAGCGTTTGTCCAGTCAAATAGTCGGGAGGGACCAGGTCCATGGTGAGAGGTTGCTCGTACTGCAGCTGGCGAGCATCCTCCAGGATCAAAGTAGCCGAATAGAACGAATCGCGGCGGATTCCAACGATTTTGACATCGCCGGCGTCCACAGGCATCATTGTGTCGTCGACTGCCATAGAGGGAGGGTGGTCTTGTTCGGGAGGAACCTTGACATGGACCGACAGCGGCAGCACTTTCGTGCCGTGAGTGAGAACGACGAGCTGGTTGTCCGGCTGAAGGACGAGTAAATCCCAAGCCGTCGGTCGTGTGATACGAAGCGAGACCGCACCGAGGGCGGGGAGCTGCAGGACGGGTTTGATCTTGAGAGCGTTGTCTTGCGCGGCATGTAGATCGAACAGATGGAGGGTTTGGGAGGCGGGGAAGTGGATGGAGAGGAGCGAGCGCTCGGAGGAGCCGCCCCAACGACCGTCGAACAGCCAGCATGAAACGTTGCGCCAGTCGTCGCTGCTGCAAATGTACATGCTCAGATTAGATTAGGTAAACGAAGCGACGATGCGCGCACTCACTCAACGCTCGACAGCTCCTGTGTATGCAACAGCTCCATCCAATACGACGCCTTCATCCTGCCGTGCTCGATGGGTGCGAGGACGCTGTCCGCGTCTGGTTTGCCTCCCAGCACCATGCGATCGAGCGTGACGCTGAGGTCGTTCCGCGTGAGCGAGTTGCGGCGCGGCCGTGTTGGGGCAGACCACTGGGATGCGGTACCGGATCCGATCGACGCCATGGTCGTCGTCGTGGACAGCGCAGGGGCCATGCCCGGGAGCGCGGACAGCGACAGCGGGGGCATGTCGGGCGGGAGTATCGGGACGTCAGGGATTGGATCCGCCGGCCGAGGCGCCGCTTTGGGTGAGCGGGGGTGCAGGCGATCTAAATCAGAGTACATCGTCGACGTCCGTCGGTTCGTCGGCGCCGTGGATAATGACTGGCGATGACGAGCGACTTTGGCACGGCCGAGTGGGACGGGGGTGTCTTTCGGCTTGATGTAGACGTATCGCCAGACGGAGAGTTGTCGTTTCTCAGTATCCACAGTGACCGCGATGTCGTTCATGCCACCGGGACCGCGGTGTGAGACCCAGACGAGGTTTTCTGTCGAGGGGACGGCTTTTAACGGCTTTCTGGAGTTTTCTTCTTCATCTCTGAGAGTGGGTGGGCTGACAAACCCACCGAGGATCCCTGAGGTCAGGGCGACAGTGCCTGCCTCTGCAAATGGACTGGTGAGCGAGAAGATGGTGGGGAGGACAGGCTCCCCGGTGAGCGCCGCTTCCTCGAGTTCGCTCGCTTCCACTATTCTCTGGATCATCACGCCATGGGGGAATAAAGGCCATGCCTTGCGCACCACAAACGGCACAGCGAACGTAAAGTCCAAGCCGTTCTTGAGAAAGATTTTGCCGATGCTGCGAAGGAATACGAAGACGGCTGGAACGCGAGAGAGCTTGTTCCGTTGTGGCTTGCGATTCTGTTGGGCGCGAGCGAAAGGACCAAATGTAGGTCGCTCAGTCGACGGCATCGAAGCTATGGGAGGGGCAGATGAGTTGTTGCCGGCAGGAGTATCAGAGCCGTTCTGTTCAAGCCAACCCAATGTAGCGTATTGTACGTGCTGGCCGTCCGCGCTGAAGGTCCATTTTTTGCGCATGACACCGCCGGAGCCCCAGACGACGGTAGTCGAGTTCCATGCTATCTCCTCCTCGTCCCAAGGCTCTCCGCGCGGTGTCAGGAGCTGAGTGGTCACGAAAGTTGCCCGTTTGTTCTGCGGTGGATCTGAGTTTGTGGCATGTAGGGTAGCGCGGATGGCGTCGAGTAGAGTAGGCTCGCGATCATTCGGAGCATTGTCGACGGAGTTGTCGGGGCCAAGATATGCGGATAAAGGAGACTTTTCGTTGGACAAGGTCAGTTGGATCGTGCAAGCTTGCATCCGACGCGTCCAAAGGCAAGGAGCTCGAGGTCACACTGTGACAGACGCGCCAAAGAGAGAAAATCGCGTGTAAATTATAATAACACGAATTCACTGAAGCGAGGGGTGTTCGCGAAGCATTTTGAGTGTAAACATAGAGAATAATGAATTGAATTCCGTAGATCCCTCGAGTCAACGTCGACCTCGATGTACATGGTGTCTAATTTACTACATGCGAGGTCATCTAGTCGATACTGGTAACTTTTAGCACCCGCCAGGCGTTGTATGCGCGTAAATCAAACGGTCCGACTATCATAAGAACGTCAAATGTCTTGGCACGGGGCGAACAGGGATTTCAGGTCTTGCCATTGTGTTCGAAAGTACTACTCTTGACGGGTGGAAAGGCAATCATCGTCGCGGTTCGGTTCGCCCAAGAGTTGGTCCAGTGTAAGCTGGACAAGATAAGAGAACAGCGAGGGGAAGGTGGGTGCGTACAGATCCTGACATCGCTCAGACCACGTCCTCCACTGTACCAACAGTCGCAGTGACGAACCGTGAAAGAAATTCAGTGAACCATTAAGAGCTCCGGCAGCATGGAAGAATCGGATCGCGAGGTGGCGAGGGTACCCTTGAAGGCTGACAACATCCAGGCTAATAGCCATGCAGATAATTTGAGGGATCGTCGTGTTGTTTTAGGCTGAAAGGTACTCTGAGGTAACGAAGGGGCGAGAACAGGGCAGCTGCGCCGAGAACAAGGGAGCGAGTGTACATCAAAGACAGCGGGGCCAAATACGGTCCAAGCAGGGCGAAGAGGGAGTTGTGTTCTTGCCATTGTGTTCGACAGTACTCTCGACGGGTGGAAAGAGAGCTATCAGTCTCCAACGGGGAATTCACCAAAGACTTGGTCCAATGTAAGTCGGACAAGAGATTCAACAGCGAGAGCAAGGCTGGAGCGTATGCGCAGATCCCAGACCACGTCCTCGACCGTAGCGACAGTCGCATTGACGAACCGTGGCAGAGATTCGGTGAAAGGCAAACAGAACATTTTCAAGACCTTACTATTAGTTGACCCTTTGCTTGGTGTTGTACGAGACGCTTAGCGGCGCACCGAAACGAGTCTGAGGGCGCGTGGTCAGATTTTTCCTCGCAAAGGAGGGACTACAAAAAATGACAACCCCTCCCTTTGCGAGATTGAGTGGACGCAACAGAGGAAGCAGAGCGACAAACACCCAACAACATGGTCACCATGCACCGCGTTCTTGACTCTCTCGCTCTCCAATGGCCTCCTTCGGCGGTTCCGCAATATGTCCCAGGTGCAACAAGTCCGTATACGCCGCCGAACAGGTCCTAGGGCCAGGCAGAAAGGTATTCCTTTCAATCCCTCGGCATCATTCATTCAGTATTTAGTAACCTTGAATTGCTGCTGCTAGTTCTACCACAAGGTTCATAACCCACCCTTCTCTCGATAACATCGCATATATAACACCGCTTGCTGCAGCCCTGCCTCTCATGCACGACCTGCAAGAAACGCCTCGACTCGCTCTCTCTGCTAGAGCACGACCAAGAGGTCTGTATGACTTGAACTATGTCATTGAACTGCACATTAATATCATATCGCAGCCATATTGGTCGGTACTGCTCGTTGCATTCTTACTTCTCTGCGGATATCTGACCGTCTTGCAGCAAATTGTGTCACGCAAAGAACTTCGGGACACACCACATACCCCACCGCCCAGACCCACCAATAACTCCCCCGCGCAAACGGGATGTCGCCGCCTCAGAGTCACCGAGCCCATTATCTGAGAAGACTACCTCCCTCACTCACTCGGGGCGCTTCGGCGTTGAAGCTCTACCGCGCACAGTCCAACTCAGCCCAACACGCGCTCCAGACATCGATGGCACCTTGGAACCCGAACTCGTTCGCTCTCCAGAGGCCGACGCAGAGACCGAGACTGACCCAATATTCGACCTCAACACAAGCGGCTACTCCAGCCGCGCAATGGCGCCCGTAGCCGAGCGCTACGCCTCCGCAGCAATGGTCCAACGCCGGCACATGACCGGCGACGGTGAGAGCCCGCCCCGCCCCATCGCCCGGACTCTCACCGGCGGAAGCCCATCTCCACGTCGCTTCGGAGGCGCCAGCCCCAAATGCGCGCGTTGTGGGAAGAGCGTATTTTTCGCCGAGCAGGTATGGATTGCTTTGGGTTTTTCTTGATTTTTGAAAGATGCATGTTGAGCCCGAGTGATTTGCAGGTCAAGGCTGTCGGCAAGATCTACCACAAAGTCTGCCTGCGATGTACCGAGTGCGACACGCGGCTCGACTCGAATCGTCTGAGGGACCACGACGGCGAACCTATGTGTGTCCATTGTCATACGAAACTCCATGGCCCGCAGGGCTTGAGGAAGTGATTTTCGTGCTGCTGCTGTTTGTTCTGTGTAGACCATGGAGGGTGATCGGAGAACCACACCATGATCTTTCGCGGGGTGCATCTAACCAGCCGATTTCCGTGACGGACTATGTAGTAATTATAACGTATGTATTCTCTGTGTTGCTCGCGCTTTTTGTAGCTTAATGAAATGTAATGTCAATGTAGCCAGATCTTGTACATGTTGTGCCCGTTTGCAATGTCTCTCCCGTGCGAAAAGATCACTCACAGTACCTTCACCCGAACCATCATGTCCACAACCGCCTCCATCTCATTTCGCGAGTCAATTCGCTGGCTCCCCTCCTCCGCACCCTCGGAACCAACCCAAACAATCGTCCTCACCTCGCTAAAGACCGGCGCCTTCCTCGACGTACGCTTCAACAAAAAAGACGGTAGCTTGGACTGGGCATTTGCTGGCTTCCGCGTTTCTACTCCTTTCAATTCTCTCGACGTGGACAATAAAGAATCGATTACAAAAACAAAATTCACGCATCATCTGGACTCGCGCACACTTGTTCGTCTGTCTCTCTCGGCAATCCACCTACCTCGACTCAAGAAATTCTGAATGCTATATATCCGCTCTAATGTTGTCTACTCTATTCTGCTTTGCTTTCAACATTAAACACTGCAGCACCCACTAACCGTCCTCGACATCGGCCTTAACACCCCCCTCCCCAACCAAGACGGCCTTACCCTTACCCTCGAAACCGGCGAAATGGTCAACCCCGCTACAGGCGTCCTCACGCCGTACGAGGAAGTATGGCGCGACGAAGAGTATCGCGATTCTAAAAGCGATGAAGAATACCCCTCCAACGGCGCGGTGTTCATCCGCACTCTCAACTCAGATTGCTGGCGTGCACGCGTGGGGAGGTGGCAGCTCGCACTTGGGCGAAAGGGGGAGGGGGAGTTCTGGGCTTGGCAGGCTCAGCTCAAGTCTGCGAATTCAGATTCCCATCCAAGCGAGTGGACGCGCGGATATTCCACCCCCCTCCCAGCTATCCCCAGCTCAGCTATGAAATTCCTGCCCGACGCGAGTATTACTTCGCGCTGGGAGAGCGGTTCGACGGTGGAGTGGGAGGGGCGGGAGTGGCTTGTTCTATAGATTCAACCTGACTTGTAATTCCTATATTTCTAAACTGACTTTTAAATTGATTTGCTCTACTTGCTGGAGAGGATGCAGCTCGAGGCGTCGATATCTTATTCGGAGCAGATGGATGCTCAACTTAAATCGTCGTATGCAGAAGTTCTGCAATCTTAGATATCTGTTCCCAAATCTTCGCCGGGCCGTCCGTGGTCGTGGTCGTAGTAGACCGTCGATGTCCTTGTTCTGACAGTGTTCGAATTGAAATACTTAGGGAGGCGCTGGCCGTGTCTGTTCAAATCAGCGCCGACCCTGAGACCTGAGATTCAATGGATTAAAAGCACTACTCGTTGTATAAATCGCGCTAGAAATCAATTCGAAAGTTCGGCGCGACAAATGCAACAGAACTATCCTTTCAGACGATTACATGGTCGCTCATTACGATGGTCGGTGTGCGAATGAAATGTGCAAGCAACATTGGCCTAGTCTCATCTCGACGAGTGCCGCTTAACACTGAACGAAAGTGAAACAGTACCGGCTGAGCAGCAGAACATGTATTTGCACTCCAACCGCCGTGCAGTGTTCATTACGTTGCAACAGTTTGTTTTCTTTATGCGTATATTGTCAAAGTCTAAGTAAGCGCTATCGAAAAAGCAAGCTCGTTAGCAGGTTGCACAACAATCTCTCAGTTCTCAAGGAAAGAAAAAAAAAACTCACTATACTTCGGCCCCCCTCCGCCTTCAGGCGTAGTCCAAGTAATATCCTGAGTCGGAACCTTGATATCACACAGTTTGCAGTGAATGCAATTCTGCAACGAATCAGCGACTTGTCAAAAGCTGAAATCAATTAACTTCAAACCATACCTGCGAATTAATAACAAGTTTCTTCCCCTCCCACCCCTCCTCCTCCTTCGCATCCGAATTGCCTGGAACAGCTTTCGCCCCATCGTCCGCGACATACTCGTACACTCCCGCCGGGCACGCCCGCTGCAACAGTCCAGCATACGTCCCAGCATTAGCCTGCACATGCGCCCTTCGCCGCGCAGCCGTCTCGTGTGTGTCTACGGGTTCATCCTCTTTGACACGTTCCTTGTCCGCTAAGTATCAAGAGAAGATCCGAGGTCAGATCAAAAAAGAATTCGAAGTCAAATCAAAGAAAAATCCAATGTACCTCCCAACGCCGGCCCCCTTACGCCACGCATAACCCTTAAATGCACCGCCTCGCCCTCCGCATGATTCGTCCCCGTAAGCGCAACGCTCGTCATCAGGTCGGTGCTCAACGGCGGCTCGAAGGGCGGGTACGCAATCGGCGTGCACGCAGCCGCGGGCTGCGTAGCCAGTGCGTCAGGCGACGTCGTGCTCGGATTCCTCTGTTGCGGATTCAAAGTTCTGTCTCAATCATGCGCAATGACACGCTCACTATTTTCGCATGGTGCGCCAGTGTCCATGGAACTCGTCCTCCAAGGATAGTATCCACCCCGGCATTGAGCACACCTCCTAACAACCCCAAACGCGTGTTGAACCCAGGCCGCACGTTACGCACGGCCCATAGATCTTTGTGGGCCGGAGAATTCTCGAACGCGGCGCTATAGGAGGCTAAAGAAATCGGCTCCGATGAGGGCTCAGCGGAGGGATTCTGGAAAAAATGTCTAGAAGTGAGCAAAAAAATATCAGTGGGGGGGGCGTATCATACAGAGTCTGCATTGACAGCCTTGACTTTGAATGTCTGCGGCGAGGCGGTAGATTCAAACTGTGCATCGGGATGCAGCTCCGCAAATGCAGACTCAGCTGCAAGCATCCCGGTCTATAAAGCAAAGCCTTCCGTTGAGCACAACTAATTCTATGGTGAACGTCGAATTGAAAACTATCTCACCCGCATGGCGTTATGTGTGCCTTTGATCTTCGCAGCATTCACCACGCCGGCGGCGCACCTGGATGTATTGTCAACATACATCTCAGCGTTCTCGTTCGTTCGTAGATATTAAATACACACCCACCCAATCAACGCACCGCCGGGGAAGTCGAGTTTCGGCAGACTCTGAAACCCGCCTTCAGTGAGAGAGCGACCACCATATGCGAGGCGTTCACCGCCTGCTAGAAGGGCACGGAACGCAGGATGGTGTTTCATGCGCTGAGATTGAATTCAGCTTTCATGCAAGGATTCAATGGGAAAGGATGGATGCTCACCTGGAATTCACGATACGGCTCTAACCAAGGATTCTTGTAATCGAGCCCAACGACCAGCCCAATACTAACCAGCCCATCTGCCATGTGATATTCCCATCCGCCGCCATATGTGTTCGTACTGAGTGGCCAGCCGAGCGTATGTATGACTTTGCCTGCAAAAAAAATCAAGCAAGAGTGAGATGAGAGTGAGATTATACGAAAAGGAAATTAGACGGCACCAGGAACATATTTCTTCTCATCGACGCGCCAGACCTCCTTCAACCCAATCCCATACGTCTGTGGCTCCTTCCCATTCCGCAGATCATACATAGAAATAGCCTGCTTGGCGAGCGATCCATGGGCACCTTCCGCGAGCAGTGTCGCGCGCGCACGGAACGCTACGCCAGGTTCAAATCGCGCAGACTTCGTGCGCTGGCGCGTAACCCCCGCGTCGTGGGTGATAACCCCTCTCACAGACCGTACTTCGCGTCCTTGAGCATCCTTAGCGTCCGCCTCTTGCGCCAGCAGAAATCGGGCTCCGGAAAAGCCGGGATAGACCTCGACGCCCAGCTCCTCCGCCACACCCCCAAGCCATGCGGCAACGCGGCTGAGACTCGCAATGTAATTGCCCTTATTATTCATCTGTGGCGGGTGCGGAATCGGGATGGAATATTTCTGCGTCAGGAAGCGCATAGAGGACTTCGTTACGGGTTGAGATAATGGGTGCTCCGTGGTGCGCCAGTCGGGCAGGAGGGCATCCAAAGCGGATGGCTCGATTACCGCCCCAGACAAGATATGTGCGCCGACCTCGCTGCCCTTTTCTAGTAGCACTACGCGCACCTCTTTCCCTGTTTCTGCCTCGAGCTGTTTGAGCCGTATGGCTGCGCTGAGGCCGGCGGGACCACCGCCAACGATGCAGACGTCGACAAGCTCCTCTTCGCGCGGTTCTGCATCGGGATCGTATGCAGTGGAGCCAGAGTTGCGGAGGGTTGAAGTGGTGTGTAGACATCGCGTAGGGAGGCGTCTGAAGAGACGAGTACGGAGCTGGGTGAGGGGTGCGGGCATCCTGAATCTTCCGACCGCCAGTAGCAGTTTCTGTCTACCGCCACTCAACTCCCAATATCCAGATAGTCTTCAGCGCAACTGTGGAACTAGCAAGACAAGTGATGAGCGTCGGGAACACCAGAGACGGCTTTGAAGGAGTTGTAGACAAAAATAACGATGACTTCAAAATGAAATCAAAGGTTCGGGACGGTAACTCAAAGTCCCGTATCCAATCAGGACGACCGTATTTCCTCGTCCTCGTATTTCCTCCTCAAAAGTCCATCTCAAGAAGACTGGGCAGCTAGCACAAAGAAAAGCTAAATTGGTTCTAAAACAACACAAGGAATGTATGCGATCCGATGCTCAGTTAAGTTAAATGCAAGTAAAATCCCCCAAGATACACTGATAGAAACACCACAACTCAAAGAGCGTACATGTGCACAGGGATCTGAGGACCCATCTCCGTCTTATCCTTGAGCCAGGGCTGGAGACTCGACGCGATGCCGAGAGCAAGCTCTTCGCCGGTACCTTCGAAGCGGAAACGAGTGACGAGACCGCTGAGCACGATCTTGCAGAGGGGATTCAAAGTGAGCATTTATTCTCACCACAGAGGGGAAGGGGCTATCATCACCCACCTTGTAAACAAATATGGCCAGTTTGGCGCCAATACACGTGCGAGGTCCATTGCTGCCAAAGACGAGCAGATTCGCATATCCAGGCCACATCTTCTCCAACGGGTTGCGATCGCCGAGCCAGCGCTCGGGGCGCCAGGTGTCGCCGTCAGTCCACACAGAATCAAGGCGCTGGATGGCGATAATCGGCACCAGGATAGTCTTTATCGCCAACCAATCCGTGAGTACACTTGTAACTGACATCCAGAATGGAATGGGGGGCTTGCCTGTCCAGGAGCCACCTCTACGGAGTTGACAACCCGACCGTCCGTCAGAGTGACCGGCTCCTTAAGCGGGATCGAATCTTCCTTCGTCGCGACGCGTTCCATGTAAGCGAGACCAGGATACTTCCGCAGACTACGTTCAAACGGAGTAAGTATCATTGAACGTGATAGATAAAGCGAAGGCACGACTACGCACGTCTCGTTGAGAACAGCATCCAGATAAGGTAGGCCAGAGACATAGTCGTCGTAGGTCGGTTCGCCCGGCCAGTTGGCAATTTCTTCGCGAAGGCGATTCTGAACCTCTTGGTTGTGCGCGAGCTCCCATAGAGTAAACCCAAGCGTGAGAGTGGTCGCTTCATGCCCAGCCATTCTGACGTGACATCATCATTTAAGAAAATTACAAACATCGAGGAAGATTGAATGCGTACACGAAAGTTGAGATTTGCTCGTTGAGTTCTTCCAATGAAATGCGATTTTCAGAGTACGCGATGACTAATATAAGTGAGGTCCAGAAACTGAGCAAAAGAAAAAATCATGTCAAGGCGCGGAGAGTCACTTACGAAGGGCACTCAAGAGATCTTTTGAATGCTTGTCCACAAAATCCTTATTACGCCGAATCATTTCGCGGGCTACACCGTTCTACACAAAGACACAGACAGCTATTAGCTCAATTGAGTTTGTATGAAGGTGCGCATTTCACACCTGGATTGTCAGACGCGCAATGGCCTGGGCTTGAATCGCCGGAATCGGCAGATCGTTGAGGATGGGGAATCGCCGAAGAAGCATCAGGAACTGAACGACAGATCATTATACTATAAGCAACCCTCGAAACGAAAATGAAGGAATGGAAAACTTACGATGAATCCAGTATAACGTGCCATTGGGGTCACACCGCGCCGACGCCCGTGAAGGATGTTTTCTGCGTCTTCACCATGGCCGCCTTCGAAGTCGTATAAGAAAGCCTACAGCGAATTAATTTGATTTGTATGCTGAATCACAGGAGAAACAAGACGAACAATCCGGCCAACGACGTTCAGACTAGGAAAGAAAGAGATGGGTAAGAGATATAAAAATAAATCTGAAAGAAAAAGTGAAGCGTACGCTGCCCTCGCGGTCCAATGCAAAACATCCACATTCTTGATGGCACCGTTGTTGGCCTCGAGCACCTGGCTCATATCATTCAAAACCTATTGCGCACTCACCCTCAGCAAAAAAAAATCCTCGAATGCAGAGCGGATCACAAACCCTCGACGCAGCATCTCGAACGTCCGGAGCCATGGTGCGGAGAGTCTCAGCGCTAACAAAAAAACCCGTAAGAGACGAAATAGAAATAAAGATTCGATATGGTGTATACCAACTGACCTGAGAGAAGGGTTAATAAGCCGCTTCATGCGCTTATGCTCATCCTCGCCCTCCACCCAGCCCAACCCTCTCCCGAGGAAGCGACCTACTCGTGGCCGGACGACACGGCTGTGATCTTCATTCGCATATGCATATTGTGAGTAAGTGGTGCAAAAGAAAGCTAGCTAATCAAGCTGAAAGAAGTAACGCACGGTAGTCGTAGATTCGCTTTTGCGTTAGATACTCAATTCCCATCGGATCGCCGAGAACAACCTGAATTATCCAAAATGAGTTGAAGTTAGTGATAGCTTCCTCGGGAATGAACTTGATGAGGCGCACAATATCGGGAGCCTAGAGCAGAGACAATATCATGTATTAACACTTGTAAATGCTGGGCGAAAGCATTGCTCACCCCAAAAGCAGCCTTGATTCGATATGTAAGACCGCATTTCTCAATCCAGTTTCTGAACGCTCTCCCAGGCTGCTCGTAGAACACGGTCTTCTCGTGACCAAAGAGGATGCTCGCGCCAGGCTACCTCAAGTAATCAATATAATACTTGCGCTGATCTCGTTTAGACGCACAGGAACAGGAAGCTTAGAAACGGAGGAGGTACTCTTGCGCTCAGAGGACAACTTCAGAGCCCAGGCAGAAATAACGAAGGTGGCGCCGAGCAGCAGGTAGAGAGAGATGGACATGTTGAGGGATCGCGGCGGGTATTCCCATGTTGAACTGGTTTGATTTTGGCTTTTATTGCGACGCGCTGCATTGGGACTGTTGTTATCATAAGCATTTGGGTTACGGGGAACCGGAAGCTGGCCGGCGTCGGATTTGGGGTGATTTGAAAATGAGTCGGTTCAGTTCGAAAACAAATCAAAAGCAAAAGGTACAAATTCGCGGAGTCACATCTTTTGGTCACATCTTTCTGATTGATCCAAGAAATTGTTCGAATTCGACTCTAGCGTTGACCCGAGCGCTGGCCACCATGACCGGCGTGCACACCGAGATTCCCTCAACTTTTCAACGAAGGCGACTTGTCCGCTTGTAAACGAAGATCTCCGGCGAACCTACAATCGATGCATACTCGGCAATAACCTTGACATTCTATCATCTATGAATTCAACTTGCAGTTCCCCGCGTTTTCGAAGAGACTTACTCCTGTCCGGCATGGAACAAATAGAAGACTTGACTTTCAATCGAATCGCAGAAGCATCCAGTTCATCAAATGGAAATGCGACTTCCGCGAGGTGCGGCCCAAGGAATATATAGCCCGTAAAAACACACAAACACTGGGATGGTACTCGTCTGTTGTCAAAGTCGAACTCGCACTTCACGCACTTCTCTCAAACGAAAATCTACTATGGCCAACCAAACCGTCGAATACCGCCAGTTAGGCAAGTCTGGTCTTAGAGTGTCGGTGCCCATTGTATGTGTCTCCCTGGTTTATACAACGCGTTCTAACCCGAGTTGACCAGGTTGGTGGAATGTCCTTCGGGAGTTCGAGTTGGCTGGTATGTTTTCCCGCATAGAATCATTCAGCTGGGATCTCATCGCGACTTAGCCCTGGGTAATCGACGCCGACAAGGCTGTTCCTCTTCTCAAGACCGCTTGGGACCTTGGAATCAACACCATCGACACCGCCGATGTCTATTCAAACGGGGAGTCCGAACGTATCATCGCTCAATTCATCAAGGAGGTAAGTTACGATTCTTGAATCCTAGGCTGAACCGGTAGCTCACCGTCGATTAGCACAACATTCCCCGCAAGAGCCTAGTCATCATGACCAAAGTCAACTTCCCCGTCGCCCCCGAGCCCAACACCTTCACATTCATGATGCCCCATCTCCCTGGAACCCGCGACTACGTCAACACCTGCGGCCTCTCTCGTGCCGCCATTTTTGCTTCCGTCGACGCGTCCCTTGCTCGTCTCAACACGACCTACATCGACGTGCTCCAAGTTCACGACTTCGACGCATCCACGCCCATCGAGGAGACGATGAAGGCTCTGAATGATCTCGTTGTGTCGGGCAAGGTGCGCTACATCGGCGCGTGCAGGATGAAGGCCTGGCAGTTCATTGAGATGAACCACGTCGCCGAGATCCACGGCTGGACGCAGTTCACCAGCGCTCAGATCGAGCATTCGCTCCTATACCGCCCAGAGGTACTATTCATCTTTTCGTTCGTTGTGGTCACACTCATCCGTTTCTCCAGGAGCAAGACATGATCGAATACTGCAACTACAAAGGCATCGGCGTGATCTCGTTCTCTGCGCTCATGGACGGACACCTTGCCCGACCCATTGGCACCGAAACCACCCGCGTCAACGCCATCAAGGGCTCGCCGTTCGAGAAAGCGCGCCGTCCCAGCGACGAGGTCATCATCAAGCGCGTCCAGGAAATTGCCGGGAAACGAGGCTGGGAGATGGCGCAGGTGGCGTTCGCTTGGTCTCTCACCAAGGTCTCCAGTCCGATCTTGGGCGCCAACAAGGTCCGTTTTACTCGCGATCTTCTTTCTGTCTGTCATATCCACTAAATTGGCACGTTCAGCCCGAACGATTGAGTCAGGCGGTGGTGACAGGGAAGACATTGACTGCAGAGGAGATTCAGTATCTTGAGGAGCCGTAAGTGCTTTCCCCACTACCCCATCCTGGACATCTGTTTTCTGACACGAATCTCTGTGCAGGTATGAGAGCAGGCCTCGTCGTTGAACCAGCCATCTCGTCTCAGTTGTCTGTATGAAACATATACCTTAGAATGCAGTTGGTTCTGTCTGTGTTGCGTCATTCAGTCAATACACTTTCCCATCATGAAACTCCGAACCCTCCGCACATAAGCGAGTCGAACGTTCACAGCACCGATGTTCGAGATGTCCTGGATCTTGAGCGCTGAGCGGCGCAGTGCCCCTCATGGCAACGTAAAGTCGGGCGGCCGTTCCAGTCAACGGCAACAGAAATTTATTGCGGTGATCTCGCGTGCGAGACCAATATTCTGGGCAGGGGTTGTTCTGTCTATGAATTTTAGTGCTGGGTTTTAAATGCTGTATTTTACGATGTATTAATACAAGCCGTATTTATACACGTATAATACATTTCATACATGGGAGCCTCAGAGGGCTATGTATTTTATGTGTGTATTTAATTGCAGATCGTCCCATTCTAGAGGCACATTTTGAACTGAACACAAGTTGCTCATAGCTTTTTTGTACAATCTGGCCCATATAGGCTATGATTTGATCGAAATCATGGACATTGGTGGTTCGGCTGGTTTCGGCAACAACGTTTGACTGCTTGATATGGTCTCAAATTGGGAAAATCATAATGATCTTGCGGAAACGCCAAGGAAAGCAGTCTCGGCCCGAAAAAAAGCCATATGAGGCGAAAAAATGGTTTAAAACGTGATTTTCAGGGCTCCGGAGTGATCCGGCCCGGCGTGTATTTAATGTATTTTTACAAGCCATACATTGCATACATCGGGCCTCCTGCGCCCATTCAATACATACACGGCCAAAATCATTTCCGACCCAGCACTAACATTGAATTTGAATTTTTTTGCTCCCGCCGCTCGGTTGCATCCCGACAGCCTGCGGTACGTGCGAGGGCGGTCCCGTCGAGGCCACACGACTATCCCCATGCTGCCCAGGCCCACATCTTTGGTGGCAAAGTGGATATCTGATGCTATCAACTCTATAGAACCGCGCCAGCTCGCGTGTGATTCAAAACGCGCCTCCGTTATTGCGCCCGGCCAATAGTCTATTATAGTATTACAGTTAAAGACAAGCGATGGCGACACAGGTGATTCCAAGGCTGCTGCTTCATTTTCCTTCATGTTCCTCTTCTCTTCAACCCTATTCGCTTGCGCAGCGACCACTGCTCTCGTATCCGCCACTCCTTCTTCAAAAGTAGCCGCGGCTTGCCAGAAAGCCGCAGATGCCAGTGTTACTCGGGATCCGTCTGTCTTCACTAGCGTAACATACGACTATGTCGTCGTCGGTGGGTTGCCTGCATTCAGTAATACCACCTTCCCCGGCCGCTGAAACGCGACTTTGAAAGGTGGTGGAACGGCGGGGATGACATTGGCAGCGAGGTGCGCAAAATTGAGCAAACTTTTCTTCCGCATCTTCATTTTTCGCGTGTAGACTGGCTGAGAACCCTCGCGTCAAAGTCGGGGTTATCGAGGCTGGTGATTTCTTCTTGAATGACACCATCATCAACACACCGAGTGAGCTTCCAAGTTGCTTTCGACTCAAATCCTCGATGCCTAACTCACGCAGGTTCTTCGTTCTTTGCACTCGGAAATCCTACCTATGACTGGATGTTCGCCACCGTTCCTCAGGAGAGTGCAGGCAACAGAGAAATAGCACTTCCTCGGTATGTTCATGGCGCGATACTTGGCAAACAAATCTCACAAAAATTATAGCGCCAAGCTGCTCGGCGGTTCCACTGGTATAAACTTAATGGCTTACAATCGCGCCTCAGCTTCAGAGTACGACGCGCTCAACAAGTTCTCTGGGGAT
Source organism: Favolaschia claudopus (assembly GCA_037176885.1). NCBI lineage: Eukaryota > Fungi > Basidiomycota > Agaricomycetes > Agaricales > Mycenaceae > Favolaschia > Favolaschia claudopus. The sequence continues at coordinate 264,805 of JAWWNJ010000026.1, read as the reverse complement.
TCAAAGTGGAATTGGAAGAGCTTTGTTCCATTCTTCCAAAAATCATCCACCGTCGCTCCGACATCCGACAACACGCTCTCCAGCCGTGCTGCTAACACTGGACCGGTCCATGTAAGTAATGCATCCTCGACAAAACGTACCTTTGACTTAGCATGTTGCCCACAGGCGTCGTACAACTCGTTCTTGGTCGAGCCTGTGGGAAAAATGGTAGCCGCTTTCAACAAATTGGGTATCAACACCAACTCGGATTTCGTGCGCGTTTTTACTTTCCGTTTCTTCAAACTTGATCTAATGTAACTTGTTCATCGTTCTCTCAGTTGGACGGCAACGGAACAGGAATCTACAACAGCTTGGTCTCCGTCGACCGCGAACAAGGTACCCGCTCATACGCGTCGAGCTACCTTTGCGGTCTACCTCCCAAGACGAACTTGCACATTCTGCTTCATGCTCACGTATGCGACTATCGTTCTCTCCTTCCGTCCTGTGGAAACGATCTCGCGTTTATTTTTAGGCTGCGAAAATCAACTTTGTCAAATCCGGCAAGACCAATGTGAAAGCTACTTCCGTCGATATCGTGGTGGCGTCGAAGACATACACCGTCAAGGCGTCGAAGGAGGTCATCGTGTCCACCGGTACCGACCAGACCCCGCATTTGCTTGAACTTTCGGGTGCGACTCGAAATAACTTTCCTATTTTCATCTCTGATCGGACTACTCATTACACTGTCAGGCATCGGGAACTCTGCGATCTTGTCTAAGTTTGGCATCACGACACTCATCGACCTTCCCGCAGTTGGAGAGAACTTCCAAGAGCATCTTTACACTGGCGTTGAATGGAAGCTCAAACCCGGTGTCACGACTTTCGGTGAGCCAATTTGTGGATTCCTCGGGTGTAGGGACTGAATCTTGTAAACAGATATCCTGCAAAACAATGCATCGTTCGCTGCCGAGCAAAAGGCGTTGTAGTACGTCCTTTCGTTCACCTTTGCAATATCCCGAGATTGAGTGTATTTCAGCGACGCAACAGGTTCTGGATGGTTCGCCGGATTGGACGCTACCATCGCGTTCGTTCCCATGCAGCAATTGGCAGCTGATAGTGCCGACCGGGTCGCTGCTCTGTCCAAGTTGCTCGACGACGAACGCAAAGCTGCGAAGCCGGACAGCATCCAGAGCTTGCAGTTGCCTATCCAGCAACAATGGCTTCAGGAAGGCAAGGTTGGCCAAGCCGAGTTCATCCTCTGGAGTCGAGGCTTGGTGAACCCTCAGCCCAACGAGTCCTATGTCTTCATCCTTGGCGGTGCCTCGCATCCTTCGAGTCGGGGTAGCGTTGTAAGTATCATTCGTCTTGACCTCCCGTCCGTCAGATTATTGATTCGTTTGTAGCACTTGCAGAGCGCAGATCCTCTGGCGCCACCGACCATCGACCCCCGCTTCCTCAGCACTGAATTCGGTGCGATCTCTCTTCTTCGTTACTCTCCCCGAAACTCAACCATACTCGCGCAGATATACAAGTCATGCTGGACTGCATTAAGCACATCTTTGCAGTAGGCAAAACCTCGCCATTCGCAGATATGCTCGATGTTCAGATCACTCCTGACCCGTCGGTTGTCAGCGATGAGGACTTGATTGAGTGAGCTATGATTATACCGCTTACCGTTCACGAATTCATCGACACTCTGCCAGATACATTCGTGGCGAAGCGGCCGGCGGACACCACCACATTGGCACGGCCGCGATGGCACCTAAATCCGCAGGAGGCGTCGTCGACACCCACCTCCGTGTATACGGCACAGACAACCTCCGAGTCGTCGACGCGAGCATCATCCCTGTTCACATCGCGGCCCATCTCGAAAGCACGATATATGCGATCGCTGAGAAGGTTTGTTTTTCCCGTCCACCGCTCTGCGCTATCTGCTAACGAATTCAAACTAGGCCGCAGCTATGATTCTGGCCGATTGTTAAACTTTTCGCATTCCTCTATTAACCGTTAAGTTATGCAGAATTCTCTCGTAATTTATCCAGGCATTGCACTCACTTATTCTCCTACTACATACATCCCCTGGCTCTGGGGTACTGGGCTGACTATCGTTGATACTTACTGTATATACGCTTTGACAAATATTTTCTATAAACTATTGATTATGTATTGTTACATAAGGAGTCGAACTGAACCTGATCCGTGTGAATGCGCGAGACGAATTGAGTCGGTTCAGCTCACCGGCAACCAAGTCGGTCTAAGTCGGTCATGGGATCGAGATCTGTGCCTGCTGCATCGCCTCTTGTCAATCGCATCTCGAGAAACAGAAGACGCCGTCGATCATTTTGATAAGACTCAGATAGAAGATTCGGAAGACATGTCCGAAGATATCGACTCTTGAGACTTCCAAATGCGGAAGTCCATCACCATGTGGCGAACAGTCAAATACCTGTTCCCAGAATCTGGGTTCGGCACCAAATAATTTATTGGACCTCGTGCAGGCTGAGTTGGTGGCGCTGGTCCCAATCGCACGTTGCGGGCTGAACAATCTTTACGAAAAAATCTTCGGCAACCAGGGTGTTTGTATTCTATGTGCAGATCTCCTCATTGATTCGTACCTTGTGCCAAGGCCTCCGCGCACGACTCAGCCCAAGCTCACCGCCCATGATCTGAGTAGAAACGTGCGCGTCGGGGACGCTTGAAACTCGAATTGAAGAGAGAGAGAGCAACGTTTCCGAACGCTGAAAGATATCATTGTGTTATGAAGGCAAATTGCAAGTCTACAAGGGGTGTGATACAGATGCATTATCCAAATAAAAAAAGCAAGCAAAATTCCACGGAGGTTCTACATCAACTTGTATCGCATGTTGAAGGGAAGAAGATGTGCGACAAGAAGCCACGCCTAAACGAAGACTTGAGCACGGGCACCAAGCGAACGGTTAAAGCTTACTTACATTGTAGATCTTGTATGACGTCTTGTCTTCCAAGTTGGACCGTAGCGCGTAGTACCTCCACCCAATATAGACGCCGAGAGCGCAGAACACGGCTCCTGCAAGACCCTCTATCCTCCATAACCCAATGAGATGAACAGACCATAAAAGAGGGAGTAATAATAATATGATGCGAGAAAGTTCGGGGGCATATATTGGAAGGGTCACTCTTCCGAGCGCGCGGTCCCCAGTAACGTCGGGACAATCCTGGGCCTATACAAAGTGAGTCTCGGCGAATCGACGCGTTGTACATAAGGACGCGTACATGGATCGTGGTCAAGATGACCAACGCGCTCATCGAAATTGCTTGCAACGATATCTCGTCCAGAGATGTCGATTTCCCTTGTAAAGATTAGTTCAATCGAACGTCAACGAAGACCGAGACTGTGCTGCGACTCACCCATGAGTTTCGTTGCGCCAATCTCAAACACCGTATATCCAAACATCGCAGACAAGTTCTTCCCAAACCAGTGGCCCGCCAATTTGAACTCGTCGTAGGCAATGGTGACGGCAGTCAACGAGGCGCTAGTTAGCGCAAGATCTGCGCCATACAATGCCGACAGGCCTATACATGTGGGAACGAGCGCCCAGCGAAGAATTGTTGCGGTGGTTGCTGAGATGCGGCCAGCAGGAAGTGGTCGCCAGGGTCGATTTATCGCGTCCTCGACCACGGACTTGTACTGATTCGACACATTGCACTGCAGAAGGTGCAGCCATATCCAGAAAATGCCGCTAAGCAAATGCCTCAAGGACGCGAGAGGCGCGACGGCGATAGCAAAACAAGTAACAGGACTGCACGCGATGATCGTCGGTCAAAGAGGCGCGAAATATTCAAAAATCGATTTGTGCGCACCCAATGATAGTTTTGAAATCGGTATAGGTAAAAAGAAATAATGTTACGCCGCAGTCCCATATACTGTGGACCATTCGAGAGAGTGTGTGAGTCGCCATGTAAGGAAATTGGCAGACGAGAGGCGCGATAATAAAAGGCAGGACACCAGTTGTACTGGACGGTCCCCCCGATTGAGACAACCAGCGGGATCAAAGGGCTGAGCGGGAGGTACCACCTGCATATTTGACGAATCTCTGGTTAAATCATAAGCGTACGCCCCCGTTGATGCATCAAGGCAGCATCATCCGGCTGGAACCATCAGTTCCGGAAGTTTGCCCGACCGACCCGGGGATCGCCGTTTAGCGTTTATCATCCGTCATAGCTCTGCACTGGAACATGTTGCACAGATTCAGAAGGCGAATACAGTGCATTCAATTCCGTTAATGGTAGGAACGAAGAGATTTCGATAGATAAGCTGTACAGTACATAGAAATAAGTTTTAGTCTACTCTCAGAGTTCGCTGTGGTGTTTTCGTCGAGACCAAGTAAAATACATTGTGCTTGTAGAAACTGTGTGCGGATTGTCGAGATCGTCAAGGAATTGTTTGAGAATGGTGGCCGTTACCCGCGTCGGATACTTTTCCTCCAGACCACGAGCAACGTCAATATACGACTGTCTCCAGGCGACTCCCAGATGTTGTTCGGGCGGGGCTACGGGTGTCAAATTTCAATTAAAACGGCGCCCATGAATTTCAAAAAAGCTGGCTCGTACCGTTGCTTTTCACGGCTGCGGTGTCGTGTGGGAAAGGTATAACGGTTCGACGAACATTGACCTCGCTGAAAGCGTTCGATGCCAATAAAATTCTTTCAAGGTCGCTTCCGATGCAAGGATTTGCACCGGTTTCGCGCATGATGACATGAAGCTCGCGAACCAAGGCAGTCGTATGCGCCACTCCGTAGTTGTCGTGCGCGTCCGGAATGTAGTCGTCCGGATCTTCGACAAGCAGCCATCCCCCGGGTTTAACGAACTCTGCGATATGTTGTAGCCGCTCTGCAGCATTCGGTATCTGTTCAAATGCAAGTCAGCGTCTCATTTAGATTTCAATAAAGTGAATTCGGACATGAAGCATAACGAGACGACAGTGGACAACATCGAACTTGGCTCTGGCAAAAGGCAAGGGCTGAAGAATATCGTGCTCTACAAACTTGAGATTTGGAGGAAGCGGCCTTCATCTTGTGTGAGTGGACGAAACCGAACAAAGCAAAATCGGAGCTCACCTTGGTGGAAGAGGATGCTGGTCGATAGCAGTGACCGAAGCACCCGGAAATCTCGTAGCAGCAGCGATTGCCCTGAGCGAATCTATGAGATAAATTTAACCAAACGGTAAAGAGCAATTACCATGCACCACCACCGGACCTAAATTGAGGGTCAATGATCAATGAGCGGCAGTTGTGATGCGTTCAACTTGCCCAATTTCGAGTATTTCTTTGGGATCCGAGAGTTCGAGAGGAGCAAATGAAAGACGATTCCCAAAGTAGCGAGTGTATGCGTTGTGAACGCTATCTAGCCTGCAAGACTGTGTCAATTCTACCTCTGGTAACCTTCAAGGCTTGAGACGAACCGGTTCAATTCGCTTTGGGCGGTAGACGCGTGCTGAAAAGCAGTCAGAGTTGAAAGAAGAAGGGCAAAGTCGTGGGGAACTCACGTCGAGAACATAAAGCTCTTGGTTGACGGACATTGAGGGAAATGGTTATTGGCCAAGTTGCGGCTTATAACCACAGTCCGATCAAATATATGCCGTAGCGATTCCCAGGGTTCGATTCCATCTTTTTGATGTGCATCCATCATCTCGATTTCAATGGATCAGTGTCTCCCTCGAAACTGCGAAGGTCTTGGGCTCTTCTATCCAATTAATCGATCTTGTTCTTATACCACAACGTCCGCCAAAGCTCCACCTGTTTGCCCCCACAATGACTCTCCAAACTCTGCCTGTTGACGCCAATGGAACTGTCCTTGCTTATACCGACACGGGCAAGCCACCCACCGACACATATACCACCATCTTTGCCATCCATGGCATGAATTTCAACGGACGTCAGTCACTCCATGCAGATTCATACGCTCGGTATTGACGTTCGCATTCGATAAGTCGTTTTCAAGCGTTTAGGCGCCGCAGCGGCCAAGCAGAACATTCGTCTCGTTGCTGTTAATCGCCGCCAGTACGAGGGATCTACACCATACGCTGGCGCTGAAGGCTTCATTCCGATCACTGGCTCTGACGAGGAGAAGGCTGGTTTCCTCGCTAGTCGCGGCATCGAGCTTGCCAACTTCGTCTCCACTTTCATCGAGAAGAATGACCTTCCTCCCATCTCTGCTGACGGTAAGACTGGCGGGGTAGCATTCCTCAGCTGGTCCGCTGGAAGCACTCTTCCGTGTGCTGCTATCGCCAACATCGGCAGTCTGTCCGCGGACGCTCAGGCCCGGTTCAAGTCGCATCTCAGAGCGCACGTTATGTATGGTATGTCATGATATCTTCTCTCGCACGACTTCACCTTACAACGGTCCAAACAGAAACTCCATCCCTCGCCCTCGGCCTTCCCCTCCCTCCTGACAACTGGTCTCCCCACATCGACAAGTCCATTCCCGAAGAAAAACACGCCTTGATGTTCACTTCGTGGATCTCTGGCTACTTCGACCATGGTGACCTCTCCACCAGGGATCTCAAGGTCCTCAACTATCACGTTCCCTCGCCTTACCGCCGTCCCTCCATCTACGACATGACGAAAGAGGAGGTCGACTCGATCGTCGATATGCGCGTCGTGGAGATTCCAGCCATGTTCATGAGCATGGCGCAGGCCAACGCAGCATACAAGAAGGCGCTTTTCGACAAAGAGATCAAGACGCTTGTACCCTCGCTCAAAACCACCTATATCACCGGCGATGCGACTGCGTCCTATTCTATTGCAGCCATGTGGTCGATCGAAGACGACAACAAGGCAGAGGGCGGGGACGTCAAAACCGTGGTTGTTCCTGGCGTCAACCACTTCGTGAGTTCCTTATTTCCCTGTCTCGAACGAGCTTTGTTCATGCGTCTCGCTCTAGTTTCACTGGGAGGACGCTGAAGGTGCACTCAAGGTCTTTTTGAATGCTATCTAGAGTACTTAGATGTCTTTCTCCTCTTTTTCCTCCTCACTGTGTCATCTTCGGGTTTTTAATTGAATGGTTCATCACTCTGTTGTATGTATTCTTCTACAATGCGTCTTCCGCTCTCTGTTTTTGGTTATCCTACCAAAGGACTCCGGACATCGTCCACCTCCGATGGCGGCGACCCGGGAACCCCAGGGTATACGTAAGTTGAACAATCTCAGAACCGCGTAGGATATCGCGCACCGACTTGCAGACGTAATCGAATTTCTTTGGATGGAAAGAGCATACTGAGGTGGAGGCGACGCGACCGCAGTCCAGCTGAAGCAAGCCAGTTCAGTGTACAGTAACACTGAACTCAATCAGACACCAGGGTGGGTTGATGAACATTCAACGATATCAAAGATTGTGGTGGCCTTCTCTTCTTTGTTGTACCTGGCCTGATCTTCGCCCAGCTTGGTCAATGGCTGGAACAAGCTCGCCGCTATTTCTGGATCCAATCCCAGTATACTGTATACTCGTTCCGTTCCGTTCAGCCATGGCCAACCGAGGATGATCTACACACTGGCACTGAGATCCGCTGCGAGAAATCTACTGCTGTATTTGACATGATTTCCGCTGGGATGGTTCCTGTTTCTTCCCGCGCCAATAGACCCGTCGACTCCCGTCGACCGCCCAATCGGGATAAGTGGTATGTATTTGACAACACCGAAGAATTCCGCATCTCGTGTCGGGGTCAATATTACAGCGATATCTTCAGCGCTGCAGAGCTTCTCAGCCTTTAGGTTAGGGTCCGCGCAGGTTCGTTTTCTTGCGCCTATCGATCATTCGAACCGAGACACGGTCGTGTAAACGGGCGCACAGCGCGTGTCAAGGTTGATCAGGAGGCTTGAAACCACGGGCTGCATGACGGAAAGGGACTGAAAGTCACTGAGCCTACCGTGGCATCCACGAGCATCCACGCTCCGTGTTTGAAAATTTGAACATCGGGGCGATCCTATTTCAATTGCGTCAGAGCGGTCTCCGTCGGCAAGCTGAGAGTTGAGTTGAGCTGGCCTGCTCGTGGGCGTCCCGCCAAGTGATATATATATTCGGTGCCGAGTTGAACGCGAACGGATCATCAGCGCCGCACCTTGTCAAGACTCGAGTAAATGCGTCGCGAAAGTCGATGTGGGCGAATTGGGAGAGCTCTTGTTGAGTAGAGTAGAGTGATATCATGATCAACGGTGCTTGAGCGATTTCGTGGCGGCGACAAGATACTTAGGAATAATTCACTTGTCATACAGTTACGAAGTGAATTAATTCTCTATGGAAGAAATTCTGGGGCGGAAGTAAGTAGAACAGTGTTTCAGAAATGAGGCTTGAATGGCAGAAAGAATTTCAGAAGGGGTTGGTGGATCGGACTGGGAGACCTCGCTGTTTGCGTCTTGCAATTGAACTCAATGTCAAGTCGAAACCTGTAAATTTAATTCGAATCATAGTTGGCGCCCAGCCATAATATAAAGGATGGGTACACACACACCGGTAAAAAGATGGGGATTCGTTACGCGCCGCATGTTCGGGCGCTCAAGTTCATACAAATGATATCCGTATCAATGCGTACCTTTGAATTGTAGCTTTGAATGGTTGGAAAATTGTTTCGAATCAGGTCGAACTCGCACATAGAGAAATGTTAGTGCATGATTGCGTCCTTCACAGTTGACGGTTGTGCAGACAGACCAGCGCGAGTTGGAAAGCCGAAATGCTTAGTAGCGGATAACGAGCAGTGGAGGGGGTTAATATATATGACAATGACAACATCAGCAGTGCCTGCTCAAGTTCTCGCATGTAGATCTAGAAGGCGACACATTGTGCGGAATTCGCGTGCAAAACATGGATCCGGAACGCACACTCCAGAACAGATAGAGCTAGCCTCTTACAACAGACGCGTAAGAACTAAGAAAGACAGTTTTTGTCGTACCGGGATAGAGCAGAGCAAATCAAGGCTGTAGCCCGTGGGTAGGCTCACCTAGAACTAGACTTGAAAAACAGAAGTGTCGGTAAATTTATCGTGGATTGAGTAGAGATTGTACTATTGTGATAAGAAGATGGATGGGTGGCGGATGAAGCGTCGCCCTCAGGTCGCGAGTTGTTGCGTTGGGTGGCGTGGTGGTGGGCGCGAAAAAAAACGCGGTCACACTGATAGAGCGTGACCTTATAATGCCGGAATGCCGACGGGGATCTCCGGCAACCGGCTGTCAAACAATCGAAGATTCTGATTTGCGATCCACCGACTTGAAAGGTGATGGCTACGAACTCAGGGCACCCTTTCTCTTGGACTTTGACCTCCGTTCTGAAATGAGCTACTTTGAAAACTCGAAACTACTCTGGAAACCACAACAACCCTCCCAAACTTCTATTGCAAGGTTGCGCAGGTTCATTAACAGGAAGCATGGACTCAGTCTAGGTCAGTTCGCAAATTGGCTTATTCAGGCTGGCCTGTTGAGTGCATATTTTGCACATATAGAGAATTATGATCAGTTGCACCAATATTCTATTCAAACATATACCTTCTGGGTCGATCTCTGGGAGTTTCTGGGCATTATTTCATCTGTGCCGCCTGGTGACAAGGTAAGCATTTCGCCAACTGAGTCTTGCGCTTGCAAGTTGACAATCTTGTAGATAATCGAGCCCGGAGCTATCCCTGAGGTTCCTGTATGGTTCCCGGGTACCCGCTTGAACTGGGCCGAGAACCATCTGCGTCGAGTCGACGATGCCATTGCATGCACAACTGGTGGCGAAACTGGTGTCGTCAAAGATTATTCTTATCGTCAGCTCCGGGAACTCGTTCGGCAAATGGCAAGTGCCATGCGTGCCCATGGCCTGAAGGCAGGCGACCGAGTCGCAGGTTTGTCAACTGTACGCTTCTTTCTTTCGACACAACTAACCCTCGCTAGCCGTCGTAAATAACACCATAAATGCCATCGTTATTTGCTTTGCCACGGCCAGCATTGGCGCTATCTATTCCAGCACCAGCAGTGATATGGGAGCTCCTGTACGTTCGATACTCAAATTGTACACATGCTTCCACTCACTCATACGACCGACCCCCGCAGGCCATTCTCGATAGATTCACGCAACTCAAGCCTAAGCTCATTGTTTCGGAGACCGAAGTTGTATATGGCGGGAACATCGTCAATATTTCCGCCAAAACAAAAGAAGTCTTCCAAACCCTGCGGAAACACGGCACGCAGCTTGCCATCGCGCTCCCCAGTGTTGCGACCGGAAAGGATATCAAGATTCCTAACAGGTACGGTCACACATATAGCCGCATTTTCTATAGTGTAATTGCGAAACTAGTGTCTCTCTATCCAAATTCTTGAGCTGGGATAACGGACGGCCATTGGTATTCGAACAATTGCCCTTCAGCCATCCACTTTTCATTCTCTTCACTTCGGGTACATCCGGTCCTCCGAAATGCATCGTTCATTCTGCTGGAGTCAGTGTCGGTCTCACTGCATAGTCTACAGCAGACTGAAATCATTCGTAGGGTTTCCTGCTGCAATCTTTGAAAGAGAAGAGACTGCATTGGAGTGTCGATCCTGAGGACACTTTCTTCCAATGGACAACGGTAATTCCATATTCCGCGCTTGAAAACTCGGGTTCCACTAACTTGTTAGACCGGTTGGACCGTTTGGAACGGAATGTTGTCAAACTTCGCGAACGGCTCGCGTCTCGTATTATACGACGGCTCGCCGTTCTACCCCTCCACGCGTGAATTCTTAAAGTTCGTTAACGATCAAGGGTATGTCCTGTTACTCTATCGTCCTCTCGATTCTGAGTCGCCTTTCATAGAGTTTCTGTATTTGGAACCGGCCCGCGGTTCATCGCTGAAGTCATCGCTCAAGGAATCAATCCTCGTAAATTTCAACCCCAAACCTCCAAACATATCGCATTGACCACATTTATAGGAGAAATTGGTTCCTTCGAAGCCCTGAAAACTATCTCATGTGTCGGGTCAGTTATGACTTCGCCCATGTTCGCCTGGACGCAGAAGGCGTTTGGCGACCATATCCTTATTGTGTCGCCGTATGGCGGGACGGAGACGTGTATCGGCTGTGAGTGTTTCTGTATTCTTTCCCGAGTTCAGTTGCTTACCACTCCCGGGTAGTGACTACGGGGAATAATTCGTTGCCCGTTTATGCTGGCGGTGAGTGGTGTTGTATGATTTCGTGAAGGCCAAGCTAGACCAGGGCCTCAGAAATCCAATGCAAAGGGCTTGGAATGGATGTTCGGGTATTTGATCCCCAAGGTAACAATATCGAGGATACAGGAGTTGCTGGCGAAATAGTACGCCTCTATCGTTCCTGCCGAGTTTTCAGAATGCTCACGAGAGTGCGTTGCAGGTTGTTGTGCGGCCGCATCCCACTCAACCTCTATACCTATGGGGGGACAAAGACGGGAAGAAGTATCGTGAGACGTACTTCAGCATGTATCCTGGTATGTATCTTTTCTTGTCCTCGCCTCCTCCTTACTTACGACTTTCGTAGGCGCCTGGCAGCAGGGCGACTTTGTCGTTATGAACCCGGTTACCAAGGGAATCAAGATCCTTGGACGCAGGTGAGTACATCTCAATATTTCTATGCTTATGCGTTGGTTCGTAGACTCATTTGGGCATAGCGACGGTGTACTCAATCCCTCCGGTGTCCGGTTCGGTGCAACGGAGATATACTCAGTGCTCGAGCGGTTCTTGGGGCCTGTTGCAGATTTCCTGTGCGTTGGCCAACGCCGCCCGGAAGACGTCGCGGAGCGGGTTCTGCTGTTCCTCAAGATGCGACCGGGTACGAAGCTCGAGGATAGTTTGGTTGCGGAAATCAAGACGACTATCCGAAATGCGTTGAGTCCGAGACATGTGCCGGCTTTTGTTCTTGAGGTGGCGGATATTCCGGTTAGTCCTCCATTGCGACGTCCTCGAGTAGGGGTGTTGATGTCGACTGACCATATTACTCCAGTACACGGTCAACGGTAAGCGCATCGAACAGGCGGTGAAGCAGATTGTGTCGAAGTCGGGCATGAAACCCAGCGGGACTGTGGCGAATCCCGACTCCTTGAAGCTATATTATAAGTTCCAGGATCTGCCTGTCGCCGAGTTGAAGTCAAGAATGTAAAAAGGAATCTGATATACATTCATTTTTATTTTTATTTCATTGGGTTCCAGTCGGCATTTCGTAGGAGTTGAAGTTGGAAGCGTGGAGGCATTAGATGAATGATGAATGACCGAAACCTGGTGCTAGTGGTGAACGTTGAACTTTGGAGTCGCATCGTCGATGGAGTGGCTGTGTTCGCCCTAACTTGTGCCTCGACCACCGCTCAAAAGTTATGTCTGTATCAGTAATATCAAATGTTCGGTTAACCGCTCTCTCTCTTCTCCACCATGTCCCGCGTCCACGACCCCAGCAAGCAGAATGCAATTGACATGGATAAGGCGAGAGCCGCGGCGTCCATCAACGTCGTTGATGTGCGCAACTTCCTGAATGGTCAGTTGCATAATGACAATCGCAGAACGGCGGTCGACAACGTATGCCTGTATAGATGGCGCTGCGAGGTGGCGCAAAAGGGAGAAAATTGTCGGGATTCTCTCTACGGACCCTCTGTTCGACAAGTCCAAGCGGTAATTCTGAAGTAATCGAATGCGTGGTGCAACAAAGCTAATGCGGAGGGAAGACCGTTCCAAAATCGACAGCAGCAGTTTCTACGCGGCGAATCAATCTCCAATAGATTGTACGAGTTGAAAGAGATTCACAAATGGACGCAGGAGGATATGACTATTGCTCTTTCGGTAATGGATGAAGGTCTTGCCATATGTGAGGTTCCTCAGCAATAAATATCTAGATTTTTTGACCCATTATTCCCATTAGCGCCTCATAATGTCGGTAAGTTGCCAACTGACCGAGTGCTGCTCACATACCAACTCACTTTGACGCAGCTTTCGAGCCGGTCATTGATCTCCAAGCCACACCTGACCTTCTCTCCAAATACTCCGCCCTTGTGGCGAATAAGGGCATTCTGGGCTGTTATCTGCAAACAGAGCTCGGACACGGAAGCAACGTCAATAAGTTAGAAACAACAGCGACATACTTGCCTCAGACGCAAGAGTTCGAGATTCATTCGCCCACCTTGACGAGCACAAAATGGTGGATTGGCGCACTTGGAAAGACTGCTACACATGGTGTTATTCAGGCTAAATTGATTCTGCCGGGCGGGAAAGATATGGGTCCTCATCTCTTTCTGATTCAGCTTCGTTCGCTTGGTGAATTCCGTCTTATCGTAATTTCGATTCACTTTTACTGAAGAATACTACAGATACACATAAGAGCCTTCCTGGTAGAATCATCGGAGACATAGGTTCATCATCTTCGAGTTTTTCTACGTGTCTGCAACTAACTGGATTCAGGTCCCAAGGCATTCGGCGGCTGGGCGTCAACGGACAACGGTTTCGCCCGCTTCGATCATGTACGGATACCTAAGGAGAACATGCTTTCCAAGTTTGCGGGCGTCACCGATTCGGGTGAATATGTGACGCCGCCGCACGCGAAGATGAGCTTCAGTGGGGTAAGCATGATTCATGTTTCAAATCCTTGAAAATTCATGAAATTGAAATCAACCTCCCGAAGCTGCTTTATTTCCGCTCCAAGTGAGTTTATACGGGTCTCCGTCTGTCTCCGCACTGAGCTGGGGATTAGGATGGTAACCAATGCCGGCTGGCTCATCGCGAAAGGCATTCGTCTCTTGCTCTTCCTTGAGTTGATTAGTAATTTCTTTCTTTCCAGGCGCCACCGTTTCCATTCGATATGCCACTGTGCGCCGTCAGGGCGAAATTGGTCCCGATGGGCTCGAACGGCAAACAATCAGTTACCCCTCCCTCCACGCACGTATCATTCCCTTGCTCGCGCGAGCGTATGTCTACATCGAGCTTGGGCGTGCCCTGGTATGTATTCGAGGTGTCGAGCAGCCGCGCACTAGCTGATAGATAACGTTAAAGACGAAACGCGTCGACGACCTCGCACGCGGGTTGTCCTCAGGAGATATGTCGCAATTGGCTGAAATGCACGTTATGACCAGTGGTCTCAAGGTCCTTGTATCGACCACTGGTATACAGGATCTCGAGACTGCGCGAAGGTCGATGGGTGGTCATGGATTTAGTGCGTTTTCTGGCATAGGAAAACTCTACGCGGACTTCGTACCTGCTGCAACGTAAGGAACTTCCACCTTTGTCCGGAGGAATTGCCGCTCACTCATACACTGTTTGGCTTAGATACGAGGGCGAGAACTTCGTACTTGACCAGCAGGTTGTACGTGCCGCACTGAAGACGTTCCGTGGACTATCTTCCACGAAAGTGCCTTCGCTTTCCATAACCTCGTTGTATCTTCGTCACCTACTTGATAAAGACTCTGCCCCACCGAGCTTGGATGACCAGGCATGGACGCAGCCTACCTTTGCTATCCTCCTGCTCGAGTGGCGCGCAGCGTTCCTTGTTCAGGAAATTGCCAATACCACGAGTGCCCCGGAACCCACAGCTGCTCACCGTGCTTCGCGTGCAGTTACCGAAGCCTTTGTCGCTGGGCGGGTGGGGGAGCTGATAACCGGACTGGACGCCGCACTCAAACCGCGTGAAGCCGCTGTTGTGAGGAAGGTTTATCTGCTGGTACGGCACCTTTCTCGCTATCCGTTTCGTCCCTTTAGCTCACGAAACAACACCGCCAGTTCCTTCTCATGACTGTAGAATCGGGGCTGGTCGATCTATTTTCTTTCGGCCTGTTCCCAGCGTCCCGAATGCAGTCTCGGGACGCGACCCGCGGGCTCCGATTGGCGATTGCAGGCTTGTGTAAAGATTTGCTTCCCGAGGCGATTGGGCTGAGCGACGCTTTCGGATTCACGGACTGGGAGCTTGATAGGTATGCTGCTGACTGTGTTTCGTTAGTCCTTTGCTAAGATCGAAACAGCGCGTTGGGGGCGTACGATGGGAAAGTGTATGAGGCACTCTGGGCAAAAGCTCAGCAGGAGCCGTTGAATGAGACGGATGTCACCGAGGCCTACCAGGTGCGCTCAATCTTAATTGGCTAATTACTCGACCAATGACCGACCGGAATCACTTAGACATCGATTCGACCTCTGTTATTGCGTGGGCAAAAACTGGCGAAAGCTAAACTGTAACCATTTGCGACGGAAGGAAGGAGGATTTATAGAGGCTGTATTTATGGTTTAAATATCGATGGCGGGCAGAATTTGCGATTTGGGATATTAGTTGTGTTCAACGAAGTGTATCTTTACTGGTCCTGGTTATCTCACTGTCAGTGAGTAGCATTGCAGCAGTGAGCCCTGAGCTGCCTGAGGAAGCCTGAAAATGATTAGATCAAAATGAGTCACGCAGTTTTAGCGTGATCGTGTTTCTCTCCAATTTGCCACCTTGCCGAGGGCTCGACGTTGCCAGCCTCATCTCACCCACTCACTGCTCCTACTCCTCTACACAGCTCAGTTTCATCGACGATTGGGCTGCTGACCTGAACCTGGACTGCAACGTGGCATATTTTCTCAAGAACTAGAGTTGTATCTTCCACTGAACACAAGCGCTATTCAACCCAGTGCGTCCAATGCCTCTCTACTAACGACACTTGTTCTAACATTCGAAAAGATCGACACACCTTGACTCGACTGGGCCATGTATTCTGACGACGACCCAGATCTTGCTCGCGCGATCGCATTAAGCATCAAGGAGGCAGAACAATCCAATGGTCATCCCAATACAAGTCGCGGTACGAAGAAGAACACTGTGGTAAAGAAAAACTCACCGCAGAAGAAAACAAAATCGTCCGCGCCAGAAGTCCTTGTCATTAGCAGCGACGAGGATGAAGATGACATTGTGGAAGTGCCCGCGCCGCGCGAGAAGGGTAAAGCCGTGAGCAAGCAACCTGTGACTGAAGAAGCGAAACCGCCAGAAGTCTCTGCACCTACTGGCGTCGCGCCGCCTTCTTGGCTCAATGATCGCGCGCAAATGGAGCGCGAACGTCTCGCACGGCAGAAACGCATGCGAGGACCATCACCGCCGCCTGCACCACCTGGATCCGAATCTGATGACGAAGAGCTCGACGATTCCGATGTGGGAGGCAGTGGGAGCGAAGGCAGCGCGCGGAAACGCGCGAGACTTGACTCTACTGGAGCTTCTGTCACCACAGCAGGTGGCACGAAATCAGAGAGCGGGCGGCGTATGTTCCTCGACGGCGCGTTACTTCGCATTGATACCAAACATGCCGATGCCACAATTCCCAACAAGCCGGAGTCCATCCGACTCACTGAAATCTTAGGTCCGAAGACGGACCTAGCGTTTGCGATTCTCAGCGCATTCGTAGTCGACCCAAGCTGGATATACGGCTTCTTCGACCACGAGACGCCGGTGGTTCTGGTGACGGACCCCAATACATGCGGAGCAGAAGATTGCTATGATCGGTGAGTTGGTATGTTCATTGCCTGTGACTTTTTTCTCAGTGGCTTCACAGCCCGAGTTTGAAGAACATGTTTCCACACTGGGTTCGCGTGGCCCCTCCTCTGCGCGATGGCCGCGGCTGCATGCACATGAAATACATGCTACTCTTCAGCAAGTCCGGCGGATTGCGAGTGGTCATCAGTAGTGCCAATCTGGTACCCGAAGATTGGAGAGACGTGGAGAATGTGAATTCTTTTCCTTGCCTCGATACGGTTGCATTTGATTGACCTGGAATTCTCAGTATCTATTCGTGCAAGATATTCCCCTTGCCGCCGAAGGAAAACCCACTACCAACGCTCGACCTCTGGAGAAACCCGGCGAATCTTTCCCAGCGATGCTTGCCCGTGCCCTGCGTTCGACTGGGGTAGAAGAAGCACTCTCGATCATGACGCGCCAAGGGGTAGTGCCTTCTGCCTTTCCTGTCGTCTCGTTCTTGCTAAACGCGATTTTAGCACACTAACCTTCCGCTTTCCACTCTTCTTCCACTGGCCTCCGCGCGCTCCAAACACGGGCCGTCACCAACACACCTTGAAACGCGGTGGGATTGGAGTCGCGTGCGTGCTGCCTTGGTTCCCAGCGTGGCGGGGAAGTGGGAGGGATGGGCAGGCGAGAAGGCCGTGGTTTGGTATGTCCATTTTCCCGAAAAGATTTTTGATGCTCTGCGTCGACGCTTTCTGTAGTGTTATACTTTACAGCTGTCGCTGACTATGGTCGATCTACAGGACTGGAAAGTCTCGTCTCCTCCGTGCCATACAATCACTCGGTTGTTCGCTTGAAGATGGTGCTGCTGTTAAAGGAGGAAAGATCAGTACAACGGTAAAAGGCAAGTCGAAGGCGAAAGCGCCTGAAAAAGATCAATGGGAAATCGAACTCGACTGCCTGGTCAGTGATCTTCTTCTCAACTAGTGTGGTGCTGATGGTCGGTTTCATTGTTGTCCTCGACTGTTTCATTGCTCTCTATCCCCTCCCATCGTACACTATTCCATCGTGTAGACGTCTTCCATTGGCACCTACACTACGCCATGGATCGCCGTCTTTCGTCTCTGTGCCGCAGGCCGCGGGCATGCGGTACAGGAATGGCTCGATCGGGGGAGGAAGAAGGTGTGCACGCCTCCTGTTGTCAAACCGCACCATTTTTGATTGAAAGTTACAGACTCCACCCCAAGGCCCAACCCGCGTGCTCTTCCCAACGCTCGAAACAGTACGTGGGACTGTGCTCGGTGAAAGGGGAGCGGGAACTGTGCGTTTGCATTCGTTGTCATCCGGAAATGAAATCATCAATTCAAACTCATCCTCAGGTTTTCTGTCGTCGGGGACAGTGGGTTAAGATTTCCGCGTTGCTTGCTGACACTCGGTCTGGGCTCGAGATGCGGGATGCGCGGAGCCGGAGTGGTAAAGTTGGGATGCACACGAAGGTGGGCGAGCCGCTGTATATTTGAACACCAAGTTCATACATGGCACAGATGATCTTGGGCACCCTACGAGGTCCTCCCGAGCCTGAAAGCGATACCGAAACAGACAGCGACTCAGAGTTTGCGAGCAGCGATGTCGAGGTGATAGAGCCAGAGAAGGAACGACGGCCACACGGGTGGCTGTATGTCGGCTCCCATAATTTCACCGCGAGTGCGTGGGGGACGCTCAGTGGAAGTGGATTCAACCCAGTACTAAATGTGCGCCACTTGATTATCGCAGATTGGAGTGAGGACTGACCATGACCTGTAGGTAACGAATTATGAACTCGGTGTCGTGCTGCGACTGGAAACGGCTGAGGACGCGGCGGCGGCTGTTTCGTGGGAGAAGCCTGCACGGAAGTATGGCAGAGGAGATTTGCCTTGGGTATGTGGTTGGATGTTCACTATTCTCTCTTTGTGTTGACCCGATTCACAGATACAAGACGAATGTCCTTTCTTTCAGTGAATCCCTTTGGATTCCACACAGTCTCTTAAGACTCCCACTCTGTATTCCGTTTAAGATCAACTTGAAGCTCGTGTACCATGTAGACTAGAAAGGCTCGAGCATGTCAATTGACCGACAATTTTACTGGATCGAGGATGAAGCATATGAAGTTGGGGAGATCGTATCCGGTGAGTTTGAAAGGTAAGGGCTGCTCTTTCGCTTTCTTCGAGTGTCTGCATTGTGTGCGGTAGGTCCTCAATATAGATTATGCCACGAAACGACAGAATTCCCTAACTATAAAACGAGTGGTTTAATTCTACATATGTGTGTGGCAATCCTTCTTATCAGGCAGCATGCGCTTCCAGCACCGATTTCGCATTCGGCCGAGCTACAACTCGACATTTGAATGGCTTAGGAATCCTACACAAAGCGCGATTCGTCAGTCAACAATTCAACCATGATGAAACAGTCTACTCACGTCACAAGCCTGGGCACGACATCGAACGGCTGGTTATCGCCCTCTTCCAAAGAAAACTCAAACAGGGTCAACATCCTCGTAATCGTCAAGAAGATGATCAGCTCTGCAAAGGGCGCGCCGGGACACCTTCGCCTCCCCAGACCGAAAACGAATGCTCGTGGATCTGGCGCGGGTGTTCCTTTGCCCTGCTCGAAGCGCTCGGGGATGAATTCCTCCGGGTCTGGGTAGGTTTCTTCGTCGTGCAAGATAGCCCTGTAGTTCGTTCAGCTTCATCGACGAAAATAGTGCTCGTGAATGCAGCGTAACCCACCAAACGTTGATCAATATCCAACTCTTCTTCGGAATGAACGAATCTTGGTATACGTCCTCGTTGGTATTACTATGCGGTATCAAGGGTACGCTTGGGTTGAATCTCAGTAGTTCTGAAATGACACATTCGATGTAGGGCATTGAGGCCCGATCGTGCAGATTTGGAAGACGGTTTTCGTTCCCGAGGACGGCGCGAATTTCGTTGAAGGCTTTTTGCTGGACCAGAGGATATTTGGCCATCATGGCGACGAAGGTGAGGAGGGCGGAGACTGTCTGGAGTGGAAATTGTGATAAGCAACCATACTAGAAAACCGGAGTATTCTGACCGTTTCCGTGCCAGCTGTGTGGACGAGCAATGGGTCAGAAGTCGGCATGATTGTCAAGACAGAGAAAAAACTTGCCCGTTACAAAGGTTCCAGCTGCATCGATGAGCACGCTCTCATCATCTGCGTCCATGTTGGGTGCATTTAGTAGCGCATGCTGAACAAATGAAAATTGTGCCGTGCCCGAGGCCTGTTGCTAGTGAATTTCCCCACAGGAGAGTCAGGCCGAGATGCACGTACCACATCGGACTTGGCTACGGAAAAGGGCTCTTCGATAGATCGCAAAAATAGAGTTTTCGCCTCGGCAGCCCAGCGTTTGAACCCGGCGCCTGGAACCCAACTTGGGACATACAGTACTGAGA
This sequence comes from Favolaschia claudopus, assembly GCA_037176885.1. Classification (NCBI taxonomy): domain Eukaryota; kingdom Fungi; phylum Basidiomycota; class Agaricomycetes; order Agaricales; family Mycenaceae; genus Favolaschia; species Favolaschia claudopus. Next base: position 244,974 of record JAWWNJ010000026.1, on the reverse strand, counting down.
GGGGGTTTCTCTCAGTTGGAGTCAGCAGAAAGAAACGGGATTCGCTTACATGCTGGCCAAAGATCGACCAACCAACGACCTGGTTGTAAAGCCATGCTAGTTTGGTCCATCACGTCCTTGAGTATTCGACAATGGTCAGACGTCGGCTGTCTGCCATAAACATGCCCAATAACGTGTCGTTGAATATTACTTATGCGCCGAATTAGTTCAACTCGCGTCTCCTCAGAAATAATTTGAAAACTCACTCTTCAATGAGCGCAAAGAAATCTTCAGGGTTGGCCAGCAGTGCCTCACACAGAGAAATTGATTGCACATCCATATGGTTGCCCCAAGTCGACACGACGATATTCGCATTCAGCGACGCATGGAGGACTTTGCGCAGTTTCTTGTGCCGCTCGCCGTAATAAACGAACGCGACACTATGTTGCTTGCCTAAAAGCTCGGCCATGGGCCACCGCGGTTTGCATGCAAAATTGACGCGCCGCTCGACCAGCTCCGTCGCGCATTCGGCGGTGTTGATTATCACGACTGTCTTCCCGAAGCTGGGGACGCATATTACGGGGCCTGTAGGGGTACTTGAGCAAACGTGTATTGAAATTCAGAAATGAGACTGGATGCACCTAATTTCTTGGAAAGCCTCGCATAAGTCTTCCAAGGCTTCTCACCCAGCGGAAACTTTGTAACATCGACATCTGCATTCCATTCGAGGTGAACGCTGGAACATACAAAGATACTCGATGAGACTAACTGGGCGGCAGCTTCCTCCGCCTCCAATGATTCAGCGCGAGAAATGAAACAATCGAGACCAGCCCTATGAGAACGGGTGCTTGAACGACAATCTTGTTCATGGCCACGGGGAAGAGGGAGTGAAATCGAAACCCTCAGCTCAGAGAGCGAATGGAAAGTGGAGGTTTAGTGATACAGCGGCGTCCGAGTACAACGCAATGCGGCGCGCGCCGGTCGGTAAGTTGTTCAACATTTTCTGGATTGATATTTGCAATAAACAGCCAAAGGAGGCAGAGAGTATCTCACTAACCTCATCTTGATCCCGGACGGCCAGGGGTTCCGAAATGATCAAGTTCGGCCCGATCATCAACTGATCGGGGAGTCGTTTCGCACGGGGATCTACGACCATGGAGGTTCTATCTTTGATACCGTTCTGATTATCTGCCAAAGGTTATGAAAGTGTGATGAAATTAGCCCCGGACCGCTCCGACAGCCCGAGTTGTTTTTGTTTTACATGCTACAGTGTCCCCAAACCCAAGAGAGTGAGTTGTGTACCAGGACACAGACGATAAATAGGTACAGGCTGAACGACAGTACAGAATTCGAGCCCAACAAGATAATTTAAAGAATACTATGTACCGTAAGATTGAAACGCATCATGGGTAGACCTTGGAGTCAATATCCTTGTCAACCTGTGAGCGTTCGGTCATGGACGGGCGGAAGGAAGGAAAGTGAACAACGTACCCTGACTCGTACCCCACCCGTGCTCGCCATGGTCTCCGAAGCGTACATCGGCGCGAGCACCAATGTGTTACCTGACGTCGGCGCTGCGTGGAAGCCGCTCGTCGTCATGATGTTGCCATTCTTCCCTTGTACGAAGTCGCGCGTGTTCAAGTTCGCTAGCAAAGTACTGAAGTAGAGCGAGCAGAGACTGTACTCGCAAATGGTGTAGGTCAAGTCGGCGGGATATTTAGCAACCTAGATCGGGGGGTTGATTGAGTCTGTAGAATTCAAGAATCAACGGGAGGAACGTACGAGAATCAGGACAAGAGTAGCCATAATGGCTGTTATTGTTCCACTGGTGACGGTTACAAGGACAAGCCGGTGCAGCATACGCCGTGTTCTAACGATTCGTAGATGGTCAGCTCGAGGAGAATACAAACAGTTATGCGAAAAACGCACTGGGAAAACTGATTCTTGCCGCCGCGGGTAAGGAGGAACAACATGCAAAGGGCGACAATAACATCGGTGGCCACAGCGGCAGCACGGAGCGACATATTCAAGTTCTACCCCCAAGATCAATGATCAATGAAGAACGCGACATAAATGTGTGCTTACAATCTCTCGCGGTGTCGAGAGATCGGCCAGAGCTTTACCATATCCAAAGACTTGGTATAGTATAATTCCAATGACTTGCCAAGCCGCGAGACAGGACTAAATGACGGTGCAAGTTAGTGCGCCAATCGCGACAAAAAGATCATTGAACTTGCCATGATGACCAAGAAAATTATGCTGCCAATATTGCCAAAGCTCGACCGAATATATGTCTGCTTGCCGACTAGAATAGCCCGCTGAGCATGGGCTTACCATTAGATCGGTGAGAACACTCACAAGTGTAGATGCGACGAATAAAATAAAGCTGGATCACAGCGATCACGACGGACTACGTTCCAGAGACAGTTCACCCTGGGTTCCTCGAATAGAAGAGAATCACGTACCTCGAGCATGGTGTGAATCATGAATTCACTATCAGACGACGTCAGTGTTAATTCTCGAAGCTATTGTGAATGACTGACTTCTGAATCTCGAACAAGTTTGCAATCCGCCCGTACTCTCCAATCAGGACCTTCCAATCTTTGCTCGCGTTGAGCACTGCGAGCGAATCAAATGCAACGAAACAAGGACTCACTGCCCTTGAACACGAGCGCTGTATTGGTCGTGTCTACTAACCAGATCGCGGCGATCTGTTCATCACATCATAAGACAATGAGAGGGAGGAAAGTCTAAGTAGAAAACAAGACTGACCAAATATCGAAGGAGCGCGATATCATGGTCGCCGGAGCTGAATAACGATAAAAATAACAGTTCAGAACCCGAAAAGGTCATCGAGGCCGACGATACGCACTGAGAGAAATAAATGAATCTGAGCGAAGTAAAATATCAGCAACGTTCCCGACTAGTTCAAGGACACGAAATAGACTCACACTTGCAAACTCGAGATCCCCCACATCGCGCTAGCCAACCACGAGCCCACAATGGAGGCACCATAGCTGGTGGTGAGGTCGAGAATAATAGGATTGTCTTGGAATTGAGCCATGGATCACGGTGACTATATGATTCGAGTTGCCCGAAGTCGAAGTCGAAGTCGAGAAGGGTGATGGGTTAGAGGAGAGAAAAGGAAGAAATCGACCACCCGTCCAAACCCAAGAGGCTTGGTATCTTATAAATAAATATCCGCCCCCCGCGACATAACCAATCAGTTGCGTAGTTGCTGATTCCAGACCAGTTTGTGGCTGAACCAGAAGATTGGTCGAAGAGGCACAGGATACATTTGGCTGCTAAACAGAGTTGTTGCCAACAGATCCCGAGGTCATACGCGTGTTTCAGAGGTCAAATGATGGGTGATCCAATTCAGTCTCCGCTACATGTTATTCAGTTCGCGCATCGCCGTGTGTCAACGAAATCTGGGGCTTTATCGTCGCTAATTAGGCCAAAACAGGTTTCGGCGAAAGTCCGGCTGAATCGGAGACGGGACGGGCCTCCCGCGTTTCTGCAGGACGTCGAGCGGGGCGTTCGGGCGCCGCCAGCAGCAAGTTATGCGACTGGTTTCAAATTTTTACCGTTTCTCGACGAGTAACATGGCAGGCGGAGGCTTTTGCGACACGCGGACCCCGACAGACAGGGGACGGAGAAATATACTGGATAGCAGCCAATTTGTCGTGGAAAACACATGGCGCAATCCGGGAGCAGCTCGACATGGAGGGCGATAACGGGAAGTTGATCGAGGCCTAATTAGGCAACGGGAGCGCATCAACACGTTTCGGGACTCGGTTTACGTAACGCCCGTATCGCAGACTGAAACGGGATAGCCCGCTTAGGGTCCTTCGACCAAGATTGTAACGTAAACTGACAGTATAACCGAATACAGTGGGGCTTGCTTGCTGAGCACCATGCAGGACAGAAGATAGAACCCTCCGCCACAAAGTGATTCAGATGAACGTGTTGGCCATTGACAGAATCCTCGCGGAGTTTTGTCATATTCTAGCGGAGAGCTGTCGAGGATGGTGGATATCATACTCCCAAGTTCGTTCAGATTTCTGCCAAGTCCCACCATCCGGATCCTAATCAATAGAATGCCGCTTTACCAAAGGTAGTATTTTTAGTCAGGCTGGCCCGCACCGCACCTTGTCCACGACAAGATACATTGTCGAGATTTAAGTGATACAGGGTATAGAACCTTAATCGACACACGACTCCACATCTTGAGCGACGGGGTGGAATTTAGATCTGCGAGATTCGCGAAGGAATTCAATGAACATCTTCATGTTTCATAAAGACAACTGAGACGAGACTGCTGGTTCAACGACGAGGGCGACTCTCATACCTGCAACACAGATTCGTGTCAGAAAATGCATGCACCATGACATAGCGCAGAAACACTTACGGCTCTTCAAGATACTGAATCTCCTCTGCAGTCAATGTCTTTCCTGTCACCACCGCCTGACTCAATCGCTCAGGCTGCAAAAGTCGTTTTGGTTTTCGTAAGGAAAAGATTGCAGATAAAAAACAAACCTTGTTGGCGCCCAAGATCGGACTGGAAACCTTGGTGAGAGACCAAGCGAGCGCCACCTGTGCCATCTCCCAGCCTCGTTTCCCGGCAATTTCCTGGACGCGCTTGATGATAACCTCGTCGCTGGGACGGCGCGCTTTCTCAAACGGCGAGCCCTTGATGGCGTTGACGCGAGTGGTTTCGGTGCCGATCGGGCGCGCAAGGTGTCCGTCCATGAGCGCAGAGAACGAGATCACGCCGATACCTTTGTAGTTGCAGTATTCAATCATGTCTTGCTCCTAGAGAAACGGATGAGTGAGAACACAGCGCGAAAGAGTAAGCTGAGTACTACCTCTGGGCGGTATAGGAGCGAATGCTCGATCTGAGCGCTGGTGAACTGCGTCCAGCCGTGAATCTCGGCGACGTGGTTCATCTCCATAAACTGCCAGGCCTTCATCCTGCACGCGCCGATGTAGCGCACCTTGCCCGACACAACGAGATCATTCAGAGCCTTCATCGTCTCCTCGATGGGCGTGGACGCGTCGAAGTCGTGAACTTGGAGCACGTCGATGTAGGTCGTGTTGAGACGCGCAAGGGACGCGTCGACGGAAGCGAAGATGGCGGCACGAGAGAGCCCGCAGGTGTTGACGTAGTCGCGCGTACCAGGGAGGTGGGGCATCATGAATGTGAAGGTGTTGGGCTCGGGGGCGACGGGGAAGTTGACTTTGGTCATGATGACTAGGCTCTTGCGGGGAATGTTGTGCTAATCGACGGTGAGCTACCAGTCAGCCTAGGATTCGAGAAGTCGTAACTTACCTCCTTGATGAATTGAGCGATGATACGTTCGGACTCGCCGTTTGAATAGACATCGGCGGTGTCGATGGTGTTGATTCCGAGGTCCCAGGCGGCTTTAAGAAGAGGAACAGCCTTGTCGGCGTCGATTACCCATGGCTGAGTCGCAATGAGACCATAGCTGAGCTGTCACTGTACCAAATAACCTACCAGCCAACTCGAACTGCCAAAAGACATCCCGCCGACCTAGTCATTCCACGATTCAACTTGGAACTGAGGTTACATCTAGCAGACACCTACGATGGGCACAGACACCCTAAGACCAGATTTGCCTAGTTGGCGGTATTCAACAGATTGGTTGGCCATTTTGTGGGACAGAGAGATCGCTCAGAGATGGTGATCGCCATGTTCAAGTCTATTTCAAGACGCTTATGGTGGCGGTGTTTGGCAACAGCCACCCATCACACGCCAACACCCTCTCTTCGATTTCTTGTTCGATTTGCCTTCGAATTTCGATCATTGAATTCAGCGGGTCGATCATCGGACAAGAACTGAGCTGGCGACGATATACTCTATTCGATTTCGCATGTTGCTACTCCGATTGAAGACTGGAATCAAAGCTACACGTCAAAATCTGCACTCGTTCTCATAGTTTCTGTTCGCGTTCATTGCAGCATGAGCATCTGCGTGTTTGGTGTCTAGCACGCGTTCGAAACCACGTCTTTTGCACAAGAGCTCAAGTTCGCGCACGTTGAGAGACTCTACAATATATACAGAAAAAAAAGGCCTACAATCAATATAACCCAGGGAATAATTTATACTGAACCCTCTTCGACCACTCTACCCACTCGTCTCCAAACTCCGCCTCCAAAAACTTATCCTCCACCTTCGTCCTCGTAATCAAATTATAACTCAGAAACAGCTTCCAGCTGATCCAAATCCCAACGCATGCCGCCCCAAGTACGGTCTTGAGCGCTCCGGACTCCCGCAAATAGCCGCCCTCGCTCAGGAAAAACGTCGCCGTTCCGAGCGACGCGAGAATCGAGCCGGTGTACGAGGGATGCCGGACAAAGCGGTACGGTCCCGAAGTAACGAGGGCATGGCTTTTGCGGATCGCAAGTTGGAAGGTGAAGAAGCTGCCGAGTGTTTGGAAAGACTGGTATCGCAGTAGGCAGCCGAAGATCCCGACGGCGGCGCCGAGGGCACCGAGACGCGTCAAACGAAGGTTGACTGAACTTGCTGGTGTAAAAAGAAGGTATTTAAGGAGAGTTTGCCGTAGTTGGTGATTGGTTGCAAGTGCGGCGGGGGTTAGAGTTTCGCAGAGCGATCCGGCGCATAATAGCAACTAACAATTCAGGCTCAGTCTTGGGATACGCCTGACAGAGAAGACGTTCGAACGCACCTGAACGATGGTGAGGGTTGGTCCCGCAATTCTCAGGAAAATAGACTCGCGTCCAGCTTTAGAGAGTGACTGGTCATTCTTGGCCGGGGTATGAGGAGGGGAGGATATAAGGCCGTTCAACACTGCGAGCACAACGGCGAGACCCGGGCGGAGAGCGGCATTAGTGGGCATAGTGGGGTGCGGGATGGGGGTGTGTTACTGGGGGGTAGGTGATTGAGGCTCGTTGAGCATACTAATTGCATATCACCCAAGGGCCAGACAGCGAACGCGAACCAAGCCATCTCACGGAAACGGGAAGTCGAAAATCAAGATCTCGATGTGCGTTTTGATCGCCGGAGGTGAGCCAGCTCAGTTCACAGTGTCACTCACGATCGGACCTCCGGTGTCGGCAATCTTACGTGCTTTCCCTTGAATCAGGGAACATATCATCCTCATCTCATTTCCTTGAAATCAGCGCCTGAACGTTCAACCATTTGGCGTTTCGCGCACAGTCGCCGCGTGCTGCACAATACTCCGCCCGACCACTTGACCTCCCGTCTAACCGAAGAAGCATTCAATTGCACCAAACGGAATTGAACGCGACCAGACGCGACCGACACTCACGCCGCTCAACATGTCCGAGCTACTGACGCCCACCAACGTCGCCGTCGCCGTCCTTATATCCGCCTTCCTCCTGCGTCAACTCACCAAATCGACACCGCGATTCGCCCCAGGCCCACCGACTCACTGGCTCCTCGGAAACTTACTGAGCTTTCCGACAAAGTCTGCCTGGTTCCCCCTCACTGAGCTCAGCCGTAAATATGGTGTGCACTACTGAACGCGTCTAAAATGCGCGATATTTATCTCGTGTCATTCATTCAAGGCGAACTTGTCTCTTTCCGTGGTCTCGGCAACAATGTTCTCGTCTTGAACTCTCTCGAAGCCATCAACGACCTCCTCGACCGCAAAGGCAGCAATTATTCACATAGACCCGAACTTGTGTTTTGTGGAGAGCTTATGGGTGTTAATCAAGTACGTGCCCCTATTTATCAATCCACTTAGTCTCGCGTTAATTCCAAGACGCGTAGGGCATTCCTATGCTGATGTATGGACCAGAATGGCGCATGCAACGTAAAATGGCTGCGAGCGGTCTCAATTCTGCGGCAATCCGCAAATATATTCCAATACAAGAAGATTTGGCCGCGCTTTTGGCACAGAAACTACTAGACACTCCCGAAGATTTCTTCTCCCATGTTCGTTTGTGAGTTCAGTCCAAATGTTTACCGCCGTTATAGTTTCTGAGCCCGGTACTGGCACAGAACAGCTGGTCGCATTGTGGTAGCTGTTACATACGGATTTCCGGTCAGCGAAATTGATCGTCTGGTGCGTAGATATCCGGCATAGTCCGAATTGTTCACTAAAATTGTGCTCCAAGTATATCGACCATGCGGAAGAGACTATGGTCTTAGTTGGGAAAGCCACGGTTCCTGGCAATTTCATCGTAGATTTCTTCCCATTCCGTAGGTCCTTGCATCCACCAAGTCCTCCCCAGTCGCCGAATTCAATCTTGCAGTGAAACACCTGCCGTCGTGGGTCCCCTTCATCAAGCTTGCTGCGCACGGAAGGGACATGGTGTCGAAGTTAGTTACCGAGCCGTATGAGCACGTCAAGCGCAATGTCGTACGTATTTATGCCATTCATCCATAAGCAAGCAAGCGCCGAAAAGGTTAATCTGAATTACAGAGTCAAGGGATTGCTCGGCCGTCTGTAACAGAACAACTACTGCGTACTTTTGATCAAACGCCAGAGAACGAACACCACATCAAGTGGAGTATGGGGTCGTTGTACGGAGGTGAGCTTTTTTTGTTTCGTTCTTGTATACTGCAGCTCACGAAAACTTTCCGCTCTCTATCACAGCCGGTGCAGAAACGGTGAATTTTTTACATCTCAGGCTTGACGAATCTTTTACTCAACGGCCGAATACAAAGACATACGCCACCACTCTAATATTCATGATGGCCATGGCACTACATCCTGACAAGCAACGCAAGGCGCAGAGTGAAATTGACACAGTTCTCGGCCCCGGACACATACCCCGAGTCGAAGATGCACCTCGACTTCCATATGTCTGCGCAGTGATCAAGGAGGTCATGCGCTGGAAACCTGTGTTACCGCTCAGTGAGTTCAGTCTTATTTCAGTGTGGATAAATCCCAAGCTGACTGGCTTTTCTACTCGCAGGCATCGCTCGCCGAACCGGAGACGCAGACCAATACCGCGGCTTCGACGTCCCTGCTAACAGTTTTGTAATACCGAATGTCTGGTAAGATTGTCTTTCTCCTTTTCGTGAATCGTCCACCGCTAAGCGCACGATAGGGCGATCGCCTTCAAACCTTGCGAAAAATACGACCCCCAGTCCTTCATACCAGAACGATTCCTAGACGACGAAATCACCGTCGAGGACCCCGCGCTTTGGGCGTTTGGTTTCGGTCGGAGGTTTGTAGTCCGCTGCTCATTCCTGGCTCAACTGGTAATAACGCTGCTCGTACAGGATATGTCCTGGCAAAGCCCTCGCCGAAAACTCTTTACTTGCCCTCCTTCCAAGTCTCCTCGCACAATTCGACGTCTCCCCCATCGAGGGCTGTCCTATAGAGCCAGCGTTCAAGGAGGATTTGATCAGGCTAGTATTCACTCCTCCAGATTCCTCGTTGCAGAAGTAAACTGAATATCGTCACAGCTACCCCGAACCATTCAAAGTTCGCATCGTGCCTCGGTCAAGTGAGGCTGAGGAAATGATTAGGACGAGAACGGCCGCTTGTAGTTTTGTATAAACAGAATATGTCTTTCTTTGTATCTGGGCGTATGTGGAATGGACATAAATTACCAAGGCAATGGACAGAGTCTGAGTTGAGAGTAAGGTACACAGTTTTGTAGGCGCACAAGTTAGTCAAAGCTGAGCCATTTCCACAACTATTATTCCTGTTGACTACAACACGTTTGTTAACGTACAAAAGACAGTCCCCATTAATAATACCGACTGAATACGTATATAGGGATTATAACCAAGAATGAAAACACTGCACACGGTACATTGCTTGTATGTAGAAAGCGAAAGACTAGGTCGTTAAAAAGAGCGCGCGTTACATTACGAAGATAATAAATAGGAGCGAGTGAGTAAGTTGAGATGCAAGTATATGTACACGAATGAATTCCAGACTGTCGAGGTTGAATGAATGGTCCGAATTAAGAAAGATCCATGATGGCGCTGAGTACAATCTTGGGATCGTCCCAGTGACCCTAAAGCAAAAACGAGTCAGGCTTACAGCGAAAAAAAGAGGCAAAGATCGTGAACGTACAATGTGGTTGGTGCCAGTCATCATCTTGTACGTGACACTCACTTTCGGTCCATTGACCTTCTGATCGTCCTGCATCGCCCAGAAGCCATTGGGTCCAAAGCCTGCAGTCTTAGACCCACAAAGAACGGACTTCTTCATCCTCGGGAACTGCGCCGCCGTGGCAGAGTCATAGAACGCCTTCCTGTACGATTGAAGGAGCTGGTTGCCGAAGTTGAACAACATAGGCAAGTCGGTCTGCGCATCCGAACCCAGGCGCTGCATGGCATCCAACTTGCCGGCGGCCGCGATGGTGTAGAGCGTAGGGGTGCGCGACGGGGAGGTGATGACCCATTCAAGCGCGTCGAGGCTGCGCGGCGCGAGGTTCTGGTCAAAGTACGCGGTGATGAACTGCCCGAACGCCTCGAGCTGGAGATCGGCCGGAATGCTGCCGTCGACCAAGGGGTTCCAGTTCTGAGGAGGTGTGGCAAGCCGATGGCAATCGGGGCAGCCTCTGGAGTTCAGGTTAGAAATACAAGGCAAATCAGACTATAGATATGGGAACGTACCATAGATGACCACGGAACGAAGGTAGGCAGCAAGTACAACGCGGCTGGCAAGGGGCAGCGAATCGGCGGAAGAAAGAGCTGCCATGGCATAGGGCGCGCCGACAGACCATCCAAGAATGATAGCTCCGCCAGTCTTACCGTCATTAGAGATCGGAGGCAACCTGTTCTGGGTGATGAAGTTGACGATGAAGTTGCTAATCTCGCGCCCCCGATTGTCCAGTTGAGTTTGGCGCTCAGCATCGCCAGAACCGCCCGTGTATATGACATTGAGTTCGGCATCGGTGAACGGAGTCGATCCCGGGAAGGGGCGGCGATTGATGGCGACCACCGGACACCCTGCGAGGGCGCAAGGTCCATGAGCTTCTGGAAAACCACTGATGGCGCGAATCAGAGTGCGGCCACAAGACATAGGTGAGCGGCTACTCACAATTGGTGAAAATCATGCCATGGATGGCAAAAATGGTGGGGTAGTTCGTCACACGCGGCGGCGCACCAGTGTCGAGGTAAGAAAGTTCGACTTTGGGCGAGTTATTGACAACTATGGTGTTGAACTTCGCCGGCGCCGGGGGCTTAATCGAAGTTGTGCCTGCCCCAATATGCGAAGGGAGAACCAAAAGAATTGAGAGGACTCCAGCGAAATGAGAGAAAAAACGCATATTGGGGAGGAGAAGGTGAAAAGGAATGCACGGAACGGTGCACGCTCTTGTTCAAAGCATTCGTTCTTGATTTATATGCGAATCGCCTAGTAACATCAACGTCAAGATTTTGAAGATGATGAAACGGTGGCAAGTATGTATTCGGTTGGACTGTATTACGGGCCGAATTTAAGGCCCGATCAGGTGTGCCAAGGCAAGCTGTCTGTGCCTGCGCGGACGCGCCGAGCGCGTTCACAAATCAGTCAGATCAACCCGCGAAGTAACACAGAGCAACGCCGGTCAGAAATCGAAGTTATTTTGCTGGATGCTGCTGCATTGCGCACGCGCATCCAATACGGAACACAGCGGGGGAGTAGGGTTGCGTCTTTGTCTGGCCTTCGTCTGTTGTCGCGGTAACGCGGTTGGTCATGACAGAAAACATCAACTTGCCAAATCAGGAATTTCGGCATGGTAGATTTGAAACCAATTCACAGTGGGCGGGGATATGTTTTAGCGGAAAGGGACTGATGAACTTGTTGGGCGGGGCGGAGGCAGCGGCAGGCGCGTCAAGCCCGTCGTGTTTTATTTAAATGACCCCTAGCTGTTTGTCGCGCCACTGTGCATCCACACTGCAACGTCAAAAATTCCGAATCCAACTTGTCCAAGCTCACCAGTCAGACAGTTCAAAACTATAATTTGATCCCAATACATAGATTGGATTGAGATTGAGTGAATCAGTCAGAAACTAGGAACAAAATACGCGAATCAAGAAAATTCATCGCGGCCATGACGAGCGCGCCGCATGAAACGAATTATAGTGTCGTTCGACTCGGAGTTGACCGTGAAAGGAAAATGACCGACGTGCAGGGCAAGAGCGGGCTGAATCGATCTCATGGATGGTGAAGCACCTCTCACTCACAACGAGTTTCAGCGTTGAAGGTTGAGCGCCGAGCGCTGAGCGTTGAGCGACGGAAGGTTCGGAGGTTTCGGGTTTCGGGTTTCCTTCGGCCGAACAGGACTCTGAACGCGTTGAGCATTTTTTTTCGTTAGTCTGGAGGCGGACGTGGGGCTGCTGGAGAAAGCACAACATATGTAATAATAATAGATTCAACAACATAATGTTGACATATTACAGGAGTTATAAACCCGATTAAATAAAGGAGAGGAATTGTCAAGAGAGTGTGGTACCGCGTCGAGGAAGACACGGAAAGGACACAAGCCAGAAAGTAGGGCCTTCAAGCAAGGCTGATTATTGCGTTCAAAACAGTCGAGGGGTCGTCCCAATGACCCTGCAGGCAAGGATTCAGAACACGCTTTCTGAAAGTCAAGTCAACATACCAGGTGGTTCGTACCGCTCATCATCTTGTAGGTCACACTGGTCTTCGGGCCGTTCACCTTCTGGTCATCCTGAATAGCCCAGAAGCCGTTAATGCCAAACGCGGCGGTCTTGTTTCCGCACAGAACCGATCTCTTCAATTTCGGGAACAACGCCGCAACGTTGGCGTCATAGAACGCCTTGCGATACGAAGCGACGAGCTGGTCGCCGAAGAAGAACAGCATGGGGAGATCGGTTTGCGCGTCGGCGCCGAGTTCCTGCATGGCGTCCAATTTCTTGGCGGCAGCGATAGAGTAGAGGGTGGGAGTGCGAGAGGGCGAGGTGATGACCCAAGAAAGGCCGTCGAGGCTGCGTTTCGAGATGTCGTGGTCGAAGTACGACGTGAGCCACTGTCCGAACGCCTGCAGTTGAAGATTCGCCGGGATGGTGTTATCTACCAACGCGTTCCAGTTCTGAGGAGGCGTGGGCAAGCCGATGGCAATGGGAGCAGCCTCTGCAAGTCGATTGAGCAAATTTAATGATATGAGCTCGGAGAAAGAACAATTGACGCACCGTAGACAATCACCGAGCGAAGATTCGTGCTGAAAGTCGACTTGATAGGTGTAGGAAGCGAATCAGCAGCGGAGATGGCAGCAAGCGCGTATGGGGCGCCAACCGACCACCCAAGAATGATCGCGCCGCCCGTCTTACCATCCGCCGACATCCGGGGGAGGTTGAATTGAGTGATGAAGTTGGAAATGAAAGTCGCGATCTCGTGGCCTCTAGTATCCAGCTGCGCCGCCCTCTCGTCAGCGCCAGAGCCTCCAGTGTTGATAACATTCAGCTCTGCCGCAGTCAGAGAGGTGGATCCGGGGAAGGGACGGCGGTTAACGGCGACGACACGAACACCGAGCGATGGAGCGAGGTCCATGATTTTCTGGAATACCACTTGTATAAAAAAGACCCAAGTCAGTTGCTTGAACATTCTGAAGATGGAAACGGCGCGTACAGTTGCTGAAAATCATGCCATGAATGGCAAAAATGGTGGGGTAGTTCGATACACCGCGGGGGGCGCCGCTATCGAGATAAGAAAGAGCAATGTTGGGGTTGGTGTTGACAATCAAACTGTTGAACGCCGCAATATGCACGGGGAGAACCAAGAGAATAGAGAAAACCCCGGCAAGCTGAGAGAAAAAGCGCATATTGGAGAAAGAAATGGAAAGGGTTGTGCACGCAGACAAGTTGCACTGAAGACGACCCTCGTTCCCATCTCAGGTTATAAGGTCGCCTAGATATCTTGTTACATAACGAGCGCTTCTTCTTCCGAATGTTGGTTTCAGAGTGAGCCTCGCGGTGCGCGCCCGCGTAGATATTCTGTCATCGGCTGAGAGTTGGTTTGTTTCTTCGGTATCGGTCGATATGGTTCTGTAACACCTTGTAACACCGCTGAGTATATCTGATGTGATCTGCGGTCGGATCCGATGGCAAACCCCATAACGAAATTCCACCGAACCAAGCTCGGATCACCCTGAACCTGCTTCACTTGAATGTATTATGCATTATCCCAAAAAATACAAGTACAACGATTCCAACGAGTGAGAAGGCCCTCAGGCCGAAAGACGAAAACAAAAAGTAGTGAGACGCGGTTTGAAAAGGACCAGCGTGCAGAGTTGTCAATTGACAAATTGAAAAAGAAAATGCTATCAAACAAGGGATTTGACGGTGTTGATTATCGTCGTCGGGTTATCCCAAATAGCCTACAGATGAGTTCAGCACAAGCCGCGAATGAAGACAGAGAAATCGTAGCATACCAAATGGTTGGTTCCATCCATCATCTTGTAGGCGATACTCGCCTGCGGGACATTGGCGGCTTGGTCGTCCTGGATAGCCCAGAAGCCATTGACTCCGAACGCCGCCGTCTTGGTACCACACAACACCGACCTCTTCAGCTTGGGGAACGTCGCAGCCGTGTTCGCGTCGAAAAGGGCATTGCGGTAGGAACCAAGAAGCTCGGAGGCGAAGTTGAATATGAAGGGAAGATCGGTTTGGGCGTCGGCGCCCAGCTCCTGCATGGCATCGAGTTTGCCAGCGGCAGCAATGGTGTAGAGGGTGGGAGTGTGAGAAGGAGAAGTAACGACCCAAGCAAGATCGTCGAGATTGCGGTTCGCAATGTTGTTGTCGAAGTAAGCGGTAACCCATTGTCCGAACGCTTCAAGCTGAAGGTCGGCCGGGATAGTCGAGTCCACTAACGGGTTCCAGTTCTGCGAGGGAGTCGGTAAACCGATCGCGAGAGGAGCGGGTTCTGAATTGCGAGGTGCGTCAGAGGAGGAGGATCGATGAAGCCAAAGAAGGATGTTACTGACCATACACGATGATAGACCGCAAGTTCGCGCTCAAAGTTGCGAGTGTCGCAGGCGGGAGCGACCCAGCAGCTGAAACGGCAGCCAGCGCAAAGGGTGCACCAAGAGACCAGCCGAGAAGAACGGCACCGCCCGTCTTGCCATCGGCAGAGAGGCGGGGAAGGTTGAATTGAGTAATAAAGTTTGCAATGAAGGTCCCGAGCTCATGGCCGCGAGCATCCAATTCGGCCTGTCGCTCAGCAGTGCCAGAACCTCCCGTGTATATAACATTGAGTTCGGCATCGGTGAACGGAGTGGAACCGGGGAAGGGTCGACGGTTGATACCGACGACGCGTACACCAAGGGAAGACGCGGAGTCCATGAGTTTCTGGAAAACCACTGCGACAGAGTCAGATTCTTCGCCACGACCGCAAGCTGCTGCATCTCTACTCACAGTTGGAAAAGATTATACCGTGAATAGCGAAAATGGTAGGGTAGGTAGCCGCCCCCGCAGGTGCCCCACTGTCAATGTACGAAAGCTCCACATTGGTGGTGGAATTGACGACTATTGTCTTGAAGGCGCGAGGGGAGGGCAAAGCCAAGGACGGCACGACCAAGAGAAGGGAAAAAAAGCAAGTGGAAAAGCGCATCTTAGCACTTGCGGAAACCAACGAAGTTGCTCAGGTATATATAGACTTTCGTTGGAATGACATCAACTGTCCGGATACGCGTGAAATCAACCCAAGATAAATTCAGAGCGATGCACCGGAGTCGTATGAGGGTTAGCTGATTCGCGCCCTGAACAGATTGTGCCTTCTGTCTTGCTTCTGTGATGCCTGCATCGTAGTGAAGATGCCGGATACTGTCAGGACCCAGTCGTGAACCCGTTGGTTGTAGACGCATACAGTACCAACTTCCGTGGCAACAACAAAGCCGGCGGGGACAACTTGAGCTAGTGAACGTTGACCTGTTGGTTACCGGACGAACGAGCCGTGGAGGTAAGTTAGCTCGGGGGCAAATTTGGGGCCGTCCTGGTCGGCCGCCTCGACAGTGGCTGGGGAATCGGGATTGGCTCGTATTGGATATTCGCGAATGGAGAAGACGCGTAAAAGACAAGCGTGAGAAAAAGCGAACGGCACTCCACCCGGAACCGGAAACTCGATCGCGGATCTTCGACTCTTCGACAGCGAAAGATGATCAGTTCAACAATCACCGCTTCCCGGAATCCGTATTGTTGGCTCAGCAGTTGGTACCACGTTGCACTCGCTAAAGAAATCAAGAGGGTATCCAGCGAAGCATCGTCCCACTTATAATCGCCGGCCGAGCACGCAGTAACTTACTACGTTACCTAGGCATTTTCTTGAAGATGTTGGCGACTCAGAACATATAGTATACAGCTTCGCAGTGAGCTATTGGAGGTATCAGGATTCATCGTACCATTCAGCTGGCTGACCGGCGGAGACATAAGGAGGTTGCTCAAAATAGCTTGAACCAGGTCAAATCAACGAGCGCCAGATTCGCAGCGCGTCAAAGTGTCGCTACGCATTGATCCAGTTTATTCTGTGCAAGTTCAGGGCGGTTCGTTGGACATCGGCAGCCGCGACACATTGAAATTTGTGAAACAAAAAATTTGAGTGATTTCTGTAAGTCGCTTCAGAACATTGCAGCAAGCTAAATTTCATATTCGCTTGGACTAGCCCTCTGAGAGATCTGTTAGTGACAAGCGGTCCCCCCTGAGGCGAGTTTATCGAGTTCGCGCCGTACTCGACGACTGAAACAAAAGTCTGTTTATCGGGGCATTTAGTCCACTTGAAACAAGTCGATTAGCACAAAAATAAGCACCGACCGATGAATTTTCTGTCCCCGTCGCCTGAAAGACAGGAACGGCGTACCTGATCCACGATGGTGTGGAGCTATCGTGCTAGCGAAAATTCACTGGCATACTATTGGCATGCCATGGCACAAAATGTTGGTGAATGACGTCCATACCCACACTGGCAAGTTAAATCCCATACCGACATTCAATGTGATATATGGCGAAAAGTGAACGAGGCAAAGGGTCGAGAAGGAAATAAATTCGTTGTCTGAATAGATGATACTCTTATAGTCGCCTGAGTTCAGAGCAGCGGCAAAGCTCGAGGACCTGCTTTCACAAGCGCGAAAGCTGACGGAGAAGAATTACGCTTTGGCAGAGTAGCAGAGTCCTGCAGTTCTTCTAAAACTGTGATAAAGAGTGAAATGGTTCAAGACGCAGAGCACTGTTATACATTGACGATCATACAATTCTAGGAGAAGCGAAACGGACGCGATGAGCAAGTTTCTCGAAAGTAGTCTTGTAGTTCAATTCAGGTATGGAAATAGAGACGGTGAATGCCAGCAAGACCCAGGATTGAGAAGAGAGTCAAGAGCCATACTGAGCAACTAGATTTGGACAACGAAGATTTAATTGTGTTTGAGCCTTTCAAGCTGGTGCATCAGTGGTGTCTCCGAGTAAGTTAAGAACGTGTTGTAGAAGGTCATAGACCGCTTGTTGCGTGGTAGAATGACTCAGACGCAAGAGAGCCACAGAATCATCGCTGAGATCTGAGAGTTGGTTGAGCTTGGGTTGAGCTGCAAGTTCACAAGAAAGAATGCGTGGGAAAGATGACTGTGTGCGACCTCTTAAACATCGCGCGATCGTCAAACAAACACACTGGCTGCACGAATGAAGACGGCGAAAAAATAAACAGGGAACTTGAGAGAAGCGCGTGTGTATCGGAGAGAAAACCTCTTGCAGTACGATCGCCGTTAAGTTTCACATCGAGCAGTATCAAGTACAATGATCGATTGAGACCGGTCAGTTGGAGCTTCAAGGCTTGTAGCGGAGCGCTAGGACATACAATTATGGATACGATACAGTATCAAGAATAAAATAAATACTCGAGTAAGGGTCATGAACGCCTCTCAAGGATACGCCTCACCAAACTTATTCGTCGGCAACATCGTCGAATTCCTCCTCACCCCATCCCGCACCGCAACCCAAGGCCAAGACAACTTCGACCACAACGGAACATACTTATTATACCCATTGGCGTGAATCGGATTCGAATCCTTGTCCCGCCGACGGACGGCTGTGATAGCCCACACGGTGAGCACGGTAAGCGGGAGGGCGAAGGCAAAGTAGTGTGCTAGGGTGCCGTGTGTGTCCGGTGAGAGGACGTTGACGTTCATGCCGAAGACGGTCTACCGAGGAGAAGACGATATGAGTATGGTGTGAAAGGTGGTAGAAGATGTGCGAAAGACGTACTGCAGCGAAGGAAGCAGGAAGGAAGAACATGGTAAGGTAAGAGATTTGTTTCATCGCTAAGACAAATAGAATAAGTATACATCGTAGCCAAGCCGGGAAACTAGCACCTGCGCTATCTCTGACAGAAGCTTCCGTGAGGTGCTTCATCGTTCTACTATCCTCCAAGTTAACGCTACTAAACGCCTACATCCACCTCAGCTCATCGCGCATCCACAAACACAGAAAGAAGACATACCAAATCCATGACATTCTTCAACCGATTATCCTGCATCTTCCGATTCTGCTCCAACCGCGCAATCTCATCGAGCAAATTCTGCGACTCCCTCCGCATGAGCTCCTTCACCGAAGCAACCTTCTCTGCCGAAACGTCGTCTGGCGGGTGCTCCAGCATCGGATTGGGTGTCTCTGCGATGAAAGCCGTTTTCCGGAAATCCTCGAGCAGCGAAGAATAGTGCAAGAGATGCGCGCGAACGACGTGCAACTGTTGTGTCAGCGTCATATCCGTCGTGGCTATCACCCGCCCTTCCTATTATCCCATAAGTAAATTCGGGTTTGGATTTTCGGGAATCATGGAATGACGCACAAGCCAACAAATATGAGCATAGAGCGCGTCTAGCGATTCATCAAAGGCATACAGAGGGTACCACAGAAGGGCGAGGAGAACGAACGACGGGTCGGACGAGATTGTGGAAGTGAAAAGCTTGTTCCAGTACACAGACTGTCCGGCTGCGAGTAGACGCGTGCGCATGGTATGTGCGCTCGTTGCTCTGTGTTTGTGGGGAGGGTGGTAGCTGATGATGGTACTTAGGCCGTGACACCGCACCATGTGGATAGACAGGATGTCGGGGAGTATAATGCGGTCGGCTGGGAAAGTATGCTTTTGAGTCTGGGGAGACAATTAGACAAATGAAGGCACAACTCACAAGAGCTCAAGAGAAGAGGGGCTTGCGTATCGATGGTTTGGTCGACCGGTTTCAGGGTGGGAAGCGATAGGGAATGGCTGGATGTTGGAGTTGAGGGCATAGTCGTGGGGTTGTACATTGGACGAATGAAGGAAAGGGTCAACGTAATGTCTATTGAGTTATCAGACCAAGAGAAGCATGAGAAAGAGAGAACTTACGGTCGCCTTGTTCTACCGTATCTTGGTATCGTGCCGGTATCCAATTGAACGACGAAGAGAAAAAGAATGGCTCGATGTTATACCTGCGAAATGGGATGCGAGGAACGGCCTCTCCACAAATTGCGACTTACTTTGCGCCCAACATCTGACACATGGGACCCGACAGAGAGTCGACAAAGAGTGCTCTAACTCGTACATTCTCCGGTAGATCCATGTGCAATTTCTTCCAATATTCCTCTGCATTGAACGCAGTGACGACAGCGTCTTCTTCGGAAGTGAATGCAGCCGTGTCGAGAACGTTGACCTCATGAATGGTGCAATGCCCGTCAACATAATCTACGATTTTCGTTATTCCACTCTTTTCCTGTTGCAAAGGGGTCCAATTCGGATACAACGACTGGGGGTACTAGGCAAGGGTTCAAGCTCACTCGAGATAATCTTGTCAAGTCAATGTACGTACCTTGGACCAATGTTTCTGTTCCTTACTTGGCTCTCGCTGTGGATTCGAACAGGTATCCAAATCTATCTGCAACGCAAGTCAAGCTTTGGAAGTACATAGCCAGAGTTGTCTATGCTGCGCACATCGCTGTCGAGGTCGAGAAACGGCCAAGGTCCAGAAGGCGCGCCATGCCTGTGATGTGGTTGAGGAATGCGCGGAGGCATTTCTCGCGCGTTGGGATCAGGGTAGAGTGCGTCGACGTTGAAGGAAGACATGTAGGCGTAGTTTCGTGCTTCGCGAACGCTTCATATACTGCAGTGTCCGACACAGAAGGAGTTCCATAGCTTTCAAGAATAGATATAGCAGCAAAAGTCGATGAAAACAAAGCTACTCCAACTCCACTGCGTTGCGATTGGTGCTGACACCGCTAACCCGGGGTAAAGAGATGGCTGTCGCGGGAATCACCAATTGAAGGCATGGGGCAAATGGATTATCTGGGAACTCTGAGCGGCAAGCGTTGTCTCGCCGAAATTGAGCGCTGAGGCAGGTTTTGGCTTGGAGCAAAGGGTTGGCCACGGCCAACTCGAAAGCGCAACATCCGTGACACTGTCACACGTTGAACTTGGATTGAACCGCTACGTTGTTCGAGTTGCTGACGACGCACCTGCTCCTCCCTCTCGCCAAGAATTATGGAATACTGCACCCTATCTACTCTCTAGCTCTGCTGTCGGTCCGATTCACCCCCACGTTCCTCATTCAAAAAGGCTGTGCGAGCGATATAAACGCGCTTCTGAACTCTGATACTTATCCTCCCTCCCTCTGGCTTCAGCCCCATGCCTTCTGGTTTCTCAATCGCAACCCTGGTCATCTTCATTCTCTCCATCTCCTTCGTCATCCACCCACTTCCAATACCAATCCGTCTCCCCTACATCGGCCACAAACGCATTGTCCTCAATCTCACAACAGCGCCTATTCTTGCAATCGCGATTCTATGGGCCGCACAATGCTTGGGGCCTACACAGGTACCTCTCCCGCATTTCTATAATGCCGTCCGCTCATCGTCAGATCCGTGACGGGATTGTTGGCACTGGTGAGAACTACGAGCGCCTCTTTACTCCTATGCGCGGCCCCAGCTACAGCAGTCAACAGATGGCGTGAAGCCTTACAACATCCTCATTCTATTTTTCTCCCTGGCCTACATGGCCATCACTCTTGACATCACTGGGATTCTGCAGGCCGCCGCTTTCTGGGTCAGCAACAAAGGCGGTTCGAATGGATGGAAATTATATCTGTATTTCTATCTTATGTTAACGGTCATTAGCGTTGTTCTCGGAAATGATCCCGTAAGTATATATGTTGGATTTTGACAGGCAAACCCACTAATAGTTCTAGGTCATTTTGAGTGGGACGGCTTTCTTAGTGTATTACACCAAGGTTGCAGAATTGAATGTAAGGACACTCTACAATCATCGAACTCTGCTCTAATTTCCTTGCCAGCCAACTAGTTGGTTGATTTCCGAATTTGCCGCAGCAAACACAGCCAGCATGGTTTTGTTCGTAGTTTCTTTGCCACGGTAAGACAACAGAACCACTCACAATCCACCAGGTTCGTTGGAAATCCAACCAATGTCGTGATCTGCCAGGGATTCAGAATTAACGATGCTGCGTTCACAGCGTACACAATTTTGCCCTTCCTCGCATGCAATGTGGCTTGCTTCGCTGCTCTCGGAATCCAATTTCGGGACCCAAAATACGTGCCTCGACGGTTGAACAATTCTGCTGACTTGGACGTTCGTTCCGTACTCCTTGATCCAAAAGGCGCGATTGTGGGATCCGCGCTGCTTGGAAGTTGCCTGGTCGTCATCATCATCGTCAGCTTCTTCGGTGTCGATGTCTGGGAAATTAGTCTGCCTTTTGCAGTCGCGAAGTTTATCTTTGATCTTGCATGGGACCACTACCGATTTACGCATAATATTCCTATGCTTGGACATGCACCACGACAGCGTTCTTCCGGCGAACATGACCGTCCTGCTGCGCCACAGACAACCAACAATGAAGAGGATTTCGTGCTTCAGGAGCTCAAACGACGTATGACGGTCCCTCATGTTGCCGATCCCGAGCCGACGCAGGATCGTAACAGTCCCACTGTAAATGAGCAACCTGCCTCCACAGTACCGGGAACTTCTTCACCAAAATCCGCAACACGAAACTCCCCATCCCCGGATCCCTCATTTCCGCTGTTCAAATCTCTCAGGTTCAAACTCGCCAACAAACGCACGAGGCTAGCCGCTCATTTTCCGACATTTTTCACGGCGTTACCACGACTCCCCTTCGCTCTCGTCCCGTTTGCTTTTTCGCAGTTCATTTTGATCGAGGCTCTGACGCACCAGGGTTGGATCGATATTTTCGCCTCTTGGCTTCGCCACGCTACACATCGTAACCCTGCGAATCCGTTTCCGACCATCTGGATCATTGGCGTTTTGGGAATAATCCTATGCAATCTTTCTGGAACCAACATCGGCGCAACAATGTAAGCACACATATCTTTGCCTGTCGTTTGTTCAACTCGCCGTTATATTCCAATTGAATCAACCAATCTAGATTACTCACAAAAGTCGTCCGCGCGTCTGTCCTACCCCCACACACCCAACGCGCCGCAGCGATATCACTCGCAGTCGCAAGCAACATCGGCGCTGTGAGTTTTACCTTCAGCGCTAGCCTCGCGGGGCTTCTTTGGCGTGCGATTTTGAAGCAGAAGGGGATT
Organism: Favolaschia claudopus; assembly: GCA_037176885.1. NCBI lineage: Eukaryota > Fungi > Basidiomycota > Agaricomycetes > Agaricales > Mycenaceae > Favolaschia > Favolaschia claudopus. The sequence continues at coordinate 222,509 of JAWWNJ010000026.1, read as the reverse complement.
TTTATTGGGCAGAAGACATTTGCGTTTTGGAATACGTTGCCGTTGGTGGTTATGGGTGCTGTGGGGCTTGGGGTTGTTTGTGCTGAGATGGCTATTTTGCGGTGAATGGAGGATGAGGACGGAGGGAATCAAAAAAATTAATCGCGTCGATGCGGAATATATGCCCCACTTGAGAGTGACCGGAAGGCAGAGGATAAGTAAGTAGAAGGAAGGTAAGGCGTGTTGTGTCTGGTCAAAATCCAACCAAGAGATCTCGGATTGACTGTGCGTTATGAGAGAGATAAACCGTCTGGATGAACTGGCGCAAGCCCCGCTCCCCAGTGTTCAGCTTCACGATATCAGTTGAAAATCGGCTGCCGGGCTGCATCGTTAATCGCAGCAGTGACTTGAACGCAACCATTCCATAGAACGCAACCATGACCTGTTAATGAACTTACCTCCGTTCCAAGTCAACATAAAAATGAAAGCTCTTCCAGAAAGATGGCTGGCTAAAATCTTTCAGTCGTAGCCGTAACTCTGGACCAACCGGGTTTTTTTCAGGCCCGATTCAACCTCACCCCGGGTCACCCGAGTCTAATTGTTCAATTTGAGTCACGTCGTCACATCACATTGTGACTTGTTTTCTGCCATCATCTCATCATTCGATACACAAGCCTTTTCTGAGTTTTCCCTTTTGTTTTCTGGGCGGTGGCTCAACGCCGTTGTCCTTCTCTCCCTCTCCCTCGCCTCCTCCCTCTGCTCTCTGCCTCCCCGTCTAGCCTTCTCATAATCGCGGTTGGATCGCGTCGACCACAGACCCTCAGGATCACATTCACCTAGTATCGGCTGATACCGCGTATCGGGCTCCACACAGTGAGAACTAGGGATTTTCATCGGAGGAAGAGAAGAGAGAAGAATAAGGCAACAGTAGAAGTGCGCGTACAGCCCACCCCTTGGTGGTTAGCCATCGACATCCGCTGCGCCGCCACCCACTACATCCACATAAATATCCCTTTCTCAATGGCGGAATCTGGCGAAGACCTTACGCGCTCGATGTCGACTTTGTCTCTGCACTCAGAATCGAGCGCGGAGGATTGGGACCGCTCGCTCTCGATGGACGGCGACACTGAGGATGCCCCGCGTACGACGCCACGCAATTCAGTGCTGTTTCCCGGTGGCGCGGGCGACGATGCCACACCTGGCGCGAAGACGAACGGGAAGGGCAAGCGGTCACTAAGTGAATTGCTGAGGCTGCACGCGGAGAAGGGCACGGATGTCACATTTAGCGCAGAGGAGGCTGCACGCGTCGCGGATGTGCTGCGTGACTGGGTACGTCGAAGGCGCCGTGGCCCGTGTGGTTTTACTCCTTGATTAATTATTTTTTTGCTCTTGACAGATAAACGCCGGCTCGTCGCCTTACGAGGACGATGATGACTTTTTCACGCGCGGTTCGCAGGACGATATGGCTATACCGTCAAAGAACAAGGCCTCAGAAGGCGGCCGTTCACGAGGGCAGAGCGACGCTGCGGGCAACTCACGACCGCCCAGCGCTGCAGGGTCAATCAAAATGAAGTCGTGACCTCTACTGAGTCACTCCGTCCCTCTCTCCTCTCCATGCTCATCACCCCTTGCTTTCGATAACTTATCCTGTTTTCCTGTCTCTGCATTTGTCCCTGCATCTCCCGCATCATCCACCTCGCATATATCTATCCTCTCGCATCTGCCTCGTCCTCCATCACACCCTCACCTCCCTCAAACTCCTCCCATCCGTGACGACCTTTATGACCAGCACGCCCCACCTACGTCTTTACGACTTCCACCGCGCCAAATAGTTGCCTGCGCGATCTATCACTTATTTATCTGTTCACAGCACAGCGCGCCGTTGTGAGAATAAAATAGTATAGATTGTTTGTTTATTGTGTAGCACGCATCTCATCTGTCTTCATGTTCATACTTGCAATGGAATCATACGCGGATTCATCTGTTGTGCCACTTGGAGCGTGAGTTATAGCGACGCCGACAGGCTTCAAGCGACAAAGCACTGGGTCAACTGGATGGGACCTCACGTTTCACAAAAAGAATATTGCAATGGACTTACTATAAAGCTACAACGGTGTATCACAGACGGGAATCAACCAGATGTAAAGAGAAACCTGACACAAAACCAATACTCTTCAAACTATTCCATGTTGGGCTCCGCTACGGGTAGAGGGGATAGTACCAAAGCTGGGTGAGTTAGTGATACTGTATCTGTCAAAATTCTGCTGCAGTGGGGTTGTGGAGTGGGCCTACTCGCGGATTGCTCGCGGATGTGGCCGGCAGACAGAGGCGCCTCAGATTCGATAATTGCGCGGAACCTGGCTGCTAGTAAAATCGGACGACGAGTTCCACGTATACTTAATGCTGCATTAGTTGTGTGGGTCACATTCGCCATTAAATCGACTGGACAAGGTAGGAGGACGAATTCAAAAGACCAACAAAAGACAGTTGATGTCATCAAAACACGGTCAAACACCACAACGCTTTGCATCCCAGAAAAGAAATTTTCAGTCTGCCTAAAAACTAAATGGAATGACGACGTCAGTGAAAGAATAAGATCCGTTGCATCCGGTTGGTGTCTTCGTCAGTTTTGCCCCTATGACCCAAGAAATCGAATTGCTGGATGCACACTTCATTATATTTCGCCTTTGCGCAATCGAAGAATATACTTGAAGTACTTCCTCTGTGTACTTACTTGCAGCAATCTCTAAGTCTTCATGCTATGCCTGTGTGTGTAGTACGGCTTACTTCCGTCGCGCTCTTGGTCTTTGCAAGATATCATTCCAGTCATGAAACATTGTAAGTAGCGAGTAACTCTGTTGTGCGTAGGCCAGTCGTAGATAAATGAATGCAATAGTGATATAACGCCCGTATAATGCAGGTACTAATGAGGTGTGAGGAGGAGCCGAACGTAAAGTGAATAATGATACAAAAGGCAGGTACATCGTGCGTGGTCAAGTGAGTGTCAGTGCAGGGCGAGGCGAGGCGAAATGATTTTGGTATCGTGCCGAGATAAGCGAAAAATACAGGATGGTGGCTCAGCCAGAGTAAAGGGGGGGCAGAATTGAGGGGCGTCGCGGGTTGAGTGGATCAAGACCAAGTCTCAGGACCGAACGTGCCGGTTTCCGAGACGAGTAAAGGCATGCCCATCGCGTCAGCGGTGTTCTGAGAAGATGAGGTTAGATTGAAACCAAAAAGAGCGAAACAAGCGGACGCACCTGCCAGATGGTGTTGCCGACCCAGTTCAAGTCCGGAAGAGCTTTAGGATACTGCGTCGCAAAGAATATTACAATTAGGCATATCGCAACTATTCCCAAGACATCAGTGACATGGATTTGGTGCAATGGGTACGAGACGAACCTCCTGCATCCAGAGCAGCGGAGAGGATGTAGTTATAGCGCATCCACCAGCGGAAATGACGCTTTCTAATGACGTAGTTGAAGATGAAGCCCGTGAGTGCCCAGGCGGCGTAGTTGTACGCCGAGGCGGCGGGGATGGCGCCGACACCACCGAAGAAGACGGGCATGTTGACGTAGCGGAAGTACGACAGGGGGTAGCGGCGGGCGAGGTAGTAGAAGGGGATGGGGGCGAGGGCACCGACGAGGAAGCCGTAGAGCAGGGGGTTGTACCTGGACCGAAGTTGATAGGTCAGAATGCACGAAGGGAAAGGATAGCCAACTTACATAGTACCGGAGTTGAACATACGCTGGGGGCCGATACCGCCCCAGGTAATCGCTGCCGTTGCAAAGGCGTTGGTAGACGGGCATCTTTTGAGACGAAGAATGAGCATGTGAGGGAGGCAAGCAATGAAAAGACACATACACAAAGTTATCCGGCGCGTCAGGCGTGCAGATTCCAGCAATGTTCGCAAACATGAAGCTCTGCACACCAGTGACGACAAAGCAGGTAATGACAGCCGCCACGAGTTGCACCATGAACATCATGCGCGGGGGAACCTTCATATAATGCCCAAGCTTGAGGTCACCTGCGAACGAAACGGCCTGCGCGGTACCCGTGTACGCGATCGCCTTGAAGATGATGTTCGCGACGGGTTTGCCGGGGAGGACATATGCCGCGATCATCTCTTCGACGACCTGGAGCGCGACGTGCTGGTTGGTGATGGCTTGCAACATGGCCAGCGGGATGGCGGCAGCGGTGGCGATGACGAGCGCCAGGAGGGCAGCCCAGATGGGGAGGAGGGTAGGGAAGATTTCGATTGCGATGAGCATGAAGATCGTGGAGAGGACACCAACGAGGAGGTACCACCAGATAGGGACTTCAGGGTAGCGCTGCATCAGACGAGAGTGGACGTCGCGCTCGTCTTTGAGGCTCGATCGGAAGCGGCGGACAACGTCGCGGCCGAACCACACTGAGAACAGTATTAGCTTAGAAAGTAACGATGCAAAACAGAGGACGCACGGAAAGTGTGCGTGAAGATTGCACCGAACGCCGCGAACGACACAAAATACGCCATACACAATGCAGCCGTCATGAACATCGGGGAGTACGCAGCATAGAGCTCCGGATCGAACTGGCCGTCCGCGCCGATGACAGCAGAGATGTTGTAGGGCATTCCGGTGTTGTCGAAGGAAACAAAAGCCGACAGAGGGAGGTAGGCGGTGAGGAAGACGTTCTTGACTGCGACTATGCGTGAGATTGGGACTGCAGACAAAGGAGGAGGACACTAACAGTACAAGATCGGCACGATAAACCAGAAGCAGATGATCACCGACGCGATCGTGTTCATCTCGGACCACCACTGAAAGCGACGCGTAAGGAAATCGATATCAAGGAAGAGGCAGAAAGAAAGACGACGCACCGGGGTAACAAGAGGCGAGCCAATGAACGAGATCATAGACCAATCAAACGTGATGACACTCATGCCCATACCGCTGAGCGAACCAAAGACGGCGTTGACCTTGACGTTGTTGGGAGCGATCCAGCAAATCCAATTGAACACGCTGAGAGCGGTGAACAGGTATCCAGGGAACCAGTACCACACAAAGCTGCAGGCACAAGCGATGAGGAAGAATCGCTCCCTCGTCATGTGTCCGCGGTCGCGCTTTCCGTAGTTCTTGTGCAGAGTGTTGAAAAGAGCGGAGTTGACGAGGGCGCTGGGCCAGATCATGGACGAGGGCCAGACGACGTACTGGCGGAGCATGCCGCCGAGAGAGAAGCCGAAGATCTGGGTTCCGAGGATGAGGAGGATTTGGTACGACCAGGGAAGTTGTTGGTTGAAGAACATCTGTTGGGTGGCGAGGACGTCCGTGGCGTAGGCGCCGATGTAGGCGACGTTGATCATGACGGTGATGCAGACGTGTTCCTGTGGAAGTTATGAGCGAGTGCGGGTCGCTGGGAAGTAAGGAAAGCATACCTTGATGTTGAAAGGCCCGGGGTTGAACGACCAGACGTAGTCGAGGGTCTTGAACTGCTTCGTGGGGAGGACCCACTCAAGCATCTTGCCCAGAGGAAGAGAGATGAGCTGTCCGACGATACCGGTGATGAAGACGGAAGGGGCTCGGTACTCGAAGACTTGGTTAACTCCGGCCAGCAGAATCGTCAAAGTGATGCCCAAAAACCACTGATGACGAGTGTTATTTCGATCTATGCGCAACAGAATAAACGACTTACCATGCGGAAGGTGTTGACGGGCATAGAAGGATCGTCGACGCTGGAGACAGCAGCGCGTACTTCGGGGTAGGGCGATTCACTATAACGTCAAATGTCAGAATAGGCATAGAAGCGGCCGAAGAAGACAACGTACTCGTCAAACTCGATGGCGGTGGAATTCCTCGACCCCGCGCGCGAAGGCGCAGAATATCGGTCTGAAGACTCTAGGTCGACGTCGGAAGGAGCGTAGTTGGGGATCTTTTGGTCAGTGGGGCTCCTGAGCGAATCGAGGCTAATGGGTTTGGCGAGGGGGTGCTTCAAGTCGAGGTTGGGGTCGTTGAGGTGGTCCATCATGTAGTCGACGTCCTCGGGGACGTCGGGGACATTGCGTCGGCGAATGTACTGGGGTAATCCCTCGTTAGAGCTGGTATAAGAAGGTTTGAAGTCGTCTTCCATGGTCGTCGGTGTCGTGGAAGGAGAGGGAGGGGTATCGCGGGGAGGGGGGGTGAGGGTGAAGATCCCAGAGACGCTGCGGGTATTTTAATTGTTTCGCTTATAGAGTTTCTCAGGCTGGGATGTATCTTCGCATCAATGAATCCCAAAAAGGAAGTAGGCTGTTATTGTCCTCTTTTGTGTTCGAATTGGGAGAGAACAAGGAATGTGAGGAGCGCTGTCCCACGGAGTTGACAGCGGCGATTATGGAACAATCGTGAACAGAATTGCGAGTCACACACAGGAAACAGGCGGATTGTGTTTCTTGCGCCTGCAGCTGGTACGCACCGAGACCAAAGTTGAGGGAAGTGAGATACACCGAGAGAGGTTCAAGCCAGCCTGGACAAGAAGAACAAGCCGACAACCAGCCAAAGTTCTGACACGCCAGTGGATTCGATAACAATAAGTGAGTCTGGGTTGCCCGATCGGGGTAACAAGCTAATTGTGTTGTTCAGGTCCCAAAAAGACAATAGAACTTTACAGAAGCAGGCATATCCAAGTGATGCGACGCCGCTTTACTCATTCGTTTGTCTCCGAGCGTGCCAACCTGGGCCAGGCTCACGATGTCGTTGCTGCCCAACACACCCTGTGCCGCCGACGTTCGATTTTCTGGGGCAAAGTGGTGAGCTTCATCGCCTTCGAACGTACTGTGGCTGAGGATAAGTCGAGGGGTAACCGAGGTAATTCAAGTCAGCCAGTCGTGGCCAAGTTGAGGTTCGTGCTGGCGACAGTTCACTAAACACGGTCAAACACTGGAACGCTTTGCATCCCAGAATGGAAATTTTTAGCTCATGGCCAAAATACAACGAACGAGGAGACCGTCACCCGCAGCCAGCAGTTTTGCATTTTCTGGGCAGGTGCAAAACTTTGTGACCGCAATATATAGTGCAGAATAAGTGGGCTCGATTCTCAGATTCCTCACAATTCGTACACCGATGTGCTCTTGCACCACTGATCATTCCCAGTGAAAAGCCCCTATGCTCTAGAATATTCCAACCTGCTCTGAGCTCTGAGCTGCTCTCGAAGTCAGCTTCAGACGAGAGCAGAGGAGAGCGGAGAAATGAGCCCTAGAGCAGATGGGAATTTAATTTCGATCGGCTACCATCTGTTCCGGTCTGCTCGATTTCCGCTCACTCTCGCTCTCGTCTGCCTTGCTCTGCACCTGCTAGGATATTGCTATTTTTAATTGGATCATGAATATATTTCCTTTGACCTACTACAGAACCAGGCTATCGTACACCCACCAAGTCCCCAAAATCCCAAAGTTGTCCGTCACAATGCCTTCACCAACCCGAAGCCGTATCTGACATTTCTCAAAGACCCGTCGGCGGCCCGTCGCGAACAGACCCCGCGTGAATGGTACTATAGAACGAGCCTCCCAATATGTGTCAGCGGGGAACAGGTTTAAATGAATACAATACACACCAATTCGACGGTGGTGCCATCGTGGATCCTAAGTTGGCAAATGTCTGTCAGCGGTTGCACAGAAAATACACATGCCTCGGCTTGTCCCATGCAGTCGCAGCCAATCAAGCGCCAGCGGAACGAGGACCGCCGTAAATGGTGTGTCTGCCGATGCGCTACCTCAGAGACGTCAGCGACGTCAAGAAATCAGATACAAGTACTGACCCAACCTAGGGAGATACCCCACACCAATTGATCAAGCGCTGTTGCACAAAAATTAGTCGGGAGCGTGACGCAAAGCGCGGAACTCACACTCTGAATTTTTCCAGGCTCAACAAAGCGACTCAGGTAGCCGAACGGACTTCGAAGTACATCCATTCAGGGAACGAAATCGTTAGCAGCGAATATGGCAGCGAGAGAGACATAAAATGAGATGCATACTCAAAACTTTCGACTTTACAGCCAATATTATCGAGCAAATCAACAGGAAGAGAAAGTGGCGACGCAGTTTCAGTTATTTTGAGGAAGAAAAGGAGGGTTCGAGGGACGTACACTTCGCAAAGAGCCTTCTGCTTCCCTACTCGAGCTCCGTTGCAAGCACGTCATATCCCCAACTCCGAGAGTGACCTCTACCCACATTTACAGGGCTAAAAGGTGCCAAAAGGGCCCAATGCGATGTTACTACGCGTCTATGGCGCGTCTCAGACCCCAGGTAACGAGTCTGGAAGATCGGGAATATCGATACTGATAGTTTGACGCGATGAATGCAGAAAAGCGCGTTGAACCGGCGGGAAGGGGAAGGAAAGTCCATCGAAAAGCCTTTGGGATGCATACACGGACGCTGGGCGGGGCGGACGGCAGTGGATGGGACGAAAGGCGGGAGATGGTGGTGGTAAAAGGACAAGATTGGTCGCCTCACCCGTCACAGTCTCGTGCGCGTGATGATGGAAACTTTACTTGTTTTTTTGCGACGACGACGGCGAGGTCGAAAGAGTCAGAAACCGACCGAGAGCAACGACCGAGCGACACCAAGGTGCGGGAAATGGAACAAGAAAGTCTCGGCATGCATTTAAAGATAAAAATGAGCAGAACCGAGCAGAAGGTCTCTGCAAGAAGCAAGGACAAAGCAGATAAGTAGAAGCAGACCTGAGCGATTTGGAGCATACGGAGTTTCACTGGGTAAAGCTAAAAAAATTCAAACACTTTGAGAGCTGGGAAGACGTGACGGCGCGAGCGTGACTCGTTACTCTTTGTCCGTTCGTGTCGACCACCACCATCTCGCAAAGCATTTTGCCCGAGGCTCCCTCTCGTCGTCTCCGCGAGCGGCTCTTCCGAAACTCGTTATCCATCAAGCTTCAAGTTTCGTGGTTCATCTTACTGTACACGCGCTCCTCCGAGCCAACTCAGCTTCTCTCTCGCTTCTGAACAACGATGACCTCTCCAGCGTACGGCGTAGTTGCCACGGTGGTCTTGCTCTCCCATCTGTTTATCATCAAAGTTTTATGTCACCTCTCGCCTGCTGCTCCCTCCTTCGACTTTTTCCCCGACATCGACTTCAAAGATCACGTTCGTGAGTGGCATACGATCCCGCCAATGTGTTGACTGCTCACAACACTTCAGCATATGTCTTCGAATCTCTGGTATGCATCCTTCTCCTAGCCACTTGGTTCATCAACCGCACCGTTGGCGCCCAAATCATCAACCTCTTCACTATTGGCACTTTGCTTTTCCTGAGTCCTGTCTTGCTCGCTCCTTGCCTCGGGTACTTGCGCGCTTTGCAGAAGGTCGTATCTGGCGTACAACTCCCTCGCATCTACATCAAAGCAGTAGCATTCTGGACCTCCCTGTTCCAACAGACCTGTCAGAGAGTCGCATCTGGTGCCTCCTGTAGTCTGGACATCCCACCCGTCTCGCCAAGTGCGTTCCATTCTTCATCCCAGTTCATTCCTCGCTTAGACGCATCTCAGTTGCGCAATTCGCCGAAGTGATTTTCCTCCCGCCTCTGGCCGTTTTTCTTCTGAAATGTTCAGTGTCTTCCGCGATTCCTGTTTGCTCCTCTGCTGCACGCGCCGCTCGAGCGTCCAAGACCGTCCACCATCTCGATGCCGCCCTCTTCTCGGTGATCGACACGATATTCCGGCAGATTCCTGCTTCGCTTTTCTCTTTCTACCATCAATACCTCACAACCGGCCTCTCCTGCGTCGGACGTCTCGCCAAGAATGCCGTGTTTCGACCTTTCAACCGCCTCAAAAATATTCTCTCTTCTTCTTTTGCTGCCGTAGAACGCGTTGTCACTGGCTTGCATCTCAACTTCAAAAACCCAGGGACCACCAATATCGATCCTCGGCTTGAAGCGGTTTGCGTCTACATGTTCGTCTTCACCTCCTGCTTCGTGGCCTCCGCCTATATGCATCTGTTCTATCTGCATTATTCTTGTGAGTTAGATCTGTGCTTTTCAACCCTCATAACGTTCAAATGCCGTTCCTCAAGTTCGTTCGGCGATGGTGCTTGCGGCAGGTTGGGGTTTGGCGGGTGTCCTTGCGTTTTACAATGCAGCACACGAAAGTTCTTCTCTGAAACCTCCGCCAACAACAAGACCTACTGTTGTGCCTCGTACCGTCGTGAGGCCCGTCATTCAGCATCAAGCGATTTCTTCCTGCCAATCTCCTCCCGAACCTGTACAGCCTGAAACCCTCACCAAGTCGCCGATTTCTTCCGTCCCGTCGTCCCCTACTTCAAACACCTCAACAGTGTCTTCAGTCGACTCGGATCCAAACACGGACTGGAGCCTTATCCCTCGTCCCCTAACCCGCCGGTCTCTCATCGATTTCCCCACATCAGATCTGCACCGCGCCCTGTCTCCCATCATGGAAGTATCCTCAGTCGCGTCCACCTATTCCATCGCCCACTCCTCGGCCTCGCGAAGTGCAACGCCATCGCCCTGTCCCTCACCCAAGAATGCATCGACCCCTCCTCGTCGTTCTTCCTCCCGCCTGGCTACGTCTCCTGTCCATTCAACTTCTACTTCTGACGAACGCGCGGCACGGGTGAACAAGGCTCGGGCGCAACGTGATATGGCTGAATTTCGGTCGTTTTCGATGGCACTTCAAGACAAGACGCAGCGGGTAAGGGCTGGTGCGGGAGGGGACGAGTTGCAGTCCAATGCCGCTGGTTTGGAGTCGGAATGGCGGGGTGTTGGATGGCAGCGCCGTGTAATTGGGTCCGATGCTGCGAATGGTAAGCCGAAGGCTCCTTGTAGCGGTGATTGTGATTCCATATATTGTTCTGGTGAATGTGTGGAAGGTACTCTTTTGCTTGCTTGAGAATTTGTATGTGTGTTGTTATATGGGTTCGGACAGTAGAGATACGACTGTTTACCAGTAGAATAGGCTTATACGCGAAAATAATTGTGCCAGTGCAGTATTGTACATATATCAACTGAGCAAAGAATGGGACTAAAGAATGGGAATGGGAGAAGGAGAATGCCGAGAGGATCAATCCACAACTTGTTCCGCTTGTCCTTCTTGTGCCCCATTGCCCCCATCGTTAGCGGGCACACCCTAGCACACCCTCCTATAGGTAACTTACCACGGCAACCTCGAAGACGTGGATCTCCACCTCACAAACCGAGAGTCACCCACGAATTCACGTCGTCGCAGGAGGTTCTTGAGTTTCAGTCTAGCTTCTCAAGAATGGCTATCACTCAGTTTTTATTACAGCAAACCTATTGAAAGTTGCCAGCATACCAACGGCGACTCCAATTCGAAGCTATCTCTACTTTGAGCTCGGCGACTGCACCGGTACCATCTGATGTACGGGGTACTTCTATGTTGCGCAGTACTTGGAATGGCAGTGAAACCCGATTTTTTGTTGTTCTGATTCTTGACTGGACAGAGGAGTTGCGGTTCCTATGCGTCTAGTGGTCTCGCGGGGCATAACACCTCAGCCTGACAAGAGCACCAGCCAAGAGTCCAAGGTGTCGAGAGGTGTCGAGTCGAAGCCCCGCGGCTCGTCACATCATCTTTTACGCGGCAGGCCTGACGAATGCACCTCGGGCCTTCCAAAAACGGCCGTGCTTGGGCCGTGCAACAAGCGCTCACAGCATTCTCGAACTGGAAGATCTATTGCGGAATCTTCTGATGACCGAGGACCCGTGGTGGAGGTCCTATATCAACTATGACGCCAGGCCAGCTCGCACCTCCTACTTTTCCCGTTTCTACTTCTCCCGTTTCTACTTCTCCCGTTTCTACGTCTCTTCAAAACTCACTCCGCGATGGAGGTCGAGCAACAACGGCGCTCGATCAACCTCAGCCGCGAGCAGGAACACCATGTTCACAATCTTGCGCGGTCTATGACCCAGGATGAAGAGTTTGGAGGGAATACACTTTCGCGGACGACGACTCGGCACTCGCACAATACTATTATTGTTGAGCCGAAAGTTCCCAAAGACCCTTTGTCTGCGAAGTTGACACGCACTTCTACACTCAACCCCTTCGAAGATGTCGCAGGCGACGAAAGACTTGACCCTAATTCACCCTCGTTCGAGATAGAGGCTTGGCTAAAGTCTGTCATGCATATTGTGTCGCGGGACCCGGAACGCTATCCTGTATGTTTCGCTGTTCTGTACTGAAGAAGTTTTCAAATTTGACGCGCGACGCTTATAGATGAGAACTGCCGGCGTTTCGTTCCGCGATCTCAATGTTCATGGTGTCGGGTCACCCACGGATTATCAGAAGACTGTTGGAAATATATGGCTGAGTACTGTCGACTCACTGAGAGGCGTCATGGGCATGGGCACTGGGAAACAGAAGATTCGTACGTGTGTGTTTTTCGATCTAAATTCTAGAATACTCACTCGGATGGGCAACAGAAATCTTGCGCGAGTTCGACGGGCTCGTCAAATCTGGGGAAATGCTGATCGTTCTCGGACGACCCGGAAGGTGAACCTGATGAGCGCAGTAAGAGTTGTCCATAATTGACACCCTCGATAGCGGCTGCTCAACGTTCCTCAAGACTCTATCTGGTCCGTAATTCCTTTCCAAACGAAATTCAGCTGACAGTTGTCCAGGTCTAACGCACGGTGAGTTGCTTTCCCTGCCTGCATGCCCTCTCAACTTGGTTACTCGCTGCAGGTTTCACGGTTGACCCTTCTTCGGACATCCAATACCAAGGAATCCCCGCGGATGTGATGCACCGGGAGTTTCGTGGCGAGGTCATATACAACGCGGAAACGGACGTACATTTCCCCCATTTGACGGTCGGCCAGACTTTGCTGTTTGCCGCCAAGGCTCGGGTACCACGAACACGCATAGGCAATGTGTCGCGCCAGAAGTACGCTGAACATATGCGGGATTTGGTGATGGCTATTTTCGGCCTGAGTCATACCATCGACACCAAGGTGGGGGACGACTTGGTCCGTGGGGTTAGTGGAGGCGAACGCAAGCGGGTCAGTATCGCAGAGACAACTTTGAGTGGTACGCTTTCGGTTGTCTTTTTAGGTTGAATATCTTTCTTGATTTTCCACAGGCTCGGCGTTGACGCTGTGGGATAATAGTTCTCGGGGACTTGATAGTGCAACGGCACTGTCGTTTGTCCGCACTCTGCGGCTGTCGACGGAGGTTACCGGCTCGACTTCCATGGTAGCTATCTATCAGGTCAGTCAAATCCAGCGAGCTATGAAAGGGTTTCTCACCGTTTTTGTTCCTTTCCTGTCAGGCATCCCAGAGTATCTATGATGTGGGTCTCCACGCCGCATTTGAACTGCGAATGAATCTGATTCTGCGCAGCTATTCGACAAAGCGATTGTTCTGTATGAAGGACGCCAAATTTATTTTGGGCCTACCGAGCGAGCGAAAGAATTCTGGACGAGCCGCGGTTTCGTCTGCGCTCCGAGGCAGACCACAGCTGACTTCCTAACGTCTCTTTCCAATCCTGCGGAACGTATTATCGCAGAGGGGTTCGAAAACCGTGTTCCACGTACCCCCGACGAATTTGCCCGTGTCTGGAAGGAAAGCGCGGAATATCAGGCTCTTCTGAAGGAAATCAACGACTATAATGCGGAATATCCGCTTGGTGGAGAGGCTTTGATACAATTCAGAGCTAGTAGGTCGAAACAACAGAGCAAGTCGCTGTCAGTGTCTGATCAACAGTAGTCGTTTGATTGTTTCTGAACACCTTTGCAGAAGCTCCAAGTCGCCTTACACCCTTTCGGTTCGTCAACAGATCGCTCTTTGCATCGGGCGTGGATGGCAACGGCTGCGAGGCGATCTAACTACCTTCTATACAACGGTAAACATCCCTTTCAAATACATATATTTGTTTCCTGAATTGATATTTTTCTCCAGGTCTTCGGCAACTTCATATTGACCCTCGTATTCTCCAGCGTTTTCTATAATCTGAAGAACAATACCGACAGCTTCTTCCAACGCGGCTCTCTTCTCTTTTATGCCGTCCTTACAAATGCTTTCGCTAGCGCTCTAGAGGTTCTCTATATTCCTCCGAACTATGTTCATCCTGCGCTCACACTTCACACACATAGATCTTCACCTCATATGCTCAGCGGCCCATTGTAGAGAAACACACTGCCTATGCGCTATATCGCCCGTAAGTACCATATGTGTTTGGTCTAGTCCCGCTTGACAGTACTTGCAGATTTGTAGAGTCAGTTGCATCTATGATTTGCGACCTGCCTTCCAAGTTTATAACAGCCACAGGTGATGCCGCGTTCCTCTCCGCGGTTGCCATAGCTAATGACTATGCAGTGGTCAATCTAACTGTATACTTCCTCACTAATCTCCGTCGGGAGCCTGGCGCATTTTTCACATTCTACCTGTTCTCGATAACTTGCACATTCGTCATGTCCATGATATTCCGCACCATCGCTTCCTCATCGCGAACCCTCATCCAAGCCTTCACCCCAACTGGCGTCCTTGTCCTGGGCTTGGTAATGTACACTGGATTTACTGTCCCCGTCCCCGACATGGTCGTATGGTTTAGGTGGATCAATTATATCGATCCCGTCAGCTATGCATTTGAGTCTCGTGTGTTGCTTCCCTTTCCTTTTCTTCTGCGACAGAGCTGATTCAACGCAATCAGTCATGGTCAACGAATTTTCGGGCCGCATTTTCCCCTGCGCGCAATTCATACCTGCTGGTCCTCCGTACGCCAATATATCGGCTGCGAACAGAATCTGTAGCGTTACCGGTGCCAAGCCAGGACAAGATTTCGTTCTTGGGTCAGATTATCTGAAGGCATCCTTTGGTTACGAGCATAGCCACCTCTGGCGTAACTTCGGCATCCTTCTTGGCTATATTGTAGGTTCTTGTTTGCGTATCATAGTCTTCGTTGACGCTTGATACAGGTCGTGTTTTGCGCCATTCACTTGATAACCACGGAATACATTACAAGTGCAAAAATTAAGGGCGAGGTATTAGTTTTCACTCGGGGACATCTGCCGCCTTCGCGCCGTCCGCGTGATAAGGAGAACTCGACTCTTGACGAAAAGTTCTTGCCAGAGTCCGAGTCTATTAAGAATCCAGAAGACGTCAAGATCCCAACGCAGAAAAAGATGTTCATGTGGAAGGATGTGTGCTTTGATATCAAATTGAAGGATGGCTCGGATCGGCGTCTGCTGGACCATGTTGACGGCTGGGTACGTCCCGGAACTCTCACCGCGCTTATGGTATGTCTCCGTCAATCGTTTCATGACCTGCCACTGACGGTTGGTAAAGGGTGTATCAGGGGCTGGTGCGTATCTTCATCAATCCATCTCGACTGTTTCGCTATAACATCGCGCAGGAAAGACTACTCTACTCGATGTCCTCGCCACGCGTACAACCATGGGCATTGTTTCCGGAGAAATGTTGGTCAATGGGCGGCAACGCGACCAGTCATTCCAGCGTAAGACAGGCTATGTCCAGCAGCAGGATTTGCATCTAGCTACTTCTACCGTTCGGGAAGCTCTCGAATTCAGCGCAATTCTTCGGCAGCACAAATCTATCCCCAGAGAAGAGAAGCTGGCTTATGTCGATGAGGTCATCGCACTTCTTGAGATGGGTTCGTACGCGTCAGCTATCGTAGGCGTTCCCGGTCAAGGTCTGAATATCGAGCAACGCAAGCGACTGACCATTGCGGTTGAGCTTGTTGCCAAGCCGGAACTACTCGTGTTCTTTGATGAACCTACTAGCGGTCAGTGCTGTAGCATTCATGCTAGAAATCCCCCTCTAACTTCTCGCAGGTCTGGATTCCCAGACAGCATGGTCTATCTGTCAGTTGATGCGTAAACTCGCCAACCACGGGCAAGCTATACTTTCGACGATACACCAGCGTCCGTATCTGTTTCCCTCCACCCCAGTTTCATCTTAGCCGTTATTTTAGCGAGTGCCATTTTGATGCAAGAGTTTGACAGACTGGTGAGTTCTCAATGTACAGCCGTGGACTGAGCTGACATTCAGACAGCTCTTTTTGTATGACTTGGCTTTAACTCTCTCAGGTTAATGACTGATAAGATCGTGCAGGGCACCTGGCGGGAAGACAGTGTACTTCGGCGAGATCGGTGAAAACTCCAAGGTGCTCACTGGTTACTTCGAGAAATACGGGGCACATCCTTGTCCGCCCGACGCAAATCCGGCCGAGTGGATGCTTGAGGTCATTGGCGCGGTGCGCGGCATCAAGTCTGTGCAGGACTGGCCCGAGGTCTGGAGAGGGAGTGAGGAGCGACAGCAAATTCGGAAAGAGTTCGACCAGATGGTATCTGAACTTTCCAAGATTGAGGATACCGGAGACTCGGCAGCCGGCTATGAATTGTTTGCGATGCCCTACAAGACACAGTTCTGGCAATGTTTGAAGCGAGTATGGATACAATACTGGCGGACGCCAACGTACATCTATGCTAAGCTTGCACTCGTCGGCATCTGCTCCCTCTTCGTTGGCTTTTCATTTTACAAAGCCCACAACGACCTTCAAGGATTGCAAAACCAGATGGTGAGTCAAAGCAAGATCTCAGCCGTAGATTCAATCCAAACATAATTTCCAGTTTTCGATATTCTTGCTCCTGATCCTCTTCACCAATCTTACCTCGCAGATTATGCCTTTGTTTGTTGAGCAGCGATCACTATACGAAGCTCGCGAACGCCCGTCAAAGGCATACTCTTGGACAGCTTTTCTCCTCGCACAGATCATTGTAGAACTTCCTTGGCAGCTTCTCACTGCGCTCATATGCTTTGTTTCCTGGTATTACCCGATCGGTCTATATCGCAATGCTATCGCGGCAAATCAGGTCAAGGAGCGTGGAGGATTAATGTTTCTCATGGTCACTCAATTCATGTTCTTCACCAGCACAGTGAGTATTCTCTGCGACGCCTATAGCGATGTCTAATTACCGAGCAGTTCAGTCAAATGGTCGTTGCTGGAAACGACAGCGCCGAGGCCGCCAGCAACGTTAGCAATCTCCTGTTCTCGTTCAGCCTTCTATTTTGTGGTGTGCTAGCGCATCCTTCGAGTCTCGGCTGGTGGGTAAGTGATTGGAATCAATTTGCGATTGGTAAACGATTGAGCGCCCACTACCCTCAGATTTGGGCAAATCGTGTCTCGCCTTTCACTTACCTCGTCGGTGGTATGTTGGCCACTGGAATTGCGAATACGCCCATAGAATGTTCGAGTATCGAGCTTCTCCACGTGGACCCGATAGCCGGCCAGAACTGCGGGGACTACTTTGCCCCCTATCAGTCATATGGTGGAGGGACGCTCCTGAACCCCAACGCAACAACTGACTGCCAGTTCTGCGCGGCATCTGACACCAACGTGTTTCTGAATGGAACTGGTATCTCGGTTCGTGATCTTGTCCAGTCTCAGCTGTTTTTGTTACTTAATCGACCATTCGTCTAGTACGCCGACCGATGGCGAAATTATGGCCTTCTGTGGGTATACATTGGATTCAACGTATCAGCGGCGTTCTTCTTCTACTGGCTGTACCGAGTGCCGAAGAACAAGAAGGTGAAAGAGACCCCAGTGGTATCGTCTTGAAGTCGTTTGCTCAATTTATATACCAATATATTGTATATCCTAAACATGTAATTATGCGGCCTACCATAGCGCACTCCCACTCATTTATCTATCTATATTGCCACCTAATACATTGTTTGTCTCAAGTGGCACATCAACTGAACGTTTCGCAGTGCATTCTATTCGCCGAACGCACAGCTTGCGCATCATTCTACGCACGACAAGGGAGGACGGAGACAAAAGACAAATATATTAAAAGCCAAGTAATGAGAAATCAGTAGATACGATTCAGGTTAAAGACAAAAAAAATCGAAACTGTTTAACGTGCATTTGGCTTCCGCGCACAAGGATGGATGAGACCAAATGTGCGCATACTAGAGCCCAGAGCCCACGTCAAGGGAGCACGAGGATGGAGGGAGGAGACTCGCACCCTTCTCTGAGAAGGAAACACCCACCTTGGCCTCGGCAGCTCACTTCGAGTCGCAAACCATCTTGGACCTTAACGCGCATCTTGAGAGGCGCGGCTTGAAGCCCTGGGTCTTGAAGCGCAACTTGAGGCGTTGACGCGTCGAATCTTGAGACGCGGGTTGAGGTCTTGAAGTCGCGGCCTTGACGCGCATCTTGAGAGGCACGGTTTGAAGTTTTGACGCGTGTCTGGAAGCGCGACTTGGTGTCTTGAGTTGAAGCCTTGGCGTACCGAGCCTTGGAGCCAGACTTGAGGACGTGACGCGCAGGTCTTGACGCGCGGCTTGAGGCGCTGAGGTTGAGGCGTTGACGCGCAGGTCTTGTGGCGCGGCTTGAGGTCTCGAGATTGACTCAGAAGCCTTGACGCGCAACTTGAGCTTTGAGGTGCGGCTTGAGCGCTAGCTTGAGCCTTTGAAGCGCCTTGAGCAGTATCCCACTGAGGTCTTGAGTTCACATCTTACAGCGTCTTGAGCAATCTTCCACTGAGTTCTTGAGCGGCGTCGACGACATATCGAGAAGAGTTGGACGAGGCTAGAGTTGTATAAGTACGACGCCGGTCAGCACAGTGTCGGCGATCGAAGAAGGGCAGCGTACCCATCCACCGCTGCGAGGGCACGAAATGATCTGGGCGGGATGGTAGTCTTGAGATTGGTGAAGTGTTATCGACAGCAGATGCAATTTTGACCTAGGCGAGGTTGAGAAGAGTCAGTTACGTCGCGGCGATGATCAAGTTCAAGAGGATGAGACGTACGCACTACATAGCTATGATGGGAACGTTGGACGACACTGAACAGATACAATTTTGGGAAGGAAAGCAAACGGACAGATGACCACAGAAGCTCGAAGTTGAAACTCAAAGGCGATCCGGTTGGGAGATGATGGGAGCAGAGAAGAGAGAGTGAAAGTGACTTGTCACAGGTGGCTCACAATTTATTTCCGCCGCTGCGGTAATTTCTGAACCAAGCTGAGGTTTTTGGCCTGTTTTCGGGTTGTTCAGAATTGGACAAAGCAAATCAGACCAGAGACACACAGGTTTTGCGACTGTTTTGCGATTCGGATTTCAAATTCGGACTCCGAGTCCATCGAGAAAAAAATAATGTGCAAGCTGGAACTTGTGACGAGTCGTGGCAAATTTCATGGGTAAGAACGGTGGTTACTAAATTCGAAGTGCATTTTCATTCTAAGCCAACAGAATCCACTACATGGAAGTGCTGAAAGAACGGGAAATCGCGAAGAACAGGAAGAGCCCTGAAGAGCCTAAGAGGCGCTCAGGATCACCTGATCGTGTTTCCTAACTGAGCGCTGAGCCGGTTGAGCTCCCACCATGATGAGCGCCGAATTCGATGGCTTTGGCGAGCACATACATTTTTCAAAATCTAAATGCGAACCCGCCACCTAGCCCGCTCACCTCTCTTGTATTCAGAATCCCATTTCCAGAAAATTTTATCGACCGTCTTTGTGAACGATACAGCACTCTCAGGAAAGAACAACACCAAGAGAATGAAGGGCACTTTGAGCTAAGCGCGGCGCGGCTCGCCCTCGAGGCGTACACAGAAGAGACTATCGCTGCCGACAGGGAGCACTGGGTTGAGTGTGCCAAGTCTACTTTCGACACTCTTGTTACAGCTCATAAAGACACCCTACGGCATGTTGAGCTATTACTGCCGACTGGCGGGATCGCGACACCCCTCAACCTGTTCGAGTCTCTGAAAGAACTAACGCAACTCGAATCTCTATGTGTTCAATGGGTGAACACATCATTTACCTCGCATGGAATGGCCTGACTAACATTTAACGTATTGCCTGCAGCCGATGCGCGGATACCATCCAGTATCCCTCATCCTTTCCTCGAGTTTTCTCGGAGTTAGCGAAGAGACCATCCTTCCATCGTTCGAGCAATTCCACGCTGCACTCATGGATCTGCTCGCTGTGCACGCAACCACCCTCAAACGAGTCCGCATTTCTCTCCCCGAGTCAACCCCACTCAAACCATTTAGCGCCCTATCCTTCAGAGCTGGCGCCTTCCCCTTCTTCCCCGCCCTCGAGATCCTCGACCTCACACACTGGAGTCCTAGTATCGCACAACTCGTGGCCCTCCTTTCGCCAGGCGGGCGTCTCCCACACCTGCAGCACCTTATCCTCGACCACGGTGCCGAAATACCCCTCACAGACGAGGTGGATGACGACAACGAGGAGGTGCCGCCCGACTACGACTGGAACGCCCCCGTCCCGACCTTTGTAGAAACACACTCCTGGCCCGCGCTCGGTGCATTCATTGCGAACGCAACCCCACCGCTACAACTCCGCTCCCTCAGCGCCGCGCTCCACGATGGCCGATGGAACTTCGCTCCAATTGGGCTGCCGCTTACCCGACGCTGGCTCCGGGAGCTCCTAGCGATGCCGGACAGTTACACTCCCCCACTTGTCATCTGCACCGCCTGGCCACTCGCGTACGAGGTGCGCGAGTCTAAAGTGGATCCACAACAGACTGAAACAGAGGAGATGTTCGAGCATGCGTCGGGCTGTGGACACCTTGCGTATCCCAGTGACCAGCGTCCAACGCCGGGATTGTGGCCCGCACAAAGCGCGCAGGCGCGTGCGACGCAGATGTTGTCTGGACGGCCATGGTATTGAGAGTAGTAGTGGCAATGTCGGTGAATTGAGCCATCGGGGATGCTTAAATCACTTCTGATGCTCTCTGAGACGTGAAGGAGGCAGAATGTCACGAACCGTTGCTCGAGTCAATTCGACATTGAGAGGCAGACAAGAGAGATGTATATTCGTCGATGGCTCTGAAATCGGCTAGGCAATCTGAGATGTTTGGGGCCGACAAGCCAGTTGTTATGGGAGGATGTAGTTACTAGGTGTACTTGGTATGTTCGCGAGTTGTCCGCGCCTTGAACTTGTTGCTCCAATAGTATTGGCCATGCACAATTGTATCGTCCTGGAACGGCAGTCTCCAATGTATATTTCAAATACATTTATCCGTAAGTTACATCTCCCCCAACAATCTCTCCAATTCCTTCACATCCCTCCGCGGCTCGAAGCGCACTGAAAACGGCAACGGATGTGTATTGGCAGTGTTGGTAAAAGCCATTGTATTAATCGGGTTCTTCTCGTCAGGCAGAATGCGGAACGACCAGAGCATGAGTGCAGTATTGATAAACAAGGACCTAAATCGACAAAGAAATCGTCAAGCAGATGCAAACACGAATTAGACAGGAGCCGTACTTGCTTGCCACATGCAAACCCGGACACACCTAACAGCGAAAAAGGGTGAGCCATAATAATACATATCAGAGAAATGGATACGTACGCGTCTCCCGAAACCAAATTGAAAGACCTTTAGATCTTCTCGAATTTTATTGCCGTCTGCCGTTATCCATCGTTGCGGGTCGAAGCGCTCTGGATCTGGGAATATCACTGGATCGCGCGCGATGGACCTGAAGCGTCTGCGTGAGCATTCCCGATACTTTTAGGTCTTTTGTTGGCATATCTTCACCAGTGGTTGCCATAGATCGCGGCTCCTGCGGGTATGACATGTCCGTTCTAGACGAAGGTGAGCAAAGGTAGAAGCAACGACGCCCCCGGTAGCATACATAGAGGATGTCCCTGGTTGCCCGGTGCGCAAAGCCTATCAAGGATCAGCAAAGGACAGATAGAATCAAGCTTTGTCGCACCTCCTGCGCTGACCGGCCGCCTGCGTTAGACCGTTAGTGGTTTTTTGAAGTAACTGAGCAGAAAATTGGCCTACCACCGGAACGTCTCCAGATAAAACGCAGTCACTTGCACCAAATCAGGCTCCTCTTGAAACGTCGGAACTTGCGAGAAAGTCAGTCTTCTGTAGGCACGTATTGATCGCAAGACCTACGTTTCCCAGTCCCTACGACAATGTCGAGCTGTTCCTGGACTTTTTGCTGCGCCTCAGGGAAGGTAGCCGCCGCCATTACCATGATAGAAATGGCAGAGGCGCTCTAAAACCGTCTGTCTCGACGAAATGGAACAACGGAGAAACGGACTCACAGTCCCCGCGCCTGCACCAAACATCGAGCCGGCCAAGTAGGCAGCCTCATTATCGGTCAGTTGATATTCCTCTTGGTGTTCGATGAGCATTTTCGCGAAGCAGGGCTTCACGTCCTTGTTCGCAGCCTATACACAGTCGCGTAAGATCAGGGATTGAGAACGAACGAATTCGAAAAGAGACAAAGCCCGTACCAATCGTTGTCGAACACTCTCCAATTGCGACTTGAACAAGCCCAGCTCCATCTGGTGCTGTCGACGTAGCTCCGAAAGATATCCGGGAACATATCGAAGAAGCGGGAAAGCGTCCACCATGTACGCGCCGGGAACAAGGGCTGCGCCGAGTCTCGCTTGAGCACCGTTGACCTCTTGGATGATGGGGGCGGTGGATGCGGTGTGGGCGGCAGCTCCGTATGTCAACGATAATATCACACTCGCAGCATATCTGCGAATGAATATCTCACTCAGTCAGATTACCAACATACTGTAGATATTCGCAACCCACCCTTGCGAATGTGTCATATGGTTCGCTGGATCTCTCAGCAAGTCCAGCATATGATATTGCGCGTTCACTTGTTGGATTGGCTGGTACTCAGCCGCAACGATGGGTCGTAGTTGCGAATGCAAGACTCTGCATCAAATAAATTTCAGTTTCCTGGTGTTCTGCCTCGATCCACCTGCATACTCAACTTGCGAAGCTTCCGTAGCCGTTCACCATTAGGGATGAGCAGCGTTCGCATTCCTCCCGAAAGCGTCTCCCCTGCTGCGATATTACTCGGCCGGTCAGCATTCGAAGCGCCTTCCTTCTCCATGATCTCAACCGCAGCCTTCGGAGGTAGTTCAAATGTGACTCTAGACCGGCTGGTGTACTCACATCGTACCGCCCAACAATCACCGTAAGTTGTCGGCCCCTCCAAAACGAAATGACAGGCCCATATTCTTGAATCCATTCTTCGAATTTCAACCATGGGCTACCCAAAAAGGAGAGTTGAGCCACGACCGTAAGCTGCAGCACGAATGGAAGAAATAGCTACAGTTCTCTCGGGATGGCAGGACCAGTGAGCCAATGACCAGTTGGCCCGGGCGGAAGCAGCTTCCCGCTCAGTCGCGCTTTGCGGAATTGCAGGAAGATCCAGGTGGTGACAGCAAGAAGAAACAACAGCGTTGGAGGTTGAAGGGGGGTCATCTTAAGCTAAGCTGGCTGGCGAACGGCGAACGTGTCTGCTATAACCTGAACCACGTCCGAGACCGTACTATCTTCTCAGGTTCTTCGGGTTGGTGGTCTCGGCTTTGCGCGAAGAAGGTTCTCTCGGATAATTGAATTAGACTTCGACGCGGACATGTGAGCTTGCGAGGGAACAGAAACAGTCATTCGGCTGCTCTCGGTGTGCGATACCGTCGTGTAATTGACATCGGACTATGGAGGAAGAGGAGAGAGCATTGCCTCAGAGCAAGTGTCTGTATCTGAATCGGCAAAGGCAAACTTATCTCTTTTAAATTCCTTCATTCTCAATCTGCAGCGTACTGCAATATTGTACATGGTTCATTGGTTAGACCTCCATCATTCTTGCGCCTCTAAAGCCACAGCACTGTGTCAAGGAGGATAGGAAAATTACTACAGAAGGACGGTAAGTGTGTTTCACTTGCATATCGCTACAAGCCTTCCTGCGTGAAGGGGGGCAATCGTAGAGATGAGTAAGTTATTAGAGAATGTAGTGGCGTATAGGTTCCATGGAGTGAGTGAGTGGATGATATGCATGCGTTGGATGTATGGTAATGGACGAATTGATGCTCGATTAACCAGAGATGACTTGCGCTTTATGTATGATTGCCCTTGCTGGGCGGCGACCCAAAGAAAACGACAGAAATGCCGGCGAGAGTGGGCGGCGACAGGCGAATGGAGCGTTTCCGCTTCGGTGGGGGCACTGGCTAATTGCCCCACGAAGGCAACCCACCCCGCTGCCGCGTCGACCCCCTCCCCGCCGCAACATTCAAATACACCTCCCCATCCTCCGAGCCATCCTCGCCGCCACGCGCATCCTCACCATGACCACCCCTCGCCCTCCCCCAACTAAGACTAAGGCTCCACCGCTTATTACCCTCCGCCCCAGGCAGCGGCGGAACAGGCGGAATGTCTCCCTGCCCATGTCCATGTATTTGCCCATCGAGCTCAAGACACCTCCTCAGACTCCGCACACTCCGGCTTCTCTCCATCGCCGCCGGACCCGCATGTCTCGAAGGTATAAGTATCCTCGCGAGCGTCAACTCCTCCTCGCCCTCCGAACTCGCGTCGCTTTCCCCCGAGTCGAGAGCACTCCCATCACTCCTACGAGGGGGAGAAAGTAGTTGTGCACCAGCCGCTGTGGTACCCCAACCACCAAGGAACCTCGAGCGCGCGAGCTCGAGTTTCAACTGCTCCGGATCCGGCAGCTCAAACTGCCCACGCAAATCGAGGTCCGCAGCCCGTGCCTTGCCCTTGTCGCGCCGCACAGGCGAAGACCCGCGACTCCGACATACGACGCGACCGACGCTCACCTGACTCTCGCTACGCTTCGCGCGTGCGGTGGAGAGACGGGTGGTTAACAATGGAGGCGCGAGGGATGCGTTGGCGTTGGCATTCGTCCGGTCGCTCAAACGCCCCCGAGTCTTCACGGAGACAGTGCGTCCGAGCTTTGCCGCGCTGGCAGGCGCAGGGGAGCCCGAGATCGGCGGGAGGGCGGGGGCGGCAAAGTATTCGCGTGCGCGCTTGACGTTGTCCATCCAATTCGTCGGCATGCGCGGGACGATGGTGGGACTGAGGAGCGACTCTTCTTCGGCATCGTCCGTCATGCGGGTGTACGTTGGTGGTGTACTTTGTGGGCGGTCAAAGGAGGTCATGTGTCGGAGATATGTGGAGGCACGAGTGGGTGTCGGCTGTTGCGGAGGAGGAGGGGAGGCGACGATGCTCGTGCGGGAGGATGACGGGTGATGCTGGTAGTAGCGGTTAACAGGCCGTTGGGGTTTGGGTTGATGAAGGGACGGAAGTTGCTGGAGGAGATCGTCGGAAGGTAATGGGGGAACGATCGAGTCGACCCGGTGGTGGCGTTGCTGCATGTCCGCGACACTACGGCGGGGCGATAGGGGCCCAGCCTTGCTATCACGGCGAACAGACGGCCGTTGGGTTGGACTATCTGTGACGGGGTTGCGGCGTGATTGCTGCTGTGAGACGGAGCTGCGAGTGGCATGCGGGCGTGGGGTGCGATTCAGTGAGGGTGAAGATGGCGGAGAGTAAACTGGTACTGCAATTTCGGTATCTGGGTCTTCTTCGCGCTTGAGGCTCGAGGTGCGACTAGGTACAAGGTTGGACAGAAAACCGACGAATGTAGAGCCCAGATTCGGACTTTTCGTCTCATCCTGAGAAGCAGTCCGTTCGGTTTCGGGAGTGAATATCCGTGTTTCTTTGTAGCCTGCTTCGCGCAGTAAATCTTCTAGACGCTCGTAGGTCTTGGAAGTGCCTCTTCTATGTAACGGCACGCGCCCGACGCCCTCTGGATACGGTTTGCGAGTGCGACCGGCGGGGCGGGGAGGTGGGGTTGTGGGTTCGGTGGTGGACCCGGCAGAGTTGAAGTTTGAATTCGAGGGCGAAAGAGAAGGCGGTGAGGGCGAAGTTTGGTCTCTGGGAGATGGGGGAGTCGGGATGATATTGTAACTCGCCTAGAATCGTCAGAGACCCTTCAAAACAATGGGAAAGCCTGCCAAGTACCTTGTCGTGCAAAGGGCGAGCCATGACGGCGTCGGCGCTGTCGCCTGATAGTCGTCGCTGGCGGTGAAACGGTGACAGAAAGTTGCCCGAGCCAATGGTAGTGAGTTGCACGTGTAAGCGTGTTGGTATCAGGATCTAATTGGTAAACCCCGGAGATTGCCTGTGGCAACTCTACATTGACGACGCCGCCGGTGACGACAACGACGATTGTTTTCGGGCGGGGTTGAGGAGATTTGAGGCAAAAGAAACGGAGAGAAATCCGAAGCTGGTTGACGTAGTGTTGAGGGATTAGCTAACGACGCGTCAATAAGCGCCAACAAATAATCGCGGGCAAGGGTTAGGGCTAAGGTTAGGGTTTAGTCGGTCTGAGTTGTCAAAAGTTGGGGTTTTCACGCACGTGAGTGTCATGTGAGTGCGGGGATGTGATCCGAAGTTCCGAGACTAGGTTAGGGTTAGGATTCTCAATTTCCTTCAGACGTAAGTTATTTAACTTGAGTTGCAGCGCACTCGCGCACCGTATCTTGTCTGTAATATCAAGTCCTTTGAAGTGAAGCCCTTCAGGCTCATCGGAGAAGGCTACTCTATACACGCCTATATGATATGTTAGCCACCACATGCAATTTAATGCGAAAACGGTGCTGCCTTCAAACGAACTCAAAAGTACCGGCGACACCTCTCCCTGCTCGCCTCTGCTTCCACTGTCCCAGATTTCATCTCCGGGTTCACTGGGGGTAGCTTTATTTGTTTCGCGTCCGAAGAACGATCTCTGCTTAAATCGTCTCGCCACATCTGCGGTTCACATAGAGATTCCAACGCCACAGCAAACCACGTTTCTCTCAGCTTGTATAGAGAAATAATCTTCTGCCAGTGCACTAGCGGGTCAATCACAACTGCCTTTATCTCACCCCATCCCTTCGCCACCGAAGCGGCAAGGGGCAAGCTGCTAATTCATTTTAGTCAATCCTAACCAGCTGGTAATTCTTCAAACAACTCGAATCGCGCGGATGACTGAACGCATCCTCGGAGAAGGTTGGTAGTACAAAGGCCCTTCAATCCCCAGCTTTCCTTTTCGGCCTCAAGGCGTTACTTGATAAGAGCGGGTGGTGGAGTTCATCAATGCACCGCTCGGCGTCAGGATGATCGCGACTCTCCTTGCCCTGGTCTTTGTCGGATGCATAGCTCGCCTCTTCAGCATTGGAAGACGAGAGCGCATGCTTCCTCCAGGTCTTCGATATCGTCTTACATTTCCGCTTAATTTGATATCACCAACACTCTGCAGGTCCACCGACAATCCCAATCTTGGGGAACCTCCACATCCTACCTCAAGTAGATCAGTCGCACCTCAAGTAAGAGAAATACCAAACTGCAGTGCCATATCTCATTGTCTAGGTTCACGGAATGGGCGAGGAGATATGGCGATATCTTTTCGGTAATGTTCCTGCGAAATTCAGCTCTCTCTCTCTGCTCACGTTTCTTTTAAGATCAAGATTGCCAGCAACACAATGGTTGTGCTGTCAAGTGCGACAACAATTAAGGAGATCGTCGACAAGACATCCTGGGCAGCCAGCTCAAGACCGCCGAAATACATATCCATTCTATCGGCTGGCGGGTATCATGTCTTGTTTGCAGGCGACAGTACGTGCCCTGCTATCCCGCTAATATAGCTGATGTGCCTTGACGCGACTATGCCTCCAGCACCGCTGCTCAGGAAAATAAGAAAAGCAATTGCCCGGTTTCTGTCTCCTGCTTACGCAATGCGACAATCACCCATCAGGAGCGCAGAAAGCATTCAGCTCCTATACGAGTTCATGGCACAACCGGAGGTCCCCACCCTCGTTTTTCCGATTATTGCAAGCTGAACCTGCGAGCCAGGATTTCCCTGAGTCCATCTGGAGATATACGCATTCTATCGCAATGGTGAGTATTTCTAGTCACGAGGGCCAGAAGGGTGATTTGACTCGCAGGAAGATCTCTACCTATGGTCATAGAGTACCGTCTGCCGCCTCGCCCACGGCGCAGTATTTCATGGAAGTGTGTATCGATTCTCAGCATATATCGCAATCCACTTTAACCTCCCTCCAGCTCCTCCATCAATCTTCGCGAATCCATGTCCACGGCAACTTCCCCCCAATCGACCTAATACCCGTACTCAAATATCTCCCGGAGTGGTGGGCCCCATGGCTCGCTATCAGCCGCCGCAGTCGAGCCCAAACAGCCGCCTTACATTGCGAATTCACAGAAGCGGCCAAATCGCGTGTTAGCTCAGTTAAACCTGCGGACGACGCCGCTTGGCAGGGCGAATGTTTCATCAGCTTTATTTCGAAGATGGGTCTTTCTCCGAAAGAGTTCGATACGTTCTCGGAGGTGTTTTATTTATGCAGCGGAGCGTGAAGATGATTGTTTTGGTATAGGTATTCTGCCTTTACAATGACGGAGGCAGGCACCGACACCACTGCGACATATTTGCGCTCCCTCGTCCTAATACTTGCAGTCTACCCTGAGTACCAGGAGCGCGCACGGCAGGAGATCGATGACATCGTTGGACTGGCGCGGCTTCCCGAGCTAGCGGACTTCAGTCAAATGCCTTTCACCAACGCGCTCATCAAGGAGGTTATCCGCATACAACCGATCTTTCCGACTGGGATTCCACATTACACGACTGAGGATATCCGCGTAGGTTTCCAGTTTTGTCTTGGTACGGATGCCCATTGAACCATGACTATTTCGCTTTGATAGTATAAGGACTATGTTATACCAAAGAACACGATTGTCATGATGAATAACTGTACATGCTTCGCTACTACCATGTTCATGTCGCACTGAGTTAATTGAACAGATTCGATATTTCGGAATCCGGACATCTTCGATGAGCCCGACGTATTCAACCCAGAGCGATACATCCAGTCCGAACATGGGACGCGCGATGGAATGGACACCGATTTTCGGGACAACTTCATTTTCGGCGCCGGGAGGGTGAGTTGCTCGATCCCTTCTTCACACAAATTGGTCAATGGATGGAGAAGAGGATTTGCCCGGGTGAATCTATGGCTCGAAACACGATACAACTAACAACCATGCGGCTCATCTGGGCCTTCTCCTTCTCATCCGCTGTTGACCCTCAAACCTCGCGACCTGTCCCAAGGGATCTTGACTTCTATGATCCTGTGAGCGTGCTGAGATTAGACTGCTTTCCGCTGACTCCGCACTAGAGTTTCATGATGATGCCTTATCCGTTCCGGTGTACGATTCAGGTGCGGAGTGGGGATCGACGAGAGGTGATATTGAGGGCTTATGACGATGCAAAGGAACTGTTGCAGCGGTATGAGCGTTGAGCGGTGTATGTAGTTTGCTTTCATTCAGGATCATTGGTGCAGCGGACAGTTCTTGTGTTGGTCATAGTATGCAATGGAATATACACGCAGATTCTGATTTGTTGCAAGACTTGGGTGCTGCGTAAAGCTTGTGTTTTAAAAGGGTATCCAGGTCTCCAACCCGAGTTGATCTATACCACATGTTGTGGACCTCTATAACACGGTGTCCATTTCTTTCAACCCTTATACACACCTTATTATATAACTCAGCACTACATACTTACTGCTGCAACAGCCTAAACGCCCCATTCGTCTGCGCCGTCGCCCTTAACCCAGTCCCCACCCACCCCTCATCCTCACCGGACGGGATCGACACGTAACTCCTCTCCATACTCTCCAGCCTCCCGACCGTCGGCCCCCGCACCATCAAAATCCCCACCGGATCCGCACCCTGGTTCTCCACCTGCTCGTCGTCCACCCCAACGAGCTTCGCCTCGACGTTGACGCTCGGCGGGCCGGTATGCGCGTTGGCGATGCCGTCGACGGCGAGGTCTTGCAGGTCCAGGGCGTGCGACGCGAGAACGGGCCCCGCGACGAGGGCGTGGGAGTAGCAGTTGACGATGGGGATGGAGAGGGCAATACGCGCGCGGGTGACGGTGTCGGCTGCGAATGTGCCTCCGCTGATGATAACGGCTCGCAATGAGGCCGCGCCGTTGCCTACGACCTTGGAGCGGGCTGCATCGAATACCAGGCGGTCCCAGAGACTCTCTCTCGTCATGAATCCCTCGGAGATGGATGCTAATTTGTGGCGCCAACCGAACGGGAAGAGCAGGGACTTGCGCGCTTCCTTGAGAATTTCCGGTACAAGCGTATGGACGTGGTCGGGTTTGAAAAACGCGACGGTGGGAGAAGGTATGGTGTACGCTTTGAAGGAGAGTGCGTCTGTAACGTTGGCTTGGGGTGTATCTGAAATTGGCATTGATTACATGGGACTTGATACCAAGATCACCCACTCACATTCATTCTCATGGAATAGCTTGGAGCTCTCAAGGGTCGCAAAGCTGGTTCCCTCGTAAATGGCCGTGTATGCGATGGCTCGTCCGTATGCGCTGCTCAAAGTGTGCGCCGAAACGACGGTGTCCAGTTGCGAGAAGGCATGAGAGAGGGGAAGAAGTGCGCGCACAGCGGCTACCCCGGCAGTGATATTCTCGTGCGTAAGTTGCGCACCCTGAATGTGCCCAGATTCGGATGAGAAGAACGACACGGTGAACACGTCGCTCGGTTCTACCGGGTTTCAACAACAGAACTGACTCGGAAGTAGAAGGAGGAACACACTGGGAATAGGGCTGATGATTTTTTCGACGCGGACGCCCTCGCGCTCGACGTCGGACCAGCGGAGGACGTTGACCTTGCTTGCGACGCTGGCCATGGTCTGCGGGCTGGGTTCGCCGACCACGATGATGGTGTGGTTGCGGCCACCTTCGCCAGAGTCATAGATTAGTTCAAGAATTTGAGGAAGCATCGAGGCGTGAGTGATGATGGCCGAAGGAGGATGCGAATCGAGAACCGAGGCGAGTAAGTTTGAGGCGGAGAGGGTGAAGGAGGGTATGGAGTGAGAGGCGAGAGCGAGGTCGGCGATGATGAACTCGATGCAGTCGTTCAAGAGGAGGAGGACGTTGGATTCTCCGACTTCGAGACCACCGAGGCGGAGGAGACCAGTACCGAAGGCTGCAACACGGTCTTGTAGAGTCGGGTTGCTGATCTGTGGACATGAGATACAGTGTCGAGGATGATAGAGAAACCAAAACATACTTTGGTAGACCATAACGTCCTGGACGCATCCGAGTCCGGTTTGATGAGGTCGGCCAGAATGTGGACGTCCTTGCCCGGACGTAACGGAAACTGTGTAGAAATAAATGAGTAACCATTGACTCGAAGGCGGCAGGAAGGGAAACAATAGGCAACGCGACAGATAGCGAGTCGTCACTTTGCATACGCAAATCGTACACGACTGGCTTCACCACTCTCCATGAATCAAGGTTCAAAAATCGCCTGATGTCCGGCCATAAAATAGAGTAAATCAGCCAGAGTCGGGCTGAAATCCTGCGCGCGAGAAATCTTTTGAGAGATGGGGGCAAATCACCGGCCAGAATGGGGCTGTTGAGCAACAAAACCAGCAAAGATTCGACGGTTTTGAGCTCAATTTCGCTCAGAAACGATCCAAAGTTGTTCATGAGCGGCTCCGGGCGAAAAAACCGAAATTTCCCCCAAATGTCCGTCGGAGATAGAGTAAATCAGACCCTCAGAGGGCCAAATTCATAAAGTAAAACGGCCCAAATTCTGAGCGCCATCCCGACGGACCCCACTAGACTTGGGGTACAAACCACTGCTTGCTGAAGGCTTTCCGAAGCCCAAACTTTTCTGCGGCGGCAGCAACAACTGTGGAGTGTAGACTTACGCGACCCATTAACCCTGTTCCATAATTCCTGTAAACGGCACTTTCGCCTGCATGTCTGACGCGAGCGACGTCGCTTTGCCTGCCGAGAAGAATGGGATGAACGAGGGGCTGGGGCTTGTAGAGGTTGTTGAGGAGGAAGACGGTGGCGGCGATAAGACCGAGAAGAATGGTTGTATCGTCTGTGACGAGGTAGTCGGACAGCAGCGACGCCATGGCGGGTGAGAGGTGAAGTGGTCGTGAGATTGCGAGATGGCCGAGTGATGGCCGGTGAATTGCTTCAAGTAAATCCACCATCTCTTTGCTCTCTTCTTCCGCGCTGCTCTACCCTCATTCTCGCGTTTTTGGCTGAGTCTCTTGCTGCAATGGGTACCTATACTCCCAATCCACGTATTTCTTCTTAGTTCTCGCTTTTATCTCGCGTCAAGTCCTTCAAAACTGCCTGAGATTCGCCATCTATCAGCGCTTTGCACTTGTCCTTGCGCATCTTCTCCAGTCTGCTCAATAGACCTCCCTTTCCTCTCGGATTCTCCTCAACAACGACCTCAGACCCTTCTCAACCGCCCCCAGCTGTTCTTTTTCCCGGAATCTCGTTTTCCAAGCCAGCCTGGTCTGTGCGCCGCAAATGAGTCCCGTGACATGAGTCGGCGAATCCACCCAAGTTTGTCCAACCTTTCTCTCTCTCCCCTCACTCTCTCCACACCTCCCGCCCTCAAATCCCTCCATGCCTGCTGCTGCGACCAAGAAGACTGCTCCCAAGGCCTCCAAGGCCTCTACCGCCGCCAAGAGCACCGCCCATCCGTCGTGGATAGACATGATCAAGGTCCATACGATGGCTCTCTTCAACTCGACCTCTGACGTTTTCTGTCCCGTCAGGAATGCATCATCGCCCACCCAGAGGAGGCTCGCAGCGGTGTCTCTCGCCCTCTTATCAAGAAGGTGCGTCGTTGCACGCACGCCTCGTCGTCGTGTTCTCACCGCCATCATCATCACAGTTTGTCGAATCAAAATACAAAGTCGAACTCAACGCCTCTGCCGCCTCTCAGCTCAACCGCGCTATCACATCCGGAAGCGAACGCGGGACCTTTGTGCTGCCGAAGGGTGCGCGGTTTTTTGTTTTATCATCCTCTTGCTCATCATCTCTCCCAAAGGCCCGTCCGGGAAAGTGAAACTTGCCCCGAAGGTTCGCGGGGAGGCTGCCAAGGAGGTGCACATTCTCCCTCATCCTCTTGACTCCCCTCACCGTTGATCACAGAACTCCAAACCCGTCTCGAAAGCCAAACCATCCACTACTAAAGCATCCACCTCTGCAACTAAATCTAAACCCAAAGCAAAGCCTGCTACAAAGACGACAACAACCGCCAAACCTGCAGCCAAAAAGGCTGCGGCGCCCAAGAAGACCGTAGCTGGGAAGGCCAAGGCGGCGCCTGCGAAGAAGACGACGACGGCGTCGAAGCGCGCACCGGCGAAGAAGGTGGGTGGCAGACATTTCTTCCCATACCCATCCTGAGGTTTGTTAATGATCAATGTGCAGGCTGTTGTCGGGAAGAAACCCGCTGCACCGAAGAAGACGGTAAAGAAGCCGACGATAGCTGCGGTGTCGACCACGAAGAAGGCGGCGCCGAAGAAGGGGGCTGCTGCTAAGGTATGGAATCCCTGTTTGTATTCCTCGAGGCTGCCTATCCAACACCTCTCTTTGCAGGCTGCGGACAAACCCAAACCAAAGGCTAAGTCAACAACAGCGACGAAGGCCAAGCCCAAAGCCGCTGCTGCTGCCACGAAAACCAAAGCTAAGGCTGCGTCATCCAAGGCAGCTGCAAAACCTGCGTCGTCGAAAGCTGCTGCTGCGAAGAAGCCAGCGTCGGGGAAGAAGGCTGCTGCCAAGAAGGTTCGTGTTGTTTTTCTATTTCCTTTGTACGCACAACTGGCTGACTCAACTGTGGATTGACTCATAGGATACAGCCCCTGCCGCCGCTGCCGACAAAGTACGTTTATCGCGTCCATACTCCTTCGTCATTGAGCTAACGGCGGTATTTCAGTCATAACTTGCTTGACTACATAAACTCAAATCACTTTATGCTTAACCCCCTGGTGGCTGGCTGGTATCATGTACTCATATCTTTCCTCCCTTTCTTTGTGTACAGTACACACAGTTACCCGTTTCAACTCCTACTTCATACTACCTGCTTCTGCTATTACCTTGCTATCGTCGATCCGTTTTCTGTCTGTCTATGATACATACTACGTTATTCCTTTCTGTACTTGTAAGTAAAGTAAGCCCAGTAGCTTCGAGAACGATGTTGTTTTTGTTGTACAAGAGGAGATTCGGTGAAAGTCTGGTGAAGGTCAAGGTTTGTTTCTGCGGCGACTGCCCGATCATCTACTGATCATCTTTGCTCTGCAACCAAATCTGGCCCTGGGGCGCCGTCATTGCGATTTTTCCAGTCCAGGCTGAGTATTTCGCTTGGGACTGAAAGGGATCCGAGTCCGCACCTAGCCGAATGTCCTCCAATTTCGTGATTTTGGAACTGGAGTTTTCACTTTTTTTTAGTGCCAAGGCCGAGGAGAACGGAAAATTCTATTTGGCACCCCGGGGTGCTGGAGTACCTCGACAGTACCCCGGGTAGTACTATTTGGCACCCCGTTGAACCCACCCTAATTTGGTGACCCAACGTAAATTTGCTACAGATCCCATCAATTCTGCCATCAAGCCGTTCACCAGCCTCGAGTCTAGTGTTGGTTTAACTTGAAGTTTGCATGGGCACACTGAAGCAGAGAATTAATGTCAATGCATATGTATAGCAGCAACCCTTGCCAGATACAATACTCATTTTTCTTCCCGAACCAAGTCACCTTCTACTCGAGGATTTCAAGTTGTTTCATCTCGGCCCTGACCATTCTAATGGTGTTGGCGTATAATCTGCGACTTCAATTAATTTGGACAGCATAATTTAGAATTAGGTGACTAGAACCACTGAGTACTGAGCGCTGGCCTCTGAGGACAAGACGAGATTTAAAACGGCATGTCCCGGCAAATCTGCAGAGTCCTAGAAGTGCCAGTCATATGGTTGTAATACACAGTACTAATCACGCTTGTTAATTTGAGCTTGTTCAATTTCCATCCATATTTTATATGAGAGCTTTATATGCTCCTTTTCAGTGACGGACTTGACGGCCACTCGTCGGCATCAAGTCGGCATAGCGCTTGCGAATCACGTGCCATCGCAACTTGCGATGGCACGTGGCCGGAATCGGAGGTGCCAAATAGAAAAATGTTATTTAGCACCCGGGGTATTCCGGCACCCCGGGGTGCCAAATAGAATTTTCCGAGGAGAACAATCCATGGACGAGTTCGCCCATCTCTCAGCTGTGTGAATTCATTCAACGTGAGGATTCTGCACAGTGTTGAGTACTTTGAGTGGCTTGTTATAACTCAGATCCCAGATCTGGCTTCGATTTCTGGAATTCTAGAGCTTATTGGTGCTTCCTCGGCTCCCGACGCGCGCGCGGAGTCGGAATCGGCGGGAAGAGGCGTGAAGATGGCGGGAATGTTCTTGCTCTCTGTTGTTGGGGGTGAAGGGCACGAGCCGGATATAATCAAAAGCATCATAGTGCTTTGCTAAAAGCAGAAGAAGTTATTGAGAAGTTCAAGAGAAATTAAAAAAGCATTTGCCATTTGCGTCATGAGCTCAAAGCCAGCATAAGCAACAAATAAGCAATTAGTAGTCAATTAGTAGTACTAGTACCGTACGGTAGTACCACTATTCAACGACAATGATTATATTTTTGCACACAGGAATATGTTTTTTTTTGAGTACACTCGCCGCGATGATTCTCACAAACTTGGCATTGAGCAACATGAATACTTACTCCGGAATTCCCTTTCCGTGTGCTAAATCACGAAGAAGGCGAACATCCCGCTGCCCCGGGCCCCCGGAGCAAGGGAATCCTAGCCGAAGTGATACGGGACGGACCGGCAACTCGGCGATTGGAAAGGTATCATTGTCCACTACATATATTATTAATACCAGTGTTGATACAAACATAGTATGTTACATAGATAAAATGAATTCCTTGCTCTCGAATCTACCTACGGTTGAGGAAACACGTCAGGCAGGGAAAGCAAATCGATCAGCGGCCGGACGAATTGACTCATCCGATGATCCCGAACAAGTCCGACCAGCTGTCCTATCGCCCGCCGTCGGCGCTACGACTCAAGTCGCGGACACTACTCGCATCCCTCTTAACCTTTTGCGAGATCTTCGGAGTTATAACAGCTCACTACAGACTCGATTCTGCAATTCACTTGTGAAACTCGTCACTTAAAGTGTCACTTTGCGTGCCCCACTTGCTGGGCCGCGACGCGTGATGTTGCCATGGCGCGGACCAAGTGCGGACTGGGACCAGCCGGCCTCGTTAATCTTCCTCTTCACCGTCTACCTTCTCATTCTTCTCAGCTTTATCTCTTCCTCCTCTGCTTTTCCCTAATCTTCATCTTGGTCTTCGTCATTTAAATAAATAATCCAACAACAACGTCCTGCGCTCAATGGAGACCGAGCAGCGGCGGCGTTCCACCATCGAACAACGGCGTTCAATCATTGAGCAGCGGCGGTCGATTATCCTTACCCCCGAGCAGGAAATCCATGTGCAGAGTCTCGCCCGATCCTTGTCCAACCACGACGGAGCGAGTTTCGAGTTGAACTCTCTCTCGCAGACTACGACCCGCAATTCCGACTCGCACGACGCCGATGTCTCGACGCATATACATGTTCACTTTCCTGAATCCCCTCTGTCTCAGACACACCCTCCCACTCGTTCCTCCAAATCTTACAACTCGGGCCCCTTCGATGACGAAAAGCTGAATCCAAATTCGGAATCGTTTGACATGGAGGCGTGGCTTAAATCGTCGATGCAGATCGCCTCCAGAGATCCAGAGAATTATCCAGTGTGTTCCAATCACGGTCTTTCTGTCACTCTCTAATTTTAACGCGCGCGTTACTTGTAGCTGAGAACTGCCGGCGTTTCCTTCCGTAACCTCAATGTTCACGGCGTCGGGTCACCTACAGATTATCAGAAGACGGTTGCCAATATCTGGCTCCGGGCTGGCGATTCACTGAGAGGCTTGATGGGCATGAGCACAGGGAAGCGGAAAATTCGTGCGTGATTTTTTTTCGATCTAGGGTTTAGACTATTGATGGGTAACAGAAATTTTGCGTGAGTTCGACGGGCTCGTCAAATCTGGGGAAATGCTGGTCGTTCTCGGACGACCCGGAAGGTGAACCTGACGTGCGCGCTATGAGTTCCCCGTAATTGACACCCTCGACAGCGGCTGTTCCACGTTTCTCAAAACTCTATCTGGTCCGTAATTCCTTTCCGAATGAAATACAGCTGACAGTTGTCCAGGTCTAACACACGGTGGGTTGCTTTCCCTATCCGTCTGCCCTCTCATCTTGATTACCTCGTTGCAGGTTTCACGGTCGACCCTTCGTCGGACGTTCAATACCAAGGGATTCCTGCGGATGTGATGCACCGGGAGTTTCGTGGCGAGGTGATCTACAACGCGGAAACGGACGTGCATTTCCCCCACTTGACGGTCGGCCAAACTCTGTTGTTTGCCGCCAAGGCACGGGTACCCCGGACCCGCGTCGGCGGTGTCTCGCGCCAGAAGTACGCTGAACATATGCGGGACTTGGTCATGACGATCTTCGGCCTCAGTCACACCCTAGACACTAAGGTCGGGAATGATTTTGTGCGTGGTGTCAGTGGAGGCGAACGGAAGCGTGTTAGTATTGCGGAGACGACGTTGAGTGGTACGTATCTGGTTTTCCGTTTGGGCTGGATATTTTAATTTTGCGCAGGCTCCGCGTTGACGCTATGGGACAACAGTTCTCGAGGGCTTGATAGCGCAACGGCACTGTCGTTTATCCGCACTCTGCGGTTGTCAACACAGGTTACCGGCTCGACCGCCATGGTGGCAATCTATCAGGTGGGTTGATTCCAGCGAGCTGTGAATGGTTCTCACTTTTTTTTCCTTCATCAGGCGTCCCAGAGTATCTATGATGTGGGTCTTCGCTGTGCATCCCAACTGCGAACGAATCTGATTTCTTACAGCTCTTTGACAAAGCGATTGTTCTGTACGAGGGGCGACAAATTTATTTTGGGCCCACCGAGCAAGCGAAGGAGTTTTGGACGAGCCGAGGTTTCGTCTGCGCTCCCAGGCAGACCACCGCTGACTTCTTGACCTCTCTTTCGAATCCGGCTGAACGTATCGTTGCACCGGGATTTGAGAGTCGTGTTCCGCGTACCGCAGACGAGTTCGCTCGTGTCTGGAAGGAAAGCGCAGAATATCGGGCTCTCCTGAGGGAGATCGAGGAATATAATGCGCAGTATCCGCTTGATGGGGAGGCTTTGACGCAGTTCAGGAGCAGTCGGTCGAAGCAACGGAGCAAGTCGCTGTTGGTGTCTCATTATTCCTGATCGTTCTTCCGTTGAAAACTGCCTTTGCAGGAGTCCAAAGTCGCCCTACACTATCTCTGTTCGTCAGCAGATAGCGCTGTGCATGGAGCGTGGATGGCAGAGGCTCCGAGGCGATCTTGCTACTTTCTTTGGAACGGCAAGTGTCTCTTCTGCTGCATATATTCACTGTGGAGGTGACACTTTCTTTCTAGGTCATCGGCAACCTTATCATGACTCTTATATTCGCTAGTGTTTTCTATAATTTAAAGAACAACACCGACAGCTTCTTCCAACGCGGCTCTCTTCTCTTCTATGCCATCCTTTCGAATGCTCTTGGCAGCGCCCTAGAGGTCCATTATATTTCTTTCGATGTCATCCGTTATATTGAATACGCCTAGATTCTCACCTTGTATGCTCAACGTCCGATTGTCGAAAAGCATACCGCCTATGCGCTATATCATCCGTAAGTAACATATGCGTTATATCTGGGGGCGAACTGACTGTGCTCGCAGATTTGCGGAAGCCGTTTCTTCCATGATTTGCGACCTTCCGTCCAAGTTTCTCACATCTACAGGTGACGTTGGTTTCGTTCGTTTCTTTGTTTGCGAGAGCCTTAACTATTTAACTACAGTGGTCAATATCACTGTGTACTTCCTCACCAATCTCCGTCGGGAGCCCGACGCATTCTTCGTATTCTTCCTGTTTTCGATAACGTGCACGTTCGCCATGTCTATGATATTCCGCACCATCGCCTCTGCGTCGCGAACACTTATTCAAGCCCTCACTCCAGCGGCGGTGTTCATCACCGGTTTGATTATGTACACCGGCTTCACGATCCCTGTGCCGAACATGGTGGTCTGGTTTAGGTGGCTCAATTACGTCGACCCGATCAGCTATGGGTTCGAGGCCCGTGCGTTTTCTGAGTCCCTTTCAATGCAATGTACCAGTGCTCATCTGTCCTAGTCATGGTAAACGAATTCTCCGGCCGCTCCTTCCCTTGCGGACAATTCGTACCCGCGGGACCTGCCTACGCCAATGTGTCGGCTGCGAACAGGGTTTGCAGCGTCCCCGGCGCGAAAGCTGGGCTGGATTTCGTTCTCGGGTCAGACTACATCAAGGCATCCTTTGGTTACGAGCGTAGTCACCTCTGGCGCAATTACGGGATTCTTCTCGTTTATATTGTAAGTATTTTGTTGCTGCGCCAAAAGTCCTCACTGACACTCTAGACAGATCGTCTTTTGCGCCGTTCACTTAATCTGTACGGAATACATCTCAAGCGCAAAATCCAAGGGCGAGGTGTTGGTTTTCACTCGGGGCCATCTGCCGCCATCGCGCCGCCCGGAGGATGAGGAGAATCCGGATTCCAATGAGAAGTCCTTGCCAGAGAGTAGATCCGTCAAGCGTTCGGAAGACGCCATGATCCCGCAGCAGAGGAAGGTCTTTATGTGGAAAGATGTGTGCTATGACATCAAGCTGAAGGATGGCTCGGATCGACGTCTTCTGGATCATGTTGACGGATGGGTACGTCCTGGGACCCTCACTGCGCTCATGGTATGTCTCTGTTGCTTTTCTCGTGGTCTGCCCCTCATGTCCATCGAAGGGTGTCTCGGGAGCTGGTGCGCAACTCTGCTAGTTCCTTCTGTGCTGTTTTCGTGATCATTCTATGCAGGTAAGACTACGCTACTTGATGTCCTCGCCGCGCGTACCACTATCGGCGTCATTTCCGGAGAAATGCTAGTCAACGGCCGGCAGCGGGACCAGTCTTTCCAACGCAAGACAGGATATGTCCAGCAACAGGATTTGCACTTGGCTACTTCTACGGTCCGCGAGGCCCTCGAATTCAGCGCTATTCTTCGGCAGCACAAGTCCATCCCCAAGGAAGAGAAGCTTGCGTATGTTGAAGAGGTCATCGCGCTTCTGGACATGGAGTCATACGCGTCAGCTATTGTCGGCGTTCCAGGTGAAGGTCTGAACGTCGAGCAACGCAAGCGCCTGACCATTGCGGTTGAGCTTGTTGCCAAGCCGGAACTCCTCGTGTTCTTTGATGAACCTACCAGCGGTCAGTGCTGTAGCATTCATGCTCGTAATACTCTTCCAACTTCTGGCAGGTTTGGACTCTCAGACGGCATGGTCCATTTGCCAGTTGATGCGCAAACTTGCCAACCACGGGCAGGCTATCCTCTCGACGATCCATCAACGTCGGTGCTTCTCTCCTCACACTGTCGATTCAATTTTGATCCTTCTCCTAGCCAGCGCAATTTTGATGCAAGAGTTCGATCGACTTGTAAGTTCTTGTATACCCTACGATTGTGAATTTTGCTCACTTGTGAATAGTTGTTTTTGTAGGCGATTTCCTCTCGATCCGGTCAAGAACTAACCTGAGATTTGGTTAGGGCGCCTGGAGGCAAGACCGTGTACTTTGGCGAGATAGGAAAGAATTCGAAGGTGTTAACTGGTTACTTCGAGAAGTACGGTGCGCAACCTTGTCCGCTCGATGCGAATCCGGCCGAGTGGATGCTTGACGTCATCGGAGCGGCACGGGGAACCAAGTCTGTCCAGGACTGGCCTGAGGTCTGGAAAGCAAGCGAGGAGCGTCAACAGATTCGCAAAGAATTCGACCAAATGGCGGCCAAACTCTCCATGGTTCAAGATTCCGGAGACTCGGCGGCCGG
This sequence comes from Favolaschia claudopus, assembly GCA_037176885.1. Lineage (NCBI taxonomy): Eukaryota > Fungi > Basidiomycota > Agaricomycetes > Agaricales > Mycenaceae > Favolaschia > Favolaschia claudopus. The sequence goes on along the minus strand of JAWWNJ010000026.1, from coordinate 181,862 downwards.
CTACGAGTTGTTCGCGATGCCTTTCACGACACAGCTCCGGGAATGTCTGAAGCGCGTATGGATACAATATTGGCGCACGCCGACGTACATCTATTCTAAACTTGTCCTCGTTGGCGTTTGCTCGTTGTTCATTGGGTTTTCGTTCTACAAGGCCCATAATGACTTGCAGGGCTTGCAAAACCAGATGGTGAGTCAAATCCCGGCCGTGAGTGTAATCTAATCTGCTCCTGGCTTTCAGTTCTCGATCTTCTTGCTCCTGAATCTCTTCAGCAATCTTATTCAGCAAATTATGCCTCTGTTCGTCGAGCAGCGAGCACTTTACGAAGCCCGCGAGCGTCCGTCAAAGGCGTATTCTTGGATGGCTTTCCTCCTTGCGCAGATTGTCGTGGAGCTTCCATGGCAGCTTCTTGCCGCAGTGATCTGCTTTGTTTCTTGGTACTATCCGATAGGTCTGTATCGGAATGCCATCGCAGCGGACCAGGTCACAGAGCGCGGAGGACTCATGTTCCTCTTCGTTTCTCAGTTCATGCTCTTCACCAGTACAGTGAGTCACACTGGATCTGGCTACGTCAGAATCATTGCTCAGTACTTCGCAGTTCAGTCAAATGGTGGTAGCCGGCAATGATACTGCAGAGGCCGCCGGTGGAATCGGTAGCCTTCTGTTTTCCTTTACTCTTCTCTTCTGTGGTGTACTGGCTCATCCCTCGAGCCTCGGCTGGTGGGTGAGTGACTAGTCGATCTGGTTTGATCTCGTCAGTGGCTTACCGAACGTGACCCAGATCTGGGCAAATCGCGTCTCACCTTTCACTTACTTTGTCGGTGGTATGTTGGCCACCGGAGTTGCCAATACGCACGTAGAATGCTCGAGCGTCGAGCTTCTCCACGTGGACCCAATACTTGGCCAGAACTGCGGGGAGTACTTCGCCTCGTATCAGTCATTCGCCGGCGGCTCGCTTTTAAATCCCAACGCAACCGCTGACTGTCAGTTTTGCGCTGTATCTGACACCAATGTATTCCTTGCTCAAGCTGGTATTTCCGTGCGGCATTCATGTTCTCGAAGTTGAATATTGTTACTGACTCCGCTCTTATTTCAGTACGATGACCGCTGGCGAAACTTTGGCTTAATCTGGGTATACATCGGTGTCAATGTCCTGGGAGCGCTGTTCTTTTACTGGCTGTACCGAGTGCCAAAGAACAAAAAACCGAAGGAGACGCCAGTGGTTGCGGCGAGCTGATCCCCGCAAATTCCAGTCCTTGACGCCGAGTTTCAACGCATGGACAACTACGATACATCTAAATTATGTAAATTATTACACATATCACACCCTCCTTTTTGTATCTCTGCAATGTTTATAGAAATCGGCGAATGAATCGAGTGAGAGCATGGTTGGTTTCAGCTCCAAGTGGTCACCAAGCTCAAAAACCGTTGGCGATACTGGTACCGGTGTTGGCTGTAAGATGCACGCAGATAACCGCTGATTATCCGTCCAGCCGCGCATCTTTGCCCGTTCCATGGCCAGATTTACAGGCTTCCTTGGCAAAGATTGAATGATTTTCGCTAATGCCAAGTAGTAATGGACGCAGCTCAGCTCGATCCCGCATCTCGCTCGTAAAAGGTTAAATCCAAATCGGACGCAAGGGCGAGGTGCGAAGGCACCAGCAAAGGGTCGTTCGATGGCGTCTAGCAGCTCTTCCTTGAGCGTCGAGGATTCTGCTCGAGAGCTGAATTCCCATTCACGATCTGGACCAAGTTGTCCACGACAGACGTGATGCCAAGGCGCCGACTCAAAGGGTTGAGGGCGTCGTTCGTATAGGCATTCAATCTGCGGATGTCGTCCATAGATCTATAAAAAGCCTCGCGAGGTCAGCGATTCGACGCCCCCATGGATCGCGACCTCTAGTTCCTAGCGGCGATGACCTTTCTGGACAGTGCCCAACCCGCAAGCTGGCGGGCGGTAGCGGCCAAGAGAAAATGCGGGTGCGGGCGGCCTTTTGGAAGAATATACGACCTGAGTTTGCAGCAAGTCGCGGTATGAAACGAGGGGAAGGGTTGCCGCTGGGCTAGTCCCGGAATCCTCTGGCGCTCGTCGGAAGGGAATCCCGCAGAATCGCGATGCTGGGATGAAGCAAGAGCAGGATCTGTGTAAAACACGCACAAACAGATGACTAATCTACTGCTCGATGCCCGAAACCGCCAGGGGGCAACCACTAAAATAATTCTTGAGATCCACTGGTACTGTGGTCTACTGTTTGGTGTTTGATGATGACCATCAGCGACCTTGGTCCTTGGGTTTCGCTGCGAGGGTTTTTCATCCCATTTCTGTCAAAAAACATCACCGGCATGCATTCGATGCAGCTTCTATGCCCACCAGCCCAATGTAGGGAAATCCCGCAAGCTACTCAGCTGCTTGAACGTGTACAGAATGGGGTGCCGTTGATTGGCATCAATTGCCAAACAGTAGACCACAGTACCTCTGGGTCTTGAGATTAATTTTAGTGGTCGCCCCCTGGAAACCGCCCGAATCCACTACCGCACCGCATGTGCGGTGCAAAGTGCGGGATGTAAAAGACAATGAACAGAGGTCCTCGAGAGACGTTCTGGAGGAATACGTTCTGACGACATGAGAGTTCTGAACAAAGAGTGGAGGACGCAGAGCAAGTCACACTCCGTCGAGCTCGCCCTCCGGATCCATCACCGTCACGGTCATCCAAATCCTTGCATCGACTAGAGGGATTCGACAAGCGATGTATCCTAATGTATCCGGTTGTCTACTCATGCAATCCAGCTCTAAATCTATGTACTACATCAGTCTCCAAGAAAATCCTCCCAGAATTAGCTCGCTGCAACTACTGGCGTCTCCTTCGTCTTTTTGTTCTTTGGCACTCGGTACAACCAGTAAAAGAACAAGGCTCCTAGTACATTGAACCCAATGTAGACCCAGATCAAGCCAAAGTTTCGCCAGCGGTCATTGTACTGAAATGAGAGCGAGTCAGTATCAATTTCGAGCTCCGGGAACATGAATGACGCACGGAAATACCAGATCCAGCCAGGAATACATTGGTGTCAGAGATCGCACAGAACTGGCAGTCACTCGTCGCGTTGGGGTTTAAGAGCGAACCGCCGGCGAATGACTGATAAGAGGCAAAGTATTCCCCGCAATTCTGGCCGGGTGTCGGATCCACATGGAGGAGCTCGACGCTTGAGCACTCCACATGCGAATTCGCGACTCCGGTGGCCAACATACCACCGACGAGGTAGGTGAAGGGCGAGACTCGATTTGCCCAGATCTGAGGGTAGTCGATTTCTGTTGAGCTGCTGCGCGAATGAGAAGAAATCGAGCCACTTACCCACCAACCGAGAGTCGAAGGACCGGCCAGCACACCACAGAAAAGAAGGGTGAACGAGAACAACAGGCTACCAATGTTTCCGGCCGTCTGGGCGGAGTCATTGCCAGCTACCACCATTTGACTGAACTACGAAGAATCAGCAACGATTTGGACGGTATGAAACGTCACTATACTCACTGTACTGGTGAAGATCATGAACTGGGTGACATAGAGAAACATGAGTCCTCCACGCTCGTGGAGCTGGCCCGCGACAGCCGCATTCCGATACAGACCGATCGGATAGTACCAAGAAACGAAGGAAATCACTGAAGCAAGGAGCTGCCACGGAAGCTCCACGACGATCTGCGCAAGGAGGAAAGCCATCCAGGAGTATGCCTTTGATGGACGTTCGCGCGCTTCGTACAGCGCGCGCTGTTCGACAAACAGCGGCATGATTTGTTGAGTGAGGTTGCCGAAGAGAAGGAGCAGAAGGAAGATCGAAAACTACAAGTACGGTTTGGGTTATGTTCATGATTTGAATATTCTGCTCACCAGTTGATTCTTCAGTCCCTGCAGATCGTTGTGCGCCTTGTAGAACGAGAAACCGATGAACAGCGAGCAGATGCCAACGAGAACGAGTTTGGAGTAGATGTAGGTTGGTGTGCGCCAGTATTGTATCCATACACGCTTGAAGCATTGCCAAAACTGAGTCTTGAAAGGCATCGCAAATAGTTCGTAGCCAGCCGCCGAGTCTCCGGCGTCCTCGACGTTGGAGAGTTGAGACACCATCTGGTCAAATTCCGTGCGGACCTGTTGGCGCTCCTCGCTTGCTTTCCAGACCTCAGGCCAGTCCTGGACAGACTTGGTTCCCCGCGCCGCGCCAATGACCTCGAGCATCCACTCGGCCGGATTTGCATCCGGAGGACACGGATGCGCACCGTGCTTTTCGAAGTAACCAGTGAGCACCTTCGAGTTCTCGCCGATCTCGCCAAAGTAGACGGTCTTGCCGCCAGGGGCCCTGGAAGAACAAACGAAATCATCAGTTGTGAATCCTAAGTGAAGGATTCTTGTGCCTCACAAGAACAACTGTCAAAAAAAAGTCAGCCGGATCCACTGTCATAGAGTATGCAGTCACTCACAAGGCGATCGAATTCTTGCATCAGAATGGCGCTGGCTGAAAGAAATATCAAGATTAGGTTGAAGTGTGAAGGGAGGAGTACCGACGTTGATGGATCGTTGAAAGAATGGCTTGCCCGTGGTTAGCAAGTTTGCGCATCAGTTGACAAATGGACCACGCTGTTTGAGAATCCAGACCTATTTGCACAAGAATGTCAAAGGCGCTCAGTAACATGGGGCCTGTGGACCGTACCACTGGTAGGTTCGTCAAAGAACACGAGCAGTTCAGGCTTAGCGACAAGCTCCACCCCGATGGTCAGGCGCTTGCGCTGCTCGACGTTCAAACCTTCACCCGGAACGCCTACGATAGCTGAAGCGTATGCCTCCATTTCGAGTAGTGCGATAACCTCCTCGACATAAGCAAGCTTCTCTTCTTTCGGGACGGATTTGTGCTGCCGGAGAAGAGCGCTGAATTCGAGAGCTTCCCGAACGGTAGAAGTAGCTAGATGCAAATCCTGCTGCTGGACATAGCCTGTCTTACGCTGGAAAGACTGGTCGCGTTGCCGCCCATTGACCAACATCTCTCCGGAAACGATGCCCATGGTTGTACGCGTAGCGAGGACATCAAGTAGCGTAGTCTTTCCTGCATGATCTTATAGCGAAACAGTCGAGATAGATTGACGAAGATACGCACCAGCCCCTGACACACCCTTTACCAACCGTCAGTGGCAGGTCATGAAACCATTGTCGGAGACATACCATAAGCGCGGTGAGAGTTCCGGGACGCACCCATCCGTCGACATGATCCAGAAGACGACGGTCGGAACCATCCTTCAGCTTGATATCGTAACACACATCCTTCCACATGAATATCTTCTTTTGCCGCGGAATCTTGACGTCCTCTGTCTTGATCGGGTCAGACCCTGGTAAGGACCGTTCATGGAGAGTGGAGTTTTCCTCGTCGTCCGGGCGGCGCGATGGTGGAAGATGTCCTCGGGTGAAAACGAGCAGCTCGCCTTTGGATTTTGCGCTTGAGATGTATTCCGTGCAAATCAAATGGACAGCGCAGAAAACGATCTTACCAAGTCGCAAGTCAGTTAGGACTGAGATACCGCAGTGAAGGACCCACAATGTATGCAAGAAGGATCCCAAAGTTACGCCAGAGGTGACTATGCTCGTAATCGAAGGACGCTCTGAGGTAGTCCGACCCAAGAACGAAATCTTGTCCTGCCTTCGCGCCGGTGACGCTGCAGATCTTGTTCGCAGCGGACACGTTGGCGTAAGTAGGCCCAGCAGGTACAAATTGTCCGCAAGGGAAGGAGCGGCCCGAAAATTCGTTCACCATGACTACGACACAACAAATGAGCAATTGCCTTATGCGGGGAGAAAAGACGTACGCGCTTCGAACCCATAGCTGATTGGGTCGATGTAATTAATCCATCTAAACCATACAACCATATTGGGGACGGGGACCGTGAAACCGGTGTACATGATCAAACCGAGCATGAACACCGCCGTTGGAGTGAGGGCTTGGATAAGTGTTCGCGACGCGGAGGCGATGGTGCGGAATACCATCGACATAACAAAGGTGCAAGTTACGGAGAATAGGTAGAATATGAAGAACGGGCCAGGCTCCCGACGCAGATTAGTGAGGAAGTATAGTGTAATGTTAACGACTGCGAGTAAATAGGTCAGCTGCTGGTGAAGCAAAGAGAAGAAGCGTCACTTGTGGCTGTTATGAACTTGGATGGCAGGTCGCAGATCATGGACGAAACGGCCTCGGCGAATCTGCGGGCGTCGTTAACTCGCCATTGAACAGAGTACACACTACTCACGGATGGTAGAGCGCATAAGCAGTATGCTTTTCGACAATGGGTCGTTGAGCATACAATGTGAAAATCTGAGGAGTTGAATGATAAGCACGAGATGAAGATAAGTGAGGGGAACATCATTACCTCTAAAGCGCTCGCAAAAGCATTCGTAAGTATAGCGTAGAAGAGAAGGGAGCCGCGATTGAAGAAACTGTCGGTGCTGTTCTTCAAATTATAGAAAACACTGGAAAATATAAGCGTTATGATAAGGTTGCCGAAGACCTATGTAGGATGGAGATCATTTGCATAATGAATATGTACAGAAAAAAGACACTTGCCGTTGTATAAAAAGAAGTAAGGTCGCCCTGAAGCCTCTGCCATCCCCGCTCCATGCACAGGGCTATCTGTTGGCGGATAGAGATTGTGTAAGGCGATTTCGGGCTTCTGCACAGACGGTCAACGAAGGGACAGTGAGGGGCAGTGGGACACGAACAGCGACTTGCTCTGTTGCATATACCGACTGGATCTGAATTGTGCCAAGGCCGCTCCGCCAAGCGGATACTCCGCGTTATACTCCTGTATTTCTGCGACAAGAGCTTGATACTCAGCGCTGTCCCTCCAGACATGGGCAAATTCGTCGGGGGTACGCGGAACACGATTCTCAAAACCCTCTGCAACGATGCGTTCCGCCGGGTTCGAAAGAGACGTCAAGAAATCGGCCGTAGTTTGCCTCGGAGGGCAGACGAACCCGCGGCTCGTCCAAAACTCCTTCGCTCGTTCGGTAGGACCAAACCAAATTTGTCGCCCTTCATACAGAACGATCGATTTGTCAAATAGCTGCAAGCATTCAGTACTATTGTGTGGAGTAAGTTAGGTAGCTCACATCATACGCGCTCTGGGATGCCTATTGAGGATATAGTAAGCAGCGTTTTGAGGATTCCGGCTGATGGACTAACCTGATAGATAGCTACCATGCATGTTGAACCTGTGACTTGTGTCGCCAGGCGCAGGGTGCGAATGAACGACAGTGCCGATGCACTATCCAGTCCCCGCGAACTGTTATCCCACAGAGTCAACGCAGAGCCTATGTATTGCAAATCAGAAATCGATCCAGCCCGAACTGAACAGGATCCGCACCGCTCAACGTCGTTTCCGCAATGCTGACCCGCTTCCGCTCGCCTCCACTGACACCACGAACGAAATCGTTGCCAACCTTGGTGTTGACGGTATGACTGAGGCCCAAAATGGTCATCACCAGGTCCCGCATATGCTGAGCGTACTTCTGGCGCGAGACATTGCCTATGCGCGTCCGCGGCACACGAGCCTTAGCCGCAAAGGATAGGGTTTGGCCGACCGTCAAATGAGGAAAGTGGACATCCGTTTCAGCGTTGTAGATGACTTCGCCACGAAACTCCCGGTGCATCACATCTGCAGGGATCCCTTGAAACTGGATGTCCGAGGAGGAGTCGACCGTGAAACCTGGAGGAAGAAAAACTGAGCTAAACGAGAGATAGGTGATATACCGAACCGACCATGAGTTAAGCCTGGGCAAGTGTTAGCTGTGAATTTACTCGAATAGATAATCACGGACCAGATATGGTTTTGAGGAATGTTGAACAACCGCTGTTGAGGGCGTCAATGATGAGATTGATAGCTTCATGAACAACACATCGGGCTCACCTCCCCGGTCGTCCCAGAACGACTAGCATTTCCCCAGCTTTAACGAGTCCGTCGAAGTCGCGCAAGATTTCTGCTGCCGCATCAGCCAACATTTCGAAATCACAGAATAAGCTACGAACGAATTTTCCGTGTCCCGGTGTTCATGCCCATCACGGCTCTCAGTGAATCGACCGCGCGAAGCCAGACATTTGCAACTGTCTTCTGGTAATCTGTGGGTGAGCCAACGCCGTGAACGTTGAGGTTCCGGAAGGAAACGCCGGCACTTCTGAGCTATAAATGGGCGCGTCAAGATACGAAATTAGACAACGAGGAATGGTTCGACGCACAGGATAGTTTTCAGGATCCCGAGAGACGATGTGCATCACAGATTTAAGCCAGGCCTCTATATCGAACAAGGGCGAGTTGGGGTTGAGCTTGTCATCCCCCGCTTCGTCAACAAAGGGGTTGTGGGTCTTGTGCGAGGAACGAGAGGGGATTTGCGACAGAGGAATTTCAGGGAAATGTACAACATGTTTCGATCCGGCGTGAGCAGTGTCTTGCGAGTTGCGAGTCGTAGTTTGTGAAAGAGAATGCTCGAAAATCTCTTCATCGTGTGTCATAGACCGGGCGAGGCTTTGCACATGCTGTTCCTGCTCGCGGCTGAGAGTTATGGACCGCCGCTGTTGCTCAACCTCTGAGTCCATGGCAGAATGTAAAAAGCACAGGAAGGCGCGAAAGTGAAATCGCGAGACGCTATTGAGCTTTTCTTATATGCGCCGGGCAATCGGGATATTACATCGTCAAGATCAAGCGTGCCGCAGAAACCGTCGCCAGAAAGCTGTTTTTGGGTTTGCGTGAGGTGAACCCCTACACTGCCGCAGGGCCGTTTCGTGAAAGACGATGACAGCCGCCCCGAACGTACATCCCATCGACTCGGGACTGCGTACATAACTGATACTTACCTTGCGGAGAACACGCCAAAGCCGTGGCTTGACCGACAGCAAAGTAATGAGTAAACGGGACTACCGGTCCGCATTTGAAGGCCATGGCTCGTGAAGGAGACTGCCGTCTCTCCGCAATCGACAATTATCGCAAATCCAAGCAATTCGATCACCGAAATACGGAAAGCCTCTGGGTTGTGAAAGGTGACTGTCGGTGATGCAGAACCTCGAGAAGCTAGATATCGTGGCCGTAGTTGAATAATCGTTCGATATGATCAGTGGTAAAATTATAACAAACCACGAATGAGCCGATTCTCTCCGCTTTCTGTAACAAGTCGATTTACAAGAGAGGTTTACACATCGAGAGGGGTGACGATGATGAACTCTGAGCCCTGAAGATGGACGCGAGCACGAAAGGAATGACGTGTTCTTCTTTGCATTCCTTCCATCGTTCCAGCTTTCAAAACTGTCTCAAAGATTGATGATAGTCAGGCCAAGGAGGTGCTATTCTTGCTTATCAACCTAACTATTTGCCGCTAGGATCTGGGAGAGCCCGAGACCAGTCACTGTCGAGTTCAACGTGGGCAAAGCTTGTGTTTTCTTCGTGGCCACCATTGACCGCAACGATTTCTAACAGGCTAACGCGCGTTGCGGTTCGAAGAGGTAGACGTGGAATCCAAGCGCCTCAACGGGCCCTGAGGCCTGAGTAGTAACGAGCTGGAAAACGTAGGTGGACGTTGAGCCAAAGTAGTGCCAAAGTCGAGCACAAGCAGTGCACTGCCACACGAACTTTTTTCTGCGCACACGCTTGCGATGAGCGGCGAGCGCCGATTTCAACGATTTCAAATCCAATAGAATTAGCCAGGGCCTACATCCCAAATGCGAATCCTCCACCCAGCCCGTTCACTTCTCTTCAAGCTCTTGTATTCAGAATCCCATTCCCCAAAAATTTCCTCGACCTTCTTTGAGACGCTTTGGGAAAGGTACAGCACTCTCAGGAAAGATTAAATAACACCAAGAGGATGAAGGTCACATCGAACTAAGCGCAGCGCGGCTCGCCCTTGAGGCGTTCACAGAACAGACTATTGCTGCCGACCGTGACCACTGGGATGAACGCGTCAAGTCTGGTTTTGACTTTAGATTATAGATACTCTTGTTGAAGCTCATAAAGTGTCAAGACACGCTATGGCAAGTGCTACCGACTGGCGGGATCGTGACACCCCTCGACCTGTTGAAGTCGTTGGAAGAAATTGTGTATTCGAATCTCTGTGTTCAATGGGTGAACATATCAATTGACACGCGTGAAATGGCCCGAATAACTCATTGCCTGCAGCCGATGCACGGATAAAGTCAGAGAAGAGAGTATTGTTCCATCGTTCGAGCAATTCCAGGCCGCGCTCATGGGTCTGCTCGCCGTGCACCCGCCCACTCACCCTCAAATGAGACCCGATGTCATGCGTGAAAGTATTTCTAATTAAAAATTTCTTCATCGACAGAATCGTCTTCGCCCGAGTCCGGGGGATCGGGCCCGTCTTCGATCGTAGGCAGCTCTTGCCAAGGTCTCAGTTTTACGGACTTGGTGAATGGGTCGGACGATAAGAGAAACTTTGTGTCTAATATTCCGGGCAGAGAAATATCCCTTGAGACCTTCCTGAAAATGTTTCGCCAATCCTCATGCTGACTGCACTCACGAAGCAAGTGCTCGCGCGTCTGGACGACCTCGCCGCAGGCGCAGTCAGTGTTCTTCGATGGAACAAACTTTTCATGATACCCGCCTGCGAAGCAGTGTACAATGCGACACGCCCCAATACCTGTCGTTGTAATTCCTTCAAATACGGGATGGGTTTGATTGACACTGGGGAAGTGGTTTGCCATGACACAGCAGCCTGTCTTGGGCGCAGCTCTCCATTCCTTCGCCCACGACTTCTCCACCATTTCCTTCGGCTTCCTCGTTGCATGCGATCACGTGCAGGTGCCTCTTGATCTCCTACCACGATGTGGTCTGACAAGAGGGGAGCCAGGCTCGCGCCCCGCTCTCAAAATTTCGACAGCACCTCGTCGTCCCGCCGACCCCTTCAATGTTGAAGGACCCAAGTATGCCACTTCAAAGGCTAAACCGTTCCCCAACGTCATCCGCAACGCCGAGGTGAATCCACCTCATTTCGACGCTAAACTCGCTGCAACCTCCGCTATCTGCTACCACCCGGTTTCCAAACACCCAGACAGCATCGTACACCCCCCACGACGTCCTACGACAGCCAATCCATCGTCCACCTCGTCCACTGTCCCCACGACATCCGTTACATGTCACACGCTGCCGCGTATCACCTCGCTTGCTCGCCACGAGGCATGCCCCGTTCACCTGTACAGTTGGTTCGCCAAACCCGTCACTTGCGACGAGCCTGCTCCCACATCCATTTCCCTTTCCACTCATCCATCACCGACCCCAGAACCGCGACGTACTGGACCGGCCTGCCCAAAATTCGAGGCGAGCGGCTAGTGTACCGACGTTGTTGATAGGCCGCCGGGAAACTCGGGAACTTGGGCCCCCCGTTTGTTTAGCTCCTGGCCAGCAAAGACTGGTTAAACCAAGGTTTTACAGCAGTTTCAGTTTCCGTGGCTCGCTGGCGTGATGGACCCGAGTCGATGGGATCTTGCGATGCGAGCTGGTTGCCTCGCTCAAAGGCCGACCTCTTTATGCCCCTTTTCCTTTTCTTTCTCTATGTCCTTATGTCCAGTTACCGTTCCAAGTCGATGGATGCGTTCACCCACCCTCTCCACAACTATACTCTACATACCACGGACGAACTTTCACTCTTACCATCCAGTACCTATTCGCCTTCGGGCACCGCGTCTTAGCACTAAGGGTTTTGCTTGTTGCGGAATATAAATGCTGATACAAAAAAAAAAAACATGCGATCACGTGGCAGCTAATTCGGCGCCCGTCTCAGCGAGCTCGTCGGCGCGTTCATCCCCGATCATGTCGTAGCAGGCAACCTCGACCTTGTGTTCTGGATCTCCGTCAAGGAAAGCGCAGACTGGTTTTATAAAACTTGAGTGCCATTGGCATGAGTTGTCCCCGGCGTGGTTCCGACAATGGAGAGTATATTGCACGTATGTTATCACGTGGAAAGTGAGTCAAGAAATATCCAACTATAATGTAGAGCATGAGAGGCGAGGTAGCACAAGATAAAGCGCAACTGCGCAAGTTGGAAGAACAGGCCTGTGAGGCTGATCACCGATCCGATGCGTTATTTTGGAATTACAGGTCGTGGTCACGGCAGCTTCGCACCTGCAGCGAGCCTTTTCGATAGATCGAGCACTCGAAACCCTAGGTCCCATTGTGCGCCGACCAAAATGACTCGTACGATGTGGCAGGGACGTGGACAGCAGTACTCGACGTCTGCGACAAAGATTGGGGCTGGGAGGAAGGCGGAACACTGGATATTGCAGGTCGGTCGACGGGCGCAGAGGGGGTTACCGGCTCGATGACCCACTCCGTTAAATCGTGTAACGGAGTGGTGGGGTTGGCCTCAGATGGGGATGGTTTGTCAGATTCCTTTAGTTCTTGGGAGGCGAGAGAAACTTTGAAAGATAAGGAAGAAGAGTGAGAAGGGTTCGGCCTCTGCTCATCCGCAAGGGCGCGAGAGTCTGGAGGAGGGGGATTCAAGATCGCTGTTGCGGGATACTCTGAGGAAATGGACTTTGAGGGACCCACAACGGGATCTAGTTGCTTTCGTTGTTGACAGAAGTAGAGATTCTCGACTTCGTTCAGACGTTGCTGTTGCTGAAGAGTGAAGATGCGTACGATTGGGTCAGAAACAATGTGGTCGTTACAATTCGGCACCTCACCCATCCATGGTCGACTTTGAGTCTTGCGTATTGAAGACGCAGCTGCAGTTGTCTTATGAGCTGCGATGCGCTCAGTTCCTCATAGCACAGATATAAGTAGGTATTGAATGTACATGGTCTGCTTTTGCTCTGTCAGAAGGTATTCTTGCACTCTGAGCGCTATGTGTATCCTTGTATCCTCCAGCACAATTGCTAGAAGCGGTGGAGAGCTGATCCATAATGATTTGCGACGACGAGCGGTGGGACTCTTGCCTCAGTCCAACGACTCGGGGATGGTGGCAGAACCTAAGTCATCCGGTTCTGCCGCGCCACTGACGTTGACAGCGACATGACATTTCGCACGCACCTTCGTCAACAAGTGGCTGTGCTGAGTTCCGTACAATCAACAAACGCGTCGCGATCACGCGTCACTATAAATATCGCCTGTCGAAATCTGGGAACGGTTCAACTTTTGCCCCCAACCACCATCGCTCGGAACTTCAACATCGCTCGCAACTCCAACACCAACATGTCTGCCTCCTCCCCTGCCCCCTCTTCTGCTCCCCCCTCCACTTCCCAGAAGCCCTCCTCGTCCAAGGCTGCTGCGAAGCCGCCTTCATCCAAGGCGGTCGCAAAGCCTAAGTCGGCGACCAAGAAACCCGCTGCCACCAAGGCAAAGACAGTCAAGGCTCCCGCATCCAAGACTAAGAAGGCAGCAGCAGCCAAGCCTACCGCTGCCCACCCTACCTGGAAGGACATCATTAAAGTGCGCCCACATTGTCTGCCCATCGCCACCCCATCGCTCAACCCCCTTGCAGGAATGTATTGCGGACGCAGAGAGCGCGCGTGCCGGGGTTTCGCGCTCCACCATCAAGAAGTATGCGGAGGAGAAGTACGGGCTCAACACCCCTTCCCACATCTCCCAACTGAACCGCGCCATCGCCTCCGGTGTGGAGGGTGGTATCTTCGTCCAACCCAAGGGTGCGCCCATTCACTTGTACTTTCCCACTCGATCACTGACTGCCTTGAACCCAGGCGCTGCCGGCCGGGTCAAGCTTGCCCCCAAACGCACCCAGACGGACGAGGTGGGTACACCTTCCCATCTACCCTGACTTCACCCTCACCCCCTATTCCTCAGAACTCCAAACCTGTCTCGAAGACCACCAAACCCTCCACATCCAAGGCCAAAGCCCCAGCAAAGGCTACCAAGGCCGCTGCTGCTAAGCCCAAGCCCAAGGCCGCTGTCACCAAGCCTGCCACCAAGAAAGCTGCCGCCACCAAGGCCCCCACCAAGACCGTTAAGAAGCCACTAGCCGGGAAGCCCAAAGCGGCTGCACCCAAGAAGGCGAGCTCGACAGCTTCGAAGGCGAAGAAGGTGCGTCTGCACTGTCGATCACGTTCTATCCGGTCGCTCACCATGTCATTTCCTTCAGGCTGTGGTTGGCAAGAAGGCCGCTCCCGCCGCAAAAGCCAAAGCTGCCGCAACAACGAAGAAGGTTCGTCATCTCTAATCCCTTTTTCTTGTCTCCCCCGCTCACACCCCGCCCAGGCTGCACCCCGCGCCGCGCCCAAAGCCCGTGCGGCGCCAAAGAAGGCGACGACATGATCGCCCTCCGCGCTCATCGTTTTGCATCGTCATCCTATCTTATTGTTTCCTATACTCTGTGTGTACTACTATGTACAGTATCCTATCGTCCGCATTTGCATCTCTTTACGTCTATCTCATCCCATCTGGTCTCTTTTCATGTTGTGCCTACCATACGCCATACGTATATGTCTATGCCACCATGCCAATACCAATATAGAGTGTCTAGCACAATTTCTCTGGCTCGTCTCAGGTTTTTGCTGTTCCCGCTCAGAAAGTCCGTCAACAATTCTACCTCAACGACGCGTGGAATTGGCGCGACTTGTCACAGCGTGACGAAGCGCGCTTTGCGGTCTAGCCCCTATCTTTGTGCAGAACAACGCAAAAAAAAGCTTCAATTTTCCTTCATTCAAATTTCCCATCCTATATCACCAACAAACCACGAAGTCCACGCTAATCAAGTCCATCCCCGAGCAGCACCTCGTCCCCCTCCATGTCCTCTCTCTTTCTCAATCACAAACATTGCGTCCCGGATGGTGACAAGCATCCGATGGTCCACATCCAACGGTAGCGGCGGAGGGACGGCAGTGACACCATTACTAGGTTTATATTTCCGCCACCGCGGTGGAGCGGCGTCACCCGTTCTCGACCGATATCCCGCCATGAGCCAAGCGTATTTCCCGACCAATCCAGCCGCGCGATTCGCAGCTTCGTTCGTCATCCTACGTTCCACCTCCTCTGTTCTTGGTTTCGGTAGATCATTCTCCTCGATATCCATCGCATCATCGTCCCCGGGAATGTTCACCTCCACATCTTCCTCGCCATTCAGCAGAGCCGTCAACGCTGCATCGATAGCTTTATCCCTCCTCTCCCTCACCCTCCGCATCCGCTCCTCCTCCCCGCGCTCCGCCGTCTCCAGCGCCGCAAGCTGCTTCGCAACATCGCTCCTCACCAACAACCCCCACGCAGCCGTCCCATCCTCATACAACCCCGGCGCCCGATCGAACTGCGCGCGCGTCCGATGCCGCGCAGCGTCAATCATGCCTGTGACGAGGTCCTGCAGCCGCGCGCGCAACGCAAGTGCAAGGTAGTTGATGCAGTCTTCCGGGACTGCTGCGACTTTATGTCGCGCCGCGACCGTCCGCATTGTAGCTCCGAGGAAATTGACATCGAAGTTTGGCCGTGCGGGTTGTTTTCGGGAGCGGTCTTCGAAGACACCGTATGATTCTGTCGTTCGATGCGAGCGTTGGAGGCTCTCTTCCTCGGCCTACAAAAGAATGAAAATTGCAGGGAATATTTCTGGGAGGAATCGTACCCGAAGATCTACACCCGCACTACCAATCGCGTCGTTTAGCGTCGCGACATCCGCCGTATCAAAACCTCCCGAATTCGCCTGCTGCGAATTGGCGATCGCTTGACGCGCCATAGTCTGCTGCTGGGGCGCCGGCGTGGGCGAAGCATACTGGTACGTCTGATACGCACTCGGTTGTTGCTGGTAGTGTGAATATGCATTCTGATAGTGTTGGTACGCCGACGTCCCTACCCTATAGTCAATCCAATAACACGTCAAAAACGAAGCAATCCGAGAACGAGAGCTGGGTGCAAGTACGGTGTAGTGGATGAAGAGGTGCTCGGTACGGTGGTGACGACAGTCGGGGTGGTGTCAGAGGTGCCCGTGTCTGCGTCGGCGTCCATAGGGATTACTGGCTGCACATTAGCTACACTCGGGAACGAGCCCTTGAGCTGCATTCGACACACAAGAATCCCATAATTCGGGCGGTAGTTGAGGTGGAGCGCTCATTGGTGTTGTAGTAGTTTCAATTGGTCAAGGGGAAGAAGGACATTCGTTTACAGAGCAAGACTACCGACTTGAAGAGCCGTTATACGAGCGCGTCGTAGACAAGCAAAGGTTATTTATTGGTTATGTATTTACCACTGCTTTGTTCGGATGGCGTCGGCAGATTCGGCAGCGTTCTGAGAGAAATACAGCAGATTTACAAACAAGTCAAAAATCTTCGATATCGTCGGTTTCCAAACACCCCCCGTCGTCCGGCGTATCCTTAATCTCCGACCAACCACCCCGTCCGTCTTCGTCCTCCGGAATATCCACATTATCGCTAGGTAAGTCCCCTTCCCCAAGCTGATGCGGACCATTCCCACCCGACGCGAATGTTAGACTCGAGAACATGCGGTGCGAGGAGGGAGCTTGTGGTTGAGTGTGCTTTGCGTCGCGAGCCTTCAGAACTCCCCCAAGGCCAAGTACAACATCAGCACCGCTCCATCCGCCCAGTTGCCAACCTTCACTCGCCTACACGCAAAACACAATCAACATCATGGCCTCTGTAAGCGGGAAAAAGTCATACCTTCAACGTCGCATCCTCCACAATCCACCCACGCACATCACGCACCGCATCCCAAGCGTCCTTTTCTTTGGCAAGGTAGTCGAAGAATTCAGGCTTGAATAGTTTCTGGTTCCGTCGCGGTACTGGGGTGGGCAATGAGTGCAGTGTCCCGATAGTCAGCAAGTGAAATTGGTGCGGATTTGCTTGATACCACTAGATACAGTTCGTCAATGACACTGTGTACGATGTTAAGACTCTGAACAAGTACCGCTTCGCCACCGCTGGAATCAATCCAACTCAGCCAGTCGGCGACATTTCCGCATTCCTCGACTTCATTACAGAACTGAGAGTAGTTCTGGTGGATATATAAAGAAAAAAGGGACGAATCGATGGGGGAATTGGCGTATAACAACTGTCAGACCATCGTCAGTCTAAGGGTGGAAGAAGATTGCGGTTAGGCGGCGCGTACATCAATATTGACTCGGCTTGTTCTCCGGGCATGATTAGCCAAGTGGGAAGGCAAGTTTGGGGGATCCTTGAGCGTAGCATCAAGGTCCTTGTCCTTCTGGATATCTTTGGCTGTCGCACTCGGATTCGGAGGGTCTCCCTTTCCTGAAAACAATAATTAGTTCGAGTAGCGAAGACAACTTCGTACTTTACGTTTATTGTACAACACTTTCCCGATTAGATGAAAGAGGTGCAAGCTCTGTTCCCTTCTCGTAACGGCCTCTAAAACCAACTTGGCGTTTGCGCTCGAGGACTTCCTACGCCCTTTCCCACTAGGCAACTCGACGATGCAAGAAAACTGCAGGGCCATGATCGCACTCCGAATATCGCCGTTTGAGGTCTCGATGATAATATCCAGCGTCTCCTTGGATGGAGCCGGCCCGCGCGCTAGCGGCGAAGAGAAATGAGAGGAAATTAGAGCTTGCAAAGCTTTCTTCATCAGTGTCGGAGCAATGGGATTGAACCTATGAGCGCCATGGTCGTCAGAGAGACATGAACCTCAAAAATATTGTATCCCTACCCAATCTGCGTGACATACGGCCCATGCAGGAGGTCTTTGGGAATAATAGTGCGGACATCCAGCACACCGTCACGCCCCTTGCCCCACGACCCACTAGCCAATCGCTCATCACTAGCTTCACCCCGTAACCCGGCATCGCTCACGATGATCACAATCGGTATAGGGTCCACCAATTGCGCTGTGACAATGGCTTGTAGAGCAGCATGGAATCGCGACTGCGTATTGGCATGTAGGATATTCGGCAAATCCTCCAATAAAATGATCTGGCGATTGCGTGTCGGGGTAGTACGACTTGAGGACGATGACTGGGAAGATGAGAGTTTGGGATCGCGTTCATTGTCAGTGAAAATAGTTTGGCATGTTGATGCACGCGTCAGGAAGGCCTCGAATTTAGAGAAGAGCCCTTCTTGGTCAGAATCATAAGTCTGTGCGTAGCCGGAGCCTGGTAGTTGCCGATCCTCTGAAAAGGCTTGAGTGAATCAAAGAATGCAAGAGAGAGTCGAACGCCGTACCGTCAAGAAGTACTGATGAGGACTCTCCCATGGCATTGCGCCATTCCAGTAACTCACACTGCATTTCACGAGCCAGAACGCGCATCGTAGCCGTCTTTGCAGTGCCAGCCGGACCAGTCAAAGCGAGGATACGCTAAAATCCGCAAGTCAGCGTTGAAGAGCAATTGAAGATAAACTTACTCGGTATTTTCGCAATTTGCCAGATGGTCCGCCAACCAGAGCTTCGTCGAGCCATCGACGCACGTCCTGCACCTTCTTAACATGCACGGCTAATTCAGCCTATAATTTTGCTCAATACTCGAGCCTCCCACAAGTGGTAAATATGAATAGACCTCGGTGGTAGGTTCATGAATGTCGACCCAGAGTCGATCGTCTAACTGAGTATAAGACGATATGTTGGAAAGATTGGTGAAATATAGCATACCGTCGGAATCAAAGTGTACAGATTTCAAGGTCTCTTTAGCCTTGCCCTTGCCCTTTCCCTTCAAGTTCTGGCTTGATTGAGAAGCTGTCGGAGTGTTCGTCTGAGTTGAAGCGTTCGGAGGTGTAGGCGTGTTAGCAAACTATCTTTCCATCTTAAATACAGACATCGTAGATGTGCCACTGAGAGCTCACTGCAGTCAGTGGGTTCAGTCTCGATGACTTTGAGTCGGTATCTCCGAGTTTGACGGTCGTAGCTTTTGTTTTTGCTTTTTTGGCAGGTTTTGCTTGGGTGCTAGTAGACTGAGAGGCCTTTGGTGGCATATGTGTATAGTTAGAAGCACAGTAAACTGCTCGAGCCAAGTCCAGCGTCCTCCTTCAGCGTGGAACAGTGATCGTTGTGGACAAGTTGCTCGCGTCCGTCACAGATCACGCACCTTGTCACATCCATTAACACGCGACGCGTCGTTTACTCGTTTCCCTGAATTAATATACAATATCAAGATACGCGCTCAGGCAGTCCAACTAGTACTGTACTTGGCAATATACGACCGACTCAGTCAATCTCGATGATATCATCATCTAGCTTATCGTCTATGCCGTCCATGAGAATCAAGCCATCCTCATCCAACTTCCGTTTCTTGCTTGGACTCTTGATGGCAGCATCTGAAGCTGCGGTGGTTCGCGGTCGCTTGGGTGTGGGCTCAAGGTCGATAATCTCGTCCCCACCATCATCGTCGGGGGCGGACCGCTTGAGCGATAGGCGAACTGGCGTTTCAGGCATCGGCGGGGGAAGCTTGACCTTACGCGGCGGTCGGGGTAGCGGGTCAGGTAGAATGAAAGGTGGTGCGTCAACGGGGTGGTCGGCACTGAAGCGGAAAGTGAGAATAGCAACGCAAGTGCAGATGAGAATCTTACGGTAAAACGCCCAGTCCTACAGAGATAGTTGCGAGATCACCGTCCTCGTCTACGATGGTGAGGAACTTCCCCCTCGTAACATTCAGGCTATCCAGCGTCCTCTCGTTGTTGTCGTCCCAATCGGGATCGCTAAGCACCCGTTTATCCTCGTAAACGCTGACCTCGCGCTCATCATCGCCAAGTAATCCCTTGACAATCTCCCCGAGCTTCGCGCGCTTTGGGTCACATCGTACCATAGCATATGTATCGCGACACACTCCACAGCCCGGGTTTGGTGGGCACATCGTGATCGTACTCAAAGGGACAGCAGGCTTGACCTGCAGATGTACGTTCCGCAGCTTGTCGTATGACTTGCGCAGGATCTGCAATGCCTGCAGAACGATGAGACCCGAAACGATGGCGTTGGTGGTCGCGATGGCAGGGATGATGTTGCCAGCCATTTCTAGATTTCGGGTCGCGCTTCAGCAAGCAATGATGGAACGAAATTACGAAGCTACCTTTAACTTCCCAGCGCGTCTTCCCCTCAATACCATAGGCAGCGGAACGAAGATTCGAGGTGGCCGTAACGAAATCAAGCGTGTTGTCGTCGTCTTTATCGAAGGAGATAGTATCCTCACCGGCTTGTAGACGAGCGGCTAGACGCTCGGTACTGGCGGAGTTTCGTCAGCAAAGGTTTGAATGGATTGCAAAAAAGGTACCTAGAAATAAAGAGAAGTACATTGTCTTTCAGTGAAAGCTGCTTCTGGTCCTTCAACCCAGAAGCGGCAGCCGACTTGCTTGTGCTTGCGTCACCGTTGACCTCCTTGGATTTGCTCCCACTCGCGACAGCATTTGCAGATTTCGGAGCCCCGTTGGGTTTTCCGTTAGCGGCAGCGGTCGGCGGAGGGTCCGCTCGGTGTAGAACGAACGAATCGTCTAAGATGCCGTCAAAGTCAAGGGGTACCGGCGGAGCGCGAGCCCGCCACATATCGGCCATGATGAGCAAGTTGCGAATGTCAGCGTTGAATACCTGATGAGATGATCAGACATGTATGTATTTTAAGCAGTCATTGGCTAGCAAACTTTTTCAAAGACAAGTTTAGCAGCATTTTTAGCGGAGGACGAGCGCAGTGCTTGGCGAACGGCGTGGAATGCCTGTGCTTCCCGGCGAAGGGTGGCTATTTCTTGTGCTAGCCAAAAAATTTCAGCAGCTGCAAAGAACCAAGACGATGAATGTGATATACCATTCTCGCCCTGTTTTTCTGCTTCGTCGAGCTCCCCGACAGCGTCTTCGTCCTCTCCGAATAATTGTCTGGTTTCGAGTCAAAAGTGGCATTCACGGCGCAGCCAGATATACAGACCCCATAAGGTAACTTTTGCTCCAGACAATACAATGTATAGGTTGACTCGGCGTCGAACGAATGGTGCAGACGGGGAAAGTTTTCGGTGTAGGCTTCGGTATGCAGTCAAAGCATTCGGTCTTGTCCTACAGCAAGTTAGAAACACGTATGAGCGAAGGTTTGGAGAAAAACACCTTGAGGAGCGGCTGCACCTGTCCCAGGTAACCCGCCGTACCGCTCTCAACGAGCGGAATTTGAGCGGCCATGCACATCTTGTTCACGTGTCGCCGAGCGTCTAACGTCGGGTTCTAGACATCAAGTGCGTGCCTGCTGAGCGGGAAACGCACCGAGGTTATCAAGCGCATTGAGAACGATATCGAATTGTGAAAACCATTCAAGGTCGTATTGCGGCTCCTTGATATTGCCGTATATTGGGGTGATTTGTACATTGGGGTTGAATGGTACGGCGGTTTGAGCGGCAACCTGAGCTCGCGGTAAGAGACTGCCCTCCAGAGGAAATGCCGGTATGCAGGAACCGACGAAGACCGAGTGAAGTGGCGAAACATACCAAAGCTTTACTCTGTTTGACGTCCTTCTTACGAAATAGAAATTGACGGTTGAGGTTAGACAAATCTATTGTATCGAGATCCAGAAGGGTAATTTTGCCGAAGCCTGTGAGCACAATATTTTTCACTGAAAACAGAGGGTCAGACGAGGACAAAATTAGCGCCGATACAGCGTGTAACGATACGCACGCAGTTCGCATCCTATTCCACCAGCTCCAACAAGTAGAACCTTGGTGTCCGCTAGCCGTTGGTGCAGTTCTGGACCGAGGATAGTCTTCGCGTAAGCTGTACGCGCTTTTGCGGTCGACATTTTCAGTCAAAGGGTTGTTGGAGCGAGGAGAAGATAAATAGAGTTGGCTAGTCTCAGCAAACGTTTCGTTGCGCGTTCCCCAGCTCAATGAAGAGATCCAGGGCCCAAGCGACGATGAGGGTTATGGAGGGTAAAAGAGGGTAAAACGCGAATTGTCACGCTCGGACGCGAAGTCACGCAGTCACACACTGTGTCCTTATCTTGAATGGCGATGAGCTCCCCGCAACAGTCGAGCTTCGGGCAAGTTCGGGGCTTCCCCATCCCCCAAATTAATTCTCCATCTATGCTACTAGCTGCTGCGCCAGCACATTGAATTGCTTTGCGAACGTCTCTTCTCCCAGGTTCTGGGGTACTTAGTACTTGCTATGCGAATCGACACTTGCAATGGCAAATATCTCGTGCTTTGAACTCAAACTTCAACTAAATCCCTGTCGACAACCTTTATGTGCTCGATCTACGCTATACCTCTCACTGTTGGTATTTCGAAGCCTGCAACCATCGTAAATTGAGACAATCGGAGTCTCAGACAACATGTCTCGCGCAATTTTCTGTGTTTCAAACAATCTATAGTCTTTCGAGTACTTTGACCTTGCGTGTCACAATCTTCCGAGTCTTCGATAAGGATACTGCAATTTGCACCAGAGTGGCTGACATGTCTTAGGGAGCGCCCTGTCAGCCACCCTGTCTCTCTTCGTCTGCTACCATCACCATCCCCTCCGAATCCTGTCCTCACTGAAATTGAACTACCCACACACACATAGAGAGTATGTTCCAGCTTGTTGTTCACGATCGCAACTCAGCAAACCTGCCACAGATGCTGTCTTCATTCGAAAGCAAGGGCCTAAATGCCTCTTCAGGCTCCTTCGCTCGTTCTACAGCATCTACTACCTCCGCCAGCAGGCTTCGTCCACTCAATAAGCTTGCGGCGGCGGAAGTCGTCGCACCTTCTGAAACGAAGTCGACCACAGTGCCCAAAAAAGCAGCTTCAAAGCCCTTGGCGCCTCGCCTCTCCTCGCGGCCAAAGGCGACAGTCGCTCAGCGTGCTCCTTTCGTTGTTCCGCTCAACTTCAACGGCCCTCGACGTGGACGAGTGACTGTTCAGCTCAAACCGAAGGTTATCTTGAATGACGCGATCGTTAAGGCAAAAGTCTCGTCTCCCAGTCGTATCCCCAGACGCCGGATTGCATCGCGCGCCACGCGTTCTCCGGCGGTGAACAAGAAGTTCCAAGCGAGTACGCCGTCAAGGATTCCTATCGCAGTTCGTCGCATCTCCAGAGGACGGATAAGCTTGCCTATCGTGCGTCCTGCTCTGGTGCCCAAGAAGTTACAAGCGACTAACCCTTCAAAGATTCCTGTCGCCGCTCGTCGCTATCAACCAAGTGCACCTACTCCTCTTGCGAAGCCTTCGCCCATCCGTCGTTCTGTTACGTCTCGCATCCCGATTCGCATGCCCCGGCCCTCGCCGGATGTGTTCACCGCAGATCGCACTACCCCTTGCCCGGTATGTATGCCATCGACTCCGTCTCGTATCCCGCGCTTTCGGTTCTCAACATCGCCCACGGCGCCGTCGCTGAGTTCACCCTTATCCATGGCTTCGGCATCGAGTTTTACGCCGTGCACATCGCCTGTTTTGGTGGTGACGGAGAATCGTTTGGTAGCATCGATGTCTTTTGCTGACGAGGGGGTTTCGATGGACATTTCAATGATGCCAGAGATTGGCGAGGAAGGTATGACTGCTGGTCAGCCGATCATTCATAATCCTGAAATAAATTCTATCTCCAGATTCAAGTATACCGTCCACACCTACGGAGCTATCCATCACGGCCGAATTCAACTCTTTCCTTGTCGGTCGTTTGGACAGCACTGATCCACCGTCTACCCTCGCCCAACCTTTACCTCTCGCGACCAAAACCACCTTGCCGCCAAGCCCTCCCCAGGAGGCCAGTCCCAACTTCTCTTTCATATCGGAACTGAAGGCGCGCTTGTCGTGGACTGGTCGCAAACCGTCTCCGTCGGATTTCATCTCTCGTCGTTCCAGCGCTACCGAGAATTTCGACCCAACGAGTGAGCTTCAGCAGGCCCTCGCCCGTCGTCGTCATGTCATGTCACAAACCTACACCAAAGCCACCGACGCACAACTACCATCATCACCAAAGCAGCCAACTCGGCAGCCGCTCGCTCCCCTCCCCTCGTTCGTAAACGGGGTTTTCGTCGACCGCCATGACTCTTCCCCTGCTATTGGGGTCGAAACCACAGAACACATCGACTGCAGTTCGCCTGCGAACCTTGCAGTCACAGAAATAATCACCACGCCATTTGGTGCGCGTCGGGTGCGGAGGATGGTTATTCCGCCCCTACAGGAAGGATCGCGGCCGTCGAGGGATCCGCGGATTGTTATGGAGCTTGATTTCTTGAGGGCGAGGCAGAAGGTCGCGAAGAGGAACCCAGAGACAGAGTTGCTTTGAAGAAGTTGCTGAATTGATTGTTTTTTCTGTTCTCTATCTCGATCTCTTTCCCTGATCGTCTTATCTTGTGTTTGAATGTACGCTGTACAAGCTATATAGTATAAGTACGTCTCCTTGTACAAATCAATCAAAACACCCGAAAGTGTGTGTACTAAGCACGCGTGACGTCATCCAATTAACTGAATCAGCACTTGTCCAGAACCATCATGCCTCTCTTGCCTCCGTTGAACTTTCCTCAATGGCTGAAGGATAAATCCGACCTACTCAAGCCGCCTGTAAACAACTTTTGCCTCTACCAGGGAAAGGATTTCGTCGTCATGGTCGTTGGCGGCCCCAATGAGAGAAACGACTACCACGTTAACGAAACGGAGGCGAGCACTGGCTAATCTCGGTCCTCTGCACCGCGTCGAACGAATTTTGGTAGGAGTGGTTCTACCAGCACAAAGGTGGGATGCTCCTTCGCGTTGTCGACGAGGGCGTCTTCCGAGACATTCGTATTGAGGAGGGCGAAATGTTCTTGCTTCCGGGTACGCCTTGCAGGCAATTCTAGTTCTTCTCTGTTTGACTAGCATTTACAAATCCAGGTAACACTCCGCATAACCCTGTACGGTTTGCCGATACGATTGGTCTCGTTATGGAGCGAGTGCGTCCGGACTCGGCGATGGGTGAGTTTTTGTACATCGCCAAGACGGTCTCTCAGACGGATTCTTCAGATCGATTAAGATGGTACTGTCGCTCTGGCGCTCACACCGAGCCTACAATCATATATGAGGAATCCTTCCATGTTACGGACCTGGGGACACAGCTGAAGCCCGTTATTCAAAGGTGCATTTGTCATCGGGGACTTCCTCTGTTCTTTCTGAATCAACTTCTGTGTAAGATGGCAAGCGGACGAGAAGACTAGGACATGTAACGCTTGTGGAACCGTCGCCGAACCCAAGTAGTGTGTAAAATGCAAGAAAATCTGTGTACAGAAGGTAGCGGTTTGTAACATATTATTTTTATTGAACTCGGATTCGCTGGCCAGCTTCCATATTATCAAGAATCTTGTCGCGCGCGAACGCCTACTGTACTAGACGGATGCACTCGAGGTTAATACTGTTTGGGCACTTTGACCGTCTTGCAATCCACATACTTCGACGCTCCGAGTCCTGAGCCGCCGATACCGCGTTCTGGAGTTGGTGTGGATGTATCCTTTACCACAAAAATTTGTTGAACATGCTGTTTCTGGCTCGAATGCCTAACGAGCATGCAGCGTGATAGTCCGTCAAATGATCATATCCACTACAAATGCAATCCTCTCTAGAGTCATCTACGACACCCATCCCGGTGCAGAACCGTCTTTAGACTCGTCCTGGACGCTGGGGATGGGCAGAGAATTCGTTACGACTACATAAAGCCTTGCCCACTCAGAGGGGTGCGGATTAACCCATGCATGGTTTGTCCCCTTTTGTGATAAAACGTCGCCAGTCTGCAAGACCTTTTCCTCTCCGCTATCCATTTTGACTTTAACTGGACCCTTCATAACCACAACGAAGTCAAAAGTGACAGTGCTGTCGCAGCTGAGTATCCGGTGATGGCCATAGAAATGACTCAAAATATTACCGATGCATGTTCGATGCTGCGCCAGGGGGGATATCGATAGCTCTGCTACATAGCCATAGACGTGATGAATTCAAAGCGGAATCATCAGACAATCCGAGCATGCACCGACCAAGAAATGCCTGGAACGTCAAACAGATTGGGACCACCTGCAGAGTTTTTTCCCTGAGATTCCTGTTTAGCCCAGTCCTTGGGGTCCTGATTGTCGATGGGCAGAGACGGGGCTGAATACATGAAAGAGATTCTGGTCCCGTTCGGACGAGTCAAGGGCTGGACGAGGGCATCGGATTGGAATGTGGAGAGACCGTCGTCGGTGTGCCCGGTAGTGACTCGGCGTACTGTAGTGTTTGATCACGATTTAGATAGAGCAGCGACAGATAGATAGATAGCTCGCACCTGGGGGAAGAGACATATTTGAGTGAACCAAGTGGCTTTACCATCGATATCCCACATTCGGTTTGAAGCTCCGCCTGGAGACCCAACCAAGCGGGACACCGCGAAGGTTCGACAATTATGTAATCGAATGAGAAGCTGCTAAAATCAAAAGTGTCTATCGCCTCCAAAACAGCTAAGTCTCAGCTGTAGGACATGTTAGACTCGCGGAGGAAATTGAGGGCTTGGCAAGCTGCAAAGTTCGATTTCAAATTTCGATCAGACCGACCGATGGGATCAAGTCGGCACATCGGCGTTGATCGATGATTGCGGATTGATCTTTCTTGTTCGCCTCCCTTCAAGTTGGAGATGGATCGAGTCCACCCGAATTCTTCGTGGATCACATTTTCGTGGTTTCTCCTCGGCAAGTTTGGAAGATAGAACCACCCAGAAAAAATCACTCATTTCTCTTGCATCTCTGCCGCATTGCCGAAGATTCAACGTCTCGTAAACCAGACTTTATACCGGGCGTCGGCGGGCGATGAGAAGAAAGTCGTTCTCAATCACCTATATAAGGGTCAACGCAAGACTTCGCAGCATCCTTTCTTGTTCAACTTGTTGGCGCTGATACTACGGCAGAGTACTACGCGGCTTGTAGCTGAGCGCTCAGTACGAATCGCCAATCGCGGTTTCATATCAAGTTCATTGACCCGTCCTGATTGAAATATTGACACATCTGAGAGCATCTGCCAATTTTCCTTATCCACTAGACTGATGTTTCCACTTATAATGCATTGCGCCAATTGTGCGGCCCAGTTGGTCTCTTCTCTAACATCCTTCATTGCATTCGACACCCTCTTCGAACCCATGAAGTTTCCGGGACTCGTGGCCCTTGTTTGGTTTGCCAGCACATACGCTACTAACTTGGATGCCTCTTTCGGTCCGGGTAGCGGTCCAGGAAAGATCCTCAACATCAATTTGGAAATTGTCAACAAGAACTTGAGTGTCGATGGATTCTCTCGGTCGTGGGTACACTTTTCACGGGATAAGCGCTAAGCATTCTACCGCAACCTGGATCAGAACTGTAGTGGCTGGAGGAACCTTTCCAGGGACGCCAATTCTCGCTAACGAGGCGAGTTCGAAATAATATTGTCGTTCTCAATGTCCTAATTCGATGGCAGGGCGACAGATTCCTCGTAAACGTGGTGGACAAATTGACCGATGCCACAATGCTTCGGAGTACTTCCATTGCAAGTAAACATATGGCTTGCTTGTAGTCTTGCTAAACACTTTTTTTGTTGAAGCACTGGCATGGCGTGTTCCAACATGGCACAAGCTGGGCTGATGGGTAGGTCGAAAATCGGGAGCATGACTCGGTTTTAACAATCCTTGCTAGAACGGCTTTTGTGACGCGTGCGTATCATGCTTGAAAGGCAATCAAACTTTCTCGTATTGAAAAAATTCATTAGAATGCCCTATTAGCCCCAACAATTCGTTTCTTTACGATTTCACTCCCACTCAGTGAGTTTTCCGCACCTTCCAATTGCATTCAAGTCGCCGATCATTCACAGACAGGTATCTACCCTTGCTTCACACGAGGAAGGGATTCAACCATGAGGTTTCAGGCTGGCACGTTTTGGTATCACTCGCATTTGTGTAGGTGAGCTTCCTGATCGACGTTGGACTATACTAACGTGATTGTGAAAAGCGCTGCAGTACACCGATGGTCTCAGGTAACGTTCTTTTGAGCCAGACTCTGGTTGATTTTCTGACGATAAGTGCCGATGTTTTAGGGGGCCTCTGATCAGTAAGCATTGAAACACGAATTCTTCGCCGTTTCCTCGATGTATCTGCTTTTAGTTTATGATCCCTTGGATCCTCACAAGGTCTGTTAATTTATTATGAGCTCTGTCGCTTCAAAATCATCTCATTCAGTTCATTAGCGTCTTTACGTGCGCCCAGATTTTCTTATTCGCTGCAGTCATCTTCTTATTCGAGACGCAGGAAATTGATAACGTCGACACAATCATCACGCTGGCAGATTGGTGCACAACTTCCTCACATTCTTCGCAGGGTGTCCTTATTTCGATGCTAGGTTTCACACACCCTCGCGCTACTATCCAACCCCCTATCTCGCCTCCTCAAATTTGATCAACGGCAAAGGGAGGTATGCTGGAGGAGTGTGTACTTGAGCAATGATCTGGTTGTTTATGGTACTTATTATCGATTTTCTGCTAGCCAGCAACTCCACTGTCAGTCATTTCAGTGAAGTGGGGCAAACGCGTAAGTTTAGGATGTTCGCTCCTTGTCCTCTTGGGTCCTCATCCTTTCCTCGTAGTATCGGTTCCGCTGTGAGTTCATTCTGTGCTGGTTCCAATCAAGGTAATTTACACGAGTAGTGATTTCGATGTCCGCCGAACCGAGCTATGTGTTTTCAATCGACAAGCACAACATGACCATTATCGAGGCCGATGGGGTTTCAACTCTCCCTGTCTGCATCGACTCGCTTCAAATCCTGTGAGTTGAGCCTCGCATAAATTTCACAAGGTTGAATTCTTTACTTCCCCAGCGCCGGCCAGCGATACTCCTTCGTCTTAAATGCCATCCAAACAGTCGACAACTACTGGATCAGAAGCGTCCCCAACCTCGGCGACACGTCCTTCGACGGAGGCGTGAATTCGGCGATTCTCAGATACGTTGGTGCACCGAACACGGATGCTACGACAACAGCCTCAAATAGTGAGAACCCTCTGCTAGAGACGAATCTCCACCCGTTGATACCTGTTCCCGTACCGGGGCGGCCGTATCCCGGGGGCGC
This sequence comes from Favolaschia claudopus, assembly GCA_037176885.1. NCBI lineage: Eukaryota > Fungi > Basidiomycota > Agaricomycetes > Agaricales > Mycenaceae > Favolaschia > Favolaschia claudopus. The sequence goes on along the minus strand of JAWWNJ010000026.1, from coordinate 152,921 downwards.
GGATGTGTCGATTAATCTTGACATGGGGCTGGTTTTCACGTCCAGTGGGCCGAGATATACCATGAATGGCGCGGTGAGTTGATTACTCAGACCATCACTTGTGCCGACGTTTGAAAACCATGTCTCATCCTGTTTTGTAGACGTTCAGCCCGCCAAATGCCCCAGCCTTATTGCAGATTCTCAGTGGTGCGCAGCTTGCGTCGGAGCTGTTGCCTACTGGGAGTTACTATTCGTTGCCCAAGAACAAAGTTATTGAGATTAGTATTCCCGGAGGGTCGGACCCGGGGTCACCGCATCCTTTCCACTTGCACGGTGTCAGCACAGCACGCCTTTGAATTCGTTCATGCTGATGATTGTGTTCAAATAGCACAACTTCCATGTCATTCGAAGCGCAGGTTCCAAGACATATAATTACAAGAACCCGGTGGTGCGTAGCGTAGCTTCCTTTCAGTGCATGGATCTTTTGAAGAGCTGGCGTTCCAATAGATCAGAGACGTGGTTGACACGGTATGTCTATCCAGCTCTTGTCACGGGTGCCTGGCACGGAATGATCGACAATGAACACAGGGATTGGGTTCGTCCGGGTTCCTTCTCTTGGAAACAGACATGATGTGTGTTTAGCGTCCGCCGGCGACAATGTCACCTTCAGATTCAAAACTGACAACGCGGGGCCTTGGTTTTTACACTGCCATGTGGACACTCACCTGGAAATGTGCGTTTTTTATTTTATTTTCTCGGATCGGGTTCCAGATTAGATTTAGACAACTGACCTGAAAACAGCGGTCTTGCGGTCGTGCTGGCAGAGGACATTCCAGCCACTTCCAAGGAGGTTGTTCCCAGTAAGTCTACGTGATTCGAGCCTCTGTCGTGGGACATATTTTCTGCTTTAGATGCTTGGAAGGATCTCTGCCCGACATATGACGCGCTTCCGCCCGACCAACCGTAACTCTCTTCAAGTTTGCAATAAATCCCGCTCTTTTTGCTTCGGCTTCCATTGCCAGTGCTTGTGTCGACCGACGCGACGCGTTGCGATGGGCTTTCTTATATATGCATGTAACTCAGTAATGAAGGGAGTGAATAATCAGATGAACAAGAAACTTGCCTGAACAACCATTGTTTTTGCTTTCTCCGATTTTCGGAGATAGCCGAATGAAGCAACCTCTACTTTCAGCCCTACCCCCAACTCTGTAGCTCCCTTAGGCCGTTTTGCCTCATTCACCAGCGCGTCTACACTCTGCGTTTATGCAGTGCAATTACGCGTTCTATACACGACTCTTGTCTCAGCCATGAGGTTACTAGTGCACGCAAGCCTCGTCTTCGCCGGCGCTCTGTTCTACACGGCTCGCGCCGTTGAAACCGGTTCACAATGGGTCGCAAAGCTCCCAAAGAGCTCTCAGAGGCCCTCGCCGCCGTCCAGACCACTTCAATGGGGCGACATCAACGTGATATCGACTACTGATACGCATGGTTGGTGAGCAGCTTCTGAAAAGGCACACCAAAATACAGACGTTTTTGAACGTGCCCAGGCTCCTAGGACACCAACACGATTCGTTCCCCGAGCCGAATTATAGGTATCTGAGCGCCGTAGTTCAAGCAAATAAAGAATGCGCATTTATCTGGACGATTGCAGTGCTACATGGGGCGACTACGCGGCATTCGTGACATATATGAAGGAGTTGGCGGAGGTGCGTTAGCTAGTTGCGTTGCTGGTGAGCTGCTTGATTGAAGCGCGTACACAGGAGAAGGACGTCGATCTTCTGTTGGTAGATTCGGGGGACCTGCACGATGGTATGGGCTGGTTGTTGCTCGAAAGATCTTGCCTCAATGCGCAATAGGAACCGGCCTTTCGGACGGATTCCCTGCTGGGGGTGTAGATGCTCAAGACGTGCGCTCACTCATTCCCATCTCTTTCTACGCTCGACTCACCCTCGTTTCAGTCCAACGAATTCTTCAAGCAAATCCCATACGACGTTCTAGCCATCGGAAACCATGAACTGTACACCTACGCCAATACTTACGACATGTTCGTTCGTCGCCTTTTCTCTGGCTCAACTCGAACGTTGCGACAGGCATATGAACTTCGGGAAACATTTCCAAGGCCGCTATCTGTCTTCCAACGTCAATATCACCGTCTTTGACGCAAATAACCGGAGCGTCAGCGTTCCTGTGGGGAGTATGTGACAATTCGGGCAGCCTTGCGCCTTGCTTGCTGAGACGCGTTCAGGTAGATTCCGAAAGTTCAAGACGCGCAAGTACGTATATGCCTCGCTTAGCACGTTGAGCTTCCACCGATTGACGAATGGTAGGAATCGTAGGGTCACAGCGTTTGGAGTGCTCTTTGATTTTGCGGGCAGCGATGTCAATACGACTGTGCAGCGGGTGGAGGATATGATCCATGAACCTTGGGTATGAACAACATATTCCCGGAGTTCTCATTGCTCACCGTATCTAGTTCTTAGACGCCATTGCTGAGGAGCCTGATGTCTTCCTCCTGATAGGGTGAGCTTTGCCAGCTTTCGCTGAGATGTTCAGAGCCAAGTCCCGACAGGCATATGTCCGTCGCCCGCGACCGATGTGCGTTGAATATTCCTGGGATTTTACGGGAACTCAGTCTTTGAACAGGGCCCGTTGTATTCAATGCCATTCGGGAGGTGCATCCTACGACGCCGATTCTGATTTTCGGCGGTACGCGAAACGCGACTGTTTTCTGGTTTAGCCTTGCTGACGAGCTTGAAGGCCACTTCCATATCCGCGACTGCCGTTAGTAGCTTAGATTGATTCATTTCGTGGACGGGCATTTATATAATTAACGCAGTGCAGCTCGACCAGCGTTCGATGTCGCTAGCCAGTGGGAGATACATGGAAACTCTTGGTAGGTGGTTCGGGCGCAAACACAAATTAACACGTCTGACCTTTGAATACAGGGTGGATGAGTGCGGTCTATTATCCATGGGTCTCGACTTGTATCCTCAGCTCACCGGTCTAGGTCTCAACCTCGACAAACCCGGAAGCACGGCTCCCATCAACTTCAGCCGAAGATATCTGGACACGAATCTCGTTACATATCAGGCAAGCCCTGTCATCCTTTTCAACCCAACTCGGCGGCTGAAGATACGACAGTATCATACGAATCGCAACGCCTCAACCTTCGGCACAGCTCAAGGTCGCAATATTACTCAGGGCTTGCTGGAGCTGGAGGAGCGGTTTGGGTTGAAGTACGAGTATGGCGTTGCGCCGCGGGATTATACGATGAATCGGTGCGTAGACGTCTTCAAGAGAGTTGTGTGTCTGGCTGAGCGATTCATTGACACAGGTCACCGTATCCCTCTAATGACTCAATCATGACGATGATCGTCGAGGATGTGAGTAGTTGGGCTTGGCCAGTTTCGGTTTCATTGACTTGACACCGAGTAGGCGGCCCCCACGGCGCTCGCTTTGAATACCTCTCGAGCAGGCATTCCGTCTCTGCTCATAATCAGCTCAGGGTCGCAACGATTTGACATCTACAAGGGCCCGTTTACAAAGAATGGTATGCCTTCGCCCCTAATCACCGCACCACGGTAGTCTGACCTGATGCGTTATATAGACCAGCTCACCGCTTCGCCATTCGTCAACCAGTATATCTACATCCCTGATGTGCCTTTCAATGCCGCTATCAAGGTCCTCCCGGAGCTGAATCGTGCTGGTGCGGAGCGCCTGTGGGCGACTAATCCTGAGGGCAGTGAAGAGTCGCTGCAGGTGAGGGTTGTCCGGCTTGAGCGGGAGGTAGAAACCGGATATATGACCTGGTTGGAGGACATGCACCGTCGGTACCACGAGAGACCCCAGATTAAGGAGGAAGAAGGTTTGACCTTGGGATATGTCACTACCGATGTGCGTCCTTCTTTTGCTCTCCTGTCCTGACCACAGCTCATGGGTTATCGTCCAATAGGCATGTCCTGGGGAGGGAGACGATACCCCACATATCCCGCTCCCCGCCTACCGCCTCCCAGACTTCATCGGCTCTCGTGTCCCGGATCTCAGTGGGGACGCCCCCATTGACCTCATCTTCGTAGATTTTATCGAGGCGCAGGTAATTCGGACGCTGAATGAGGTGCAGACGGCGCGTGTCTACTCGAGGGCTGATGCGGGTGTGTACAGTGATGTGAAGTCGAACGAGGTGTTGGGGCTGTATGCGAGCGTAGCCTGGAATTAAATCGGATTGACGTTTAACCTATGAATTGACGACGCAGGTTTTGTTGGAAAGCCTAAGTGTCGTCAAAGGCAACGCAGAATGACAGGCAAATGATTGGGCGTCTCTTGAGCATGAGTAGCGCGTGCATCGCGCCAATGCCATTGGGCGACCTTTGCTAATGACCTTTTCGTTTGCTCAACGGGTCAGCATGTGGAAACCACTGCGCTCGCTAGCCCTCGCTGTGAGACCTATATGTCGCCGGTTCACTCTGGTACTTATCTTCTCAGCAGCCTCACTCAATAGTGCACATAGAATTCGATTGTAAAGCTGAGAGGCATATTCGAATGCAAGACAAGAAGATTCAACGCGAAGATTATATTTCGACTAGAATACAAAGAGGGCACGCTTGGTGGAAAGCCCGAACCCCGCGTCAAGGGGGTGCCCGCCGTTCGGGAACTATCTACGAAAGTGCAAAAGAGGGCGGGGAGAAATGTAGCTAAGTAAAAGTACTACAATACGACGGCTCTAGAAAGAGCATCGTCAGCGGCGAGGAAAGGAATGAAGAGAAGAAGATGCAACGCACTCGAGAGAAGAATCCATATGCTGCCCTCATCCGCCTTGCTCAAGTTCCAGGTGTCGAACATAGATCGCTCCGGCAGCGTCTTGGGGCGAGAGCCCTCGGCCTGGGGAGCTGGTACATAGCGCTGCACAACGCACGAAGCAGCTTTCCCCACGATATCGGTATTCCCCAGCTCGCTGTGGTGCTCGCATACAAGGCCAATCCGTGAAGTGCGTGACGACGTCGTAGGCTCTCCCGTGGTTGATAGCGTCTAACGTGCCGGCAGCGAGAGGGCAGACTCATCGAGCGGTGTGTATGGCGTTGGCGAGAACGAGACTAGGCGAGGTGTGTTGAAGGTCTCGAGGCGGTAGAATGCTAGGCGGAGAGGACATTAGAGGACGAAAGAGCAAGATAGAGGAAGACACGAACTGGGATGGTGGTGGTATAGAAGTAAGAAACGCCGGGGAAATCCGAGCGGAGTTTGAGGAATTTATACGGTGGCTGACATAAGATTCTGTAGTTCGTCGATCGTCGAATTTGACGGCTTTTATCGGTCGAAGAAAAGCTACCGGCGAGGAAGGCGCTGAATTGCGCGACACTTCAAGTTTTGTCCGACTCCGAGTCGCAAACCACTGGCAAAATCCAGGAGAAATGTACCGCGTCCAGTTCAAAACCAGGATTTCCTCGAGGCAAGGTAGAAGACAGCATTTCTCGAGATCGCTGCCAATATGGGCTTGAAGCTTGAAGCTTCGCGTTGAATACACTTCATTGTCGCGCGTCAACGGGCAAGACGGTTTTGACAGGGTTGCACGGGGTCGCGTCGACGGGCCGCGCCGGCCAAGCCGGCTACTGAGTTGCCATTGGCACGAACGAAATTTCGTTCTGTCCACTCATCCACTGGCACTTGACTGGCACTGGACAAGGCTGGCACGAATTTTCTCAAAGCACGAAGAATATCATTGTTAACCCGCGCCTCCTCAGGCACTGCTGGCGTCGACAACGGCCTGAATCACCGATAGGACTCGCGCCCGACTCAAACGAACCGATGTCATACTAGCTGCACGGCCTGCACCTACCGCTTTCCCCTCAGAGCATTCCTTCCCTGGTTCCGTACCCACCTCCGACGAGAAACTTGGTACATCTCTGTGTCCTGTTAAGCTGAAGCTTACAGCAGTTGCTCGCCATTGCCCTGTGCGTCGGTGATTGTGAATAAGCACGAGCCTGAGTTTTCTCATTGTCGTGTACTTCTACATTCCCTGGTGAAGACATATCACTGCGCTTTCAAACGTCGTGCGAAATCCCGTGTGCGCCCCTGCCCTATATGCGGATCATGAGAACCTCCTCCTCCGCATATAAGATAAGGTGACCAGGAATCTCACGAGCTGAACGCTGACCATGCGTTTCTCGTCGTTCCTCACTACAGCGCTCGTTTCTGGGTTGCGCGTCTTCTCTGTAGCTGCTGCTGCAAGCTCGTTGGATGTATCATTGAATATTGGGACGTTTCGTGGAGTTTCCACAGCAAACGGCACGGAGAGATGGCTGGGAATTCCTTTCGCAGAACCCCCAGTCGGGTCTCTTCGTTTCAAGGCGCCGGTTCCCATTTCTAGGCCTTTCAAGGGGATCGTGAACGCATCGACATTTGGAAACGCTTGCCCTCAACCTCCGGGAGATCTTGGCGCAGAGGTTGCGGAAAGCTGTCTCTTTCTCAACGTACTGATGTATCCGGCTTCGAACTTACACAAAAACTCATGTTGTGTTAATAGGTCTGGCGACCCCAAAATACCGCGGCAGATGCCGCCTTGCCGGTGCTTTTCTGGATTCATGTAAGTCATCTGGAACTCCATCTAAGAAGCGGTCCGACTTATAGATAGGGCGGAGCCTATACTACGAAGTGAGACCTCGAAGCTTGGTTCAACTCTGATCATTCTAATGATGGTACAGCTCTGCTTCCAACCCGCAATTTGATCCAACACGTAACTACAAGTCCATGTGAGCCCAGGTATTCACTGCGCTAACGAACATATAGAGATCCTGCGTCGAAGCGCGGCTTTGAAAAAGCCGATAATATTTGTGTCCACGTGAGTCACAATGCATTTTCTTTCCCTTTCGTTCACCGCTTACAGTAACTATCGTTTGAACACCTTTGGTTTCGTGAGAATCCAACCGTTTTCTCTACCGTCCTGAGTTAGTCAACCACGTCGAAACAGCTTTCAAGTGCAAGCGTTGCACCAGAGAATTTAAACGCCGGTCTATTGGATCAACGTCAGGCATTAATATTCGTCAAACAAAATATAAAAACTTTGGGTGGCGATCCTAACAAGGTAGGTTAGCCACGAAACGAATCCGGCATCTCAGTCTAAACTGAACACTAATGTGACCAGGTTACCATTTGGGGCCAGGTAATCCATCGCCCACCTGCACCGATCTTGTGTACTCATCTCTTCTAGTCGGCAGGTGCAGGAAGTGTCGAAAGCCACTTCGTATTCCCGGCTAGCCAATCTCTGTTTCGAGCAGGAATCGCAGATTCGTCGACCGGACCGTTGTAAGCACATTACTTCCCTGCCCAACGCCGTTCACACATAACACCCGTATTTCAGCAAAAACTCCCCAGTTGCAAGCACTTACGATAAACCCGGTAAACCTTTTGCTCGACTTCTCGCGTCTACAGGGTGCCAGCCTGGACCGAATGCCATCGCATGTCTCCAACAAGTCCCATTTCAAGTACCGGATTTCTCGCAAATTCCATCTTATGTTCTGACTATTCTCAGACCCTCATGAATATAAGCAATACCATGATAAACGCCACTCTAAACGGTCAACTTTGGCAGCCCTCTGTTGGGCCAAAAGGCAGCTTGATCCCTGAGAGAGCCTCTGCCCGAATTGCGCGCGGTGACTTTTTACATCTGCCGTACATCGGTGGGACAAACGTAATCCTTCCCAATATCTCCTATCAAATGTGTGGATTGTGGTTTACTGGAAAACAGGTGAATGAAGGCACAACATTCAGCGCAACGGTTCGCAACCTCTCACTGGTTGGCGCCGCACAAGACAACGCTTTCAGAAATTTCATCGGGCACCTTGTGATCGACAATAGCACGTTCAAACCAGACATGATTTCCAAAACGCTGGCCCTCTTCCCTGCCAACGATCCCTCGCTCGGCGCGCCGTTCAACACTGGAGACTCCCTATTCGATCGCGCGGCGGCATGGTACACTGATATCATGTTTTTGACTCCTCGCCGGAGCTTCCTTCAACGGGCTTCGTCTCTGCAGAAGACATTTGCCTATTACTTCCGAGAATTCATCCCGGGGAATGACCCTACATTGGGAGGTGTGTATTGGAACCAATTTCCCGATGCTTTCCGCCTTTTGACTGTGTCGGTGCATTCCGGTTCCCAGTCTTCCACGCTTCTGAACTGGAATTATTGTTTGGCCCCATTCCGGCTCCTGTTGAGGACGCTTTTGCCCAACAGATGGTAGACTTTTATGTCAATTTCGTCAACGATCTCAATCCTGGAGGTAAACTCATCATCCTATTCATTTCTCTCGATTCCGGTTCTTTCATTTCTTAATAGGTAAATGGACACCGTATTCTATCGCTGCAAAGAACCCGGTAATGCAACTCATGAGGAACAACTTGACGATGATTCCTGACGGTATTCCAACATTTTCTCCACTCGAATCCATGACATCCTGAGGACATACCAGATTTTGATGTGGTCAAGACTAATTTCTTGAACTCTCCCGAAGTCCTCAATGAATTCGAAAAGTGATGGTCAGTGGTCATGAGTTCCTTTCTGAAGTCGTTGTACTCGTACGATCAAGAAATATATTACCTTTGTACTGATATCGATCTGGGTGCGTTCAACTTCCGTCTGAATTCCTTTTCAGCGTGTCTGGGAAGACGGTAGAAGATTCACCTGCAGTATGATGCAGCATGGAGCTCGTCGCCAATCCACTTCACGGTTATACTAACTCTACGCACTTTATTAGGAATCCTTGACGATCCCAAGCCATCCGGAGCATGCGAATCGTCGATGCGAAGTTGCTGCGAAAAAACTGAAGAAGCCCGCTCGCAGTTGCGTTGACTATGCATGCCCTACAAAGAAATTCTGCCTGAGGTCGGAGGGTGCTGGATTTGTTCCGTTAACCCTAATCTCATATTACTCAGACATTCGTTTCCGAACTGCGCACGCGAAAACGTTACCACGGTTCGCTTCATCCTTCCGGATGCATCAGACTATATAATTCATCCTCTCGTCGAACACCATGCACATACCGACATGCTTTCTACTTCTCTTATTTTCTCCGTTCTTGCCAGCGGCGCATCTGCCGCCACCGCGTCTACTTCTACTTCGAGTTCGAAATCAAATCCTCACCTTGTAACTTATCCTTCGATCCTCAACGTTCTTCCTGAACCATTCGAACGCCCAACATTCATTACCAATCTATTCTACCAAACCACCCTACCCGATAACGCGCCTCCAGCTTTCGCCGCTGCCTACGACCAACTGCTCAATTCTTCATTCATATCCTTCGATCCGCGATTCGAGACCGAAGTGATAGGGCCTGCCACGGGTGCGGTGGAAAGAGTTGCGATTATTGAGGACGGTAGCCAGGAGATGCCCATGTTTCTCAAGAACGAAGGCGTGATATTCTGGAGCGGAGATGATCTGCATCAGTTTCGCACAATCGACGTTAAAACCTTCGAGGTGGGCTCGATGGTTCACCGCTAGTTGTTCGCGATTAATTTGTCTTCAAAAGGTCAAGAATTATACTACGTCTGTTCCTGTGCCAAACGCGGCTGCTGGAACTATTCACAAGGGTCAGATTTATCTAGGGAATTTCGGGTGGGTTGTGCCAAGTTCAACGTCGAATCCATAGTACTCAATACCTCCGCAACGATTTCAGAGATGAGACTGTGCATGGCGGGATCTGGCTACTGGACTTCAAAAGCAGAAATGCAACTATGATTTTGAACAATCAATTAGGTCTCTCCATCGGCGCAGACGACATGGTATTGTTGTCGCCCACTCCGGTGTTCGATTCGGCGCGCTGATTTAGCACCCAGACTGCTGATGACCGCGGCGGAATTTTCTTCACGGACACGCCGTCCAGAGTGGTGTGTACTGTACTGTGGTTCCATTTATTGATGTCCCTCATGAACAGTTTCCAGGCGCGTACCGGTCGCAAGATGCAGTCTCCCCCTGCTCTCTATTACCTGCGCCTGAGCACCATGTCGCTGATCACCGTCGACTCAAACCTTGTGGGACCAAACGGAGTTGCCCTTTCTCCTGATGGGAAGGAGCTGTGAGTTTCAATATCCTGACGCGTATCTCAAGGTATTAACATTTGTTCAGCTACGTCAATGATAACGGCGACACCTCTAATGACCCCAATGATGTAAACGCACAGGTTCTTACCGCTACCAAACTCAACTCGACGGTTTTCATAAACTCGGCGGGTCCCCGGACGATGTAAGTCATTTCATTCTTTACAGATCTGTTTGTTTAGTATTTGTTTCCAGATATGCCTATACCCTCTCGTCCAAGACCGGTCTCCCTGTCTCGCGCCGTACAGTTGCCGTAGCAGAAGCTGGTTTCGTTGACGGCATGAAGGTATCTTCAACGGGTCTCATATTCGTCGCAGTGTACGGCGGTGTGGACGTTTACGACCCCGACGGCACACGTCTCGGTAGGATCAACATACCGGATGCCAGTCCAAATGGGAAGGCAGAGGAGAAGCATGTCGTCAACATCGTGTTTGAAGGAAATAACCTCTGGTGCTTTGCCTATGGCGGGGTCTACCGTGTTGCGAATTTGCTTGTGAAAGGAGACCCCCGGCTGGCGTAGTAGTTGGTTTCAGACAATCATTTATTAGCTGTTTGAACGTAGTATGTTATGCGGGCTGTTATGCGTGCTGTAATCCAACACTAATGTCTGTCTAGTACGCTCGGGCGCCCTTGATGCATCGTTGGATTTGCGTTGGATTCAACTGGAACTCGGCGGATTTCCTAAGCTGTGAGGACCATTGCAACAAGTTGCTCTCGGCTACCGCAAAATCGGGGGACTCGGAATCGAAGTCTTGGCCGTATCTGTAAACAGTTTCGACCATCTCTCATTGAGCCTACAACATCGGCATTGACACCTCGTCAACATGTAAATTCGAGACTCCGATCCACGCAACTTTTGGAATGATATCTAAGTACATGCATGTAATGAAAGCGGCTATGCAAAGAGAGACAATGAAATAAGTTAAGGTTAGCGAGCGAGAGACGACGACTGTAGTAGCCAGTGGAGCATTAGAATTATTTTCCGTAGGTTTTGAGATATGTGAGACTAGAGCAGCGGATTGACACGTCTCTGTGTCTCCGCAAGCCGTGCCAACATCCCATCTCGACCATGGCCAGTATTCTGCCCTGCCAATGATCGGTCAGAGACTGTTGACGTCGACCGTATCGAGCTCATATCAGAACTGTAATATCCGGGGGGAGATGGAGGTAGTGGGCGTGCAGGACCTGCCGGCGAGCCCGCCCCACTCCCCGTCGAGTTCAGCGAATTTGTGCGATTGGGGACCGGAAGAGGTCGAGGCGGTGATGGGGGCTGTTGAGGAGGCATCTGGGGAACACTGGGGAATGCGTCGAAGATAGCTTTGTCGAACAGGGGAGACTGCGCGACACTCGATTCACCGCTGGAGAGGGAAGTCCATGAAGCTGGTCGACTCTGAGGTGCGGTCTTTGGCACGGGCAGTAGGGACGACGGTGTGCTATTGCTGGCGGTAAGGACTAGCGCAGGAGGTCGTTGATGGGGCGCGGGATGGGATTTTGTTCGAGCGAGTGTGTCGGGTGCCGTAGAAGGTAAACGTGAGGGGAGAGAATTAGCTATAGGCGTAGTGTTGGAGGGCGAATCGGGCATTGTATCCCGTTCATACGAACTTGTTTGTATCGGGGGGATCGCAAACGGGGTTTTATAACTCGAGCCAGCATCGAGGTTCAAGATGGGCGGTGATGCGAGCGGAGGTATGGACACTGGCATTGGGGGCGGCGGGGAAGAGGCACCTGGATAAATTGGCATGGCATTGCTTTGAGCAGTGGGACCCAAGGGGAAAAGGTAGCGAACTAACCTTCATTACTCAAAGAGCTCACGGTACTTGTACTACTCTTTGATCTCGTGCGACTCCACAACTTGCCCGCAAAACTGGCAGCACTTTTCCCAAGGCTGCCCGCACTTTTCTTGCTAGAAAGAGCCGGCCACGCCACGCCGCCAATGTGGGGGCTACCGTGTGGGCTGACATTGGATTGAGGGCTTGTCGACCCGGAGACCCGACCAAGAGGAGAAGTAAGACCGTAAATATTTACAACTTCGTGCCCGTCAGCCGGCGTCGAGACGCTTGTCGAGTCCTCGCTGCTAGAAACGCTTGGTCTCCCCATCTGAGGCATCGCTCGTGTGGTGCTTGCCAATCTTCGTAGACTCGAGAAATATTTTGCGCCCGGGCTCTTTGGTGGAGGCGTCGGAGGGACCTCGCTTATGGAAGATGGGGAGGGTGAAGGAGGAATAGGCGAGAGGAGCAGGTTGGACGACCCCGACCTCGTGAGAGTCGGCATGGATGTCGACACCGTCATTGCCGACGGGGGTGTCGGCGAAGATGCGAGTGCGTCCTGCATCTGCAATAGATTACCCATAGAGCTGGACGCACCCACCCGTTTCTCCTCTTTGTTTCTTTCCTTCCGACGCTCCGACCGGCTCCTCGACAACGAAGTCTGTTTCTTGAGAGAACTTGAACGTAGTGGACGCAACACTTCTGCTGTGTCTTTCCCGATGCCCTGGGGCACAGGGGGCATAGGCGGGCGTGACGCAGCATTCAAAGACGACTGGGGCTGAGGCCGCATACTCAGCCTTCTCAATGCCTCGCCCGGCAGTTCGCCCCGTTCTAGCCTCGCCTCAAGCGCAGCTGTTGAAGCGAGTAGATCCGCAAGCTCAGAACTGGCGTACCCAGGGGACATGGGCGTCTCGGGCGGCATTGGTGGGAGCCGCTTGTCGACGCTATTCTGACGCCTACTTTCTGGGATCCAAGTTCCACCGTTCGGCCGCGAGTTGGAGGCTTCCCGAACCCGACCATGGACAACAGCGTGGAACCCCCTCTTTCCTGTACTCTGACTGTAACCAAACGAAACCGTTCCAAACTCGTCGACCATACCCCCGCTCTCCTCGTCAGAGTCCGGCGCAGGAGGAATGTAGTCGGTATGCGGCCGCGGTGCGCCAACGATAAAGCCGTGACGACGTCGCGCAGGGGCAGGTTCCTCCGCAGAACGCGCCGGAGGAACGGCCGAAGTGCTCGGTGTCGAATTAACACGTACGAGGGCGGGCGGTGCAGGGAGTTGGCGCGCGGCGGAGGGGCTCTGTGACGGAGATCCCATGTCCCGGTCAGCGCCCAATACAGCGTCACCAACCATCGGCGAAGGAACTATCATCGCGCGGGCAACACCGAGTGCACTGATTTGCTCTGCTATTGGTATGCGATGTGCAAGAGCAACATGGCTCGGACTTCCCCCATCGCTCATAGTCATCATACTAGAGGGACGGATAGAGACAACCTGTCCATAGGTGGACGATAGCGAGTCTCGCTGAGATGAGAAAGAGGTACGCTCGGACTGGAAGGAGTTTCTTTGGGAGGCGATAGAGTCGCGATGTGAGTTAGAGACAGCAAGCGAGAGGAGGGAGTCGCGCGATGTCCCAGGTATCACATCTTTCGCAGATAAGTATGAAGTTCTCTGCTTCTGTTCCTCCTCCAACTGGGGCGTTGGTGTGAGTGGCTCTGGCTCAGCTCCATCAGCCTCCTGCACAGTCACACTCGCATGTGGTGTTAATGGCTGCAGCTCCCCATCGCCGTCTTCAGTCCTCGAAGCTAGAAGTTCATCTCCTCTTTCATCAACATCATCCCCGGCCACCGAATCCGACCTACTCGACGACCTCGATCTCAAACTCGGCGAATACCCCCTCTCAGTCAACCCACTCAGCCGATAAGGCGACCCGACACCACTATAAATCACGGCGTCGCTGGGCGTCTGAAACGCAGGGTGGGCAGACGCGTCGACTGCAGCGTCGTACGTCGGCGTCGGTGTCGATGACGGCGCGCCACGAATGGATTGCGCCAACCCAGCAAGACTGCCAAATCCAGTACTGGAGTAATCGGGGCGGCGGCGCATGCGCACAGTGTCCTCATTCGTGCTTCCGCTCTGTCTCGCGTCAGTCCCCCACTGCCGTTCCTTTTCCTCAGCATCCTTGAATCCATCCACGAACGCGCTGACTGGCGGGTTTGAGGACGCCGCCTCCTCAGCGTCATCCTCGTCTCTGTCCGCCCCGCCGTAGCTATACCGATACCGGTCCTCGGCATCGCTTCCCGTGCTATACCTTCGCTCCTCCTGCTCATACACACCAAACCGCCCATCCCACGCCGCGCTACCCGGAGGACTACCCGTCCCCGACCACGCAATGCTCGAACGCTCCGTGATCGTACTCAAGTGCGCGCGGAACGCATGCGTGTGCAGTAAATTCGGCAACGGACGGAGGTGTTCATCGTCATCCTCCTCCTCCTTATGCTGTTCTCCATCCGAGTCGGAGTCCTCGAAATGCGACTGTTGTGCATTTTGATGATGCGTGGAGGTGCTGGCGGTGGGCGTGGGGTTGGGATCTGAAGGCACCGAGGATGTGAGGACGTGGGCGAGGGTATGTGGGGGAAAGGCGCGGGCGTGCAGGTGCGCATCCAAATCGAAGCCGGGATGGGCTGAGTCGGGGGACGAAGGCGCGTCAGAGTTGAGTGTATGGACGGAATGCGAGCTGGAGTCGACAGAGGTGGAATGGTTATGGCGTGTTTCGGGAATCGTTTCGATAGACCGTAGCTGTGGCTGAAATGAAATATGTTCCAATTGTGTAACGATAACAATAACTCACAGGCTCGGGTTGACTGAGTTGTTCCTCTACCTCATCCCGCGCCTCCACATCGTGCACCAATTCTATACCGTCTATTTGTGGCTCGGCTTGAGGTAGTGAAGGGCTAGGTACGGGGGGTTCATCGACTTGATGAGGATCTGCTGGGGGCTACGAACGAGATTGATGCACAGACATTGGAAAACAATACAGAAACGCACGGAAACTGCATCCGTGTCTTCAGGTGAATCTTGCGAATGAAGTGTCGACGGAACCTATATCAGTCAGTTCAGGAAAGGAGAACCAGTCCATTGGCGACGTACCGACTCCCCGTCGAGTTCTGCCGCATCTACGTCCACCGCCGAAAGCGCCTATGAATGGATTAGGTGAATGCGCGAATGAACGCAATGACAAGTAAGGGCGCACTGTATTGTCTTCTTCTAATGATGATGGGACCTCCTCCTCCTTTACTTCCACCGCCTCCTCAATCTCATCCTTGCCTGTGGGCATTTCATTCAATACACCACCTACAATCTGGGCTGCGGGCTCCTCAGTCAACAGACCGCCTTCGTTTTCCTCGAGCAACGGCCCGCTGTCGCCCTGAGAGTCAAAGGAAAGCGGCTCAATTGGCGGAGACATGGGTCCAAATGAAAGACGCCGCGAGTCCCTCCCTGTAGGCGACCCAAATCCACGAGGAGAGTACGGTGTCCCGATGCTGCCACCCGTAAGCTGCGGCACCAGCGTCCCGCTTGTCACTGACGACCCCGTATACTGGGTTATGAGCGTCAGACCAGAGCCAGAGTGCTGTGGTGTGAGCTTTCCATTGCCGGTGTTCTGTGGCGACAATGACCCCGTGTATTGCGGAAGAAGAGTCCCGCCCGTATGCTGCGGTGTAAGCCAGTGAGCACTCTTCCGTCGCTCACTCTTCATAGCTACGTCCGCATCCGCCTTGCGCGCAATGTCAAGCGCGGTGTTGAATGCCGTGCCACGAGCCCTAACGATTTGTTTCTTCTCTTCGCGGATAGTGTGTGCATGTGACGACAAACTGGGGTCGGACTGCAGGAGGCGAGGGGAGACGGGGCTGTTCGGCTCACTCTCGGGAAGGGGAACAGTACGGGGGTCGAAGGTACTGAAAGCTTCCGAAGGACGTGCAAGACCGAGTGTCGCGCTGGGGATGCGCGCTGGCTGCATCCTGTTGCCATAAAGCATTCCATCCGCCTTTCTTTTGGGTTGAGAGGATTCTGGGGGTGCGCCGAGACCCAATCTAAGTAAGATTCATTAGACCATTATTTTTGCTATAAAGACTGTCTGTCGACGCACGATGATCGAGGGACTGGGATCCCGCCCTTGCCCTCAAACTGGGCAATCTTGGCACGGAGAGCCCCTGCAGAGGCGGACGCTGGCAACACTACCGCTGGACCGCCATGGGGTTGTGGTGCGGGAGGCAACGGTGAAACGGCTCGCTCCCGTTGCTCCCGGTCACGGTCCTCCTTCTGTTGTATTGCTGCAATCCGTTCCTTCAGGCTCCTACGGCAAATACATTAGCACTCGGTTGATAAACCTTGACTTGACGAACGCACATCGAATGAAATGGGAGCCGAAGGAAACAGAAGATGTGGAAGAGAAAGACAACAGATCAGATCCACGGTTACAGCCTCGGCTACCACGACCCGAACAATTCAAATAAAACCCAATGAAATCGAGAATTTTTCGTAGCGACCCAGAACAAGTTCGGGGGTCGTAGGAGGCCAATTTTGAGCAGTAGAAGCCGCGCCCAATGTCTAGGAAGACATATCACAAAGTAAGTGATGAGCCGTGGGGCCGTGATGGTCTTGTTGAAAGCAAAGGCCAATAGCTGGCACTGTAACTTCAAGTGACGGTTGACCAGAAATTCGACGGGTGGAAACCCGACAGGGCAAACGCAGAGGGAATGGGAGACGAAACAACCCAAATATCGTGAAGACACTGGAAGGAAAATTCCAGGTGAACTTGATTGTGTCAAATTTTGGATGACAACTTTTGACACAAAGCAGTGAGTGAGCACCAAGGCTGTTGTCATCCCAGGTGAATACAAAGGGCTCGGGATGCCTCTAACTACTATGAAAGAGTCGAGAATCGTGGGTTCGTTAAATCGGGTCTGGGTACTCTTTTGCACCTTTTCTATCGTTTGAAAGACTGTGGGGTTCAATGTTCAAATGAGGGGGAAGCAGTACTAGTCACGACACCGATACGATTATTATGGCCTTCAATTTAGATGCTGCAATGTAGGAAATAGGGCTGACCATCTTGACTCTCATTGCCATGGTAACGTCCGATCAGAGGCGATACATTCCGCTTTGACCTTCCGTTTTGGGAAGGAGATGGCCGTCAGATGGGAAAGGTCGAGTTTTGACTTACATACAATACAGCTGATTTATAGTCACAGCATTGATTGAGAAATTTGGCAGCACTGGGTCGAGTCAAAAGCTGCGGCCAGGGGAGAGAACAATTTCCAAGTTCAAGAATCAACAGTTCTCTTCAAAACGTAAATTGGAGCAGGAAATGACGCTAAGGCAGGCTGTATAGAACGCTATCACAGTGATGAAACGCCGAGGCTTGTTGGCCGTATAGTTTTCCAAATTTCTGCCTCGTCTTTGCTCACCCATATTTGGCAAGCCATCAACACATTTCCCACGCACACTGGCTTCGTATTTTTTCTGGCCTCTGACTTCGTACGTTGAGGGCTCTGTCAGTGTCATCTTCTTCAAGTTTGTTCTACTCATGCACCAGTAGGGTAATTCACGGAATCGATCCCGACGACCTCTTGAGTCCGGTCTGTATCACACAGAGTGCTGTACAAAACTAGAGTCTCCCGCTCAAATTCTTCTGGCGAGGGTGCCAGTGCTCAAAAACGCCCAAAGGGCACACGAAGAGCTTCGAATCCGCGAATGCTTTACCCGCCGCCCTCGTCCGATGCTCTTGGAGGCAATCATCAATTCTACTTATTACCTTTCTGCGTTGTGTTTCTGGCATGCTCTTCCGCTACGGTTTCTTACCTTCTGGGTGACGGTGCTGAGCTCTCAGTACAATGCTTTAGTGGGAGAGTCCCAAGCCGTCAAAGATAATTGAAAGAATGGACTTACTGGATGGCTTGCGGTGGATTGCGTCACCTTTTGGCGAGTTCGAAGGGATCGTAAATTCGTTGTAGCTTTTCGAACAGCTGTACCAAAGAACCTGCCTGGCTGGTGGGGATTGGAAGGAGCGTCGTTCATCGTCGATGCAATGGCCTGGACCAAGCTAGCGCTAGCAGCAGGATACAAGTGCACCTCTAGACCAGGACCTAACTCTGTCCTTCGACAGCATGTTCCTGGAAGGTTCAGCAGACACGAGCCTTCCGGTGGAGATAAGTAGTTCATGATAATTTTGGCATACAGTCTTGCCGAATCGACGTTTGGAAGCATGCATCCGTCACTGAGTTGGCGATAGTCCCAGGTTTCCTGTCCGGTGGACGTGAGTGGATCTATATTTGCCGTCATAAGTGTGTACATAACGTCTGGAAACCACCCAGATTAATTGTCGAGTTGCATACTTCGCTCCGTGGCCCTGCATTTAGCCCAAATTCGCCGTTAGTGGGTCTCCGCAAATTGTGTTGCCAAGACACTTGTACTCCGTAGTCAGCAGTGGACTGCCTGTGGTGAAACGAATTGAACCAGGTATGTGAACAGCGTCGCGCTCCGGTCTCCAGACTTCATAAAGCGTCCACATAGACCTTGATGCTTACCACGGCCACGTCGTAGCCGCATCACACATGTCGTGTTCAGGCAGCTCAGCAATGTGGATTTTGACTGCTTTTCAATGTATCCCCTGAACGTTTTCTTCTTGGTTGGCACATAAGTTAGACAGATGGAAGAAGAACCGTTTCCCGAAGAGAGGGTCAATGCAACAAATGGTTGACAAATGGGGAGATTTTCGCTGAAACCAAGGGTGCGTTCGCCATTTGGATGATGGATCGCCATCGACACAGACCGTGACGTCCGAGTCCGAAGATTTGCGGGGATCCGTGAATTGCATCCGTATTCGGTGGTGAGCGCTAGCATTCATTCAGAGTTACGACATGTGCGAATTTCGCAGTTCTTGGTTTGCTGGGACCAATTCCAGCTCATTCTCGAGTCGTTTGCAGCAGAATCAAGAGCAGAATCCAGAAGAGTTCAAGTGGGAAACCGCCCGAATGACCGTGCACGGCAAGTCGCGATTGTCGGATCGTCGGTGATCATACAAATGACAGGCCTGTGATCCGTTTTCACTCATTCAAAACGCGCAACACAACCATCATCCATGTACCAACCGGCCTTGTGAAGTCAATGAAGTTGCCTGCCAGTTGCCTAGCCTCTGGAAGCTCAAACCGCTCGATTATACTGTTTTCTTGGCTGCCTAAGATCGGCCACTGGAACGATTGCGACGACGCATCGGAATTCACACATTAACGTACGAAAAGTTGGTGCAGGCCTGTGGCGGACGGACAAGTGTTGTACGTGCGGCGAGTACTGGACCAACAGCGCTTACGCCTTCCGAGTGGTTGTTCGCGGGACACCCATTGATTCGGCTCCGGAGTCAAGACAGTTCCAACAGAACATTTTGGAGATGCGGCATCTCCACCCTTGTCGGGGCTGATCCTGGCTGATCTCGACAATTTCTGCAAGTTTCAAGTTGACCTCCGGAGTGATTGGCATCTGAAGAGTGATGCTAGCTTACGATTTATAAAAGGACTGAGGCGTTTCTGCGGCTTTGTTGGTATCTTTTTCGTCGTCTCTCATTCTCTTCGCCCGTTATCTTCGACCCTGGACCATGTCTTTTCCAACGTTATTGGCCCTTTCTTTGTTTTCCAGCACTTATGCTGCTTCTGTCGCTTCGGGAGGTCCGGGAAACGTACTCAATCTTGAAATTGTCAACAAGAACTTGACTCTTGATGGGTTTTCTCGATCGTGCGTCTACAAACTTCGGAGCAATCTAAGAGCATTGACCTTAGCTAGAACTGTCCTGGCCGGTGGAACATTTCCTGGGACTCCCATCCTCGCCAACAAGGTGAGAATAACATGCTCTTGCCTTACCTCCGTGTCTTATATTGCTGGCAGGGGGACCGACTCTTGATCAATGTAGTGGACAAATTGACAGACCCCACGATGCTCCGGAGTACTTCAATTGCAAGTGACTACACAGCTGGCTAGAACTTTTCTGAACTCATCTTTCCAGCACTGGCATGGCGTGTTTCAAGATGGTACAAGCTGGGCTGATGGGTAGGTCAAAATCTTTAGAAGTGAACCTCATTCTCATGCCGCTTGCTAGAACGGCCTTTGTGACGCGTGCGTTTCATGCGAATTGAATTATACCTGTCCTGAACCTGCAATTAGAATGCCCCATTAGCCCTGGCCACTCGTTTCTCTACGATTTCACTCCCACTGGGTGAGTCCTTAATCTTCACGCTGTACCAGAGTTCTAAACGACCAACAGACAGGTATTTATCCTCTCTGGTCTGCAATTGCCATAGAGAATCAACTCTCTGTTTGTAGGCTGGAACATTCTGGTATCACTCGCACTTGTGTATGTCCACTTGGTCTGTGTCGATGTCCACTCCGCTGACCCCCATAAAGCGCTTCAGTATACCGATGGCCTGAGGTATAGTACCTGCTCGTTTACGCTGATTGGATGGTATTGACTTGTTATCCTCAGAGGGCCTCTAATCAGTGAGCACCAAAGAACCAACGTGATGATGGCCTTCTAACATATCGCTCTCAGTCTATGATCCCAATGATCCTCACAAGGTCTGTTTACCTCGACCTCTCCGCCCCATTGATGTTCTCAATCAATTCCCAGCGTCTTTATGTGGGCGTTCAAGTTTGTTTTCGTTTGAAAGACTTCTCATGGGCGAGATAGGACATTGATAACGCTGACACGATTATCACGCTCGCGGATTGGTATGCGTTGCTCTTATCCAATTGAGTTGCCAATCTCAACTCTGTGCACATTGAGGTTCCACACTCCCTCTCGAAACGCCCCTTTCCCTTTGTTCGGTTCTTCGAATTTGATCAACGGCAAGGGCCGCTTTGCTGGCGGAGTGGGTCATCCTTTTTGTCTGTCTGCCCCCTCGCTGATCTGAGGCTGCAACTGTAGTCCACAAGTCCACTAGCAGTGGTCTCAGTCACGCGTAACAAACGTGTACGTTGAAATCATTTCTCTGTTATCTATCTCACTGACGCTTTTTCTTATGTAGTATCGATTCCGCCGTAAGCCCTTGCTTTGTGTGTATCCATTGACGGTCCCTTAAATTCATGGATAGTGATCTCAATGTCCGCCGAGCCGAACTACATCTTTTCTATCGACAAGCACGACATGACCGTCATTGAGGCCGATGGTGTTTCCACCCAGCCTCTTTGTGTCGACTCCATGCAAGTTTTGTCAGTGCCCATTTCCTCTCAGGCAACTATTCAATTCTGATCTGACGTGAATTCTCCAACCAGTACCGGCCAGCGCTACTCTTTCGTCTTGAACGCCAACCAAAAGGCCGACAACTACTGGATCAGGATCGTTCCCAACATTGGTGACACCAGTTTCGACGGCGGTGTAAACTCGGCCATTCTCAGATACACTGGCGCGCCCAAGGTTGATCCCAAGCCAATAGCGGCCCCTGTGAGCAAGAAACCGCTACTCGAGACCAATCTACACCCGCTGGTACCTGTTCCCGTACCTGGGCGTCCGTATCCCGGCGGCGCGGATATGTCGATTAATCTGAAGATGGGGCTCGATCTGACGGCCGCGCCGCGATACACCATGAACAACGTCGTAAGTACTGAGCCCTCAATACTGGATAAAGCCTCCGATTCATCGTATCTTTCAGTCATACAGCCCGCCTAGTGCACCAGCCCTCTTGCAGATACTCAGCGGTGCTCAGCTTGCGTCCGACCTTTTGCCATCTGGAAGCTACTTCGCCTTGCCCCCGAATAAAGTCATTGAGATCAGCATTCCTGGAGGAGAGGACGGCGGATCGCCGCACCCTTTCCATTTGCACGGCGTGGGCATAAAACCTTGACTTTCAAAATATGACCTGCTTATCGCTGAATGGTTATAGCACAACTTCCATGTAATCCGAAGCGCAGGTTCCAAGACTTACAACTACAAGAACCCTGTGGTATGAAGCGTCGTCTCTTGTATGTTTGTATGCTGAAGACTCGATCATTCGACAGATCAGAGATGTTGTTAGCACGGTATGTCTGCCCACTTTGTGCGATAGTTGTATGAGATCGCTGATCGTAATCTCAGGGCCTGGGTGCGTTCGGCCTCCTCACCTGTGGATGCGGCTGACTGTCTCCATGTTTAGCCTCCGACGGTGACAACGTCACTTTCCGCTTCATCACAGATAACTCTGGCCCTTGGTTCTTGCACTGCCATGTAGACATCCATCTCGACATGTGCGATTTTTTTTTATCCGTCGCTTTCAGACCAGGGAACTCACGAGCTCGAACACAGCGGTCTTGCGGTCGTCTTCGCAGAGGACGTACAAGGCACATCTAAGGAGGTCGTCCCCAGTAAGTTTCCACTGCTGCCTTGGCTCACTATCAATAATGGTCTCATCCGCTTCGTCGTTAACAGATGCTTGGAAGAACCTCTGCCCGACGTATAACTCCCTCAAACCCGATCAACTGTAAACGACGAATCTTCAAATTGCCTCAAAAACTCCGCTCTTTCGCTTTATCATTCTTTATGTCGTCGTAATTGGGGCACCAGAGGATTTACTTAATTCATGTATTCAAGGAGGTCTATTTATTATTGGAACGATTGGTTTGGTTCCAAAGTCGATCGCTCGAGCACCACTGAGCGTACCATCAGGCGCCGTGTTGGATTCAGAATTTCTCGGCGGCCATGTCGGTGTATTGCACATCTTGTCCACTGAACAACATTTTGAGACCGGTAGCGGCAACGAGTTTACCCGGTGGAACGACCCCGTGCTTAGTTGTCGTAATTGTCGCGTCCAGGCGGCGCGTCCGGATTGTCCTTCACACGAGCTTCTCAATTTGAGATATAGGAATCGTATTCGCTGCAAGGAGCAGCGTCTCACTCAGCCCGGGGCTCTCCATCGATGCATTGAACTATACTTTGGCACTGGCGTTCAATAAACTACCCAACCTCCCTCGGCGATTTTCGAACACTAAAGTTCTGCTAGAGCTGGCTCGAACAGACTCAAAAGCACCGAAAAAAGCTCAAGTTTCGAGGTCAATAAAGGGCACAAGTCACAGTGTTATGGCGGTGACGGTATAAATTCCTCTAACTCCGCTCGGAATTCTCCGGCGTCTCCTGCTTCTGTACCACCACCATCCCGGTTCGTGTCTTCTTCCATCTAGCCTCTCCGTCCTCTGATGTCCTCCTCGCCTAGTATTCTACCGCCCCGAGACCTTCAACACACCTCGCCTAGTCTCGTTCTCTACACATCGCTCGATGAGTCCGCCCTCTTGATCCCGGCACGTTAGACGCTATCAACCACGGGAGAGCCTACGACGTTGTCACGCACTTCACGGATCGGCCTTGTATGCGAGCATCACAGCGAGCTGGGGAATACCGATATCGTGGGGAATGCTGCTTCGTGCGTTGTGCCTTTGTACCAGCTCCCCAGGCCGAGGGCTCCCGCCCCAAGACGCTGCCGGAGCGATCTATGTTCGACACCTGGAACTTGAGGAAGGCGGACGAGGGCAGCATCTGGATTCTTCTCTTGAGTGCGTTGTATCTTCTTCTATTCAGTCTTTTCCTCGCCGCTGACGATCTTCTTTCCAGGCCCGCCGTCGTAGTGTAGTACTTTTACTTAGCTACATTTCTCTCCACCCTCTTTTGCACTTTCGTAGATAGTTCCCGAACGACGGGCACCCCCTTGACGCGGGGTTCGGGCTTTCCACTAAGCGTGCCCTTTTGTATCGTAGTTAGAAACCTGATTTAGTCGCGTTGGATCTCCTTGACTTCCATTCGAATATACGCATGCGGCTTGTTCCCGACTTCCATCCCGCTCCCTCTACGTGGCTCAGATTTCGTGCCCCACCCGCCTCCCATGTACTTCTGGGCTGTCCGGCCTTTCGTGGCCAGGCGGACTTCCACGCCCAGTCTCGCGTCGCGCCGACCTCAAACGCAGGTCTTTCCTGGGGTCCCTTTTTTGTTTCAACTTTCGCGCCCCAGGACCCGCGGCCAGAGGCAACGCCAGACGTCAGGTTTGTGTCTTCCTTCTCTCTTTCTCTCCTTCCTTCTTTCCTTCGAGATATTGCAGGCGTACAACGCCTCACTCGTTGAGGCGCAAAGCGCCTCTCGCAATCCGGGGACGTGTAGCGTCCTCTCCCACTTGGTTTGGGGCGAGAGGCCGTCCAGATGGCTTGGCCAGGTTTTGCCGCACTGACGTGATCCACGCGCTACTCGTGCTCGATGCGAAACGCGTCAATCACACTTCAAAAAAATCCGTCTTACCAGGGCCAGGAATTCGTCTTGGAAAGATAAAGGTTCCGCACTGGTTTCCACCTGTCGGAAACCGTTCGTGAAAACAATTGTTTCCGCCACAGTTTCCAGGGGTCGGAAACCTTGGTGGAAAACAAAAGAATCCATGGTGAATTCCGCGGCCCGGAGATGAAAAGCTTCGGCAACAGTTTCCCGAAGGTGCCGGAAAAGGTTTCCGGCTCTCGAAGCCGGGCTTCCGAGGGTTGGAAACTTTTGTTCTCCATCACCGGAGACGAGGGCCGGAGAGTGCCGAGGAATCTTTTTTGTTCTGCAAGCGGCCGGAACTGTTCCGGAAACAATTGTTTTCACGAACAGTTTCCCGAGGGAGGAAACTGTTGCGGAAAGTCTCCGAGACGAATTTTTGCCATTGGGAATATCAATTTTTTCGGAGTGTCATTTGCATGTCATCCTGTCTTGCCTTTCACGACACTTGGAGTGTCCAACAACTTACAAGGCTGTGGGGCGACCGCTTAGAGTTTCGAGTGAATTACCATTAAACTTAAAGCTAGCACCCCATTCACATTACTGCGAACCACCAAGCTCGCGAGTTCCAGCTCGACGGTGCGATTCGAGAGTGATTTTGCAAGGGCAATCGTAGCTTTTTGCTTGGCCATAATGACCTTCCTGGTGACTCTTTTCAGGGCAGTTTGGGTCCTTACGATGTCACCGATCCAGCTAGCAGAGCCTGTAGGGATTCAAGAATTTTGAGATTTTTTGAAGGACCAACTTGAAAAAGTTTCCTAGCCAGTTCTGGAAGAGCGCAGATGATTTCAAGGCGTATGCGAATCAAGCGAAATGAAGATGCAAGATATCCAAATCTCTCCAAGAGGGATAAGAATCTTCCGTGTTCAGGGCATCTGCCAGTGGCAAAAGTTCGAGTTGGCCGTAATGATGCTGCAATTATGGACAGAGATGGATGTGAAAGCGCATTTGAATGCTACCTGACGGTCAGCGGGATGGCGGAGTCTCAGGAGATCTAGTGACTCAAGACGGCGGCCATCAGGCGTCACATCGCCGACATCATCGACCACATACTCAGTGCACCGTCAACGTCGCCCATAAAAAGTCTGGTTCATGGGGGCTATCAGCCAAGATCGAAACAACAGTCAAGACGAACAGCAGGACGTAGCGTTTTGGCTTTTGACATGGCGATGCCTGTCAGCGTTATAAGTATGCGCTAAGGCTCGCGGGCGCTTTCGGTCCCCGTCCTCTCCTTGGCTCACCCTCAGCCTCCCTCCATGTTCGACCTCGTCAGGCCTTTCACGGACGCGTGCACCAGGTTCGACATCGCGTCGCAGAAAAGTGTCGTATCCGCGGCCGCAACTCTCGAACCCATCACCGCGAAACTGGCTGAGAGCAAATCCCAACGGTATGCGTCTCCGAATCGTCGTCCGATTTATCAGCTAAACAGGGCAGCAGAGAGCGATTGAGTGATAATGAAGCTCTATGGGCAGGTCTTCGTAAAGTCTGGCGCGATCTAAGCCGGGCTCAGTTGACATTCTGGGACAACGACGATTCAGACGACGACGAGACGGACGATAGCTATACCGAGAAATTGAGGCAGCAAGGTTTAAGGAAACTTTGTGTCAACGTTGCACGGTTTACTCGCAATATCGTGGCCGGTGTCCCACGAAATCAAAGCCAGGCATAGTATGTGAAAA
Source organism: Favolaschia claudopus (assembly GCA_037176885.1). Lineage (NCBI taxonomy): Eukaryota > Fungi > Basidiomycota > Agaricomycetes > Agaricales > Mycenaceae > Favolaschia > Favolaschia claudopus. The sequence goes on along the minus strand of JAWWNJ010000026.1, from coordinate 127,101 downwards.
CAACAGCCCAACTGCGACTTTCCATTCAACGTCTATTCCAGCGCGAACGAGGTGAACTGCATTTGATTCGGGTTTCATGATCTTCTTCATACAGATCCTTTCAAGGTCTATATCCGACGTTTACTTCATTACTACACTTCATGGTCATTCATGGAGGACGATGAAGGTGATTCTCTTGTCTTCTTGTCCTCTCTTGCTTGTAAAATGACTTTATTCCAGCAATCCTTGTGGCGCGCGTTTTATCGCAAGCGCTGGCCAATCTTGTAACCGGCAACGATCTTCTCGTGGCTGATCTGTGGACGACCTATATGAGTCTACCTGAAGATCAGGTAGTGCTAATGTACGCATCGACATCGTGCTTTCTCGGTCTCTGACTCGGGTTTCCAGCCGGCTTCTGTCGTCTCGCGATCCCCGAACTCTGGTCGCCGCTCTCGTTCTGATCCTTAACTGTATCGACGGAAGCCGAACTCGAATGTGCGTCGTTCCCTGACTGCTTACTACGCTAACTTCTCACCCTGCACAGAAAAATCCTCACGAGAACAGTCAACGGCGTGCGGATATGCATATCTCTTCTGGACAACATGGTGCAATTATACGACGCCGACGACGCATCAGAAGAAGCCCGCGCGTTCGATGTGGGGTAGCTATTCACCATATCCTCATGCTTTTCTCTCAACCTCTGCCCTAGTTATGAAATATTCACCAGAATCATGGCAGTCGACTTGGTTCCGAGTCTGTTTTCGCGGCTTTCAATGTATGTGCGCTGTATCTTGGTTTTCTCTCCAAGCTCATCTACTTACTTACCACACAGACCGGGCGAAATCATCACTCCACATCAGACCACCCTCCTCAAGCTCGTCGACTCGTATCTTCAAGCATCACGAATGTCTTCGGTGCCCACAACACCACAGGGAACCCCATTATACGGCAAACTGCGCCCCATGCTCTCCAAAATATTCTTTGCCCTCTCTACTTACGCCCAACACGCCATTCGAACTTCCCTCGATATCCCAGCTTCCACACCGCTTCCAAAGGCAACGTCAAAGGGAAACGGCGGCGACTTGGAGCCGCCGTCCACCTTGGACGTCATGCTTCCCAAAGTCAGCGAAGCCCTCGTGCTGGTCACTCAATGTATCGTGACTGTCACTTTGGAATCCGCCGACGAGGAGGCGTACGCGGTAGTCCTCGAGCAAAACTCGCAGGAGTTCTTTAACGAAGCAACGTTTGCGGACCAAGGCATCGTCGAGAGTCTCATCGGTGAGTTATAATTTACTGTACTCGCTTCCTCGCCGCCACCCGTTTTGATTTGAGACGAATATCATAGAACTACTTTGCCTCCTGGAACTATTCCTGCCCCGGATCAACTTTGGTAAACCCGTACGTCCCAGCGGAAAGGCGACGCACACCAAGTCGCCGTCTCAGGACGGGCCCGATGGCCCAGGTTTCGCCTATCTCAAACGGGACCTCGTTCGTCTTCTTGGGATCCTGTGCCACGGAGTCAAGACCATCCAGGATCGTGCACGGCTTTGTGGAGGCATAGAAGTGGTCATGAATCTCTGTGTCATCGACGAGAGAAATCCATGTGCGTCTGTCTGCGTCTTTCATTCCCTTGTTTTGACTGTGCATATATATTCCTAATCTAATTTGGACCTAGATTTGAGGGAGCACGCGATATTCACCCTCCACAACTTGCTGGAAGATAATCCCGAAAACCAAGCTGTTGTGAAAGCGATACAACCTGCGGGGAGGTGGACTGAGGATGGGGTATGGCAGGAGGCGTAATGCGTGTCTATGGATGAATGAAGAAGTCCCAGAGCAGTGTGCTATAGAGTGTATTAACATCTACCTATCTTGTAATATTTGATCAATGTGTACAGGCAACTGCGTTGTTTACTCATCCTCCTTTTGCCTTGGGGGCGAGGGTTGCCACCGAAGATATGCGCAGCGGCTCTCCAGATGCAAGGTGCGCAGGTACACAGACACGTATATACATACTCCACTCCACACACATATTACATTACTTCGTCTTCGCCAAATAATATCTTCACCTAGCCCATCACGCAGCTTCCTGCACGGACAGCAGAGCATCAAGCTCCTTCACACGCTGCTCCCAGGCGTCCTTCTCAGCCAGCTTGCCTTCTAGCGTATCGATCTCTCGGTCAATCCCCATACGCTCCTCTGCGGTCCCCACCCGCGTCATTGTCCAGCGACTCGATCCATCGCCCGTCAGGGTGAGGAGCAATGTATGGTATTTGGCGAGGGATGGGCGCAGCGATATAGTCTACATATGATTTGGATGATTAGCCTCAACGGCCCAGCAAGGCAACATGAAGACGCATACAATTAGGGTGATCCCGAGCTTCTTGAGATTCTCATACATTCGGCCCTCGACGTCGCTTGACACGGCGCTCGTGCATTCTGGTTCGGATATCAAGATCAACGAAACCAAGCAGCATGAAAGTATCCATACCGTCTAGGATCGCGAACTTCGGTCGGTGATAGAGAACGCGCGCAAGGCCCATCTATAGATACGTTGAGAATATCAGCGACAGCTACAGACGAACAGAGAGGATACACGCACGCGCTGCTTCTCTCCACCGCTGTAAAGATATTCCGAATCTTTGAGCGAGGAGCCAAAACTGGAGCGGAATAACATTACCTGAGCACATCGCGCCACTCCTTTCGTGTGGTCCATCCACCTTCACGTTCGGGCAAATAAGCAAGGAAGACCAACTCCAATATCTCCATCAGATCAGCCTCAGTCTTCCCGGACGCAAGGAACTCGGGATACGAGTGCGGGTAGATCATTTGGTCAAGCAAGCTCCCTGTGACCATGTAGGCGCGCTGAGGAACGACAAACACGCTTGGACGCCCTGTGGCATCCTTGGGACGCTGCACCCGAGTTTCCTGTCCAGGTTCATGCGGAGCCCAAAGCCCTGCGAGAACACGAGCAACAGCGGTCTTGCCGACGCCGTTGCTGCCGGTGATCATCAGGTGCTCGCCGTCTTTTACCACGAAGGATAAATCGGAAACGAGGACTGCAGAGCGTGCAGGTTGCAGTTCTTCGCTGAGCGAATCGTCGAGTTCTATCTCCTGCAAGGCGCCGCCCTGTGGGACTCCTACATTGACGTTGGTTAGGCTCATCGAGTCTACGTCAGCCTCAGACGAGGGCAGACGAGGGAGATTGTGTAGCGTTGAAAGAAGAGTGTATATCCGGGTGGTGAGACCAGCCAACTCCAACAGGTCCTTGTAAGCGTACCTGAGATCACTGAGCTCACGTCGACGAGTCATAGAAGTGACTACACTTACATCAATCGACCACCAGCATCGGCCAGGGATATCAACAGCCTACGGTTAGAGATATACGCTGGTGAGCTCTATGTGAGCTTCGACATGCCAATGATTCGAAATAAGCTCACTTTCAGTACGACCAGCAACGGCATCATCGGGTTTCTCTCCAGAGGTCCTATCACCCTCTCCAGCTTGCACTGCAACCGACCGTCGCCTTCGCGTGAATAGCAAGGGCACAGCGATAAGCCCGTAACCAGCAGCTGACCACAAGTACTTGATAACATAGTCTTCGGTCCATTCGTAGGCAATACGAATTTTGTAGATGTTGTTCACATGCTTGATAAGTCGCAGATACGCGGAACTCAGAATATCGCGTTCTCTGGTTCCGCCGTCGTAGAACCTGCTAAACAGTCAAACTGGGAACACCAACAGGTACGACACAACGCACGCTATTTCCTCGCCCTCCCGACCAATACGACCCATTCCTGCGCGGTATTCGCCCTCGAGCTTCGCCTCTACGGCAGCCAGTCGCCCGAAGGCGGGGGTCACAGCGCGCAGAATCGTCACGGTCAGGTAGTAGTTACCAAACAGCAAGATAGTTCCACGAACTCCCAGCGACTTGGCAAGCTGGCTGGTGAAGAGCACCAAGTCGAGTGAGGGCTTGAGAATGTTTCCGCTGTAGAAGAAATGTCAGAGAGAGTATCATAGACCTAAAGAGCGGACAGACTAGAGCCCAGCGAGTGCTTCCGACCATGATTCGATGTCAGCGGTAATGTATTGGTCAACCCCTTCCAGTCCAGTACGATAATACCGGAGGTCGGGGGCGGATGAAAGGTATAGATCGTGCGTGTAGCGAGTTAGTCGCGTGCGTAGCCTCAGCGACAATTTCGATTGCAGATGCCGAATCTGCCACGACATTGTCATTTTCAAATCGAGCAATAAAGAACCGGCCATACCATAGAGTTGGTGTATGAGCTTGGAATCGCAAGTAGGAACCAGAGACCGAGCCCTTTGAGGAACCCTTTCCCGTCGGCACGGACCAAGTCCCGCACGATCCGCCCATCGAGACTGCAGCCATGAGTTTGCTTATTCAGGCTAGAGGGGAATTCACTTACCGTGCAACAGCGATACTGAGCACCGTCCTCAATATGAGGAAGAACGAGTGGGAAACGACGATCAATGTTTCCTTGGACCGAAACGCGGGAAAGGCGATACGGAACAAGATGGCTTTGAGCTGTCGTATGAACGCCGCATCTATGTTGGGTTTCGCTGTCGGAGAGACTGGGGGAAAGTATTTCGCATCGGAGGTGAATTTCTGGGGCGACGTGGGGTATACAGGGACCTAAAGCGAAACAAAGATTAAGAAAATAGGGAATTCTGAGATCGAACCGGGCGCACCTTGGACAGACGGTCGCGGTAAGGTACCAGCAGAGTCTTTACGCCATCCTCCACCACATAAATTTGTTGTAGAGCATTTGTAAGCTCTTCTGGGGTTAATTTCTTGCCCCGTAGTTGCGGTAATTTGACATTCCCAGCAAGTGAAAGGATCCGCCCTCGAATGAGAAGGATTGTTGCCAAGAGGACAATGAGGTGTTTCCTGGGTGGTTTAGACAGTGCAGGCATTCTCTACCACATCAGAGACAACCAGGGAGACAACAATTTATCGAGTGGGAGTTCGTGTAGGCGACAGGAAGACCGCAGAAGCGACGAATGCGATTTGATGCTTCAAGGGCGACGAGGAATGTTGGTCTGAATTGTTCTGTCTTTCGTCTAGAGGCGCGATACCGTTCAGCCAGTACAGAGACCAAGTTGGTCAGGTTCAAGTGTCGGTCCCAGCTGATACTTTGCGTCATAGTCCTTGTGAAAAGCACCGGTAACTCGGCAAACAACACCGCCCGGACTATCACTGCACTTGTAAGGGTCGAAACAGAAAAAATTGTCGAGGTTCAAGGTACAATACAGTGAGAGTACAAAGCGTGTGTCAATGCAAGTGGTCAGCGTGTAAGATATGCAAGTAAAGCTGTCTATAATCCAAAAAAGACATAGGGTAATTCAAAATCATGCATGAGTCCGGATCTGGATTCTGGGTATGTCGAGTACGCGAGTCGTATGTTGGACGAGGAACGGAGGAGGCTCGCTATAACTTGGAGAGCTGCATGCCGATGATCACGTATAGAATAGTCATGGGCGGGGTGACGACACAATATGCCCAGAAAATCGTACGGCTAATGAGCCGCTCAAACGCGTCGCCCGACGCTGCTTGAGTTATCTACGGCGGAAGATCAGCCACATGTAGCAGAGTTGCAAAAAAGGGAGTAGCATACCTGTGCGAGCGTGAGCGCCGGCGGTGATGACACCAAAAGTACATTGGATACGACAAAAACGGGGCTGCACGGAGGTTATGTCAGTTACGAGAGACAGGGAACAGAGAGAACTCACTCGTCAAATACAGCGTGCAGATCAAACCTCGCGCAAAGAGCCATGAGTGGAAGGAGGAGCACCGGCGTGAGTATCATCCGCGACAAAACAGCTATAACCACCGTCTTCGTCTCCCCGGGTCTCGGCTTCGCCGCCTCTCCCGCCTGGCGCTCACTCTGCTGCTTACCAAACATCTCGCGCACACTTTCCAGCAACGAGGTCGTGCTCTTCGACGTCGTGATGCCATTTCCGTTGGGAGCCCCACTGACAGCGTGTCCATTCGCTTTGCTCTTCTCCTCAGGCGGCGCAGGGTAGAAGTATCCACCGAGCACGATAAGGGTAACGGGGATAGAGCAATTCCCTGCGCTCGTGAGCGCACCCTTGACAGGCTGCATATGCTGGTCGAGAGCGTGCTGGAGCGGCTGCACGCAAGCGACGATAAGCGAAGCAAGGGCAGCCCACAATGGCACCGTCATGAACTCATTCAGCGCAACCCAAGCGCGATACAGCCGCCGCCGCATGCGTCGCATGAAACTGCTTGACTGCGACATGGTAGAATTGTTGCGAGCATGGCGCGAGGGCCGCCGAACGTTTTGCGGCAGCGCAGAAGGCCCGGATTCGGATGTGGCGGGTTCAGGCAATCCTTCTACTACATCGTCCTCCGAATCCGAGCCCTCTGGGCTGTGCACGAGCGTCGATACAGACTCGTCGACGACAGACAAGTTGACACGCGATTGGTTGGGAGAATTGGGGAAGGAGTTGTAAAACCGAGAGCTGCGGCGTTTGTGTCCGGGATGGAGCAACGCTGGGCGTACAGGATGTACGGCGACTTGTGGGATGTCCTCGTATGCGCTGTTAGGGCGTAACGTGCCTTCATCCGCGGGGAACTGATGGTGATCGCCAAGCAAGGGCGCTGTCTCGTCGTCGTCCTCACTAACAGCGTTTTCGCTCTCCGGATCCGCTTGAGCGAGTAGTCGCACCCCGTAACTCCACCGAAGCACCATGCCAAGCGTGCTGTAGAGTACGAGATAGGTAAGTGCTCTGCCTACCATGGCGTTCTTGTTGTCCCCGCGCCCCCACTTGAGACCGGGGACGGTGATAACGAGGGATTGCATCAAAGCAATGGGTAATGAGTTGGAGTTCATGAACATAGCAGCGGCCATGGCAAAGTTTCTACGTTCGTGGTGAGCATCGTTGGGAAGAAATGTGCAAATGAACAACCGCACCTTTGGGACCTCTTGATACGGAACACCCATCCCAACAGAAAAGACACACACATCGACACAGTGGTGACGATCACGAAGAAAATTGGGATAATCCATAGTTCCTTCAATTTTTCTGGCAAAATTGATCAGGGCGCGTGCGAGCTGGAACTTCGACTGCATACCTGGCGACAGAAAGAAAGCGACTTTGGAGAACAAGAGACACGGTGTAAAGAGCGAAACATTTAATCGGTTCAGTTGCTGACGTCAAGATAAGGGCAATATTCCTAGCAATAGCTTGATAACAGACCTTTTGAGTCTTCTTGTCAAGAATACCACGTCCCGCAAGTATATAACCAGCCAGACAGAGCAGAAACACTTCGAGAATCGACTAAAACCCCAAGCTTGAGCAAAAGACACGAGGAAAGCACGCTGCACCAACAGTAAACACAGTAAACAGAAGGGGGACGAATGGGTCGTCCTGTTTGACTGAAGATCCAAGAATACAGTCTGCCATGACTGTCTGGAGCGTAGACATGGTGAAAGAAAAGAAAAAGCCAAGGTTTCGAACAGTGGCGGCTATATAACGGTTATCAAAGGCTATGACACACGTTGGATGGGCGCTGACGAGTGGTGCGGATACCAAGCACGCCGAGCCTCCACCCAGCAAATCTTGGAGCCAGCCGGTCTTACAGCTTTAGGAATCTTGGCTCTAACTTTGCTATAGCATGACGGTCGAAGATGGGCGCTTAATTGACATTTCGTGGTGTAGCGCTCGGTTCCATCGGCAGGCGGCCCGCCGTTTTGACCTGTCAATCACGATGGCAGTGCCACCATCATTTCGCGGTCTCTGAATGAAACCATCACACTTTCCACTCAGAAACCTTCGGAGAGGTTATAGCACCCTACCCTCCATATTACCCTCCGCAATATACGCCGACCCTATAAGAGCCCATGAGCCTGCTGTCTCCGAAACACCCGAACTACCTCAGCTCCACCGCCGTCAATTAGACCGTGCATTACGCGTAGACCAGGCAGGCGAGATCGCTGCGAATTATATCTACATGGGACAGATGGCGATTTTGAGTCGGGATCGAGCTCTGAAACCCCTCATTCAAGTCGGTTTCCATCAGGCTAACAACCCTGGAGTATTCACTTGTTCGGCAGGAAATGTGGGACCAAGAAAAGAAACATCTAGCAGTTATGGATAAACTGCAAGCCCAACATAGGGTACGGCCGACGGTGCTCTCAGAGGTTGCCAAAGTCGCGGGCTTTGGCTTGGGGGCGGTTACGGCGCTCATGGGGAAGGAAGCCGCTATGGCTTGCACCGAAGCCGTTGAGACAGTCATCGGGGAGCATTATGACGAGTGAGCCGTGTTCTGCTCGCCATCTTCGATACTCAAGTTGAACATTTGATCCAGTCAACTCGCAGAGTTGGGGTCGATGCCGTCCGAACACCCCAGTCTTCCGCTACTGAAGGACGTTATTCGGGAATTTAGGGACGACGAACTCGAGCATCTGGATATAGCGGTCGAGCACGACGCACAACGAGCTCCTGCACACGCGCTTCTGAGCAGCGTCGTCGGCGCCGGTTGTAAAGTCGCAATAGAGCTTTGTAAAAGGATTTGATTAGACGCGACAATTTACTGAGACTTGTTCAACGATTCATTCTTTCGTTTTCCCGTCCAGTCCCACTTGTTCTGTGGGTGAAAGTGAGAGGAACAACAAACGGATGGGTCAGTTTGACGCGCCTGTGTTGCACTTATGGTCAGGAAAATGCCAACGGGTATGATGACCACCCCCCAGAATGCCGCACGCACGGATCGGTTTGTCCAGCGAAAGTGTTTGTACTGCTCTTCTCTCTGAAATGAAACTGTAAGAGGGTAGAAAACGCGTTTAGATCATTGAACGACCATGAATGACTGCCGCTCAATCGCAGCGTCCTGGACCTAAGTGCTCATGAGCGTTTGAATCGAGAAAATTGCACTCGAGCTGACCTTCACATGGGCTGTAAGAAGACAGAAGCGTCAGAGACTAGCCAGATGGACGTTGAGATACGAAAACTGACCGTGGCCAGTCATATTCAAGTGTTGCTTGATGCAAGCCTTGTCCGGAAATTTTGCGGCTTTTTTCAGACCAAGAGACTGCCTCTTTGGGCTGAGATGTGGCAGAATCCGACCAAATCAGAGTGAACATTGATCCCATCATTCGGCAGTATTCGCATTTTGACCCCAAATCGTCCAAATTCCGCACTGTTCATCGCACTTCATCATCATGATTCATCGCACTTGCAGCAACCCTTTTCCTCGTTTCATAATTTGAGGTGCCGCCAACTCAGGCCGCACTTTCTTCTCGCAGCTATGTACAGCCCGACAGCTTGTGGATTGGGCAGTCTAGAAAGATGACCACCGCCAGCGGCCACGACTCGAATTGGAGGTCGCGATACTGCAGTGGAAGAGTCTCGCGATCGGCGTCGCAGAGCTTTCCATGGACGACACCCGCACCTATAAAACGACGTTCTCAATCGGCGTCTTGATATCTCTCGGGGCCTCAATCCCAAGTAACATCTACGGGGGACTTTTCACCACTTTTTTTTTATGTTTATTGAAAAGCATCCTGCTCTCGCGAGATAAGTAGTCTATGTGCCCCTCCCTCAGCGGTGCCCTGTTCCACATGGCTCTAAGATATACCCGGCGTCAAGCCTTCGATTACATGGGATTTACCCCAATCTCAGAGACTCCCAGCAGATATGTGAAGGAATTCTGGGGCTTTTGCGCTGTTTGTCTATCGTCATGCATCTTGGAAATGCTTCTGGTCCCGCCGATGATTTTGGTGAAGCTACTGGCGCATTCACGACGGCGTTTTCTGAAGACGAGATACAATGCAAAGGTTGTATTGTATATCTCCAACTACGATACAAGCCCGCTTAGCAGAAAGCCCGAACCCTGTGCCCGTCGTTCGGCGGGCCGGATCTATCTACGAAAGTGAAAAAGAGGTTGGGGAGAAATGTAGCTAAGCAAAAGCACTACGCTACGATGGCGACCGAAGAGAAAAAGATCCAACGCACTCGAGAGAACAATATTGATGTTCGGGGCGGTAAACCGCTAGTTGAGGAGGACATTAGAGGACGAAGGGGCAGAATAGCAGAAGACATGAACTGGGACTGTGTTGGTACAGAAGCAGGAGACGCTGGAGAGTTACATAATTCCGAGCTCGAGGAATTTATATATACTGTGACTTGCAGCCCTGAAGTCTGTAGAATTGTGCAAGGAAACGATTCTGCCAACGCTGTATCGCATAGGTCAGGCTGCGTAATCGTTATTTAACCTAGGAATTTCGCACAATCATGGTGGGAACAAAAGGAATTCGAGTTCAACCGCGTTTCGAACATCTCCGAGATGCCCGTCCCCGTAGACGCATTTATTGCCTTCGAATCATTCAGCCAATCCGATACAAAGTACATTCATTGACATTTACATTTAAAATACATGCTCGGTATATAACATGATACAGTTCATCGAGTCTTTCGAGCCGCCTTGTCGCGTTTTACAAACAAAGGATGTCTTGACGCCTCATCTTTCTTCTGTCGCTTCTTCTGCTGTATATGAGATAAATTAGAGCCTCCGGTGCGCTGTGCAGGTAGCAATTGAACCACCGCTCCAACAATGTCGTCCTCTCCCAAGTGGACATCGCTTCCAAGATCTGCCGCACTCTCGCTGGCGAGAAACGAGTTCAACAACTCGATCCGCTCATCACGAGTGCGAAAAGCCAAATCCTCTGTCTCCTCTAGCCCTTCAAGGTGCGTAATCACCTTGAATGCGTAGCCTTGATTAATCAGGAACTGCTGCCGCTTAGCACTGTACAACATCTCATGTGTATCTTTCGACACAAGTGAGTAGAAGAACGCGTTGAAGCCCTCATCGTTTCGTCGTCTAGCCCGTAGAATGCGCCCTGTATAGCGCAAAGTATCAATTGGGGCCCGAAACCAGCAGCGGCATTCAAACCTAATCGTTGAGCTTCTTGCCGCCGAGAACCGAAATGCGACGCAATTTGGATCAAACACGTCGCTTCTGGGAGGTCGAGCGACGTATCTCCAACCTAAAAAAGGAAAAAAAAAAAAAAAAAAAAATGAGTAATCGTATCCGAGCTCGAGATTTTGAACATACCTTGGACAGAAAAATGGTGTTGGTATCAGAACTGCGTTGGAAGGCCGAAAGTATTGCCACCCGATCGGCTTGACTGGTGCCACCGTGGATGAACTGTTTTCCTAGTCGACCTGCATATGCCTGGGAACTTGAAGCTTCAGTGTGCGCACGATTTAGATGGAACGACGGGGATACCTCGAGAGCATAAACATTGTCCGAAAACACGATGATCTTGTCGCCGCGATTCTCGTGATATTGAACTAGAAATTGGCACGCCTGAAACTTGGTTGGATTCATGATGGAGAGCAGGGCTTGTTTGCGGTTCGAGACTGCCAAGTACTGGCGGTAGAATTCGGACGTCATTGGACACCATACTTCAGCGCACTGGGGGCGAAATTCAGATCCAGGTCAATAGCGCGTTATACTTCTCGTTTACCTGCACATTCGCGATATGACCTTGTGCGGCGAGGTCCCTGAAAAGACGTCAGTATACTTGAACAACTCTTCGAAAGCCAGATATCCTACATCCAGTTCGCCTCATATAGTTTGGGTCCAATCATGTAGTTCAGATCCACAATCTTGTCGTCCTCGCGAACCAACGTTGCCGTTAAGCCGAGCTTCGAGTGAGCCTTGATAGTGGTGATAGCTCGATGGAACATCGTTGCAGGAACCACATGGACTTCATCGAGAAGGAGGAATCCCCATTCACGGGAAGTGATAAATTCCATCATTTTATTCCCTTCGCTGGACCTGTTGTGGGTGTGTCCTACCATGGAATACGTAGATATGACAATGCCACTGTCTTCGGCAAACTGCAGCCCGATCAGACGTCATACTATCGCTAAGAATAAGAACTCAGACCGTTTCTTTTTGGTCTGCCGTGAAAAGAGCAATTTGTTTCTCTTTCACAGTTGACCACTGCATGAACTGCTGTTTCCACTGCATCACGGACACCCTAGGAAGAGGTAAACACAGTAATCAACACGATGGAAGCACTCACGAGGAAGTACAGAGCACTAAACACGACTTTTTGATCGTGCAAGCTGCCATGATTCCGACAAGGGTCTTCCCCGCACCACAAGGTAGGACGATAATACCTGAACGAGCTCGACTGTGTAAAAAATGAGCACTCAAAGCCGAGCCAGCAAGTTGCTTGCAGCTACCCGTTGCCAAACATCTTGCTCAAGCTCGTTTCTTGGTATGCGCGAATGGCTGTATTTGGTCTGAGGTCGATGACCAGACTGTGATTTCTGTTGTCATTGTGGAAATCGTATTCTTCAAGTATGGGGCAATCGAGTTCGCTACATCTTTTCTTGACATTCTGCCGGAAAGTGGAAATGAGATTACATAAATCTTTGCGATAGATGATGAAAGAAATAACACACATCAACTTGGGCATCGCTGATCTCAAACCCCTGAACATTATCGTCGTCTTCAAAATCATCTGTACACCAGTCAGTTTCGCAACCTCGGATATAAGAACTGTAAAACCTGTATCAATCCCTGCAACTGAAGTGGACAGATATGATGTTTTGGAGATGGAAGGGGAGCTGGCAGATTGTGAAGCTGTCGGGCGAGCGGCGCGAATGATGGGATCCTTGAGGAGAAGCGCGAGAGTCTCCGGGTGGCATGATTCGACAAAGTACTGATTGTGCTTCAATACGAGCTTTACTTTGCCGTAACTGGACGTTCTGTCACGAATGAATGCCACAATGGTATCGGGCAGAGGGAACTTGGTTCCATTCAGGTGTTGAAAAAATGTCGACGAAACTCTGCACTTACTTTGGATAACCGCTCAAGAACCTTGAGGACGGTGGTATGTCAGCAGGGAAATAGAATCAGTGGCATAGGAAGGTACCGTACATCAAGGATGTCTTCCGTTTGCAAACCAACTGACACGGCCGTATACAACGACTGTGAAGTGAGTTTATATTCATGAATGCAGGATGGCCTGTAAGAGCCTAGTTTATTGGTGTTATTTATGACACCATTCTTGAACATACCTGCTAACGGGCTCGCTGATGGCAGCCACGAGCTCTTGCGCCTGTTTCGCAATGGGGGAAAATGCTTCAAGGATAATATGACCATCTTCGGGATTGACCCAGAGAGGACGCGAAGCGTGATCTGTCTTCAGATCTAGCCATGAAAAGTCGTGGTCCCCAAATATGTCGGAGTACATATTGTTTTGAGGGGAGTCGAGGGAGGTCGGAATTATCTCTGAGCGCTCCCTCTTACGTTCCTCGGCCAACTTGCGAGTCAACGCAGTAAGATTGATAGTGAGACCACGGGGAGGCACAGCTTTCTTGCTAGAAGAACAGACGGATCCGATGTATAGGTTCTCTTCATGGTCATTGACCGCATCCTTGTCGTCGTCCGACTCGTCCCATGCGTCGAATCTTGCACGCTTTGCTGATCCGTGGCCCGGTGTAGCTATATTTGAGATTAAAATGAGCGTAATAAATAGGGAGAAGCCAAAGGGCGCATGTCGAAGGCAGACGAACCTTCAGCCTTTCGTTTGGTACGTGACATGGTGGCAGGAAAGTAAGGTTGGCCGGCCGCGGCGTATTGACTGAACATGACTCCGATCACACTGCCACCCATTATCACGTAATGATATTTGACAGTTCCTGTCAAGTTGAATTTTACAATTAAATATTTACTCAGCTCGAACTCTCTCAAACTTTGCATTGAACTTGGCGATTTCAGACAAAAGCGTAAATTCTGCGTCATTTATATTTTCATCCGGTATACATACAGAGAACATCCAACCTAAAGCAACAACAATTGAATCCCAAGAAGTACCTAACAAACTCATCGGCCAGGCAGTTGATTTACCACTTATTTGGGGGCACAGTTGGTTAGGGTGGCATCGCCAGGACCGAACTGTAGAGGATTGCAGCCCGGGAGCTCAGAGAGAGTGCCGTTGATAGTCTCCTATAAAAGGGGGAATATGTTAATGTTGAACGCGCTGTGATTGAACCGAACTTACCTTAACGACGGCATTGATTTTGCAGGTGTTCGACGATGCAGCGGATTTGACAGTTAGGAAAGAGCAAGCCTCAGTTTTGCCTGTTGTAAGAGAAATCAATCCAATGGGGCCAAAGCGAAGCCTCGGATTCTGAGCATACCCGACCCAGTATCGTCGTTGGGGTTGTTGCATTTGTCGATGGCGTTCTGAAGAGCGGTAGTATCCCAGCCATTAGAGAAGTCTCCGTGCCATCCGAAACCGGTGGGATCACTGAAAAATTCCCCGTCAGAACTGCCCAAGAAAAATGAAGGGACGGGAGCGCCTGTTCACCCAGGGGAGTAGACGAAAGGCCACCTGTCGGTATTGGGATTCCAGCGCCCGGAGAAGTCGCCGACATTCCAGGTGATCTCGTAGAACAGCTGAATAGAATTAATCAGCATCAGGAACCCCGATAGGTTTGGTTTAAGGTACCTTCATGAGAGGGACAGGGTGGGTGGAGGGGCATTTGCCGTTGTCGAGACCGGAAAGGTAGGCAGTCTGCCCAAAATCAATGAGTGTAAGATACGATCGGATTATCAAGCTTGAACTTACGTGAGAGACGTGGTCAGCAGAATCCAGGTTCACTCCATCCCAGCAAGCAGGCACTAGTTCATGTAATCAGACTAGTTTCCCGCCGAAGCTCCAACTGATAGACCTACTGTGCAGGCGGGCGTTCAACCCGGATTCACAGTCAGTAGTGGGGAAACCAGTGCCGTTGTCGTCTGTGGCGATTTTAACGCATATCAAGATTGGGATGTATATTGACAGACCATATCCAGGAAGGTTGACTGTGTAGCGCAAGCATGACCATTGAATGGCACGCTCAGCCAGTTCACCTTGGGAGCCCTGCCCTACAGGGAACTTCTTGGAGCGACGAGCGGGGCTGCCAGTGATCATCTTGAAGCCCGGAGGGAAAGCCTAAACTATGATTCAGAAGTGGCATCCACGTCTTGCAGAATTCAACTTGCCTTCAAACCAGGGCCGCCGTTGGAGACGTCTCCGTCCCCCCGGTTCTGATAGTAAACTAGTAGGCCGCCGTTGTTGACAGCCTCGAAGAGCTTGGTCTTCGGGTCCTGGAAGTAAAGCTTTGGGAACCAGTAGTTGGAAAGGTCCTGGAATCTTTGTGAGATGAGACTCCCAAGCCTTGAAGGTAAAAAAGCTTGCCTGGGCGACCTCGCAGTTCGTGCAACTTGACGCTCGGAGCAAAGCGTAGGTATAGTTGGGACCGAAATCTGAAAAAGGGACGTAAGCCATTGAACAACAAGTCAATTGAGTATCTTAACTCGAGCCACCGTGAACGGTGTGAACGTGTTGCGAAGGAACGCCGCCCGGTGAGATAATGGGGTCGATCCTGACAAAAAGTCAGTGTTGAACAAGGGTCAGGAGAACGATGATGGCCACCGTTCCGACACGAGGGGGTCTGTGCAGCCTACTCTGAACCACGCATTGGCGACATTGACGTAGCCCAAGAGGGAGACGAGGGCGATAAATGAGGAAGACAGCATACTGCGCTACAGAGAAGTGGGGGAACGAGCACTCGGGGAGTTTGCTGCCGAAGGAGAGAGGCAATTTTGCGTCCCATTTTATACTGACCAAAAGATGTCGTTCCATAGAATAACGTCGGAGCTGTTCGCCGATTCGAGAACATGAAGTTGTCGTCGATTCGCTTGCGCTGAGCAATCTGGCTAATCACCATATATTTGCGCCGACCACAAGACCTCGCGCGACACACATTTGGTCCCAGACGGATTTGATGCAAGTTCGACGCGTTGAATGCGGATGAGCTTCATGTGATATAGACAAAAGATCGCATCCATTTCCGGTGCCGTTACACTAGTCTCTTGTAAACAGACGCTACAACATAAAGGTCCTCGTACCTGCGGTATGTTGTAGTCTGTCAAAAAGGTCTGTCGGCCGATCGCTGCCCGACCTTATTATATAATCAGGAATTTCTTGAGACTTATTCTGCAACGCGGAACGCGTCTTTGGTCAATATTCCTTTCGGCAATGCTTATTCAATACCTCCTTAACAATTCTGTAAGCCAAAGTTAGGTGAAATATTTGCGCAAAGGTGAGATTGAAAAAGCTGCTGACAAATCCTGACAAATCATGTGTTTCCTGCTTGAGCATATCCAAGACCAAAATTCATATTCTGAGTAAACAGAACTTCATAATCTGTCCCCATATTTCATATTCTCACCTTATATTTACCCTCAACAAATGTGCGGCGGCGCGAGAGGAAGCATAGTGCGTGGGAATTATTTCAAACTCCGACGATTGGTAATAAGGTCGAGCAGCTGTCACAGTAACGCGGTTACTAACAGACTACCGTTACACACAATTTTTGGACTTCCCGGAAAGACATCGGACGAAAAAGCAGGCAAACGTGGGAGGTAGAGGGAGGCGGCCTACAACCAGGCGTCAGAAAGTTGAAGCACTCCGCGGAATTTGAAGCCGAAAAGTGATCACCTTCTGACCGACCACCGGTTTCTACAGAGGTTCTCAGCAGACCAAATTACGAAAATAAACATACGCCAAGCACTCGTTTGGATCAACAGACTCGTAAATTCGCTGTAGGTCGCCGATTCCTCCTGTCTCTTTTGTGCTTCACCAAGTCCAGTAACTGGTTTGTCGACCAGAGATGACGGCAGAAAGCAACCAGGATCGCCGATCAGAATAATCAAAGCCAAGCTGGAACACCGCCACCATGTCTTCTTTCTGCCAGCTACATACGTCATGGCACGCAGGATAATTTGGACCGTGTTCATTGTGTTCGGTTACTGTTCACTGTTAAGTATTCAACCTTATTCAACTCGATCCAACCTCTGGCTGTAACGACGTTAAATGCCCCGCCTGTACGCGAGAAAATCACAATCTTTACGCCCCCACTGGAGTGTATTAAGTATACGGTAGTAGTGGCGGCTTTTCGCGGTTGGTGTGTGCGTGAGATCTAAAATAGTAGCGAATAATACAGTACAAGGACACAGTAATTAGCTCGCTAGTATGCCAGAAAGGGTAAGCACTGCTCAGCAGACAGAATCCGCTGTTTCCGACTGATGAAAGATTCCCAAAGAAAGGCGAGACGTCGACTGTTCCATGTAACTGAGTTTGGAATCACGCTCAAAGAAATTGAAACTGCCAACCATATCCGGTCTATCCTATGCTATTTTTGGAACAACATTGTTTGATAAGATGTTGAGAAGTTGAATGAGTTCCCTCAACCGTCGTCCGGACAGTTGTTTGTTGGATTTCACCGTCAACTCGTGACCGCGACATAGAAGAGCAGAATCAAACAGTGCTTGCACCGTGAGTTGTGTACGCATGGAAAGATCATCCTACCTTCTTTCATTATAACGGCGTATAATCCAAACTCCGCGAAGTCTCAACTTGAGAAACAAATCGGGTTTTGGGGTGAGTCGCGTGAAATCCGTGCGAGCTAAAAAAAGTTGAGGCCAATCGACTTTCTAGCTCAAGTACACACTTAACCCGGCACATGAGCAACAGTAGGAGTCTCAGAACCTTGTGTACCACCGAAGGAAAAACGAGCAGGCTTACCAGGTAGACTCGGTACCGGTCGAGGAGAACTCTTGAGCACTCTGATCGTTCGCCGCAGGATTCAGGAATATATTCAAATTCTCGCGTACATAAATAACGCTGGCTTCGGCCAAAAGTATCTGAATGAATTGTGCAAATTTCTGAAAGAGCTGACTGCAGATTCTCATGAACCGGAATTGATTAACGCTGACATCATCTATTTTACATAACATCTGGCCGAATGACATTTCTCCATTTGCTCCGCCAACTCTTCCTCAACCCCATCATCATCAACACCCGGCTGTTTGCTTGGGCCTCGCCGGAACCCTTCCTTCCTTGAAACCCGAGGGAGTACTTAGGAGGGAGTCCGCCGATGAGAAGCCTGGTGCGAACTTGGCTAAAACACGCGGCCTCCAATTACTTATCCGCTGGCTTTCGGAGTCCTTGCCTGAACCAGCCTGAACCTCGCCAACTTCTGAATCTGTACTCAATGCTCATTGCTGAAGCGTAATCTCTTCCAACGCACCAATGATTCTCGCGATCTGCTCCTCCTGATATCAGCCGGTTCCATTTAGATAACGCGCGCCCGTGATTTCGAGCAGCATTGACAGACTGGTCAGAAGGTTTTCTTGTGTTCTTCCGCATATGTGGCCTCGACCGCCTGATGAGACTCTCTTCGACCTACGATGAACATATGATGGGTTTATGTAGCGTTCCCCCATGCGTTCAATAGCTGAGGGTCCGGTTGCCAGCGCGCTGCGCTCGCGGGTCACGGCGAGAGAAGACAGAAATTGGCGATTGAATTGCACGGTAACTTAAATCCCGCGAGCTTTCTAATTCTATACATACTGCTTCAACCGGGTTGGAGGCTGCAGACCGTGAATCGCCATGTTCACCGCCGTTCTCTCCTCGTTGGTGACTTTCGGAGGTTCGTTGTCTCTTGCTTGGTGAAAGTCAAGACGCTCAAGCTGACCGTTTACATTTGGCAGTGGTCTCCGTTTCCGCCAACGCAATTCCTGCTCAAGAACGGTCGGTCACCAAAACTCTCCCCACTGGGTGGTCCTTTGTCGGCTGTAAAGTGGATGTAGGAGACCGCATTTTGGTCGCTGCCAATCAGGTTTCCAGTTCAAACACTCCACAAAATTGCATTTCTTTTTGCTCCGGAAAAGGATATACTATGGCCGGTGTAGAATTCGGTGGGCCGTTTCCTTTCTCTTCTCCAGTATATTTCAACTGAATTTTTGCAGCGCAAGAATGCTGGTGCGGAAGCTCTTACAATCCCGTTGCGGGCACCGTTCAGACCGCTTCAGACTCGGGTAGGAATGATTTTCGGTGATATTGCATCCCGGCTGAAATTTGTATGCTTTTAGACTGCGGCACTGCTTGCACCGGCGGTTAGGCTTGACAATTTCGATTGCGGTTGAAAAATATAGCTGACTGGCCATATATATAGATAGCGGGCAAACATGCGGCGGCTCTTCCCGGATACAAGTATACCAGCAGTCCGGCTCAACTACAACAACGCCGGGGGCCCCAACAGCGACGGGACGACGCGGTCTCGCGTGGCCGGCGGAGTGAGTAATATATCAGTTCTTTTTTCGACCGCTAACCCGACTCTCGTGCAAAGTAACAACTTCGATCCTGCTATTTTCAAGTCGTCTAAAGTTGGGTTCCTCTATGTGAGATAGATTCGCGACATCTCTTCCTCCTCCATAGCATCTAATTCATTCTCAATTGTACATACAGAACTGGGGCCACAACAACACGCCCAAGAACAAGGACTTCCAGTTCTATTCGATGCAATGGAACGGTAACGGAATATCTACTCTCGAGGCTGACGCACGGGCTGCTGGCGCTACGACTATCCTCGCGTTCAACGAGCCAGATCTTGGGTCGCAAGCCAATATGGACCCAACGACTGCTGCGAACTGTGCGTTCGCTGCTCAGGAACCCCAGGTGATCTCACTAATATTTCTGCGTAGTGTATAAACAATGGATTTCCCCACTCTCCGCGAAAGGCTTCAAACTCGCCACACCGGCTGTAACCAACGGAGGCGCACCAACGGGGATTACATGGCTCGATTCGTTCCTTGCTGCTTGCACTGGATGCACGTTTGATTATATCGCGCTGCATTGGTATGGCGGATGGATCGACGATTTCACTGCGTTCATCAATTCGGCGAAGAAGTACAACAAACCAATTTACCTCACTGGTATGGTTCTATTACTTACGTTCTGTGAAAACCAATCTAATCGCATCGCAGAGTTCGGTCTCGCATGGGACGCAGACGCCCAAGCGAGCAATTACTTGGAGTTCTTGCCCCTTGCTCTGAGTGGGATTTTATCTCTTTTGCCTTGTTAGTTCTCCGCTGATTTTTTCCTTGTTGCAGGTTATCTTGACTCGGAGCCCGCCGTTGCCAAGTACGCGTTTTTCGGTGCATTCCATTCGGGGACGGGCAAGGATATGATTAATGCAAATGGCACGCTCACTGATCTTGGAAAGTTGTATGTGTCTTGAGGTGGAGTCTAAGGGACGAGGATGTATCAGACTATCGGTGTATTTTGGTTTGGATTTGCTGGAATGTAAAACAATGGAATATTGAACTCCGAGGATAAGGTACAATATGGGATCGAGATGCGGCGTTGAAGACTCGAGTCTCGGAACTCCCACTCACCAAGTATTATGATACGCGTAACGCTGGAAGGAAAAACTGCCTGTGAGGTCCCAAACTGGCAAAACGAACTTTCCTTACTCAGTGACCGGCAAACCAGTGACACGTCGCACGTGGTGTGACGTCCGTGTCTCGCGTTCGCTGCACAGCCACTGCCTTTACTTTCTGTGGGCGATAGCGCCCTGGCTGCCTTCTCTTCTCCATCGATTTCGGTCAGTAGCCCGCAGCTTTCTGCCCAGCAAGTCGGCTGAGCAAGGCTTTCTTGTAGCATCATCTGCGGTCTGTGATATTCTGTTTATATCTATAAGAAAATCGGTTCCGACTCTATAGTAGCTCGTCTCCGACTTGTTCAGTCGCCGGAATGAGGTCTACCATAGATGCGCCTGAATAGCACCCGGTGGCGTCGCGGAGGAGTCTCTCGCGTATTCACATGAAGCGTGGGTTGTGGATCCGGCCATACGTTTGCTAGCGTCGTAGCCTAGCGAGCGCGACGGGTACGCTCGAGGCACCGTTCAGGAAGTGTTTTAACTCACAGTTTGCCAACATTACAACCCGTTGCATTCCGAGGTTGATTCTGACCCGGACCTTCTCCTGGTCTGCGTCACTTCGCAGTTTCTGACCGATTTTTCGTCCGTGTATGATCAATGTACGGCGCAAGCTGCAGCGGTTGGAGTCCCTTGACGCTGGAGAGTCTCGAGATAACAATTGTGCATCTTCTCTTCCGCGGAATACATGGCCGGGCTCGCGGCGGTGTTCGAGTTTCAGTTTGGAGGAGCCAAAATTTTGTGGATGCATTTTGTGCCGTCGATCGAGCTGCATTTCGCTTTTCCTCTGAAGGCACCTCACAGGAAATCCGGATTGGCGTCAGCTCGCCTTTGCCGCAGTTACTGTTGGTGGTGCTGGGCGGTTGAGCACGACAGAGGCCCAAAATTGGCAGCATACAGTAGTCCAAGTCGCCGGTTCCGTGTCGGAAGGCGACTGTGCTGATGACTCGGTCCGAGGTCTTGCAGCTCCTTCCATTCTCTTTCGTCGCATTGACGGCGGAGTGAGTTCCGCAAGTGCTACGAGGTGGTCGCAGACAACCTGATTTAGACGCCGTGGTTGCGAGTGACGTTGTGATCAGCTTCACGACTCCGGAGTCGGACTCTCTGCGATTAGGATCACTTTTTAGGTCGGCGCTTATTGCTCTTACCACAAACTAACTCTACTTGCTTTTGACCACTAGCCAGCTTTTTGCAATTTTGAAGGTTTTGAAAGGCTTTGAAAGGTTTTGAAAGGCGGAGGCATCAATCTGTTATCCCCATTGGTCAGTAACTCACACTCCATGCAACGACGCGATGTGACTTTCCTTTGGATGTCTCGGTGTGCTTCCATCCTGTAGTCGCCGACTCCCTTTCATTCCTTGCCCTCGTCTTTCATCCCTAATTCTCTTTCTTCACGACTCACGCCGTCTCTGATCGTCTTCCATTCTTTCGTCTACAGCTCTGCTATAAAAGCTTCCTCACATCCCGTCTCGAAGCTGTAGCTACACCTCCATGTCGGAATCCAAGAGCCCCAGTTCCAGTGGATCTAACACCCCAACCTCCGCTTCAAAAACATCTTTACCTCTCAAACCATCTTCTCCGCTCAATCCTAATACGCGTTCCCCCGTCAACTCGTTACCATCGTCCAGTGTACCACCCAATCTCCCCGTTCCCCCAGCTTCGCGGCCACGCGGGAAGTCACTCACGGCCCCATTGGGTTCCCATCATCGCTCCACGTCCACCTCTCCTTTACGATCATCTGCATCTT
Source organism: Favolaschia claudopus (assembly GCA_037176885.1). Classification (NCBI taxonomy): domain Eukaryota; kingdom Fungi; phylum Basidiomycota; class Agaricomycetes; order Agaricales; family Mycenaceae; genus Favolaschia; species Favolaschia claudopus. Next base: position 105,041 of record JAWWNJ010000026.1, on the reverse strand, counting down.
CGCAACGTACAGTGTCTGGCACACTCCATGCCAGTCCCCCCTCCGAGCACACCCAGCTCCGACCGCAATCCCCCTCCTCCGACCTAGCCCGCTCGCGGTCGCGCTCCCCTCCTGCCCACGATCGCGTCATCGCAAGCTCCATCCTTGAGCACGCCAACCCTCCGTCAACACCGCCCAATGCTCCGCCTTCGACGTGGTGGGGGCGGACTCTCCATCCAGATAGACCCTGGCGTGACCCTGGGTCGCCTGTCTCATCTAGACATTCGTCTCCTACCACATCTCCAAAGACGAGTCCGACGCCGCCGGCGAAGAAGTTCGCCAAGGGGGACTGGAACGATGATGAGGAGCGGGGGTCTCTGTTTGGCGCCCCCCTTCGTAGGCGCGGGTCTGTTGCGCCTCCGGTGCCCAAGGAGCAAACAGAGGGATGGGAGCGGACGCGTCAAGTGAGTATCACGTATCAAAATCATGTTGCCCTGTTCATCGCTTGACTGTTTGTTCGACAGCATGTATCCGAAGCCCTCAGTAGACTGCTTCCTGCGGCCGAGATCGTTGCGCATGACCTATTGGAATTGAGCGTTGATGTTCTCAAGTTCGCGCCAATTCCTGGATTGGAGGTAGCTGCATCGTTGCTGCTCAGCATATGGGATAACGTTCAGGGTGTAGACGTGAGTATTCTTATCTTCCGTCTCTACTGTATAACATCCGAGAATTCTCATAGATGAACCGTCTGGCGTGTCTTCGTCTTGCCGAGCGTTGTGCGAACCTCTTAAACTCTGTCGTTACGGAAGTTCACGAGATGGGAGACAAGGTCGAGGTCGAGATGCAGGAGCCACTGGATAAGCTTGTGCAGTTAGTGATTTTCTTCTGTCTCCCAATATGTCTTTCGTCTAAACACTGCTTCGTCAAGGACCTTCACAAGCGTCCGCGACCTTCTCCTCAAGCAGGGACAGCGGCCTTTCCTGAAGCGTTATCTCAAGCGCGAGGAGACCGTTCGTGAAATTGCGGGCTGCCACACTTCACTCGGTGATGCTTTGTCCATGTTCTCTGTACGTCGCATTCTACCCCGGGTCAAACTTGCACTCATTCTGTCCCCATAGCTTTCCGTTCAAATGCGAATCCTGCGGCAAGTGAAAGAAGCCGAAGCTCGACGCGATGAGGAGAACCGTGCACTCATGGAGGCGCTCCGTACGAAACAGCAAGTTGCTAATGCGCTAGGCATCACTATCGAGAAAGAGCAGCTTACGCCTCGGCCGGGATTGTCAAATCTACCGCTCGAGTACGATCAAGACTCGGAGCAGGCTGCAGATATTCTGCCTACGCTTCACTCTTTGCAGACTACGCAGAACACCCTCGACTTTGCCCATGATGCGGCGGATCTGCGTGCTCTTTTGCGGGATGCGTTAGCGACGAGTAATGATGTTGAGATGCTTCGTGTTCTTCAGGTATACATCATCTGCTTTCAAATTCATCGTGCATTGCTCAACTCAATTGGTATTCATAGGTTGGACGTGCAGAAATGCCTGAAGCACTCAAGACACTACAGCGCGCTCTTGAACGTGTCGGTGTCACGAACTCTTCACAGATGCCCTCTCCCGTTGCACAGATGTCACCAGCGCCGCCAGCATACACGCCTCGCGGCGCGGGCGCGGTACCTGAGCGATCCGGGACGCTTTCGAGCTCAGAGAGTAGCGACACCAGTAGCGTTGGTTTGTCTATGCCGCGCGACACGCTCGACCGGGAATTTATCGAGGGTGGAATTGACGCGTTGCGGAGGATGAGTAAGGGTGGGGAGATGTTACCTAGCTGGACCATTACCAGGTGAATCCACTCTTTCCTGTTCTTTTCTTTCACTTATGTGTGCGTGATATAGATACGAAGTCGACCGCGACGTCAAGATCGGAATCGGCTTTTTCAGCGACGTCTACAAAGGTACATGGCGCGGACGCACCGTTGCGATTAAGTGTCTCGCCGAGACGACGCCGCGGGATCTATTCCTTCGAGAAGTCAATATCTGGAAAGAGCTCAAACATCCGAATGTGTTGCAGCTGTATGGCGCGAGTGGGGCGAGCGGGGACGGGCCGTGGTTCTTTGTCTGTCCGTACGAGCGATTTGGGAATTTGAGTGGGTTTTTGAGGAGGGTGGCGCTGGAGGGGGATGCGGCGAGGGACGGGAGGGAGAGCGATTTGCTGAGGTTTATGCATGAGGTTGCGAAGGGGATGGAGTATCTGCATGAGAAGGGGGTGTTGCATGGGGATTTGAAGGTTTGTTGGTGTCGTTCGATGTCGATCGCAGATTTAAAACAAATTTATACTAGGCTGCTAACATTCTCGTGGACGACCGCATCCACTGTCTGGTGGCTGATTTCGGCCAAAGTGAGATGAAGTCAGAGGCGTATCGGATTAGTGGCACCTCTCCTCCTCGTGCGTACATCTTTCCAGTCTAACTTTGTCGCACAATGAAGCTAACCTTCTTCCTCTAGACGGTACGTTACGCTGGCAATCGCCTGAGCTTATGCTCGGGTCGAGCGAATTGACAGCTGAGATGGATGTGTATTCCTATGCTATCTGCTGCGTGGAGATTCTCTCTATGGGTCGGCTGCCATGGCCGCTCATGAGCGATGAGGCAGTCAGGAACTTTGTCCTCAGTGCGTATATTTTCTACTGCTATTTAAGCAGCCGAGACTTACTAGGCGACGTCGTGTAGAAGACAACACGCGGCCGAAGCTACCTGCGTCGCGCTTCAACACCCCAGCTCTTCAGGAGCTGTTGCGCGTCTGCTGGGACAGAGAACCCTCTGTCCGCCCCCCGTTCTCCAAGATTGTCAAGGAGATGAAGCAGCAACGCAAGGACGCTGAGCTCCCCTTCGACGGTTTCGATGATCTGGCTTCACCTCCAATTTCGCCTCGAGGTCCCGACTGGCGGGAGGTCGAAAATGCCGGGCTTTCAAAAGCTTCGCCGGATATGCATCCGATTCCGCTGCCGAAAACGCCTCGTGAGTTCCGAATTCTTTCCCTTTTCTAAGCTAATCCTTGAACCATGACGCAGCTATGGATGTTCCCTCCGTCCCTTTTCCTGCGTCAGTTTCGCCCCAACCGTCCTCAAGCGACTCGTATCATACAGTCTCTCAATCATGGCCTCCTGCGGGCGGTGTCTTCTCGCACCAAGAAGACACGGTTTCCTCGTCCGGATCCGACGTACCTGAGCCCGTAGTGTACTCGGCTTCCAGCCGGGCGTCCTCAATTTTCACGCCAAGCACCAAGAGCTCGTCCGTTGACGATCTGACTGACCTGCTACTTGACTATGGTGGTTACGAGTCACCGATGCCAGCTGACGAGCGGATTGCGGATATACGCAACGAGCGGCGATACCGCATACTTCTTGTTCATGATTTCCACCCCTCGCGTAAGTGCCTCTCCTTATCTCTATCCCACCTGTTTGCAATGGCTGACATTTACATAGTAACCCTTCCGCTATGGAACCCGATACCCATAGCCCTTGGAGCGGTTGGGTTCCTGGATAAGCCGAGTGGCACTTTTGTGACGCTCTTCAACTGCTTCTACCCGGAAAAGGCTGCCAATGGCGACAATGGGCTGCCTTCTGTATATGGGTACGGTCGGGTTAGCACGGGAAATCAGCGTCAGGACAAGCGATCTGCAGCCCAGCGCGGTCTTGACGCGATCACTGGGCTATTGACGTTCAAGAAGAGCGATGGGCCCGTTTCGTATGTTGTTCCCCGTCGTTGGGCGTTTTCGTTCTCGCTGACTCCCGTCCAGGCAAAATGTCAGCCGAAGGTACTCGTATCCTTTGCGGACCGGCCACAAAGCTGCGCATCTGTGCACGGAGACAACAATGTATAAATACATCGAGAACCTAGATGCCCCGAAAAAGTGGTTCCGGTCAAACGTCGACTCCATCATGCATACGTATGGACCGCTGCACCAAATCCAAAAGGAGGACTTGTACCTGGGTTAGTTTTCTTTCTAGTGGTTCTTTGACGATGTGTTAACAGTGTTTCACTACAGTCATTGGCACCCTTGATACTCCAGACTACGCCCTGTTTGTTAGCCACAATCACGCTGACGGACAGGCGCATTTCAATGTCTACTCCTCACCCAAGAGCAACCAACCTTGGGGGACGTTTACGACGGATGCTGAGCCGGAGCAGGGAGGGCCTTCGTATCATGAGCCGATACGAGGTAACCCTGTTTCTTCGTGCAAGGTGTCGCTCACAGGCGGACCTTGGGATACGGTGCTTGTGGCGCGTCTTCGCTTCAAGCCGGACGTGGTAGAACCGACGTCTTTGTGATCTTCTCGGACATCTTCTTCGATTTGCATAACACGGACTCCATTTAAATCAACGCATAGTCGAGCATGTTCAATAGGAAGCTTTTGTATCAATATTCAGCCGTCGTGCAGGTTGCATTCACATCCAGTCGCTTTGATTGAAACAAACACATTGAGCACAGCCTCAGTGCTACGTTGACCTGAACTTTTACTTGCTGGACAAGTTATCGCCTTTGACCTATGTTTCCGCATCTGGTGAAGCTCTCTTTGAGGGCAGAATTTGTTCGACTTGTGTGGATCTGCTACTTTGTCATCCCAATTTGAATTTGCCTGGCATCGAGTCGGGCCTTCAAGTCCACCTCCAAATTCACCCATCAAACTGGGCTTGTCCGCTTTTACCACATGCTCAATATCTTCTCTTCCCATCATGAGTGCTTGTAACTCGCCTTGACTCCCGTTTCGCCCGCAGCAGTTCCCGGATCCATTTGCCGCTCGGATGTGGACAGGACGATAATTATAGAGGATGTTCTGAACTGGGCAATCACTAGGCTTCGGATTCGGCACGGGAACGCGTTGGATACCCCCCGGGAAGGTCTAGAGAGGAGATGAGCCAACGGGGCTCGCAGCGGGTGGGTGAAGGCAAGGAAGACCCAATGATAATATGACTAAGCTACAACATCCAGTATCTACAGAGCCAAACAGGGGGTGCCGCCGGCCACCCCACAGCGTGGAGGCAGCCGTAGACCACTCGTAGACTGCAGGGGGTGTACGGGCGGGAACGAATAACGACGCAGTAGGTCTACAACTGATGACAAGGAATTCAATACAAACTTACGTCTATGAAGGCTCGTCGATCCGTCTGCCGACAAGACGCTGGTATGTACTCTGGAACCGAGTCAATGCTGATGCGTCAAATTTATAAAGAAACGGAGCTGGAGAAGAAAGGTGCATTGAGATTGGATCCAGATCACCTCTCCATGACAAAGGAACTTAAGATAACGCGGATAAAAGGGAAGAAGGACATGTAGATAAACTGAAACTGGTCTCTTCTCGCAAACCTGAAAAGCCGTTTACACATACACTTGAAATGCCATCCTATCTCGTCACCGGTGCTGCGAAGGGACTTGGGGTACATTTTTTTCGAACTTGATTGCCTTGTTCCGCTCTGAAAAGCATGGTCTGTAGCTCGAGTTCGTCAATCAGCTCAGTGCTGACAGTGGAAATATCGTTTTTGCTATCGTACGCAACAAAGCAACTGCGACGCAAATCGCGGATTTGAGAAGAACAAATGTCATTATTCTGGAAGCGGATGTTGATGATGCAAAGGCTCTGCAGGTGGGGGACTTTTTCCTTTGTAATTCTACCCGTGTGACCTGACATTAATTGCTATACAGTTCGCTGCGAATGATGCTGCTAAGGTTTCAGGCGGTCAACTCGACTACCTTATCAGCAATGCAGGGAGGAGCAGCCACTCTGGTTTTACCCTGTCCGGATAGTAAGAGAAGTATTCAGTGAAGGAAACTAGTTGAAACTGACCGTTTTGCAAGTCCCACACCGGAAGCCCTTGAGCACGATGTGCTTGACATAGTACGAGCCGGCATCTCCTTTTTTTTTACTTGAAAGCTTGACTTCACGCAATGCAGTTCAAAACCAACACCCTGGGCGCCATTCACACAATCAACGCATTCCTTCCGCTCTTGAATAAGGGGTCGGGAAAGAAAGTGCTCGTTGTGAGCTCTGCGCTCGGAGATATCGAGTCAACGGTATCTTGGGAATTCCTGGGCGCCGTTTCTTACTCCATCTCGAAAGCCGCCTTGAACATGGCTGTTGCCAAGTATGCGGCCGAGTATAAACCTCAAGGCTTCGTCTTTGTGGCAGTTCATCCAGGAATCGTGAATACAGGGATGTCTCCTAGTCAGTTTTTCATCAAACCCTTTTACTCGCACGCGCATTCTTACTTGATTTTTTTGGGAAACAATAGCGGTCGCTGGGGGAGAAGGGTTTGCTAGGGAATTGGAGATGATAATGGCGGCAAACAAGAAAGCCAATCCCAACTGGCAGGGACCCATTCCTATCGAGGAGTCGATAAGGAAGCAATTGGATATTCTTCATAAATGGCGGATCGAAGAAACGGGTGCATTCGTTTCCTACAACGGAGACAAAGTTTGGGTACCGTAGTACGGGGTTGAAATAAAAATATTCAGATACCGATGGAACAGTCTCGTATGTGCTATTGTACGAATTATGATCTTTCAACATCCGATCGACAGTGAGATTGCGTCGTCATTTAGTCGAGTTGCTGAAAACCAGATAAATCGTCAGTGGTCGAATCAATCAATCACGTCTGCAACTCACGTTGGACTGAAAACGAAGGCAGGATTCGACTCATCGACAAAATTCCACACTGTACGCTCCTTCAGCTTACTCGCCTTCCATCCGTTGATGTATTGGGGGAAATACGGAATCGCAGAGCGTATAGAAATATCGTGCGCGGCAACAACCAAGAAATCCGGGTCAGCGTCAAACGATGCGACTTTCTCTAGCGACACGCCCGCTTTGACGGGGTCGGCGTAGAACGAGTCGGGGAGGTCGGACAGTGTGAGCAAGGCATGCGCGCGGGATCGTAGATCGAAAGAGCCGAGACGTGAACCCGGGGACCAGAAGAAGTCTGTAGAGATTGAGGTTTTCGTGTCTTCTAGTAGGTGCGCGGGGCACGGGAAGTTCCTTTGGAATTGCGGGCGAGGACGAGCCTGTCCGGCGTGGTGGAAGGTGTCTCCGCCGAGGACGACGAAGGAGGTGGGCGTGACACGAGCGAGGGCAGTTAGGTGACCTGGGAGGTGCTAGAGACGAACATCTCTTTCATCAGTAAATCTGAATGCGAGGGGGAGAGAGGTGTACGAACACCAGGAGTGTCCACGAGGTAGAAGCTTCCATCGCCGAAATAGTCCACAGCTTTCAAACCGGCGAAGACGAGTTTAGAGCTGGCGAAATCGACCTTCGTGATATTGTGGCCACTGTCAAAAACGTGTTAGTCCCTCCAATATGCTGCGTCAGGCAACTCACGCAAGATCAGATGCCTGCAAAGTCGCATTCGGATTTTCGGGGAAGATAGAGGTGTCTGTCTCAGGCCCAATGATAATATTGGTACTGTTAGGAAACTTGGACATGTCTCCCTTCGCGAAGATGTGTCAGTAGCATGCATCTTAGAAGAGCACAGATAGACGAACAACGTGATCAAAATGCGCATGGCTGAAGAGGCAAGCCTGAAAGTCAGCTACAGATCTCTGAAGCATAGAGGAAGAACGCTACCTCCAAATAACTCCATTTATGCTGTTCAGACTGATACCGCCGTTTTGAAGCAATTGAGTGATATCCTTGTACGGCTCGAGCGTCGCTAGCCCAGCAGTGATAAAGAAAGAAATGCTGGGAGGGGTATTCTCCGGATCCTGTCTTATGCCCAAATCGAACATGAGGCGCGTGCTAGACTTGTTGTGTTCCACCAAAAACGAATACATCGGAAAGTGGGCAGATTCGTGTCCTTCCAAGACCGGGAGGATGAAGGCGTGTGTTGTGTTCACGAGCGTCATATTCGCGACATTGAACACTCTGACGTCTACAATCGCCTTTGAGGGTGGGATACCAAAGTCGCGGTAAGAAGCCAACGCGTCTCCAATATGGGAAACAAGGAGGAGGTTAAGGAGAAGGGAGAAAGAGCGCAAGACGGTATTGAGAGTCATGCTGCCCAAGAATCAAAGAGGAATGCGAAGAATTGAAGTGAAGTTCAGAACTGAGTTGTGTTTTTATTCTGTTCCTCGGCGGCCGCCATGAACTAGCGCACAGCACAGGTCGCTGTGCATGCATGGTTGTCGGACAAGAGCGCACATCGAATGTAGAGCCAGTTGAATTGTCGATTCAGCTGGGCAAGGTCATCGGCAGCCGGGAGGTGCTGGTAGGCGCCTCAACGTGATCCAAATTTGTCATCCGGCAGCCGGTAGCCTCAACGTTCGAAGCTGTTCGAAACGTTTTTATTGAAGACCAGCGACAACGACGACGGCGCCCGCCGCCTACTAATTTTGCATGCCAAGGAGCAGGTAGTCATCAAAGCTTGCGCTCGACGAAAGAGAAGAATTGAGAATGGGTCATTGATGGTAAGTATTTCTGCGCACAAGAACAGTTCCAATGCGACTCGCGAGCAAGACAAGTATATATCATATATCATATAGTGGGCTTTTGGTGATTCAAAAAATTTCAAAAGTACGTAGAGACCGACAAACCAAGATCCAGGAATCCCAGAGACTAGGACCACAGCACTTGAATTATGTCAAGGAAAGAAAGAGTGATTGCAAATGCGGTAACAAAAAAAATGGGAAAGAATGTTGGGAACGCCATACATCTCCTTGATTAGTTTGAATTACTGGACGTGGCTCAATCATCTGGTAAAATTAATATTACTTGAAGCAAAAACTCACAACGAATCGAAAACGAATGCAGGATTCGACGCCTCAACAAACGCCCAAACAGAGCGCTCCTTCAACCCGCTCGCCTTCCAATCGTTGATGTACTCAGGGAAGTAGGGAATGGCGGAGCGGATAGAGATATCGTGGGCCGCAACGATAAAGAAATCGGGATCAGCGTCGAAAGAAGTAATTTTGTCCAGGGAGACGCTCGCTTTGATGGGGTCGCTGTAAACGGAGTCGGGGAGATTAGAGATGGAGAGTAGCGCCTGGGCACGAGAGAGTATGTCGAAGGAGCCGATGCGCGAACCGGGGGACCAGAAAAATTCTGTGGAGATCGATGTTTGGGTTTCTTCCAGCACGTGAGCGGGGCAGGGGAAGTTCTGTTGGAACAGGGGGCGAGGACGAGCTTGCCCGGCGTGGTGGAAGGCGTCACCGCCGAGGACTACAAAGGAAGTCGGTGTGACGCGGGCGAGAGCGGTTAAGTGGCCCGCTACGTGCTGTTAGCAATACATTATGTCAGTGATTGCACTGTGTATAGAGGTGAAGACGAACACCGGGGGTATCCACAAGGTACAAGCTTCCGTCGCCAAAATGGTCAACAGCTTTCAAACCACCAAAAGTGAGTCTCGAGCTGGCAAAATCGACCTTGACGATGTCATGACCACTGAGAATTATGAGGAGGGATCGCGGGAATTCCATGTGAGGATGACTCACGCGAAATCAGAAGCTTGCAAAGTCGCATTCGGATTCCCAGGATAAACGGAGGTATCTGTCGCAGGTCCAATGATAAGATTGGTGCTGTTGGGGAACTTGGACATGTCGCCCTGCATGGACATGTTAGAAACATATCTCGGAAAGGACGAAGGTTGCGCACAACATGGTCAAAATGGGCATGACTATAGGAGAGGTTAACAAAGATGCCGCCGAGACAGTGGGGTACAATACGCTACCTCCAGATGACTGCATTGATGCTGGCCAGATCAATACCGCCGTTCTGTAGCAGTTGAGTTACATCCTTGTACGGCTCAAACTTGGCTATCCCCGCAGTTATATAGAAAGAAGCACTAGGAGGAGTATTCTCTGGATCCTGTCTAATTCCCAGATCGAACATCATCCGTGTGCCAGATGTTTTGTGTTCCACGAGGAACGAGTACATCGGATACTCGACTGACTGGTGCCCAGGAAGCGTTGGAAGTATGAAGGCGTGGGTGTCATTCAACAGGGTCATGTTGGCGACGTTGAAGACCCGGAGATCGACCGTCGCGTTCGAGGGAGGGATGTCGAAGTCGCGGTAGGAAGCCCATGCATCTCCGACATGAGAAATAACGAGGAGATTGAGGACGAGATGCACAGAGCGCAAGGCGGTGTTCAAATTCATGCTGCGAGAAGATTGAAGAGGAAGCGAAGCTGGAAGTGATGTCTGGCGAAATTGAATTCTGGCTTTTATCCTCGGCTGCTGCGATGAGCAGCTCGCATTCCAGCCTGCGTACGGCAAGCATTGTGGTCCGTTTGTGCGGGCCCAAGGTTTGTAAGGTGCGATGCAGGCAAAGAATGAAGTCGGTGGTAGCTGACAAGGACAGTGGCAGCCAACAGTCAGCGACCAGTGAGCGCGCACGTAATCAAGTTCTTCATCCGGCAGCCGGTCAAGTAGGGAAGCCCTTCGAACTTCCAGCGGACACGACATATTGCATGCAGAGTAATACGAAGACCATGACTGTGCAGTTCCTTTTGTGCAGAGACTCCGTTTAATTGCGCGCCGCTTGCTGCGTCGAGACATTCGTTACACCACCAGTTAATCGAACTCTGGCAATTGCGACCATTTTCGTGAGTCAGCTAGGAAACAAATTCGAGTCCAAACAGATTGCAAACGAAGAATTAGAGCTCTGAATACTGCCTCAACATCATATCAGCGCACTTTTCCGCCACAGCATAGATCAACGCCTGAGGATGAACAGCAGGAGAATTCGGCAACACACTCGCATCGGCGATCCTCAAATTCGGGATCCCATGCACCCGCAAACTAGGATCCACCACTCCCGGAAACTCATCACTCTCCGGCGCCATCCGACACGAGCTCGCATAATGCGTCATCGTCTCCACCCTTTCCCTGATATACGCATCGAGGGTCTCATCATCAAGCGCGCTGGGCACCATCGCCGCCTCGAGAGGATACCCATTCGCCTGCATTTGCCGACAGAGTTGTGCCGAGACCCGCATCGCCGTGCGGAGGGTGTGCCAGTCGTCTGGGTGGCTGAGATAGCGCATTTCGCAGACGGGGTTGTCTGTGGGGTTTCTAGAGCGGAGCGTTACTTGGCCGCGAGATTCCGCCTTCATGATCCCGATGGTTTGGCCGAATAGGCCTTTAGAGGCGTCGATGCCGGGCGTGTCGGGTTCGGCCATGGGGACCTGCAATTCAGAGCAGCGATCAGAAGGCGGACTTCGTCGCCAGCATCAGTGCACAAACCGTCATGACAGCGAAGTCGGGTCTGTTGTTGGGACTGGATGGGTCCTGGTCTTGTGCAGATGCAGCCGTCGGCTTCCCATCTGGACCGATGTGCGACGCCTTCCCGAAGATTTCCACCTCGACCGGCGTGCACAGAAACCACCCGGTGCCGTAGAAGAGGTACTTGAAAAGCTCCCGAAGCATCAACCAAGGCTGTTTGACCACGAGAGCGAAAGAGTCTTGAAGAGGGCAGTTGTAAACCGTTCGTACAAACACGTGGTCTTGCTGCACGATTAAGGTCAGTTTGCGAGTCCATGTGTGGATTGAGAAAGTGACTGACGAGATTGGCGCCGACACCAGGGCTTTGTCGAATAACCTCTATCCCCATGTTATTCAGATGCTCTTCTGGACCAATACCGCTGAAGGCAAGGAACCACGTCAGCATAATACGGAATGGAAGACACAACAGACCGAAAGACTGACCTCAAGAGCAAAACTTGTGGCGAGCCAAACGCGCCACAAGCTAGCACGATCTCGCGTTTTGCAGCAACGACGCGGGTTAGCTTGCCATCAGTTGACTGAACTTCTACCGAATCCGCTCGCAGACTCGTGCCGCCAGCCTGCTTTGAGAACTCCAGTCGAGCTGTAATGGCGTTGGTGCATATATGGAGATTTCGAGTTGCGTTGACGAAGTCCTTAGGTAGGTATGTGCGGAAGGAGGATTGGCGGGATCCGTCGGCGCCGATGATGTACTGCATCTTGTTCCATCCTATGTATGGCTGCAACGGCGAATGCATGTCTGCGATAGGTGAAAATCCGAGGTCGCTTGCAGCTTGTGCAGCGCTGAGAAACGCTATGAGACCCAGGGAACAACTTCACAACACACAACACTGACACCTTCGCGCATCCAAAGAAAAAATCGGCAAACGGTCTGACGGTTAATGGACCTAAGGGAGGTTATGAAGTTTTCTGAACAACCAGTGGCAACGAGCGCACCCCCAGAACCGTGCCATCCCTCCTTAGTCGTAGCTCCAATCCAGTTCTCGGATTTGGTAAAATATGGCTTCAGCTCGTTATAGCTCCATCCTGGACGTCCTTCTTGACCCCAAGCGTCGTATTCCGCGGGGCACCCAAGTGTGTGCTGAGCACCATTGATACGAGTGGTGCCGCCAAGGCCGACGCCGCAGATAAGAGGAAAAGAGCGACCGAATGCCGGGTCGATGGCGCTGTTGAAAACATTGCTATGTTTTTTGTCTGGCGCGGCGAAGTGATGGGATGTTAAGGGAGTCTTGTTGAGCCATCTTTGAACGGTGTACATGGGTCAGTGAATTGGGGATTTGCGCGGACGACGTACGAGTCGGCCGCATCGCCTTTCTCTATGAGCAAGACTGTGTGTTTGCCGCTTTCACTGAGTCGACGGGCAAGTGCGCACCCAGCGGTTCCACCTGGAAATGTTGCAGTTGCCATCGGCAGGTGAGAGAGAAATGGGCTACCACGCACCGCCAGCTACAATGAAGTCGTACTCCGCTTCGAGCTTATCGACAGGATATTGGCGGTAAGGAGCGTCGAATGGCCACATTTTTATGTAGTATGTAAGCTTGAGTCAGAGGGGTATGCAAGGGGTATGTATTGAAGTTGGTGATCTCCAATAAAAGGTTTGGAGGACCGCTCGTTTCCTTTTATTGACTATACAGTATGCCAACTTGGAGTCCGTGAAGAGAAGAAGTCGTTCGGTGCCCCGCTCCATGCAAGCTCAATGTCGGCTGCCTAGAACAGCCTTAGTTCAAGTCCGCGCAGAATCGGGGGCCGGGGCTGGGGCGCAGAAACGGAAATGTATTTCCCTGTTAGGTTCCGTTCAAACCAGAGTCAACGCCAACTCAACGGTACCTTACTGATGCTTCGACGGTGTAAGAAGATATGGCAAAGCAACCTCCACGACACACCACTTTGAGGGGAACTGCAGTTGTGAATTGGTTGTGAACTCGTCTTTTCGCGGCCAACGACTTGAAGGTCTCGCAGAACAGTCGCAGAACCTGTTCGTCATGGTCACACTACGCCGGTCACGCCACGTAATTTCGTTGCTTTTCGCTACCCTTCGCTACCAGTAAACAGTGTTAATTTGCCCCCACCTAGCTAGTGAGCTCCTCCTCCTGCTGATGCGCTTGAAAATACTCCCTTGGTATCCATTGAATTTACAAATGGTAACTGAGTCGACGCTGCTTAAACTTGAAAGGGGAAGTAATAGGAAGTAATTTGAAGTTAAATTTCTCCGGTCTCCGAGCTCGGAGTTGCCCCGGGGCCCGAAGCACTCCGAACTCAGAACTGGATGATATTGGTGTACATGTAGGTCCCCTGACAATCAATCGGTACGTTGTTCACTGATTGCATTCGGGACACCAACTTACAACTTACAAATCAATCTTTCAAGAACTGAACCGAAGGACAGTCAGACACCGTCTAATCCCCAGCCTGGAGAATATGAATCTACGCTATCGTCGTGCGTCAAAGCATCAGCTTGGAGAGTTCTTATCTCGGTTGTGAGTCCTTCCGATTTACCGAGGTCGAAGTCGGAATATGAAATATTTATGCCACCAAGCGACTAATTTGGGGGCAGAGATGCCGAACAAAGTTCCGACGACACGTAAGTCGAGTACGAAGGGGTCTTACGATGACCAAAGTACGGATGACGGGCGTTGGACTAATCTTGACCTTATTTTTTTACATTAGGGAACGCAAACGGAATGGCATAAATTTGTTAATCGCATCCGCACCCAGCTGAAGCGTCAGACCTGTCAGTTCTCCCTACCTCACTACTCCGGTCAGTGAGCAAAATTAGCCATCTCCCACCTTATCGCCTGGTGTCATGGTCAAAATTTCCTTTTTTGTGCCGAGGAGGTTGAGATTTCTGATGCCATCAACATCCGGTGATGGCGGACACTCGGACCTTCCGAAGCGGCGTGTCTTCATTGCATGATGTCGCCCACATTTCAGGATTTGGAATCCCAAGCGACCTCAACCCTACGCTTCTTTCTGAACGGTTCCCCCATCGTACTTGACGGCAACTCTTTCGATCCAGATTCCACATTACTTGACTTCATTCGATCTCAAGGACAAGGGTTCACCGGCACGAAGTTAGGATGTGGGGAAGGAGGCTGTGGGGCATGTACTGTGGTTGTGCAATCTAGAAATCCTGCTACCCAGCAGATTCAGTGAGTGCCAATCCGCGCAACGAAATCCGGAAACTCAGTTCTTCTCAGACATCTCGCCGTCAACGCCTGCCTAGCGCCGGTCGTCTCCGTCGACGGGAAGCATGTAATCACCGTTGAGGGTGTAGGTAGCCCCGAGAACCCACATCCAATTCAAGAACGACTGTGGAAGCTCAGTGGCAGCCAATGCGGATTCTGTACTCCTGGTGTGTGCACTTTCTATTCACAGGACAGAAGCTCATTCTCCCACTCTCAGGAATAATAATGTCGCTTTACGCCATGGTTCGTAACGCAGCTTATCGCGGGTCCCTCTCAACCGCGGATGTCGAGTTAGACGGAATACTCGATGGGAATTTGTGCAGATGTACCGGATACAAGCCCATTCTGGATGCGGCCAAGACGTTTGTGGGGGAGTATGCGGGAAAGCTAGCCAGCAGTGGTGCGTTCTGGGCCTTTCTCATAGCGGTATCATCTTCGAAACTAAAACGACTCACAGATCCCATCGTACCAATCAACTTCGAGGCTGCAAACCTTGATCATGGTGACTGCTGCAGTAATCCAGGTACGAGTGCCTTTTCCCTAGATAGCCCGCATATATACTTCTTCTATAGCGCCAAGTGTGCAAGGATGCGGTCGCGCTGATTGTTGCCGATTGACCAAGGAGGCTGATGATGCTCCTGCGAAATTCCCGAGGTTCAAGTTGAAGCCATATCAAGTTGGCACCGAACTCATATTCCCGCCGTCTCTTACCAAACATTCTCCATCTTTCCTTAAGTTCGGTTCGACGTCTCGGCAATGGCTACGTCCCACCACTCTTGCTCAACTCTTGGCTATCAAAGCCCAATATCCGGATGCCAAACTCGTCGGAGGGTCCACTGAAATTCAGATCGAGGTCAAGATTAAAGCTGCCGCCTATCTTGTCTCCGTTTTTGTTTCCGACATCGCAGAACTCCATGGGCTGTGGCCGCCGACGTCTACCCGATCTACTTTTGAGTTCGGAGCGAACCTTCCACTCGCGGAACTTGAGGTTGCGTGCAAAAAACTTGTTGCTGAACTTGGCGTGCAGCAGAGTGGCCCCATCGAGGCAATTCGCACTCAATTGCGATATTTTGCTGGTCTTCAAATCCGTAACGTTGCCTCTGTTGGCGGTAATATTGCAACCGCTAGTCCTATCTCGGACCTCAATCCGGTTTGGGTTGCCACGGGTGCCAAAGTGTTGGCAGCGTCACCAGATCGACCAGAGTTCGAGCTTCCTTTGGCCGATTTCTTCACCGCATACCGCAAGACTACATTACCTCGCAACGCCGTAATTGTGAAGATAATCATACCTCTCAATGATACTGCCGATCGAGAGGTCGTACAAGCATACAAACAGGTCCGTGAAGTTCATCATCGGGTTTGATTGTCCCTTAAAAATAACTTCGGTAGGCGAAACGGAGAGACGACGACATTGCAATCGTCACCGCTTGTTTCTTGGTGCGAGTCACTTCGGAAGGAACGATTTCACTTGTTCGTTTGGCATACGGGGGGATGGCGTAAGTAACTATTTTTCGACGAAACGTATGCTTTACTGACATTATTCAGCCCCACCGTACTTTCGGCGAAGAAAACTGAAGCTTATCTGACTGGTGAAATCATTTTGTTCGCGTTGCTTTATTTTTCTTAACCGCCGGCAAGGCAAATCATTTTCTGCAAGAACTTTGGAAAAAGCACTGGAAGTTCTCGGTACCGAAACGGATCTGCCGTTCAATGTGCCCGGCGGTATGGCATCTTACCGAAAGACTCTTGCTCTCAGCTTCTTCTTCAAGTTTTGGAATAAAATTTGCAGCGAGATCAACCTGTCCCCTGACCTTTTGCCATCGAAAACGGATTTACAAGACCTCAACACCATTATCCATCGACAACTGAGCACCGGAAGGCATGACAACAGCGATCCCTATGCCCAAGAAGTCATTGGTCGCCAAGAGCCGCATCTTTCCGGACTTCTGCAGGCAACTGGCGCGGCGGTGTACGTAGATGACATGCCCAAGGTAGGCAATGAGGCCTATGGTGCCCTCGTAATGTCTTCGCGTGCGCACGCGAAAATCATCTCTGTGGATCCTACCAAAGCTCTAGAAATGGAGGGTGTTGTGAGTTGGGTCAGCCATGTAGATCTTCCAAACGAGCGCGCGAATTGGTGGGGCGGAAGTGCGTTGGATGAGGTTTGGATACCGAACTTTTCTGCTGTTTCTATTAATAAAATCTTTTCAGGTATTCTTCGCTGTTGATGAGGTTGTCTATCATGGCCAGCCCATCGGCATGATCGTCGCGCAGACAAAAATTTTGGCACAGAAAGCTGCGCGCGCTGTTGTTGTTCAGTACGAGGATCTGCCACGCGTAATGACGATCGAGGAAGCGATGGAGCAGAAATCTTTCCACCCTTCTTATGAACGTTGGATCAAGCGTGGTAGACCTATCGACGAGTCGCTTGCAGCCTCCGATCACGTTCTCGAAGGAACGACTCGAATGGGTGGACAGGTGCGATTGCCTTGCCCGTCTGTAGAATACGAGTTGATTTCATTGTACAGGAACATTTTTACTTAGAGACGATGGCGGTTCTCGTGTAGGTTTTTCTCAAATTGTTTCCGATGCCATGACATTCTCAACGTCTCCAGTGTGCCCAAACTCGAAAATGGAGAAATGGATGTGTATTCGTCCACACAGAGTACAACTGATGCGCAGAGATGGGTGGCAGTGGCCACGGGCGTACCGCGAAGTCGAATTGTAGCCCATGCCAAACGACTAGGTGGAGGATTCGGTGGGAAAGAAACCAGAAGCTCACACGTAGGTTTCTCAAACTGGTGATCATCGAGGTTGAAATTCAATTCGTACAGGTGGCAGCCATTGCTGCAGTTGCCGCGAAAAAGACACGGCGGCCAGTACGCATCATGCTCGATCGGCAGGAAGATATCATGATTACGGGTCAACGTCATCCTTGCCGTGCAGATTGGAGAGTTGGCTTCAGTGCAGAGGGCAAATTACGGGCTTTGAATGTTGAGTCAGTGAAAATCATGTTGCATCTTCGCAGCTTGAATGCTAACTCAGAATAACTCCTCAGTTTCTATTGCAATGGTGGGCATTCCATTGATATCAGCAATGGCGTAGGCGATCGAGCTATTTCTCATCTGGACAATTGGTCGGTGTTCCCCAGTCTACGTGGATTTGCTCTCATCTTTCGTAGCTACTTCATTCCAGACGTCGATGTTCATAGTCTTGTTTGCAAGACGAATACGGTCTCGAACACAGCGTTCCGTGGATTCGGGGGCCCTCAGTGAGTACTTCATACTCTCCAACTGCGTAAAGATTTTGAACATATTATAGAGGAATGCTTGTCGCTGAGCATTACATAGAGGCCATCGCAGATAAACTCAATCTGGACATCGACCACGTGCGACAGGTTCGAATGTTCAAATGCGTTTTATTTTCAATCTTCGCTGACTTAGCTTTGATAGATCAATTTGTACAAGGAGGCGGAAAAAACGCCGTACCATCAAAAAGTTCTGGACTGGCATGTTCCTCGGCTTTTGAGTGATTGTCGTAAAACGAGTGAGTACGAGGAGAGGCGAGCTGCGGTAGATCGATTCAACAAGGAGCACAAGTGGAGGAAGCGCGGTATTGTACTGGTTCCTACGAAATTTGGGGTTCGTGTGCTTCGATTTTTCTCAACTTCCCTCGCTGACATGGGTTGTAAAATGTAGCTTGCGTTCGGTGTCAAAGGTAACCTTCAGATCTATCAGCATCGTATTAGATGCTGATCAGGCCGTAGCTATGAATCAAGGAGCCGCGTTGGTTCATATATACATGGATGGAAGTACGTCTTCTCAATTTATTGTTTTGAATACCGCGTTCTGATTCAAAATGCAGGTGTTCTGGTCGCGCACGGCGGTGTTGAGGTAAGCGGCGATTCTTCAACATCGTCATGATTACTGATGATTTCTTTCGTTAGATGGGCCAGGGCCTTTATACCAAGTATGTCCTTCAATTCTAATGCTGCGATAACCCTCACTGTTTCTCTATAGATGTTGCCAAATAGCAGCTCAAGAGCTGCGGGTTCCATTGACAGACGTATTTACTTCGGAGACCGGTACGCACACTGTGCCCAATACCGTCCCTACGGCAGCGTCTGCTAGCAGCGAGTGAGTGTATCGCTCGTTGAGCCGCGGATAGTCGCTCACATGTTGGGTAGCTTAAATGGCTACGCTATATACAATGCTTGCGTTGAGCTCAATAAACGCTTGAAGCCGTACCGACAGCAGTTGGGAGCTGATGCTACCCTTGCTGCACTTGCGGCTGCGGCTTTTCAAGATCGGGTTTCGTTGAGTGCGACAGGGCATTATGCTACCCCGGATTTGGGATATGAGTGGAAGTGCGTATTCTTCGTCTGTCAAATTGTTTCGATTCATTGTTCATGAAATGCCTTCAGCAACCAGAACGAAACCGGGAATCTGTTCCATTATTTCACGCAAGGGGCATGTGCGACTGAAGTGGAAGTTGATACACTCACGGGCGACCATACCGTGCTTCGTGTTGATATTCACATGGACGTTGGGAAGAGCTTGAACCCTGCGATTGACTACGGACAGATGTGAGCGTTCGATTAAGTTATCGGGGATTGTTTTGTGGACTCTTTGATTCTTTAGTGAAGGAGCCTTCACTCAAGGACAAGGATTGTCAACGATCGAGGAAAGCTTGTGGTTGCGACAAAATGGGGCTATATTCACGACTGGGCCTGGTAAGTTGCTTTACTCAATTTCCTCAGCGGTTCCGACGATCTATGATCAGGGGCATACAAACTTCCTGGCTTCAGCGACATACCGCAAGTGTTCAACGTCAGTCTTTTGCGGGACGCCGAATGGCCGAATCTCGGAACGATCAAAGCCAGCAAAGGTATTGGCGAGCCGCCGCTTTTCCTTGGGTGTTCAGTGGCTTTGGCAATCAGGCATGCACTCAAGTCTGCGAGGAAGGATGCGGGGATGGAGGAGCTGCAGGATTTCAGGCTGCCGCTGACAAGTGAGCGGATTAGGATGGCATGTGGTGACTTTTTGGCGCAGAAGGGAAGAGTGGAAAAGAAGGAGGGCCAAGAGGATTTCTTTGTTCACATATAATTGTACATTTTTCAACCAGGAAAGCCTCAAGTTGAATTTGCTTTCAAAGTTCAAATAGCACGGTTCGAATTTCAATGGATGGTCACCTCTACGGTATGCCTCCTGTCGCAGAGAGGACATTGACAAAGGTACCTTGAGAAAGACCATGAACAGAGATATATCTGTATCGCAGAATTTCAGATACTGACATGGACAGGAAGGAAGCAGCCTGAGATTTGTTGGCTTGCCACGGCAAGTTGCCAGAGACATGGTGTTGAATTGTCAATGGGTCTTGGCAAGTCAAATTTCATTTTCCCTGCTTTACTGTGACAACATGAGATTGAGTCCGATGAAATAAATGCTGTACTTATCCCTGCTTCTGTGTGACAACACCCATTTTGAGCGGGATATCCGTTCAACGTTCAACTTTGTGTTGACACATCATTTCCCACACTGTCAAGCACAGCCTCTTTGAACCTTGTCTTTACGTCTCCAACCCAATCTCCAACTCGTCGAAAACCCGTCGAATTCCAACGAATGGGATGAGCCTCGTCTGGTTTAGTTATCTTGTAGACCTCCCAGCTTGCGGGTTTGCTCTTTGTACTCGTTATCACGAAGAACAGGACCACAAACTATACATAGCATGATGGCGTCTGTTGTCGCTGTCTCTGGGCCGATAATACCTTCATGAACGTTCACAGATTGTATGTGGCATTTGGCTATGCTGACGTGTGTCTATGCGACATGCACCGGAGGCGTTTGACTTACTGTAGCACAGGCCACTTGATTGGCGGCGTCGACGCGTCGTTAAAAGGCGCGCGATATATATTCGGGTTCCGCCTCCCCGTACTTTGTGCATTGCCCGCCATTCGCTTCGAGCTCTACATGTCCGCTGCGGATTCCTCGACGCCCTCACCTCGAGCATCACAAATAGACGATGAATTCATGACTGCTCGTCGAAAGGACCTCCTGCAGTCTTGGTATCTCGGTGTCTCAGAAGTTCTCGCGGAAGATGCACTGCCAGTGTGGAAGGAAACTAGGGCACGAGAGAGGAGGTTATTCGCCCGGGAGTCTGTCGATGAGGCAGACAAGGAGGCGACACGCCTCGCCGAGATCCAGAGCAGCCAAAGCCGCCGCGATCGAGGCCCGGGTAGAAGCCCTATAAGTCTTCCCAGCTCGCTGCCCAAGATAAATAAGGACATGCTCAAGCCTGCATACCTCACCCTGGTCGCACAAATCTCGACGGATGACTTCTGGCTCATGCCAGATGGTAACTGGAGAGAAGGCAATCCCCTCGTCAAACACTTTTCGGGAGTCAAGCTGAATTGTCGGCTCGTCAAACCGACTTCCGTGCCGCTTTTTGCGAATGATTTCGAGGAAGCGTGGAACAATATGGAAGCGTTCATGAAGATGGCTTCCCCTGTGAAGTCCGGCAACGCAAGGCGAGGCGTATTATCGGATGTACCTCTGGAATCGATAAAGCTCCGTCACGTTTTGTTTGAGGTGAGCTGGGAAGCGCCTTTCTCCTGGTCATTTTCAAGGCTTATCGGGGATGAATAGGAAATTGAAGGCGAAGCCAGTGAGTGGAGAGCACGTCCCACCAATTGTGCTGCACATTAACACGGCGCCTAGATCCCAAAGAGGCGGAAGTCATGGAAAACTGGCCTGTCTACTCAAATGAGGGGCAAGAAGCCTTGCATGAAATGAGAGGCAGGTTTCGTGTCGTGCCACTCCCGGCTTACGATAAGCCTGGAGGAGACATCATCCCTCCATCTCGCTATTGTGCAGCTTTGAAGGGTGCCGTTGTTGAAGTTTCTGTGGCGCTTACCTACTGGGACATTCCTCCTCGAGCAGACCAGGGTGGGAGGAGTGCCTTTGCGGCGGATATTGAGCGCTTGGCTGTCTTGGTACCACCACCTAAGTCCTCCAGTAGCTTGAAGAGGACTATATCGGCGACTGACCCTGGGAGTCCCAAGAAACCCCGTGTTGCTTATTGAAGTTCGTTCTCCCTCTTCGTGCGCTCCATAGTTAATGCTAACCAGATCACAGCTGCGTCTTGTCTGTATCTGTAGTTGCAAATCGTAAATATCCTATTGGCATCCAAAATACCTGTCTTGTGTGCCCCGTCTTCCAGAAGTCGCCGCGAATCAATCTCCTCAGCCACTCTCAAATCCGCCGCTGGACCCTCCGAGTCCGAGCATGGGTAAACCGCAAGAGCTTGCCCCGGCGATCTTTGTGAAGACAAGCCTTGTTTAGTATCGACGGCATCAGCTCCAACAAATGACAAACTCCTTCCTGTTCTCTTTCTTCCACCATGACGGCCTTACGACCTCCTTCGACGTCGGCCAACACAACGCCGCCGCCGCCGATTGAATTGCGTGTCATACCCACGTGTGGCTTATCGACCTCCCGCCCAGCTTGCTCTCAGCGCGGACTCTTCACTACCTCCCTACGGAGAGTTTATATGTATTTCAAGAGACGGAGAGGTGTACGGCAATGTCTAGGACAGCAACAGCAATGCATCGGCTTCGCACTGCACCCCAGCTACACACGATAGCGATGACAACGATCGTCTCAAGACATTCGACAGATGTGCATAATTTAGGGCGTCAAGTTGGTGCATTGTCGTGAATTTCTCTGGCGTCGGGGAATCCGTGGCCTGTTCTCTGTTACCTTCATGTCGGAATATTGGCCTCAAGATAGTGGCAGATTGGACCCTAGCTGTTAGACAACAGCTCCAAGTGCGTGTGCTTGCAGATGATACGTTAGCACTGGACGACTCCTTCTGGATGAACGGTGTAGGGCCTTGATTGTCGCGGCAAGTGAAACTGTGTATCCCGCTTGTCGTAATCCGACCAGCGCCGTTCCTTGCGTCAATGGGCCACTCTAGACTGTGGATTCTCGGGGCAACAATGGGCCGTGTTACTTTTTGTCTCGATTTATTGGCCAATCCCGACCCACTCCGATATTTAGGACTACTGCGTACGAGTGCGGCGGCTTTTTTTCCCAGCCTTCCCTGCCTGCATCAATACTGCAGCAATCTCTTGCTCTCGTCTTCGGTTCCCCATTTTCCACCTTGTGGTCTGCTCTATCGGTTCTGTCAACCCATTCTGCTGGATACTGCTTGGCCTGCGGGGTACGCCCACCATCTCGAGTTCTGGCAGGTGACATTGTTTTCTCGCGATGTCTTAGCGGAGTTTACTCTGCCTTCTGGTGTCTTTCCAAATCTGCTCGTACCGCTGCCTATTCACACATCTCCTGGTTAGCAATCTCCACCGTGCTGCGATGGTTCTCGACCATATTTCCAGGACAACTTGCCTCCGATGACGCACTAACTCTTTCCAGATTCCAGATTGCATTGAAACCGCGGACTTATCGAGCGTTAGCTCCAGAGGCACGGACACTGCGTTGCGGTGAACTTTGGCGGGGCAAGTTGACTATTAATTGCCACTTGGCCGTTGCTGCCGTTAATCAGTCTTCCTGTAGATGAAGCCAACGTCTGGGGTCGAGATGTCTGTAAACGGATGCGGCGAACTGAATGAGTCCGTTACCCAAGAATTTGTTGTATGGCGGAGACGGAGGGGATTAGTACACGATTAGTTGAGTGTAGTTGTCGTATTTTTGTTGTTGAATGGGCGGGGAGTGTAAGCGTTTGACGGGTGTTATATAACGCAATGCATTTTTGCTTCACCCTCCATCCATCTTTCGGCACTTCGACTGTCGGCACCTCTTCTCATAACAATGAGAATCGCATATATGCCCCCTTTACATAGCTAATTCTCATCCAATCCCCCAATGGACCTATCCCCGCTCCTTACAATCCCTCCAGAAGTATTGGAGTATATCGCCTTCCAACTCACCTGTCTGCAACCTCTCGGTCCACCTTCTGCTCTGCTTCCTCTCTTGCTGACTTGTAGAGCCGTTAATAAACGCTTGGATGGCAACTCTGCTCTGTATGCCCGCATATTTCGGTTCAAATTCGACTCGAGTGCGGTCAGACGACGCGCATTTGTCCCCAAACCAGCGCAATATCATGACCAACTCATTCTGTACTGCAAGTTGTTGCAGAACTTGCGTGCACCTGTATGCAACGACTGCGACGAGGTGCTTTTTGGGGCTTATCTCATGATGCTTGAGAACGATGGGCGGAACGCTGCTCAGCTTACGTTCGCCGGATTGGATTCCTATCTCGACATTTATGTTCGTACACGCCTTTGGGATGGTAGACAGCAGGCACAGGGCTGGCCGCTTGATGACACGGCGTGTGCTTGTGCTTTGTGGCTTGTGTGGATGACTACAACCGAGGGTGCGCGTTATGCTTTCATGTTTCTCTCGCAATGTTCTCAGCTCTACGTTACTAGAGAAACTCAAGGAGGAATCCGCACCGCGCCGCAACCAAATGATTCAGCTTGTACTCCCTTTCGTCCTTGTACCCTTCCGAGTAAGTGTGTACTTGGGGTCTGCGCTTGATTTGGCCTTCATGATCACATAGCTAACGTGTCTCAGTACGCGTCTGCTTTTGCTCCTCCCCATCACTTTCGCCTTCCCCTTCTCCCCGACCCTATCGTACGCCACGACAGTTCGATCATCACAGCTCATGGGCCGTACCCAGTGTACCTTGACCCGGAGCGTGCGTGGTCGCAAATACATTTTGCCTCACGGCCTCTCATGGCCCCGCCCCTCGCGACTGTCGCGGCGAAACTCGTGTACTTTTCTCGTCGTGAATCCGTATCGTTCTCCGTTCCACCCGCGCTTCCTGTCAACCGTGCGGCCGCATTGGAAGCAGGACGCCACGATGTACAGCCGACGCAGGAGGATATTCGGGAGGTCAATGCGCACCTGAATAGCCGGCTCCCTGAAACGCGCGCTCCCTTTTGGGGCGGAGAAGACGCTGAGCATCCTTTGAGTGAAGTATGGGACAGCGACTGGTGGCGCCTGCGCCAGTGCTCCAATGCGTGTTCGGAACCAGACATGCGCTTGGGCCCACGCTATGTTCCCGGAACTTTCACTGGACTGTGGCAGGGTCGCATGTTGGTAAGTTCGTCGGCCAAGTTTCACTGTCCTTGAATCTCACACCGGGCAGATACCCTCAGAAGACCATCTTGCCGCCCTCGTCACAACGGGAGAATACCCTGCAGGCTTCGACGAAGCATATGTAGGTACGACCACCTTCCCTCTCTTCATGCGCATCGCGGAGCACCACTGGTTCAAGCCCTCACCACCAGTGCCGTCTCCTCCCTCAATCCCCGCCGGGTGGGACGATGGGCTTGCGAACGCATTCTTCCCGCGCGGGACGAAATTCGTACCAACCACCAGCTATCCGGACGGGAAGGGTAACGGTAAGGGGCTCGGTGTGCGGGTGAACGTCGACGGGGAGGATCAAGAGCTCGAGTACGCGACTTACGATCCGCATCGGGGGGTGGAGGAGGGGTACCATGACCCTGACACATGTGAGGGATGTCGCACGCGGGAGAGGTGTTTGCGGGACGGACGCGCGGAGGCGGAGGCGGCGGCGAGGGAGGAGTTGTTTGAGCGGATAGGTATGGGGCGAGCGGTTCCCCATCCGACTGCGAGTGCG
The DNA here is from genome assembly GCA_037176885.1 of Favolaschia claudopus. Classification (NCBI taxonomy): domain Eukaryota; kingdom Fungi; phylum Basidiomycota; class Agaricomycetes; order Agaricales; family Mycenaceae; genus Favolaschia; species Favolaschia claudopus. The sequence goes on along the minus strand of JAWWNJ010000026.1, from coordinate 79,951 downwards.
GAGATGAGGGCTGGGGGACATTGGGCTGCTTACGATGGCGACAAAGCTGACCTTGCAATGGAGGACGAGGCGCCGCCACCCCCTGCTCACGATCCTACTCGCGTTCCACCTTGTACAGGAATTCGGGATATCATTTTCACTGGCGCGGTAGGTATTGTATCATCTATTGCTCATCGTGCGCTGCCTTTCCTCTTCTGTTCTCTGCTTAATGAAAGATCCTCACTCGACGCAGACAGATCTGTGCCACGGACAAGCGTGGAACCATTTCACGTTCTATGGGCGTGTTCGACTGTGGGATGGGCTGATTGTGATTCTGCGCGTTTCTGTCTGTGTTTCCTTATTTTCCCTTCGTACTATCTCTAACCTTTCGTACATGTTCGTTACAGCCAAAACCCCAACTTGGCACGCTCTTTTTCTACGGGTTTGTCGTCGGGGGTCACAAATTTGTCGGTAACTGGCGTGTTGCTAGCCAAGACGTCGGTGTGCCGGCGTACGAGAGCGCGTTTTCGATGGCGCGACGAGAGGATTGACTCATGCTCAGTGATCCATGGTACTCCATGAAGGTGAAGAAAAACCGCACGACTACAAGACAGTGACGAAACACGAGTGGTGGTCGTTCTTGCGGCAGCTGGATCTGCCTGCTGTAGTATTAGCTTGATACGATATGCCCAATGGACAGGTAGATATAGACTCTGTCTGATTTTGACGGATGGCTGCATTGGATAGGATAGGATGGACTTGCATCTGAATCGTGTAGTATGCATGTACTCTCACTGTAATGTATAGCAGTTCGTATGTATCGAATCATTACTACTGTCTTTAAATTTAGGAGGTGGTTTAAATTCTCAGCTCTACCGCCAGTGTCCGCCCGGCTCTGATCCCCGCGCATGAATGATAACTCAGTGTTGCGACTTGAGCGGACGCCGCTAGGACATTGGCATAAAAATATGTCAGATACTTAACCGCCGGCGGACCCTCAGTGGGATCAATATCAACTTGAGTAGTTCGCGCCAGCGGGTTGAGGATTCACGGGAGAAGAGCTTCTAATGAATCTGTGAGTCGACAAAGATCTCGTTTGAGAGGTACATGCCAGTCTTGCAATCTAGATTAAGCAATCGTGGGACGATTCAAGTTCAGATGAAGATCGATACGGATTGTATCTAGTCGGCTGAGTGTGCCGGCCCTCCGATTTCGAGTGCCCTGTCGGTGTCGTCCATATATTAATTAGGGACGGCAGTAGGTAATGTTTTCGAACGCCCTTGGAGTGAATCGTTGGCTGCCAGTGAATGAAGATAAACAAATGAGGTGTTGACTCTGTGCGAGTTCTTGACAGGGAGATCTAACAGTCACTCAACGTTGAACTGTGGTGCGACAAACTTCGTATACAGCAGAAGAGCTATAGGAATAAACAGTACGCTGTCAATAACTTCGTTCATCGGTCTCTCGCCTCAGCCTTCAGAACGTGAACTTCTCGCCGACAGCCTCCTCGGTGAGGGTCCACAGTTTCTTGGCTGTCTCCTGGATGGGTACGAGAGTCGGCACAAGTTTTTTTATAGTGAGACAAGAGACTCACAGCATCGGTGCAGTGAGGCGCGATCTTCTCGTTCGCCACCACACAGTCACACAAGTAGGAACCGGGTTGATCTGAGTATAAGCGTAAAAATAATTGTGAAATTTTGAAGGAAAAGAAGCTAACCTTCGATGCGCGTGTCAAAAGCCGCGACCACAGTACTAAAGGCAAGATAGATAATTTTGAGTGTGTCGGACTGAGGGATCAGCAAGGAGATCTTACGTTGCGGCGCCTTGAGGGATGGTCTTGAATGAAAACTTTGGGTCTGGGACTCCATCGGCGGTGATCACGCCTGCCCAGAGGTGAGATGAATGAATACGGAGAATTGGCAACTTCGACACATGTCGAAATTCAATAGAACTTACCGAAGTCCATGAGAGCTGCCTTGTTGTGTTCTTTCTGCATGAGGTTCGTGTAGATGCCTAGCAAAAAACGAGATTGAATGCATATCCCGAACCCAGCCAACAAACTATAATCACCTCCTGGGTGCAGACTATAGGCTTTGATCTTTCCCCCGGCGCGCTTCGAGAACTCAGCGGCGAACAAGATATTAGCGCTCTTGACCTCATTATACCGTCCGATGCCCGTATACTTCTCCAGATTCGGCTTCACGAGAGTCTCAAAATCTACCGCTCCATTCGCATGAGCCTCACTGGAGACAATGACAACCCGCGGAGTGTAGGTCGCCGAGGCAGCGGCGAGCATCTTCGGGGCCAGAAGTTTGGTAAATACGAATGGCCCAAAGTGAGATGCGGCCATCTGTGCCTCAAGGCCGTCTGCAGTTATTTTCAGCGGCCCTCCTCCGTAGGCGGCGTTGTGGATGAGAACCTGTGGTCAAAGGAAACGAGTTTGGAAATTGACAGACGAGATCAAGCGAGAGACAGTTACATGAAGGAGCTCGGGATAAGCGTTCACCTCTGCTGCAGCCTTGCGAACGGAGGCAAGAGAGGTAAGGTCCATGTTGAGTTGACGGATGTTCGCGCCAGGAATTTCCTTCTTGAGGGCGTCTTCAGACGCTTGCAGTCTAAGAAAAAGCTAAACTTGAGAAACAGGTTGTCCCAGTAGTAGAGTGAAATAGCAGACCTCTCGGAGTTATAACCTGTAATAATGACCAAGTTTGCGTATTTCGCGATAACTCGCGCGGTTTCAAAACCTATTCCGTTCAGGGACGTTCCCGTCACCAGGACTGTAGTTAAGATAGCAAGTCAAATTAATGAGTCCTCCTCAACGTGGGCCACGCTGGGAATAACGACTCTACCATTTTTGCCACGGATTTGAGCAGCGAAAGTGTCCGCAACTTCTTCGGCGGTCGTAGAGGCAGAGAAAGTCGGTAAAGACATGGCTATGGCTGTTTAGAACTTGAGGTATCCATCAAAAGTTTATTGAGCTTTTATATTGCAGCCCCGGGCCTGCACGAGACGTCTGTAGTGAAAGATCAGAGCTAAGAAGGAATAATTTCCAAATATGGAATCGGCACTTATCTGTTGAGAAATGACTAAGGGTCCCGGCTGTGAGCTGGCGGGCCGATCAGTCTTCCGACAGCTCCTCGGTCATTGCCGACAAGTTCACCACTGTTTACCATCGCTCGACGCTCTGAGTCTCAACCTGCAGACTGCCAGGTGGCCCACCCATCATTTGCCTCTCCTCTCCGCTTAGCCAACAAATTTTCGAATCGACCTCCAAGCTCCAAGTTGCATTTGGTTGTCTCGAACCTGGAGTCGGAAGTCCCGAATCGGAAGTCGCAGTCGTGCTAGAATCTAGAGAAAATTCGACTAGTCTCTTCTGTTAGCTTTAAGCAGCATTGCGAGCCATTACCCAAGCTCTTGAACGATTCCCGAAGGATCCCTTCGTCGACATGTGTACAGGCTCTGACCTCGAACTGGCAGACGGCTGGATACTGGCATTGGGCGAGAGAATCTCTTCGAGACCTGGCAGGACGCTTGTAGCTCGGGCCACGGTCATCAGCTGCCCACGCTCAGAGCTTAATGGTCGAAGTGTTGTCGTGAAATGGAGCTGGGTCTCTCCATCCCGAACCTTCGAAGCCGATATCATAGCCAGTGCTCGGAGGCTTGCGGAAGAGGACTGCCCCAGGATGCTTCTCCATCTACCGGAAATATATCATTCGCAACGGTGCGACGGTCTTTTACTACCGTGTCATTGCCAAGAGACACTCCTCAAACATTCTGAAGGCCGCATCCTTCGAGTTATCATCCAGAAAAAACTCAGACCAATTCGAAGGCTAGAAAACCCGGACATGCTGGCACAGGCTTTCAAAGCCATCTTTGAATGTGTGTTGATGGTTCTTCTCTGTCACCGCTTCTGTTTGATCTTATGTACGATGAATACAGGCTATCGTTGGCTGTATGAGGCAGCGAAGGTAATGCACCAAGACATCAGCATTGATAACCTCATGTTCCACGAGGTCGACGGCAAGATGTATGGCGTTTTGAACGACTTTGATCATGCTCTCGACTTCGGTAAGAAATCGGAGTTCACATTCAAACAACGCACAGGGACGAAGCTATATATGGCAATCGACCTGCTTGTTCCCGACCCTCCCCAGCACCTCTACTGCCATGACCTCGAGTCGTTTCTCTATGCCCTCGTCTTCCTCGCATGCGAAACAGAACAGCCCTTTCTTGATGGCAAGACCACTCTGCAGCAATGGGCAGAGCTTGGGATGACCGATTTGTATTACCGCAAATATGTGGCTATAACTAAAGACGGTTTCCCCGCTTGCAAGGACGGTTTCGCCGGATTTCACTCATGGATATTCGAGATGGAAGAGATTTTCCGGACAGGCTTCAATGCTCGTCACGATCACGCGTCCAACGTACGACGGGCAAAGATGAGAAACATCACCGAGCCACCAGCCTTCGACCATGAAACCCTTGGCGGCGAGGTGACCTTCGACAGGTTCGCCGCTGCTATAGACGCTTTTGAGTAGGCGGAGGGAGAGGATGGCATATGCAAAATTGTGATAAGGCTTTCGTATCAAGTACTGTAGTTCTTTCTTTCTTGGCCAATGCTGCTGTATCACATTCTACTGTATTGATAGATGCAGCTGCAGCGATGCAGTCTTGAATTGGGGCATTGACGATGGAGATTGAGATTTCATCGAAGAAAAATTGCCATATTAGGATTCGGGCGTTGAATTGTATGGTTCTGCTTGTCGTCACAGCCACAGCATCCAAACTTTGACCATATTTTCGTCGCTGCTGCGGCCGAGCGGTGGACAAAGAGCAGTGTAAACCTCCCGTTAAAGCACGAACTCTGTCTCTGGTTTCTACTGGACTAAGGCTCTGTCGCACGATCGCCGAAAGCGCACAACAATAATCACTGGCCGACTCGTGTTGTTCGTGTCTTCGCCGTCATTCTCGCTGAATGCTCTGCGTGGAGGTCCCCTTGGCTCTTGAAACCAACAGCTACTGAGCGCTGCAGCATCCGGTTTCTGAACAGTTCTTTCCCCAACATGTGCCCAGGTTATGACCTCGAATTGGAAGACGGCTGGATACTGGCATTGGGCAAGATAATCACTTCGAAACATGGCAAGACGCTTGTAACCCAGGCCACTATCACCGGCTGCCCACGGTCCCAGCTGAATGGTCAAAATATTATTGTGAAATGGAGCTGGGTGTCTCCAGATCGAACCTTCGAAGCCGATATCATAGCTAGTGCTCGGAGGCTTGCGGAAGAGGACTGCCCCAAGATGCTTCTCCATCTGCCTGAAATATATCATTCGCAGCAGTGCGATGGGTTAGTGCTACCGTGTAGATGCCAGGAAATACTCCATGGAAACTCTGAAGACCGCATCCTTCGAGTCATGATTCAGAAAGAACTCAAACCTATTCAGGAGCTGGAACACCCAGATATGCTGGCTCAGGCTTTCAAAGCCATTTTTGGATGTATGTCGATGGTTTCTGACCTTCCGCCTTCAAGCTCATCGTCATCCAGGCTATCGTTGGCTGTATGAGAAAGCGCACATCATGCATCGAGACATTAGCGTCGCTAACCTCATGTTCCATGAGGTCGATGGCAAGATGTATGGTGTTTTGAACGACTTCGATCATGCTCTCGACTTTGGTAAGAAATCGGTGCCCGCATCCAAACAACGCACGGGGACAAAGCCATTCATGGCAATCGACCTGCTTCTCGAGCCTCCCGAACACCTCTACCGTCATGATCTCGAGTCATTTTTATATGTGCTCGTCTTCCTCACATGCGAAACAAAACAGCCCTTTCTCAAGCATCCAAAAGACGAGACTACTCTCCAACAATGGGCAGAGCTTGCAATGCTCGACTTGTATTACCGCAAAAATGCGGCTATCACCGAAGGCGCTTTCCCTCCTTGCAAGCACGGCTTCGATGGTTTCAAAGTGTCGATAACGTATCTCGCAAGCTTGTTTGGGCTAGGCTTTGGGAGGCGTATCATGCACGGGGCAGAGGTGAGAATGGCGGCACTTCGAGGCACTAGTGTCGCAAACTTTGATGACGGGACTTTGGGTGGGGCGGTGACATTCGACGAGTTTGCCGCTTGTTTCAAAGCAACAACGGTACCATTGATGGCCCATCACATCATCGTACAGCCACCTCAGAATCCGTCGAATCCCTCTTCTCGACGTCTTCCAAGATCTCGCGCCTCTCTGGGCTCAGCTAAACGATTCAATATACCTGGGAACTACTATATAACACTATATAACAACCTATAGACAATCTCTATACTACAAGAATTAATTTGAATTATTCCTCCATCTCCCGCTCCTCCTCAGCATTCCAATCCTCTTGGACAACAACCTCGGGCTCAATCAAAGGAATCGAAGGGGCGGGGTATGCCTCTGGTGCCAACAAGAAGACCTTTAGTGCCTCCTCCAATGCTACCTGCTTGTCGGCCTTGACTTTGAGCTGGCTGTTGGGCTTGATCCCTGGAACTCCGCGAAGCCGTAAGATCTTGAGCTGTTCATCGAGTTTCTTGACTGTTGTCTTCGATGCGCGGACCTCTGCGAGTGAGGTAAAGACCCGGATTTGGAGGAGCTCACCCAGCTCTTTGGCCTGCTGTCTCCTTTTGGCCAGTTCCTTCTCCTTCTTCATCTGCGCCAACCGCATACGAAACTCTGCCAGCTCTTTTGTACGTTTCTTCTCCAACCCACTAGCATCAAGGATTCTCGCCCTCACCCTGAGATCCCGATGATCTTCTTCAATGAGCATCGCGTCCATGAAGTCCTGTGTATTGTTTCGCCGATACATCGCCATCGCATTGTACTGGTGCAATGTCAAGCGCGGGTATGTCCTCATCATCACCCTATATCCACCAAGGGAGCCCTCGTTCGCATCGTTAGTCGACGGCATCCACACCAATTGGAGCTCGGTTGCCGATGCTTCATCAATCAAACCTCCTGGCGCAAACTCGTCCGAGAAACGAACCCAAGTATTCTGTGCACCTCGGAAGAAAGAAAGAGTAATTGCCTGAAGATTTGGGAGCTTTGGCATGAGCGCGAGAACCGCTGTAATTGCGTCCGGGTCCTCCCATTCCTTCCCGTCAAGACTGCCGCTGACATGGGAAATGTCGGATGAAAAGAGAAGGCTCGGGTCATCCAAGATGGACTGGATGTGGTCGCGAACATCCCTATGGAGTGGCCCAAGATCTAGCAGGTTCGTCTCCTCCGTTCCCGGGCCACGGACGACGCGCATGTACGGATGGGTGATGCATTGTTGATAAAGAATCATCGCGCAGAGCTCCTCTAACGTGGGGACATCCTCGAGAGCACGCCGTAAATTCAGCTCGATGTTGGTAAGCGCTGGTGTTGCCTTTGACCATTCGATAACCTGAAGAAACTCCAGATATAGCTCGCGGTATTTGATCAGCTCGGCGGCAGCAAGACCGTGGCTACCGAAGCGCGTCTGGTTTGTTGGTGGGAATCGCGGGTGGGGCTTCCCAGTTTTCGCCGTAAAGAAGTCGACGTGGCGGTCACCTTGACCAATCTTCCCGTCTTTGTTGTGGAATATAGCACCGGCAATTGCGCAAGTCTTTACTCCGTCACGCGTCGATGCCTCAAAGGCAGCTTGTTCTAGATCTGTAAGCTCGTCGGGAACCGTTGAAGCGGGCTCTAGAACGCGTTTCAAGACCGCTGCGTTGGCCTTGTTGGCAAGTATGATGGGTGGGGTGAGTCCAAGTCGTGCGTGCTCCTGCATCATCTCCGTGTTGCCGCCCTTGAAACTGTTTTGATGTTTATGCATGCAGCACCCACCCCAGAAGAACAAGGTGATCGAGCGGCGCTCCTCGTCCGAGAGAGCGTCGAATTCCGCTTCTCCGAGCTCCTTCACAAGTCGATGAACAAGGTCTCGGTCGCGAGATGTCTGCTCCGATGGCGCCAATTGATTCCAAGCTTCAAGACCTCCGGCTTCGATGATTTTGCGAGTGTTCCATGCCGCGAGGTACAGTATTGCCTCGTCGAATTCCTTCCGAGCGAGCGCAGCCTCACCAAGGTCTTGTATAACAGCCTCTTTCTTCGCCTCCTTCAGTCCCCTCGCCGTGCCTTTTTCCACTGCAGCATGATCCCCGTTTGCGCCGTTCAAGATCCGCAAGAATTCGCGGTACGTATATTTTTTGTTGAGGCGAGCGGCGAGTGGACTGGCATTGAAAGCGTCCATACTCCCCCCAATTCGGGTCTCCCATCCAGCCACTGCCTCGTCAATGCCGTGGTCCAGCGTGGAGTGTACGCCAACGCTTCGGACTTTGGGGGTCGAGGCAGGATCAATCTCGAGCTGGCCATTGCGATAATCTGGGACTCGCATCGCAATATGGCTTGCTTCGAAGTTCACACCTCGATTAGACGTGCTGTCGGCGCTGACGGTGAGGCCTGAACAGGTTTAACGAATTTAAGTAAGCAGTGATACTCATAAAGACGAAACGAAGACTTACTTTGATTCAGACCAATTTCATAGGGCAGCTGAAGCGTCGAGGCAGCAATACCGCCTTCTAACACGGCTCTGCTGACCGTTCTCGCGCTCATTGAGCGGTCTATTTTGATACCGAAGGTAAGGGCAACCTCGGACATGATCTTCCCGACATTTTTACGTGGACAGCCGCTCGAGACAATGATACGAGCTAGTCGGCGCGCCTGAACGGTGTAGATGCCTTTCTGGGTCAGCCTCCACATGTTGGGCTTCATCTTGACCCGTGCGATAGCCCGAGACATCACCGTCGCCGCTCGGGCGACCCGTTTCTGAAGTGCCCGGTTTTGATTCTTCAGCTCTTTTTTCTCCGCATGTGCCTTCAGCGCAGCCTGTCTAGCCTTCTCCCGTTGAGACGACATATGCGCAGCAATTGCAATCGCTTTTGCATTCAGCACCTGGCCCGCAAGCTTCGCATTTTCGAAATCCCGGCGCAGAGATTGATTTGCTGTTTTTAGGTCCTGGTTTTCCTGTCTGATACGTTTTTGCTGCTTCAGCAGGTCCCGAAGACGCCGCTGAGACTTCTGAAAGGCATGCTTCCAGTCCCGGGGCGGTTTTGCGTCATCTTTTGGCGGTGGTGGCTGATAAGGTACAATTTCTTGGTTTTCTTTCCCGCGTTTGAGATTCTTGAAAGCAGCAGACTTCTGAGCAGTACTGCGTCCCTTTGGCTTTCTAGAGGCTGCGGTCTTGCCCCCCACACCCATTCCTCAATCTACAATATATTCAGCTGTGAGTCCCGACGCGATAAGACGCGTTGCCATCGCACCTCCCCCCGATTTGCAGTTTGGTGCACTGTGACACCTAAGTCCGCTGTAAGTCGCTGTACCACTGATATAATCAGTATATAGGATATATGTTTGTATATGGAGGGCTCACCTACCTCTGGATAGCCCACGAAATAAATAATGGACGCGCCTCGCGCGCGTCCGCGACTTTGACGCGAAAGGTCACGGAGTGTCACACAGTGATTCCGCGTCTGATGTCACGGTTACGGACTTCAAATCTGCAAGCCGCAGTGCCGACCTGAGCAGCTTCGGCCGGCAACATGGCAAGTCTACATAGAAATATCTCAGAATTGTTCGGAACACAATTTTAATATCGAGGTTGCTGGTGCAGACCGGCCATCCGGTTATTGGAGAGAAAAAAAGGGAGAAAATCTGCTCCGAAGAATCTCTAGGTACATTCATTCAACTACTTTGAGCACAAAAATTCTGGCCACAATGTGCCGGGGAAACCCCCCAGACCTGAAGGCGATTGATCAGGTCGGATTGGGCGGTGGGAAAGTGAGAGTCACAATATGTGACATTCGGTCACCCAACCGACCATTGCCGACCCCCAGAAACATTGTTTCAAATGTTTGGACCGCTTCATGGTACCTATCAAGTTGGGGAACGAGAAGGGAGGGGGGAACGAAGAGGATGAAGAGGAGGAGGACGGAGATGAGGAGGAGGAGGAAGCGGTAGTGAGATTATAATGGTTATGACTGGCATCTCCTTCCCTCCTTGCAAAGACAGTTTTGCAGGACTTGGGTTCTGGATACTGCGGCTCACAACTCTGAGTAGTACTTCTCACAAAATAGCCGCCAAAATGGGAGACATCTCTGGCCGCAAAACAACCTTCTGGCGAGGACAATTTTGGTGGTACGGGTAACATTCAGCTACCTTGAATACTTGAATCCATTGTACTGCATTATATCCTGCGTTCTCACAATAAATTGACCTTTTAACTTTGAAATATTCAAAATCACCAAATTAGGCGGGTCTGTGCTTTGATTTCTACCACCTGAATGTTCCTGCTGGGGCGGGGACTACTGGGCCCCCCGCCACTTCTACGCTTCGGAGTGCGCTACAAAAAGAAGAAGTCTGCCTACGCCGTTGCTTCTCCCAACCAAAATGCAAAAGGTAAGAACGGCAAGGCCGTCATTCAACGCGACGCAATGGGTCGTCCTATCGTGAAACAGCGCGAAAAAAGTCTAGGGACCTTCAGGCCATTGGGTGCGGGCGGCCTGACCCATGAACTGTTTGAGAGCGACGGTCCTGGTCGCGTTGAGCTGGATGTTGCCCCGCTGCGGCCACGCATGTTGGCACCGGGGATCCCGACGCGCTTCCACGACATGGATCCAACCAGTCCGATTAGAGTCTATGGTATGCCGAAGCATATGCTGTTAGAGGTGTGTTGTATATTTTTAGCGAAATAAAACGGTAATGAACGGAGCATAGTTTCGTATGTTAGGCGCTCCGTGTTCAATCACAACTTCAACAACCCTCTCTCTTATTCGCGCTCTTGAAGAGTCAAAGGACGCGCCGGCTCGTTTAGCTCTCAACGGTCGTTCCGGTGTCGGCAAATCCTTCCTTGTCCTGCAAACCGCGCAGTATGCCGCCGCCTCTCGTCAATGGATCGTCCTATACATCCCCCGTGCCCGACATTTCGTCGATTCAACAACACCGTACCAATACTCTCTTGCGTCCAGAACCTATCTCCAACCACGCGCTGCATACCAAACGCTCTCTCGTCTCGCACGCGCCAACGCACATCTCCTCAGGCAACTCAAAGCCCAGACCGAGATCGCCCTTCCCGACGGCGGACGATCGTTCTCTGCGGGTACTCCCCTCACGGACGTGATCAATACTGGTTTAGGCGCCTCTGGAGAAGCTCCGAGTGCCGAAGTCCTTCTGCGCGCACCGTTCGTGCTGGAAGCCGTACTTTCTGAGCTCGGCGCTCAGGAGCAGTTCCCTGTGTTGATTGCCATCGACGACTTCCAAGCGTTGTGCGGTCGCTCCCTCTACAAAGATCCCCGGTTCAGACCCATCCGTCCCCATCATCTAAGTATGCCAAGGCTTTTATTAGAGTATGCTGGGGGTAGGAAGAAGTTGGTGCGTCGTTCCTTTCTGGACTTTTGTGCATTGTATTCATGATTTTCAGGCGCGTGGTCTTGTATTGACCGCTCTTACACGCTCAGACCCCCAATTCCCTGTTCCACCGCAACTGGCAGACGCCCTCCGGCTTGGTGACGAGTTTACGCCGTCGCCGAGGAGTGTGAACTACAGACGTAGCGCGCAGCTGGCGGCGTATCTAGAGGGCGAAGTGGAGGGTCAGTGTCTCTGCTATCTGCTCCATTCATACCAGTATTCATGCGCTTCGCAGAGCATCCCGACCCCTTCGCATTCCTTGATCTAGAGCTTAGCGAGGACGCGGACTCAGAACTCGCCTCAGCTTCAGAAACAGCAGATGAATCTTCCCTGGATGAAACGGAACTTGCCGAAGACGAACAAGACCCTCAATGGACAGGGTGGACTGCCTACGATTTGCCCGCATACGAGGACTCAGTGTCGCCGGACGTGGTGGACCCCTTCCCCGTGCCGAAGCCGACGGAGGAGTGGCGCACCATGGTGTTGCCGAGGGAGAATGGGGAGGACATGCCCGACGATGCGGAGGAGCTTGGAGGGTTGGTTGATACGCGGGAAGATGTCGAGGGCGAGGTGGAGGAAGTAGAAGAGGATGGATCGCTTGCGGAGGAACAGGAGGAACAACAAGAAATGGTGAACAAGAGTAGAGGTGGTCAGAACAAGGTGCGGATGGTGCGTGCGTTGAGGGCAGTTAGGGTTCCGGATGCTTTGACTGTGAGGGAGGCGGCGGGACTGTTTGAGGTGTGGATGGATGCGGGCGTGTTGAGAACCGGTAAGTCTCATTCTCATCTTTGTCTTGTGCTACATTACTTGGATTTGCGGTCATTTAAACATCAAAGACTAACTCATGCTGCTAGGTGGGCAACGGCGACTCGCTAGCCGCACAGAACTCGACACACAACAGTCGTATAGTGCTATTAAGAAGGAGGTCGACACGGATCCGGAAACTGCATATGACAGTGAACTGGTCGACAGTGTCCCTTCTGGCGCTGCTTCTTCCTCCCTCAACCCCCCTCCTTTCGCATTTCCCGCCCAACCCCAAGTCGCTACGAATCCCTCTTCGTTTTCCAGCATATTTAGCGCCAAATCTTTAGAGAAACGCAGTTCAGCAAATGCTACACCCGCGACGCCCGAAAGCGAGGAGGCGGAGTTTGCAAGGCTGCAGGCGGAGTTAAAGAGCGGCGAATATGCTGAGGTGCGTTTGTTGGAGCAGGACATCGCAGGAGAGAAGTGGAAGTGGGAGCGTGCTGTCGAGGATGTGAGGGTGGAAAGTCTGGATGCTACAAGTGTGAGGGAGCTCAGGGCTGCGGAACAGGAGGCGATGGAGGGCGAGGAAGGGGTGGTGGCAGAGGCGGACAACGCTGTGAGCGCCGAGGAGGATTTCGTGCGAGCCGCAGAGGCACTTGCTCATGAAGGTGGTGAAACTGATGCCGCGGTGGAGACACCGCTCGACCTTGGTTCTGACCCGCAAATTGCGCGCCTTGTATCCGAAGGTGTGCGCGATGCGTTGGCAGATCCCGAGTCGGTGGCGGACCTCCTGCGCACGAATGTGGCCAATGCGGACGAGATACTTACTGGGCATGAGACTATTGAGGGGATGGAGGATGAAGACGACGACGAGGATGCAGGGAGGGCTGTTAGCGGGGTGAAGGTGGAAGATGAGTCCGGTGCGGATGAGTTGTTCTTGAGCAAATATCTGGAAAGCAGTGGGAATGCACGGACGTTTGTGAAGGGGTTGATTGGGACGTTGCAGACGAGTTGATGATGCTGCGAGATGGTGGACGAATGTCTTGCTTCAAGGCAGACAAGACACAGTACTGAGGTAATACTGACGGTGGCTTGGAGAAACAAAATTACAACTCACGATGTATCTAGAGCGGAGTAATAAATAATCTGTAGAACGGCGACAAGATGGAGCGAGTGAGTTGGGCTCGAGATTCTGGACTGAGCTACAGCGTTGTCACCTACGCAGGCTAGCACTGACTGGATATACGATGTGCTTCAAACAATACTTATGATATTCATTCAAACAGAAGAGGTGCCTATTGTGGCTGATGAGAGGTTGGGTTGCTACTAGCTGTAGAGACCAAGATGTATTGATGATTCAATCCTCTCCCTCTTCCTCGCCCTCCTCACCCTCTTCGTCCTCCTCGTCCTCATCACTCAAGTCTTCGTCGTCTGCCACCTTGAACATGTTTTCCTCCAGACCAACGGCAAAGTTGTCGAATGTCACCGTCCCACCCAGAGTTTTGTCATCAAAGTCCGGGACACTAGTGCGTAGAAGTTGCGCCGTTACCACATCTGTCGCATGCGCCATTTGCTTGGCCAAGCCTGACCGAAACAAGTTTGCAATATAGGTAATGGATGCTTTGAAACACTGGAAGCCTTCCTTGCAACGAGGGAAAGCGCCTTTGGTCACAGCCTCTTTTTTGCGGTAATACAACTCGTTCATTGCAAGCTCTGCCCATTGTTGGAGAGTGGTTTTTTCCAATTTGAGAAAGGGCTGGTTTGTTTCGCATGTGAGGAAGACGAGCACATATAAAAATGACTCGAGATCATGACGGTAGAGGTGTTCGGGCTCAAGAACAAGCAGGTCGATTGCCATGAATGGCTTTGTCCCCGTGCGTTGTTTGGATGCGGACACCGATTTCTTACCGAAGTCGAGAGCATGATCGAAGTCGTTCAAAACACCATACATCTTGCCATCGACCCCATGGAACATGAGGTTAGCGACGCTACTGTCTTGATGCATGATGTGGGCTTTCTCATACAGCCAGCGATAGCCTGGATGTCGATGAGTTTGAAGGCGGAAGGTCGAAAAACATCGACATACATTCAAAGATGGCTTTAAAAATCTGTGCCAGCATGTCCGGGTTGCCCAGCTTTCGAATATAAATGAGTTCTTTTGGAATCATCACTTGAAGGATGCGGTCTTCAGAGTTTTCATGGAGTATTTCCTGGCATCTACACGGCAGCACGAGACCTTCGCACCGTTGAGAATGATATATTTCAGGCAAATGAAAAAGCATCTTGGGGCAGTCCTCTTCCGCGAGCCTCCGAGCACTTGCTATAATATCGGCTTCAGAAATTCGGCCGGGAGACACACAACTCCATTTCACGACGACAGTCTGACCATTGAGCTCGGGGCGTCGACAGCTAGTGATCGTAGCGTGGATGACGACCGTCCTGCCCTGTCGCGAAGAGATTATCTCGCCCAATGCCAGTATCCAACCGTCTTCCAGTTCGAGGTCATAACCTGGGCACATGTGGGCTCGGAAGCGAAAGGGCTATTTTAAAATTAGATGCTGCAACTCTCAACAATAGCCGTCGGTTTCAGGACCCAAGGCGACCTCCCGCTGAGCGACTCGGAGAAGAAGAAGAAGACACGAAAAATACGAGTCGGCCAGGGATTGATTTTGTGCGGTTTCAACGACCTTCTGACGGAAGCCTAGAAGAGCAAGAACCAGAGACAAGATGCTTGATGGAACGGGAGATTTGCACTGTTTCGTGTCTTACGCACCGCAGCGACGAAGATGTGGTCAAAGTTCGGATGCTGTGACTGTGACGAGAGCCGCGAGTGAGCCGCGCAACTCAACATACACAATTTTTCTTCGTCTTCGACGAAATCCCCATCTCCATCGTCAATGCCCAATTTCCAGGCTCCATATATCAACACAGTAGAATGTAGTACAACAGCATTGGCCAAGAAAGAACTACTTACTTGATACGCAACCCTTATCACAATGCATCCTCCCCCTCCGCCGACTTGAAAGCGGCCATAGCAGCGGCGAACTTGTCAAAAGTCACTTCATCGTCAAGGGTTGTATCGTTGAAGGCGGGTGGCTTGGTATTGTTTATCTGTGCCAGTTTTACTTCGTCCGCGTGATCGTTACGAGCAGTAAAGCCTTTCCTGAACATTTTTCTCATATTCAGTATCCACAAGTCGAACCCTGTGAAGCCGTTCTTGCAGGAAGGGAACGGCCTTTCAAGTATAACCGTAGTTTTCTTGTCATACAAGTCATTGATTGAAAGCTCAGCCCATTTTTCAAGAGGAGAGTTTTCGATCTTGCATGTAAGGAAGACGAGAACGTATAAAAACGACTCGAGATCGTGACGGTAGAGGTGCTCCGGAGGCTCATCAACGAGCAGATCCTTTGCCATAAATGGTTTTGTGCCTGTACGTTGCTTGGATGTGGACTCCGATTTCTTGCCAAGGCGGAGAGCAAGGTCAAAGTCGTTCAAAACACCGTACAGCTTGCCATCCACCTCGTGGTACATGAAATTGCTGATACTGATGTCTCGGTGAATGATGAGCGCCTTGTCGTAGAGCCAGCGATAACCTGGACGGCAATGAGATTCAAGGCAAAACGGCATACGGAAAAAATGGGCACACATTCGAAGATTTGTTTGTAGATTTCCGCCAACTGCTTTGGGTCATCTATCTTTGTGATGGGTGTGAGCTTCTTCTGGATCATTACGCGGAGAACACGTTTCTCATAGACATCATTGCCAAGGTTGTCATGAAGGAGTAGTTGACATTCCGGTGTGAAGTGGTCGAAGTCTTGAGAGCAGTAAACCTCGGGTAGATGATCGAGCATCTGAGGGTTGTTGTTCGTGGCCTGCTCCCGAGCGGTCCCTACGAATCCAGCTTCAGATGTCCGAGTTTTAGGCACCCAGCTCCATTTGACGACGACAGTTTCGTCTTGCAGCTGGACCCGGTCCCGTGGACATTTGATGACTTTAGCTTCTGCGACAACCGTGCCGCGCCCAATCAAGCCATGGGATCGGAAGAGTGTGTCCCCCAGCTCCAACGTCCAATCTTCCAACGCTGTCAAGAAATGCCCTTTGTGCATAATGCGCCAATAGTCGCCTTTTTTGGTGTTGTCGTTCGCCGGTTTTTCCGACACTTGAGGGGGTATGAGCAGCCCGACGTACCCCCACTGAGCTCGGGTGAAATTCCCGAAGGCGGAGAGAACAGCGAAGAAAGCTAGGTTGTCTTCGACGAAGTTGAATGGCTGGGATTTGACTATGATGGAGCGATCATAGTAGAGCAGTTCGAGCCAGTTGAATGACACAAGCACGCCTATCGCGTGACTTCGAACGCCACCATTCGAAAGCATCTCAAGCCCATAGCTTGCGCACTGCACCAAATCTTTCTCGTCCTGCGCCGTCCATTTCCCCCCTACAGCCAACGGTTCCTCAGATTGCGGAGCACTGGGTGGAGCCAGATACGAACTCCCAGTCGACTCAGGCAGGGCCCCGGAATTACTCGCCTCCTGGGTAGATGTTTGTGGACTTTTTTTCTTAGACACATGGGCAGTATCTGCTGTGGTAGGTTGCCCCTTTCTTTTCTTTGGGTTCTTTTTCTTCCGGTCACTCTTCCTGTAATCATCGAGAACCCCAGCTGTCTTCGCCTTCGTCCACGAAATTTCTGTCCAGATCCTCTGTTAATGTCGCGGGAAGATAAGGATAGCGGGCCCACATACCGTCAGGTTTGAATTCCCAGTAGCCGGGTATGTCACTCCAGTAGAACGCATCGCCTACTGGGCCACCTTCCGACAAGTGGTCAATGTTTATCCGATCTCCCTTGATCAAAGACGGGTCCACGTTCAAGACATCGGGCTTCCTTTCGCCAGCAGAACCGAGGACAATGATGGGGTCGTTTCGACAGAACACCACATTCTTGTAACCCATCTCTTTCAGATACCAATTTGCCATTTCGACGAATGGATGGTACAAATACGTCTCTGCCAGCCTGCTGGCCCCAGTCGGCCTTGCAACAATCTGGGGTTTGGCGCGGATGTATTTTTCGAGAAAGCCTTTGAACGCAGGGTTTTCGATAACGTCGCTAAACCGATTCCGCTCCAATTTCTTGCCCAATATCCAGGAGAAGAAATCCTCCACGGAAATGACCTGCATCTTGCTAACATCTTGTTTCAGAAACGGCAGGTAGTCGTCGTGATAGTGGTGTTCGGTGGATGCCATATTGCTTCCGCTTCCACCGCTGAACGGGGTGCTGTGCGTGGACTCTGTCACAGAGTCCACTGCGCTAGCGGAATTAGGAGGGGTAGTGCGTTCCGTGGCCATGGTGGTTTGTGGTCAAGTCGATGCAACGATGCAGGTCAGTGTGGGTCCTTATATACACGCGGCCTGACAGAAGTTCCAGGAGATTCTCCGTCGATGCCAACATTCACGTGCGAGCGATGAACGCGATAGCGAGGAATCTATTGTATTCGGAGAACAATAGAACAAAAAATGCTATTGTTTGTGCTCTTCTCGAATCGCAACGGCCTTGTTTTTTTCGTCATGAGCCTAACTACGAGAAGCGAATACAACAACAGCTTGTCGAGTGAGTCGTTATGTTCATTGTCTCGCTCCTTCACCGGCTGTCGCCTTGACTGCATTTGCATTCGACTAGCGCCTCTGCATTTTCCTTGTGGCCACCAAAAATTTCGTCGAGGACCGCATCACGCATCTTCGTTCCACAGATCATAGAATGCTCCTCTGCTTACCAGTCTACAGATTATCTACCGGCTGTGTGGCGCCACTTGGGTACTAGCCAGTCGTATGTTCTTCATACGTCCTCAATCCGTTCTTGCCGTCAAGTTCATTACATGCAACCGTAACTCGCATGCAACTCGAATAAAGTCTCTGTTACTCTGCAGTCGGGACCCACTAGTACTCGTTTTGCTCGTTTTCGTTCCCTCCTTCGTCACTTGTTGACTACAGCTGCTGAAGCTAACGGGGGCAGAACGCTACCATCTCAAGCTCTCGAACAACCTGCTCGTCACCATGTGCTCAGGTTATGACCTCGAATTGGCAGACGGCTGGATATTGGCATTGGGCGAGATGATCTCTTCGCGACAGGGCAGGAAGGTCGTCATCCACGCTAGGATCACCAGCTGTCCATTTCCGGAGCTCAATGGTCAGACTGTCGTCGGGAAATGGAGCTGGGTGTCTCCATCCCGAACCTTCGAAGCCGATATCATAGCCAGTGCTCGGAGGCTTGCGGAAGAGGATTACCCCAAGATGCTTCTCCATCTGCCTGAGATATATTGCTCGCAGCGGTGCGACGGTCTTCTCCTGCCATGTAAATGCAAGGAAATACTGCACGAACACTCTGAAGACCGCATCCTTCGAGTGATGATTCAGAAAGAACTCATATCTATTCGAAAGCTGGGAAACCCGGACATGCTGGCACAGGCTTTCAAAGCCATATTTGAATGTATGTCGATGTTTTCTGACCTTCCGCCTTCAAGCTCATCGTCATCCAGGCTATCGTTGGCTGTATGAGAAAGCGCACATCATGCATCGAGACATTAGCGTCGCTAACCTCATGTTCCACGAGGTCCATGGCAAGATGTATGGTGTTTTGAACGACTTTGATCGTGCTCTCGACTTCAGTAAGAAATTCGAGTTCACATTCAAACAACGCACAGGGACGAAGCTATATATCGCAACCGACCTGCTTGTTCCAGACCCTCCCGAACACCTCTACCGCCATGACCTTGAATCGCTTCTCTATGTCCTCGTTTCCCTCACATGTCAGATCACCGAGAACTCACCACTAAACTTCTGGACCACGGACACGATGGAAAATCTGCGCACCAAGAAAAAAATGGCTATATACGAAGGGCCTTTCCCTCTTTGCAAGAACGGCTTCACAGGGTTCGACTTGTGGATACTGGATATGAGGGACGTTTTTCGGCAAGGCTTCCATGCTCGTAACAATCACGCGAGCAACGTAGAACGGGCACAGATAAAAAAAACCAAGCCACCCGTCTTCGACCATGAAACGCTCGGCGGAGAGGTGACCTTCGACAGGTTCGCCGCTGCCATGGACCCTTTTAAGCAGATGGAGGGGGAGGATGGATTGTGATAAGACTTGCGCATCTTACGTTTCGATGAGCCCGCAGCACATACCTCCTCTGTTCAAAACATTCCAGGGCACTATAGTGTTCCAGACTTCGACGGTGAAACACTGGGCGGGGCGTTGGCCTTCGACAAGTTTGCCGCTAGTTCGACCGATTCCTAAGACCTTTCAACTGAAGGAGGAGAGAAGGGAAGGGGGAACGAGGCGGAGGCGGAGGATGGGGAGGATGAGAAAAATGCGCTGTGATACGTGACCTTTGTATCAAGCAACAAACGAATACGCACCTGCTCTCTTCTGTTCAACTGGATAATATTGTTTGAAGCACGCCGTCGCCACAACATGCTCCAGAAGCGCACGCCCAGGCACGCCCTCATTCGCTCGTTCTAACTTGTACCGTGACGCTCTATATTATTGTTATTTAGATACAGGGTCGGGTGTGATTTTGGCGGTTGGACGCGGGCTGCTTGCCGGTTTCCCAACTGCACCGGCCACTTAGATTATGCTTTTAACGAGTATAAAAGCTTTGATGAGACTGAGCCAGAGAGAAACGGAGGGCTTGGACGCAAAACTCTCAGTGGCAAGACTCCGGCAAGTTATAGCAGCATACATATGTTGCGGCTGTGAAGACAAAGAGCAGCAAATAGCACAACACAACTCAACGCCCAGTTCCTAATATGGCAATTTTCCAATTTCTCCTTCTCCCAGAGGCACTGCCGCATACCAAGAGAGAAAGAGAGAAAAACTCGGGAGCCGAGATGAAAGGCCGAAATTTGGTGGAGTATTAGGTTTGCCTCGAAATTTAGAGGAGGAGAGGTTCTAAATATCGTTTCATCGTACCTTTTCGATCGCAAAAGAAGTTTACTCTCGGGTCTTTTTCCATGCGACGGTAGAATTTATTACATCAACACGAGCAAAAGTCATAGAAGAAACAAAGAAGAAAAATACCTTATGTATGTACGCGTACATCTACAACTAAAGGGGAAGCTAGGTAATAGTAAGTAATTCGGACATCGAAGCAATCTAGTATGTATGTGTTTTCCGGGTCACTTTAACGGCCTCAACTTACACCCTCGCGCCTCAAAAACCAGCGAATGAAATTTCCTTCACAATCAATCAACAAACCCCCTGCTTCCCCAACCCAGACGCCGCCCCTGGTCCCGGACTACCCACGCGACTATGAATCTGACTCTGCACCCTGCTCCCCGCGCGCGAATCGTCGTAGTCGCTTCCCTCGGCGCGGAGTTCGGCGTGGCCCTGCGGAGTGGAGTGGGTCAGTAAGCGCGAACCTGACAGAAAGAGGAAGACTCTGAATTGATACTGGGAGCTGAGGCCATTCGATAGCCAGCAATTTAGCCAGGCAGCGACCGAGGCGGCGAACGCGAAGAATACAAGACAAGACGAAGAAAATGCCACTCGCCATCTTGACCAACTTATCATCAAAAGCCCTGTGCCTATACCCACTCACGATACGCTCCAGCAGCTCCGATGTAGATACGCCGGGGGTGCGTCGCGTGGGGAGGAATTTGCCTGGAAAAGAATGAGAGGCGGATAGAAAGAAAATAGCGAATGCGAGTGAGGAGGAAGGAGCGACTGGATGTAGAGTTTACTCCATTGCCGCGTCAACGACAAGGAGCTGTAACAATGAGACAAGGGTATTTGCATCGCGTCTGCAGGCCCTCCAGCCAGAAGGCCGACGCCCATAACACCCAGAGAAAAAACATCAACGCCCAAAGAGCACTCACCCAGCCCTTTACAATACGCATACACATCCTCATGACCACTGGCCTTATACGGCTCCTCATCATGCGCGACATAGTCGATTTGGTATTTGTCCAAGAACGATTGTGTTATTATCTGTAGACGTATTTATGAGCTGGAAATTCCGATATCATAACAACGAACACGCACCCAAGGCGCCTCCGGGACGACTTCGTCTACCCAGCGGCAGTGGCGGGCGGATTCCAGCCTTGGATACTAAGAAAGTGCGCGGGAAAGGAGGTAAAGCAGACGAACCGTTCCGCATGCGTCATGATGCCTCTCGCCTTGTGCTCTATGACCTGTTCGTCCGAGTTGACGCCAACGAGGAGATACACTGAAGGGAAGGCGAGCTTCGCTTGGCGCAGTTGTAGGGCATGGCTGTCGCATGGTCATCATACTTACTCAGGAATAAAATAAGCAAACCCACCCAAAATGAAAAAGATCATAAACCCCATCGGCGTATATCCTGACCGGCCTATCCGTTGGAGGCTGATTGATCTTGTACGTGCGCCACTCCTCTCCATCGATTGCCTTCTGCACGAACGCGCGGATGTCTTCGGGTGTCAGCGCCGCAGGGTCAAAAGCATTCTTGGAGATATCCGCCGGCGCGGGTTCCTCCGTCGCCTGCAACGGCTGCGGCGCGGAGAGAAAACTCTTGCTGGGGCGCGGGATGGGGACGTCTGTGGGGGTGGAAGCGACGGTAGATGTGGATGATGCGTGATGGTGGTGCGAGGGACGATTGGCCAAAGAGTCGACGCCGCCAGCTGTTGTGCTGGATTCTATGTCGCCATCGTAAGTGGGGCTATCGTATGTGGTGTCCGAGTCGGAGACAACGCTGGATGCGAGGTGGTGTCTGGCTTGTGGACGCGGTGATGGTTTTGGATGGGAGGAGCGAGGTGGCTGGCGGGGGGCACGGGCGTCGTCTGAGAGAGGGTCGTTGTCTTCTTCGGAGGCATCGTAGGCAGGAGAATCCATGATATTCTTTGGGTGTTTGCCAAAAGTGCGTTTCGTCTTGTGCGCACCTTCGCTCTCCATCGTGGTTCGTGGTTAGATCTAAAAATTTCCAAATCAGGACCTTGGCGTTGAGTCGTGTTGTCATTATCTCACGCTAAATCGCGACGTCACAGGTACACTCAAAGCCTGAAACTCAAAAAAGACCTATAAATTGTACTCTGAGTCGTCCACTGCAACCAATAAATATCGTTGTCGCAACTAAATACTCAAAGCCTGGACGAGGGGTATCTAACGCTTCACAGCAATGGCACAGAACGCGACCATTAAAAATATCGGGACCGCCCATCCTCCCCACGCCGAAGAACCTGACCGCTATTCAAGATCATCCTAATGATCAAGGTGCGTCATAACTCGAGGTAAGGTATCATACCACATTCTGCATCACAGCCTACCCGAATCCGCCCCACACACACAGCGAAACAAGATCTGGAGCAGACAGTCAGAACACGATGAGAATTAAAAAAAGCACAAGACGCATACTTGAGCATCCACCCCCACATCCTACTCCTACTCGCGACTCCGAGCAGACGAGGAACGAGCTGCTTTCTGCTTGTGATTAGA
This sequence comes from Favolaschia claudopus, assembly GCA_037176885.1. NCBI lineage: Eukaryota > Fungi > Basidiomycota > Agaricomycetes > Agaricales > Mycenaceae > Favolaschia > Favolaschia claudopus. The sequence continues at coordinate 57,318 of JAWWNJ010000026.1, read as the reverse complement.
ACGGCACGAGCACAAAAGAAAGTAAGTCTACTCGTATCGTCGAACGATACTCCACCCTGCACCCAAGCATACGCGATGGTTTCCTCATCTGGAAATCAAGTTCAGCGTCAGTAGCGGGGCACTATTAACGTAAAGACATACGAAAGTCCAAGAAGCAGACACTGTACGGCGTCCGAGTCCGAGACTGTAGAGGAGCGGACTGTAGGAAAACCACACTGGAACAGCTCAAAATGAGCACATCGACCTGGATGTAAAAGACTTATTACGCACTAGGAACAAGTCTACGACCGCAGTTCAAACATCGGCAACCTCAACGCCAAGAGGCCGAAAACTGGAAACAACTATATAAGCTACACGTCAAACGAAGCTGCACTGGGAGCTCTAACATCGAGATGACCAACAGGCCATGGAGTAGGAGCCTGCAAACAATGAGTACAGTAGATACAGAAGGATGGAAATGACATACCAAACTCGACAAGGCCACAACCGATCCAACAGCGCGCCGACGAACTCCGATACAAAACCTATGACTCCCATATTAGCGGAACGGCAGTGGAAAAACAGTTCAACGTACAAATATGTGGGTAAGAGACATCTCCCCACGATGAACGCCAACAACAACATACGACACCTAGAAGAGGGTATCTGAGTTGGCGAAGCTGCCCCCACAGAAACGGTCCAACGCACCAAGATGCGGGTAAGGTAACACCTCCCCACAGTAAACGCCAACAACACGCCCCGAGAGAGGGTCTGGAAATGCCAAAAGTCAGCAAGGGCAAGAAGGCGAGCGACGAAACAGGGCAGACATAAAGAACGCGATTAAGCGTGAGCTCTCAGGATTTGACGCATCGTCGGCAAAGAAAAATGCAAAGCAGGAAGCGACGGTAGAAGCACGGGGGTATCTGAGATTAAGAGGGTATATGGGCTCGCACGGCCGCGAAAGGAAGCAGATTTGAACTGGAGAGAGGGTATCAGCGCCAGGCTAGCAAGAAACAAGGCAAACCAAGGGTATATGGCGACAAGGCAGGGGCAACGAGAGGCGATCAAGCAAGAATGATGTTCTTCTTGCGACGACAAGTCGGGGTTGAAGGCTTGCGAACGAGAAGATTAGAACAAGGACGACTCGGCGAAAGAGAGACGCACCCATCCCAAGAAAATCCGAGCGTAAAGGATGAGCGGCACCGAGATCATCACCTAAGAAACCCTTAGCAAACGAATAAAAGGCGGATTAAGACTCACTATATTCAAAACCAAGTCGAACTCTGCCACTACGCACAGCGTAATCCCCCAACCCCAGCCAACGACAACAAGCCCAACACCAATCGCGAGAACTTGAAGGCATTGAAGAATCAGCGCGACGGGACCGTAAGTGTAGACGATGTAGAGGATAGCCAAAAGCACGCAGGAGCGAACACGGCTCCGCAAGAACCAGGGGACCCAGAGAAGCCACCACTTGACGTAGGTGAGGAACACGCCGAGCAGCCATGTTGAGGTGAAGACGTAGAGCCAAGCCCAAACAATTTTGAACCACACCGGAGGTCGCCCAGTCAGAATGTCGATGACCAAAGGAGCCCAAGGGTGAATCTTGGACCAAACGAATTCACCAGTGATACCCCAGTGAGAGAAGAAATCGCAAGCCAGCTGAGTAACGGGATGCAGGCTTCCAGAGAAAGGATCTCCGCCGACGATGTATTCAATCCCCCCCATAATTCCGATCCAGAGGTATTGCTTGGCGAGTAGGTCGTTGAACGGGAACTCCTTCGTGTCCCACCATTGCCGTAGAAGCGCCGTGATTGAGGCTGCAATTGGATGCATGTTACCGGAGGGAATGGCTTGAGTGGCGTGACGTTGAATGTATTCTCCGACACCATCCCACAAATACTCGTTGCTCATGAGGTCGTCTACGGGCATAATGCTTGTCGTCCACCATTGGCGAAGCAGGTCAGCCGCCAATACTGCCGGCGGCTGGAGGTCGTCGAAGGGATCCGCGCCGCAGAGGAAAGGTTGAAGCATTCGCGCGACGAAGTTCCACAGGGTGTCCGAGTTGCCGATGTAGCTGATGATCGTGTAGACGCCGCTGACGAGTGAATGGAACTCGAAATTCTTTACGAATAGCCAGGCGAGCTTCCAGCGGTCTTGCCAAATCGCCCGAATGATTTGAAAGATGAGGCTGAGGAACCAGAGCAAGAGCCGAATGAGCCAGTGGCGAGATTTACGAGGGACTTCGGCTGCTGCGGCCCCAAGGGACGGAGGTTGAGGAGGTTCTTCGCCATTGCCAGTGTTTTCGTAATTGCCGTTGCCGTCGGTTATATCGTCGTCCTGAGAGTAGCCGTCACCTGGCTCTAGCGGACAGCCGTCCGATGGATCGCGTCCCGAAGGAGAGGAGGAGGAAAAGAAACCCTTGAACCCAAGAACCGCGACGAGAGACGCAACAACCGCGATGTTGAAACCTAGGACCATCGACACTGTCATTAACGCGTCGTTTTGGTATAATATCGTCCTAGTAGGGACGTATACGCCGCCAAGATCCGCGATGGACGGCGAAGGCGCGATTATGTCGGGTGCTTTGGGCCGGATGTCAGCGACGAATGAGGCGACTTGAAGACCTATCATGACGCCGCCGATGAGAGGGTGAAGAACAACTTTGCGGCCAAGCGCAGAGAACGCGAATGCAGCGATAAAGGACATGATACGCGTGCAACGAACGTTGAGGGAGACGCGAAGAGGTCGTGTCACGCCAGAAGGTGCTTGAATCCGTGACAGTAACATGTGTCACTAGATGTCACTGACTGTCACAGTGTCACGGCCGTGGTACACTGGTACTTGTGTAGGCTCGTTTCACCCTCTCTTGTATGGGGGACGTGAAATCTGAAGATAGTCGTTCAGATCACTCAATACAAGAGAGGCTGGAGTTAAGCTGTAGAGGCGAGTACGAGTCGCCTCGGAGTTTAAAATTTTGTGGCTGTTGACACCGCCAAGTCATCAGTACTGCATCAGTCCCATCAATTATAGCGAGAAAGAGGCCAGAAAGAAAGACATAGTTCACCCAAATTCTGTCTCCTAAAATCCGCAAAAAAATTGGGGAGCCTCTCAAGACTCGAAATTTGCATATCCAGGGGTAATGACTGGAATTAGTGCTTGTTGTAGGGCAGCAGAAGGGTGCATCAAAAATTTCAAACTCCGAGGTGACTCGTACTCGCCTCTACAGCTTAACTCTAGACTAGTACTTGTGCAGACTGTGCTCTTGAAGTTGAACCACTGGCAGGATGTCGACCTGTTCTCAAATTCAAACTCAATCCATATCTAACCTTGTCGCCTTCATGCAGTCAATTTTGTGACACAATCTATCGGGGCCCAGTGTCTTGCCCACCAACACAGCTGCCGTTACAGCGGCGGCGGCGTTGTCGCTTTTTCGCTTTGACATGAATCCTGCAGGTACTACGAGGACAATGTGTTGTACTTAGCATAGGCTGTTTGCTGCAGACTACTAGATGTATCCTGTTGCTGGCAGCCTTCTTGGAGAAGTTCTCCCCTTTTTTCTCGACCGTGAGCAATGTTTTTTTTGGCTTCACGTCGCCCCAGCTTTGTGCTTGGGGAATCTCCCTCTCTTTTTTGTTATATCCAACCGTCTCGTGCGGCGGCAATGTCGACTGCCAGTTCACGGCTGTTTTCCTTCCGGCTTTGGCGGGCCACATCGACTCAAAAACATTCTTCAATTATCCGGTTGCATCTGTCAGAAGACAACAAGGGGACAACAGGCCCCCGGTCACTGACATATAGGTCTGTAACATCCATAGAGTAAAACAACGTCCAATTTGAGAGGTCTATTTGGCGAACCAGCCATCTGACAGAGGTTTTGACTAGATAGGGCGATGCAGCTCCTCTAAACTAAGCGTTTGCGCGCATTTTCAGAAAAAAATCGTGGTTTTTGAAGCCGCCAGAGCGCCATCAGTGCTGAAAAATAGAGTAAATCAGGCCAAAATTCGGGTTTTCAATGTTACAGACCTATATGTCAGTGACCGGGGGCCTGGGACAACGCGAAATGGAGTCTTCTGCGTGGATCATAAAAATCCTCGAGGAGATCTTTATCCTTTCTTACGCTAATTGCCAATCCTTTGTCTAGCGAGTGATGCAAATTTCTGACTAGTAGATTCTGGGTCCACGAAATCCTACGCGTTGGAAGTGGACACGACCGCATTATACGGTATGGATCATTTTTAGCGCGTCGACTCGAAATAAGGGGTACTACTTAGGAGCGTATCTCAAACGACAACGTCGAAAGTTTCTTCGATTCACGGACCCGTTGTGATACTGATAGAGATCAGCGCGAGTGCAGTTTCCCGATCAGGCATTATGAAGGTGACAACTCTCAAAAAGTTATGCCAGTGCATGACCTGGAAAAACGTTTCCTCCTTCTCCCCCGCCACCCATGGCCCTACTCATCTCCCACATTACCGTTGGCCAGGCGGCGACGGTCATTAACGTCCTCATCGCGTTCCTTCAATACACGCTTGCGCTCTCTATCGTCGCCCTCCTCATCTACTTTCTTCCACCCGTCAACACTGCAGTGGCATGGAACGCCATCGGCCAGTCACTCCACGCTTCTCTATGGCCAACCCTTCTTCGTACCGGCAAGCTACGGGGCTCTGGCTTTCGTGTCATATTCTTCTCATATCTTTCAATCTTGACCACTCTCCTTGTGGCAATTGCTGGCGTGGTCATGCCTCTCGGATTAAGCATCGGGGCTGATCGCCACTCTCCTCTAAAATCAGCACCCGCATCCTTCGTAGCGGACACGTCGCCATTAGGTCTCGCCACCGCGCCACGGCAGAACTACGCGTACGGCCGTGTCTGTGGCGGCTTCGGCCCTGTGGACTGCCCTGGGAACGCTGTTAACACCAGTGTCATTCCCGATTCCATTATCGAAAAGTTCAACACTACGAAGTACAGTACTTTCGGTATGGAGGTATGTTTCCCTGTTTCTTCTTCCTCTGATTCACTTCTCTGAGCCTCACCTCTTCCGTAGTTCAGGCGATACTATCAAGGCACGGCTGGTCAGTTCGCATGCTAGAGATTTGAAGCATGCGCTGAATTGGCATGCAGGGCGTAACTACTCGATACTGATTCCCCAAATCGCCACGACCGAGTCTATAATCTTGCGCGAGGGTATCTTCGCCATCCGTGGACTCATCGTCGATCTCGATAATCCTGGCGTAGGGCTGTGGAACCACAGTCTTCCTACGGGGACATCGCGCGGAGCGACTTGGTCCGAAGATGTCTTATGGCTGTACGATATCATTCTCCCTCGCCTTCACGGAAACGGCCTAACCTTACCCTTTCATAGCGAACCGGTTTCCGAATGCGTCGACACCAACATTACTGTCGATTACACTCTACTAAACAGCGCTATGTCAGCGAATCAAGTCAATGATTACAGCCTAGTAGACCATGGAGGCTTTTACAACCTCACCAAGGAATATCCGCCACTAAACAGAGACGGTCAGAATGTCGACCTCCGAGAGCACGCGTACAAGGGTGCGGTATTGAGCAACTTCTACACCATGTTTAATCTTGGCAATATCACTCGAAACGCGTCTTATGCTGGTGCGTGCCATCTTGCTATACTTGACCATCCACCCACTCAGTTCGAATCCGAATGCAGGCAGAGCATTCCCCCTGAGGTGGACTCAAACAAACTTCTTCGGCGGGCAAGTGCAGACCGTTAACATGCTGTATATGGGCCCTGTTACTACCGACAACGTCACAATCACCGGGGGAGACATAGCAACCTCGTGTGAAGGCTATGGAGGTCAAGACACCGCCAACATCTCGAACGTCGCTGTCCATTCTTCGCTGTTTTTGGGACCTCCCCAGAGGGCCGATAAGGGCGACCCTTTGTTACCCGGCGACAACTCAACGTGGAGTCAGCGAATGTTCAGTTGCGCCAGCGGAACACGCGCTCGCATGCAACGCATCACCTTCGGGTTCAACGGTACAATGGATCTCGGTTCGCTGGTCATATCCCGCAGCAACATCGACTCACCCGTGCTATGGGCTACCGAAAACACCGGTATGAACATATCCAATGTCGATATGATATGGGGGCGCGTCCCGGATTCGCTGCAAGATGACCCCAGCCTCCAAACAATCCGTAGCGACGTTTTCTACGTACCCGCGGGTTCAGCCGATGTCTGGGGAGTAACTACAGGCGGGGTGCCCAGCGTGCTTCCTGCCCTGGCATGGAGCACTATCGCGAAACTCATGACCAACAAAAATCTCGTCGACTACTCCGGGGCCTCTAATTACGGACTGCTCCGCAAGTTCCAGCAACTGATACTCCAAGACCCAGGGAACGGGGCGGCGCAAATCCAGAAGCTCATGTGGACGGACATCATGGCTAACACTCTAGTCGGGACAGATTCTCGCACCACGTTGATGATCGGAGAGAATATCTCTGCGGTCTCATACGACCTGCGATATGCCATCCCCGCATTCTTGCTTCTCCTGCTCTGGCTACCCATATTCGCCGGCGCCATCTTCGTCCTCATCACCGGCATGCTTCAGATGTCTTACCTTCGATTCCTGATAACGCATACTGGCCCCGGACGAATCGCGTTGGGCGATTCGGCCCTGCGACCGATGCACAATGGACCAGGATCATTCCATCCTGGCTATATGACACCCACTACGCCCATGGCGGGCGCCGCACGTGCGGAAGACGAAACACGGTGGGCGAAGCAGGCCGGCACCACGCCTGTTGGCATTGACCGAGTGGGTCCGAATGCCGTTGCGCAAAGCCAAAAGGGAGAGTTTTTCGCCGTTCCCACTTACCCACCTCCCTGATGCTAGCTCTCCTCTCGCATTGCACATCCTCGTTATTCTACAGCATACTATGTATTCATTCAACATCACTAAACTATGCTACCTTTGTCGTAAATCCAATCTTTTTCTTCGGGCCATCACGCTCTCGGACCAAGCAACTCTATCTCCTAGTCGTCCGGTAGGGGTAGCTGAGCCAGGACTAAGCTTGAACCTACGCCTTGTCCTGAAAAGTGTTGCAATTTTCTTGTCCGCTTTTTCAGATCGACAACGGAGAAGTTTGATGAGGACTGATCCTATCATTCGGCGGCTTTCGGCTGACCACACACCGTGACCCCAGGTGTATGAAAACCAGATGAAAACTTCAACGGAAAAGCGCGGCTTTCGAAATCGTCCAATTCGAGTGGCTTTTTCAAGCCAAAATCGACCCATTTTCCGGACAAGGCTTGACGGGAGCTTCCCGGGGCCTCTTCAGGCCTCCTCGCGTCTCCCTCAACCTCGCGGGTCCTTGCACGCGTACTACTTATCAATAATCATGTTCTCTCTCGCTTCTTTCGCCTTTTCTTCACTTGGTCGCAAGGCTGCGCTTCGCCCTCTTATCGGTGTTACGACAGGTCTTCAAGTCGCCTCGTTCGGCGCCAACATTCGGTTCAACTTGAAAGCACCCGACATAAGTAATCACACCTTCCATCGCGAATCTCGGCGGTGTATACGACCCTACCAGGACGATACTGTATCAAAAGGACGCGTCAATCTCGGTGTCGATGGTCCCAAGTTTCAACATCGCGGTTGTCGCGTCTCTCGTCGCCGTTCTTAGGTTCAAGGGGTTCTTCCCCTCCTCCTCCCCTTCGCGACGCGATCCATACAACGGCGATTCGCCAGAGCCAGGCGACGGCTGCTCTGAGGACCACGGCATCACCCATGGCAATGACGAAGGACCTCCTCAACCTCCGTCTCCTGGGGCCAAAGCGACCGAAATCCCTCGTAAACCTCGTCACTGGCTCATTCCTCTCTTGCTCTGAATCTTGTTTCTCAACCTCGTCTTTCGAATCATTCAGGCCGTTTGGCAAGACCGCGCGCTGAGTTCCATTCACTCGGCAGCGGCGTCTACATGGTCATCTGCTACATCGGTAACTCGGACGCCATCTAGAAAAACAACGTCATCAGTTCATCGCCCTCTTGTTGCTTCTGCTCTGCCACATATACCTTGGTTTCTCTTATTTCTCGTTAACCTACTGCTAATACCCCCTCTTATTTCAAGCCTGCTTCCTTTCGCGGCCGTACGAGCACCTATACCCCTTATACCCAGATACCCCCGTGCCTTTATCATCGCTTCCTGCTTTATATATCTCGTTGCCGACCTTGCGTCAAGTCCCAAGAGCTCTCGCCTGACCGCGTTCTATATGTATGCTCTCCTCTTTCGCCTTCTTATCCTTCCTTCCTTGCTAAATCTTGCCATTCCAGACCCTCTCTCGGTGGTTGGCTGGTTGTTGGCGTTCGTTTACTGTGGGAAGGTGTTACCTCACCTGCATCCTGGTGCGCTGGACCATTTCTATGGGGGCGGGCTTCACCAACCCACGTCCCGTCTACTAGGTTGTATGTTGTTGGCATTCATTGTGGAGAGAAGTCTGCTGATCTGTTGTTCCACAGCTATTCTGCCAACATGGGAACCATAGGTTTTGTACCGGAGTTAATTTACGTGCTGCTAGACATCGGCTGCGGCCTTCTCTCAAGTTTGGTATCTCATTCCCGTGCTTCTGCTTGCAGGTTTCTACTCTATGGCCTGTTGGCCTCTCAATGTTAAAGCCCCCAGTGCACCTTTGTGTTTTCAGCCTGTTGGTGTTGAGGCTGCTGATGTTCAAATTGCGGTGAACAAATACCAGGGGCAGAGAGGTCGCAAGACAGTCATTGTGCTCAAGGTTGTATTCTCTAGCCTCTCTGCCCCTGGTAGTTGTTTGGCATGGATGGTGTTGCAGCACTGCTCAAGTTCGAAGTGGGTCGAAGGGTTTTTATGCTAGTTCTTCGAGTCTGTTTGTTGATCTCTCTGGAAGGTGAACTAGGGTCCAGACAGAGAACAGTGTATTGTGACTTCCAGAGTGGTAGAACAAAGTAGATGGAAGGGTTGTATGTCATTGTTGGGATAATTTATGGATTCTGTCTGTTTTACGGTCGGCGACATGACTTGGCCGACATTCGTGACCTGCCCGTTACATTCACCGACTCGAGCTGTTGACCTCGACAGATTGCGTCCTAGCTGTCGTGCGCAGGGCTGCAATGGGGAGAAGAATGGCGAGAGGCGCTGTAGGACTCGATCAAATCGCGACGAGAAATCATTTAATCATTGATTGTGTTTGGCTTTCTCGTCCATGGCCTCTGCAGCGTCGAAACGGGGCAGACCACCCAATCTCACCTTCCAGCCTCCCCACGCTGCCCCCACCATCGAGCTTGAGAGTCCACACGACGACGAAGGCCTTGACCTCGACGACGACCTTTTGGACTCGCCTGATCCCCTCTATGGTTCCGACGAGGAAATAGACATCACAAAGTCCCTCGAAAGACTTGAGCAGCTTCGCCAGAATGTCCAGCAGAATCTCAGGTTGCGGCCTATCCGCTCCAATGGCTCTCTACCAAAAGTCCAACTTGGCGACACTTCTCCTTGGGATCCCGACATTAACAGCCCTCAATCTAGTCTTTCTGCCTACTTTACTCCTGCAGGTGAAGGTCCGCTGAGCGCAAAGTTCGTCGGGTCGACCCCTCCACCCGTTCCGCCTCCCAGAAAACCTCAGGCCGTTGAGCCCGGTGTGCTCTTTCACCGGCTTTCTGCACACCGACGACCACTGGTGATCGACACTCGACCGCCCGCGGCCCATCTAGCCTTCCACATACGCGACAGCGTCAATCTCGCAATACCTTCTCTCATTCTCAAGCGCACCAAAAAGACTCCGTTCCAGTCACTCGACGCCTTGCGCCAGTATGTAACCACTGAGAAAGGCAAACGCGACTGGGACATACTGTTGAGCCCGGGTGGGCCTTGGGACGGCAATATCGTCGTTTACGCAGAGGAGGAGGACATGACGCTGCTACCTATTCTCGGCCCCCTGCTTTCATATGGCACTGCCGATTATCTCAAGGGTGGCATATCGTCGGCCGGTCATCATCCTGACCTCCAAACTCTGATCATTTCCGACACGGACAACCACGAGCGCAACAGCGGCCTGTTCCAGCTCGACACAAATGCCGCGTCTCGCTCTAAAGCTCTACCGGAGATTGACAGTCGCTCCTCCATGGATTTGTCCGCTCTCAATGTCGCCTTACCACCACCGCGCTCCCCACTTCCCCTCATGTCCTCCGTCATGTCCTCCGCAGCAGCTTCTATGTCGCTCGACACAGGAATCAACGTCGTCGACGCCACTCCCTCCCCACCCCCCTCACAAGCCGGCTTCCGTCGCCCCCCTCCTCCACCACGGCGACCATCAGCGCCAAACCTACGCAGATTGGACACCAAATCCGCCGAGCGCCTCAGATTATCCGTCCGCCCCGTCCCCTCCAAATCCCTCACCTCCCTCACCTTAGCACCGCTCTCCCCGAATCCCATCACCATCGCCTCCGCCCCCTCCCCCGTCACGCCCTGGTCGCTCTCCTCACCCGTTTCGGGCCAAGGAGAATTTCCCACCGCGTACTACACACCGCCGCACACCCCCGGCACGCCCAAAGGCTCGAACGGTTTCGGTGCTGGCGGGTTCCCCTTCAGCCGCGACCCTCCCGCAACCGCGCGCCCCGACGACCCGCCTTCGACGGAGGAGCCGATGGCAGAGTTCGCTATTAGCACGATTCTGCCGGGGTTCTTGTTCCTTGGCCCGGAGTTGACGCTGCCGGAGCATGTGGAGGAGCTGAGGAGTATGGGGGTGAAGCGGATATTGAATATCGCGGTCGAGTGCGATGCGGATGATCACGGGTTGAAGTTGCGGGAGGCGTTTGAGAAGTATGTGAAGATACCGATGAGGGATACGGTTGAGGAGGAGAATATTGCGAGGGGGGTGAGGGAGGTTTGTGAGATTTTGGGTGCGTTTTTCTGTTTCATTTCACTTTTGAATCGATAAGAAGTGCTAATACGAGATCATAATTTTTCAGACGACGCACGGCTGCATTCTTCCGCGACCTACGTGCACTGCAAAGCCGGAAAGAGTCGCTCCGTCACCGCTGTCATGGCGTACCTCATCCACGCAAACCACTGGACCCTCTCCCGCGCCTACGCCTTCGTGCTCGAGCGGCGCAAAGGCATCTCCCCCAACATCGGCTTCGTCTCCGAGCTCATGACTTTTGAAGAGGAAGAACTCGGCGGCAAATCCATCGGCGTTCAACCCTCTGCCGCCGACTCAGGCGCAGGCGGCGGCGGCGGCGGACCCGGCGCAGGCCACGCACACAACGCCAACTACGGCGTCGCAGCCGGCTCCCGGCGCGGCGGACACATCCGGGAAAGTCTCCCCCCAGCCTTCGCGCAGACGCAGTCTTTCAGCGCTGCACCGGATGCGCAGGAGTTTGCGTCGGCCGTGGGCGTGGATGTGGGTGGGTATGGGCAGGAGATGGAGATACGGGATGCGGCGGGGCGGTATAGGCATGCGAGAAGGGCGCCGGTGGATGAGAATACGCTGCAGCCGATGAGGAGGGTGAGTAAGGCGGGGTTGGAGAGTTCGGCTTATGGGTATACGGGGTCGTGACGTTGGCGTCTGGTGCGGTGTGAGGTACGGTGGAGGGTTGCACGATGCCGATGAGGATTGTCCTCATTCTTGTGCCTACCTGCATATTGTGGGGAGCGACAGCTCACGGCGCATATTATATCCATTCAATGCTGCTTCAATTCCAAAGCAGCTTAGTAGCCAGCTCGTCAGCCCACGGATCCACCCCGTTTGCTGTATATAAGTATTCCCCATGGCGCGCGGGCGCGTCGTGGTCTCATTATCTTTTGTCGTCGTTTTTAGGTGTAAATAGGTTAACCACGATACATACTTATGAACTTACTCTACTACGTGTCGACGAAGCCTCGATCATGCTTCTCTCAGTTCTGGTCGAATATACATATGTGGGGTTGGGCGTAGCATTTTGCGTGTCGAGGCGCGTTTCTTTAAAGTGAGATACGTCAGGGGAGGTGGAGGAGGAGCACAATGACAATCAGGCAGTCGGCATATCCTAGCTTATGCGGACTAAAAGCCTTTTCTGACAAGGTCGACCGGAAACCATTGTATCATGCCAGAGGCCATGATTCTGGCTCAGTGGCTGGGGTCAAGAATGCGAACCAAAAAGTATGTATCGTAATACATCACCCACTGGTCTGTGTAATACTACTAGGAAAAGTTAACGTTCATTGGAGGGTCTGAACTTGGTCCTGGCCCAGCTGCCTTTGTCGGTTTAGTTCTCCAGGAGATAGTGTGAGGTCCGTCCTCCGGCATCTGGAACACTACTTCCATTGATACTAACAACACCTACATCGAAAAATGAGGCAGTCAAAATAATATGCTGCTGATAGCGGATTAGGCTCACTCGACCAATAACGTCCGGGCCAGTCCATGAAACTCTGGAAGAGGAAAACAGCAAACTCTTGGGCTGGATTGCGCCGAAGTGATACAATTCCGTTCCAACGTGCGTCATGGCCATTTCGGGAAGGGTCCAAAGCTCGAGCGCCATCATGGGACCACCAATACTGAGCTCTACTGTTGGCCATGGAGGGTCATTGTCAGCCTTCTGTGGAACGACGTAGTATCCCGGCTGAGCATTGGGATCCTCTCTTCTTCGAGCACCTTTAATCTTGACATAGCAGTCTTGCGCAAACTCATCGTCTACAAACCAGAACGGGGAGCCTGTAACAAGTCAATATTATGCAAATAAGCAAGTTCCGTAGGGCCCAGGCAGGTATACAGCCCTTCCGCCGAACGAGATATATCTACTTGAGCATCATTATAGTGTCACTATGAAGTGTGAACTCGAAGCCAGACCCAAAGGAAAATGATAGCATGATTGTAAACTCTTGAGCAGCCTAAAAAATTAACGAGACATGAAAACTAAAACTTCTCCCAAAAGCTCACCAAATGTTTCCGAACTTGTTCAAAAAGCGTCTTGCAATAACGTCAGTTCAGTTTTAGTTGCAGGAACAGCAATTATCACCATGGGCTTGTTCGGGGCTTTTTTACGCCTAAGAGTGGTTTAGGCAATACATTGAAATATCAAAGATACAGTGACCGACAAACGACGACCAAGCCCTACGATACCGGAGGCTGGAAACTGCTCGAATGCTTGGGTAATTTCGGTGGCGACCCCAAATGTTACAAGCACCCAGGCCTTGTTTGGCTCTTGGCTAGGTGGATTCCAAGGTGGAAAATAAACGTAATCCCTGCGTGATTCAAACTCTGCAGGTGCATTGATGATCAAATAGGTTCTTAATTTGGAGAGGAAATAACATACTAACGGAGCTTCCATCGCCATAGTTGGCTGAATGCAGCGTGCCTTTGTCGACTGTAGTCGTTCTTCCCTCAAAATCGACCCAAAACAGAGGGTTTGCGTCGCCATGTGGCGAGCCTGTTGGCGGGTTGGAAGTGCTCTCTAGCTTGATATCAAAGACCCAGCTATAAATTATCAGCTATAAATTAACATTCAGCATTGCCGGGAAGCTCACGTATCATTTGAACCTGGTCAGTTAGGGATCAGTAAATTCAGATGAGACAAACTTGAGCTCACCCAGATCATACGCAACAGGAAAATGTCGGCTGTTTCGTCGTGCCGGGTTCCGCTTGTCGCCGAAAATCTATACAAAAAACGAGGATGAATGCGAGTTGAGTGGGCTGTAGACCACATACCAGAGTTCCGATTACCTGGGCGCCTGGTGTATCTCAGTCCATGCGCTATCTCATGGCTATGATTGCAAAACTCACCAACTCCAGTTGTATGCGCGACTGTCATGTTCCACTGGTCATAGGTAGCCGAAGAGGCTCGAATTGAATCAGGACCGCCATCAGAAGTAAGAGCGGACTGGTTCTACTTGGAGTGCGATCAACGGCGGGCTGCGTGTTGGCTAACATGTCTTTCGAAGGTGATGGGATGGTCTGCGTAAGGGCAGAACTACTTTCGATGGGGGCAGGAGCTGCAGAAGTGTTCGGGATCGCTACGAACCGCGTCGAATAACGCCTGCCGGTGCGTATGGCCTGCGTCGTTGAGAAATGAACGCAAAAGAGGAGCTTCAAACTCACATCGGCAAGCACGTTTTCTAGTGTAAGCGCGGGGATCTGGAGCGCAATCCCAAAAGTTTCCGGGCCTTCAGCCATGCTTTGTGAGGTGACATTATTATGCGTTCAAGGAGGTCTTGATATATGTGTATGTTCCCCCTGCCAGCTCTAGACTGAACATCTCTTGAATTCAAACGTCAGCTATGCACGAGGCGAATGAAACTGTGGGATGAACGGGGCCCAAACACAGAATTGAGATAAAGATTAGTGGCAACTTGTCTGGATAAGGAAGGGAGGGTATTGGGGACTGGGAAATAGAAGACCCTAGAGAGGACATACATGCTCAACATGCTCATAAACAGCGTTGTCCCTTCCCTGATCAATGGCATCCATCGGGATGGAACTAGTGCCCCCTTTCTCTGAACATCGATAAGAACAAGTTGGCAGTGACGCGAGAACAGATCGGTCGTTCGTCGATTCAGCGAAGACTAGGCACGCAGAGAAAATCCAAGAGTATGTCGGGCGGACACATGTTCAACGTGCGTGATTGTCAGAAGAAGTCGCACCCAACGGAACTCGAGGACGTTACGTGGTCAAACTGTCGAGCCGAAACAAAGAAAGTCATGCAAAACATCAGGGAAAACTGGCTTCCCTAGGTAGCGCCCGATAGCACCAATAGATGGGGTAGACTGGTAGGCAAGTATATGACCAAGTAGAAGCTGGTAGCGAGGGGGGGTCTCCAGGTAGCGCTGGGTAGCAATGGCGGGGGCGCTGGATAGCAGCTGGTAGATGCCAGTAGTTTGTCGCTACCAGCGCTACTGGGGCTATTCAAAGCTGGATAGAAGGCACAATGTACAAAAGATTCAATAATGGAATAAATATTTGGCGGCGGCGAAATAAATAACATGTAGGAAAGAGAAAACAAATTTACGACAGATCACCATTAACCTCATCCTCGTCCCCGCCGTTGCCCTCATCCTCGCTATCGGTTTCACCTGTTCTGCCATCCAACTCGGCGAGAAGAGCCTCTTCCTGTGCGTCATTGATCCCGGATTCCGCGTCATTGGTTATGTCAGAGACCAGAGTTTCGCTAAAGCACGTCAGAATAAGGGCATACAAGCGCAAAAAGAAACTCACGATGCTCGTCGATACCACTTCTTGCGAAGGTTCTCAACAACGGCGGGCTTCAGGGCGCTCCACTTCTTGACGTCCTTGAGGTGCTTCTCGTATGAGTCCTTGGTTGCTTTCTCCGAAAATGTGGCGACGACGAGCGAGCCTGTGGACCATTCCTTAACGCAGAATTCCAGCTAAAAGCCAGTTAGACGTGCACATAAACCATAAGAGAATTGACACTTACGGCCGTGAGTTCCATCGCGATGTTTTCCAGAGAAATTGGGTTAAAGTAGTTCGGGAAAACAATACCGACAGAATCCTTCGCGAGGAAAGTCGTTGCTTTGCGAACCTGCGCTATGATTTTGTTCTCGGCGAAACCCACCGGGAGAGGTTTCGCCTCGGGTTCCTGAAGGTCATCAGTAATATGAAAGATTAATCTAAGAAGAACCGACCTTGTAATGGAAGGCCGAATTGGTCAAGAGCTTGGCTGCCTTGCGTCGGTTAGCGGCGATTACCTTGCCAGAGGTGCTGCGTTCAAAGCCGTGGGCACTGGCAAGCAGCGTTCGAAAGGTTGAGATAGTCTTCCCCCGAACTTGAGAGCCTCGAAATTTGATCTAGAAAACGAAAGGTAAATGAGCGTAAGAATTAAATTGACGGCGTACGATCTTTCCGATGCGTTCGGTATATGCATAGTGACACTTGGCAACGCCACAGGCAGTGCGGAAGCACTCCTGCGCCCATTGATCTTGGAGGCCAGCTCCGGGAAGCATGTAGACGCCGACAATGCGACCCGTAAATTCCCTGCACGCCCTGATGATGATGGCATGGGGAATGTCAGCGTAATCGCCAGCCATAGGTTTCGCACCGCGCACGGCAACAAAGCCGTCACGGAATGGAGCCTCTTCGTACTGCTGCTTGGTCCGCTTGGCAGGAGGGGGAGAGGAAGTGCCGGAGTTAGCGCGCTTGCGGGAAGGTGGCGACGAAGCTTCGTCATCGAAGAGACTGGAGCGAGTGAGTAAGTATAGAGAGAGTGGGAGCAACGACGCACTTTTCGGGCTCTTCTGCTGACTTTGGAGAAGGCGGCGGTGACATCCCATCTGGCTCCGATGGAGAAGTCTGTACGACTGCGAGGAACTTGCGGGGCTTCGTCTTCGGTTCCTTCTGCGCGACTTTGCGGAATACAGGTGGGGTAGGGGTGTTGGGGATGGGTAGCGGACCCAATGGTTTGATCTACGGAGCCGGTCAGCGCAAGGCAGTACCGCGTCGAAGAACACTCACCACGCTCGAGGCAGGGAAGGGATTGTCGTCTTCCGACATTGACTCCTCGCTCTCAAGGTCTTGGTCACCCTTCTCCTGGGCAGCGCGCGCTTGTGGTCGCAAAGTCAGCGAACACGGTCAAAGGAGGGCATGATGCAGCGCACCGGCACGCGACTCTTTCGCGGCTTTGACTTTCTTGAGGGCGAGCTGCTTCTTCAATGCCTCCATTTTCTTCTCGAGGGCAGCAACTTCATCCTCCTCTGCGAACAATGGCATGTAAGTGTCCGCGCAAAAAAACAAGATAAGTGATGATGACCTTGGGCAGCTTGCTTTTTCGACGGGGCTCTGGAGCGAGGGGGAGGTGTAGGCAGTGCTTCGCTGTCACGAGAGGCGCGAGCGCGACGGGCTTGAGCTGGAGCAATGTTCTCGTTGTCCGAGTCGGTGCGAGCCATGATGATGGTGGTGGTTAGAGAGAAAGAGGTGGAGCTATCAACAGAGATGCGTGAGCAAACAAACACGCGCGTGAGGATCATGTGCGCACCATGAAACGTGAAGATCGGTGGCGCGAAATGATGACTCGATCGACGGTGACGAGTGTATTCCGCCCTTTTGTCTTCATGCCCGCCAGCGCCCAGTGCGAGTTTTGCGGCGCCGAACTACCCACAGAGCAGGGAGTACGCTCTCATGTACGGCAAACTGCAGCTTGTCTTGCTCAGCAGCGAAAAAAATACCTGAAAGCGGAGAATGACTTACCCGACCAAGACGACGGCGAAAAAAATCCTATTCCTACCTTCCTGATGACGAATCTCATTCCCGCCGACATTCCTGAGCGCTCCAACAGTCCCTCGACTCGCGTCCATTCTGAGGATGAAAGTGATGGCCAGGAAGATATGCGAGCAGACCCGCCGATGGACGACGCTGGTGATGATGATAATCAAGCAGAGGAGCTTCCCCCGCCACCGAAGCGTCCGAGAGTAACTGTTGAGGAGGTTGAGGACGAGGACGATCGGTGGGAACAAGAATTTCCGGCGGAGTTCCAGGCAGGCGCCGTGCTCGAAGAGTGTCAGACCCAATTTGAGAAATTGCGAGAGGAGCGAGAGAAGGAGGGCTTGAGTCCATGGTATCCGTTTGATCGCAAGGAGGACTGGGAGATTGGTAGATGGCTTATGACGTCTGGAGTCAGTCAGTCGAAGATGGATGAATATCTAAAGCTTGACGCTGTGAGTCTTGATTTTCGCGAAAAAATAAATGATACTCACAATTGTCGGTAGGTTCGTACCGGATTGAAGCCTTCGTTCCATAATAAACGTGCCTTCTTGAGGCGTATCGACGCTCTGCCTCAGGGACCGCCGTGGTATTGTCAAGTATTCGAGATCATAGGCGACGAGGTTGATGGCAATGGTAAAAAGAAGACCGAGTCCGTTGAGCTGTGGTATCGCAATCCACTCGACTGTATTCGAGAACTGTTGGGCAATCCAGCGTTTAAAGAGAAGATGAGCTTCGTACCTCGTCGTTTCTTTCGCAATCCGGATGGGACGAATCGTGAGTGGAGTGAAATGTGGACTGCAGAATGGTGGTGGGAAATTCAGGTATGTCTCGAGCACAATGTGTATGGGCACTCACCGATGATATATGCAGCAACGATTACCGGCGGGCGCCAGCATTTGTCCAATTATCATCGCGTCCGATAAAACCCAACTTACTCGATTCAGTGGCGACCAGCAGGCATGGCCGGTCTACCTGACGATCGGCAACATCGAGAAAGATACACGCCGTTCCGCGTCATCGTATGCAACAGTTCTTCTGGGGTATATCCCTGTCTCGAAATTAGCAAGCGTAGACGAAAAGAAAAGGTCTGCAGTCACGCACCAGCTCTTCCATAACTGCATGCGAGCAATCCTTGCACCACTTGTGGAGGCAGGAAAGAAGGGGGAGACCATGGATTGCGCAGACGGCTTCGTGCGCAGGATGTTTCCCATCTTGGCGGCTTACATTGGGGACTATCCCGAGCAGTGCTTGGTGGCGTGTTGTCGCGAGAATAGTTGTCCAAGATGTCTGGTCGATCCCAGCAAACGAGGTGATCTTGGCGCGAGAGCACCGTGGCGAGAGCCGGAGAAGGTGTTGGAAGCTATTAGAGAGCAAGGCGCGCACACACGCCCGCCAGAATTCAAAGCCCACAATCTCCGCCTTGTAGACCCATTTTGGTCTGATCTCCCACACTGCGACATCTTCTCCTGCCTAACACCGGACGAGCTACACGAGCTGCACAACGGCGTCTTCGGCGATCACCTTGTAAACTGGTCCACGGATGCCATGGACGGCGGCAAAGAAGAACTCGACGCTCGCTTTCGCGCCATGACTCCGCACCCATCCCTCCGCCATTTCAAGAAGGGTATCTCTCTCACTTCACAATGGACGGGCACGGAACGCAAAAACATGGAGAAGGTGTTTCTGGGCGTGCTCGCGAATACAACGGATCCAGCAGTTCAGCGCGCAGCCAAAGGCGCGCTGGATTTCATCCACTATGCTCACTTTGCGGTTCACACGGACGAGTCGCTTGCTTTGATGGACGACGCCTGGGCTGCATTCCACGCGAACAAGGATATATTCATCGAGCTCAATATTCGTAACCATTTTAATATCAACAAACTTCATAAACTTCGGCACTACACCGACTCTTTCCGTTCTCGCGGCACCGGCGACAGCTACAACACGGAGCATACCGAGCGCTTGCATATTGATTATGCGAAGGTTGGCTATAAGGCTACCAACCGGAAAGCATACATTCGCCAAATGACAATCTGGCTTCGCCGTCAAGAATCAATTCACAAATTTTCGGCGTACCTGCAGTGGTCAATTCCGGGATATGTGGCTGCGGGTGGGGTAGCGGACGAGGATGCTGATGACCAAGAGGATGGAGATGGAGACGAAGAAGAAGAGGATGAGCCCAGTGATCCCTCTTCCGCCGTAAATGCTGAAAGTGACACAGAGAAGACTGAAGCCTCAAACGTCGTGACATACGCCGTTGCCAAAACACCGTACTACAAGCTTCAGACTGCCGAGTCTATTGCCTCCGACTTTCACGCTCCCGATTTCCTTCCTTTACTCTCGGATTTCCTCCACGACAACGCTGTTATATCAGCAACTCAACCGGCTAACACATCGACTTTCCCCGTTTATTCCCAGATCACACTCTCCCTTCCGCCTATTCGCCCCGTCACTCGTGAAATCGTCCGCGACACAATCAAGGCCATGAAAGGCGAGTCGAGGCAGCTTACAGAAAAGGGTGTTCGACTCGCCAAGGCTGGGCAATTTGATACAGTTCTTGTTCGCGTCCCTAAACAAAACAATAACGACAGTGACCTGAACGGTATTTTATCAGCCTGTTCTCGTTAAGTTCCTACTGATTTACGGTTTAAGGTGTGCGTGCGGCGCGTGTACGCGTCATCTTCCGACTCCCCAATTTATATGGCACATACCCGGAGCCACTCGCCTACGTGGAATGGTATAAACCATTCAATCGGCCTGTTTCTGACCTTGGAATGTACCAGCTTTCACTCTCGTCTCGTAATCATCGTCAAAATGCTCAAATCATCCCCGTTTCTGATATTATGCGCTCATGTCATTTAATTCCAGTCTTCGGCCGCCATGTCGATTCCACGTGGACTTCCGAGCAGGTCCTAAATCAATGCAAGTCCTTTTTCCTCAATCCATACCTACGACACTACGACTTCTACTTGCTACGATATCTTCCTGATAGAGAGGCGGCAAGAAAAGCGGCAGAGGTCCGTCGAGCACGCATTCGTCGCTTGGGACGTGCAGGACGTTGATAGTAGATTTCCTATCGTGTATTATCTGAATTCATTCCGGCAACTTGATACTTACAGATTGTGTGAGAAACGTCGGAACTATGATGCTCTGCTGTTAACTGAAAGAGGTTTATAGCATTTGCGTCATAGATTGTTGATATTTGCTTCGAAAAATGAGTCTCTGTTTTATGCAAAACTACTGTGTCTACTGATCACCAGCATCAGGGTAGGGAGCGACCCGTGCTACCCAGCTAACCCACGGTGCTATCCGCTGCTATCCATCTGCATCCGGAAGCTACCGGTGCTACCCGCTTCTACCCAGCTCTCCCGAACCGCTATCAGCGCTACCAGACGGTCAGAGATTGGCTGGGTGCTACTCAGCTAAAATATGTTTCCTGATGAAGGTTCGCTAGATCTGAGTCAAAGTCTAACCTATAGGCGTCACGCATTATTCAGAGAGGACACTTGGCTTGGACAACTGTTCACAGAGGGGTCCTGGCGTAGAGTCGCTGTCCGATTTTTAGACACGTGGATGCGAGCTTGCTCTCTGCATGACCGACTCGCTGGTGGATCACATTCCGTTGAGGAGGCCGGTCGACCCAACTTACCATGTCGGAAAATCCGAAAATACCTGATCAGTACTTGCCGACCTATCAGGCCTGGTCAGATTCCGGGGGGTACCTGGTCAGCACCTATCAGCTCCATATCAGCTCTTGTCAGCGGAGGGGAAAATTGTACCACATTTGACTGAAAAATTCGACTCGGCAGGCAAGTGTCAACTCTCCCACGGTTGCTTGGTTCATTTTCCGCGCGAAAAAAACGTTCAAAACCATGGAGAACTAGTAAAATGGCCCAGCCAAAGGTCGCCGAGCAAGGTACATGGTTCAGGTCATGACCTCCCAACGTTTCCACTGTATGACGCAGTCGTGCTCCACATGTAATAACATAAGAAATAAATTGAATTTAGATTTAGCGTTAAACAAGATAAGATATTAACATGAATACATGTACACTTATAATACAAAGTAGAATAGTAAGTAGAAATAAGTAGTAAAGCCCTTCGATTGAAGGGTGAAAGAGTTTTGTTAATTGGGGCGAGCGCTTGCTGATCAGCGCGTATCAGCACTGGTCAGTACAGATAACTCGCCGTCAGACTGACGGGCTGATAAGGGGTTATCGGCTCTTTCTGCCAGCTATCAGCCCCCCTCCGAGCTGACGGCCTGATCAGCCCATATACGCACATATTTGGACATGTCAGTTACTTTCGGATTTTCCGACACAGGGTTCGACAATAGTTATGACCACCAGCGACGCCACACTGTCGCTTGCGGTCGGGTGCAGGGGAATACTTAGCAAGGAAAGCTAGTCTTTAAGCTACCTTCCACATATGTAAGACCGAGACAACGTCTGTCGTTGGTTTGCCGTCCTATGTTCAGGAATAGGACGAGCATATCCAGTTTCGTGCTGGTATTGTCAGAGATAATCAAGAGATAATACGACTTCTCAATTCCTGAGATAAGGAGGAGAGCTAGGAGGAAGGTCCGAAGACCGGCATATGCGATGTCCGATCCGAAAACGCCAAATTTTGCATTTCCACTGACAACTGTTTGGCCGGGATCCTTACGCATCAGGCCTCAGGATCGGCTGAGTCAAAAAGGTCCAATTTTTAAGTGGCGTTCCGGCGCGGCAGCCCTGCCGGTTCCCCGAATGCCGCGGGACGTACTGTTAGCCTACTGTTCCCGCTCGACAACACGTTTCCGTCAGTGCGATGGTGGCGAAGAATCGCTTTGAGTTAGTAAAACGATTTCTTGCCCCAAAACGTACGCATTGGGATTGAAGGCCGATATGATTTTTAAAATTTTTAGCATCGGACAAGCCGCATATACCAACATCCGAGTCTGTCCGAAAAAGTCACAAGGTCTGAGGGTCTCACGGCTTTTGAAGCGAACCACTATAGCGCCGCCACCACTGTTATCGTCACTACTACTACTACTAGTACCAAACTGCATGCTCTTGGCCCTCCATTCGGCCTTCCAGACAGTGCGTGCGCTTGTCCAACTCGCGCCCGCTACTCCGCCTCCGCCAATTACTCTAGAATCCCTGCCAACACACCTAAGGCACCTAGGTTTTGCTTACCTAAAGCCCCTCGGAGAAGGGTTAAAGCGTACAGTAGAACCCCTCTCAAAGAGTGGGCCTACGTAGGAGGCGAATTACGAAACGGATGGTAAGCCGAAGAAGATCAATTCTAAATTGGGTTGCTAACGCGTGACCTCCGTGTGCGCCTCCGTTTGCCGAAGGCGCTACGTTTCCTCGCATATACACACTCATACAGGCCAAGAACAACATCAGATTCAAAACCTATGTACAAGAGGAGTATTTACAATGTACAGGAGGGCTATATATGATCAAGAAATACAAGAAGGATGTCTACAAATTGGGCTACAGTATGAACAAATCAGATGCTAAAACATGAGAACAATATACAACACGGCGGGGCATGAGAGGGAGGGCACAATACAGCTGGCAAAAGTGTCTGCGCAGACACATCAGTCCGAGAAAGCGATATACAAAAAATTGTTCATGCGTGCGGAGCCTCCGTCGGAGCCTCCGCGACAACTCGAAATCATCCAAATCATCCCTGCCGCCCCTGCTGCTCTGCGAAACGGTCGAGGCGGCCTTGCATCGATTCTTGCAGGCGGATGAGAGATTCGAGCTGCGCCTGCATCGCCTGGTAGGACGCCAGATCAACCGTCGTCGGCGCCCCAGCGGTTGGCGCGGGACCTTGGAGGAAGGATGGTGCGGGCGCAGTGGGAAGGGATGGTCCAGGCGCAGGGGGAAGGGCAGGGGTGGGCGCAATGGGTGCAGATGGGGCTGGGGGCAGGCCATCGACGAGGACATGTGCCCCACTTCGAGGCTGCGCGAAAACCCTGCCGATGGGGACCCCCGTTCCATCGACAGAGTACATGATCCCCTTGTGCTGGGTGTTAGGGGGTGGGGAAGGGTAAGAAAAGGGAGGAATCACCGGCTCAGGCTCATCTGGGACGGGCGGCGGATTAGCAGCTCGCGTTCTGGACCTCGTCGATCTTGTTGGCGGCGGCCGTCTCGAGTCGCCGATTGGGTATTCGTCCGCTGGCCATCCCTCGGGTGGGGGAATGGACGCCATCGCTGCACGTCGGGCAGCCAACCTCTCGGGGTCGTTGGCGAAGCTGACGTGTTTTTCCGGAGCCTTCGCGGCGGCCTTCGGCGGCGGCCTCCTTCCTCCACCCTGCTGGACCACAGGCGGCGCTGAGACGGGCCCGTCCGCGCGTGTCTTGTGTCTCTTGACCGGCGGCTGCGCGTTGTCGGTGTAACGACTGGTCATTTTTGCGCGTTATATCTGGCTATTTTAAGTCAAGTGCGGCCCTAAACAACCCAACTACCCGCCACGACTATAGTCTTACTCGACTATCAATAGGAAGTCAGTACCTCTGTTGGTGACACTAAGGAGGGTCAAAGTGAGCTCCGAGCTGTTGACCGTAAAACCCATCACAGGAGAAAGGCATTATAATAATAGCCTACTGCAGTACTATGGATCTGTTCCATAACAGAACCCTCAGAAGAGTGACAAAGAGTCAAGTACTTGTGTACTACGGACTTAGACAAGGGTCTACAAGGATGTAGGAGGCGCCGCGGGGGCTATCAGAGTCAACATCAGTCAAAAGACAGATGCCGCGGGCTGCCGATTATAAATAGACGGCTGGAACAGCGGAAAGGGATCTCATACAGGAGATGCCGATGCTAGGATCAGAAGGCAGAGTTGTGGCAAGACATGAGGTCTTTGACAGGAGAGTTGATGATGTGATGCTGAAGCCGGACAAGTGCGGCAACTTCATTAGAAATCTATTTCTATATTGGAGTCAGCGCGGATGACTTGGTGGCTTGATAAATTGGACAACAGACGAGCCTGTGATATTGCGAGTGAATAGGAATGTCCCAAGAATAGTCTTAGGAGTTATTAGAGGCGTTGATGGCACCACCGGAAGGGTTGCCGCCAGTGACGGATTGACGGGATCACCAATGATGGTGTTCCGCGGGCTTCCGCAATTCAGTGATTCAACCGTGGGAGTCATAATGGCTGACTTTCTACCGTTGGATCGACAAGCCAAGAGGCTGCCGAAGGTCCGCCGGGACACCCAAATACCAATATACCATCTCTCTACTCAATTGGATCGACATTGCTTACTCTGTACTATTTATGTGATGTATTTCTTGGCATTAGTATAAAAGGACCTGTATTTCTCGTTGAGCTGGAGGACATCGCGCTCAGTCTATTGGACAGCGTTGGTGAACTCAGGCAGCAACGTAGAGGCATATATAAAGATATTGTCTACTCGTTTGTCTTAATAGAAATTGTGTTGAAGTTCAGTTCAAGTGTGAATCTAAGCATCGTTTCGAGAGTGTTCACCCGCGGAGGCTTTGCTTTCGAGTAGCTTTGTCGTGGCCTTAGTGTGCTAGGAACTGCCTGCCTCTACTGCCCGCGGACTGCCTATCTCATTGTGAAGATACGTGTGCTCGAGAGTGAACTAGTATCTCCCTGAGTCTGAGGAAGAGTGGAACTGTCCATCTGCTGAAGCATTGCGTTGGAACTGCGGGCGCATAACCGGAAGAGATCTGATTAGTCCTCGTCTGAAAGGCTTGTGCTATATAAAGGAGTGTCAAAGGTTCCTGGAATTTGGAGGTTCAGGTCTATAGCGTAACTGGCGCTATAAGAATTGTGCATTCTGCCGCGGAAACTGTCTGTGGCCATTGTTTCAATCTCGCCCTGATATTCAACTTCGTTGGGTATCTTGTATCCTACTGTTTATAGTTCCTATTTTTAGGAAAGGTCCGCGGACGGAATCACTTCCATCTACGGTGTGTGAGAGCGTGTTTTGTGCAAGGTTCTTACTTGCAAGTCGACTTATATCCTCGTCACTGTGACATCTGGATTTCGGATCGAACCCCACGAACTCTTCGAGAGACATTTGAGTGTATCTTGTGGAGATATTTGTGTTGTAGTGTTGTGTGTGTTGGTTGATTGTGTTATATATATATTTTGGTGGTAGATTCTCTGCTGCGCTATATTTAGCACTTCAGTTGATATATTCAAGTGTCAGCGTTACATCTGGAGCCCACCGCGAGGGGTTCGGTGGTAATTTGTTGATAAAACAAAACGCGTTGCTGTAGTTGGGAGAGTCTAGAGAAGGGACTTTCCTGGGTTGTCGAGAATTCCAGCCCAAACAAATCCTCGTACTAGAAAGACGTCGAGGAGAGGCAGACACCAGCGTAGCCCGTCTCCATTAAATACAGGAGCAGGTGCCAGGAGTTTGCTAGAGCAAGCCAGGGTTGCACTACAAGAACCCGCTCAAACGTCGACTTCAAGGAACAGTCTTATACCCGAGTCTGTAAATTGGGGACCCTCGACGTCTGGCAGAAAACCGCGTACGACCAAAAATTCCAGTACAGGACGGTCGTCTAGTTCGTCACCAGTTAAGAAGAGAAGGAGAGCGCGTTCCGCGGAAGTTATAAATACCTCTGCAGCATTACCCTTTGAGGGACACGCAACCCACTCGGACGGCGAGCTATCTGATCATTTGAATCAGACCATCGAGGCTATTTCGAACTCCGTAGCCAAGATAAACCCCCCACAAACAAACACTATGGCTACCTACGACGAGATTGATAAGAGCAAGATCCCGGATATTTTTGGGAGACATAACCTGAAATTCGATGACGAGACAGGGGATTTGCCCAAGTATTTGGAAGGGATCGAAGATATCATCGCGAAGCAAGGAAAGCTTAGTGAGCAGAGCAAGAAGTGGATAGCACACCACTATGCGAACAGTAAAGTGCAGAAAGAATGGCAGGCTTTGCCCACCTATACGAATGGAACGTATGAGGAATGGAAGGCGGAATTGATGGATGCTTATCCTGAAGTTCGTGCAGTAGAGAAAGGTTCCCGCGCGGGCTGGGCGTCTTTCTTGAAACAGTATACAGACCGTCCAGTGAGAATAGACGAGGAAGTTGAATTTGCCAACTATTGTCGAAAGTTCCGCGGACGAGTGGCAGTGATGAACAAGGACCGAGAGATGCTCTCAAGGCGCGAGTTGGCGCAAGACTTTTTGAAAGGTATTCACCCTACCTTCAGGGAGACTCTTCGCAATATCGTGCTGGCCAGAAGTCCGACGGAACTTACTTCGTATCAGCGAGCAAAATCTGAATATGAAGCGCTGCCTGCGAACAAAGGAAAGGCCTATAAACCGGCCTACACTCACCCTGATGACCTGTACGAATGGGCAGACTTTGAGGAAATATTGAAGTCGTTGATAAAAAGTAATGACTCTATTTTCTTCACAACTCCCTCGGATACAAAGAGGAAGGCTGTTCTATTTTCGGGTAGTTCAGAGGGTGGAGATGAAGCTGCCAAGTTGAAGGCTAGATTGGAGAAGCTTGAGGCTGATTCCAAAGCCAGAGAGGAGAAAATTCTCCAGTCGAGTAAGGAGATTGAGGACAAAATGGAAAAGACCCTTGCCAATCATCTGGACAAGTTTACGACGGACCAAAAACAGGTCATGTCTAAGATGCATGAAGCCTTGACAAAGGGGACCTCCAATTATCCTAGTCGTCCTGTGGAAAGAAGAGAATACGGGCCAGACAGGCCATCGTATACACCGGATAGGCCGCCTCTTAGAGAAGGCAAGCCTACGGGCTGTTACTATTGTTGGGATCCTTCGCATTATGTTGCGGACTGCAAGCACAGAAGGGATGATATTACTGGGGGCCTGCTAATCCTGAAAGATGGGCGTATGTTCTTCTATGATGGAAAGGCGTTGCCGCGGGAACCCAAGAATAAAAGTTACATGACCAAAGTGCGGGATTACTATAACAATCGTACTCAGGTGTATTATAACCAAGAGGCGTTTGAGTATTATTATGCTAGTGACCCCACTGCACCGGCCGCGGAGTCGTTTGCGAGTGAATCCAGGGAAGAGTCAGACTCTCCTGCCACCGCGGATAGACTGGACAGAATCGAGGAGTCTGTTGCAAAGATAGCGCAGTTTATGGCGGCTCAGAAGGATTTTCAGTGATTCCGATGAGGGAGACTCGCTCGCGGAAAGCTCCTGAGGATCCGAAAGCCAAAGACCGCGTTCCAGAAAAACAGAAAAACCAACAAAAAGAAACAGTAGCCGAGAGAGATAATGGGAAAGCACCCATTAAGCCAGCCAGAGAGAATAGAGTTGAAGTGTTGCTACCGAAGCGTTCTACTCAACCTACGAGGAAAGTCACCGTTGAAGAAGTCAGTGATTCTGAGGACGAGTCGGTTGGTGTCAGAAATAAAAATCAGAAGGAAGAACTTCCGTTCAAGGATGTGAAACCTCTGTCTGACCCTCCCGTACGACCCGCGTTCCCGCGAAAACCAGCAGAGGAGCAACATGGCCAAGGGTCATCAGGTTCACGAAGAACAAGAGTGCCTAAAGATACTCAGCGGCGAGACAAAGCTACCGCGGAGATTGCAGACGCTATTCGGGAAACTGTGATACCAGTCAAAATAGGCACATTGCTGGATAGTAACGAGATGCTCCGGAAAACTCTTGAGATTGGGGGTCCGCGGAAGAACAAAGCTAAATTTATGAAGACTACTTCTGGTGATATTGTTCCTACCAAGGTGCACAACTTTGTAGTCCAAAGGGTGCTTGAGGATGAAGACTCAGACTATGAGAGCCCCGCGGATGATGAAAGTGAAGCTGAGGATAACGTTCGAGTTGAGACAACAACTTGTGAAGTTGTAGATGAGGATGGAAAGACTGTGTCGGTGTTGATGTTTGACACGTTCCCTGAATTGGTTACCTCCAATGATCATGATTTACCGGAGGGAAGCGTTATTTGTGGGGACCCTGTCCTTCAATACTATGAGTCTCTACCAGAGGGAGAAAAAGCGAAAGCTGTTAAAGTCCCGGCCGCGGGTTCCTCTGCAAAGCTCAGATGCATTCATCCGTCAGTGAATGGCAAGTATGTGGAAGCCATTACGGATAGCGGCTCGCAGATTGTATGAAATGACCGGCCCTGCCGGTTTACGACCTTGCTTTAGCTGAATCTCAGTTGATGCTGAATTCAAGTGTTGTAACCATGGTTTGCGTTGATTGTATCTCATAGCGATACAATGTAAAATATAGTGACCCCAGTTAAAGAACTCTCAAGTCATGTAAAATTTAATCTCTCATAGCCAGACTTTAACACCTATGATCTCGTACCTCGATGTGTTAAAGTCTGTTTTCAAGTTCATCGGCGTGTCATCGCTAGAATCTCATTATATAATCATTGTGGCTGTGTTTCTTAGGACAATGTTTCCCTTATATGTATTTTCCAATTTCTGTCACTCGTCACACCCCCTGCTTTTGGGTCATAAACCTGTATAACTCGCACGCTTAAGTCTCGTTATGGAATTCAAATTTAGAATTGCTATTTCTTCGGTGTTTTGTACTTATAAGGTAAATTCTTGAACAATCTTCCTGAATCTCGCTCGCCCGTCACTTTAACCTTCCTCTATATTATTCTGAGTCTATTCGCCCTCTGTGTCCTGTCTACCTCTAGGGTGTGAATTCGGCGTCCTGCTATTGATGGACGAACCGGGTCGTCCCGCCATGCGTATTCTTCGATTATTTTGGCTTTCCTGCGCATTTCAGTTTTGCACTTGCCATTGACGTTCCCTTCAGCTTCATGCTTATTTACATCACTCCCGCTCTGTAATAGCAACAAAAGCAAATTCAATTGAGATGAAGTGGGCTAACAACGCCAGTTACGGATTTTGGGTGTCGGGGCTATTCGAGAGACAACAAATACACCGACAAAGTAGGGATCGGCACCGTACCGTATACGGTACGGCCCGTACACTTTACGGCGCTTTACGGCGATTACCCCGGACGTAACCGTAACCGTATTGGTCAACTTGGGGGCCTATACGGGACGGTACGGCATGTTTTACGGGGTGTTTACGGGGTCATACGGCCGTACCACTTTTTACCCACTTATTTGGCTTAGGAAGGGTCAATTTCAGCTGCGGGGAGCTAGTGGAAGGTAAGGTTTTGATATTTGAACAGTTTCGGGCACGGTTGTGTGGACGCTGACCGTATTTGCATGCAACGTGTTGGCGAATGCACTGAGCCAGACCACCCGGCACAACCCGGCACATCAGTATTCAGCCGAAATGATGGGACGAAAGGTAAATGGATAGCCGACAGAGTATAGGCGAGCTGCTGATACATCCGAGTCTGAGCCGAAGCCTGATAATCACGCTCCAGCGGGATGATGTGGATACGGGCCGTACAACGCCGTACGCGGCCGTACAAATACGGCTTCATACGGCAGTCGTGACGGCGCCTCCCGTACCGTAAGGATGGGCCTCGAGACCCTGTACGGGACGGCTACGGGTGCCGTATTGTACGGGGCCGTACACTGTATTTTACGGTTACGGTGCCGATCCCTACGACAAAGGAACCGACACAGAATCTACCTCATTCTTATGGATGGACATGTATCCCGGGACCCGAACAACGGGTACCGTCGTACTTGAGCGCGACGACGTTGCCATAAAACGGTTGTTTCAACGTGGTGTCTCCGGTGATCTTTGACCGACGCCAATGAAAACTAGAGAACGCCGAGGGTCGCAAGTTTGAAGGTACGAGATGGGTGGAAGACAAAGAGTCGAAACAAAAATTACAATTCAGGTAAGTTCAATTTGAGTACAAAGAGGTAGCGGTGGCTTCAGCACAATGAAATATGTGTGCAATGGAGGATGTCCGACTCTGCATACGTGCGCGCTGACTTCAAGACGGGGTAGTTTTGTACTATGAAACAAAATTAGCATTGGGCACCAGGATTTGGAACGTGGTAAGCAATTTGAGGCTCTGTTTATATCAATGGATTCAGAAGAGATGCAATAGATGGCGATGGGAACGAACCGGCGCGCCGAGGTTTCATTGAGGTAGAAGCTCAATACCGCTCAAGCCGTCAGTTAGCACGAGCTCTTCTATAGCCAGCCGTGCCGCGTGAGGGAGGTTCCATTCAAACCCGTAGACTGGAAGCCTATCCCACTTAGAGGGCAGCTTGGACTCCCATTCCAGTATAGTGCGCTCAGAATAGTACGAGTGCATCTCCCGGTGTTTAGGCCTAAAACTGAGACGGCGGAGGTTGTTTTGGAAGCGAATTCTGATCATACGTATCAAGGTAGGTACGGCGTCAATTTCGTCCAAGGCGCTTGGATGTGTCCTTGAATGACCGCCATCGACTAACCTCAAGAAGCGAAGATGGGGAACTAATGTCATGTCAGACAACTCCTGGAATAAGGAATCGTTGACGAGCTCCGGATGACAGAAATCAAGCTCCAAATGAAGGAGAGACGGACAAGCTCGAAGATGGTTGATCAGAACGGCAGAGGAGTAGGGAACCGGGAGCGCTAACTCCAAAGTGTCGAGGAATGGACAACGCGGTAGGAACCGCGCGAGGTCTGCATGGAAGCGCTCGCTGGCTTCCGACAAACAGGGAGTGTTCCAAGAGCTTCCGTAGAGGTGCAATCGAGTAAGATTCGGGCAGTTGACGCCCTCGAAAGCTTCAATCCCGGGGACCCAACTCCAAGGGACGATATAGTGAAAATAGGTGAGTTCGTGCAATTCGACACGTCCAGTGTCGGAAATGTGAGGGAGGAATACCCCTCCCAAGGACAGGCTGGTAAGCGAGCTGAGACGGCGCAAATGAGAGGAAGGGATAATCCCATTCGCGCGAGCTGTATTCAGCTCGGAATACACGGTCAACGAAGACCAGGGAACGTGGAGTGTGTGCTCAGGCTCAAGCGTCTGAATCAACGTCAAAGTTGTTATTCCTCTCTCGATATGGAGTTCTGGTTGTAGCTGGTTTTGGTCCAAGCTGGCAAACCAGGCGGGTAAGCCGTTGACGGAGGGGTATTCTCCTACGAACCAATGAGCTCCGACAATATACAGCTCGTCGATATCGGGTATCGCAGCAGACTGAGAAAAAAGCGATCGGTTGGCAATGCCGGTTGAGGAATAGACGTCGTGGATGGTCAAGCGCCGAATGCGCTTAATAGGCGGGTTACGGATTGGCTGTCGAAATACAGACTGCAGAAGATCGTGGTCCGTTCGGGTGTCGTCAGCGGACATGACAAGTTCGAGGATGTTCGACGAAGTGACATAGCTCAGCTGGGCCTTCCTTGCGGCGATAGGACCGCCAGAGTCACGCAGATCTACCGGGTTCCATAAAGCAGCTGCTGGGGAAGCAGTCAGCAATGTTCTCCATTGCTTGCAAACTTGCGTCAGCGTGCGCAGAGTGAGCTCCGGCCAACCAGTGCGACGGTCGCAGGCCAATCCGAAGATCTCATTCCATAGCTCGTCAGGAACACGACCAATGGAACTTAAGCCATACGATGACCCCAGTAGTATATGCTTGGCGCACGCCTGCCTAAATTTCGCAAGCTCCAACTTCTTTCGCAACTCATGGACCAGTTGATCATAATCGGATAATAGGGCTGCCCCCGTAGGGATCCAGTCGGAAATGCGAAGCTCGTCGGCGGAGAGATTTGAGGTTAGCGATCCAGATAGACGAAGTCTACGAAGCAATCCAGATCGATGGCTATCGAGGTCCTGCGGTATAGATGATACCTGGACGGCTGGCGCCTTCATCGGATGTTCGAAGCGGGGGGATTGCATATCAGACCTAGGAAAATATAAAACGCATTGAAAACCGAGGAGAAAACACATAAGAGCGCACAGTACAAGGTCCCAGTTTGTCTGGCGTTCCTCAGCGGACAACAACCACTCTCTAAAAACAAAGTTAGCTGGTTACGGACTCATTCGCGCCGACGGTTTACGGAAGGGTTCCCGTCAGTTCCTCGCCATCGGGTTCAGACCAGGAAGACGGGCTACTGCGAAACGGGTAACTGATCATGAATCGGAAACGAGAAGGACGAGATTTTACGATGGTCCCCAGGTTCCCTGCTCTCCCTCCGTCCAGGCGTTGCATTGGACGTTCAGCTGCGCCATTTGGTGTTGTACGCGTAAAAGAGCACTGAGAGAGATGTAAAAGTGGAAGAAAGGTCAATGCAAAACAATTCCCACTGTTAAACCTTGGCTCTAAGAACGCGCAATAACCGCCAGAGTTTAGGAGACAGCAATAAAATTAACAACGGAAGAAGATGGACTGCCATCAGCAGAAGTCGAGTCACTGAGAAGCAGCACAATCGCGCAGCAATTGAACCTGAACGTTCTTCTTGTTCTCGAAATATTCTTGCTTCCAAACTCACGCTTTATCAGAGCAGTCACGAAGAAGCAGCAAGCTGTGCTTTGTATATGTACGTGTTTTTTTGATGCGCAGTTTCGTCCGCGTGATCCGTGGTGATGGAGGCATTGATGCGCCTGATTTCGAATATAAACACACACACACACACACGACGGTCGTTCGCGCATCAATTCGGATTACCGATGAATCTTAGATGTGGACGCTGCTGCGTGTTTTTTCCTTCGCATATATTTGGTCTATTCTTGGGGTTGGTGAGCCCGTGGTAGTTGTAATGCCTGTTTCTACACAGGGCCTCTTATCTTGATCTTATCGCTCATTATGCCCTGGACTGCAAAATTGTATCAAACTGTAACGAATCCTCTGCATGTATCCACTGGTAGGTCGCGCGGACCAATTCGACATAATAAAAGACAATCTGGCAATATCATTCTGGGTCCTGGGACGAGCAAGGTTTGGACCACCGGCGCGGATATACGGTGCAGCGGCACCAAAGAAGTTAGCCTTTGGGTTCAGGGTCCTGTGTCTTCGCCGTCCGCATTTGATATCAGCTTCTATTGATTCAAATACATACGTCCGCTCAATCGCCCACTAGAAATTTGGGTACTGTTGATTTGTCGAATGCTGCCCCGCCTCGCTTTGAATCCTCATGCAGTCGCAGGCGCCTGGACGCTTTCGAAAAAGTCGCGTTGTCGACACCTCGCAACCCGTGCCTCTTCGACCTCGTAAAGTCAACAACACAAACACAGGATTTCTGGCGCGTAAGTACAAAGCTGCCATGTCTGGGCCTACGCACCGAGCTCTTGCTTTGCCTTGCGACACGTGTGACAGAATGGTAACACATTTTTTCAACCACTTTCTCCAGCACCTTGTCATGAATCTGGCGGGTTTCAAGCGCCGGATTCTTAGCCCCTATATAAATGCCCCACAACAGATTTGAGCTCTAGATACGGTGTAAAAGGGCGGAAATGTGATTATATAATCCGAATTCTACGAATTTCTACCGTTGACACGCCGGTCACCTTAAGAATGGACTATGTAAACTTGCCAGCGTCGATGTACATGTTACTGACAATAAAGAAAATATGCGGACAAAGTAGGCAGGTCGTGAGTAGTTGGATCCATATAATCAGCGCGCCTGGTCCCATTGTACTTCAGGACGACTACATTGCCAAGAAAAGGTTTTTCCGCGAGTCCAGTTGTAATGCGCTGAACAGCTCGATTGACGTGACGCTCGGAATCATAGAACAAATGCAAAGGAAAACGAAGAAGATCTTCGTTGAGAGCTCTTTGGAGCACGATGCTGTTGGGGCTTCCTTTGCAGTAAGGTTCGAGCATAGGAACGGGACAAGCACCGCCGGAAGGGCGCAGGTTAACAGTAATCATTCTGGGGTGGTCTAAAAAACTCAGGACGTGCAAATTGTGGACCTAATGTCGTCCACACACCTTCGTCCATTGGAAGAAATATGGCTTGTACTGAGCGCTGCCATCTTATGTGTGTAGACGTCGCGATGGTATCGGAGTTGGGCACTGTCGCCACCGAGCGACATTGGAGGCGATGCTCAGGCCAGGCCTAGGCAAAGTTCAGAGTGCGCAAGATAAGGAACGGTCGTGCACACCTGCGTGTTATGTTCTTGCGAGCAATACCACACCGCTTGGCATCGACTACACCACAACGAAGTCTCGCGATCGCAGACAGCGCAGTGACGAGACAAGACAGTACTGGTCATTTAGTAAACGTTTGACAATAAAGAATCGAGATCGTGGAAACCCGGAAGTTGGAGACTGAGGATGCCTTGCAGCGTTGCTCGACTTTAAGAGGGGGAGGGAGCAAAGGAACACGAAGCTAAAAGATGGGATCAAGACCAAGCGCATCGGGGTCAACCAGCACACTGTGCGGCGAGATTGGATATTCACCAACTGCCAGGAGGGAGATTTCCATTTCTCACCTTTGTGAAAAAAAAGCGGCTAGAAACCGCGCTTCCATTGTGCAGATCAAATGACACTTGTCCGCATTAGGACTGCAAAAGTCGAGAAAAGGAAGTTAAGGAGACGCCCATACGTCCAAGGAAGGGCCGGTACCGCAACATAGGCTGAACCTTAAAAGAAAGTGCTTCTCTCGACGCTGATAGCTGAAGAGGCCAGCAGCAGAAGGGCTGCACGTAGACTGCATGTAGTTCGGAGTCAGCGAAGACCGGGCTTGAGTTTCGACACGTTGCGAGCAACGAATCTGTGTTTGAGCGTTCCAAGGAACCAGTCTCTAGCTCCACGACCCTAGATGGAGGAGCGGGTCGAAGTGATTCGGCGAGGTAAGCATCCACAGACCCTCGAGCGCATCAGTGTATTTTAGGTTCGACCCCGTTACGAATCCGGACATCTCCAGCTTGAGTGTTTCCACCTTCTGTATCTGCCGTCTTTCCCTTCTCATACGGAGACTGTGGGTCCGCTAGCTCTGCGAAGACCATTAAGGGCGGAAGGAATCGAATCAGCGGTTATTAACAGAGGAACTGCAAGGAGGTACCGGGTCAAAAATTCCGCAACACGCCCCCGTGATGTAGTATGCACCGCGCCCCCGTGACAGGCAAAGTCGTCAAGTAAGTTCGCCGGTATTGCCTTCTAGGGTCCGATTGGAAGTCGAATTTGCAAGTTTTAGGGAACCCCATATGCGCTCCATGCGCGTCGTAAGGAAAGGAACAGATGCCTTACTTTTAACAGGAATAAGCTGCACGATCTGTGGAAATGTTGGTTGAGTTTGTTAAACCGAAACTGTCACTTCGTTGCTTTGAATCGGTCCTGAAGGCAAAGCATCAAAAAAAAAATAATCAGTGAATTTGAAACGTTGTAATGGGAACTACTACGGCAAATGTATACAGGTCGAGCAAGTAGTGGAAGGCAGGGGAACTACCAAGCACATGTCCAACGTCATGAAGCGGTTCATTTGGACTCGTTGCACACAACTGCGTACAAGGTGTCGTCGTGCTTGAAGCCTAACGTCGCCACAAACTTAGCTTTATCCATATCCAAGTCCAGCAGAATGACCAGAGTCAGGCAGCTGGTTGGCATTTGACCGAAATGTATGCGCTCCGGTACCCAGACTTTCAACACGTGAACTTCAAACCAGTTTGCGAGAGAATGCGCTGGTCCGAGTAGATTCCGGTCACTTCGCTGTCTGTCAGTGGAACGGACAAACCGGAAACGACGACACAAGTCCCGTTCGTAAACGGCTCGAAGCAGAGGCAGTAGTAATTTGGACACCTGCGAGGATGACACAGGTCCTCTAGCTCCAAGCGTCTGTCCTGCGCTTAAATGTTTTCTTGCATGGTTTTCGATAGAAGAAATCGGATTGCAGACAGCTTGTGTACGGAGTTCGTCCGGTACTGGTAAATCAGCTTTTTGGAAAGGAGAATAACTGGACAGCCAAGGGCACTGAGCTGTCTATCATCTCCAGTTTGGGGAGACGTGGGGCGAACACGGAGGAAGGAAAGCCAAGGTCCGCAACTTCAGTCTGTCGAGAGACGGTATCATTATGACGGTGTCGGAAGATCGAAGAGGGTGCCTTTTGTCCCATTTGAGCTGCCGGAGGTTCGTGCAGGACGCGAAGAACGCAGACCACTCCATGTCTTGTCGGTCACGATCTGTTGTGATGCAGAGATACTGAAGGGACGATGAAGGGGCGAACACGACCTCGGCGCCGTATGTGAGGAACACATGCCAGTGCCTTGTACGGGCTGTCGAAATATTGGTCGAGGATCTTGGACCGAAACTGCGACTTCGTGGCTTCCAATTGGTCCTGAAGGCCAAGCATAGAAAACAAAAAAAAAAATCAGTGAATTTGAAGCGTCGTAAGGGAACTACTAGGGCAAATGTATACAGGTCGAGCCAGCAGTGGAAGTCAGGCGAACCACCAAGTACATGTCCAACTGCATGAAGCGGTTCATTTGGAGTCGTTGCACACAACGGCATACAGGGTATCGTCGTGCTTGAAGCCTAACGTCGCGACCAACTTAGCTTTTTCCATCTCCAAGTCAAACAGAATGACCAGAGTCAGGCAGTTCGTTGACATTTGACCGAAATGTATGCGCTCCGGTACCCAGACCTTCAATACCGGAACCTTAAAGCCTATTCGGGAGAGAACGCGCTCCTCTGAGTAGACTCTGGCCACTTCGCTCTCTGTAAGTGGAACGGGCAAACCGGAAACGACGACACAAGTGCCGTTCGTAAATGGCTCGAAGCAGAGGCAGTGGGGTTTTGGACACTCGCGAGGATGACAGAGGTCCTCTAGGTCCAAGCGCCTGTTCTGCGCATAAACGTTTTCTTGCACGGTTTCGATAGAAGAATTTTGATCGCAGAGAGCTTGTGTACGGAGTTCATTCAGTACTGGTAAATCAGCTTCCTGGAAAGGAAACGGAATATTCGGGTGCGGGATTCTACGTCCGAGGCTGTGAGGTGTTCCAAATACGGACAGCTCTCGAGGATGTCCAAAAGGCCTTGATTCGATACAGGGTCGGTGGGCAACATCAAGGTGGTGAAGGCGGGGCAGCCGAGCCCACTAACTTGACGAACAACTCGACAGTCATTGGCTCTGAGCTGTCTAGTATCTCCAGTCTGGAGAGACGTGGGGCGAAAACGGGGGAAGGAAAGACAAGGTCCACAACGTCAGTCTGTCGAGAGACGGTATCGTTATGACGGTGTCGGAAGATCGAAGGGGATGCCTTTTGTCCCATTTGAGCTGCCGGAGGTTCGTGCAGGATGCGAAGAACGCAGACCAGTTCATGTCTCGGTGGTCGAGATCTGTTATGACGTGGAGATACTGTAGGGACCACGAAGGGGCGAACATGATGTCGACGAGAAACTGCGCATCTGACGATGTGGAAAGTGTTGGACACCAAGGGTAGCCGCTCGTGTTTTTTCGAGCAGGAAACACCGCTTTTTTTCGCGACGTCAACGACTTCCAACTTCGTGGCGTGTGCCAGAACGTCCGGACCTAGTAAGTCCTCGCCGCCGAGGCGCACGAACCGGCACTCCTAAAGAAGAGGGACCTGCAACGGTTTACTGTAGGAAGCAGTAGTCTATTCCAAATCCTCGTCGATTCTTCTCGGCCGTTTGGAATGACGACGAGGTCGAAGGCTATATGGAGCGGGCACGGCGCCGAGTTGGAAATGTGCTGGCAGACATTGGCAGGCAGCTCGGAAGCGTCGAGAGGAGAGGGCCGTGTGTGGTTCGCGGTCTCAAGCCACGATGAAAGACCAGAATACAGGCAGGTCGTTCACAACCTGTTTGAATTTGAGGCAGATGTCTTGCACAAAGCTAGCTTCACGCAAAAGCTCGTTCTGGTAGATATCTTCCTGCGATATAACGGGCGCAAGGTCAAGATAAATATCCGACCGATCGTCTCGTTAGGCACTTCAGCGAGGTTATTAACGCTCAACTCTGCGTGTTGTCTGCGGGGCAACTCACAGGCTGTAAATTTTGATTTCTTGGTCAATGTGGTCTTTTTGGACATCTTCTTCGAGTCGGTGGTCGGGGCGTCCATCACTCGGTCGGTCGCTTCAAGGAAGTTAACAATGTTCAAGTCCATGCGTAGACTTTCTAACCACTCACAGGTCGTAAACGTCGCTTTTTCGGAGCAATCCGGACTTGACTGAATTTGGCTTGGTAGTTGAGATATCCGTCATTTTTGGCGAGGTTGTCACCGAACAATGGAGCGTCGTCGGTTCGCAGTAGCGAAATGCGGTCAAAGGTATAAAAGGTCGTCGCGGCAAATGCGCAGCGGGAAGGCCAGCGAAAGTGGAATGTTGCCAGATAACAGTGGTGGCGCGGCGAAGCTCGACAATGCACTTCTTTCCAGCGGTGTTTCTGAGGGCATATTCCAATTGAAGAAGTCGATGTCAAAAGAAGGCTGGTAATAAAGAAACATGCATGTTTCTGAGCGTCAGCGATCGAAATCTTATCAGACCTTATCTGTCCCAAAGAATGAGGTCACGTAGTTTGCAGGACATTTTCAGCATTGAAACGGAAAGTTCGCGGTCAATAACGAGCGATGGCACATCGAGCGGGTACCAATGTATCGAGCAGCAAAGACGGTATATGACTGTTTTGGAGGGAACGACGGAAGCTAGTAGTTCAAGAGGCAATCACGCTGCGTTTCATTCCGGGCTGTTGTCGGTCGGCAAGACGCACGAGGAAGCAACGAGAATTGCGAACTCTCCCAGACTTCTTCTGGGTCAAGGAGGAAGGCAAACATTGCAGGCTTGTACGTCACAGTACCAATCAGCTGTGCCGAGTACGTGATCTCTGTGACGCCGGTTGTCCGGGTGATACTTGGACCTCATTTCGTATGCAGACATCGTTGTCGATCTGAACAACAACCATAGTTCACGGTAGGGGGTTTTTCTTTAGGAATTAATGACCTTTAAGCTTGGACCCGAGCCCCAACCGATCTTTTACGTCTTGGCGCGTGGACACGTGTACACTGTACGCTGCTTTTCTGAAGTCAAACTTCTTTCTATCTACGTCGTGCTGTCCAGCGGATTTTTACAGAGCCTATCGTTACTTCGAGCTCTGTTTGTGTACTACATGTCCTTGATGAACGACCTTGAAACCCGGTCCGAATTTCCCTCCAGCGATATCATTACTGCATGTCCTCTGCATTGAATTCACCTCCGCATCGCACGTCCTCGAAGCAGTTCACCTCGCCGTCCTGGCTCACAAAGTCTCTCAATGCCGCCACGCACACTGATCCGCACAGCTCCATGTCGAGGCGGACGACGTCGCGCATCCCCATCAGGGCTGCAAGTGACCCTTCGCGTGTGTCGTCGTTCCGCTGGCTGATGCTGACTGCCTGGCTGTGAGCGAACATGGATGGATTGCTGGAAGTGGCATGTCGGAGATCACTGCTGTCATACGCTCGGATTGTCAACCTGTCCAGTAGACCCACCTCGAGGCCTTGGAGGATCCCTGCTTGCTCTGCATTTTCGTCGCAGAAATGCAGCATGTGTAGCGTGTCCGCCATTTTCACGGAGCGGTTGGGGTGCGGCTTCGTGGTCTTGATCTTGTCGAGCCTCAAGGGACGAATTTGGATCAATGCTCGCATTATGTCGTCGAACGCGTTCCATTCGCCATTGTGGCTTTCTCGCAGGGTGAGGGCGTGAACGGAAGGGAAGATGGAGAGAGGGGATTGTCGCGGTGAAGCGATGTTGAGGTGAAAGTCGCTTATTTGATGGTTGTGCGGCAAAGCGAACGCCCTCCGTGGCGAGCGGACCGTACCTGGATGGCTTCAGTGCCAGCTTTTGGAGGCGCGGCCAGCTGTACTGCGCCATCAGGTCTGTTACCATCTTTACCTCTTCTTCTGTCTCGTTCTCCACGGTCATGCTCGATATGCGATTAGCAAAAGGCATCGACACCTCGTCTATCATCTGCAGAAAGCGCTGCAGTGGTGCGCTTTTCACGCTCTCCATCGACTTGTTTTTCGGCGTCGCGTTGCAAGGGCCAAGATCTATGGTTATGGTCATATCTCGCTTACGGCCCGCGAGCGTTGGCTTCAACGGCGGTTTTTTTCGCGCACATGGAGGTTGTAAATCCGAGTTTTGCTTTGCTTTTTGTCGACGTTGGCCCAGTAACTACATATTGTTATATTTATCAATATAATTGGACTTCGATGAATTTCTAGAACTACTGTATATGGACGAACAGCATAGTAGTGTAGCGAATTTAATACCGTGAGCCCATCAAAGGTCTATGGGTGAACGGTATGGGTTCCCATATTGTCTGGCAGGTGCGATGCAGGCAGTCCCCGGTTCGACTCCGGCGTAGGCCAATTCCTGTTCTGTCCCCTTTCTTTTGGTCGGTCATCTCGGCCTTTCTTTTTTGGGCAATTTGCTGACAGCTTCTGTCAAACAGGAGGCTGTGCTGTTCTCGATCACTCCCGGACATCGCCGATCCATCTCTTTCTTAACCCCCAAGTAATATTACTTCAAGCGGGACATGGAGTGCAAAATCGTATGAAACTGTAATGAAAGCCCCTGAAGTATGGGCGGTTAGGTCGCGAAGGACAATACCGCAAGACAAAAGACAACCGATCTCAATCTGGGTCGAGCAAGGTTCGGACTTCGGGCAGCTACGCAAACAATAGGACAGCAAAAAAGTCGTCCTCTCAAAATTTTCCGGTTCGGGCTTCTGTGTCTTCACCATCAGCATTTGAGAGCGGCTTCCTTTGATTCAAGCACATCCTCTCAGTCCTGTGTTGATCCCTTGCCCAGCAGGTTTGTCGCCCAATCCAGAGCTCTTCGCTGGTCGTGCTGCCTATCGAGCTTGTGGACAATATCCTCTTCTTCGCCTGCGGCACGTACAATGAAGAGCCTTTTTCTTTAAGCTTCCTCGCGGATCGATTTGCCTTTTGTCGTGCTCTGATATCATGTGGTTTGCGGGCACGCTCGCTTTTAGATTGGCGTCCTTGTTAGGGACTGTCGCACTCTGTCCGTGCTGGATTTGTGTTGTCTCGTTCTTAAAAAATCGGCCTTCATTTGTTCGTCGACGCTGGTCCTTTGGGGTCGATTGCTGCGAATTTGACTCCGTTTGGACGTCTTTTCAGCCTACTATCGTCTTGATGGTGGCGTGGTAGAGTTTCTGACTTCGCTCTGCCAGCCGGTGTGTATTCTCAGTCCGTGGACGGTTTTTGCGGATAGGTACTGTATATCTCCGCATCTCCTCAGTGTTGGCCTCAATTCGTGTTAACGCGTCCATTTGATTTGCACGTCCATTTGATTTGTACGTAGTCTAAATGAGTAGCTTCCTGCGATCTGCTTTGATACGGACACTGGTAGGTATGTTCAATAAGTAAGTGGTGCTATGCTATACAGTCCTACCCGCTCTACCCCGTTCGTTTCGTGCATGACCTTGTACTCTTCCACGGCCAGCCGCGCGTCGTGAGCGAGGTTCCAGTCAGATCCGTAAGGAAGTTGAACGGGGGAGTCCCAAGCTGAGATCCAATGAGACTCCCACTCTCGTATAGACCGCTGCCACTTGCTCCTCTCTTCGCGCTTGGATTTGAAGT
Organism: Favolaschia claudopus; assembly: GCA_037176885.1. Taxonomy (NCBI): domain Eukaryota; kingdom Fungi; phylum Basidiomycota; class Agaricomycetes; order Agaricales; family Mycenaceae; genus Favolaschia; species Favolaschia claudopus. Next base: position 15,730 of record JAWWNJ010000026.1, on the reverse strand, counting down.
CCAGAAATCGGAGTTTACTCTCAAAACGCGACTGCATCATGAGAAGAACCTCTCTGGCTGAATTCTCTTCGTCCAGTACGCTAGGACCTGTTCTCGGGTTTCCGCCTTCGGCCAGCCTCAGAACTCGAGGTTTGGGAGTATCGTGGTGTCGCTCAACTCGCGAAACAGGGAACTGTTCACCGCGTCTGTAGGACATACTCCGATTTCGAGCTCAGTGAGCGACGGACATGATCGGAGATGGGTGATTAGCACAGATGTATTATAGGGAACCTGGAGCGTCAACTCCAGCGCACGTAGCGAGGTGCAGCGTCGTAGAAGGTCGATAGATCGTGATGGAAGCGGTCGCTAGCTTCCGACAACACCTCTGTGTGCCGCAGACTGCCGTGTAGGCGCAGCCGTTCGAGGTTCGGGATCTTGACCGCTTCAAATGTCGTAGTCCCTGGTCTCCAGTTCCAGGGAACAATGTACTCGAACTCGATTAAGTTGACCAGCTCCACGAGCCCGCTGTCCGCAATAGCAGGCAGAAAAAACTCCTCCCAGTGACAGCTTCGTGACCGAACTGAGCTGGCGTAGATGAGTTTGCAGGAAGGAAACCGCCGGCTCGAGCCGTGTTCAACTCGGTATATACCTTCAAAGAAGACCAAGGAACATGAAGCGTGCGTCAGGCTCGAAGCACTGTATCAAGGTCAGAGCCGTTACCCCTATATTAACGTGTATTTCTGGATGCAGCTGCTCGGGGAGCAAGTTCGTCGCCCAAGCGGGTAGGGTGCTGAAGGACGGCTGTTCCGGCGTGGACCAAGGCACGCCGACTAAATATAGCTCATGGACGACAGGAATTGAGGTAGATTGACCAAACATCTTTCGTGCGAGGGATCCCGTCGCGGAATACAGATCGTGTATTGCTAGACGTCGAATGTTCTTGATATGGCGTCCAGAAAACACGTCTGTCAGAAGTTGGGAGTCAAGCTGGTCCTGTTTGGTGGACAGAATTACGTCCAGTATATTAGATTGCGCGACGTATTTCAGTGTCGTGCGTTTTTCGGTAATGGGGTCCACTCGTAGCCCGCATGTCGAGAGGGTTCCAAAGCGAGGCTGCACTGGTCTCCGTCAGCATCCACTTCCAATGGGGGCAAACGGTGGCGAGGGACTCGAGCGATGTCGCCGGCCATCCTCCTTCTCGGTTGTGAGCTAGTTCAAAGATTTCTATCCATAGCTCCAAAGGAACTCGGTGTATGGGCTGTAGGATGAACGCTGTTTTTGCCAGAATGTATCTGGCGTGTGCGAGCTTCAGTTTGGCGTGTTCCAGCGCGGTCTCTATCGCTTGGACTTCGTGTTTCGTATTCCCGACCAACGCTTCTCCCGTTGGAATCCAGTTGTAGATGTTCGACTCGTCTTTTGACGGACTTGGTATCGGGTACAGGGGCTTGAAAGAGCGACTCTCAATGAGCGCAGATGGACGTGAGAGACTATCGGTGAACTCGAATGGTGGAGGGCGGTTTTCTATGATAGGTGCTGGGACTTGTTGTCTGAACTCAGGGGAGGCCATTTTAAGCCTATTAGGCATTAGGAACCGTAAAAGTAGTTGATCATCGGGTGAGGCTTAATGCACCGGACTAGGTCCCAGCTGGCTTGCGTGTCTTCGTCTGGCAAAGAAGAACTATTGACAACAGCGTCAACTAAGTGACTTGTCGCTGACTTGGAAAATTAGTGTGAACTGACGGTAGGTTTCGCGTGTTATTAACTTCGTTAATGTTTTCGCAGACAACTTGAGACATAGTTGTTGAGGGTGGTTGGAGGGTGGTCCTTCACGAAGTGGGAGATGAATGGTGCAAGCCAAGAAACGAATTGTATTGTGTCCAGACCATAAGGAAAGAGTTGGTATTGACAACGAACTTTAAATGGGGTACAGCACTGCGGCCTGTCTTGCCGCGTCATACTTGATCTTATTTTTGGCGATTCGCGTTTCCGGGCCGGTGAATCGCGGCAGTGCTAATTCCTTTCTCGTCTAGACTTCCGCAGAGCACCTTAGCTTCATGTCGTCGCTCCTTTCTGGTAACGGAAGTAATTCCTTCAAGAGCGCCACGAGTGCAAAAACTGTATCAAAGTGTAACAAGAACCGAGGAAGTGTTCACCGATAGGCCGCGAAGAGCAATACAACAAAATAGACTCGGACAATCAATTTCAATCTGAGACGAGCATGGATCGGGTACCAGCGCCAAAAAAAAACAAACAATAGGATACCAAAGAAGTTAGCCTCTCAAAATTACTTGGTTCTGGCGTATGAGACCGGCTTCCTTTGATGCAACCACATCCTCTTAATCGCCCGCCAGAAATATGGGAACTTTGGATTTACTCAGGTTGCCCTGCCCCACATTAAACCCTCATGCAGTCGCAGGCGCCTATATCCTTTCGAAAATGTCGCGCGGTCAACATGTCGCAACCCGTGTCTCTTCGACCTCGTAAGGTCAACAACACCAAGTCCGGATTTCTGGCGCGTAAGTACAAAGTCGACATTAAGTGCGATAGCAGTTGACTCTGTTGAAGTTTCAAATGAAACTATCGCGGCTATATTCACCGATGCTATTAGACCTGTGAAGACTCAAGAAGATATCTACGAAAACGACCTCCTGCGAGATAGACTGCTACAGATTTGCATGAAATTCGAGGCAATAGCGAAAGGTCTACCCGTTCTATGGACGTTTATAATGCTCGAAACCAAAGAAGAGAACGGCAAGAGGCCCTACAAGCTGGACGCGTCTGAACTCTCGGTTCATGACCATATCTCAAAATCGATGGGACAAGCGTTACATGTCGCGTTCAACTTAGCGGTGCTTCCTGCGAGGCTAGACGCAGCCACTCGCTCGTGGAACGCATTACTTGCGACATCGGACCGTTGGCGCTCACTGTTCGTCCGAGGTGCGGGGACTTGCACCAACGAAAGCATATGCGTGGAAGCGCTGTTGGCCGGAGACGCCCTGGCACGGGCGACGATACTGGATATCGTAGACGTCGCCAAAAGAATCAACATTCCCTGCCCGAAAACCCATGAACGCATGCACCTGTACTCAAGCAAAGTACAGCTATTTCGAAGTACGATTCTGACGGACGTCGCCGTTGCTCCCTCGACGGCCCTTCGCTACCTCCACATCGCGTCCGACCAACAAAATCTGGATTGGTCGCATTTCTTCACATCGTGCCCAAATCTCTCACAACTCAGATGGGACATAAAAACGGACGTCCCCTCTTTGCCGATCATATCGATGCCGTCCCTTCAACGCTTGAACGCTGTGGACGCTGCGACACCTGCCCCCCATACTCGCACCAAGCCTGACAAGGCTGGAGGTGCTGGGCGGAGTGGTGCCTGTGGACACTCAGACGATAGCCAAGCTAGCAGGTTCACCAAACCGATTGACTACACTCATAGCACCCAACAACCCACTAACGAACTCGGTGCTTCTGAGCATTCTCGAAGAATGCCCACGTATACAGAGAATCATAGCATCAAGCACAGAGCCACGCACCCCAGTGTACAACGCCCTGGCAAGAAAAGTGCTCTTCCAAATCCGCATGAACGAAAAAACACAGACTGACAGGTATCGCATTTCAAAGAAACAACCGCGAGCCGGACGAAGACGAAGAAGCCGCATTTGCCCAACTGAAAGAGCTCTGTCGGCCTCCTGAGCCCAACGAGATCCCATCCAGCGATTGTTTATGCTTCATGCCAATATCTGGCGGCACCTGCGTGGTCGTCTCTGCGTTCCCTTATCCGCTAAAAGAGACGGAAGTGCACCACGTGTACTCGCGCAAGCAAATAAGATCTCAAACCGGGTTCGACGTCCCGGTACTCAAGGTGTGGGTCGCGGAGAGATTTATCTTCGGCAAGGTGCCACAAGGAGACATGACGCTAGTCATCCTATTGGACTTGAAGTGGGAAGAGGCAAATTTTGTAGCGAAACTCGGGTTCGAGTACGGAGGCTACCAATACAAAGTCATATGCAACAGGTCCAGTCCACGCCATGTATAGCTCGAGGCTTTGAACCAATTGAATCGTGAGCAATGTACTGCATTTGATAGACAAAAGTTCTTCTGTACTTGAGAAAAAAAAAGGTTTTTGGCGTACGCAAAAGCGAAACACGTACATAAGAAGATGTTTGCGAACCAGGTAAATACTTTAGAATAAAAGCGAAAAGTAGATTCAACACTAGCATCGTCTCTCTCTGAACACACGGTAATAGCGTGTTCTGTATTTGAGACCCCGCGCAAGTATCCGCACCGGCCCCTCCGCATCCAAGGCGAGTATTACCAGCTTCATACGAGTAACAGAACAGGAGGCGAGGTGCAGGGACCCGATCTATTAGGTGGAGACATGATTTCTTTGCTCCGAGTTTCGGAGGTCGTTAGCGTCGCCTCAGGAGACGCAGCAATGAAGTCGCAACAGGTCGGCAAACATTAAGAGCCCAGAAGTGGAGTATCGGGAACGTTCATGCAACTGTGTTGGAGAATATACAGGTACAGGCTAAGAAGGTATCGACTGTTATATACGCCGAGTTCTCGGCTCGACTCTACGCGCATGCGAAGGAAGACCGATGAGCCAAAAAAATGTCAGGCCAGATTTACGGCTAAGAAGTTCTCGTGGCATTGCAACAATCAGCGCACTACCTTTCGTCGTCCCAGGTCCCTCCGTGGACTACGCATTGATATTCTCGACAATGACCCCATCCTGCATGCAAATGCGCTGTAAGTGGACGTGTCCTTTCACCACGTTGCTCGCAGGTGATGCGAACCCCACCAACGACGATCGAGAAGCCGAAGCGCGGCAAAGTCCCACCACCAGTGCTTTGTCCAACTGATCGCCAAATTCCATGCGTCGCATGGATCGAAAGATGTAGGGCGAGCTCAGGACCAGAGCACCGATGACGGCCTGTACATGCTCGTTCGAGTCGGTGATATGCAGCGAACGGAGCTCAAGCATTGAGGCGAACAAGCTGCGCGTACAGCGCAAGCAGACGGAGGTCATGGTGAGTTCGAGCTTCGCGGCCTTCGAACCATGGTTGAGGGATTGCTTAACTCCAACGACGTCAAAGAGGGCGGTAGAATGCCTAACGCACAACGTTCCGCGACGATACGTTGCACGCGAGTAGGCGCGGAGACGAAGATTTGGGGGATATGAATGGTGAGGTCGTCCTCTGCAACGAGATGCAATACAGGTACTATTCCTGCGTCGAGTTTGTCGAGCATGCCGGAGAGAAGTTTGGTGCCCATAGGAGTGTGCGCGTGGTACTAAATTTTCTGGCACCGATGCATGCAGGGGAGGGATGTTCCAAAGATCCTGCATTGCCACGTAATCTTCCATCGCGTCCTCTCCGTCGCAACCAAGTACGAACAACATGGTGAGATCTGTCACGCCTGAGCAATTGAGCCAGTCTCGAATACACTCCGGCCGCTTCTTGCTGTGGAGGAAGATTTTAGAAAAAAAGGTTGGATCTGTAAGGACAACTTCCCTCCAAATGCGACACACCGGCTCGGGGACGATGTATGTTATCCATCCAAGACGAAGGATCGGAGTCGAAATGGGTTGAACGAAGGCTACTATTCGGTGCAAAACCTCCTTGAGAAGCGAGGTGACGGATAGTGCTGCACTGATTCAGCCGGCTCTGACAACAGGAGCGTGCAAGTGTAGAATTCCCGAAACACGTAGCTCCGTACGTAGAGGAAAAAAAGGGGTCGAGGTGAGTTCAGGGAGGATTATATGGACGACATTTTCCAGGTCATCGGAGTCAACGATCTCTATCTCGAGATGTTCAAGGGCGTTGGGAGAATGCAGCCTCGCCAGGAGGGAGTGAGTGGCAACTTGACGACGATAGAGCGACAGATGTTTCGGGTGTGTCAAAGACGAGCATGGCGTGTCATCACAGGAGGGAACTTGACTTAACGTGCTCTGTGGCGCTCGTACGTTCGCTACTAGACCGTGTAGGACGAGAAGCAGACGTATCTACGCTGATATCTAGGGCGCGCAGGGGACTTTGCAGACCAAATCGCACTCGCTGGCGTTAATTTCCTGCAATTCTCGAAGAATATCGAAAATGGACTGCTCAAGTCTTGAACGGGATGGAAAGGTCTTGTGAATCGACGAAATCGAGGTTCCAGTCGCAGCAAAGTCCGTATTGGAGACTGAAGCGGTGCAGGCGTGGCCTTGGTCGGGGGCGTAAATCACCTGTTCATAGGGAAGCGTCTATGGACAGGGCTGAGTTGCGGAGGACGGAATAGGACTGTCCTCGTCCAGTGGTGCACCGCGCTTATAATGTTGTGGCGCCAAGTCCCCAGACCTCCTTGCACGAGGCGCGCGATTCCTTGAACACCTTCCAGTAAGGAGAGCAAAGAAAGAGATAAAGGAGAAAGATAAGCAAGAGTTCGGAAGGCAGTTTATCTTCGTGTCCACCAACCGCGTTCATGGTGAAGAGAACTGACGCCTACTGACGCGTGATTCAGAGTACTTGATTTATGCGTAACGATGACGGTTTGGCCTTAGCCGAGCGGTGCGTAATCAAGTATTACGAACCTGCCTTGTCTGATACGAAGTGATCTTTCGCTCTAAGGTCCCTGAGCGAGCGCGTTTTCCTCGAGGCGAGAGTGAATCGTTTCTAGCCGGTTGGCAGAATGGTTGCGCACGTCTATCGACCAACGCATTGCTTTCAGTGAACGAAAGCGAGGTTAGCGAGTTGGAGTCAACCAAGTACCGGCGCTGTCTAACTGTGAATCAAGGCTTATGTTCGATATCCAGGGAAACGAAGGGTAAGAAGTGACGCGCTTCGGGTCAAAGAGGAACAGAAGGGCAAGTCCCAGAGACAGTGCGCACAAAGAGGTTGTCCATTCAAGGTAACCAGGTACTACAGTACGAAGCGTACGACATACTAGCTCGATACAGGCAGCACTGTGTATGGATTGTGAATCCGCGCAAGGACATAAAAGGCGGCTCCTCAGGTTAAAGTTACAAGGAATGTCACGTCTTCTTTTCCGCACAAGTCGTGTCCATTCTCGCTAATTCTTTAGACACACTTGGCTTTTCTGTACTACCATAATCGGCTTCCTCGTGGTTTCCCGATCCGTTTGTCCTATCGGAGCACTTTGTCGGGCTTGTTTCTTCAAGGTGTTTTGAGCTAGGAGCCGTTTTTCTGATGTCAACTCCGGACGCGGGCATGTAAGGGATGTGAAGCTTTCAAAGTCCCTTCAGTGCGATCCATGCACATCAGTCGACTACTGTGCGCGCCTCTGCCGGAGCAGGCCGCAATGCGGGGGACTTCAAACGATCTCCAGCTTCAACCGATCCCTGTCGCATCGGTGGACAAAGTCATCTTCCTTGCTTGTCTGTCAATTTCGATCTGAGGCGACAACATTCTTTGCAGCTGGCAGTCAGTAAAATCACGACGGTTCCATGCGACTCGGGTGACTCTCCGTTCAAAGTGGTGGAGAAGGCGAGTTTCTATTTTCTGTTTCGATTGTTCCCTGTCTCGACTCCCCCTGTCGCCTTCGCTCTTCTACAGGAGTCAGACGCGCAGACCGGCACGAGTGGATGCTATTCCGTTCTGATACCCGACACGTACAATGCAGTTGTGGGTAGAGTCTTTCCACTGTCCTTGTAGGAGTTGACAGCGGCGTACAGCTGGACGACAGCTACGGCGATTCAAAGTCGAGTCAGGAAGAGGGGTCTACGAAGACGGCTCGGTGTGGGTTTTGCAAGAGGCGCGGACACTATAGCAGGACATGCCCCATTTCCCTGACATCAACGCCTGTTGTTACCCTGCAAAGGCGAAGGTGGACTTGCCAACATGTGCCGTACAATTTAAAGGTCTGTGTCTCCGTCTCAATGCAGGGAGCACGACTGACGTCCAAGTTACATAGAACCTCACGTCAGGATAGTGAGGTGTACGAACTGCAGGCGGCGAGGCCACTACTATAGGACATGTCCGGAACCTCCCAACACAAAACCAAATACTCCGCGTGTCTCATGGCGGGGTCGTGGTCGGTGCAGCATATGTAGAGGAGAAGGCCACAACCGCACGTCCTGCCCCAATCGCCGTTCGAGACGCGAGTCGCAGCCCGACAAGGCGGATGAAAGTGACTTCAAGAAATCGAACTGAAGTTCGAAATTGTACTTCCCATCAGTTGAATATACGTGAACGGTGAATCGACAGCAGTCCGTTGACCGGGTCTCCTCGCTCTAGCTGTTGCGCTCCCTCCTTTCACCGCTCGAAGTAGACGGAGGTGTCAGCGCGTTTCACTGACACAGAGCCTCTTTATTTCATGCCGAGCGGCGTTCGCACGAATCGGCGCCTTGAGCTGACGGCGTCAGGAAGTTTGCTGAAGTGCTGGAAGATTTTTTTCTTCTTGCCATTGCCTTCGCGCGTCGTTTCCTGCCATGCCTGTATATTTAGATAACCGTGTTCGTTCGTATGCGAAGCCCGGATGTCTCGGCATTCTCAAAGGTCCTTCCACTAGTTTTTAATATGTATGCTCGCACAAGTTCGGTTTGAATATACCCAAGACTGTCTGTGTCGACGGACACGTAGACAACCAGTCTTTTTCTTTTCTTAGGCGTGTTCGGGTCTTGTGCTGGCGCGAGAAGTAGTGGTAGGGTACTTGCTAGGCGTGCTCCGTGTCAGTATTGGAAGTGGCGAGGCGTCGTAGGTTCAATGGATCGGCGTCGCATGGTCGATTCACGGCGACTGGAGGCCTATGCCCGAATGGCGATTCCACTTCTATTCGATGCGTTCAAATACTGAAGCCTAGCGATCATTCAGACGAGTCCGAGCAGAAGTCATTGCATTGTGATGTATGTTTAAGGCCAGAAGTTACTGAACACGCCGCCGACAAACCACGGACAATAGTGAACGACCACTCTACATGCTTGCCGTTTACGTCCGTGGCGGTTCTCATCGGTTTGCCTTCGACGCAGTGATATGTGATCCACTCGCCGGGAATGCGGACTTTCCTCTGCATGGCTGTCTCTAGAAGACACTCGTCAAGAACTCTGTATATTTGCAGGCTCGCCTGAGCGTCAAGGGCGGCGTCTGATTGTAAGGTCAATAAAGGTGCAAAGCTTCTAGGAGGAGGTGAAGACATTACAGCGGAATAGCTTCTGAACGTCTCGGCCTCCCGCGGTGTCGGTCAACCCGAGATGCCAATCGGCCCTTTGGTCGGTTTTGTCCATGGAGCGGTGAAGGATGTCCTCGACGCATCGCTGCATAGATAAAGGGTGGGAGACTGCCCGATAGTGGACGGGAAAGGCAATGCGTGACATGTGGCCCACATCGCGGAAGCTGCGGGCATTGACGTGCAGTGCCGTCCAGAGCACTTGAGCGTCGGAGTTTAAGCCCGCGCCGCATTTTATGATCGACGGGTCCTCCAGGATTCTGCGTAAATCGTCCGGGCAGGCTGTAAAGGGTTAGCTGGGGCTTGATCGGTTGTGTGCTCGTACTTTGCATTGCGGTCATGTCGAGCACATAGACACGCCGCTCGACCGCTATCTGTACCACGCAAAGCTTGGCCCTCGCGGGTTTGTTTGCCAATTCCTGGCTGCCTCGAGGGTCAGGTTTATAGATTTGCAGTTACAGACGCGTCGTTTACCTTGTATTCTGTGTCGAGGCCGACAACAGAGTGAGATTGGATGGAATCGAGGTGCTTGTTGGCCTCCTCAACGTCCGTGAGGAGGAATGCTTTGAAGGTCAGCTCCAGTGGAGCGAGCTAGAGGACGTCAGTCGTTGTTTGCAAGGACGTTGACGCTCACGTCTGTCGAGCCTAAATTGATACGAATGGCTGCGGAATCGGGGGCGAAGCGGGGTTCTTCTGAGGCCATGTTCAGTTCGCGAGCGAGGATGTGGTTTAGAGCAGAGTCCACGGAGTCGACGAAATGCACTCCAAAGATTTTATAAGCCAGGAACTGAATAGACCGCGCGAGAAGCGGCGAGGTTTTTTTTCTCGGTTTCTTTTGTCGCAGGTTCAAAGAAACTAAAATAGCATTGAATGAGTTCCAAATTCCGTAGAAGGTGCTTCATATTGAGTTGCCTCGGCGAACTTGGACTGCATTCATAGGGGTAATTGAGACGCGCCGCCAGTGTTTTTTTTTCCGCGTTACACACACTCGTTGGTTGCGAGGAACATGTTTGGACGAGATCCGAGGTGCGACGCCTGGAACCCTGGACGGGAATGGCTCCGTGTAGGGTCTGAAACTGGAAAGCAAAGGAAGTCAAGTAGCGAAGCGCATCTCCAAGACAAAGCGGACGTGCGTGGAAGTCTCCAAAAGCGGTCGAGACATTCCAAGGCGAGCAGAAAAAGTGTATTGCCTTAATGGAGGGTGAGGTGACGCCCGATTAGGCTACGCGATTTGCCGAGGTCATCCTTGCCTTTTCCGGTGAGATCTGACGAGCTGCAAAGCCCCGATCGTCAATCTGGAGCTTCGGGCCCGAACCTTAATGGTTTCCCTTATTGCGAGAAGAGAAGGTTTTCTGTACCGGGCCGGCGATGTCTCCTTGATCCTCCGACGTTATTCTGAAAAGAAGTTCTTCCTCCTTCAGTCACGTCCTTGTCGATCGCCGTACGGAAACATTCAGGGAGGTTGGGTCGTGGGCCATCAACCGCCATTGCACACGATCTTGACGTGCTGAAAGACCCGGGCAAACTGTTTTCAGGCAAGTTCGAGGTATAGCCGTCATCATAAAACAGCTGTTTGCGACGACTGCAGTCTTGGGAAAAGTAAAGTCTTGTATCGGAAGAACATCGTCAAGAAATTGAAGTCCAAGAAACAAGAGGGGAGGATAAAAAGGACCAGACCATATAGGGACAGGAGGTCTATCAGACTTACAGCAACCTTAAGAGTCGACAGCGGAGAGAGAAGAGCATGTTACCCAGAGATCTTCGATCCTAGACATGAAAAGAAGAAGAGCACAGCCTTAGCTCCAGGAAAGGAACTTTACCCCCGTGACTTTCTGTCAAAGCCTGAGAATCCCCGCGGCGGACGCGCGTCGGGGAGTGTAGCGGGCGGCAGTGCGGCGGCGTCGGCCTTGAAAGCAGCAGGTGAGTGCACTGGGTCAAACATTCGAAGGGTCCTGAGTGGCAAAGGCACGGGTCCCACAGCTCGTAGGTACGAAGCAACAATTACCTGGTCTCCACAATGGTGGGAATTCAGAGGAGGGATCACGTGCCCTACCATGTTTCCTCTTACATCAATGTATACCCAATTCGGTGGTAACCTCAGTCGACGCGTCTGTCTATCGCGGCCTGAAAACAGGGTACAGAAAAGGTTGTTGAGCTAATTGAAGGCCCCCGTTTGCGGCTATTGCCCATTTCATTGCTGCAGGTCCGATTGAGTCATTGAAGATGCCTTGAAGTCGGGCGCATAAAAAGCCAGGGAGATGACCGGCTGGTGATGGCGCTGGGATCCAGACTCTTGCGATTTGGTTAGTTTAACCTGCGGTATCGTTGTCGAGCCTGACATTGCACAGTTATGGCCGACGAAGAAGATATACCTTGGACTCGACAACTGCTGTTACTGGAGTCGAATGCCAGTTCGAAAAGAAAGAAGGTCGCCTCTGTGTTCCATGAGTGCACAGAGACCTCTGTTTTACGGCTCTAGTGTCCTCGCCAGCATTTTCGCGAAGTCAGCGAATTCCTGGACGGGAAGGAGAAACACCGTACAAGTCCGGCCGACGAAGAAGATAACGACAGTTCTGTTAGCGGCTCCTCCGATTCCGAAGCAGACGAAGAGGACACGGACAGTTCTGTTAGCGGCTCCTGCGATTCCGAAGCAGACTCTCGAGCCGAGTCGCTGGTCTCCTTTCTGCCTCGAAAGCCAGTGAGTCTTCGTCGTATAGCATGTAGCAATCGCTCACATCGTCTTCCAAGAAGCTGATTCCCTGCGTGTCCTTTCGTATACAGGAGACATCGACGACGACCTTCCCGAAGGTCCCGGCCTTCGAGCGCGTATCCGTGTTCGCCGAGCCGTGTCGCCCGACTACCCGCAATCGGGACACGCACGTCGATCCGGAAGTGTTGGAGCGGTCCGCTACCAGGTTGCTTGCAAGGTTCAAGCTCAGGTTCAGCGACGTCCGTCTCCTTCTCACTGCTGCGCGGTGCGCTATCGTCGGGCCGTCGATTATCTCTCTCGCCCGACCTGAACCTTGCGATGTCCCCTACCGAACTGGACATAGTGACCGGGAAAGGGAAAGCTCCAGCCGTAGCCGATTTTTTCATTCTAGCTGCGTGCTACAGAGTAGTGAAGGTGCCCGACGATTCGGATTACGATGAAGTCGAAGGCGTCGGATTTGGTCCCGTGTGGAGTCTTGCGCTGGGCGACAATCTCAAGATCAACATAATAGAGTCGATGACCGGACGAACCTCTTGACGCTGTCGTGCGATTCCATTTCACTTGTGTTGTTGCTGCTTGGCACGCAGATGGGATATGGCTTGCTTATCCCGAACTCCTCAAGGAGGCGCTAGTCATCACGACGCCTGCAGCTTATCCCATTGAGAGCGGCTTCGCGCGTCGGTTCTCCGTGTGGTCTGCACTGCGGAAGTACGTGGAAGTCGGATTCCCCGTTCACCTCAATGAGTATCCTCGTGCTCACGTTTGCGGTGAAAACGTGAACTGCCCTGCAACGCTGCGCTCCTCGGACGATGAAGGCTGCCGGTTCTTTCCTTTTTCCCGGAATGGCGATACACGGGTGAATCAGGCCTACCAGACCCGACGTGTTGGACAATGTGGCGGTTCTGGGTGTAGCGAAGGCATTTTGAGGAGGGACAGCGCGCCTGTGAATCTCGCCGTGTCTTCAGAGCGTGAGTACCCGAACGGTCAGAGGACACGAATTGATCGACTGTTTCAGGTACTGCATGGTTGAGGCAACTGAGGCGTACCTTTCGTCGGATGTAGGGCCTATGCCGTTCGGTGGCGCGCCGGGACTACATGTAACGAGTTCTGATAGTGAATGCAATACGATGTGCTCATCTTGTTGCAGCGTAAATCGTGCGATTTCGGGTTGCTTTGCATCACCTAGGGACCTCAACAATGCACTTGAGGATCCTCAAGAGTCAGAGACTGACTTCCATGGGAAGCCCGACTGCTTCAATAAGCTGCCCGACGACACAGTTACCGTACTACTGCTGCACTTGTTTGCATGCTTTACCATCAAGCCTGTGCTGTTCAAAGCAGATAGATCCAAGCACTGCGGAATATGTGTCCGTGGGAGGCGAGCTATACATGCAGACACCAGTTCTAGAACAAGGCCCATGTCCATTTCGACGCGTCTATCATAGAAAACGAGTTTTGTTCGGAAAAGAGCCGCCGGACGATGCTTGCTTGTTTGTGGACGGTTGAACCGCGTGATGTGTATGGCGCGTTTCTAGGCATGTCCTCGACGAAGCTCGGGATACGACCTTATCTGCACAGATATATTCTGGCGCATCTTAGTGTTGGGAAATAAGGAGAAAGTGGGTGAATTCCTACTAAAATGCATGCAACGCGACTCTCGAAATCGAAAGACTCTTGAGGCTCGATTTAATCATGCCTTCAAAGGAGCAAACGGTTTGCGCAATTATCGTCGCGTCAACTAGCTTGTATGTACGTGTCACCGAACGGGAAAATCCATCGACTTACATCCAGATCCTCGTTAGCCAACTCGCGGGTGCGGGCTTTTTGAGCATGTAGCCGTTCTCGTCCTGGGATCGTTCCACCTGGAGCTGAACCTGAAGCTGTGTCCTATAAAGGCTGTACTTGAAAAGCTGCAACGACTGGTTGCGACGTGGAGCTGACTGCGCCGTCTGTTCCGAATATGTCACATACTTGGAGCTAGCATGCTATGACAGGACAAGCGCTTCAGAAAACGGATTGTGGAAATGCCAGCGACTCCACACACGGACCGTATGCAGATGATTCACCCGCCAGTTGCTCTATAGGGCGATTCGCACCAAATGCGGGACAGGGTCTGTCTGCACTTTAGGAACCGAAGCTGCATGGAATTGCGAAGGCTGGTCGGTCTACAGGATTGAAGTGGCCCGTTCATCGTGTTTGCGGGTTTCAATTACGTGCTTACAGGTAGGCTGCGATGCCAGAAAGCAACTTGCGAAGTTTGTTTGTGACTCTGGGTAAGTACGTAGCTTGTTCTGCAGGCTGTCCTTCGCCGAAAGCGTCGAGCTGCCTTCTCCTGTTTGGAGTTGACTGCATATACTCTTTGCGTGAACTGGACATAGAGGTAGTCGGAATCCAGTTGGGACCCACGTTAGCATGCCTTTCAGAGAAGGAACCGTTCAAAAGTTAGACATAGGACGCAGGCGGCAGTGTCTGACCTGCTACGTAGCAAGGTATCCAGTCTCGCAGCGTGCACGGTAGCTTCGAATCGAATAGAGTGTCTTATTTCAAAGAGACGGAGTGTCGGAACCTATGGTGCACAGTCGCCGTTCATCAGCTTGGTGATATCGAAGCTGAGGGTTTATGACGCCTATAAGTTTTCGCTGGTCGTTCCCTGTTCGCGGGGCCGTTATAAGTCGCACTTTAAGAGAGCGAAGGTGCTTTATGGTATGGAGGCACTCAACCTTATGTAGTGAAGCGTACCGGACATGATTTTCGGTCACTTGGGCTCTTCTCAGACGCGGTCGAAAAATTGCAAGACCAGTGAAAGTGCGAGAACAAGTCAGACTTTATCCTTGAATCAGAACGGAGATACTGTCACAAGCCGTATTATCTATTCGGGACGCAAAGGCGCGATACCAACTACGAGTCTCTAGGCGAGGGTGAAATGCGTTGCTGTGTTGTCGCAGTCGTTGACTGATATCGCGTTTATCCGCAATGGACGGAATATTGTATGCGTAGCCGCTACAAGGACGGCGGAGCGGTGGACTGCAAATACAATCGAATAACCCCGCGCCAATTGTCGTCTATAACAGACAGATGAGTGTATGGCAAGGCCCTGTGAAGAAGCATTACCGTGGACGTCCGAACTCAAGCGGCGAGTGCGGACTCCGTTCGCTAGATGGCCTTGCGCACACCCGCCGCCTCCCATAGACCAACATACTGGTGCCGACGCGACCGATTCGGAGGAGTATCTCCACACTGGAAATGGGCTTATGGCACAGCCTGCGTCACAGCTCGTGCGCAGAGTCGCAGGGCAGCTCACGTCCACACCGCAGATGTGGGGACATGTGTGACCTTGGAGGGAAAGGACGTGCCCTGCCTGCATGCCACTGGCGCATGACTCGCCACATTTTTTCGATGCGCAGAGGTGGGAGAGGAGCGGAAAGTTGAGCGACGTAGCGTATGCGATCCCGCTAGCTGTGAGGTTCGCGTAGCCGATCCATAATTCGTTAGCAGTCCAAGCGTTGTATAGGCTTGTTATGGGGAGCGGGCTATCACATCGAGCGGGATTCGAAGTGTCACTTTCAAGTACGATTATCTTGCGCGAGACTGACGTCAGGATCCATACCGCGCAGACATTGAGGACAGCGACGTTGTCCTCTGAGTCGTGCGACGCAAGGGTATACTGAGAGGCTAAAAGCCAAGAACCGCGCTACTACCCCGCCCCACACGCTTTCGGTACTACGAGTTCGAGACGAGTCACTTCGAGGCAGTCTTCAGCCGTTCTCAGGAGCGCGTCTACTGCCAGTCCATAAAATGTGGCGCCGGTGGCGGTCTGCATCATTTTGACGTCCTCGTAGAGGGAGGGAAAAACTGGCTAGCAGTTTGGCG